>OY856400.1:1442500-2817500 GCA_963693495.1 Malacosoma neustria | reverse complement strand
GATGTTAGCGACGCCAGGGACACCGGACACCGCTAACACGCTGCTTCTAATACATAACCTTCGGCGAAGGACATCGTGCCAAGCAGGGATAGCACATAGGTGGATCTTCACAGCACATTGTTGGACATTAGACATACTGCAAATTGCTCGCAGTCAAGGTAAAAAAAGCATGCCATTTTTATTTACATTTTACTTTTTTTCTTTTGAATATTGATAATTTTGACGGATTTTATGTCCTTTTCATGAAGTAATTTCAACTGTCATCAGTGCATCCGGTTCGCAGGTAAAATGACCCCCACATTTTAGAACCGCACGTATCGCACCGAATGTAATATGCGAGCACGTGCGTGCGTGCGTGCGAGCGTGCATGCGTGTACGTGCTTGTGTACACAAGTGTTTTTATATGTATGTGTACACGCGCCTCTGTATTGTGTACACGCGACGCGTGCATGCGCGTTCGTGTGTGTGTTTGCACGTTTGAATGCGTGTATGTGTGTGAGCGCGGTGCGACATTGCCACTTACATTGTCTGCGATCCGGCTGCAGTGTCCGTCATGCGAATTCAAAAATAAAATCACTGGCAATCTTCATGTTAGTATCTGCGGGGGGTCCTGAAGCGCAGCACTTCATCGGCGGACAGCTGCTCGTAGCTGCACTCGTCGGGACTCATCGGCGTCAGGAGCGAGTCCGATATCGGATTGTGCGGAGTGGTTGGCGTTGGTTCCTCCGATACCTGATTGGAATAAGAAAATATATAAATATATTGGGACATTTCACACAACGCCATCTAGTCCCAAAGTAGGTAGAATAGCACTTGTGTTATAGGTACCTACTTATAGTCCATTCGCGTTGAGAAAATATTGAGTCATCGTTGTCTGCCTGCCTTACCCCGCCCCCCGACCAATCAGGTCATCATTTCCGAACGATGATCTACCGTCAACTGGTCACTGTGACATCGTTTTTTAATTTATTGTGACCTGATTGATCGGGGGGCCGAGGCTAGGCTGGCGGACAACGATGATTCACTTTTTCTTAACGCGAATGGACTATAGACAACTGATATCCTACCAGCTACATTATACTAGCTCACCCGGTAAACATTGTTATGCCATATAAATAAATTTAAAAAACCAGAACACAATAAACCCCTTAGGTTTCTTTTTCACGACAAAAAATAGCCTATATCCTTCTCCAAGATCCAATCTATCTCTATAAAGAAATTCATCAAACTTGGTTCAATGGTTTATGTGTGAAAACAGAGTTACTTTAACAATTATAATGCAGGCTGGCAGCTCAATTAAACGCTGAGGTAGCTCTTACATTTTATACTTATAATAAATATAGAAATATACTTATTTAAATAATTAAAGCAATAAATAATGTTGACTTGTAGGTTACAATGTACGTCAAATCTGACGAGTAATATTTATTTTGTCATAATATCGAAAGGCATTAAATAAAACTTTTTTGTAAAATATTAGATATAATTAACATACATTAATGTTACACTACAATAATATTAGTATGGATTCCTTTGTAAATAAAAGAATTAATTAATAGTTTAGCAAATATAAAATTTGGTGAGCCACAAACAAAACAGCATTGAAATCATTTGGTCGGCATACAAAGATTTTGTTTGCAATTAAAAAAATCAGGCAGCAATCCTTGTTCCGCAAATAATTTTGATAATGGTTAAAAATTAAATCATAAATAGGCAGCTTGCAATAACATGAGTTTGCATAATAGACATTCAGTCCGCAAAAGAACTATTTGATCAGCAAGATTTCATGATTGATCAGCAGAGAAAACATGTCTGTATGCAATGTGTTTGATTGGTATGCATATTTAAAATATGGTGAGCAAAATAACTAATTGGATTGAGTTTTTGTTGAAAAATCGGCAATGTACGTTAACAGTATAATTTTAAGAATTTTTGTTTACATTTAATTTTAAAACTCATTGTATAAGAAGTTGCTTTTTTAATTTTATAATAAGAATAAAGATATAGCTTAAGTACTTAGGTACCTACTTAATTGTTTTATATTTTTTGATTTATCTCAATTATGTTTTATAAGAATAAAAAAAATCATTTATTAATTTACACTTCAATAAATAATACATACCCAAACAGAGAGTAAATAAATTAAATAATCTTTGTAAGGAATACATACGCCTTTGCGCATGACAAGTAAAGTATTTTTGCTACTTTTATATGCAGCTCAAAATGAATTTTTTTGCTTACCCTCCGAGTGCTTACCAAAACTTTATTAAACAGGAGCAGCTAGCTCATTGCAGCTTATATAATTAATATGCTGTACAAAAATAATTACAGCCATCCAGAATGACATAAATTGTTGACTGATTTTGAAATGTTTACTGGTCATGAGTCGCTGATCAACCGATCCCTAAGGTGGAATAAACATATAAATGAAACTGTAGGGAAAATATCTAAATTCTTAAATATATTCAAGACTTTGGCTGGTCCTGGATGAGGAATACACCCAAAACAACTAATAATTATGTATTTTTCACTTATAAGAAGTAGGATGGATTATTCTAGCTTTCTCTTCGATAACAGTTGTAAATCTCACCTTGTTAAATTAGATAGGTTGCAAAACCAAGCTTTACGCGTTAAAGGTGGCTATATTAAAAGTACGCCGATTCACGTAATGGAAAGTGATCTATGTATCCCTCCTTTAGAAATTCGTAGGAAATATTTGGCAGACAAATTTTATATCAAGTCACGTTCCTTTGATAATAACTATACTATAGAGTTATTAGTTAATGACTTCACTATGTCAGACTCCTTACTGGAGAAATAAAAAAAAGCCACTTCTAGTTCGTTCTCATGAGTTATTGCAAAGCCTAACCATTCGAGCCTGCAAAGTCTTGGAAATGTTTGAATTTCATATTTGGATTAATAATATCAACTTGTTAGATATAATAGTTACAGAAATAGAAAATTGTCAAAAACCTAAACACAAATACGATAGAAGCTCATTACGAGCACTATGTTCAAATTACTTAGAAAATAAATATTCCGGTTACTCTCTAATATATAGACGGTTCAAAAGATGTTTTTGGTGTGGGTGCCGCCTTCGTGAATTTGGACTTAGAGGAAACTATGAAATTTCAAATATGTAATTCAGCTTCAATTATGTTAGCGGAACTTATAGCAATCTCTGAAGCGTTAAAGTACGCAATATCTTTGTCTTCCAAAAAAATTGTGATTGTAACAGACTCAAAAAGTGCGCTCCAACATATACTCAAGTGCTCCACCGCAAAAACATGTCTACCTATAGTAGCGTATGATATTATAGGACAAATATTAAATTTAAAAGTCTAAGTTATTTAAAGTCTAAAGATATTATCTTGCAGTGGATACCTTCACATGTTGGTGTGAAAGGAAATGAACTTGCAGATGATTTAGCTAGGAGTGCGATATCAGAAGGTCTTCATATTCACAAAATGCCTTCCTTTTTTGACTATTTACCACGTATTAAAGGTAATTTGCTATCAGTACTGGAATGAATATTTCGATTTGCGGTCAAGAGAGAAGGGCATTTGGTATAGAACAATTCAGTGTCATACATCTAAATCGCCATGGCTATTGCAAAGCAACAATTTAAATAGAGAAGACTTGATTTTATTATTAAGACTTCGTTCGGGACACATTCCACTTAATAGGTTTGCATATCTAATGGGTAAATAAATCGCTGTCTTCAAATTGTGAAGTGTGTGGCACGATAGAAGATGCATATCATATTATGCTGGAGTGTGTTCGAAACGAAGCTGCTACAAATAAGTTTGCTCATTCAAATAGATTAGATATAGGCGAACGTATAGCTATACTCTCGCAACCACTGAGAGTCAGGTCGGTCGCTTATTAATATTGTTAAAGAGGGTTTAAAAAAGAGAAGTTGTTAATTAGGTATAAGTTTGTTTTTATAGAGCTACATATTCTATTTAAGAATATGCTCTTAAATAAAGAGAAAAAAAAAATAGACGATGGACGGAAATCGAATCCGTGACTAAGAATATGCCGTCTTATTTTAATCCTAGATGTAAGAATAGGTCTGAACGCTACAAACCACTCCTAATTATTGACTAATTCCTAGCAGGGTAAATTTAGACATTTTTTCACCGGTGTGGATGTTCAGACAAATGCAGTGGTTCCAGGTTCGAAGCTCATGAAGGCCTGGCCTGCACTGCTTAGGTAGCTTATCTCATCTGATATGGCATAATTGCTATTATTACAAATTATTCTCTGTGCAAGCGGGGGTAGTACCTAACCCCTGCGGCTTGTCATAAGCCGATAAAACAACCCTAGCCAGATGGTAAGGCCCTAAATCGGTATGGATTGACAGCCACCTCTGAAGTATAAATATGCCGACGTAATAACTTTGTATTCTGATACGAGTGACCCAGCTTCCTGTTACTCCATGCAATGGGACAGCAGCGTCGCAAACGTAGGCAACGGTAACTATTAAGTGGTCCGTCACCTTGTCCGCTGTTCCGTAGCAATAAAAATAAAATTTACCAACGGTGAAGGAACACATCGCGACGATATCTGTATATGACCATGAGCTGCTGAAAGAGCGGCCAATACGTTTAATTTATCCGTGCAGAGGCGGAGAAAGAATACTAACCTCTGCGGCCCAAAACAACCCACCCTAGCTACGTGGTTGGGCCCCAAGCCCGTCTGGATGGCGATCACCTTTGGTCTTACGTATGCCGCCATAATAACTTTGTGTTGCGTTCCGGCATTAGTGAGCCAAGTTCCTGTACCCTTATGCGACAGCAGCGTGTCCGCGATGCCACTGGCGTTGCTAACACCCACAGGCGACGGTAACTGTTAAATTTTAAACGGGCCGTCAGCCTGTCGGCTGTCCCACAGCAATAAAAAAATCAATGAATGAAAATGAAGTAAAACGCACCTCATCGTGCATAAATATTCCCAATGTGTGATTTTGCTCCTTCGTCCTTTTGAAGTCCACCCTCTCGCAAGCGGGGTCCTGTCCTTCTTGGGGGCCTCAGGGTTCTCGATGAATGTGTTATCTGAAATAAAGACTTCAAGTTATACTGTAACATAATCCTTACTAATATTATAAACGCGAAAGTTTGTATGTAAGTTCGTAACACTTTCACGCAATAACTACTGAATAGATTTTAACGAAACTTTACAATAATATAGTTTATACATCAGAATAACACATAGGCTATATTAGGTGTTGGAATTAATTCGTAGTGTTTTACCAGAGATGGCGTAGGTAGGACAGTATTTTAAGGGTGCCACCACTGTGGCGCGGGCGACGAGGAGGACACGGTGAACCACACAGTCGCCGTGTGCCCTGCGTGGCGCGAGGAGCGCCGCGCCCTCGTCGCCCAAATCGGCGTGGACCTGTCGCTCCCGGCCCTGGTTCTGTCCATGGTCGGGGGCGATCTTGGATGGACGGCCGTCGCCTCCTTCTGCGAGGCAGTCATGTCCGCAAAGGAGGCGGCGGAGCGGGAGCGGGAGTCGACCACCACACTCCCCTCCCGCCAACGCAGGCCACGCCGGCGGCGCCGGAGGGCCAGTAACGACCTCCGGCCGCCGTAAAAAGCGGCCGCGGGCGGCCCCTCGGGGGAGGACCCGCCGCCCGCACTATTGCCGCGAGGGTGAGGGCTGCGTGCTGTTCCGCGCCCCCCTCAACTCCTAGAGTTGTTAGGAGAGCGCCGGGGGGACGAAACCCTGACCCCCTGGCGCCAACACTTTAGAAGGGGCCCGCCTCAAGACAAAGGGCGGGCCGGCGCCGGCCCGGGCCACGAGATCGGCAGGCCATATATCCGTGGGCCCGGGCGTAGGCGATAGGAGAACAGCGGGGTTTTTTAGTGGGTAGTCGGAAAAATCCCGGAGTCCCACATATCCCTCGGTCCCCCCGGGCCGGGGGAACCCGTCAAGAGAGGTTTTTCCCCGAGACCAAAAAAAAAAAAAAAAAGGTAGGACAGTATTTCATTGTCACCGACAGTAATGCATTCATCTTGAAACAGCTATCATTGAACGTCATTCCTTTCCCTCTAAATCAGGTATTATTTTACACGTTATAATTGAACAATCTTGTAGGGGTTTTAAGTTTAATTTGCATCGTACCTGTACCAACAGTTGACTTAAAAGTCCCCGTTAGCAAAACTATCTTTATATTTTTTTTTTTTTAGTATAGATTGTAACCTCTCGATCTTGCTGAATCAAATCTGTGTTGAAATTATCTAGTATATACTTTACAGCCTTGTGTTTTGAATAAAACACATATTGACATTTAAGTCGTGAACAATCTTAGCACCGTCGCTATTGAGTGTAAAAAAGCAAGCCGGGTGTTGAAATATATCTATCTCTACCAAAGATAAGGTCATGTGACAACAAGTGTGAATACTGACGCTTGCAAATTAAAGTGTGGATTTACCACCGCATTCTAAACATTTCCTGGCGTGTGACCAACGTGGCAGTATTGCAAAGAATGGGCAAGCACCTTGAGCTTCTAAAGTGGTCTTTAGATTAGTAGTGGCTTGATGGTTCAAGCATAGAAAGTTGTGTTACTTTGGGCATGTGATGCAAAACGGCAAGTACAGAGTTCTCCAGCTCATTATCCAGGGGAAGATTGCCGGAAAGAGAAGTGTGGGCAGGAGAAGGCATGCGGCCGGGGTCGGCCTGTCGTAAAGGCGACAAAACAACACACCCTAACTACGTGGTAGGGCCCCAAGCTCGTCTGGATGGCAAACACTCCAGTTTCTAAATACGCCGCTATAGTAACCTCTATGTTTTTCCATTTCAATTCCTCTACGCGTGTTGGCGGCGTCGCAAACATCCATAGGCGACGGTGACGCTTACAATTAAGTGTACCATCAGCCTGTTTGCTGTTCTACATCGAAAAAAAATCAATCTAAACATATTACCGCTGACATCCTCCAGTTCCAGCGTCCACTCCTTCCCATCTTGGAGCTCCTGTAGTCTGCTGACGGACGAATCAATCTGATCAGTCTTGAATGGCAGATGTGGCTAATGGGATCACTTTCAAACCAAAAAGACACACAAGTACTGATTAGAATACTATTTATTTAAACTTAAACATTTTGAATTTATTTTTGATGAAAATCATTATGAAATTTATATAGATTAATACAAAAGCTTATGTCAAATAACTAGACATGTTACTTCTTCAAGGGATTTTCACGGAATTAACAAAATAATGACACAATTCAATCTGAACAAATGAAACTGACATTCCAAATTTAAAGTAATTCAAACATAATACATAAACCAACCAGATCAGAGTTGACATCAAAGGAGTGTGTATAATCTGAGATTACCAATCGACAATCAGCGGCCTCCGGATGATCGCGTCGCCTCCTGATCTTGCATCAGGCCAGCTATGGCTCTGGTTATTATACCCTTTACTGTTGTCACTTCTGAAAGGTTTTTTTACATACCCATTCACTAATAACGTCCCACTGTAGCAGTAACCGTCGAACTTGGGTCACTAATGCCGGAACACAACACAAGGTTATTATGGCAGCATACTTAAGACCAAAGGTGGTCGCCATCCGATCGGGCTTGGGGCCCTACCACGTAGCTACCTTTTACGACAGGCCGACCCCGGCCGCAGAGGTTACTATTCTTTCTCTGCCCCTACACATAGGCTACTTTTTGTCGCTAAAATGAAACTTGAAGGGGGTAAAGGTGTTTTATTTTTTAATTTGTATGGCAGAACAGCGTTTGATGGGTCGACTAGTATCGCTAAATATTTACCTCCTTTCTGGCTCTGTGAAGGTATCTCGAAATCCAATTCCGGAACCCGTATACTGGTGTAGTCGCTCTTCACCACTTGACGGTTCAAGTAATTATTGCTGCCAACCCTGAAAACTCTTGCTGAAAACACAATTGGAAATATACAATATTATGGGGGCGTTCAAGTACATAATATAATATTACGTATCGCAATTTGAGGGGAAGGCCCTTTTAACCGTTTGGCTGCGCAAATGTAATGGGTATTGTTCATTTTTTTTAAATGTTGTAATTGAAAAACCATTTAGAGGAATAAGGTTACTGATCATTACGGACTAATTAATTATGAAAAATATTCACATTTTATTGATATTTTTGATAAAATATGATTGACCTTCTCTGCCCTTTAAATTTCACTGTATAGTTTGTATCGTTGCCTCAGAAAATAAAAAGTAAGTGGCAAGTATTGGTAATCTGTCATGTGTCAAATTTATAAATGTCAAAAATAATAATTTTTCCTGCAACTTCTCTTTTTTTCGTATGAACTTTGACATATATGAGATGGATGACATCGTGTTGACAGCTTTCAATTTTTTAAATTATTTCTAGTGAGGCAACGGCACAGACCATTGTGCCGTGTGATGACGTCACTTACCTTTAAAATTGAAAATATTTAAACATTTTTTTTAAAATAACTGTTGAGCCAATCTTCAAAATATTAAAATTAGTTTCTCAAAATGCTCTAAATTATCAAAAAATAAATTAAAATCGAATGGTTAAAATTTTTAGACAATCCCCATTGTTTCCCTAAACTGCGGGTGATTTTATGACGCTTCATTTTTTCAAATGGTAAATTTAAACATTTAGTAACTTCATAAAATATTTATGGCTTTTATTAATACTTTTTATATTAGGTTTTAAAATAATCAAAATTTTATATTTAAACTAGCTGCACCCTGCGCGCGTTGCTACGCTACTTACTAAAATAAACGTGAAGGGAAGACATTTCACAAATATTGAATTTATTTCGAGTCATTTTATTGATTATGTTCATGTCTAAAAATATGGGCCATTGCAGCGTTTCGTTTCAATTCGATATTTATTGAAGTGCTGTGGGATACACAATATTTCTGGTTTTTCCATCTGATGCGTAAACGAAACGAATAAATCACAAGGTTTTCCAACTCGTGAACAGGCCACATAGAGCTGCTCATGTGAGAAGCGTAGATTTTCCAAATATAATCCACACACTTGCAACGATTGTCCTTGTGTTTTGTTGATAGTCATTGCGAAAGCGAGTCGCACCGGGAACTGCAAACAATCAGATCATTGGGATACGTGGCAACAGTACATCTTCGCTAATATTTTATTATCGAATCAAGCTAGCTATGATAAATATGTTCTTAATATAAAGAAAAGAGTTTTTATGCAAAGATGCAAAACTTTTTCGATACATCCATAATATTAAAACATGGATTTTAATTTCACAATTTACATAAATTCTTACGTTCAACTGTCACGGCAATAAATGAAATTAATTGGAATGATAGTAGCGCCATCTGTCAAAGTTTGGTCGTACCAACTCAGAAACCTTTGTGGGCTTATGCACAACACTTTGCTGAAGTTCATGACATGATCAAATGCATAGTTTACGATTCTATAAAAGACATACAGACAAACAATCATTTTTATAGATATAGATAGATAAAATAAAATTGGAACCATATTGCAATAAATAGCGAAAATGCAATATCGCTTTAGCGATGCTCCGCAGTTTTAGCATAGCTCACTATTGAGCGTCGCTATATCGACGCGTCGCAGCAACAGTTAAAACATTACGACATACATAAGGGCGGAAGTTTTTTACAACGCTTTTATTAAATTGACCTGTATGTATCTATGTAACGGAATTTTCGGACACGATTTTTACCCACTTTGAACGATCAAAAAATATCTAAATTTTGCACACTTGTCAAGGCCTGATGATAATACACAAATTCAATAATTTTGACCCATAGTCCTTATCAGGATCATCGGGATTAACGCTTCCTTTACCTTATGCCGGAGGATGGCGTTATAATAATGAAACTGCCAGAAGATAGCGTTAAATTAATAAAAAAAAAATGTCTTTATTGACACATGTTTTACATAATTATAAACTTATTCTAGCACTAATATCTAAACTAGGCATGGCCTGTCCCTTAGGTATTAGTTCCTTCCAGTGACTTCAACATTATTGTTATAATTTAATTTAATTTAAGTTAATAAAAACATTTATCCATTAGGAATTGACAACAAATAAATTATAGTTTAAAAAACTAAAAAAAAACACGCTTTTATTATTTAATCGAACTAAAAAGTTAAAAATAAATTATATTATTTAAATAAAAAAACTAGGGAATACAAATCTCCAACGTTCGCAGCACTTTTCGGTAATTATTTTTTAGTTAAAAAACAGGTTTCTTGTGTGTTATGTAACTTTTGGGAGGGGAGGGGTTGGGTCATAGAAATTCGCACGGGTATTTAACAAAAATTTCAAAATGAAAAATTATATATGTTACCGGCAATCTGTATAATACGGTATTCTATACAATACCTAGGCAATGTATAGAATACCTAGAACGTTAAGGTAATGTATGAAATATTTTCATTTTATACTTTGCCTAGGCATTCTATACAATACCGAATGCGCTGCCGGCAATGTGTGTAAAAGACGATAGTAGAGGAGACTACAGGTGCTCATTCGTGAATGCAATAAACCCATCCATGCTATTTGTGCTGCTCCGGAGAAAGATATTGCAGAAGGCTATGGTTCTAAAGTTTTTTTTTTCCTTTATGTGTAAAAAACACCTTAGCTGTAGGGAACCGCATCAATTTTAAAGAAAATCTCCTCCTGTGCCAATAGGTACTACTGTTAGAATCCCTGTTCCGGAAGTCGACAGAGGTCGCGGCAAAATATTGGCTGTAGTCTTACAAAAAACGGATGACGAACTTTACAAAATTGGAACTAAGCAAGGTGTTATAAAGACGTTGTATTCAAGACAACAGTTTAGTGTGTCATCAAGAATTACTTAAGAAAGAAGATGTCCCTAATGAAGAAACGACGCTCCGTACAGTTGCAAATCGGCAATCTACGGGGACAGGTCAGGGATTTGTCAAATGTACACGTAAAAAACTCTGTAATACTAAAAAGTGTTCATGTCTTAAAAGTAAGATTTTATGCACTTCAAAATTCATATGCATTACATAGTTCTTCATGTAAAAATAAATAAATATTTTTTTACTTAATGTATTCCTATTTTTACAGAATTGTTTGGTCGCCTAAGTTTTTTAACTGATTACTTATGAGTAAATTAGATTATGTTAGTTAACCCAGAAGAATTTTAAGTTCAATGTTATTTGATTGTGATTTTACTATAAATACCTACCTTTGAATAAATATTGTTTTTAATCAGAACTTACTAATTGTTAATTTTAATAAAGTTGATTTTAAGCAAATCTAATGTGTTATTTTTGTCTGTCATTTTATACCCTTCTACTTACTTACTTACATAACATTGATAAACACAGGCCCAAATATAGTTATTTTCCACATTGCCGGTGGACCAGCAGGTACTCTATACAATACCTAGGAATTGTATACATTACCTAGGTATTGTATAGAATACCTGAATTATACAGATTGCCGGTAACATATACTTTATATTTTATTTTTTTAGTAACCTGACGCAAATAGAAAGGTTTATGTGTGTATATGTTACCGGCAATCTGTATAATTCAGGTATTCTATACAATACCTAGGTAATGTATACAATTCCTAGGTATTGTATAGAGTACCTGCTGGTCCACCGGCAATGTGGAAAATAACTATATTTGGGCCTGTGTTTATCAATGTTATGTAAGTAAGTAAGTAGAAGGGTATAAAATGACAGACAAAAATAACACATTAGATTTGCTTAAAATCAACTTTATTAAAATTAACAATTAGTAAGTTCTGATTAAAAACAATATTTATTCAAAGGTAGGTATTTATAGTAAAATCACAATCAAATAACATTGAACTTAAAATTCTTCTGGGTTAACTAACATAATCTAATTTACTCATAAGTAATCAGTTAAAAAACTTAGGCGACCAAACAATTCTGTAAAAATAGGAATACATTAAGTAAAAAAATATTTATTTATTTTTACATGAAGAACTTTACATTTTGCATATGAATTTTGAAGTGCATAAAATCTTACTTTTAAGACATGAACACTTTTTAGTATTACAGAGTTTTTTACGTGTACATTTGACAAATCCCTGACCTGTCCCCGTAGATTGCCGATTTGCAACTGTACGGAGCGTCGTTTCTTCATTAGGGACATCTTCTTTCTTAAGTAATTCTTGATGACACACTAAACTGTTGTCTTGAATACAACGTCTTTATAACACCTTGCTTAGTTCCAATTTTGTAAAGTTCGTCATCCGTTTTTTGTAAGACTACAGCCAATATTTTGCCGCGACCTCTGTCGACTTCCGGAACAGGGATTCTAACAGTAGTACCTATTGGCACAGGAGGAGATTTTCTTTAAAATTGATGCGGTTCCCTACAGCTAAGGTGTTTTTTACACATAAAGGAAAAAAAACTTTAGAACCATGGCCTTCTGCAATATCTTTCTCCAGAGCAGCACAAATAGCATGGATGGGTTTATTGCATTCACGAATGAGCACCCGTAGTCTCCTCTGCTATCGTCTTTTACACACATTGCCGGCAGCGCATTCGGTATTGTATAGAATGCCTAGCAAAGTATAAAATGAAAATATTTCATACATTACCTTAACGTTCTAGGTATTCTATACATTGCCTAGGTATAGTACAGAATACCGTCTTATACAGATTGCCGGTAACATATATAATTTTTCATTTTGAAATTTTTGTTAAATACCCGTGCGAAGCTGAGGCGGGCCGCTAGTAGTTAAATAAAAAAAAACACGGTTTTATAGTTATTCAAACTAAAATGTAAAAAATAATTCTTAAAATAAGAATTTAATGGTCATGAGTATGTAGTAGTTTGGGTTGTTTCGTGGGTTGCTTTGGAGTAAAACGTCGAATAATCGTTCGAAAAGTTTAATAATTATTGTTAATATTGAGACAAACACTTTATGTAAAATTACACGAAAAGCGTACGCGCACATACAGGTCGTAAAACGGTACTATACTAAAAATGGAGAACGCCGGCGTCGGTCTAGTCGCGCAGGCGCGGTGGTAGCTTGCAAAGGGCGGCGCGGTCGCGGACCTATCACGGCCGGAATTAAGATTGACGCGTTTTGAAGAGTCCCGTCGCGTTATAGGGTCCCCCTCTCCTCCTTCTTCGGGACAAGAAGAGAAGACGCAGACCACGCAGACTCACACTCTTCAATCACGTCGTCTGCTAACATTTTCTCCAACTCTGCCTTCATTATCTCTTTTTTTGCTGGAGTGAGCCTATACGGTGGAACGGCAATAGGAGCGTTATCGCCGGTGTCGATGTGATGCACTGCGTACGGAGTTGGTCCTCCCCCTGGTTCGAACAGATCTTCGTTCTGTTTCAGGAAGTCGGACAACAGCAGTCTCTCTTCAGGATGCAGCATAACTCCTTCCTCCTCACGTAGGAAATATGCAGAGGATACGGACACGGATGGTCTGGAAAGTTCATATTCCAATGGGTAAGTCACCTTATCACCTGAGAAATACCAAATTGAAGCAGCGAAATCAAACACCATACCCGCTGAGGCAATAAAATCCATACCAAGAATAGTATCATTGGATTTGGTCTCTGGAAAAATAATGAACTCCAAACACAACAGTTTTTTTTTATTTTTACATGCAGGTTAGTAACCAAGCACTCACGAATCTGTACGGAGCCATCAGCGAGACGAACGCGTTTAGTGGTTTCTTAGCAGGAATGATTAGCTAAAGCAACACCTGATATAAGGAAGCACCCGCAATACACCCTGTAGCACCTGTATCCAATAGTGCGGTACGGTCTCCGTTGTGATTGACAAGTGTCTCGACACTTGTGGATGAGCGTCTGAATTAGTTGAATCAAAAGTCGACAGAGAAATGTTCGAACATGTGGTCGCTCTATTTAATAAAAACTCAACAACTCAACATTACAATCGACCTGCATGGTCAACCTAGTAGGCGTAGTAAGTTTATTTTTCAAGTTATTTATATTTCCGGATTGTCCATGAAAAACATTTTTCATGGTCACCCTAACTTCCGTGTTCGATTTCCGTGGATGTCCGGGAAAATCATAGTCACCCTACTCTTATCAGTAGGTGTAGAAAATAAGATTGATTCGGTTGTGGTCAAATTGCACTTAATTATAGAACAATCACCAAGCATGTTAGTAAGCTTAGAAGCCAGAGGAGGCACATTATGTGACATGCCCTCAAACATAGTATCACGACTTAAATTAAAGACACACCGATTATCACAAAGAAAGTATTGATAGGGCAAAAATGCAGTAAAATCAATAGGCAAAAACTGTATGTGATCAATGTTAGCATAAAATAAGTCAGGTAACACAGATGTAAATTGTTTAGGTAAAAACAATGTGTGATTATTTTTAGTACATATGAAACAATTCAGGTAAAGCAGATTTAAATCGAGTAGGCAAAAAATTATCAGGGCATTCCCGTGCAATATTATTTACCAATAACGGCATAGGGTTCAATGAATCAAAGTTGGACTCGGGGAGTGATAACATGCTCGAGGGGGAGGAACCTTTATGTGACACACTGTTATAAGATGAAGTGGAACTCACCTGGGACTCATCCATATCACAAGATGATTTGACAACAGTGGTGGAGTACCTTGTACCGTAAGTTCCCATCAGCGCGCCTTTCGGACGGTCGTATTCGCACGCAGAGAAGTCCGAATTGCATTTAGCACACTGTGATCGAGTGACACCTCTCTCGTTGCATCCGTAACATGACCAATGTCCTGTTTGCCTTTAGCTGCTAACCTACGACACTCTTCACGTGTATGTCCATAGCTCTTGCAATAGAAGCAATATCGACGTCTGGCGTTCGCGAACGGAGTAGAAGAGCCGTGGGGTTGTAGAGACGACGGTGGGGGCGGCACCACGGAACAGCGAGGAGAACGGCGGTAGGTGCCGTGGGCGCTGGACTCAGCGGCGGACGCACACGGCTTGGGCGCGCTCTACGGCGGTAGTGGTGGCGCGGTCGTTGTTGACCCCTGGGCGGCGGCGATGCTTGCGGCGTGACGAGAAGGCGGCGGAAACTGGCGTTGGCGCAGTTTGTTCTGAAGGCCACTGGTTGATAGTCTCGTCGCAAGATCCTTCTATCTCTCTAGACTTTCTGAGCAGCGTGTCGAATGTATCAATCTCCTCTGTTCTCAAACGCTCGCGTATTTTACTATGTAGTAGTCCGTACACCATGTCCATCTGTACTTTGGTTGTCAGCTCGTCCTTTGGTAGACGTGATAGTAGCGTTCGAGTTTTAGTGATGAAGAGTTCTGTTTTCTCAATTGCTTGTTGTGGGTTGGTGAATAGCTCGTTGTATATACGATGTGAAGGTCGGCTATCACCAAAAGCACCTCTTAGGGATGGTCCCACTTGTTCATGGTGGTCTAACTCCTTGCCACCATGTCGCGGCTTCATGAGTTAACAACATTGACAGCCCACGTAGTGCATTAGTTTCGCTTACATTTACACATTCTTTGCAGGCCTCTACGGCGTCTATAAGTCCGTCAAGTGATTCGTCTGGCGCTCCGCTGTAGCGAGCCTTGTACGAGGCGAAATTTCCATGTGCAGTTTGAGCGGGCGGGGGCGATGATCGCTGCGAGTGGTTGAGAACTGTATGCTGAAGTTTCTCAAACGTTACCTCTTGGTTGCGTTGCCACGTGGACATCATGGCGATCATGTCGTTGACGGAGATGTTTCCCGTTGCAGTCGGCGGCGGGGAAGAATCTTCTGCCGGGTCGAAATACTCGGATTGTCGACGAGACTGACGACGTGTGCGCGGTTTTGTCATTTTGTACGATAGTCACTTCTCACTAAGTTCGATTAACAAAAAGTTCACACGTGGTTTACTCCAAAGCCAAGTTGGGCGTCCATTTTTATGTTCATGAGTGTAGTTTGGGTTGTGTCGTGGGTTGCTTTGGAGTAAAACGTCGAATAATCGTTCGAGAAGTTTAATAATTATTGTTAATACTGAGACAAACACTTTATGTATTATAACTACACTAAAAGCGTACGCGCACACACAGGTCGCAAAACGGTACTTAACTAAAACTAAAAATGGAGAACGCCGGCGTCCCGGTCCCGCGTCGGTCTAGTCTAGAGATGGCGTTACCGATTGAATTTATTTATCTGTTAATCGGTGATTAATATTTTTTACCGATATTTTCAAAAATCGGTAAATCTTTTCGTTGAAAAATTAATTTTGCTAATGTTAAATTCGAATGGTTGAGTTTCTTACATTATTTTTGATTCAATGAACTTTCCTTCATACTTCTACAGGCTTAGGACTGACTAGCTTTACCTTAATATGATAGATTTTTCTTACAATAATAACACATTGCAATTTTTTCCGCTCCCAAGCAATTTTCTAAATGAAACCATATTTCTGAATTGCGTTTTGGCATTTTAAATTTTATATAAAATTTAAAAATCCACAACAATAAAGTAAACAGTCTCAAACACACAAAAACAAAGTCAAAACACACGAAGTACAAACCTCTTGAAATACATAAACATAACTTTACCAAAACAATAGAAAATATGCACTGACCCGCCGAAATATCAATTACCAAACAATAAATTACGATTAAAAAAGCAACCAATCACGTTATCTTCGCGATCGCTAAGTTAAAAATATCGTTTCATTTCAATTTCTAACAAATAAAAATATGATTAACTATAAAAAACACCAAGTAAATATTGTGCTTTATTTTGAGGGTCATAGAGCCTACAATCAAATCATCAAAATTCAATATTTACATGATAAGTTGAAAACATCTGCAAGGCGAAAATAAATCTTATGCATTGAGGAATAAAGTTGAACTTGCATGTATATAATTTCCAATAATTACCTACGCGACTACACGCAGTGTATTTGTTAAACGGTATTTTTAATCGTTTTGGTTAATTTCATTTATCGATTAAAAGTGTTAATTTTTTACCGGTAAATTTATGGTTATATTTGCCACCACTATTCTAATCGCGCAGCGCGTTGGTAGCTTGCAATGGCGGCGCGGTCGCGGACCAATCACGGCCCGTTGAGGCGCGTTCCGTGGGACGCGCTGATGGAAATTAAGATTGGCGCGTTCTGAAGAGTCCCGTCGCGTTATAAAATAAAGTATATTTTTCATAAGACAATCAAATATGACAATATTATTATATACACATTTTCATAATTGTAATTTAAAATAGATTAAATATACATAATACATCATCATACTAAGCGGGGATAAACGCTATAACCACCAATTGATGAGTTTTGCACTGATTTCTACATGAGGCTCCAACCAAACCATGAACCATGCCAACTATATAAAATAACCTTTTAAAAAAGAACTATTGATTTTAATTTTATAAGAAAAAAACGTGCATATTCCTGATAAATGTCAATAAACAATGGCGTGTCCCATCTGCCTTCTTGAGCTCAAAACAACGCTCGAATTCAATTACATTGATTTTTTAGATAATTGCCAATAATGTATTCTTTCATGGGTATGTAATATGTAATAATTTGACTATACCGACGCTTGAAAAAGCAATTTTTATTATGTGACATTGAGTGTATTTTCCAGGATTGGTTCGAATATTTGGAACGATAGATTGATGTCGCTTTATATTAATAAATTATATTAATTATTTATATTAATTACTAGCTGTGCCCGCGACTCCGTCCGCGTGGAATAGTGACTTTGGGCAGAATTTTTTGGATATATCTTATGGTTTATTTTAGATTACAAACCCTATAAACCCTAAAATATAAATGAAATATGCAGTCAGTATTATCGAATGCAACTGTTACGCCATGCGCCTCCGGAATACCGCTGAAAGCTGAACCCTATTTTATTTGATTGGTGATATAAATCTGAGGTCAACTTAAATTGGAATATAAAATTTCCGAAACTTATGATTTTTAAAAACTATTTTTTTTAAATAAAAGTAGCCTAAGTTACTCCTTGATACATCAGCTATCTGCCAGTGACTCCCGTCAAAATCGGTACAGCCATTTCAGAGATTAGCCGGAACAAACAGACAGACAGACAGACAAAAATTGTAAAAAATGTTGTTTTGGTCTATGTGCCGTGTATACGTCCGAATGCACTTAGTAAAAATCGGTTATTTTAATATTACAAACAGACCCTCGAATTTTATTTATTTGTATAGATTATGTCGCTAAGTAAAGATTGCCTTTCAAGCGTTGATATGTAGGTACTTTATAAACCCTCGCAATATTAAAAATGTAAAATTTTTATTAATCACATCAGTTCCGTTTATTTTTGAGAACTTATTAATACAAAACAAAGTATACTAATATTAGAAGAAGAATTAAGATTTATTATGATTTTCGAGAATGGCCGATCAGAATATAGGTACTTACATGACAATTGATGCTTAAAGACTCTATTTCTGTGACCTCCTATTCGCCAGTCAGGTCTCTGAAGACAGGCTTCTCTTGGACGACGCACATTTTAATGTAAAGATTTCCAACAGCATGCGACTGACGCGGTAAATCTTGAATGGTAGATGTGGCTAATTGGATCACTTTCAAACCAAAAAGACACACAAGGACTGATCATAAAACTATTTATTTAAACTTAAAACATTTTGAGTTTATTTTTGATGAAACAATCATTATGAAATTTATATAAATTACAAAAGTTATGTCAAATTACAAGACACGTTACTTCTTCAAGCGATTTTCACGGAATTAACAAAAATATAACATAATTCAATCTGAACAACTGAAACTGACATTCGAAATTTAAAGCATAAACCAACCAGATCAGAGTTGACATCAAAAGAGTATGTATAATTTGAGATTGAATGAAAATAAATGTTTATTCAATAAATAGTCATCTTTATTTGGAAAAAAAATCGTAATGTTTTATTTTATCACTAAGACATATTTAGTTCCTATCACAATCTGTTCTTTTCTACATATTACTTTTACAAAATAATGTTTAAAAAATTATTTACATTTCTGAAAATAAATACTGCCATCTAGGATGTACAAGAACAATTACGTTCACGTATTAAAAACCATAGAAGTTCGTTTGAATATTTGTATAATTAGTATTGCTAGTGAATCATAGATGTCGCTGTTAATTTACAAGTGTAGAGTTTTATGATAAGGTGGTAACCATAATTATGAATTGTTGATGAAATTAAAAAGTTAAAAATCAATTATATTTAAAAAAAAACTAAAAAAACACGCTTTCATAAAAAATCTAACTAATAGGTAAAAAATAATTTTCAATAAATTTAAATTAAGGATAGTGGAATTCACAAAAAATGTTAGAGGAAACTAATAATTTCGAAACTTATTTTCTTTTTTATCATTTATGACATATTTAGTTCCTATCACAATCTGTTCTTTTCTGCATAATGTTTCACATCTGCCAGGCGTCCCGTGACGGCTCATTTAGTTTTTATAATTGTGATTATAAAACTATTACCTTGATAACCCTCTGGTCCTCTGGTGTCTTGTAAAATAAATCGTTTAGTGTAGTATTTCTGGTTGTGTTTTATTGTTTGCAATAAGTGCGCCGACTAGTGAAGCCAGTGACGTTAGCAATGCTGACGTCACTGCTTTTAAAGATTCCTCTGGACCAAACCCCTCGTCTTATATATTTCATATTATGTATATTTTATTTATTTGTATAGATTTAATCTAAATGTAATTAGGCCAGTTAATTGTAGATATTTTATGGTATCATTTAACGAATAAATTTTTTTTAAATAAAATGTGACACACTTGTAATGTACTGCTTGTCTAGGTAACAGGAAGTATTAAAGATTTATTATACGCCAAATATACGTAATAAAGACTGACACCTGACAAGACTTTTTTTCTAAAGTATTGATGTTTTCTATCGATATTTTTTGGACAAGACATATCGATACTCGATAATAAAAACATCGATATCGTAACATCGATAGTTTTAGTTTTTTTTATCGAGTATCGATATATCTTTTTTTTGATATTAATTCAAGTTACACTTTTTGAATGTACACCTATGTATACATATATACCTACATGTATATTTACGGGGTGCACGTGCGGTGAGTGTGGTAGGGATGAGCGATATCTACGATATTTCAACTGTCGATGTTTTTTTCTAAAGTATCGATGTTTTCTATCGATATTTTTTGGACAAGATATATCGATACTCAGGCCGATTTTAAAAAATCTGGAAAAGGTATACCCCCAAGGTGCTCCCATATAAATTTGTGAAAAAAATTCCAACCCTAAGTGTACGAAAACAGAGAATGATTGTTCACTCACTGATTATATCAATGACCACGCGTAACTTTTGACAGAATTGATTTATTTAAGCATGTAATAATTAGTAGAGCCACTTATAATTATGAAATAAAAACTTTTTAACAAAAAATTAAACCGCCGAAAAACTGAAAAGCAAAAAATAATAAATTTTCTTTTTTCATTAACTTTCATAGAAAGAAAGAAATACTTTTTAATAAGAAATAGCGACGCACTTACGTTGCTTACATATTTATAAATAATACTAGCTGTGTCCGCGACTCCGTCCGCGTGGATTAGTGACTTTGGGCAGAATTTTTTGGATATATGAGCATTTCTCAAAATTTTTGACCGCAATTTTAAAAATCGTCTTAAAATATAATATGTATATTTAGGACATATTATGTTAAATACAGCAAGCTAAATCTAGACAGATTCTGAATTTCTGATTTGTTTTTTGTTTAAATAGAGTTTTTATACAAAAAACCAGTAAAATATTAGATAAGGACGAAATAAAAGTTCTTATTTTGTTACTTGGAAATGAGTGAAAACAATAAAGAAACACGCAGACTGTATTATAAATTTATGTTTTTCTATGTAGATCATAAATTAAGCAACATCTTGATAAAGTAAAAATTGCAAAAAATATAATAAATTAAATTGTTTTAGCAGTACTGAGTATTTTTTGTTACCTTTTGAACACTTTCTGATCAAAATGTTTAGTTTTCTTAAATGATAGAAAAAGAAGGATGCTATATTTCCTATTTATAATAATAATATTTATCATGAAATTGTTTTAAATGGTTGATTATAGCGTTTCAATTTAAAGAAAAAGAAATATCCATCATAATTATCAGCATAATTTTGGGACAGTATCAAAACAAGAAGCTTGGGTAACAAAATTGGAAATGTAAGGCTTAGCATACACACACTTGACACTCTATCATAAAATGAAAACAAATTAAGTAAAAATCAAAACAAAAATTAAAAATTTATTGTGAATATCATTACAACTTATATCTTCTAATTAATCAGTTGAGTCTTCATACAGTCTTAATTTTCTTTGGCTAAAATCAACATTTTTAATGATTTATACAACACAAGATTTTTTTTTTAATCTCACGAAAACTAAATTATTCCTATACTTATAATACGTATAAAACAACGCCCTTGTAGAGCTTATAATCAATATAATAAAAAATAAAGAACAAAACATATTTTTTAATCTCACGAAAACTTATAGAGGGGTTAGGTGGACAAAGGTGTTATCTAACAAAATTAAAAAAATCCGACTTTTTGGATGAACAATGAACATATGTTTTAACAGATGATAAACTTAAAACACGCCAATTCACGTTCGTTGCATAGTTACAGACGCTAGCAAAGGGTTCGCAAATGTTTTCAGGAGAAATTTGATTATTATTTTTAAACTCTCATTACTCGTTTAATACTATTTGCTAGTTAACATACAAAGAACTCACCATGTTACACTAAACACAATAATGATGTCAACTGCGGATCACAATGGACTATCTTTAATACTCATCTAACTCGAAACTTAAAGTACCTATGATCCTATTGTTGAAGCTCAGGCAGATGATGTTAAACAAACATAAAAAAGCAAATGTCGGACCCATTACCGTACTTTATTACATGCATGAATTAATTTTTTATCCGTGCAGGGGCGGAGAAAGAATACTAACGTCTGCGGCCGGGGTCGGCCTGTCGTAAAAGGCGACAAAACAACCCACCCTAGCTACGTGGTAGGGCCCCAAGCCCGTCTGGATGGCGACCACCTTTGGTCTTAAGTATGCCCTTATGGGACAGCAGCGTGTTCGCGATGCCATGGCGTTGCAAACACCCATAGGTGAGGGTAACTGCTAAATTCTAAGAGGGCCGTCAGCCTGTCTGCTGTCCTACAGCAATAAAAAAAAATATTAACAGGGTCCTTCATTTAATGCTCACCTTATTTTTTACAATACAATGCAATACATTAAAAATCTATTTGAAAAATAAAATACTTTAGTGCTTCGGTCAGCTGATATACGTAACCGTTTTTATTTTGTAATTTATATTGTTATTTAAGTGATCGTTATTATTTAGTTTAATCCTGTGTTATAATTTTCAAATTTAGCAATATAAACATAACAAAATATAACATTATGGAAAGTGAGGTTAAACGAATAACCTACCTACTTTAATGGCAATTTTGTGAGATGTGTACTTAGCTTTAAAAACTCCTTTTTTGTTACCCCTCGTTCTGGTTATACGTTACCACGCGAAAGTAACAAAAACAGAAGTAACGAAATGACGGGTATAGAATTTCACTAAAATTCATATTCTTTAAAACTCAATAGTTAAAACAGTATTTTACATCAAATTGTAGTCCATAAAATTAACTATTTATCAATTTTAACAAGAATATTATGTATCTTGAACTTACCTTCACACAATATAACAAAATCCGGAACGAATTCGTCGCAGTGCAGGGTACAACGTTAAGTCGCGGCTGCTGTCGACACCAAATGGCATCACAACAAAATGGCAATGTGAAATGTCCTCAATAGTGTTCTCAAAAGAAAAAACACTAACTAAATTAATAGTTTAAAAATTTTTTCGATACTAAAATCAGTAACAAAATCTGAATTCCGTTTTGGAAGTTTTTATGGGACAATATTATTTTCCAAAAACTGATTAAATTACGACGTATTTCACTATATACTAAATAAAACATGTATTCAAATACTCTAAGTAGTGTTATATGACTACATAACATTTCAGTTTCTTAGAATGTAATGAAATAAATGAGTTCAAAATCACTGCGGTCCCAATGGGACAACGTATTTTCCATACAATGAAAATTTTGGTTTTTAGATTATTAATTATTTATTGTAGTTAGTGTAGTTTATTTATTGTTATGATATTTTCTCTGATAATTAAGTAATATTAATGAAGTTATGACAGTCATGTATGTTATTTATATTATCGTAGTAAAAAAAAATCAAAGACCAAAACATGGGACATCGACATAGTGGCTATGGTCAAAAAATTTGAGAAATGCTCATATCTTATGGTTTATTTTGGATTAAAAACCCTATAAACCCCTAAAATATAAATGAAATATGAAAACAGTCAGTATTATCGAATGCAACTGTTACGATTTTTTTTATCTAAGAGCCAAAGTATCTTGAAATCTATCCAATAGTTTAGCCGTAATGAGCGCGCCTCTATCATTTTATTTATGTGTATATTGTCACCAGATCTCCAGGATACTTTCAGCTAAATTAATTTATTTTAAATATCACTTGATTTGCAAAAAATACCCGTCAATTTTTCGTTTACCATTAGCAAAATCAATGCCCGATCATTAAAACGAAAATAACAAAAATAGAATGGAAAATTGTTGATGACAGAACTCCTATATGTGTAGATATTAATTAATAAATATATGTAATTTTCTGATATTTTAATTGTGGATTGTGTCATAACATTGTTCAGAAATGTAAAATAAAAGGCAGACGTTCTATGGCAGTTTGATTATGTTACTTGCGTCGCCTATAACCCTTAAAATTTTCTAAAAATATGACTTCTGCTATTCATCTGTCAAACTAAAAACATCAACGTCATATTTCAAATACTACCCATAAAAATTTCCAGCAAAGATGGCGTCTATTATTCAACAGTCAAACTAGAAACATCAGCGCCATATTTGAAGTATAGAGTGCGCCAAAAATACGCACGTTCCGGTGTTAAGGATATGACGTATTGCGGTTCGAGTTCTATAGCTAAATGATGAGGATGCGGAAGCCATTCTCCGTTCGACGGATCAGGAGTTGGTGACCTGAAAATATATACGTTTTGTTGAAGCAAAACTTTATCTATACGTGCAGGGGCGGAGAAAGAATACTAACCTTTGCGGCCGGGGTCGACCTGTCGTAAAAGGCGACAAAACAACCCACCCTAGCTACATGGTAGGGCCTCAAGCCCGTCTGGATGGCGACCACCTTTGGTCTTAAGTATGCCGCCATAATAACCTTGTGTTGTGTTCCGGCATTTATGACCCAAGTTCCTGTACCCTTATGGGACAGCAGCGTGTTCGCGATGCCACTGGCGTTGCAAACACCCATAGGCGAGGAGTAATGCTAAATTCTAAGCAGGCCGTCAGCCTGTCTGCTGTCCTACAGCAATAAAAAAAAAACATCGTGATTTGAAAATTCTATGAAACGAAAAATCGACACCAAAATGAGACATTCATAAATAGGATTTATTTACCCTGCGAGATAATGAGATATAATACTATTGAAATAGAATACTAGAGTGTTTCTATAATCCACGTCTCTTCTTTGTTCGGGCTTTCGTAGCTTTTATGCTCTAATATATGAAATTCAATATTTTGCAGTAATATAAAATAATTCTTGAGCTTGATAAAAATATAAAAATAATAAACCTTTGTGGTCCCGGTTTGCATAAGTTAAACAACGTATTGTACATTGTGTATTATTTTATTCCAATATCGCGAGGAAATATTTGTGTTCGGCGAAAAAACCGAGAAATGGCGGATCGCGACGCGCATGAGTTGAAATGCTCTGGTCATGCGCGTAGTGAGCATGGTTCGTGCGCGCAAGCCGTCCACACTACGGGGAATTACATTGCATGATACATATGCGACAATGTGGACGGCAAATTCTTTCATTGCGTGTTACATCGCATGCTACATTTCGCAAATCTGTACACGGCTTTAAATATAAGGCGAAATAAGACTTACCCAAACTTCGCAAAGTTCGTCCACATTTGGGTCATAAACGTGGCCATCCGGGCATCGTTCTCGTCAATCGGCAAAGGTAACCTTTCCAACTCAAAAATATAGAACAACTCATCTTTGTGAGTAGTCGCTGGTAAACTCGAATTCGTTAGTAATTTCCCAAAATTCCTGTTTCCTATATAATTAAAGATATACTGGAATACCGGCAGGCCTGTGCTGTTTGCGTACATATCCGCTGTCAGAGATATCGGTCCAACGAAGGAGAAATCAGAATGATAGTTGATTAGACCACCTAAAACATTTTCATCTGTCGTTGCATTCGTAAAATACGTCTCTTTAATAATGGAATGATATTCTTCTACCTCCTCTGGCGGAGGTGTGAATATTTTATTATTTAATACTGACATATCTTCATGTAAAATTCTATCCATTTCACTAGTAATTGTATAAAAATCCAAAGTTTTTGTCAATCCTTCAACTGTATTTAGACCAATAATTAACGGAACTGGGTTTTTTACACCATTCTTAAGTATATTGAATGGTGTATCAGTTAAAAACGCTTCTTCATCATCGAATTCCTTCTCAACTGATGGTAGGAAGACTGATCTTGAATTCATTTGTTTAGATAATGCCTCTTCTACTTTAAGAATTGGTGTATTGTCGTACAATTCAAATAATTCATCAGCATCTTCTGTATTTACTTCAAGAGTTTTAGCAAATTCTACTGCAGTTTTTAAAGGATTTGGATCGTAAGACTGTGGCGTAAATATTCCACCACTTTGCGATATGATTCTCTTAAACAATCCTTTAGTAGATTCGGTCATAGTAAGCAAGATTGCTGCAGTACCACCGCTACCTTGTCCAAACACTGTCACATTGTCAGCATCACCACTGAATCTAGATATATTTTCGTTCACCCATCTCAAAGCTGCTCTTATGTCTTTGAGACCAGCGTTTCCTGGGGCTTCTTTGATACCAAGATTGAGGAAACCATATATGTTTAATCTATAATTTACAGTAACCACTATCACACCCTGGGTAACGAGATATTGTGGATTATAGAAGACAGAGCTGCTGCAGCCGATGCCGAACTCTCCTCCATGAATAAATACCATGACGGGGTACAAAGTATTGTTCGTATTATCCTTAGGAACGTATATGTTGAGGATTAAGCAGTCTGGAGTGTCGCTTGGAACTGTGAGGGGATCATTGGTTGGAAACTGGGGGCAGGTGATCAAACGGTTGTCAGCTTTGAAAATACCTTTGTGTGGGGGTGTAGGTTTTGGAGCCTGGAAAAAATATTGATGGTGAAAAAATGTCAGTATGACGTATCACTTATGAACTTTTTCTAGAATAATATACATGTTATAATATCCATAGTTACTCTATCCGTGCAAGAGCGGAGAAAGAATACAACCACTAACCTCTACGGCCGGGGTTGGCCTGTCGTAAAAGGCGAATAAAAAACTCACCCTAGCTACGTGGTAGGGCCTCAAGCCCGTCTGGATGGCGACCACCTTTGGTTTTAAGTATGCCGCCAGAATAACCTTGTGTTGTGATCCGGCATTAGTGACTCAAGTTCCTGTACCTTATGGGACAGCAGCGTGTTCGTGATGCCACTGGCGTTGCAAACACCTATAGGCGACGGTAACTGCTAAGTTCTAAGCGGGCCGTCAGCCTGTCTGCTGTCCTACAGCAATAAAAAAAATATTGTAAACGTTACGTTATCACGTCTAAACCACTGAACCAATTTTTATAAATATCGGTTTAAAGAAGATTGGACCAGAACCTGACCTCACCTTGACCTGAAGGACATAGGCTACACAGAGTTACTTTTGCATGTATAATATTAGCATGGATAATATAACAATATAATAACAAATAATCCCTAAATGAAATTAACAGTATATCCGTCATCTCCAAGGTAGAAGGTAGACCACAACGGGAAGCTCAGTGTAAAGTTAGTATGTAATCTTCATCAACGTGTATTTAGCACAAACAATTTCTAGCAAATATTTTTACTATAGATTTTTTTTTATTGCTCTAAGACAGCAGACAGGCTGACGGCTCGCTTAGAATTTAGCAGTTACCGTCGCCTATGGGTGTTTGCAACGCCAGTGGCATCGCGAACACGCTGCTGTCCCATAAGGTACAGGAACTTGGGTCACTAATGCCGGAACACAACACAAGGTTATTATGGCGGCATACTTAAGACCAAAGGTGGTCGCCATCCAGACGGGCTTGAGGCCCTACCACGTAGCTAGGGTGGGTTGTTTTGTCGGCTTGTACGACAGGCCGACCCCGGCCACTCCGCAGAGGTTAGTATTCTTTCTCCGCCCCTGCACGGATAAAAATTGAGATTTGATTGTGTTTATTTTTGCATTGATGACCTCCGGGGCGTAGCCACTAACGTACTTTGGTACACTTGCGGAGGTCACAGGTTCAATAACCGTCCCGCGTCTGGGTGTTTATGTATAATATATGTTTATTTACAAAAGAAAAGTATATATTATGTAGTATATCAGTTGTCTAGTATCCAAAACACAAGTGTTAAGCTACTTACTTTGGGACTAGATAAATAATAATAATAAATAATATTTTGTGACAATTAAATTCATATGGCAGAACAATGTTCGCCAGGTCAACTAGTAAAAAATAAAATTATTACATACCCGAAATTTGACGGGAACCGCGTACGGTATACCTAAGAACTCATAATACAAGCCGTTATATGACAGCTGGCCTTCAATATCACCCTGTGTAGATGTGACAGTCCATGTTGTTTCATTTTCGAACGAATTTCGAACAATCAAAATGGCGGCCAGAAGCAAGCGGGGAATCATGTCCGTTGAATATTACTGGAAGAAATTAATAATTATACTAGTCATTAAGCTATTGTATAGCTTTTATCGCGGGCTTTGAGCGCGGCGACCGAATCAAGAAATTCCGTAACGAAAATAAAACTAACACCCCCCACTCCGCCTACCATGTAGCTCGGCCGAGCGTATAACAATGTATATGGTACGACCATGGAAGTATCCATATCATATTCCATGGGTACGACTGTACGTAGGGATGGGCGATATTGAAAAACATTTTAATCAACTTACGCAATTATAATTATTTATTTATTTTTTATTTATGCAGTAATTATTTTCTTTGATATTAATTCAAGTTTTTTCTTTTTCTTTGATATTAATTCAAGTTACACTTTTTGAATGTACACCTATGTATATATATATATATACCTACATGTACCTAGTCAGGTCATAAATTCTGTCACATGTTTAATGTAAAATAATTGTAACAACTTTATTCATTATGTAACCATTCATATACCAAAATGAACTTAACAAAACATAGATTCTTATGACATTAAAGTTTGTTCAAAATGACCTCCGTGATTTTGAATACAGGCCTTCAATCTGCGCGGCCAGTCGTCTATCGCAGCACGAACGAGGTCCATGTCAATATCGGCGGCTGCCTTAATCAAGGATGTCTTGAGTGACTCCAAATTGGGATGAGGCTTTGAGCACGCCTTTTCCTCCAAGTGTTGCCATATCTTGTAATCTAACGGATTCAAATCTGGACTGGAGGAGGGCCAGTCTTCGTGCCGGATGAAGTCGATTTCACGCGCCGCCAGCCAGTCTTGTGTGCTCTTCGCTCTATGAGCTGGCGCCGAATCTTGTTGGAATACCCAGTGCCTGTTATTGAACATGGTATGAAAAACAGGTTCCACAAGGTTCGTCAGGACTGTATTTTGATACACAACAGCATTCGTTTTTACACCTTTCTCACAAAAATGTACCTCTGTTAAGCCCCAATAAGAAACTCCCAACCATACCATGAACGAGGATGGAAAATGACCTCGTTGGACACGCGGAATACGGTTGCTCGCTTCTTCACTACTGTGTGCGTACACCTTATCATTTTGTTTGTTGTAGCTCTCTTCTACGGTAAACATTTTTTCATCCGAAAAAAGAATTTCCCGATATTTTTTTCTCGCGTACCGCTTCAACAAAGCGCGGCATCTCTTCAGTCTCAGGTCCATTAGACGAGCATTCAAACGATGTCCTGTTTTTCTTCGATATGCCCGAAGCCCTAAGTCTTCATTTAACACCCTTTTCACCGTGGTTCTGCTTAACCCCATCTGAAGGGCCAACAGTTTCTGCTTACGTTTGGGATTTCTTTGAATTCGTGCCTTCACAGCTTTTATCACTGCTGGAGTCCTAACAGACCGAGGGCGACCACTTCTTGACCTGTCATCTACACTAGAGTCTTCATTGTATCATTTGATGGTACGATAAACGAATCTTTTGGTTATATTCAAATTTTTCAGTATGTTAAAAATTTGGTTTGGGGCGTAACTGCAACGATGCAACGCAATAACTGCAACACGGTCTTCTTTAAGCGTCCACTCCATATTTAAAAATGAGTAAAATTCTAAAAGTATACCTTTTTTATTTTCATGAACAATTCGAAATTCGAATTCAATAAACTTTTTTGTGGCCAGCATTCTAAAAGAAAAGTTTTTACTGTGTGACAATACTTATGACCTGACTAGGTATATTTACGGGGCGCACGTGCGGTGAGTGTGGTAGGGATGAGCGATATCTATCGATAATTCAACTATCGATATTTTTTGGACAAGATATATCAAGCATTAAAAAAAACCTGTCTACTACTCCTCAGCAATAAAAAAAATATTAATCTTTATTTGTTAAAATGCAGGTAGTTACATGATGTCAGTTTACAAATTATTCCCAATGCATTTTTGCCCATAAGCGAACAAATATATATTATTATTTGGGAAATTAATTTATAAATTCCATTATATTATACTAACATTTCTCAATTAAGAATAATTTTAATTTTCTTTTAAAATTTGACATGTAAAGATTTTCAAAACTATTGGGAAATTTACTAAAAATTTTTGGTGCCAAATATACTTTTGCTGGTTAAGGATGTATTCATTAAGTTTGTTATTAACTTAGTTTTATGACTCATTATATTTTTGTTGATCTCCGAATTTCGGAAAGCTGTTTGGATTTCATTTTACAAATAATGGAACCTCATATAAATATAGACCAGCTAAGATAAGATATTCATATTTTTAAAATGGGGTTTACAGCTATCGATGAGTTTAATATTACATAGTTGTCTAACACCTACTATACCGGCACGCTATGATGGCCGTTTTGACGTTTATCCACTCATGTAGTTTCGTATTAATTAGTAACTACATTTGAAGGAGCAAATTGCTGTTCTTTAATGTCAATAACTGCTCGTCGCTATTGACAATAAAGAACAGCAATTTGCTCCTTCAAATGTAATTACTAATTAATACGAAACTACATGAGTGGACAGTCGTCAAAACGGCCATCATAGCGTGCCGGTAACATAGTACATAACACAAGTACAATTAATACATAACCAAGTATTCGATTTGGGATTAAATGGCGCCAGTATATGTAAATCTTTGTATTTGGACGTATAGTTAAACAAGAGATAAATAGAAAAACCTAGACAACATTTTGCCATATCACCTTTTACGTAAACCATCCATCTTTCTTTTGGTCTTGATTAAACCATTCTTATGTATTCATCCACTGTCTTATTGTATTATATGGTTGGACCATGCTAGTCTATTTATTACTTTTAGTCAATCGTTGGCGCTACATTCAAGCTTCCCCTGATAGTTTTCGCGTGAAAGCGTAAAAAACAAACTTTCACATTTATAATAATAAAGTATGATTTCTGCTTCCAGTCGTGACAATAAAGCAATAACTTTTTTTATAGTAATGCTATAACTTACCAATAACTTCAAGCCAGTTTTACAAATGCCAAAAAATATGTCTATTCGCTATATTTCACTTTATTTTTAAATACACGTATACCAAGCCTGTATAAATAAAAAATCTACGGAGAGACTACTAATTTTGTATTAAAAAAAATAATTTTCTTTTTAATTTGTGGCAAGGATATTTTAAAAAAGAGAATACATTAAAAGGATACAAAATTAATGAACAATGAATGAACTAATGCCAGTTTGTTTTTTAAGATAACATTTATACCATTTGGAACGTGCCTTATTTTGTTGGTCCTATCATTTTTAGGTTACGTAAACTCGAGAAATACGCTAAAGAAATGATTCATGGAATCGTATTTTTGGATGGATGATGACTAAATTTGTTTACGTAGTATCACGCGGTATATGGACGAACGTACAGATGGGTTCGAATGCTTTTAATTACTCACCATTTTTTTTATTGCTGAGGAACAGCGGACTGGCTGACAGCCCACTTATGCAGTTACCGTCGCGGATGTTTGAGACGCAGGGCCGCAGTGAACACGCTGCTGTCCCTTAAGGGTACAGGAATCTGGGTTACTAATGCCGGAACACAACACAAGGTTATTATAGCGGCATATTTAAAAACCTTATAAATAATTTCAATATAAAATGGCTCAGTACTTATTTGTAGAGCTTAATCTATACTATTATTATTACTACTATAAAAAGGAAAGATTTGATTGTTTGTTTGTTTGTTTGTTTGCATTGAATAGGCTCCGAAACTACTGACCCGATTTAAAAAATTCTTTCACTGTTTGGAAGCTACACTATCCCCAAGTGACATAGGCTATATTATATTTTCAAAAAATTAGGGATCCTTACTAAAACTCCAATAATATAACCCAAGGTGTAAAAAAAATTACCTAAAATATTATTTAAATCGCGTGCGCTGCGAAAACTATTGATGATACAATAAAATAATGTATTACGACTTTGCAGAACATATCATTATTTACAAAAAGTGTCGCGACAGCATATGTCTAACTATTATAGTTATGCCACAATAAGTGTTCTTTTATTTTAAAAATTTAATTGAAATGCCGCCCCTAGAAAAGGCTCTTTATTTGTATCTTGGTATTAATCCTTATCCAAATAAATTACTTCGTATTCAAAACTGCTTCAATACCTTTATATAACTTTTTGAATTATTCAATTCGGATATTCCATTCGAAAGATATCACGAGTTTAAAAATGTAAGTATTAGAAAAATGTTGCGTGGTAGCCGCTCACCCTGTTCGGCTAGCTAGGCAGCACATCCTATCCTATGCAATGTAGGCGTGCGTCACTGGGGTTTTCACAAAATTTGAAAAAAAATACTTATTAAAAAATAAAGAATAATAAAAAGAAAAATAAATAAAAAATTATAACAAAAAAAATCATTAAAATAAAATTTCATAAAAATAATAATGTTCAAACTTTATAATTTTATTTTTTTAGTAACCTGGCGCAAATAGAAGGGTTTATGTGTGTGTATATAATTTTTAATTTTGAAATTTTTGTTAAATACTCGTGCGAAGCTGGGGCGGGCCGCTAGTAGACTAATAAATTGATATCGAACTTTTTGCTTTACCTTCTATCTGTGCAGGGGCGGAGAAAGAATACTCTGCAGCCGGGGTCAGCCTGTCGTAAAAGGTGACAGAACAACCCACCCCAGCTACGTGGCAGGGCCTCAAGCCCTATGGATGTCGCCCACCTTTGGTCTTAAGTATGCCGCCGTAATAACCTTGTTGTGTTCCGGCATTAGTGACCCAAGTTCCTGTACCCTTGTGGGACAGCAGCGTGTTCGCGATGCCACTAACGTTGCAAACACCCATAGGTGACGGTAACTGCTAAATTCGAAGTGGGCCGACAGCCCGTCTGTTATCCTACAGCAATAAAAAAAGTAAGTTAGACATATTAATCCTTATTTTTAAGAGATTTTAGGTTCATTACCTAAAATTTTGTTGATAGATGAAAACAAAAACAAAATATTTTTACAGTGTGTTCAATTCTTTACAAAATAAATCGGGTTTCACTTTTTGTATCATCGGTATTTAATGTATTAGTGATTATATTGCTTTTTTTTGTTTTAGAGATATATTACACTTTTGGTGACACGGGGTCAGTTCAGTGCGTGGGTCACCATTTGGGTTATAAATAAAACATCAGCAGATGGTTACTGAATACTGAATAGGTACTGCATATTTATTTCTCCGTGGGTCTTCCCCTTATTCAGGGGCAGGTAGGGGCCTAGAGGCGAACCTCTTTACCCCGGCTTCGAATCGAAGGGTGACTACCCCTCGGTGATAGAGTACCCTCGGTAGAGTTGACTGCCGGACCACGCACATCTATGTGAGCGGTAGGACATCATGGCGGCCAGAATATTTATTTCAAAATTCGTGCTCTTTTTATATGATTTGGCTAGGGTTCGCTGACCAATCAGAAGCGTTCAAAATATAAACATATTGATACCCAAGACTAGTTCCAAGAAATTGCCTGAGGCCTCGTCCCGCGCAGCCGCCTCCTTCCGCAAGCGATGTAAATACGCGGGTTCGCGGCATGCTCCCGTCAAACCAGCCCGACGGAACAGGTTTAGGGATGCCTTCCGCCCCCCATAGGCTGTAGACGTACACAACCCACACAATACATGAATACACGTAGAATAGATGTGTTGCGGGGAGTTTCTTTCGCCGTTTCTTCTCTCCCAGCTATAAGCACTCTGAAACGGTAGTAGATTAGAATAGTATCGGCTTCACTAGTGGAGCCGATAGTCCCCAAATAAATATTATTTTTGCCATTCGTGGCTGTTATCAATTGTCCCCATGCAGTGGTTGAGCCGGAAACGCACCTCACAGGAGGCGCGTGACCGAGCACGCTGCCACGGCTGATCGACCCAGCTCCCACGGGGTTAGAGTGCCTTATCGTCCGTAGTCGCTGTCGAGTCGTCTGAGACAACAGAGCTTTAAGAAAAAAAAAATGCTCCCGCCATTCCTGGCTACGACATCGCGCTGTGTTTATGTGGTCGCGCCATCGATCTATGTACGCTGCGCTCGTATTTGTCATCTGCCGCCGAGAGATCCTTGATGATATTTGTCGTCGCCCGCAGCCTCTTCCGAGAAATGTAATGCAGTTGAGGGCGATGCTTCGTTGATAGTATATACATCCGCGCGACGTGGCTGACAACAGTTCTTGTCTGAACTAATCCTTTTTTTATGTTTCCTATATCTATATCTATACTACTATTATAAAGAGGAAAGATTTGATTGTTTGTTTGTTTGTTTGTTTGTTTGCTTTGAATAGGCTCCGAAACTACTGACCCGATTTAAAAAATTCTTTCATTGTTGGGAAGCTACACTATCCCCGGGTGACATAGGCTATATTATATTTTCAAAAAAATTAGGGATCCTTACTAAAACTCCAATAATGTAACCCAAAGTGTAAAAAAATTACCTAAAATATTAATTAAATCGCGTGCGTTGCGAAAACTATTGATGATAGAATAAAATAATGTACTACAACTTTGCAGAACACATCATTATTTACAAAAAGTGTCGCGACAGCATATGTCTAACTATTATAGTTATGCCACAATAAGTGTTCTTTTATTTTAAAAATTTAATTGAAATGCCGCCCCTAGAAAAGACTCTTTATTTGGATCTTGGTATTAATCCTTATCAAAATAAATTACTTCATATTCAAAACTGTTTCAATACCTTTATATAACTTTTTGAATTATTCAATTCGGATATTCCATTCGAAAGATATCACGAGTTTAAAAATGTAAGTATTAGAAAAATGTTGCGTGGTAGCCGCTCATCCTGTTCGGCTAGCTAGGCAGTACCTTATGCAATGTAGGCGTGCGTCACTGGGGTTTTTACAAAAATTAGAATACTTATTAAAAAATAACGAAAAATAAATAAAAAGTAATAACAAAAAAAATCATTAAAATAAAAGCTCATAGAAATAATAATATTCAAACTTTCTTTATAATTTTATTTTTTTAGTAACCTGACGCAAATAGAAGGGTTTGCCCTCAGGGGCGCTCCTCTGTCCGAGGAGTGCACGGGTGTGCGTACCCGAGGTGTCCGAGCATCCGTCGCTTCACTCCCCTCTCCGTTCGAGGCGACAGAGTCCTACCTTTCTTTCCGTCTACCTCTTACATCCTTTCCAACTTAGCTCTCTGTTCGTGGCGTGGTCCCCGGTGGGATGATTGCGAATACTGATTGGGGTCCCGGGTTCTACCCTGGGACCTGATTTGGTAGTCGAAACCATGCCTATTTCGACTGCGCCTGCACAGAGTGTTCCCGGGGCGGGAATTGCATCCTCGCTGTCGGTTGGTCTTGCTGGGCCGGCTACGACGTCAGGCGACTCTGCTTTTTCTGGAGTGTCGTCTGGTAGTCGTACCCACGCCTGACTAGCACGCGACGGGGATGCGAGTCCCGTCCGGAATTGGCCGCGGACCTGTCACTCCTGGCCCTGGTTCTGTCCATGGTCGGGGGCGATCCTGGATGGACGGCCGTCGCCTCCTTTTGCGAGGCAGTAGTGTCTGCAAGGGAGGCGGCGGAACGGGAGCGGGAGTCCGCCACCGCACTCCCCTCCCGCTAACGTAGGCCACGTCGTCGGCGCTGGAGGGCGGGCAACGATCTCCGGCCGCCGTAGAAAACGGCCGTGGGCGGCCCCTCGGGGGAGGATCCGCCGCCCGCACTATTGCCGCGAGGGAGAAGGCCGCGTGCTGTTCCACAGCCCCCCTCAACTCCTAGAGTTGTTACAAGAGAGCGCCGGGGGGACGAATCCCTGACCCCCTGGCGTCAGCACTTTAGAAGGGGCCCGCTTTAAGACAAAGCGTGGGCCGGCGCCGGCCCGGGCCACGAGATCGGCAGGCCATATATCCGTGGGCCCGGGCGTAGACGATAGGAGAACAGCGGGGTTTTTTAGTGGGTCGAACATCTTTTCCGGAGTCCCTTATATCCCTCGGTCCCCCCGGGCCGGGATAACCCGTCAAGAGAGGTTTTTCCCCGAGACCGAAAAAAAATAGAAGGGTTTAATTTTTAATTTTTTGTTAAATACCCGTGCGAAGCTGGGACGGGCTGCTAGTCTATTATAAAGTGGCTACATACTCTTCTCTTCCTTCTGACCATATTCCACATTACATAGAGTCTGCACAACACACAACCTTCCATTAACTGGAATTACTTTCACACTTCCTCTAATATACATTACTATTTTTATCCATGTAAAGAGAATATCATTTCTTTAAATTGAACGCGCTTAGGATACTCTACGCACTCTTCTATGACTTTTTAGGACTCATAACTAGCACAAACTTTTATTTAATCTGAATACAACCAACGAAAGATTAAAGTAACTGAAACTTAATTAAACAAACCAATTCGTGCGGAAGTGTGTGTCAAACTAATAATTACAAAAACAAAATGTCGTGTACGATTTTGTCAGCAGCGGGTACACATACTCAACTCGATTGATTACTCGGGCTTGTATATAAGAGGATCTGATCCTTTACGAATTATCGAGTGTTTGACGCCGATGAGTTCGAATTAACGCGTCATTTTGTTACGTACGACGATTTTTCCGTCCGAATTACGAAGTGCATAAAAATATATTGCTTTAGTTCGAAATATAAAGAGATTTTCTGGGGAACTCATGATAACTTTGAATTATAGAGAGGTTTGAATTAATGAGAGTCGACTGTATTTTTTAATATACTTACCCCTTGTGCCGAGGGCTTTTCTTAAATCTTCAGATATATTGTATTCGGTTTCTGGAAAGAAAATGCTTGCTACATATTCATGCAGATAAAACTTTGTAGATCTTTTTTACGAAAATTGCGCGGACGGAGAAATATGAAATTTAGCACAATTATTTTAACGCCAACTTATTTTTCGACGAATAATTTTTCAAACATAGAGTCAGCTCTTGTGTGATAACCCTCATAGTTTGACCAGAATATGTTTATACATAGATAAACATATTTTTTTATAGCTAGAGCTCAGCAGACAGGCAAACAGCCCACCCTGGCAGGTGGTCACCGTCGGCTACGGATGTTTACGTTCGTACAAGAAAGAATATCAATCAATCAACCTCAAAGTTCTCAAAGTGCGACCATCTGCACCATATAAACAAGTCCTACACTCGTCTGTGAACAATACGGAGGCCCATTGCTCTTCTGTCCAATTCAGGTGATCACGCGCAAATCTTAAGCAAGCTTGTCTGTAAGCTACAGACAACTTTGGACCATTTGCTGGTAAAAGGGGTGATATCCGTTTCCTTTAACCTTCTTCTTATTGTTCGTGCACTCACGTTTACTCCACGCACTTCATTAAGCTCTGTTTTGATGTTAACTGACATGAGGAAACGATTTCGCAGGGAAGTTGTAACAATAAATCGGTCATCACGACCGGTGGTTGCTCGAGTCCTGCCTGTACCACGTCTCCTTCTGTAAGAACCTGTCTCCACAAACCTTCTGTATATTCTAGAAACCGTAGACTGGTTTAAATTTCTACCAATCGTTCGTTGATCCAAGCCCTCCCGCACCAATGCTACAATTTGAGCCGCTTGTTCGGACGAAGTATCCATATTATTGTTCAAAAACTCTCGATGAGTTAAAAAACTAACCCAACAATTCTGCTGGTAACAATAATTCAATTGACAAAAGAATAAAAAATCGATGAGAATCAATTTAAAACTTTGCTATAAATAACACGCAAATCTGATACTACGAGTAAATTTTCTTTTCCCAGCTATATTCATTTGTTTTACTGCAGTTCTATTTTTAAATTTTCCTTTTTTTTTGAGATAAGAGCCAGTCTCTCCATATTTATATAATTTAATCTAAAAAGTTTGTATACTTATTAAAAAAAAATCATTTCTAAGTAATCCTGAACTTTGATGCAGTTTATGAGTCCGTCAGTTTATATTCATTTCTGTGTTATATTCTAATAATTAATTGATTCTAAATAAAAGCAGACGTCGTTTCTCTTGTTTGTAGGTAACTTGCAATTCTTTTATGTGCATACATTATAAATAGTAATAATATAGAATATAATATAATACTCTTATTTACAGAGAAACTAATTTGGTTGATTTATTCGGACTATCCAGATTTCCAATATCTAAATATATTATATATCCATTTTCGTAATCCCACACATCCATCTCAGCATTCGCATCTCCACAGCATCTGACTTCCTTTCATCCCTCCCCTTTCTGGTCCAGCTCCGATCCATACAACTCGACAGGCCTTAAAACGAATTTAGTTGTAATCCATACTAATATTATAAATGTTAAAGTAACACTGTTCTTACGTTTTCACGCCTAAGCCGCTGAACCAATTTTGATGAATTTCGGTTTATATATAGATTGGACCTTGGAGAAGGACATAGACTACTTTTTATTGGGAAAATGAAACTTGAAGAGGGCGAAATAGGGGTGAAGTATAGAGGGGTAAAGTTAAATAACTTTTGGTTTTTATTTACTTTATTCATATGACTAAACGATACGAAGATTGCCGGGTCAGCTAGTTCTACAATAAAAAAATAACAGTGCCATTTAGGGACGCCCGAAAGAAGCGAAGTTTTATAGTATAAAGCGTAAAAAATAAGGAAAAATAAAGCCTTGAGAAAATTAAAAGAAAAACTGAATACTTGGGAAAATAAATACATTAAAAATAAAACACACGCCTAAAACGCCAGACTACAGCGGAGCTCTCCAAATTTTCTTCTTCTAATTGTGATGTGAATTTTTTTTCTATCCTTCAAGTAGTAGAAACATGAAAATAATTTGAATCCTGCAAATTTTTGCATAATAAGATTTATTGCATTCATATATAGTCTTATACAGGGTGACTTTAACAAAACCATCCAAATTTTTTTACGCACTAAACATTATAGGGAACCCATTTTTGAAAAAAAAAATTGTATGTCAAATTTTCACCATAAAATTTTTCATCCCAAGCAAAAAATTTTTAGCAGCGCAGTCACTAATTCAATCGTACAAAATAGTCATATGCTGCAAATTTCGTACGTTAATCTGTTATTACCTGTCTCTGTCACTCCCGTGTAAATATAATGAGTACTCGCTCGCACAGATGCAATGACCGCCGTCCTCGGCCTAGTACTAGGTCATTGTACGAAATTCTTCAGTTTTTTGCGGTACCGATGGAGAGGTCATTGACATTTGCACGCCGTAGTATGAATAAATTGCGAGTTCTTGGGATAACTTTATAATGCTGATTACTCAACATTTTGTACTATGTGATACTAAACTAAAATACATATTTCTCGTAACTTTTACTAAAGATTCTTCCGTGTGAATTTAGACGGTGTTGTCAAAGTCAACCTGTATGTACAAAATTTTAACATAATATTATGGAATCATTAACAAGCATTATTATCTTCATTATTCGTTCATTAGAAGTACATTCAGTTATTTGTACACCACTATTTTGATTCTTATATTATACAAAAGTAATTATATACATATGTATTATATACATATACATAAATTAATTATTTATTTCTAAGGCCGACTAGAAAAAATAGTTTTTAGAAATAAGACCGAAAAGGGGCATGCCCATTTTTGGCCAGGAAACGCCCAACAATATGGTTTTGTTAAAAAAAACCATCATGTTTTATGATATTAAATCGCAGTGTTCATTTATCCAAAAATGATTGCAACATATTATGTGCAAAAAAAGTATTGAATGATAAAAATGAAAGGACATCCGTAATTCATTGTTTTGTGGATAAAATATGCACTAAGCAGTGTTGCCAATTATATACTAATTTCGTCAAAATTATAATCGATACTGTTTATGTTGTTCGATTTATAAAATGTGATTAATATAATTAATTCCAATATTATTCTTGTTTATCCGATACTTATTATGCTTTTATGTTAATTGAACAAGCAATTTATTTATCGCTAGGTGATTAACCATGACTTCTAATATAAAAAATCATAATAAATAAAGCTACTGCATAATTTAACTGTTTTTCTTAACTATAATTAAAAATTCATAGAAAAAGAAATGAAAAATTAAAATAATCATCTTTAGATAATAATCTTTGAAGTGTTTTAATTAATTTGCTCTTTAATAAATTAATGATGAACGAACTAAAATCGATATTGATCTATCAATTTTATGTTTATTAAGTGGCAACATCGAATCTGATATCATGACAGCTAGGCGGCTGGCGACTGTCAAGTCGATACTGTTTGCATTACTTTGTTTGTTTTCTTGTGGATTTCTTATCTAAGCAACGAATAACCATTCTAAATGGACTCTATATTTCATATATATTTTAATTAATGCTAATGATTCTGGTAGAAGTGCAATTAAAAAGTATTGTTGCAATTGTATTGTTGGCCGACGAACGGTAGGATGACGTGCCCATGTAATGACAGTAATATGTTATTTGGGTTGGGCACGGTATCAGATAAATATTTTCCCGCATGCTCAATTCCTGGATGATGTACTGATCATATATGATACAAATGATGTATAAGATCATAAAATGCCTATTAGATCTTATCAAAACTTAATAATGTATATGTTGTATTTAATCAAAATGATTGTTAAAATACTGATTTGTGACAATTAAATCCATTTTATAACTTAACAATCCGGACTTTTTGTAAATCAATTCCTTTACTATTTTACTCTATAAATTACATATTATCATTTCCATATGCGTTTATGTATGGGCACCTAGGGCCGAAGTGTCTATTGTCGATGGGCATTCCCCTTTCACAATCTATTATTATTATCTGATGGTCAATAAAGAACATTCATTAATAATTATTTAATAACTAGCTATGCCCGCGACTCCATCCGCGTGGAATAGTGACTGGGCAGAATTTTTTGGATATATCTTATGGTTTATAAACCCTATAAACCCTAAAATATAAATGAAATATCCAAACAGTCAGTATTATCGAATGAAACTGTTACGCCATGCGCCTCCGGAATACGTGCGTTCGAACCTACAAAGTCCAGCCTAAGCTAAACCCTATTTCATATGATTGATGTCATAAATCTGAGGTTAATTTAAATTGGAAATTCAACCTACAATGTCTAGCCTAAGCTGATCCCTATTTCATATGATTGATGATATAAATCTGAGGTCAACTTAAATTGCAATTTAAAAATTCCAAAACTTATCATGTTTAACAAAAACTATTTCTTTTAAAAAATAAAAATAGCCTAAGTTACTCCTTGATACATCAGCTATCTACCAGTGAAAGTCCCGTCAAAATCGGTGCAGCCATTTCAGAGATGAGCCGAAACAAACAGACAGACAAAAATTGTAAAAAATGTTTTCTATACTACTATTATAAAGAGGAAAGATTTGATTGTTTGTTTGTTTGTTTGTTTGTTTGTTTGTTTGTTTGTTTGTTTGTTTGCTTTGAATAGGCTCCGAAACTACTGACCCGATATAAAAAATTCTTTCATTGTTGGGAAGCTACACTATCCCCGGGTGACATAGGCTATATTATATTTTCAAAAAAATTAGGGATCCTTACTAAAACTCTAATAATGTAACCCAAAGTGTAAAAAAATTACCTAAAATATTATTTAAATCGCGTGCGTTGCGAAAACTATTGATGATAGAATAAAATAATGTACTACAACTTTGCAGAACACATCATTATTTACAAAAAGTGTCGCGACAGCATATGTCTAACTATTATAGTTATGCCACAATAAGTGTTCTTTTATTTTAAAAAAATTAATTGAAATGCCGCCCCTAGAAAAGGCTCTTTATTTGGATCTTGGTATTAATCCTTATCAAAATAAATTACTTCATATTCAAAACTGTTTCAATACCTTTATATAACTTTTTGAATTATTCAATTCGGATATTCCATTCGAAAGATATCACGAGTTTAAAATTGTAAGTATTATAAAAATGTTGCGTGGTAGCCGCTCACCCTGTTTGGCTAGCTAGGCAGCAGCACCTTATGCAATGTAGGCGTGCGTCACTGGGGTTTTTACAAAAATTAGAATACTTATTAAAAAATAACGAAAAATAAATAAAAAGTAATAACAAAAAAATCATTAAAATAAAAGCTCATAGAAATAATAATATTCAAACTTTCTTTATAATTTTATTTTTTTAGTAACCTGACGCAAATAGAAGGGTTTGCTCTCAGGGGCGCTCCTCTGTCCGAGGAGTGCACGGGTGTGCGTACCCGAGGTGCCCGAGCATCCGTCGCTTCACTCCCCTCTCCGTTCGAGGCGACAGAGTCCTACCTTTCTTTCCGTCTACCTCTTACATCCTTTCCAACTTAGCTCTCTGTTCGTGGCGTGGTCCCCGGTGGGATGATTGCGAATACTGATTGGGGTCCCGGGTTCTACCCTGGGACCTGATTTGGTAGTCGAAACCATGCCTATTTCGACTGCGCCTGCACAGAGAGTGTTCCCGGGGCGGGAATTGCATCCTCGCTGTCGGTTGGTCTTGCTGGGCCGGCTACGACGTCAAGCGACTCTGCTTTTTCTGGAGTGTCGTCTGGTAGTCGTACACACGCCTGACTAGCACGCGACGGGGATGCGAGTCCCGTCCGGAATTGGCCGCGGACCTGTCACTCCCGGCCCTGGTTCTGTCCATGGTCGGGGGCGATCCTGGATGGACGGCCGTCGCCTCCTTTTGCGAGTGTCTGCAAGGGAGGCGGCGGAACGGGAGCGGGAGTCCGCCACCGCACTCCCCTCCCGCCAACGTAGGCCGCGTCGTCGGCGCCGGAGGGCGGGCAACGATCTCCGGCCGCCGTAGAAAGCGGCCGCGGGCGGCCCCTCGGGGGAGGATCCGCCGCCCGCACTATTGCCGTGAGGGAAAAGGCCGCGTGCTGTTTCGCAGCCCCCCTCAACTCATAGAGTTGTTACAAGAGAGCGCCGGGGGGACGAAAGCCTGACTCCCTGGCGCCAGCACTTTAGAAGGGGCCCGCTTTAAGACAAAGCGTGGGCCGGCGCCGGCCCGGGCCACGAGATCGGCAGGCCATATATCCGTGGGCCCGGGCGTAGGCGATAGGAGAACAGCGGGGTTTTTAGTGGGTAGTCGGATGGTCGAACATCTTTTCCGGAGTCCCTTATATCCCTCGGTCCCCCCGGGGCGGGGGAATCCGTCAAGAGAGGTTTTTCCCCGAGACCGAAAAAAAATAGAAGGGTTTAATTTTTTGTTAAATACCCATGCGAAGCTGGGACGGGCTGCTAGTTTTGTATATGTACCGTGTGTACGTCCGAATGCACTTAGTAAAAAGCGGTTATTTTAATATTACAAACAGACCCTCCAATTTTATTTATTTGTATAGAATACTGAATTGAATCAAATAAATCCTTACACAGTTACGCGTTAAGATTGTATAATTATTACAAAACAATTATGTAAATATTACATAAATTTTATCTTATTATCATCACGTATTTATCTAATAAGTGAAATTACACTTCTTATCTCGGGTTCTTTAGAAAATATTTTTTTATTCCTGAGGAACAGCAGACAGGCTGACGGTCCACTTAATACTAATAATAATCAATGCCTATTAGCATTTATCTTCGCGTATGGATGTTTGCGACGCTAGGGGCACTGCGAACACACTGCTGTCCCATAGGGGTATAGGAACCTGGGTCACTAATGCCGAAACACAACACTAGGTTATTATTATGGCGGCATACTTTAGAATTTATTTTATCCGTGCAGGGGCGGAGAAAGAATACTAGCCTCTGCGGCCGGGGTCGGTCTATCGTAAAAGGCGACAAAACAACCCACCCTAGCTACGTGGTAGGGCCTCGAGCCCGTCTGGATGGCGACCACCTTTGGTCTTAAGTATGCCGCCATAATATGCGCATGGCGTAACAGTTGCTTAATACTCACTGTTTGCATATTTCATTTATATTTTAAGGTTTAGATGGTTTGTAATCCAAAATAAACCATAAGATAGGTGGTATATCCAAAAAAATTCTGCCCAGTCAATATTCCACGCGGACGGAGTCGCGGGCACAGCTAGTTGTATATATAAAACCGATGGCAGAAATTAGTTTAAAAGTAATTAGGAAAAATTTAATATTTTAGAAATCACGAGAATTGAAGTATTTTCAGAAACTAAATAGTTTAATTAAATTTAAATTATTCATTATTGTACAATATAATATTATTAAATATCCCATATTAGTGATATTTTGATAAAATATAATAAAATTTAAATCAATGTTCAGTTTTAATTTTTGTTTCAACAATAACATTAACAATATTAGTCATGAACATAAAAGAGAGAGGCATTACTTATTACTCTAAGTTTCCGAACGTAAAACAAATTTTTGACATTTTCCAATCCAAATTTGGTTACAAGTTAGCGATTTATATTTATTAATTAAACATAGAAAAACAGTAATTAATAACAGTTATACATTGTTGATTTACTAATAAATTTGTGTTTAAACCTTTAATACAGTGAAATTATAAAGTTATTCGGTGGAAATCGAAAGTTAAAGTGTGCTTACGTGTTTGGAATATGTAATAAGAAAATAATCTATTAAAAACAGTACATATTTAGAAGCAATATTTAAGTGTTTGAATTGATAAAGATTTATATAAAAAAGACGTTGACATTTTTAATCTTCATATTCGTCAATATGAATAAAAAACAACGCACTGGCCCCAGGATAAGAATTACTAGAACTCGCCAATCGGAAGAGTTTGATGACAAAAAGTTCGTATATTCCTGCCCATATTGCCGATTGAAGTTTTCACAGAACATAGATTTCTTCAAGCATATGTCAACTAACCACGAAATACAACAAAAGGCGGCTACATACCAGTGCAATGACTGTCAAATAATATTCACAAAGAAAAGTAGCCTAGATTTACATTGTAAAACGAATCATCAAGTGCGCGCTAACCTTAAATGCAACACCTGTTCTATTACTTTTAAATCTAAATATTGCCTTCGACGTCATATGAAATTGAAGCAGATACTGGCTGAAAATTCGTGTTTGGAATGCACAAAGAAGTTCCAAAACAAAGATGGCCTCCAAAAACATGTGAGAAACAAACATTCAGACAAAAAAGTTACGTATCAGTGTGCTTTATGTTCGTTAAAGTTTAAATTTGAAGAGTCACTTTTGTCTCATGTAAATCGAATTCATAAGTGTTTATGATTAAGATAATTTATTCTTCTATTGTTTATTATATTTACATATATTAGTAAATTTATTTAAATCATTAAGTACTTGTCCAGAGTTTTCTCTGTGCAGGGATCGAGTAAGAATTTTAATCTGTGGCTGGTCAACCTGTCATAAAAGGTGACAACAAACCCAAAACGACATGGTCAACGTCAAGCCGGTCTGGATGGCAACCACCCTTGTTCTGAGCATGTCACCATAATAACCTTGTTCCAGCGTTAGTGATCCGGTTCCTGTATCCCTATGGAACAGTAGTGTTTGCGGTGCCCCTGGCATCGTAAACATCTATAGGCAACAGTAACTGCTTTATATTGAGTGGGCCGCCAGCCCATTTGCTGTTCAACAGCAATAAAAAAAGAGTGGTGCTGATATGCAAGTATCAAAGTGTTAATTTTGTATCAACTCTATATAAGAAAATCATTATAATGTTGACTGACTAACTGGGTAACTACTTACAATTAGTGAGCCCTCTACCTATCTGCTGTTTTTAACTGTCACTAATATAAAACAAAAATTGTTATAATGTTAGTAATATGGAATGGAATGTAATTGCTGTCCCCTGTATAAAAGAAACCTTATTCTAGGAAAGGAAGTAAGCAGATGAGGTTCCAGCAGCTCTTGTCAAAAAACTGCATTCATTAGTGAGGCAGGCATTGTCGAGCTATAGTAAATGTGTAGTGCTCACAATAGCTTGTTAAATTGCCACTGATACTAAGTTGAATAGTAAATATTAGTAAGCAGTTACCGTCGCCTATGGATGTTTGTGACACTAGGGGCATCATGAACACGCTGCTATACCAGGGGTACAACAACCTGGACCACTAATAAACAACAACAGGTTAATATGGCGTTATACTTATGTACCAGGGGTGGTTGCTATCCAGACGGGCTAGCTCTACCACGTAGCTAGGGTTTAATGGCCTTTTACGACATGCCCACCACGGCCGCAGGTGTTAGTATTCTCCGCCCCTGCATGGAGAGTAATAATGACAAAGAATTTAAAACAATTTCTAGTAGCTATCGTATTTATCCGTGCAGAGAAAGAATACTAACCTCTGCGGCCGGGGTCGGCCTGTCGTAAAAGGCGACAAAACAACCCACCCTAACTACGTAGTAGGACTGCTCCAAGCCCGTCTGGATGGCGACCACCTTTGGTCTTAAGTATGCCGCCCTAATAACCTTGTGTATCGGCGTTAGTGACCCAAGTTCCTGTACCCTTATGGGACAGCAGCATACTGTTACTGCCACAGGTGACGGTAACCGCTAAACTCTAAGTGGGCTGTCAGCTTATCCTACAGCATTAAAAAAGTAACAAACCTTTTGAAACTCGACTGTACTTATTATATAGCTACTTAATTACATGTAATGAATATTATGAAATTTAAAAAGGTGATAAAATAAAAAAATTTGCAACATTATAATGTTTTATTACTTTTCCATTATGGATGGTAGAGAAACGTTTTGAAACCGTATGTTAAAATGGCGCCACAGTCGCGTCAATAAATTTTATAAGCGCCAAAAGTTATTAGCGTCACAATTCGGCGGCTAGGTGCCTACCCAGAGAGATAATGAACTAACTTGCAGCGTACAGCTGGAAAACTTCAAATTCTCCCTGTGAGATAGTTCTCACTTCTACCCTCCAGTCTCCATACATAACATTTTCTTTCTTACATAATATAAATATATAGCACATACAGGGTGACTGACAAAACCGTCCAAATTTTTTACGCACTAATAAACATCATTTATGGAACCCATTTTTGCAAAAAAAAATTGTATATCAAATTTTCACCATAAAATGTTTCATCCCAAGGAAAATATTTAGCAGCGCGGTCACTAATTCAATCGTACAAAAGTCATATGCTGCAAATTTCGTACGTTAACCTGTTATTACCTGTCTCTGTCACTCCCGCGTAAATATAATGAGTGCTCGCTCGCACAGATGCAATGACCGCCGTCCTTGGCCTCGTACTAGGTCATTGTACGAAATTCTTCAGTTTTTTGCGGTACCGACGGAGAGGTCATTGACACTTGTGCGCCGTACATTATAAATTGCGAGTTCTTGGGATAACTTTGTGATGCTGATTACTCAACATTTTTATACTATGTGATACTATAAGCTAAAATACATGTTTCTCATAACTTTTACTAAAAATTCTTCTGTGTGAATTTGGACGGTGTTGTTAGTCACCCTGTATATGACAGAAATAAAAAAAACATCATACACATTCTATGCAAATGCAATATATTTAGTTAACTATATACATTTTTTTAAATTATAATTAACTTGTATTTATAATCATTAAACATTCACTATATCACACTGTATGTTTTATCCATTCTAATATTATAAATGTGAAAGTGTTATAGATATTCTATCTTACGAAGTCCGTTTGGCTCTGGTTGTAGTAGTTATGTGTACCGATAAGCGCGCTTGTGTGTGTAAACGAAGGGAGCGTTAGCAAAGAAATCTGACACGTATTATATATTTATATTTTAAAATTTAATGTTAAAAGTTAAAATGTATCAAAGTAAATAATATTATAGAATTATAGGTTGCAATGAATAGAAATAAAACAATATAATATATAAATACTAGAAATAAAATAGTCATAAGTAAGTAAGCATTTTTGTTTATTATTTAAAATTATGGAATTCTTCACACGTACTACAACCACACCACGTCGCAACAAAATGCTGTCAAGCAGTGGTTACGTGTGAATAGTGTCGCTGTAGCTTTTTGTAGTTGCGTTGTGGTACCGACAAAATGTCGATCGATAAACATTTCTGTGTCAAGTCTCGCTGTCAGACATCGCACAACAACGCGGCACCTCAGTCGAACGCAGAATGAATGAACCGGGGGAGGGGAAGAGTCCGGAAGTGGGCGGATGGCGTGCGCGCACTGTCGTTGCGTCGTCGCAACGTTGTGTTTGCGATGTGGTCGGTATCACACACACGGTCGATAACGACTGTAAAATGTGGTACGTGTGAATAGTCCTATTCATTTTCAATACGAAATATACATCCGGCCACGTGATGTGGTCGTGCTACGTGTGAAGAAGCCCTATTAATATGCACTCTCCGATTTCGAAACTCGAAAGCTGATCTTATAATGAAAAAACACTAACAATCACTAGAAGATAAACATTCAAGTTCCGATTGGCTATCGGCGGAGTCGTCCTGCAAATTAATTACGAACTAAAAATTCAGTATTTTAAATTTTTTTTCAACATGAGCACAGGTTTGTTTTACTGCCAACAACATCAGCTGTAAAATTATCTATTTCTATTATCATCGCTTTCTTTTCTTTATAGGAGAAGTGAATTTTGATGAAGTGGATGGCAATTCCTTCTCTTCTTTTAATATCCGTCGGACAGTATTCATAGAAACACCTGTAGCCTCAGCTGTACGCCGTGTAATATCTCTTAAATGAGACAAATCACAATTACGCCCCATAACTAATTTCGTGAATTCATACTCTTCTCGTAGGAAGTGATAAACGCTAGCTATCATGCGTCGACCCTAAAACAAAACCAAATAAGTAACTAATTTTATAAGGTTGGTATGTATTACTGTGGATGTATAGCGCATTGGACACATCGAAGAAAATAGAAAATCATTTATTGTAAGGTCATTTGGGTGCCAGTGTCATGCTTGTGTGGTGGAAGATGCGATTAATTGAAACGTTGGAATTCGAGTACTGAACTATTTATTACTTCAAAACACATTCTAGAAATATACACAAAGAAAACAAATGAACTATAGGTTAGGTTTTGAGTCATGTCATGTGTGACAGAGCGCACTCTGCTAGAGAGAGAGAGAGCTGCGTTGCGTGAGCGCGGATTGGCAGAGACGCGCGAACGAACGAATTTTTAGTATATGAAAAATGATATTGATGACGCGCTATTAGTTTTTGGCGTGTAATCCCTACATTATTCAATTGCATACAAAGTATTTTAACTTAAGATGATCTAATATTAATTATATTAACGGAGTATGGTGTCTATTGAATTGTATGGTGAGCAATATGTTAAAAATAATATATATATTTTATATTAACTTCACTGTGTGTGTGATACGATTTATGTAAAAAAAAACATATTACCTCACTGTGAATAACTCTTCTGCGTTCACTTGCCATGCTGACGTTACTCGAGACACTAGTGACCTGGACCGCGTCGCGATCGGGACTGAGTGCTTCTGAGGGTACGCACACTAAAACAATGTGCATGTGCACGCCTTACAACATTCAAAGCCAAACGGACTTCATGAAATAGAATATCTATACGTTGTCACGCTGAACCAATTTTGATAAATTATGGTATTTTTTTTTATTGCTGAGGGAGAGCAAATAGGGTCACAGCCCACTTAATAAGCATAATTGGCGAAGGTAACCCTTCGCCTATGGATGTTTGGGATGCTAGGGGCACCGCGAACACGCTGCTATCCAATCCCATAGGAGTACAGGAACCTGGGTCACTAATGCCAGAACACAACACAAGGTTATTAAGGCGACATACTTATAGACCCAGTGTGTTTGCCATCAGGCAGGCTTAGGGCCCTACAACAGTTATAGTTAAATTAGACCTTGGAGAAGGATATATACTACTTTTTTTTAATTTATATGGCAGAACATTTGCTGGATCAGCTAGTATTTTGGGAATAAGGTCCCAAAGATAGGCCGACTTAATTTGGGAACCAATGATTTGTTTAATAACTGTATTTTCTTAATATACGTTTATGTATTATATATACATATATATATATATATATATATATATATATATATATATATATATATATATATATATATATGTATATGTATATATATATATATATATTACTGTCAAAAAAAAGAATACTATATAAAATACAGGTACTAACCGTACAGATAAAGAGTGGGATTAAAAATGGCGGCTAATATAAATGGACTGTTATAAATACAAAACACGGTCATCATAACGGTTTTTGTGTTGTTGCCCATACCGACGAGTGTGAGTATAGACAGCGACAGTATGCGAGTGAGAGGTGAACAGAAGCGACGCCATTTTCAATCCCATTCTTTATGTGTACATACGTACACGTAGTACAGTGTTTATGTATATAGCGAACTTCTATTTAACGAAAAACTTAAAACATACAAATTATTATTGTTTGTTTGGAATACATTCATGTATTGAAACACATAGTTCTAAACTAAGCAACAGGTGCTATATTATAGTGTACTCTTTATAACGTCGTAATTGCTTGACTCTGGTTGGTTTATCTTGTTTTCTATACAATCTACATAGCGTCACGCTCACTCTATTTAATGACAACATCCTAACCGGAGATGGATGATTTAAAGAAAATGGCAGGCAGACCCTACAGCTTCCGCACGCGACGACGACTGAACGAAAGAGAGGGCCCTGTTTTTTTTTTTGTAAGTGTAAAGTTGTCATCGTCTCAGACGACTAACAACAGCGACAGCGGACGGAAAAGCCATTCCGACCCCGTGGGAGTGGGGTCGATCAACCGTGGCAGCGTGCTCGGGGCGCGTCTCCTGTGAGGCACGCTCCCGGCTCGAACGCTGCATGGGGAACAAACGAAGAGCAGCCACGAATGGCAAGAGGGCCCTGGCACCTACTTGCGGCGCTTTATATAGAAGCGGTCGGCCTGTCCCTCACTCGTCTCCACTCCACACTCCGGAGGCGACTCTCATTGGTTGCTTATATTCCAGAAGTGATTCTCATTGGTTGTCCAAACATTAGATTCTCATTGGTCGTTTATACTTCGGAAGTGTTACACTCCGGAAGTGATGGAAACTCTCTTTGGTTGTTTTAAATATTAGTCAGTATTGCCAATAAGATAATTTTGAGTTCGATATTCCTAACAATATATTATTTACATACTTTTCTTAGTACGAGTATGTCCCCTAATGTGTACTCATACCACAATATGTATGATCGAAAAGTACATTTGCATAATATTTCGAATAATTTGTTACATCAATAGAATGTTCAGTATCATTAACATCTATGACAATTTCTGATGCATAAAAATCAGCATCAGCAGCTTCATCAGCATTAATTACATTAGTACTTTCATTATTACTTAAATTAGCATTCATGTCTACTGGAATATTACTTAATTCAGAATCATAATTCAAATTTTCATCTATCTCATTAAATTTAGAATCAATATCAGACTCTTTAATGTTACTATGATCTAAAACTGATTTTTCAGTGAGATCAATATCAAAATACGAATGATCTGAATTCATAATTAAAACATTCTCATTAGCTTCATCTGTTTCTTTTAAATCATCATCATTTGAAGAAATATATTCTTTACCTACCTCAAACAAGGCTATATTTTGTACAATATTTGAATCATCTATGTTATCGCCAGCGTCTATTTTTGTAATAGATGCTAATGATTTGTCTTTAATTAGATTATCCATAGGCTTGTTATTGCTATTACCTACTTCAGCAGCAGCTGGATCGAGGATTGTCTCGGAATCTCCATAAATAATTCTAATATATCCACGTTTAGTTTTCCGTGGACAATTATTGTGATGTTTATTCAATGAGTTGGATGGAAATTTTATATTACAATAAATACAATTTTGAGAATCTTTTATTTGATGTTTATTTGTATAATGTTCGCGTCTATCTTCTTCAGTTAAATAGTGTATATTACAATGTGAACAACCGTACACTTCATATTTTTCGTATATATCTTTTGATTTAATTTCAACTTTAGATTCATTTTCAAATATTTCACTATTTTTAACAGATTCTGTGTCTTCAATACTTGGTTTATCAGTGATTTTTAATTCATTCTCAATGAGCAATCTTTTCGTTTTCTTCGTTGTAATAATTTTTCTTATTTTTTGTCCGAATTTTTTAACTATCAAAATAAACTTTCTACGCACTTTAACTTTCGTATCATTTCCTTCCGATTTGTTACTCGTTGAAGGCTGTTCACATTTTTCACTTTTAGGACTATGGACTTTAGAATTATTAACGGCTATTTTCGAATCTAGATCTTTCTTTGTTGCATGTATGAGAGTCGATTTATAATTAGTGGGTGCAGTAAATGTATTTTCGTTAGACGATGCTTTGATATTCTTCATTTCAACATAATTTTTCGGTGTAAATGTTTTAACAATGAAATTCAATTCTCTGTATAAATTATGTACTGTGTCATGTTTTTTCAACGCGTCAGACGTAAAAGTTTGTTCGCATAATTCACAGAAAATTTTAAATTTGCTAGATATACATAGATGCTTGTATATATTTTTAATTTCAAGCAAACAAACATTGCAATTACCACACTTGTAAAGTACCAAATCTTTTTTTGTTGTCTTCTCTTGATTAAAATCTATACTGCCTACACCAATTATTTTCAAAGCCTTGTCGTCAAGTGATGTTTCGTTTTTGTTCATTTCAATAGCTTTTGGTTTAAATTCTTTTACTATCAACTTGAATTGTTTATACAATTTATGAATTCTATAATGGTCGTCTAAATGTTTATACATGTAGGACTGTTTGCATTTTACACAAAACATTTTAAGTTCAGTTGGTACACAGAAATGTTCATTCATATTTTTTAATTGAAACAAACAAACAGTGCAATCGACGCATTTGTAAACTATTAAATCTATTACAGCATTGCTATTAAGAGCTGCTTCTTTCTTAGGACCTGTGTCAGTACCTATACGATTTCCAGCATGGGATTTTATATTGCTCTCTTTATATTTTATACTTTTAGGTATAAAAACTTTATTTATTAACTTAATTTTTTTATATACATCATGTATATTATCATGTTTTTCCAAATCTTGATTTAAAAACGACATTTTACACACCTTACAGAATATTTTCTCCTCATTGTATACACATTTATGAAAATTTAAGCCGCTTGTTTGAAATAAGGACACGTTACAATTCAGACATTTGTAAATTATTTCATTTTTTATTTCAGTGTTGTTATCTTCTGTTGATTTTGAATTCGGTGTAAAGTTTCTTATTCTTAGACGATTTCGTTTATTGCAGAATAACTTATGTGAAATGAAACTTTTAGGAGGGTAAAATTGTTTACATTTATAACAAAATGATCGTTTATGTTTAAAACAAACATGCTTATTTATATTTCCTTTTGATACTACACATAATTTGCAATTGGTGCATTTGTTAATTGTTCTTATTTTTTTATGAGTGTCTTTAAGATTTGAAAATTGAATATCTTGGGTATCTTTTAAATCAACAAGTTCTTTTCTTTCATCTATTTTTGATTCTCCCTCATCTGTCGATCTTTTAACACTTCGATTTGGATTAAAATTTTTGATAAGAATATTTACTGTTGAATACGTGCCTTTATGAATTGCTTCATGACTCTCCCAATTAGAAATCGCATACCATTGATGACAAACTTTACAGAATCTTCTGCGTGTTGTGCATTTATGAAATATTATGTTACACTTTGTAACACAGGACTCACAGCGGACACATTTATAAATTGTTACATCACCTGGAGGTGAATCATTTTCAATTTGTTCATCAATTTCCTCTGAATCTTTTCGATATGTCTCAACATCACCTACATCTTCATCAATGATATTAATTTCATTACCATCACATTTTTCTGGAGAATCATTGCACTTTTTCATTGCATCATCATCAATTTCGATTTTAATTTTATTTAAAGATATAATACGAAAATCTTCCTTTTTAATACCAGATGCATGAAGCTCTAAATGCTTGTCCTTAGCCAATTGCGAGCTAAAACAGATCTCACACACATCACATTTATATTCTAATTTTTCTGAACAGTACATTTTGTTTGATGCATGTTTTTCTAATTCAGAATTTTCAACGAAAACACTGCAAAACGAGCAGACATATAATGTTTTATTATAGTCACCTTTTTGGACTAAACTTAGATCAAGACTTCTTGTAGTGCTGAACACGCTTTCTTTTAATATTCGTCCTTTTTCAACACAATCAATATTGTTAAACATATCAAACCATTTATGAGATAATAGATTTGTGTAATCAAATTTTAAAATAGTGAATGTTTCTAAATTGTGATTATGTCCGATGTAAGAAGAATTATCATAGTCCCTCTTGCATGTTTCACAGTGAATATTTTTAGCCTGCTTTGTGACATGACACTGAGCATGACGAACTGCGTCATCATAGATACTGATGTAGCATTTGCATTCAGTACAGTGATAAATATATGTAGGGGAGTGTTTGTTAATATAATTTCCATCGATGGCCTTCTGAATTAAGGCATCTACATTATACAAATGAAACTGTTTGTGGACATTATAATGCTCTTCTTCAAATTTCTTTCCGCAGATGGTACATATTTTAAATGTAATATGACAACTTCGATGCGATTCTAAATAGTGCATATTGCATTTCGCACAGAACTTGTACATCGGTAGCGGAGGTTGAATAAATTTCTGTTTCAGAATGGAGAATAGTAGAAAATTATTCAAATTCAATATCCCTTTCCAATGCATCTGCATATGGGAGTTATGTGATATTGTCTTAAAGTACAAACCACAATAGTTACATGGACTATTAATTGTGTTACATCTATGAGTATTTGCATTTGTTAAACCACATTTCCTACATTTTTCGCAATGCCACAGTCTATATATTTCATTATTCACTAGATTAAACTGTTTGTGTATTCGTTTTTTTATTTTTACCTCATCTACACTGTCAAAATAATCAACAATAACATGATCATTGCAAGAGACGTGAAGTGTGTCTAAGTAACTTTCTATATTAATTTTTAAATTACATTTATCGCAATGCACAAAGTCTTTGTCACACGCAGTGTTTAAGTGCTCCCAGAAATGAAGTTCACTGAAACACACATCACATTTGGGGCATCTACACAGCATCTTTTTTAACAGTTCCGCTTCAAATGTATATACAGTAAAGGATTCTGTCAAATAATGTTGCAGCTCGTGAATTTCCAAGTTATACATATCAAATTTTATCATACACTTTGTGCACCTATCTTTACTTATATTTTTACATGTTGAGATTGTGTGATTGTATGCAGCGTTTGCAGTCACAAAGTGCAAACTACATTTATAACACTTAAAGAGTACATTTGTAGGTATTGGTGGATTTTTTATAACCATATCTTCTGTAATTCGAAAACTAAGATGCTGTTTCTTCACTTTAAAATCTTTAACTACGAAATCTCCGTCATCTTTGTCTGTGTTAAATGAAATATCATCATTATTTATCACATGATCAAAAACATTAATATTTGAATCATTATTTGATTTTTTTTCATCGCACAACTTATTAACTTTAGTAAGAGCTGAATTTTTGTTATTGTTTTTCACATCTTTACCTGAACTGCGTAAAATAATATTTAAATGTTTTACTAGCTGCCAATCTTTGTACGTTTTATTACAGTGAGAACACAGTTTCCCCTTATCATTAGAATCTTTGATTTTAATCTGTTTTACTGGGAATCCTGATTGACTAGTAACATCGTAATAGTCAAATTTTCTTTTTTTAACGCGTCTAATTGATTTTCTATATTTAGTAGTATCATTTGAACACAATTCTCCATCTTTGGAGTCATTGAATTTAGTAAAAAAATCGTGCACAGTCATTTTGTGTTCATTTAAATTAGTCTCAGACGTAAATACTATTTTACAAATACTACAATAAAGATTGCTTGATTCTAGTTTAACACCCAAATCTTCTACAAGAACTACAGCTGGTAAATACTCTTTTCGAATTGTATTAGTTTCTACATTATCTTTTTTTATAATAGTAACACAATTATTTTCACCAGTGGCACTATAATCATTGAATATAATGGAATCTTTTGCTTTTAATGAATCAATTAATAGATGTGTTTCATTTAAAATTGCATTATTTACAATTGGAGCATCTTGATTTTCATTTGATAAATTTTCACTATATATCTCATAACTATAATTTACATTACCTATTTGATTATTTGAAACTATTTCAAAATCTGCCTTCACTACATCCGATTCTGTTTTAATAGCATTTGGATCATCGTGTTCTGTCACAAAGTCCGATTCTGTTTCAATAGCATTTGAATCATCGTATTCTGTCACAAAGTCTTCATCTTCTAGCTTAATTTCATGATGTAGATTGAATTCTTCTGAAATTATAATAAATAGTATAAGTTTATATATGGAAAATATCAACTACTTGTGAAAAATGGCTGTCAAGGACTGGATACAACGAGCTTAAGGTAGCTGTCGAGCACTGTGGCAAGCGTTGGGAGAGGCCTGTGTCCAGCAGTGGACTTCAATGATAATGATGATATGTTAGAAAGGAAACCCCTTTCGTAGGGGTCAATGTCCAAAGTAATAGAATTCTAAGTTAGTCCCATCTTCGTCTAATGCAATATGGTGTTTTAGGGCAACCGGTAACTTTCGTAAGGAACAGTTCTTACCTTCCGACCACCGGGTCCCGACAAGAAGTGTCGAACCAAAAAGTGCTGGCTTGACGACGAAAAGGTCTATATATGAGTGCCAATAGACACTACTAGGGATGCCGAATATAGTGCAAGGTGAAGAAAGTATCTGTGCAGGGATGAAGAAAGAATACTAATCTCCACGGCCGCAGTCGGCCTGTCGTAAAAGGCGACTAAAAACCCAAGCTTGATGGTATGGCTCTCAAGATCATCTGGAGTGCAACCATCCCTGGATTTTTAATATGCCGCTATAATAACATTGTGTTGTGTTCCGGCATACATGGCCAGGTTACAATACCACGTGTTAGCGATGCCCGTGGTATTGCAAACATCCATAGGCGATGGTGCTGCTAAACTGTAAGTGTGCCATCAGCCTGTCTCCTGTCCTACACAATCAAAAATCGGGAAACGGACCCCAGGCATTGGACCAAAATTTTGGGTTGTAACCAGGATATACTGCTAAGATGATGATGGTGCATCCACAACAATTTGGAGTTTAAGCTCTACTGATAAGTACTGTCACAGGGTAAACGCGCTTTTTGTCTTTCGGTGTCTCTTTATTCATCAAGAAGACGCAAAAAGGCTCAAAAAGGCATGACCGAATTTCGGTTTTCAAAAGCTACTAACGTCCTCCTACTCAAGTATCTCAAATAAAAAGTAAACCTTTTTTTAATTGCAGAGGAACAGCAGACTGGCTGACAACCCACTTAATAGTAAGCAGTTACTGTGGATGTTTGCACCTCCAGCAGCACTTGTGAACAGCTGCTGTCGCATAGGAGTACAGGAAACTGGGTCACTAATGCCGGAACATAAGGTTATTATGGAGGCATACTTATAAACCAAGGGTGGTTGCCGTTCAGACAAGCTTGGGACCCTACCATGTAGCTAGGTTTGTTTTTTTGGCCGCAGAGGTCAGTATTCTTTCTCTGCCCGTGCACGGAGAAAAGCCTGACGTAGGCCTTTAAATTTATTGGGATTCCTAATACTCTACACTGTCAAGTCTACAAGATTTAAGTCTGATTATTTCTTCTTCCTGCCCTTATCTCAAACTATGTGGGGTCGGCACTGTAATAAATACAATGCAGTTGGTTTGCAAAACTGTTTATTACTAATTTGTTCTTCTATATTTTTATGTACTACCCTCCTACTCTTTATTACATTTACCCACTAGCGGCCCGCCCCAGCTTCGCACGGGTATTTAACAAAAACTTCAAAATTATAATATACACACACATAAACCCTTCTATTTGCGTCAGGTTACTAAAAAAAATAAAATTATAAAGAAAGTTTGAATATTATTATTTCTATGAACTTTTATTTTAATGATTATTTTTTATATATTTTTCGTTATTTTTAATAAGTATTTTTTTTTCTAATTTTTGTAAAAACCCCGGTGACGCACGCCTACATTGCATATGGTGCTGCCTAGCTAGCCGAACAGGGTGAGCGGCTACCACGCAACCTTTTTCTAATACTTACATTTTTAAACTCGTGATATCTTTCGAATGGAATATCCGAATTGAATAATTCAAAAAGTTATATAAAGGTATTGAAACAGTTTTGAATATGAAGTAATTTATTTTGATAAGGATTAATACCAAGATCCAAATAAAGAGCCTTTTCTAGGGGCGGCATTTCAATAAAAAATTTTAAAATAAAAGAACACTTATTGTGGCATAACTATAATAGTTAGACATATTGGTCGCGACACTTTTTGTAAATAATGATGTGTTCTGCAAAGTTGTAGTACATTATTTTATTCTATCATCAATAGTTTTCGCAACGCACGCGATTTAAATAATATTTTAGGTGATTTTTTTACACCTTCGGTTACATTATTGGAGTTTTAGTAAGGATCCCTAATTTTTTGAAAATATAATATAGCCTATGTCACCCGGGGATAGTGTAGCTTCCCAACAGTGAAAGAATTTTTTAAATCGGGTCAGTAGTTTGGGAGCCTATTCAATGCAAACAAACAACCGAATCTTTCCTCTTTATAATAGTAGTATAGTATAGATGAAACACCCACATATTAATACAGGCACAACATGTCCTGTCCTTCCACTCTCCTCTATTAGCCGTCATTCACACCTTTTTTAACCATATCATCTTTTACACAATCCACTCTTATTTCTAGCGTCCTCCTTGTTACATGACGTTCTTCTCTTGATATTATGTGGATATACGAGGTTAACCTATTACTTTTCAGCTTCTCAATCACTGACCCTACTTTCAAACTTCTCCTATAATGTACTCGTTTCTAATTTTATTTATTTTTGCAACTCCGCTCATCCGTCTCAACATCCGCATCTCTGCTGCGTGCACCTTTCATCTTTTCTCTTTATGGCCCAGCACTCTGATCCATACAATATGCCAGGTCTTATCACGGTTTTACAAATTTTATCTTTAAGTCTAAATGGCACTTGTGGGTGGCAAATTTTGTTCCTGAGACCTGTCGCCATTTCATCCATCCTGCATTCACTCTGTTTTAATTAAGTCTGATTATTGTATTAAAAAAATTATGTCTTACCATCATTTTCAATTTTGACCACAGGCAAGTCAAGAGTTATGTCCTTGATATCAGTATCATTCAAAATGTTCTCTTTGACATCATTTTCCATTTTACTCTGAAACAAATCCAAATATGTATTTACTAAATTATCAATTTTTAATTCAACTTTAATAGCTAATTTATTTAAGGGATTTTGATAACATTATCATGCCAGCCCCATTTATATATATATATACATCCCGGCGAACTTCGTACCGCCATATTTTATTTCTCTAATCGCAACTGAGGAAATAAAACCCTTCCGGTAAAATCGAATTAGCTAAATTGAAAATAAAACTGGAGTACTCAATTGAAAAATTAATATTGTTGTACAAAATGCGTGGGGTACTTATTACAATTACTACAGGTATACTAAACTATTGCTTGCGAAGGGTCCTAGAATACTTCGGCCACATCGCCAGAAGGGATGAGGACAACCTGGAGAGACTGATGGTAACAGGGAAGGTGGAGGGAAGAAGACCAAGAGGAAGGAGCCCCATGCGATGGACCGATCAGATTCGCACTGCCCTGGAAACTACTGTCCACGACGCTTTACACTCTGCTTCCGATAGGGGCAGATGGCGGCAAATAATACGCACCAAAGTACTCCGTCGAGATGATCACGACCCTCAGCACTGAGGAAACCGACGCGAGGAGGGACTAAACTATTGTTAAAATATTTACAGCAATGAAAATCAAGCCCCCCACGCGTTTTGTACAACAATATGAATTTTTCAATTGAGTACTCCAGTTTTATTTTTAAATTATTAGTTCAATTATTTTCAAAAGCGTGTTTTTTTAGTTTCTTCAAACTATAATTTATTAAATGTAGATTTTATTTTTCTTATCTTTAACTATTATTTATAAACAATGACTTCTTTACAAAATATATACAAAAAAATTAATTGATAATATTTAAAAACTCAAATTTATAAATGAGGTAGATAACATTGATTTTGACCAATTGTTTCCATTTAATTTTTTTAAATTTAATAAAATTGACACTATGATGATCTCAACACTAATTTGTGCACAATATTCTTGGTTAACCTGTCTTTTGCTAATATAAACAAATTTGATGGTTTTCCCACATCTGGCTATATTCTGTTGTCGCGCAGTTCTTGTCCTTAATACATTTTGTCGCAGGCGTTTATCACGCTGTTCTTGAGATTCTTGTCTACGAATTTCTGCTGTTCTAATTCGTTGAGCTGCATTTCTTGCTGCAGTTTCTTCCTCTGATTCTCGAGCTCGCAGAGCACGCTGGAGTCGTGCCTTTCTGCTACACGCATTGTCGAGGTTAGATTTTTTCCGCGGCATTATTCTGAAATTGGATTAATTAACAATTATCAGATTAAAAAATCAAAATGAAAATCTGGTTGACAATAATTAATTTTTATGATTGAAAAAAAAATTGTTACAATATTAATAAGTTAAAAAGAAAAAATGCACGTTTATAAAGTTAAATCATTTATTCATAAGTGTTTGTTTATTTTTATTTATTACTAGCGGCCCGCCCCAGCTTCGCACGGGTATTTAACAAAAATTTCAAAATTAAAAATTATATACACACACATAAACCCTTCTATTTGCGCCAGATTACTAAAAAAATAAAATTATAAAGTTTAAATATTATTATTTCTATGAACTTTTATTTTAATGATTTTTTTGTTATTATATTTTATTTATTTTTCTTTATTTTTTAATAAGTATTTTTTTTTCTAATTTTTCTAAAAACTCCAGTGACGCATGCCTATATTGCATAAGGTGCTGCCTAGCTAGCCGAACAGGGTGAGCGGCTACCACGCAACATTTTTCTAAGGGGAATTTTTAATTGCACCTCTATTTAAAATTCAAGCAAACTAAATTTCCTGACTAATAAACTATTGCATATCAGGTAAATGACTGTGTAACAAATTAACTACTTGATTATTTAAACATATTTTATTAAAACACGTATAAAATTAATCAAAATCAGATGGCCTTTTTTTATCTAATTTACAACGAAAATCTAGCTGAAACCACAGATATACAGATTTTAAGACAAAATTACTCACCGTATAACAAAAATACTGATTTGCACACTAAATTAACCATCTTACAACGGAATTTCCAAAATCATTTTCTAAAACTGCATAACAGATAATGTATATTTACATTATCAAATTACATTCCATGAATTTACTACTCGTGTAACTAAAATCCCTATCACCCAACTTTATTTATTTTTGTTCTTGATCTGTTTTATTGAAAAAGTGTTTTGGCGCGCTGTTATCAGCGACGGTAGCACGAGCCAACGCACCCAACTCTCGCGCTAGTCGCATCGAAGTCAGACCGAAAAGTAGTGGTCTTAGAGGCAGATTCCATGAAAATGACCTACTTGATTGCAAGTTCAGGAGCATCAACCGTTCAGTTTGGACAAGACTGGAGTTCTTTCGACGAATATAAAGAAGTTGCTTTCGCATATTGGACGGTTGTATTGCCCATAAACAAAGATCAATGGAAAAATGGTGACTGTAATTGTCCGCATATTTCAAACACTACATTTGCATACATATCATTGGACTTGATATCAGGGTGAAATATGTCACACCACCTGTATGTATGCTAAAAACATACCCATCGGCATAAAGTGAATACGCGGACGTCTAACAAAAGCAAGACCGCCCTAATCATACAGTTAATAAAAAAAATTTTATGTTATAATAACAAAGATTGATATGTTAAAAAAAAACTGAGTTACCTTGCTGTTGTTAATGTATATTAAGGTTACACTTAGTTGATTTTTTGTGCACTTTAATTAGATAAATATGACTGATTAACTGGTGTTTCATTTATAATAACTCATGTTCTTAACAGTTTAATAGGTGATAGATTTTAATACCAAGATACAAATAAAGAGCCTTTTCTAGGGGCGGCATTTCAATTAAATTTTTAAAATAAAAGAACACTTATTGTGGCTTAAGTATGATAGTTAGACATATACTGTCGTGACACTTTTTGTAAATAATGATGTGTTCTGCAAAGTCGTAATACATTATTTTATTGTATCATCAATAGTTTTCACAGCGCACGCGATTTAAATAATATTTTAGGTAATTTTTTTACACCTTGGGTTACATTATTGGAGTTTTAGTAAGGATCCCTAATTTTTTGAAAATATAATATAGCCTATGTCACCCGGGGATAGTGTAGCTTCCCAACAGTGAATGAATTTTTTAAATCGGGTCAGCAGTTTGGGAGCCTATTCAATGCAAACAAACAAATAAACAAACAAACAATCAAATCTTTCCTCTTTATAATAGTAGTATAGATAAAAAATGAATTTAAATCTGCGAAATTTACACTCACGAAGAAAATAAAATGCAAGCAAAAAATACTTACATGTGTATAAAGTTATGATTTTGCACTGATTGATACTTGCAGAGGTTATATACTTGGTAAATGCACAGGTATATTTACGTAGAGACTGACGCAGAGAGTAGTACTAAGACTTGCACTGAGATTTTACTGAAACTATCACTTTCCGGGAGATAGTATTAATTCACTCGTTTAAAAAGGAACTGAACTGCGGTGACAACCTTTAATTTCCCGAACGTTCTATTCTCTAACAAAAATAGTACAAAATTTTTTTTGTTATTAATGGTAATAATATTGTAACATAATACGCAGTATAATTATAAAAATATCAGTCACAAACCATTAAAATAATACGGTTAGTGAACATAAATAAATATTACGTGAAATAAAGTAATAGAATATTCTAAGAAACAGAACACAGCGCCATCTATTGGGTGTATTTGCAACCTAGATGTCAAACAATATTGAAGAATTTTATCGATGAATCAATGTACACCACCATCTATGAGAACTTCATAAAACTAAACAGTAAATAAATACTTGCTTAAGAAACAATTAATTGATACATTTTATTCGTTTACATTCAGACATAAGCAAATAATTGAGATGATAACTATCCTATCCAGTAAGTTAGACCAAAATACGGGTACATGTGAAATTTGATTGAAATCGGTTCAGTAGTTGTGGAGTTTACTGGCAACATACATCGTGACACAAGATTTTTATATATACAATAAGATATATATATATGCTTGAACATATCTGACAATTATGTTAGACGGCGGAGGAAATAGTGAATATTTGTGGTGGCATATGGTACAACAAATCTTGTAAAGAAGGCCCTTTTACCCGGGCCCAACACACACTTAATAAGATATGCTTTAAAGTGAATATTTTATAAAATTCTTTGATTCTGAACATTTACAAAGGCAGCACTTTATACTATTAAGTGTTATGTTCAAATAAATAAATAAACATTATTGTGAATATAAAAAAATGGCAACAGAAAGCGGCCTCGACAGAATGCTCAATACCCTCTAGTTGACCCTCAGAGATTGTGAAAGTCACTCCTGCCCTTTTTTTGGACACATTGCATCAATAAATTCAACTTCTATATGTATGTTTAACTAGAAGACACTATTACATAAGAATAAACTAGCTCATAACTCACATTGGGAGTTGTAATAGATGATAATACATGTTTTTTTTACACTTTTCCTATTGTGGTCGACATAAGACAAGTGGCAGGAGTTACATGGAACAGAGTGACACAGGAAAGGAAAGAATGGAAGAGGCCTATGCCAATTGGCAAACAGATCTAGGGAAGATAACCAAGCAACAGTACAGTGTTGTTCAATTATTTAATCCGTACAGGGGCGGAGAAAGAATACCAACCTCTGTGGCCGAGGTCGGCCTGTCGTAAAAGGCGACAAAACAACCCAACCTAGCTACGTGGTAGGGCCTCAAGCCCGTCTGGATGGCGACCACCTTTGGTCTTAAGTATGCCGCCATAATAACCTTGTGTTGTGTTCCGGCATTAGTGACCCAAGTTCCTGTACCCTTACGGGACAGCAGTGTGATTGTGATGCCACTGGCGTTGCAAACACCTATAGGCGACGGTAACTGCTAAATTCTAAGCGGGCTGTCAGCCTGTCTGCTGTCCTACGCAATAAAAAAAAATATATAAGTTTATACCCATTGTAAGTTACTTAGGAGATCTGAATATAAGGCTATTATTATTGTGGTTGGAAGGGCTGTTGTAAAATTCGACAAAACAAACCTAGTTATGTGTTACGGCTCCAGGCCTATCTGGATGGCAACCATCCTGTCTATGCTGCTGTGTTGAGTTCTGATGCAGGTTTTAGTACCCAATAACATATTTGACCTAGAAATATCTAATAAAACTAACCTGTTCATTAAATAATGAAGCTGAAATATAACATTCAATTATCGAATATGGAGTTCATTTTTCCAAAACTTCAGCTAATGAAGCACATTTTATAAACTCGATAAATACACCTGATGCAATAACTCAATGGTATTTTGCTGTTTATAATAATTTTTAATCGTACATTAGCTTATAAAAAAATAAGCTGTTTTGTCCATTTAATTATTTATAAAAATTATTATTTATTTTGTTTATATAAATTTTCTAAACAATTATCACACACAAGACCAGTTCAGACCACTTGAGACCACCATTCGATTTTTTTTGGAATAATATGGCCTGGTTACTAGACCTTTAAGCCAAGTCTTTATTTTCATATTATCGTAGGAGTTATTAGCTCATTGGAAACACCATTGATTTTTGTAATGTCAATGTTCTTTGAAAGTATTTTTAATATATTTAGATTGGTATAAAACCGTTCACATTTTTAACAATTCATTGAGGCGGCGGGAGGGGTCGTTAGCTGATGATAACACTTTGACTTCACTAGCCAGGATTAACCTACCCAAGGAGTATGTCAGACAGGAAAAAAACAAATGGTCTGTATCGCCGATACCGCCACAGTTGTTGCATTTAGTACAATTCCAAGTCTGGTCAGATGTGCAGTGTGTCTTAGTATGGCCAAAACGAAGACGATTGATTGTGGTCATGAACATATAAAAAAAGTCCGCCATAATGGCGGCAGCTCTTGTGCGGGTTTGAGTAAATTTTGGAGTTGCCAAGTTACACAAAATTTTGCCATACAAACACGGTCAACATATAAAAAAAATTATTTGTTCGAAATTGTAAAGCCGAATTTATTTTTGTCTGACGTGACGCGTCAGAAGCATATGGTTTCATACATTTAGGACAATATTTGTCTGACGTGACGCGTCAGAAGCATATGGTTTCATACATTAAGGACAATATTTGTCTGACGTGACGCGTCAGAAGCATATGGTTTCATACATTTAGGACAATATTTGTCTGACGTGACGCGTCAGAAGCATATGGTTTCATACATTAAGGACAATATTTGTCTGACGTGACGCGTCAGAAGCATATGGTTTCATACATTTAGGACAGACGACCGAAAGACACGACATCCAAATGTATCCCTAACCATATTAAATGTATGAATACGATATGCTTCTGACGCGTCACGACACGACACGTCAGACAAATATAAATCCGGCTTAATGTTTAACATCCCAAATGCTGAGTAATTTTTTTTATAGTTTCTTTGGAGTATAAAGTATTACTTTTCTATCTCCAGTTTCAGAATATTTCTAATAAAAAAAAATCATACAATTAGTGAACATATGGGTTCAAAATTTAAAAAAAAATCTTACAAATAACTATAAAAACTAATTTCATTTAAAAAACGCACCTCTTGTAAATTACTAAAAATATTTGATTTAGCAGATTGCTCATATTGCTGTAAAACCATAGTTGAAGTACAAGGCTTCTCAAGTGCTGGCACAGTCACTGATGCGCTCTAAAAAATATGTAGTGCAAAAATATATAAAATACATTTAAAATATAAAATACATTTATCAGGGATTACTGTACAAAGTTTATCAAATATAAAATACTTTGACCGCTCGCTTGCCCCGCGCGAATCGCCGCGCCACAACCTATGCTCGGCCCCCTGTAGCGATGCTTACATAAATGCCCGGCGACAAATACTAGCACACCCCGCTATGTCCCGAAATGTTTTACGCCTGCGGTGCGCGGGTAGGGTTTCACAAAATCGTCCCTTGTGACTGTTTTGAAAGATTGTAAAGTGCTATATTTTTTATGTTTACTAGAAAACTAGCTATACAATGTTATCTTTTGTTCATCAGATTACGACTCTGATGCAGAGTTATGCTGTGCTGAAATTGAGATAACGCATTTTAAAGCTCGTCGTGTATTTAAAAGCTCATACCTCAAAAATTAAGAAATAAAAACGTACACTTGTCCATACATATTTATTAATTTACAGGCCTCTGATTCCATACATACCATTATCTGGCGCCGCGCGGCGTAACAATGTGAGATTGACAAAGAACGTTTTTTTGTTTGCTTTTTTTTCTATGGCATAGATACCCGACTGGGATCAATATGATAATTGAACTGAGAAACGAGATAAATAATACAAACTAGCCCTAGAGCGACAAAGACAAGTATATTTAACTTTTTCGACCGCGGGAGTCATGTTAATCACAGGTTGACAAGGACATTTAGGCATGCGGCGCCATGTCAACTACTACTGGACACGGGCATAGTAGACTGAATCGAGATTTTAACTACCAGTTGACATGGACACTAGCGTTTTGGATTTGTCAATTACTGACTAACACGGACAAGCGAGCGGTTGAAAGTGAAACTAATTTCATCCAAAATTATTATAATTTAATTTGTTGCGCACCTCTTGATAAGCACTGGTAATATAGGGTACAGCAACAGGTTGTTCCTCTGCCATGTGTCCTGACTCAAACAAATACTAAAAACAAATAACGTACTGGGGATTAAAATATGTATGAATTTTTTAATGTACCGACACAATATTTATGTACATTTAAATTATGAAAAAGTAAGCGGAAAAGTTTAATTTTTTTAAATAAAAACCATGTCTTGTTAGGTTGCTAATTTACCTTTTGAGGTACTGCATAAGTAACAACACGCCGTCCTCCTTTAATTGTATATAAGTCATTCGCATCAAAATGTATACTGCAAATGACACTGTATCTGTTTGGAATCCAATCGTTTTCACCATTACAATTTCTAATTATTTGAATCCAATCATTTTTCCATACTTCATTGTCCTTAGAAAATCTGGCAATACGAATATAAAATAAAATTTCCAGTAGTAACTATTAAATAATTAACCTTAATATTGATTTTAATAATAAACTAAAAAATGCCCATATTTCCGGTAATTTGCACACGTGAATATTGGCAACACTGAACTTAAAATTAATTGTTTTGTTCCAGCGAAAGCAAATTGATTTTATTGTATAAAATCTGGAAATAAGTGATTGAATTAATTCATTTACCTATGAAACGTGATTCCTGGATTGTTTTTCCTTCGGTCACTACGGTTTTTACAACATTTTACCACGCAAGACATGATGTTTATTTATATTTTTTCGCCGCGTAATGTCTCGATGACTCGGTGTTCGCGCGCGTAATGGCCGACTAATGTGTGAAAGTGTGCGTACTGGCCTGTACAGTGTATGAGTGTACGTATACAACTGAGCTTTTTTTTTAATTTATTTCTAACCTGGATTCAAAGTCCTTTAGCCGTATACACCAATAAAACAACTATATACAAGAAACAACTAAAAAAGGAATCAAACATAAACTCTACAAACAATAATAGGAAGGAAAACAATAAATCTTAAAATTAAAGTTACATTTCTAAAATAAATAACTAAACCTATACAAATAAACAAACTAAGCTAAATCTTTTCTACTGTTGTTTTAATGAACTTAAAGATGAACAAAAAACTGCGGTCTATTTAAAAACCTTTAATTTTTGTATAGATGCCATTAGCCGTTCCATCTTTAATATCAGTCATATCAAAAATCTGTATTCTAGTTTTGGTTACGTTATTAAAGAATGTTATGATGATGGCCAACTGCTTTCTTTGAGAAAGATATGTCGTTTCATCTAGGATCATGTTGAAAGTTATTTTTCATTACATTAATTACGTGTAATTTAAAATAACAAAACTGGAGTCCAAAACACAACGCAGAGGTTAAAATATAACAACGCACAGTACTTTAGCAGACAAGAATGTAATCACAATGCCAGGCGAGGGACGACTACCTGTCAGTGCGTCGCGTCCTAATCAGAATAGAACCGAACTTTGTTTCACTCAAACCCTATACATGTCTCTTTCTAATATGTTGTCACAAAGAAAAGCTATCTTAAGACACGCCCATGGAAATTATACCCGAAATCTGGGGTCTGGAGTCTATTGTTTGACAAGTGTTAGTTATTTAAGTTTTTAAGGGTCATATTTAAACCATCACAACTAAGATTTATTTTAATGAAAATATCCTGTATTACTTATGCGAAAACAATTAAAAAAGAATAGCTTGTCAGGGTTAGTTTTCATGAAAGACATAAAAAACTAAAATATGCAATAGCTTAAAAAATGCAATAAAAAATTATAATTTTTGAAGTGAAACTTCTTTAGAATTCTTGTGCTTTCAAACCGGATGCAACGGAAAAAACGACAGGTAAGAGACACAAATACAAAAATGTGTGGCAAAGAATGAGACAGAAATATACATACTATTTTATATTATCCGTCTCTCCTCTTTGTCCCATTAATTAGTGATCCAGAGCGAGAGAGCAAATGTCGGTGTGTATGTATATTGCACACTGTTTAATACTTGCTTGTATTTGAGCAATTAACGTGTGTTCCTATATGTGAAAAGTACGTAAGCTAATACTATTACTGTACACTGTATGCGGCTGCATATTACAACTTTTAGTAAGAAGTCAGCGTGGTGTGTTATTATGTAACATATGTTAAATAAAATATCTATTAAAATTAATCAAAATACTTTCATTTTTAAACAAATAAACTTTGTAATTATCCTACCCTTATTATATATATTCATCTCATTCTTTTGTTGATTTACTGAAGTTTCACTTCTATCTTGTGTGAATCGCACACATTATATTTTATTAATACTTTTTTGTTATTTTGTGAAAAAGATATTGAATAAAATGTATCATAAATTGAATGCCTACATTGTTAGCATTCAAATGACACCTCTTTCGTCATCCTAAGACGTCTACATCGATAGCAATGATTAAATCAGTGCAGGCGCCTGAGCTGCGAAGTAAAGAAAAACAAAATGGCTGCCATTCTAGTATGGAGGGGCCAGGAGAAAATTGGGATAGTGATTTGTCAATAAAAATCCCTATATTTTACCCCCCTTAAGTCTCCGGCACTGGTGCACGGACACATTGTAGAATGAGAATGACATCTATGTCATAGTCATCTATGCTAGTTACGACTAGTTGTGGTCTACCACAACTAGTCGTAACTAGCATATCAGTAATAATGTAGCAGTAACAAGTATATCAAAGGCTAAAAGTAAAAGTACAAATTTCAATTATACGAGCAGTCTTCATGAGGGTGAGAGGCACGAAGACATATTAAGGCCTTCAACTGTGAAGACAGAGCAGGAATTATAGAATAAGCCGACAGTCCAACGACGATCCTGCTGATCATCATTCCACCATAAAAACTTGTATATTAATTCTGATCCTTTTATAGCACATATTTATATGCGTGCACATATATATATTTATGTATTAAAATATATATATATATATATATATATATATATATATATATATATATATATATATATATATATATATATATATATATATATATATATATGTATATATGTATATATGTATATATGTACATATGTACATATGTACATATGTACATATGTACATATGTACATATGTACATATATATACATATATATATATACATATATATATATACATATATATATATATATATATATATATATACAGGGTGACTTTACCTCGCCCGTCCAAATTCACACAGAAGAATCTTTAGTAAAAGTTATGAGAAACATGTATTTTAGTTTAGTATCACATAGTACAAAAATGTTGAGTAATCAGCATCACAAAGTTATCACAAGAACTCGCAATTTATACTTGACACCTACACTCGACAAGTGTCAATGACCCCTCCATCGGTACCGCATAATTCGCTACATTTCATTGATAAATACAGTACCTAACATAATGTCGAAATACAAAAATTTCATTAAAGGGCGCGTTTGTAATAAGTAAAAAATTACGTAAATCTTTAGTGATATGTACAATAATTAGTAAAAAATCAATTAGAGGTTAACTTACCATTACTGCTTTACACGTATTTTAATAAATGTTCAAAATGCAGTCCGTTTGTCTCTAAGCACAGTCTAGCTCGTTTTTGAACATTTTCCTTTACCTTTCTAAGCACTACAGTGTCATTACGCACATCTTCAAACGCTCACACAATTTTAGTTTTTAAGTTCGCAAGGCTTTGGACCTCTTCCACATACACGTGTCTTTTAATTTCACCCCACAAATAAAAGTCCAATGGTGTTAAATCCGGTGATCGAGGCGGTCATGGGACGGGACCACCACGACCGACCCAACGATTACCGTATTCCGTATTTTTGCACTGTCGACGTCGCGAGAGAACGAACGGTAAACACAATGCACCAACGCGGAAACACGCGGCTGACTGATTATTAATTAATTATAGCTGTGTGTCGTTCACGAATGAATGTTTCAAATGAAGTACTTCAGTTAGTTTCTGTCCTTCATTCTTTACTTCAGTTACAATTCAACCATCTCTTTAGTTCAGTTGTTTAGTTCACCGGCCGCGAACGAACTAAAATCGGCACTGTTCGTATCTCGTTCGTATTTCACGAACGAGACTTGTGCAGTGCTGAATGCTGATTGATAATTTGTTGTCACGCTCTGTTGTACGTACCATAATGATGTTCTATTTCTTTCACTCAAACGTTCGCTCGGTACGTACCCAGTTCTTAAGCGGTCGGGTCCTCTAACGATTTGTCATATCTTTGTCTAACTTGTCATACAAAAAAGCTAATTTAGAACTGTCAAGCAAAATGACAATGTACTACTATAGTAACTACAGTTTACAATATGTTTGTTCGAGTTTCAAATTTTAAATATTAAATGAAGTGCATTGTTTTCATTCTTAAGTATAAAAACAAATAAGAAAGCTGACTGATCAGACTATCCCTTCTATCACAAAACTGCTCCAAAAATTTAACACGGAGTTCGAAGGAAGGTTTAATTTTATTGAATTTTCCGTGTTACATACGGAAGAAGCTTTGTAATACAAAAAAATAATGGAAATTATCTAGATTGTCAGCCCTAAGCCTGATCAAGTATGAAAGGAAATCTGTGCTGTAAGTTTTTTTATTGCGTAGGGCAGCAGACAAGCTGACAACCCGCTTAGAATTTAGCAGTTACCGTCACCTATAGGTGTTTGCAATGCCAGCGGCATCGCGAACACGCTGCTGTCCCATAAGGGGTACAGGAACTTGGGTCACTAATGCCGGAACACAACACAAGGTTATTATGGCGGCATACTTAAGACCAAAGGTGGTCGCCATCCAGATGGGCTTGAGACACTACCACGTAGCTAGGGTGGGTTGTTTTGTCGCCTTTTACGACAGGCCGACCCCGGACACAAAGGTTAGTATTCTTTCTCCGCCCCTGCACGGATAATTTTTTTTATCGGAGTTTTATTTTTACGCACCAATTTCTCTGAACAGATATACGTATTAACTTCAATTACCTATTTAACTATTCGATACGAGCTCATGTCTCAACTCGTCGAACTAATTTAAGTTTCCGATAAGATGACTCATTGAACTCTTCTTTTAACAACCTATTTCATATCTCTTGATAAACTAGTGAACGAAAACCGATCTACAAAGAAAACAATTTTTGTTGAACAACTGAACCTTACTGAACTACTGAACTAAAAGATGGATATAGTCCAAAGTAATGAAAAGACACATTTGTATCTTTTCATTTCAGTCACACATTTTTCGCAAGGATAATTAATTATTTACGACAGCCAGGGTTGGATTCGGACCCTTTGAAAATTATTGTGTATGGAAATTAAAATACTACTTGACTAAAATTATACTACGTTTCTGGTTTCTTCGATTATGTTTTGAATAGAAATAAAATAGGTAGCATTTTTAGTGTGATTTTTTTATAGGTACTAATTAATTTAATAGGTACTAAATTTTTACAAATTAATCAAATTGAAGCAACTGGATGTCTGTCTCAGCCAATACGTCAAACTCCTCTTTCAATACGTTTCCTCTTTGGTGTTGAAACACCACACTTTTCTTCGTCCTCGCTTTCACTCATCACTACAAATTGTTGAAAAGAATGTATAAGCACAAGAACAAAATGTATAAATACTCTAAAATTAGCTTCTTCAAATTCAAATATTCACTATCGACTACCGACTTACACTAATGGGTCTAATGGACAATATTATTTTGTCGTAATATCATCGTCTCACTCACACTCATGCATAAAAAAACATGTATCCTATTCTGTCAGAACGACCGGTATAGTAAAACATTACGTTGGGGAAATCCCCAGTGGTTGTCGTTGCCTGATTTGATGCTGCCATACGTACAGAAGAACCCTATAATATTGTAGGGTACATTTTTAAAAGCAAAATCACCACCAAAAAACAAAGGAGTCCGGTCGGCCTGAACATAAAATAATGGTATTTTCGCGTAGTATACTTGCATTACGATACTACATACTACATATCACGAAAATATGGTACGAATAATACTAATACTTTGGTTGTATAATTATACAATTATACTACCAAATCCAACCCTGCCGGCAGCCGTATTTCGCACGCCGGATTTCCCCGGCAGGCCTCCACTCGCTCAAGACCACACACACCGCTACGCTGCAACCGACATAGGGCTGCCAAACTAAAAAATAAATCAGGGTATTTATTTATAAATGTACCTAGTCAGGTCATAAATTCTGTCACATGTTTAATGTAAAATAATTGTAACAAGTTTATTAATTATGTAACCATTCATATACCAAAATGAACTTAACAAAACATAGATTCTTATGACATTAAAGTTTATTCAAAATGACCTCCGTGATTTTGAATACAAGCCTTCAATCTGCGCGGCCAGTTGTCTATCGCAGCACGAACGAGGTCCATGTCAATATCGGCGGCTGCCTTAATCAAGGATGTCTTGAGTGACTCCAAATTGGGATGAGGCTTTGAGCACGCCTTTTCCTCCAAGTGTTGCCATATCTTGTAATCTAACGGATTCAAATCTGGACTGGAGGAGGGCCAGTCTTCGTGCCGGATGAAGTCGATTTCACGCGCCGCCAGCCAGTCTTGTGTGCTCTTCGCTCTATGAGCTGGCGCCGAATCTTGTTGGAATACCCAGTGCCTGTTATTGAACATGGTATGAGAAACAGGTTCCACAAGGTTCGTCAGGACTGTATTTTGATACACAACAGCATTCGTTTTTACACCTTTCTCACAAAAATGTACCTCTGTTAAGCCCCAATAAGAAACTCCCAACCATACCATGAGCGAGGATGGAAAATGACCTCGTTGGACACGCGGAATACGGTTGCTCGCTTCTTCACTACTGTGTGCGTACACCTTATCATTTTGTTTGTTGTAGCTCTCTTCTACGGTAAACATTTTTTCATCCGAAAAAAGAATTTCCCGATATTTTTTTCCCGCGTACCGCTTCAACAAAGCGCGGCATCTCTTCAGTCTCAGGTCCATTAGACGAGCATTCAAACGATGTCCTGTTTTTCTTCGATATGCCCGAAGCCCTAAGTCTTCATTTAACACCCTTTTCACCGTGGTTCTGCTTAACCCCATCTGAAGGGCCAACAGTTTCTGCTTACGTTTGGGATTTCTTTGAATTCGTGCCTTCACAGCTTTTATCACTGCTGGAGTCCTAACAGACCGAGGGCGACCACTTCTTGACCTGTCATCTACACTAGAGTCTTCATTGTATCGTTTGATGGTACGATAAACGAATCTTTTGGTAATATTCAAATTTTTCAGTATGTTAAAAATTTGAATTGGCGCGTAACCGCAACGATACAACGCAATAACTGCAACACGGTGTTCTTTAAGCGTCCACTCCATATTTAAAAATGAGTAAAATTCTAAAAGTTATACATTTTTATTTTCATGAACAATTCGAAATTCTAATTCAATAAACTTTTTTGTGGCCAGCATTCTAAAAGAAAAGTTTTTACTGTGTGACAATACTTATGACCTGACTAGGTACATAGTAAAAAACATAACTTCACTAGCTTCAATGATTTGTTACAGTAGAAACCGAATGTTGACGAAACTACACTGTACACTCATTATATAGCCTATAATAAAGATTCATATTTTTATGGTGGGCTAAAAGTCCCACCTGAAACGTTTAGAAAAAGTATTTTTAAATAATTTTGACAACGTCTTAATGAATCGGCCTGGTAGCACCATTTTCTTTTTTTTTTGGTCTCAGGGAAAAACCTCTCTTGACGGGTTCCCCGGCCCGGGGTGACCGAGGGATATGTGGGACTCCGGGAAAGATGTACCCACTAAAAAACTTGGGTCACTAATGCCGGAACACAACACAAGGTTATTATGGCGGCATACTTAAGACCAAAGGTGGTCGCCATCCAGATGGGCTTGAGACCCTACCACGTAGCTAGGGTGGGTTGTTTTGTCGCCTTTTACGACAGGCCGCCCCCGGCCACAGAGGTTAGTATTCTTTCCGCGCCCCTGCACGGATAAAACTTAAACATTTGATTGAATAATAAAAAATATGGTTGAATCGCAACATTCGTTTTATTACAATAATCATCATAGGTACAACCCTAGCGCATTCTTACGAAGACGTGTTGACACGTGTCCCGCACGGCGGGCAACACAGTCTCGACTCTTTGTACACGTACTTAAGGTACATTTCTTCTCGTTTACAATACCGAGGAGGAGTTAGGTAATAAAGGTCAATGTACGAACCTTGGAACATATGATTATTTGCACGATTGAATAAGCAACCAAGTTACTAAACATTTTCCTTGGGATGAAATATTTTATTTTGAAAATTTTACATACAATTTTTTTTGCAAAAATGGGTTCCATAAATGATGCTTAGTGCGTAAAAAAAATTTGGACGGGTGAGGTAAAGTCACCCTGTATATATATATATATATATATATATATATATATATATATATATATATATATATATATATATATATATATATATATATATATATATATATATATATATATATATATATATATATATATATATATATATATATATATATATTTTATAGGATTTAAAAGAAATATGTTATAATCTTTACTGATTTAATCATTGCTATATATATATATATATATATATATATATATATATATATATATATATATATATATATATATATATATATATATATATATATATATATATATAGCAATGATTAAATCAGTAAAGATTATAACATATTTCTTTTAAATCCTATAAAATATGTAAATATGTTATAATAATAAGCAATATATATAATAAAAAAAGTATGTACTGTATTAACTTACTCTTACAAATTTGAAGGGAACGGCATCATCTCGTAGTCGAGTCACACCCAGAGTTTTGTTGATACATTTATCATCAAAATGTAGCGAGCAAATATAAATATATTTTACATTTTGCTTTATATTTTCCATTCCAATGGCGTCCAGCCACTTTTTCTTTTTACGCTCATTTCTTGGGATCCTATAAAATATGTTATAATTATTATTTTTGTATGTTTTAAGCATTTCTATGGTTTTAAGCATACAATGCATGCATAGGGGTAGCATGATAAAATAAGAAATTTTATATAAGCAATCATATTAAATCGATATATAGTCGATAAATAATGTACAACCCTAGCTAATAAATTAACATTAATAACGTAAAAATATAGTTAAATACCTTGCTAATTTATGATGTAAATCTTCCTTTATTTTCCCGACAACATTATCCCAATATTTTCATTTTTTAATGTTATTTATAGCGTACCTGTGTATGGTTAAAGATGGCTGATTTGGTGTTTTTATTTTGCCGCAACCTATTACACTACACATCGGCATATTTGCGACATAACTATTTACGTTTGGCTTCAATTCAAAGCTTCAATTATTTTAAATTAGTCCTGTGACAGTGTTGTTATCGTATAAATCTGAGCTGCCGTATGTCAGAGTCTGGTTTGCCGTATTTCAAAGGAAAAAATACCAAATTGCCGTATTTAATTATTTATTTAAAAAAAGCCTATTCTTCATTTCTTTCTTCTCCATAAAGGTTTCGTATCGTTTCTATTACTTCAGATTCATGTTTATCTAGCGCGTACTTGTCCTTGCTTCTCATTTTGTCGCACATTTCGCGCGACATCATACATCAGCGTTATATCCCGGTTACTACCCAAACTTTAGTTTCGGTGCCTGGGGTCCGGAGCTATAGTCGATATTTCCATGTACATACATCATAACCTTTCCACGGTGGCGCTGCTATGTGGTACGCACAAAACTTTCTTCATTAATTGACATATTATGAGAAATGTTAGAGACCCATTTCCATTTTTCAATTCGTGTACACGTTTCCAAAAGTTGATAATATCGGGAATTTTGTTTTGGACAATAGATATATTGACATTTCTTAACATTTGCCATTCTCTATCCAGTCCAGTTATATTAATTAGACAAACATTTAAGAAGAAATAATCTATATCTGCAATGGAAGGGAATTTCTTTTATAACTTACGATCCAGAATTGCTTTGGGGTCTATCATCAAATATTTTAATACTTCTGTCGTTAAAAGAAATTTTTAATATCTGTTTTGCAGCTTCCAGATAAAACTCCTTACACTTTATGGGAAAATTTTCAGCTGTTCTTCCTCTAGTTCTCCAATTTCTCTCTTTCTTCTGATCAGATTTGGTACCTTTTCATCAATGTCTATTTTTTGCAACGGTAAATGTTTCTGCTCATGCAAGAAGTCAAGATTAAATATTTTAGTTTCTTTAGCGTCTAAAATATTTCATGCTTGAAAAACAGTAAAAATTAGGAATGAAACAGAAACCAGGGGTATCGGTGTGAAAACAGCAAAGCTACTCTTAAAACAGTAGGGTTGGTAACACTGTTCAAGATTCCACCTAAGTATGTACATCCCGTTTCATTCATTACGCTAGTATAAAAACATTTCATTCCACCACCGCCAATTGCCGTATTTTGTGATACGGCAATGGGAGGCCTGCCGTATACCGTATTTTCTGAAAAAAAAATCGTGGATTGCCGTATAATACGGCAATTGCCGTATCAATAACAACTTTAAATCACAAGCAAAATATTCTTTTTCTTCTTTTAATTATTTGGCCCCAACGCTTTTGGCATTGATTTTCCCAGTGTCGTAGTGTTAGAAAGTGACAGGTTACAAACGAATATTTATTTACGCGAAAGAAAATTTAGCCGGTAAATTTTTATTATAAATTCAATAAATTCTAAAAACCTGGGGACTACGCAAAAAGCATATATACGCATATACCTAATACTAACTACCCTAATAAGACTAACTACCTTTTATAAATAATAATAAGCTTTAAAAATTTACTTAGAATATATACAACTACACCTTCATTTAGAGTTAGGAGAAAATTCACATTGACAGGGCGCGGGAACACTTTAGGTAGAATGTCATCTAAGGGGACAACAAGTATATGACATTCAAAGAAAATGTGGTGAAGTGTATCCTCAGCTATTCCACACTCACATCGTCGCGTCGCGATTCCTTATTTTAGATAAAAAGACTGGAGAACAACAATGTCCGAGTTTAGGGCGTATAATACCTGAACTGAAACCGAATTTTTGGACAAATTTCTATACTTAAAATACCATGGCTCAGGCGGAATTTTTGGTTGTAGATTACCATAGTGCCTTCCTGTTATCAGACGAACTTTATCCCAGAACTCATACCAAGACTGCATCATTTGAAATTTCGCAAGAGTTTGGAGATCCCGGGGAAAACATTTGTCATATTTACTGATTCCAGAGTAACTAGCCTCCTTTGCCCAATTAGCAGCAATCTCGTTGCCACCAATTCCAGAGTGACTAAGAATCCATATCAAAATTATTTGTATGTTATTGGAAAAGCAACGAAAAAGAGCTTGTTTAGAAAGAAAGAAAGAAAGACAGAAAAATAATTTATTTAGAGCTTAAAACTATAACAAAAAAACATATACATTAACAAATCACTAACACATTTGTCTTAGCCCTAAAAAGGTGCGTAACTCAGCAATGCAAGGAGCTGTTTAAAGAGCATCCTGCGCTGATCTTCCGTTAGGACCCTTGAAATGACGTTATAACAATTATTTATATCACGTTTATTAACAATAAGCAATTATCAAACATTTATATGTACTAAATATTAAGGGATACAAAAAAAATATTAGTATCATACATAATAAAGAAAAAAAATTCAGACAGAAAACATCAACTGAAATGTTATAAGATTGTTTGATTTTGAGAGTAATGTCAAAGTAGGTCTATGTAATACATGGATAAAACATGTTTTAAAATCAGTATTGTTATTGGTATATTTTGCCTGGGCAAGTTGGTATATTTCAGTATTTTTTTAATGCTTGGGTATTTTTGTGATTTTTGTGAAATTTAATATGGTGAAATCTGGTCACACTGAACTGGACTAATATTTTAAAACTGCCACTTTATTAGAAACTTAGAAAGTTTAGAAACGTAAAAGGATTCATTAGTAGTCTGTGGTAAAAGGTTAAAACTGTTTTATGGAGGTAATATTGTTTTAATAAATTCTCAGTACTACCATGTAAAGTTGTAAACTGATAATTGTTGTTAAAACATAACCCAACTATAGAAATGAAGGTGTAAACAAGTTACGCTATTACTCTGTTTAATAGCCCGTATGGGCTTTCTAGAAACAAAAAAAGCTCAAGGTAGGTATTGCTGAGTTATAAATGGCCTTTAACTAGCAAAAAATTTTACATAACCGCCATTGACAGTATATTCTAATTTTATGAGGTCACAACATGCAGGTTGCGTCCCGAACGTTACTACTCTTCAATCTCATATATTCGCTCCCCTAACTAGAACCGAGGCTAGCAGTGAGACTTACCAACTATGTAATATCTTCGACATTTATAATATTGTTTATTAGCACACATAACTAATTAACAATAATAATCAATTGGAATTATTATAAATACATATCGATGCTTGAAAGGCAATCTTTACTAAGCGACATTGAGTGAACTTTCCAGGAAAGTGATTTGAAGTTTTTATTTTTGTATTTAGAAAACAAATATTATAATTCACTTAATTGTTGGATTGAATGATTATTTACTTCCTGTTGGATCATTTGAATCCAACAATTAGGTGAATTATAATAAATTATACCTAAATATTTGAACTTCAAATCACTTTCCTGGAAAGTTCACTCAATGTCGCTTAGTAAAGGTTGCCTTTCAAGCGTCGATATTTACTTTGTTTTTTGATAAAAGTAATCATAATGAAACCACTAAATGTAATCTGTAAATAGTGACAAATATAAAATGCAATAATTTAGACCCAAAAAAATGGCTTGACATCGTAAAAGCTAATGCATGCCCATAGATTCACTACCAGATATGTCATATATAGTCACAGTCTTGTGAAGTAGAGAAGAAAATGTCTGAAAGAGGACTCTGGGCACCGAAGCGAAAGTTAGGGTTGCAACTGGGATTTACCGCCAGGATGATGATAAAAAGCAATAGTTTAAAAATAAAGTCCATCATCAGTCAGACACATTTCCATTATATGACCGTGTTATATATAAAAAGTAAAATACAGCCATTTTAATTTTACCTTGTAAAATTTTTGCATTACTGTAGGTGTTAGTCTTTGTAGAGCAGCAGTGGATGTAAGACGTGAAATAAATCTTACTTGAATAGCTTGAAGATACCAATTTTTCTCTTTGGAGGGGCAGAAATAACAATACTGACCCATATTTCAGGGGTCAACTGTCTTAAAAGCGATAAAACAACTAGCTACGTGGTAGGGCCCCGATCCCTTTTGGATGGAAACCACCCTTGGTTTTTTTTAATTTTTTTTATAAATATATAAAAAGTTATAGTTTTTATAAATATATAATAATAATTTTTAATTTGATGGTGTTTATTGAGTTTTTATTAATATTTATGTTATTTATTTATTAATATCTAATAATATTTATTTATTTTTCAATGTATATATTAGTGCATTATTATTTATTAATTATTATTATTTTACTTAAATTTAGTGGTGTTCTGTCCTGACTTCACTTTTGGGTTTAGCGGAAGATCAGTGTTAGTCAGTATAGACTAACATACATGCTGAGCTAGATCCTTTTTTAGGACATACACTTCGTTTTAGTAGTTTTTAAATATTATGTGTGAGTATGTGTATATTGTACTAAATAAACTTATTTCTTCTTCTTAAGTATGCCATCATAATAAATGTGTGTTGTATTCTGGCATAAAAGATCCAAGTTCCAGTACCATCATGCGAACAGAAACATGTTCGCCATTCCCAGTATCAAAAAACCATAGACTATGGTAACTACTCACTATCAAATGGCACATCAGTGTGTCTACTGTCCCCCAGCAATAAAAAAGCATGAAATAACCATACATACATATAATCACGCCTCTTTTCCGTAGGGGTAGGCAGAGACCACTTCTTTCCACTTGCTACGATCCTCACATACTTGTTTCGCTTCGTCCACTTTCATTATTCCCTTCATACATGCCCTTCGGTTTATTTAGAAAGAAAGAAAGAAAGAAAATATGTTTATTTAGGACTTAAAGTTATTATTTACAATTTATAATTTATAATTTAATAACCATAGGCTATAGTAACTGCTTACTATTAACAGCCTGTTCCCCAGAAATAAAGAACTAATATTATTTTGTTTCAGAAGATAATCAGCATGGATGACATAGATATTGTAGAACATAACATTCTTGATGATCCTCGCATCAAAGACATTTTTCTAGATCCTTCTATGATAAAGAAAGAACTATTATATGATGGTAAGTGAATATTGTTTTTAAATATCGTATCTATGTATGGCATACCTAACTTGACCATACGTCCCGCTTTGGGCGGGATTGTCCCGCTTTTAGGCTGTCCGTCCTGCTGTCCCCAACGAGAACAAAAATGTCCCGCTTTTATGAATACACCTTTATACTTAACTACTTGCCTACATTAATATCGTGAAAGACGGCAGCGCAGCATAGACGCGGGTTGCGTTGACAGCCAGGAACAAGCGAGAGCGAGCGACTGACATGCGAGAATGGGATAGACGAAAAATTATAGTTCATTTATTTGTTGTACATGTGTTTATTAGAAACTTACTGAATACTTACTTATCCCAACTCCTTATTGTATTACAAAATACATACTAAAGTAACTCTAATTTTGCTTTAGCAAAGTAGTTTTTTGTTGCAAAATTATTTATAAATATTATTTTAGGGCAAGTTAGTGTAAGAATTAAGATGTCAGTGAGGGTAAGATACCATAATAAATTATTTCAAGTCATTTTTTAAATCACAATTTTTATTTTGCACTTAAATATACATCTTACACTGACGTATCCTATAGATGTATTTATTTATATACGAAATACCGTAGGCGTCCCGCTTTGACACAAAAAAAAATGGTCACATTAGGTATACCACACAACCTAGTTTTGAAAATTTCCTAACCCTACTCCATCCTTGGTGACCATCCATATTATATGAGAAGACCCCCCAATCCTTTCTAGTTTCCATGGAATAATTAATAAATCGTGCATGGAGGTGAACCATGCAGGGGCAGAGTAAAAATACTAATCACTGTGGCCGAAGTCGGCCTGTCGTAGAAGGCGACAAAAGAACCCAAGCTAGTTGGTAGGGTCCCCAGCCCGTCTGAATGGCAACCACTCCTGGTGTATAAGTGTCACCATAATAATCTTGTGTTGTGTTCCGGCATTAGTGACCCAGAAACCTGAGCTGCAGTGGATGCAGGATAGATCTTGCTTGGATAGTTTGAGGATACCAATTTTTCTCCATGCAGGGCGGAGTACGAATACTAACTCCTGTGGCCGTGGTCAGATGAATTGTATCGTAAAAGGCGATAAAACAACTCTACATATGTGGTAGGACCCGAAGCCCTCCTGTATGGCAACCACCCTTAGCCTTATGTATGCCCTCATAATAATCTTGTGTTGTGTTCCGGCATAAATGATCCAGGTTCCTATACCCGTATGAGTAGTAATAGAGCCTGTCTGCTGTCCCTCAGCAATAAAATAAATATGGTTTTCAAACATTTACTGCTAACAAAAAGTTTAAAAAAAATTACTTGGCACTCGTTTGTCTTTATTAATACAGCACTGAACACTACAATGAAAAGGAAAATCAAATGAGCAATGGAACCCCATTGCTTCCTTTGAAGTAGAAAAGGAATTGTCCAATACTCCGTTTCTATAACTGAAATGAAATGAAAATTTATTGTATTGAGAAATATTTTTACAAGGTACAAGTATCATAGTCAACATAAAATGTTTATTATGATTAAAGCGTACCAATGAATAAGTCCTGTTCTCCGCACTAGGTCTCATAAGAGCCTGTGATGAACTATGATGATAGTCTTATTTCTAGCTCTTGACAAGAAAATATCTTTAAAATTTAAAGTTTTTCAAGAAATAAGGAGCTCCTTGGTACTTCAAAAACAATTGTCTGTATTGAGAGTTAAACATGAAATTACCGATTTTCTAAAAATTTATTAAGGTTTCTCTAGATATAGGTAAGGTATAAACCCTACAAAACTTTTAGGAGATTCTACTTCAATCATATCCTTATAAAATATTTAAAATCTAGCTGAATAGTAAGACAGCTTGCAGGATAAAAAGATTAAAAAATTGAAGTATGTACCACACTTCAAGTTTTTTCTCTAAATCACAAATTCATTGTTAGCCACCCTATGACTTTCACCTTGAAGTCGAAAGTTGCTGATTCTGAGTATTATGCATAGGTTCCCTAATGTTTTATACTCTTCCAGGACCTTCTTTCTTATATGTAGAATAACTCGAAAAGTGTATGCTCTTAAGTTAGTTATAACATATTAAGTTAAATTTCACAACGGTTACTGCTATGTTAAAAGTGAAAGTAAAACCAAATGTATTATATCCTTCGTTGAAATGTTTATTTTTTTTATTCATATTTCACAGATATAATAAATGAAAACGATTATGACACACAAGTGGAGCACAATAAAAGAAAAACACAAGATTGTGATGCTGTCTCAAAAGTTAATTCAAGTAATATTTACAACATAGGATCAGATGCTGTAAAAGTGGGTAATGAGATTGCAGGTATAGTTATGGGAGAGGATGAAGAAAGTTGTTCAAAAGAAGAGAAACCACTGGTGGTTCTTTCCAAAGTAACATTTGGAGATAGTGTAACAAATATAAATTTGAACAGAAATGAAGCAATAGTAAAACCTAATCTACTTCAAAATATAGATAATAATGAAAGTACAAAAAAAGGTATTAATAATGTTAATGTAGGTGTTGTAAGTAATTTGAGTACAAAAGTTTTAAGTAATAATATTCCTAATGAAACAGTCTTGGGTTCAAAATCAGTACAAGCAAAAGTTAATAAAGAATATCTTCCAGCGATAGTTGATTTGAAAGATTGGGGTGTGATTTTGAAAGCAAGCAAGCGCTATTGTCATGAATGTAAAATTTTATTCCCTACTATTAATAGTATTGACAGACACAAAGTTTATCATTCAGAAAATAATCTTGATAATAACTCGTCAATTCATAATTATGAAAGTTCTGAATATAAGGATAATGAAAGAAGTAGAAAAAGGAAACTTAATAATGATGAGTTACATTCGGCTAAAATTTTCCGAGATGCTTCCAATAAAGTTGGTAATATTCCTAAAACTTATTTTGATGATACAGTAATTGGCGAAAAATGTTACCACTGTGACAAATATTTTATAGATAATGCAGCTCTTATTGATCATTTATATACTACAATAGAAAATGACGAAATTATAGAACAAAAATCTTCTGATAATATTTTCCAATGTGAATTGTGTGGACAACAATTTTCAAATGAAACTTTAGCCAAATTCCACAAGAGATTTATACATCCGAATCATAGTGGAGATTTTATTAAAGTTAAAGCAAATTCAATTGATGATCAAGATATCAAAAGAAAAAAAATGCAAATAGAACATAAAAGTATATTTGAGAACACTGATATTAATGGTCTAGTCAAAGATAAGAATGATTTTGAATATAAATTTATGGGTAATATTATTATAAAAAATCCACCTATACCCATAAGTGTATTGTTTAAATGTAACAAATGTAATTTACATTTTATTACAGCTAACAACGCATATGATCATTCAAAAACTTGTAATATTACAAAATATGTTAGTTGTACAAAATGCAAGCGGAGTTTCAGACAGTGTGATATGAAAATACATGAAAGACAACATTTGTTAAACAAGTCTTTTAAAGTGTATACAATTCAAGTGAATTTGCTAAGTAAATTGTTGTGCAGATGCCCTAAATGCGGCGTTTGCTTCTGCGAAAGTTTATTCTGGAAACACTTGCAATCTCCTTGTGTCTCTAAATACAGATATTGTAAGAAATGTAATTTGAAAATTCACAAACTTGGTAGGATGGGTCATATTTGTTCCCATGATAATATTGTTATTGACTATGTCAATAATGTAGAAACAAAAGTAAAGAATAATGATAAATTTAATAAAAGAACTAGTACGAATATATACAGACAAGAATTTTGTGAAATTTGTAACATGGTTTATAGTAATAATCCTGGAAGATTTCATATATGTCGTGTGAAGAAAAATAATGCAGTATACTGCAGATTATGTTGCACGCGTTTCAGTTATAAATTTAAATTGAAGCACACGAAACTGCATAATGAGAAACAATTGAATATAAACAATCTTTTGTTTTTTTCTATACAGAAGCAAAAGTTTATTCCACCGCCAATGCCGAAGTATGAATTTTGTAGGAAATGCAAAATCTACTACTTAAGACCGCATAGACGTTGTAGTTTAAAGCACATAAGGTGTGATTGTTGTTCAAAAAATTTTAATAAAGAGCATTATGACTTACATAAACAATTTCATTTATACAATATGAATAATTTAATACGTGTTTGCATTGAAAATGGAGGGTATGAAGGGTATAAAACACCTCTGTTAATCTTTTACTGTGTCAAATGCAATTGTTATGTCAATGAATATGACAAAGTTATGCGTCATGCACAAAATCATCTAACAAAACAAATGATTGAAAAGAAACAATGTGAAAAATGCCAGAATATATTTGAATGTGCATCTTATGATAACCACAATCATAATATAGAGAAATACAAGATAATTAAATTTGATTATGAAAATTTATTGACGAAGAAATGGTTTGATATATTCTATGGCTTAGATCAAGTACAGATTGGAAATATATTAAAGTATAGTCTGTTTAAAGATACGAGAACTCTTGGTCTCACATTAGTTCAGAAGGGAGATTATGACAAAACTTTATATGTCTGTCCATCTTGCAATGTTATAATAGAAAAAACTGATTTAGAAAAGCATGTTTTAAATCCATACTGTACAGCCAATCAAAAATATAAATGTGAGCTTTGCGACCTCTATTGTAATTCGTCAGAAAGTATGGAAGTTCATAGAAATCTCCATATCGCTGGTGTTAATAAGAAAAATTTTAGTATTATATCCTTTAAAGACAATGGAATAAAACCTGTAAATACAAAATTGGTGACAAAAGATTTAGTTATTAAAATACCTAAATGTGATGATGATATTCGGTTTAAAAAGAAAGTACATGGAGACAAAGATATATCCATAAATAACACTAAAGCTCATGAAGCTGATTCTGATGTTGATAATAACGAGTCTGAACATGATGATAATTCCACAACCCCAGAAATATATGCTAATGTTAAAGAGATTGTAATATACAAATGTAGTGATTGCAAAAATTGCAATTTTACAAAGAAACATTTAAATGAGCATTGTTGTAATAAAACGGCATTGAGATTCTGTGATCTTTGCCGACAATTTTATAATTGTACAAAGTGGAAGTACCATGAATTTGTTATACACGGTAATAACCAAAATATAATATTCAAAATAAATTATTTCAAGATGAAAACCGTACCCAGAATTGGATGGTTTGCTCATATCTTTAAAGTTGTTGATAAACTATACAGTAAAAATAAAATATACAAATCAACTTCGAAAAAAATAATATTTAATACAGATAGTGCCAGCGTTGAAATTTCACAGGATAAAGTTGAGCCAACAACTAATGATGAAAAATCATTCAAAGATGCAGAACTTACGAATAATATACGGAGAAAGATTATGACGCTTTATAAATGCAGTCGGTGCAAAACTTGTGTTGCAACGAAATTGAATTCAAAGCGTCATAAATGTGATATAAAATTATATAACAGATTCTGTAATATTTGTCAGCAATGGATCTCTATGACTACCATGAGAAGTCATATTGCGAAACACAAAGGGAATAAAAAAAATAATATCAGTATCATACATTTTAATCCAAAAAGTTCAGTTTATAAGCCAAGATTTAAGAAATCCTCGTTGTTGTCTTTTAAAAGAATTGAGAGAACAGCTAAAAGCGATATTAGAAAAAATGATGTTACACATGACAGTGATAAAAAACACATTAATAAAGACAGCAACATAGATAATGAAGAAGAATACTCTAAAAGTGAAGATGTAAGAGATACTAGTGTAGTAGATGATCATAATAAAAAAAAGGATGTTAATATCACTAAAATGAGATATACTAGTGAGCCTTATGAAGATTTTAGTGACACAAATGAACATGTCTCTGAAGAAGAAAACATTTGTAAATTGAATGAAAAAGGAAAAATGGGCAATTTTAACCGTATGACCAAACATGTCAATGATATAGACATAACAAGTATTTCGAGTAAAGAAAAATTGATTCATGAGGCAAACAAAGTTGCTGTTGATAAGGACAGTGATGAAGATGTATCTACAAAAGGTATAATCAATACTAAACCAGTAGTAAAAAAGCTTCTAAGATGCGTTAGTTGTAATCTATGTAATTTATATGAAAGATACATAAAAAGTATAACAAACAGCCATAGATGTGTTTCTGCTTTAAAACAATGGTATTGTCGTATGTGCAAACAATCCTTTACCGGCTCTGTATATAATAAACACCTAAAGTCATATTGCAATGGGCAGGGGAATAGCATTCAAGTTATAGATTTTAAACCCAAACTATTTGTAGAAACACCTTCACCAACTCCACGGACAACGCGATCAAAACACGTCGAACAATTATCTACAGATATTTCTAATACAAATGATGAATACAATACGAAAGAAACAGCTGATATTAACAAAGATTCAAATAATGAAAAAGTAGATGATGTGGATGTTTCTATTGCAGTTACAAAAGATGTAGAAGTATTCAAATGTTCAAATTGTAGTATATGTGTTAGAAAAAGAAGAACATATGATCATCATTGTTTAACAGAAGATGGTAAACGATATTGCGAGGAATGTAAACAATTTTACAATGCTCATCATTTCGCTAGACATATAAACTGGCATACAGAGAACAAAGAGAAAAAAATAAATTTGAAAGTATTAAATTTTAGTCCGATGGAAATAAAATATACTTATCCCAATAGAAAGAAGGAGGAAGGTAAACAAGTGAAAACAGATTTAAACGTAGAAGAAACGAAATATCTAAGAGTATATAAATGTATGTATTGCAAAAACTGTTATTTTAATAATGGAAACATATATAGACATATATGTATTGTGTCAGACAAATTAAAAATATACTGTGAAATATGCGAACAGACGTACACAACGAGAAATTTTAGAGAACATAAAAGAATACATAATGATTTTAATAATATAAAGTTGAATGTTAGATATTTTGAACCAAGAAGAGTTTCATATGGTAAATTTACTAATAATATAAATGCTTCAAGGGAAAAAAAATATGAAGTTTATATATGCAATGTTTGTGATATATGTTTTCTATCTAGAGGTACGCGAAAAAAACATCAATTATTCAAACATAAAGTCATGGGTGATGTGAAACGTTGTAGGTATTGCAGATTGCGTTTTCCCATGAGATCTCTATATGCACATTCAAAACATTGTCCGTGGGCTGATAAAAGTGGTTATATTAGAATCATAGAGCGTGCGAACAAAGAAAAAATACATAAATGGGATGATACAGTTCTTCCAGATAAAGATCCTGAAATATACACAGTATATCGGTGTTCTATATGTGACATTTGTTATTTAAATAAAGGAACTCGAAAAAGTCACACGAGATTATCAAATCATATTCTCAAATCCGAAGTTAAGTCTTGTAGATATTGCAATTTGAGGTTCTCAAAATTAAGTTTTAGAAATCATGAATGGGAATGTCCTTGGAAAGATAAGAGATGTCATATAGTTGTTGTTAATCATCCAAGCAAAGAAAAATATATTCATAAATGGGATGAGAGTAGTAATGCTGAAAAGTCTAAAGATTCTGAAACATTTGATAAAAATACAAAAGAGAATGATAAAGAAATTTTAGACAACAATTCATATCAATCGACATATGATAATGAAACTGAATCCTATAATTGTTTCGGCCGAGCAAATTTAGAAACAAATAATTCATATATAGAAGAAGTCAAAACTTCTGAAGAATCAAATAATTCTGCATTGAAAGAAGGTAAAACTGATATTAATGACTGTTGCATATATTTGGAAGATAACCCTACGTGTGGCAAAGAGAAAACTCAGAATAGTGAAATATCTAAGTATAAAAACATAAAAGAATCAAGTGAACATGGTGAAGGAAATTTAAATGATGAGAAATTTGAACTCCAAGTGCCTAAAGTTAGTAATATAAGTCAGAATTCAAATGAAATTAAACTTTGCAACGTTAACATAGAATCAAAAATAGAAAAAAAAGAGTTAGATGATTTGACGATGGTAAAAGATGTAGAAAGCAAATCGGTTACACCAAATGCTCAGAAACTGTATCTATGTAACGCATGTAATGTTTATTTTCTAGATGTGAAGTGTTGCCAGGCTCATGTTTTAAGTCACGCCATTTTGAATCCTAGGGATTATATTCAGTGTAAACTTTGCCTTTTACTATTTTTGACCGTTGATTTGCACGTGCACGTGATTAAACATCACGATAATGAATTCAATTTTGATATTATAGTTGAAGAATTTTCCCCTAGTGATAACAATTCTGTTATCTACAATTTAAAAGATAAATTACAGTCTTTAGATGTATCTACAACATGTGAATTATGAGATGAAACTAATTTATTTAATCAAAACCAATTAAGTTAACCTTCTTTTATTGGTTTCACTCGTTTTATTTGTAACCAATTCCTTTGAACTCGAATTTTGCTTTAAACGGTTAGATTTAGTGCATTGTGTTAAACGCTGTAAACTTCTCAAGGACCGATGACAACACAATAATTCGATAAGATATAATTTTATCAAATATCTCATTACCCTGATTTTGATCGCCAGGATTAAAAAATGGTGACGTATTATACACTTATTTGTGTATGTTATTATTTTTTACTACGTAATAGAACATATTCTTAGAGTAGTTCCCTAACTTATTTCAAACTACCCACATTGTTCTCTCTGATAATAAATGGCAAAAACAAAGACTGAAGATTGCGGCAAACTTTGTTAATGTATATATTTTTTTGTGGTTGATGTTGCTTGACTGATTCAAATGCACATATTTTAGCTCATTTGTAATAAAATTGATTCTGTTTCTTTATACTTTTTAGTTTTGAGCCATTCAATCAATTTTTATTTTGCACTTGTGTCTATATAGCTCATAAAAGTTTAGTATTTTGTTTCATTTAATTGAAATTTATGGATATAATAAGTTTTATATATGAATTGGATTTTTGTTTAAATATTTCCTCCGAATATTTGATTTTAGTGTTGTTTTTTCGTTTGTGACTCATTGATGTTGAGATATAATTGTCAATTCAAACCATAAGATCCTTTACAAAGCCCCTGCACAGACAGTGTCATCATATTCTTACACAAATACCAGCTGCCTACAAAGCTTCGAAGCGTAAAGTACGTCACCGCATTGCCACAGGCTTTAAAGTACTTCAAATATTGTATGAGAAAAATAACCTACAATACGAATGCCTTACTACGTATATCTTCATGCTCATAGAATAATGTTGATTTGAAAAAAATACTAATTTCACTTTTAACTATACTTGAATACTACATAGTCTAAATATTATTAGTAAATTAAAGAAAAAATTATATCTATTTTAAATTTCAAATTAATCAGTCGTTAAAATGACGGATTTGATAGGCGCTCATAATAAAACGACGTTTGTGTATTTTTGAAATGGCTATAAAGTTTAATATATATTAGATCCATCATTATTCTGCGACTAAGACGATATAAAGCCTATTGATCGGCTAAATGTTCACGAAACAATTTAATTACACAATCCCACGTAATCTATGCTGGCATATCGGTTCAGTCCTTGTACGATGGCCGACCGAATGGCGCATCGATCGACCAACTCTGTATGGAAACTGGCCATTTCAAAGGCTTATTTAAAAGCCTATTTGCTGTAGGATAATGAAGTGACTGATGTGTTATGAAGTACATGGATGGAGTAATAATGAATGTGTGGTCCTAATTAAAAAATATCATCCCTCATTTTCAGAGATGTTTCATTCAAAGGCAAGGCTTTTCAGGTTGCTTTCTTAGTTTGAAGGGAGAAAAAGACGACAGTCATCCCTGTAAATCAATTCACAGTCATTTCATCTACTTTTTGCCTCATTTGGGAAAAAGAAAATAATAAAAAAAAACTACATGTCATCAGGAAAAAAAATGTATTGCAAAAGCACTCAATAAGACCTTGAGCTGAAGTGAAACTAAACAGAATGAACCTTACATGGATAGTGATGACTGTATAGAGAAAAACGTGTTATAAATGATGAAAGCTCATCACGTACTAATAATATTAATCTAAAGTTGGATTTTCTTGCGAGAAAAGGTACTATACCGGCACGCTATGATGGCCGTTTTGACGTTTGTCCACTCATGAAGTTTCGTATTAATTAGTAATTACATTTGAAGGAGCAAATTGCTGTTCTTTATTGTCAATCACGACGTGCAGTTATTGAATTAAATGTATCTGAGACCCGGCCACAGCTCGTACAGTTGATATTGCAGCGTTTAAAATATCTTACTTATGATACCAATTTCGATTGGTTATCAGAACGCTACAGTTTCCTATATTGACTTACCTGTTTACATCTGCTTGGCAGGTAGCCATGCACAGAAATAAACAGACAAGCCTACGTAGCCATATTCTGTGTATTAAAAACTATCAGTTCAAATGAAATTCATTCGGTTATCAAAAGTGTGAAGGTGATGAAAAAAAAATTGATTAAAATTAATTCAATTAAAAATAGCTATGAACACTTTTCAATAGCCAAGCTATCATAGGCATATTTGTTAATAAATTATATTTGATAAAAAATATGTCTCATCTGGTTATCCGATGGGTGAAGGTCGATCTCCCACCGGCTCTTAGACTACAAGAATCAACGATATTAAAAACGTCTTACCGGTCTTACCGATTGAGCTCTTGCAACACGTTTGCGTCGTGCGTCTCTGCTGCACGCGTTGTTGAGGTTAGATTTTTTCGGTGGCATTCGACTGAAAATAATAATTTAAACGTTTAAATGTTTAAAAAAAACTGGAAAACATGCTAATATAGCACATTGAAATAAGGAGTGTAAAATTTTTTTAATGAAGGTTGAATAAAAATAAGGAAAAAAAAATTTGTACAATTATTGAAAAAATGTGGGTAGCTTTGTACCATTTTTTCATATATGTATATATTAATTAACTTTTCGAGATAACATTATTAATCTCCATTAAATTATCTGCATAATGGTAAATAAATTTTTGTAAATCGATTAACTATTAACAATATAATAAATCAATAACATTAGAAGCAAGCGGATAATAGATAGATATATAACCAGATTCATTTAGATCCTGGAGCCTTAGTACCTCATGACCATCAAAATATATATATCATACAGTGTGATTTGATGCATAGCAAATATAATATGTGATAATACTTACATGTATGTACCTATATATTTTAATTAAAGAGTTTTGAACAATGAAGCACTAATAATTAAAAATCAGGAATAATTTCGCTGTATTATCTTCACTATTATATGAATTTAATTTATACTTCAGTCTAAGTAACACGTGGCCGGCTATGCTAAGACCAAAAATTGAAAAAGTAAAAACAATTGAATTTCACTGTATTTCGTTTACACTATAACCTCAGCAACACGTGGTGGTTATGCTATTAAATTTTAGCTTATTTAAGTTTGTAGGTTTAACATAGCGCCATCTATTGGATACTTACTCAATCCAGTCAACTAATTACCTTATACCGCCATCTGTTAGAATCTTATCGAACTAACAGATCATTATGACTCTGTCAGTTAATAAACAAATAATTCGCAATAAAATAATACTGCGATTATAAATTGAGATATAAACCATACTATCTTTCAAGTTGGATAAAACTGCACACAGTGTGCAAAATTTTATTAAACTCGGTTCAGTACTTTAAGAGTCTATAGCGGACAAACCATGTGACACGTAATTTATATAGATTACCCTGAGATGTTCATAACTTGTAAGGCTTTTGGGAAGCAGGAGTAAAAATCTAAAAAATTCTGAAGACTTTTGTTTAAGGTTTAGTTTAAGATTTTTGTCTTGTATTATTTTTTAGTTTCTTGTACATTGTATTATAAGTTGTGTTTTTTTTTTCTTAATAAAAACTGCGAATTGTATGCGACGAAATGTATTGTAAGTACCGGTTGCAACACCAATAAAAGGGCCGTTTTATTTTTATTGGCTCTAAAAATGTGGAAGATACATTGAGACCATCTATATATATCAGGTCTATCCAAATGTATTGAATAAAGGGCGCCACTGTAACGTGGGTTTAAATGTCAGTATTTCATGAACATGCTATTTCTATGTGAATAGTTGAAGTTTTTTTTTCAAGGAAAACTTTGGTTGACTATTCTTCTCGACCTGGGTGGGTGATGTGTGGGACTCAGGGAAAGATGGTCGACATTCGACTACCTATTGAAAACCCCGTTGTTCTCCTACCGATAAACTGGCCCGCCGATTTCGGGTCTCAGGCCGGCGCCGACTCACCTCCTGTGTCAGGGCGAGTCCCTTCCACATAGTTGAAGTTTTACCGCAACTCGCTTCATATCAACTTGTTTACTAAATGAGATGACGCTTCATAATACCCTCTATAAATAAAACAAATATTGTCTTTTTTTATTTATTGCTGTAAGACAGCAGACAGATTGACGGCCCGCATAGAATTTAGCAGTTACGGTCGCTTATGGGTGTTTGCAACGCCAGTGCCATAACGAACACGCTGCTGTCCCCTAAGGGTACTGGAATTTGGGTCACTAATGGCGGAACACAAAGTTATTATGGTGGCATACTTAAATTGAGACCAATGTCAAATTATCAAAATTCTTAGTCCGGTCAATTTAGACATTCGAAGTTACATAAAGTCCCAACAAGCTGAAAATCAGTGAAATTGTTCAAAACATAATTATAAACAATGTTTAAAAGTTCCCCATCATTCCCGTCTATGGAATTTTTTTTATTCAAGGTCAAAGGTCAAAAAAACGAGTTTTTCGCGATTTTCAGCAAAACGGTAAGTTTTATCATAAAAGTACCTTAGACAAAATTGTAGATCATAAAATTATCTATAAAAAATTTATCGATACTTTTTTCTTACGAGCCACCGTTTCTGAGATATATCAAAAAGTTATAAAAGTTGTTATCGTCATAATTTATGCACGATTACGCCACGTATATAAACGACGGACTCATAAACTGCATCAAAGTTCAGGATTACTTTGAAATTATTTTTTTTATAATAATATAATAAGTATGCAAACTTTTTAGATGAAATTATATAAATATGGAGAGACTGGCTCTTAATCTCAAAAAAAAGGAAAATTTAAAAATAGAACTGCAGTAAAACAAATGAATATAGCCGGGAAAAGAAAATTTACTCGTATCAGATTTGCGTGTTATTTATAGCAAAGTTTTAATTGATTCTCATTGATTTTTTATTCTTTTGTCAATTGAATTATTGTTACTAGCAGAATTGTTGGGTTAGTTTTTTTAACTCATCGAGAGTTTTTGAACCATATTATGGATAGTTCGTCCGAACAAGCGGCTCAAATTGTAGCATTGGTGCGAGAGGGCTTGGATCAACGAACGATTGGTAGAAATTTAAATTTAAACCAGTCTACGGTTTCTAGAATATACAGAAGGTTTGTGGAGACAGGTTCTTACAGAAGGAGACGTGGTACAGGCAGGACTCGAGCAACCACCCGTCGTGATGACCGATTTATTGTTACAACTTCCCTGCGAAATCGTTTCCTCACGTTAGTTAACATCAAAACAGAGCTTAATGTAGTGCGTGGAGTAAACGTGAGTGCACGAACAATAAGAAGAAGGTTAAAGGAAGCGGATATCACCCCTTTCAGACCAGCAAATGGTCCAAAGTTGTCTGTAGCTCACAGACAAGCTCGCTTAAGATTTGCGCGTGATCACCTGAATTGGACAGAAGAGCAATGGGCCTCCGTATTGTTCACGGACGAGTGTAGGACATGTTTATATGGTGTAGATGGTCGCAGAAGAGTCTATCGTCGACGTGGGGAGCGATATGCTCAAAGTTGCATTGAGGAGCGTGTTCCTTTTGGAGGCGGTTCGTGTATGGTCTGGGGTGGCATATCGATGAACGGGCGAACAGAACTTGTGTTCATAGACATGGTCCATCAAAACGGTAATAGAGGGGGTTTGACTGCACATCGCTACATAACAGAGATCTTAGTAGATCACGTGGTGCCTTACATGGGATTCATAGGCGAAAATTTTACTTTAATGCAGGATAATGCCCGGCCGCACGCTGCTGCACAAGTTCGACAATATTGCGAAGAGGTTGGGATACGTACAATGAATTGGCCAGCACGCAGCCTGGATCTTAATCCCATTGAGCATGTTTAGGACAGTTTAAAAAGAGCTGTATATGCGAGAAACCCTTTGCCCACGACAGTGGCAGCACTAAGAACAGTACTTTCAGAAGAAAGGGACAGTATTCCGCAAGATCTTTTAATAACCCTAATAAAATTTATGCGGAACCGATTAGAATCCGTAATAAGGGCACGTGGAGGTAATACACCTTATTAAAACATAAATAAACCCTTGCATAAAGTTTGTGTCTATTGTTAAAACCAATTTTTTAATTAAACCAATTTTCCTTAAATATCTGTTTTTTCTTCAAAAAAGTCTTATGGTCCTTTCCAGTACACAAACTTAAACTTAAGGATATGACCCTACTTTGTTTTAAAGTTCACGAACCAATCTAGAGGTTTCAATTTAAATCTGTATAGAAAGTTTGCATACTTGGTTAAAATATTTATTTCAAAGTCGTCTATTACTTTGATGCAGTTTATGAGTCCGTCAGTGTACATCTCTAGATACTCTACAACTTTTATAACTTTTTGAATCGTTATATCTCAGAAACGGTGGCTCGTAAGAAAAAAGTATCCATACATTTTTTATAGATAATTTTATGATCTACAATTTTGTCTAAGGTACTTTTATGATAAAACTTACCGTTTTGCTGAAAATCGCGAAAAACTCATTTTTTTGACCTTTGACCTTGAATAAAAAAAATTCCATACACGGGAATGATGGGGAACTTTTAAACATTGTTTATAATTATGTTTTGAACAATTTCACTGATTTTCAGCTTGTTGGGACTTTATGTAACTTCACTCTCATTTTTTGGTCTAAATTGACCGGACTATCTAGTGGAAGTTTATTTATTATGATATAAACTTTATAAAAGAAAAAGAAGTAAAATCTAAATAAAAATGGCGTAATTTTACCCTGAAGACTGCGAGCAATTTACAATATGTCCGATGTTAGTGACGCTTTGACCAACAACGTGCTGTGAAGATACACCTAAGCGCTATCCTTGCTTGCTGCCATCTTTCGCCGAAGGTTATATGTATTGTGAAAGAAGTCGCAAGTTTCAAGGCCTCTAAATTGCCAAGATATATGAAGATTTGTGCGCAAGCTGCCTGTGTGTGCATTCAAGCGCAACGGAATGCAGGACCAAGAGCATTCGAAGAAGCTCGGCACTGCGGATTTCCTATTTAGAAGCCCTCGTGGCTTCACTGTCACCAGACGCGTGAAATACAGATGCCAGGTATTTCACCAGGTCCTTGCACTTGACCGTGTTACCGTCTATGCGTACGTGTCTGAGATCTGTAGTTACAGGCAAAGTAGGTCTTTGCCGCATTGAGCTTCAGACCACCATTCTCAAGCGATTCCTTCCACGTCTTCACGCGTTGCATCGTCCTACCCCTATCCGCATCTGCCAGCGCGATATCGTCAGTATTCGTCAGCATACATGAGCAGCCATTATAACGCTGAACAGAAACGGACTAAGGACGGATCCTTGGTGCACCCCAACGGTGATGGGAAAAGTTTTCGTGTAGCCAAGAGCGGTCCGAACTACGGAATCGGAGTCACGGTACATGTCTCGGATTATGTCAATACATATAAGTATCTGGAACCCCTTTAGATCGCAGTGCCACCAGATCATCACGCGAGGAATTCAGTCGAAGGACCGTGACAGGGCGAAACCCATATTGACAATCCGTGACAGTACACTCCTGTCGGATCCGAGAGTCGATAACCCTCTCGAACGGCTATAAGGTGTAGGACATGGCCTTAATACCGCGGCAGTTACCGCACTCCTGCACCGACCCCTTGACCCCTTGAGTATTATTATTTCAAAAAAAGTAGTAAAAAGAGAGGCAAATACTGTGTGTGTCAGCTTGGACGCACGACTGGAGTTTACTACTTAAGTACGATTGTCTAAACATACGTAAAAAGAGTTTATTTAACTGAAAAATGTTTTATACCATATGAAAGGGTAAATCAACAAATTAATGAAAATAATATACATATATATATATATATATATATATATATATATATATATATATATAAAGTTTTAAAACAGTTTTAAGTTCAACCTAATTACCTACAACTATGGCACCTACTAATAAAGTCACAAATCTCCAAAACATTATCTAATACTTACGATTATTCGTCATATAAAATGAGTAAAGCAATAAATTATTAATGCTCTTGTCACTTACAAATGAAAAGACATATGTTAAACAACATTTAATGTGAAATCAACCTTAAGTTGTAACAAATAAAGTAATTTTTGCCTTGCGCACCAAAAACGTAACGAAATCATTCATTAATAGATTTTACTCTCACATTTTTCTCATACCGGGCGCCATAAATATGAAAATAGATTCATATGGAGTAAACTCCAAAAGAGCTGTCGCTGTCTCTAAATCCAAGGAACAAGCCAAGCTGTGTGAGTTTTTGGGAAGTCGTGGTGGTCGAAACATATTTATTTTATAGAATGATTAATGATAGAGAAAATAATGCAAATAACCCATATGATATGTATTAAAGATTAAAAATAAAATTAAAAATAAATAAATATTAAAATTTAAAACTCTAATAAGACCTCCTTATGAAGATCCAACATTTTGATCCATATTGCATGGATCAAAATGCTGGGCCATAAAGAGAAAAGATGAAAGGTGCATGCAGCAGAGATGCGAATGTTGAGATGGATGAGCGGAGTTGCAAAAATGGATAAAATTAGAAATTAATATATTAGGGGATGTTTGAAAGTAGCGCCACTGATTGAGAAGCTGAAAACTAATAGGTTAGCCTGGTATGGCCATTAATGCGAAGAGAGGAGAATCATGTAACAAGGAGGATGCTAGAAATGAGAGTGGATGGAAGCAAGAGGAGAGGTAGACCAAAGAAAAGATGGATGGATTGCGTAAAAGATGATATGGAAAAAAAAGGTGTGAATGTTCAAATGAAGACTAATAGAGGAGAGTTGAAGAACAGGACATGTTGTGCCGACCCCACATACCTGTGATAAGGGCAAGAAGAAGAAAGAGTAGATACTCAGGCAAAGATAAGCGGGTTTTAATAAGCGGGGCCTCCTTTTGCGCGGGCCCCGTAGCAATTGCTATTCTTAATACGTGGTTAATCCGGCACTGGGTAGGCTGAGCAATGCATCGAGAGCTGCTTCAGGAGTAGTTTTCATGGCCCTCATTACCAACATGCATGCCGTACGTTGCAGACTGTTTAGTCTGTCAAAAGTTGCCCTTTGGCTGGCTTTTTTACACCAAACAACGAAGATGTACGCAATTGTCGGCCTCACAATGGCAATGTATAGCCAGAGGAGAAGTTTTGGATGTGATCCCCATCTTCTCTCAACCAGTGTTACTACTATTCATTATGGGGCGGAGAAAGAATACTAACCCCTATGGCCGGGGTCGGCCTGTCGTAAAAGGCGATAAAACAACCAAACTTCGTGGTAGGGCCTCAAGCCCGTCTAAATGGCAACCACCCCAGGTCTTAAGTATGCCGTCATAATAACCTTGTGTTCCGGCATGGGTGACCCACGTTCTAGCCTCCCTTACCCGAAGTTCTGGAGTGCCCACGAAATTTGGAACCCGAGATGTGCAAAATCCCATCACATCCCTACAAGTGTGACGAATTAGGGCGGGGGTTGGATTGGGCGGCACTGGGAAATATCTAGTGCCGCCTTGACCCTGGAGCATCAAGTGGGTAATTACTCCACCGATAAGTACCCTCACAACCATAAACCGATCGCTACAGCGTTTCACATCCAAGATGTCATCCTGGAGCTGCCCCAAGAACACTATGGCTTACCCATTCTCCACACCAGGTGCAACTGTGTAGATCAGCTTGTAGCCATTCCCAATGAACCGGGACCTGCTGGCCTTATCCACCGAGTCTCCTACAGCAACGCCACGGCCATCCTCCGCCTGGAGAGTACATCGGCCAACTCCCTCGCGCGTCCAGTTAGCGTGCCAATGTTACATGTTGCGAAGCGAAGTTTGGATTGGGCTAACGTCTTTACCTGTGCTCACCCACGACGAAGCTCCTGCGCATCGTTTTTTGGCGACGCCTTATCCGTGACTGGACCTTTTCTTGTACGTAGGTACCATTTGTGATTTGGCTTTTGCGGAAGCGACTGCCATCCGACCTCCCAACCCATAAAGGAAAACCGAGAGGTGCACTTCCTTTGCCGCTTAAAAGACGGCAAAAGAGTAGTCCATCATTCGCCTTTTACAACTCCCTATAAATGATCTGGGATGACCCTATTCTTTTCACTGGCTGAGGCCACACGGCCAATTTAGAATATTTGACCACAATAAATTTATAAAGGAGGCAGAATTTGTAAACTTGTGCAGTGTTAATTGTTTCAGGATAGATTTAAAATAAAATGAAGACGATGAGATTTTTAAATTAGAAACACAAAGAATATTTACGCCTGAGTTCGTTTATGGGTCTTGCTGAAAGCCCATATAACTGCTCTACTTTTTTTACGGAACTGTCAACTTAATCTGTCAAGTCTTTATGAATTGTCTTTTGCCTAATATATAGATATTTTTACAAAAACTTTAATTTTCAAGTTTGAACAAACAGAAAAATATTTTTGCGCGTTTGTTTGGCATAAATGTTGCATTGTTGTTGATTAAATATTTCGAATAAAATTATTTGCAGTGATAGTAATATTACTAGTTTCCATGTGAATACTATTAATTGTGAATAAATCGCAATATCGACCATGGCTCGGACAAAAGCATCAGTCGGTGCTAAAGGTAAACAAAACCTATACAAATAAACCTATTTGATAATAAATAGAATAGAAAACTCTTTATTGTTCACCAAATAATAAAATAAAAACTGCTAATCTAAATTTACAAAAAAAAGGAACAATCGGCGGTCTTAACGCTATTAGGCCATTTCTTCCAGACAATCTAATAAGGATCGCATTATGGAATATATAATGGCGGTGTACATATATAATATATACAAAAAAAAAATAGAAAAGAAAAAAAAACAAAATAATAAATCATCATTGTAAGATGTAAATTTACTCTCTTGACATCACGTCTACTTTTTAGCGGTTGTATGCAGTTATAAAGCGGCAGGTCTAAAGCCAAAACACTAAAATATGTGTGTGAAAGATTAAAATTGAATAAACCTAAGTACATTGTTACAACATAATGAAATCTAGATTAAAAACTACATTCCTTCCTATATCTTGAAGGCTAGTTTCTCCCAAATAGAATTAAAAGGACTTCAAAGGAAAACATAAAAAATACAAGAAATAAAAACAGATCGAATATAATATATAAAGCTTAAGACAGTTAGATTGTGTCAATTCATTCCTAATTCTGTGATAAATTCGGACTACCTATCAACCCTTAAAATTGGGGCTAAATTAATAGAAGTAAGGTAGTAATAAAAAATACATGTACCCTTTTGTAGTCATATGTAAGGGCTAAAAGTTGATGGTAACTGCTAAATCCTAAGCGGGCCGTCAGCCTGTCTGCTGTCCTACAGCAATAAAAAAAAGGGCCACAAGCCCATCCGGATGGCATATACCTTGGTCTATATGTATGCCGCCATAATAACCTTGTGTTTGGGCAGCAGCGTGTTCACGGTGCTTCTAGTGTCGCAAACATCTAAAGGCCATGGTAACAGCTTATTATTAAGTGGGCCGTCAGCCTGTCTGCTGTTTCTCAGCAATAAAAAAAGTTACTATAAGGGCCGAGTCACACCAGAATGGCAGCGGCGTGGCGAGCACTTTCAGTGTGAAATAATTTTAAACTTTATCTACATACTTAAAAGATCAGTATTGCTTGAAAAAGTCGCGACGCACGTGGCGCGAGGCTGTTCGCTTCACCTTAGGCGGTCCTTAATCTGAAAATTGTAATTAAGAAAAACCTAAACTTAGCTTAGACTGGTTGATATAGCAGTGATTGTTTTAATATAGCCAAAGTTTATATAGTTACTGTTTAACTATAAGAGACTTATAGACTATATTAAACTAGAGAGACTTCTCATATACCATGGTCACCAAAGGGAGGGGGGATGTAAAAAATTTATTAAAATAAGTCACTTGTATGTTTTCATACATGAGAAAATTTCAGTGTCATCTGGTAAGAGCAGTAAAGCAAGATGCAGTGTAGCACCTCCACCGCAATCTCTCAAATCTTCAGGTAAGTTATTGTTATGATACAAAATTGATAATTTCATCCATGCAGGGGCGGAGAAAGAATACTAACCTCTATGGCCGGGGTCGACCTGTTGTAAAAGTCTACAAAACAACCCACCCAAGCTACATGGTAGGGCCTCAAGCCCGTCTGGATGGCGACCACCTTTGGTCTTAAGTATGCCGCTATAATAACCTTGTGTTGTGTTCCGGCCAAACACCTATAGGCGATGGTAACCGCTAAATACACCTTCTTGAACCATATCATCTACACAATCCATCCATCTTTGGTCTACTTCTCCTCTTGCCACTCACATTTCCAGCATCCTCCTTGTTACATGACGCTCCTCTCTTCGCATTATATGGCCATACCAGGATAACCTATTACTTTTCAGCTTCTCAATCCCTGGTGCTACTTTCAAACTTCCCCTAATATACTCATTTCTAATTTTATCCATTTGTCCGCTCCGCTCCGCTCATCCATCTTAACATTTGCATCCCTGCTGCATGCAATAATATTTCATCTTTCCCTTTTGTGGGGAATGGTGTGTTAATTATTATTATTAAATGTTATGTTTTCAATAAATAACAAGCTTGTATCAATTGTAGTTGTTTATTCACCATTTTACAAAATCCGACTGACATATATGGGTAGAAGTATAAAGAACATGTCACGTGATTACCTTAAATCTACCTACATAATACCTTCACCATAAGTACTTTTATTGTACATATATCATTTACAATGAATACATATTATTATAAATCAATTATTATTATTAATCAATTATTATTATTTCAATCTACACTCCAATAATTTGCGCCCATTCTTCTGGTGGTGGTATTGTCACATCTGTCTTATCATTAGTCTCACAATCATTAACATTATCATTGTTTTGAATCTCATCCGGTTTAACATTAGGTGGCCTTGTCCTAAGCAGTTGGTCCACATGTCTTCTATGTGTAGTTCCATCATCAGTTTTTATTTCATAAACAGCTGGACCATCTACGGCAGTGACAACCCCACGCTGCCATTTCTGATTCATGTTATAAAGTCTGAATAAAACATGATCTCCCGTTTTAAATGTCTTTTTTGGATTCCCTTGATTCTCCTCCCCTTCAATTTCTAAATTATCTGAAAAGTCTGAGTCTGGATGTAAGGGTGTGAGGGCAGTCCTGAACTTTCGGCCGTTAAGCATCTCTGCAGGGGACTTGCCCGTCACAGTGCTTGGTACAGTACGCATATGAAATAGCACTCTCGCTACTCGCTCTGACCAAGTCATAGGGGATTGTTTTTTGAGTTTAGATTTTATGGATTGAATGGTCCTCTCGATTTGACCATTAGTGGCCGGATGATAGGGCGCTCCAGTGATATGTCGAATCCGGTTCTTTAACATAAAGTCTTGAAACACCTTAGAGGTGAATGCCAGTCCATTGTCAGACACCACTATCTCTGGTAATCCAAAGTCAGCAAAAATTTTTCTTAACAGGTCAACTACTGTTTTGCTCGACATGAAAGGCACCATTTCAATTACTGGCCATTTGCTATAAGCATCAATCAAAACTAGGAAGGTTTTACTCATGAATGGCCCCATGAAATCTATGTGAACTCTTGACCATGGCTTGGTAGTGGGCTGCCAAACATGTCCTGTGACTGGAGGATTATTCCTGTATGACTGACACTTCTCACACTGAGCTACAAGTTCTTCAATGTCTTTATCCAAAGAAGGATACCATATGTATCCTCTAGCTATCATTTTTGTTTGCACTATTCCGTAATGGCCTTCATGCAGCTTTTTTAGTACATTAGCCTGTAGCACTTTGGGTATTACTACTCTGTTCGACCACAAAACACAGTTTTTATTTAACGACAAGTAGTTTCTTCTTCTATAATAGGGCAGTATTTCCGGGTCTTCTGTTGTATTTGGCCAACCATGTAGAAGATAATATTTGACTCTTTTTAGCACCTGATCTTTATCTGTTTCCTTAGCAATAGTCTTGGAATCTATATCTGATTGTTCCAATAAGAATATATCATGCTCATCATCTTCATGATCTTCCCTGGTGTGTGGAGTGGGCCAACGACTGAGACTGTCAGCATTGCCCATGTCCTTGCCGGGACGGTATTTAAGATCATAGTCAAATGTGCTTAGAGTCAATGCCCATCTCAACATTCTATTGGAAACCAATTCTGGTATTGGTTTATTCCGGCCAAAAATTCCCAGAAGGGGTTTGTGGTCTGTAAATATTACAAACTTTCGTCCCAGCAAATACTGTCTGAACTTCTTCAAGCCGAACATAATTGCTAAGGCCTCTTTGTCGATCTGAGCATATCGACGTTCATGAGTTTGCATGGTTCTCGAACCCATTATAATTGGTCTCTCAGTGCCGTCATCCATCTTATGAACCAAGACTGCTCCAACCCCATATTCGCTTGCATCACACAGCATGTAAAGCTCTCTCTCTAGGCTGTAATGCACCAGCGTCAAGTCAGAAGTAAGTAATGACTTAGCTTTATCAAAAGCTGATTGTTCAATACTACCCCATTTCCATTTTACATTCTCCTTCAGCAATTTGTACAGGGGTTCCAATACTAGCGTTTTGTCTTTCAGGAATCTCTCATAAAAATTGTATAGGCCTAGAAATGCCTTCAGTGACTTTTTGTTTGATGGAGCTGGCTTTTCAGAAATCTCACGGATTTTCTCTTTAGAAGGATGTACCCCAGTTTCATCAATCTCATAACCCAAAAAGGTCACTCTTTTTGTTGAGAAAATACATTTTGCTCTATTTAGCTTCAGCCCGAGGTCTTCCAGTCTTTTCAGTACCTGCAATAGTCTTTCATTGTGTTCCTGTAACGTTGAGCCGCAGACCACTACATCATCCAGCAGACAGGCAACTCCTTGTATTCCACCCAGTAGTGAACTCATTAGTCTCTGGAATATTGCCGTCGCAGCATTAACACCATACGCGAGTCGATTCATTCTCATCAACCCCAATGGTGTGTTGAGAGTGAGAAGCTCTGCTGTCTCATCGTCCACTTTCAACTGATTGTAGGCTTGCTTAAGATCTACTTTTGAAAAATATTTTCCCCCCGCCAAAGCAAAAAAAGCTTCATTCGACGTCGGCAATGGGTAGCTATCGGTTAGGCATGACACATTGACTGTGCTCCTATAATCTCCACACAGTCGTAACGAACCATCAGGCTTGGGCACTATAGTCAGTGGAGTCGCCCAACGCGAGTGCTTTACTGGGGAGATTATTCCGTCTTTCATCATCTTGTTTAATTGTTCATTAACTTGTTCACGTAACGGGAAAGGAACAGGACGACAACGCAAGAAAACAGGACTTACTCCTTCCTTACAGTCTATATGCACTAGCGGTCCACTGTACTTGTCCATGTTACCATCAAACAACTGCGGAAACTTCGATACAAAGTCAACTGTCTCTTCAGTTACCGAATTCACGCCCTGAATTGAAATACCTAAGGGCTCGAACCACGCACGTCCCAGTAAAGCTGGTCCTCTGCCACAACTCACTAACAACGGTAACTTAACACTTTTACCGTTATACGCAACGTCCACAATCATTTCGCCCACGATCTTCAACACGTCATCTGTCCACGTGACCAACTTAGTTTTGCACGGCTTCAGCTGAGCAGGGAACGCGCGGCGGTGCTGCCGGTACAGACTGTGCGGCAGGATGGCGCGCGCGGAGCCGGAGTCCACCTCCATGACCAGCGGCACGCCGTTAGCCGTCACCTGCACCATGACGGGCCGTACGCGCGCGGTGCCGGCGCCCGACACGCCGTGCACTCTGTGGTAGATGCCGTGACTCTCTTCCGCGCTGTCTGTGTTGACGCTTATTTCCCCGTCGGAAGCTGAGCGACACTCGTCACATTGGTTAACGTGTGTTCTTCCCGTTTTATTTAAGTTTGCTTCGCAGGCGGCCTTAGTATGTCCTTTTTTGTGACACTTGTAACACGTTGCGTTCCGAAATTTACATCGTATATTAGCGTGTCGCTTTGCACAATGCACGCACTGTTTTGTTTGGACAGCATTTACATCCATCGGCTCACTCGACTCTGCACTCGTGCTAGGATTACTCTGAGTGACATCACAATGTGTTCTCGCTGATACCATATTTTCTCTAGTACCGTCGGCAATGGCCTCGTAGTTGAGTGCACGTTGAACCACTTTTTCGTATGTTAATTCGGTGACCTCTATTCTTAGAAGCTCTTTTTTCAACCCTCCATCTTTGACCCCAAGTATTATTTGCTCTGCGATCCGGCGCGGCAAATCACTAAACTGGCAACGGGAGCTGATGTCGCGCAACGCCGCCACAAAACTTGTGATTGACTCGTTGCTTCTTTGCTTCCTGTTGTAGAATTTTTCTGTTTCTAATATCGGATGCGGCGTGGGTACAAAGAATTTGTTCAACACTCCAACTATTTCGTCAAATTCGACTTCACTGGGCCTTTGTGGTGACAACAATGACACAATTAATGCAAACGCTTCTTTGCCGCATTGCGACAAAAACAAGGCACGTTTCTGCACGCTTTCCAATGGGCCTGACGCCTCCAACGCGAAGAACAGTTGCTCCCGGTAGTTTTCCCAGCTATCCTTATTTGGTATGAACTTGCCCGGCAACACTATGTTCGCGATATATGATTTATCACCCATTTTCACATTTACACGTCGCCAATGTTATGTTTTCAATAAATAACAAGCTTGTATCAATTGTAGTTGTTTATTCACCATTTTACAAAATCCGACTGACATATATGGGTAGAAGTATAAAGAACATGTCACGTGATTACCTTAAATCTACCTACATAATATTAAATATTGTAGGAAGTGTTGATCGCGCCTCCCGCTCCTCCGGAGGGAATCCAGTCTGTCCCAGAGAGACACCTCAATGGCAAAAGCCGATAACCAATTTTTTTATATGCAAAGATATAAATGGCAATAAAGAAAATGGCACCGAAGATGTAGTTGGTAAGTTCATGTTGTCGTTCAAGCATTCTTTTATTGCTGCGGGACAGCAGACAATCTGTTCACATACAGTTATAGGAACCTGGGTGACTAATGCCGGAATATAACACAAAGTTATTATGATGGCATACTTAAGACCAAAGGTGGTCGCCATCCAAACGGGCTTGGGGCCCTAGGGGACATTCATTAATTACGTGAGCTATTTTTCGATCAGTTTAGACTCCCCCCCCCCCCTTAGGTGATGTTTGCCTGGACTCCCCCTCCTCTTACGTGAGATTGGTGCTAAAAATATTTTAAACTAAATTTATTTTTACTAATCGATACGTTGCCTATACTTAGCCTTTTCTTTTCTTTGAAATACCCGGAACATTTTTTTCTTTTTTTATGTTTTTCTCGAACTAAATGATTTTAATAGGTATGAGATTTATTTTAGCTGGCAAAATAAACACACAAAATATTTTTTTTAAATATCTGTAATATTTTATTTATATTTTTTGAAGGTGAGGTGAGATTTTCGATTATCCCCCCCTCGGTTTAAATGAGATTTGGTGAGATTTCATTGGACCCCTCCCCCCCCCATTCTGAGCTCACGTAATTAATGGATGTCCCCCTACCACATAGCTAGTGTGGGTTGTTTTGTCGCCTTTTACAACAGGCCGTCCCCGGCCGCAGGTCAGTATTCTTTCTCTGCCCCTGCACGGATAAAAATATACTTTTCTTTTGTAAATAAATACATGTTATACGTAAACACCCAGACGCTGCACGGGAATAGAACCGGTGAACTCCGCGAGCGTACCAACATGCGTTATGCCAAGAGGTCGTCATTGCAATCGAGTTATTGGGAAACTAAAGACCGAATCGTTGTAGATGATCGAAAGTCTCGCAAACATTGAAACGCGCACAACTGCCGGCATGCTTTGATCGTCAAATGACGCCATTTGCATTAGGATTGTTGCAGTGTGCTAAGCACAGTGTTACTTCAAAATGCTTATAACCATCGGTTAGTGATTAATTATGTAGAAAAATAGACACATCGCACGGTTAATCATAAACTGATCGATTAGGATTTAGGTCTAAAGTGAGATAATATAAGGGGCAGCATTGTATCGACGCCCTCTATCGGCCAAACTAAGATTTATTTCGATATCTCTCCCACACTGAGTTACCGCCATTTAGTTATAAGTCAATATATGGGATAAGTCTTAAATGATAAAACGTTTATTGCGATTTCCTAAAATACAGGTTTTTTGAGTTAGGTCAGTTTATGATTAAGCGTGCGACATGTAAGGAATTTAAAAAATAAAGATTTGTTTGTTGTAAATATTTGTTTCCGAATAACCCTCGATAAGTTTGAAATTTGCGCTGTGTGATCATTGTTGAAGTAAATAAATAAATATATTTTTATTATAATTTTTACAGCTGGCAACTCAAAATCTAAACTAAGACGTAATATAATTGAATCCGACTCCGAAGAAGAGATAGACAAACCAAAGAATAACGCTTTAGATGAAACCATAGAGCTGGAACCGTTAACCGGGGAGAATTCCCACAAAATTGAGGAATATTATGCTAAAAATGAGAGAACTAAGGGTGTGGGGGAAAATAGTAAGGGGAAAGAGAATAGAGTTAGCAAGAGAGTGAGAGATGATGATAGTGAAGAAGAAGACAGTAAAAGAGTTAAAGTTGACTAACTGTATATTTCGCATTTTTAGCCATATGGTTTTTGCCAGAATTAAGGATCGATCTCCCTACCTAGTGAGTCGTCAAATGCTACAAAGTGGTTATTACTATTTCTGATTCACGAGAATTTCAGGAACGGAAGGTTAAATGCCATTCGGCCATGTAAAAACCAAATTTATCTACGTGTATTTTATTTTCTTGTAACACTGAAGAAAAGGTCTCGTTTATTATTTTTTTTGTTTAGCATTGTATGCCAGTTCCATCAAACATTTTGTGATACAGTAAAAGCTCCTTAATCGCGTTTCTTCCTTCATTCGTGTTTTCACTATTCGCGGATTTAAAAAATGCAACCCAATTCCTATTATTATTATTTTTTTTTTATTGCGTAGGACAGCAGACAGGCTGACGGCCCGCTTAGGATTTAGCAGTTACCGTCGCCTATAGGTGTTTGCAACGCCAGTGGCATCGCGAACACGCTGCTGTCCCATAAGGGTACAGGAACTTGGGTCACTAATGCCGGAACACAACACAAGGTTATTATGGCGGCATACTTAAGACCAAAGGTGGTCGCCATCCAGACGGGCTTGAGGCCCTACCACGTAGCTAGGGTGGGTTGTTTTGTCGCCTTTTACGACAGGCCGACCCCGGCCACAGAGGTTAGTATTCTTTCTCCGCCTCTGCACGGATATCCTATACTCGCAGCTAAAGATTTCTTTATTCGCGGGTCTTATCGGCGAATCGGTACATACATCTTAATAAAAAGATTGTGCGGTCGGGGGACCCCCGTCAGGAACAAAGTTCCTTACCTTTTAAAAAAATGAAATAGAAAAAGAATTAATCTTCCCGGATGACAACCATCTAAATATGCCGCTCTAATAACCTTGTGTTTTGGCATAAGTAACCAGTAGATAGTAGTAGAAGTAGATTCCAGATGCCTTTGAAGCCGGTGCGTTGGAATTGCATCTGGTGATGTGATGCAAGCAGCCATAGGCAACGGTAACCGCTTTCTATTAAGTGGGCCGTCAGTCTTTTTGTACGCACGCAAGAAGTGTTACTTCGTCGACGTAAAGAAATAAAAATAATTCTAAAAATTTAATCCTTCGCGTTATCCTTCGTTTGTAGACACATACCGTCAATTAACCTCAAATTCTAACAAACGTACTCAAAGTTATATGTAAAAACCACTTTTATTTATCACTTATAATCTAACCTACTTGTTTTTTATTTAGTCACCTAGGAACGTATCCCCTATATTCCCCTATAAATTACCATTCCATATTCGCGGCATATTTACGGAACGTATATCCCGCGAATAAAGAGCTTATGCTGTATTTAAAAAATAATTGATACAGGAAAAGTCGAAACAAGTGTTCTTCTTTTAATTATTTGACCCCGATGACATTGATTTTGTCTCTTGAGTTGACAAGATCGCTGAATGTTCTTGGACAGCCGCTTCCCATTCCAAAATGGCCGCCATTATGGTTGTCACGTTGCTAGTAAAGTGGTTCTATTGATAGCGTTGACCGTTGCCCGGGAACCCGCGGCTTTTAATTTCCCGGCTGCGGCTTTTCTATATTTATATGTATAATTATTTCTGTAATGTATGCTGAGTGCAAACCTTATTGGTGGAGGGACGGCGAATATGGGCGAAAACATGTACTCTATTTAGTAACTTTTATACTTGCTTGTGTTTTATGATAATTTTTCTGTATTCGTCATTCTTGATCACCAATAAAATATCTTTCTTTTTTTCTAATGTCTCCTACTAAACGAAAATATATGTTCAAAAAATGGCTCTTTGAATAAATGACCGTCCTTGTTTTCCAATTACAGCACTAGAGCGCATTGTGCGACATAATGCTCAGCGTTGATGTTTCAACTACAGCAACGCTTCGCACAACCGAGCACTCTCAAAAGTGATGAATGCAATCGAATACCAACTCAGTGATACAAAATTAACAAGTGCTTTTTCTTTAAGTTGGCATTGATCGAAATTTTATTTATATATATTACCGTTAGTAACATTGTTTCATCATCATCATCATCTAAGCGTAGTATCCCGGTTGCAACCTAAACTTTCGTTTCGGTGCCCGGGGTCCGCTTTCCGACTTTCTACTCCACTTCGCACGGTCTTCAGCATCCCTGGTATTGAGCCCATTGGCACGCATATCACCCCTTACGACGTCAAGCCAGCACTTTTTGGTCCTCACCTCCTGCCGTGGGCCGGCGGAGGCGGCATGGCCAGACATTTGTTTACCACGTAATCATCCGGTTGCCGCAAAACGTGGCCGTACCAACGGAGCCGACACACCTGCAATTTATCCGCAATGTCACGGACATGAAGACTGCCGCGAATGCGGGAGAATAAGTTAGAATAATTGTTATTAATCTTCCCCTGCCCTTATCCAAAAATATGTGGGGTTGCACATGTTCTCTCCTTCGACTCTCCTCTATTAGTCCATCCATCTTTTCTTTTTCTCTACACGTTATATGACCATACCATGCTAATAATATTATATACATTGTTTATTGTTGAAAAAAATTTTAAAGCTTTCGTTTCGTCGTAGTTTTTTGAAAATAATCAAAGTTAATTCAAACTGTGTTAAAAAAATAAATATAAGTCGGATGGTGCATTTGAAAACTAATTCACGTTCCAATTAACCGTAAGCATAATTCGACATTGTGCGCCACTGACGCGCATTATGCTCTGTAATTGGAAAACAAGGCGTGTAGGACCACAATCTTCAAATGAATGATGAATGACAATCCTCAAATGTTTGTCGTAAGAGAAATGTGTAATTTTCTAGTGATTTCATCATAGACTATTTTCTGGCTTTCAAGATCCCAAGAGGTCTTTGGAAACACGCTTTAATGATTTTAGGATCTAAGCGTTAAACTACGGTTGCAACTCTGACTTTTCTCCACTTGTCTTCGGCATGTCTGGTAGTCCATTAGTATCTTTTTTAAACATAAGTGAATGTTGAAACGATTTTTGTTGAATAATTTTATGATTACGTAATAAGGAAAATAAAGGTTTATAATATTAATTAGTTTTTTTAATTTTATTATTAACAAAACAAACCTGTATTGTACAATTGTCAATTTCCTCCGTGCAGGGGCGGATTGGGAATACTAACCCCTGTGGCCGTGGTCGGCCTGTCGTAAAAGGCGACAAAACCCTAGCTACGGGCCCCAAGCCCGTCTGAATGGCAACCACCCTTGATCCATAAATATGCATAATAACTGTGTACCGGCATTAGTGATCCAGGTACCTGTACCCCTAAGGGACAGCAGCGTGTTCGCGGTTCCCCTAGCATCGCAAACAGTCATAAGCGACGACAACTGCTTAAGTGGGCCGTCAGCCTTCAGCAATAAAAAATTATTTCCTTTATGGAAACTCGACACCCGTACGAGACTATAGTTATGGAACGTATCCAAATCACATGACTCATGACCCATTTTCATCAAATTTTTACCCCCATCTCCCCATCCCATCGGAAGGGATCTTCCCGATGATCATTCTGGTGACCCAGTTCCCAGTAGGCCCTTGTTTACCAAACAACTCACCAATCTGAGTTAACGTTCTTCACTTCTATAGGTATGGAGCCATGTTATGGGGAAATAGTACGCATGCATTTGATATACACTGACGGACTCACAAACTGCATCATAGACGACTTTGAAATAAATATTTTAACCAAGTATGCAAACTTTCTATACAGATTTAAATTGAAACCTCTAGATTGGTTCTAGAACTTTAAAACAGCGTAGGGTCATATCCTTAAGTTTAAGTTTGTGTACTGGAAAGGACCATAAGACTTTTTTGAAAAAAAAAAACAGAAATTTAAGGAAAATTGGTTTAATTAAAAAATTGGTTTTAACAATAGACACAAAATTTATGCAAGGGTTTATTTATGTTTTAATAAGGTGTATTACCTCCACGTGCCCTTATTACGGATTCTAATCGGTTCCGCATAGATTTTATTTCTTTATAAAGAAAAAAAACTTAACTTTGTTTCATTGTAATAAAATTCGAATAGATCTAGCGCTGTGGGTTAGAGTGAGAGAGGAGGAGCCTGTCTACCGCTGCCGTATGCGTGAGAGAAACGGAAGTCAGACAGACTGGCGCCGTAACTCGTTACGTAACGACGCGATTTACCCTCCCTTATGAAAAAAATCAAAGTGATCGGATGATTTGTCTTTGAGATACAATTGCAGCCAATTTGAAAAATGTAATTTGGAGAAAAACGCGTATATAGATAAAATGATTGATTTTATTGTTTTCAATAGATCAAAATCATACTTACAGCTAATCTGCTATTCAGGCCCATATAATTCACCATCTTCTTCATGTTGCGCCTGCTGGACTGTTGAAGCTCTTCTTCTTATAAATATTATAATGGGTTGCGATGGCCCTAACAATAACTGGTTGGCCCTGTAGTAAAGCTAACTTTCTAAAATCTAAGCTTTAGAAGGTTGTAACTAAAAACTATTTGAAATGTTCATTTAAAATTTTAGTATGTTATTTTTAAACGTAAGTAGACTCGAAAAAAAAACTATTTTTTTTTTTCGAAATTTCACACTAGATGAGCCACTTATCCCACGAGGCAGCATTACATCGCTTTTAGGAATGCTTTGTCACTTCATCCACATATAGTTAAAAACCATGAAATATTTAATAAATAAAATTCAACGATTAAATCCTTAAAACAATTTATTCAGTCTATCAAATAACAACAGTTTCCTTACATCTAAATTATAACCCCAGGCAAGATTAAAAATACTTAATGCGCTTTTAGGATATAAACCGACAAAAACACTTGTATTATTTTTGCTAGTGAGATTATTTACGAGATTCGTCCGGTTAGATAGGCCCTCAATAAAGTAAATGTAACCAAAGGTTAGAGGATTAAGAACTATGTCATAAGGGGGGGAATTTGAAAAAGTGTATTTTTTATTTAAGAAGAGCTGACAGCCTTAGTAAGCAGTTACCATAGGAGTCACTAATGCTGGAGCCAGGATCAAGTATGGTTGCTATCCAGACGAGTTTGGGGCCCTACCACATAGCTAGGGTTGTCTTGTCGCCTTTTATGACAAGCCGACCCCGACCGCAGAGGTTTATATTATAGTCCAAAAATCCTGCCAGATCGCGGCATTAGTGCAGCTATAGTGTAATGTAGCTGTAAATTACCGACTGAAATATGTCGAGTTAATAATTATCTATCCTATTGTAATAACTTTTGGCACATTTTTCTAAAATTTAGGCTGATATTATTGTGTATTGTGCCACCTTAGTTTAATGTATTTTGACGGACACTTCAAAGAAGGATCCTCCAAAGCTAAAATATTAGATTGAAGTTGTCAATGAATTAGCAATTGTAACTGCGGAACAACTATCTTCGCGGCCATCTTGAAATTAATGCTTTATGTCAAATTATAACATTTTCCTTTATTGCTGTAGGACAGCAGACAGACTGACGGCCCGCATAGAATTTAGCACTTACCGACGCCTATGGGTGTTTACAATACCAGTGGCATCGCGAACACGCTGCTGTCGCATAAGGGTACAGGAACCTGGGTCACTAATGGCGGAACCACCAAAGGTGGTCGCCATCAAGACGGGCTTGGGGCCTTACTAGCTAGGGTGGGTTGTTTTGTCGCCTTCTACGACATGCAGACCCCGGCCGCGGAGGTTAGTATTCTTACTAAACCTTTACACGTATAAAAATATGCATTTTGCAATAGCGACAAACAATCTTTTGAAGGTTTTTTACATTTTGTAGGTCTAGTTATACGTAACATATATAGTCTAATATAAAGGGACTCTTTTTTCAAATAGTTTATGGCCCTGACTATTAGACCTTCAGTCAATTTAGCCTTTTAATAGAAACCCTTGCAATATCAGAGTCATTCAACACTTGTTACTTATTTTCTGTATCGGAAGTTTCATTATTTTTAAATTAAACTTTAGATTCCAAATCTCTATAATGTTGCCATATTATAAAAATGATTATCAACATAAGAAATCTTGAACTCAACCTATAAAAGTGCTCAGGACAGGAATATAAATAATAAAAGGAGTTCTAGAAAGCATTTCATCGACATACTAATATTTTTTCGGACTACATTTAAAATTAATAATGCACGTAACGATTTATTCACCCAACATCATTCATAAAATTATTAAATATTTGTCTGCATACTTCACATTTACAATTGCTACCTTCATTTTATACTCCATGCGACGGCGGCACTATTATGGTCTGATTTTAAACTACAATTTTTAGCTATTTCCCCGTATGAGATGGTGGTTTACTTGTATCCTCCTTAAAAAATAAAAACTATTTATTAAACTAACAACGTTCATTATCAGTATCACTTCCTTGAACATAAAAAAAGTTTTGGTTAAATCTGAAAGAGTTGTAAACTTATAAAATTCTACCAATTTGGTAGATTTCACACAACTACGTGTTATTATTTGTTCTTGATGTTTGTTTTTTCACTGGCTGCATTATGGTTTCCATTACAACGGACGCTGCGTCAACTTTGCTACACCTGTAAAAATATAATAGATGATTTCTGTTTTTTATTCCGTATTGGGTGGATTGTTGTTAGTCTAACGACGACTTCGGAAAGGCATGGGAGCGGGGTGGATTGGCCATGGCAACGTGCTCAGAGACGCACCTCATAGGAGGTGCGACCTCGGCTCGACCGCTGCATGGGGAGCAAGAAAGAGCAAGCCGTGTACGACTGGAAATTTAAAGGTCATAACTACCCCACAACACGTCTACCTACCTACGTGTATTATTTATGTACTGCGTGATGTGTGAGTTCATAGGTTATGGGGGGGCGGAAGGTATCCCTAACACTATTTCGTCGGGCTGGCCTATGCCAGCCTGAGGGTGAATGCTTCCACGAGAACTTTCGCTTCAGCGTCCTAGTGATGGGGTCGGGTCTATCCGTGAGCACATGCCACGACTGACAACGTGCGGGAGCGGCTCGGCGTTTAGTCGTATAATTGATGTCTTCACCACCAGTGGATTGGGGTGGTGGGGAGCGAGGTCAAAGAAGGATTGGAAATAATTTCTGGTCGTGCTTATGGCATATTTTTATACCGGGTAATATTCCCGAGGTGGTAAATTCAAATACATTCTTCCCGCTATTTTATCTAGTTCTAAAATTGGCTCTAGGCTGTTTCGTTGTAATTTACCTAAATTCAACATAATTTGCTTTATTTAACGATATTTAATCATATATTCATTAACAGTTACTCCGCACCAAACTGATTATTGATACAATATAAAAAAGAATGAAATAAAACAATTTAGATTAAGTAAATATGAATATTGGGTATGTGTACGCGTATGTGTGTGTCTGTGTGTATGCGCGTGCGTGTATGTTTCTCTCGCTTTTTATATTTGTATTGTCTCCGTGTGAATATGTGTGTTAGTGATGTATTTAGGTAAAAACTGCCTGAGCGGTACAGGTCATTGTGGGGTTTGAACCCTGTGAGTCTGGATTGGTGACCAAGTTTGACAGCGCGATACTAAGGGTATTTATTATACACATAAGGGTTTCAATATTATTTACATTATGTAAAACTAAAATAAAATTATTTTCACGCCTAGTTAGATTTCCTTGATATTTAACTACCTACGTTGCCGACGCATTTGCCATATTCGATATAAATAAGTAAATATATCACACTTTTTTATTGATTAAACTTACTTTGGGAACATATCATTGCACTTCAGTTCGGTCCACCCGGTGAGTAGCTCGTAGAGCATCGCGTCCAGCGCTTTGTCCGGTGATAGGTCACCTGTGATCATCCTTAACGCCATGCTGGAATACAAACGTGATAGCTTGATTTTTTTAATGCTATTACTTATTTAATTTTTCTCCGTTCAGGAGCGGAGTAAGAACTCTTGTGACCGGGGACGATGGACAGGTAAAAGATGACCCAATAACCCTAGCTAGATATGGCTCTAAGCCCATCTGAATGGGAACCACCCCTGTTCTCAAAATTTTATTTTTCACTTTATAGTTCAATTTGTCACAAAACCTCTATTGTGCGGAGCCGAGTACTCAAATTGGAAAATAAGTCCAAAACGGTACGTATGCGCAGACCACACGCTTGCTCCTCTCTCGCTCTCACGCAAAGGATCTATGAGAAAATTATTAATCCTGGCAATCCTTATCGAATTATTGTATTGTCAAATGTCCTTGATAAGTCTACAGCGTTTAAACGAAACCTGACCGTGTAAAGTAAGTCAAAATCGAGTTCAAATGAGTCGCTTACCAACAAACATACAGAAGAAACTAATAAAAGCGTGTTAAAAACTACCCACCCATTAATTCTCGCCATAGTACCATACGGCGCGTTCAATTTCGACGTTGCTACCAAATTTTTGCAATACAACAACCAAATACAGTCTATTTCGGTATAAATCTCTCCAGTGGTGTTGGCAACACTGTCAGTCTTGTATGACGTTTGAAGGCGATTTAGGGCGTGAGTGTTACCATCAACATTACGAGAGATTTGATTCTGTAGGTTTGTATTGAAATTGTCCTTGTTTGAAGAGAGTTGTGTCAAAATTAATCTGAAACAATTATATTTATTTTACTAAAAGACATAAATCCAGATAAAAAACATTCACATATTACATATTCCTAAGATCTAGACACGATTGTATCAAACCATGTGTATATACTGAACCAGCTGTTTGGTTATAAAACCAACAAACGTTTTTCTGCATTAGAAATTAAAAAATAACGTGTATGTACACACGTAAGAAGTGATACTTCTTTGACGTAACGGAAAAAAATTAGCTAAAGATCCAGTAAAGTCATGCCGTAAGCCACACAACTCTTTGTTTGAAAAAGGAATGATAATTTATAAAATAAAAAGAATTAGCGACAATTAACATCAAATCTATAAATACACTTAAGTTTTTATAAGAAAACTATCATTCACCGCCATATTTAATTTAAAATCACATACAAATACGTATATTTATGAATAAATATTTTTTTATCTTTTAGATTTATGAATATTTGAGGAACTACTGTGAATATGTACGATTTTGCACGGAAACTTGCGAGACAGTTATCAGTTAACATCATGTCGCATCGTAAAAACTTTACCTTCTTTTTTTTCATACTCAAAAGAAAATCCGTTCTCAGTGAGCATCTACATCGCAAAATGAGTGCTAAATTTAAATTCAGTCCTGTGTATAGTTTTAGAGATCTCGTGATGTTATCTTTATATATGTTATGAATATCGAACTCAAAAATTATCTTATTGCCAACACTGACTAATATTTAAAACAACCAAAGAGAATCACTTCCAGAGTGTAACACTTCCGGAGTATAAACGACCAATGAAAATCTAATGTTTGCACAACCAATGAGAATCACACTTCCGGAGCGTAACATTTCCGGAGTATAAGCCACCGATGAGAATCTAATGTTTGGACAACCAAAGAGTCACTTCCGGAATATAAGCGACCAATGAGAGGCGCTTCCGGAGTGTGGAATGGGGACGAATGAGGGACAGGCCGACCGCTTCTATATAAAGCACCGCAAGTTTGTGCCAGCCCTCTCTTTCATTCGATCGTTGTCGCGTGCGTCGGCCTGCCCGCCATCCCACCACTGGTTACATTCATATCAGAAGAAAAAACTGAAGCTATCGGTCTGCTTACCAGCAAGCTGTCGGTCTACCTGCCATTTTTCTGAATCGTCCACCGCTGGTGCATAAAGTTGATGGGGCTGGTTCATGAAGTTCATGAAATGGCTGGTTCATAAGGGTTTCATTAAAATATATATAATTCTTATGTGCGTAAGTATGTCACTGAACTCCTCCTAAACGGGTGAACCGAATTTTTTGTTTGATTTTTTGTGTGTGTCAAGTAGATTCGACAATTGGACCCGCTAGGTGGCGCTGCGATCGAGTTCTGGGATTTTTATTTTTCGCATTTAAGAACATAACCCCAAAATTTTAAACAGTTAATTTTCTTTGTTCAAAATAAAGTGCGCATGCGTACGAAAACTTCATATTTTTGGATCCTGTTATTTGACCAGGGAAGCGGACGGGAATGGCTAGTTTATGTTTATAGACATATGAGGCGTTTAATTTCAAAACACGTTTTCACACACAAAACACGCACATACCCGCATGCACACATCCACTCACACAAAACGCTAACTCGCTATCACATATACTTTATTATAGTAATGTGTGTGTATGTGTTAATGTATTTGTATATATATTATAACGAGTATTATAATATATATATATATATATATATATATAATGTGGTTAATATTATTTTGTAGGAAATTAATAGAACATGGTTTAAGTTTTAAATATATTGTTACAATGACTAAAATAGAAAAATCATGTATAATTATAATGTGAGTAATAAGGTATATGTATTACCACGTCTCCAAAATACAGGCCATGCCTAGTTTGGAGGCGCTAAATTAATCAATTTTAAAAAGCACTTGAATAAAAATTATATTTGATTTGAAAACCCGCTTTAATAATCATCATTTCAGCCGGAAGACGCCCACTGCTGGACAAAGGCCTCCCCCAAAGATCTCCACGTCGATCGGTCCTGACCTGCCCTCATCCAACCTATATAATAATATTTGTTGTAAACCCGTTAATTGAACTAAACCGACACTGATTGAGTGGGATTTTATTCGAAACGCAAAATAAATGGTTGAATTATTGGAACATATAGATTATAGAGGCATTTGTACAATAAAAAGTTGATATCCATGTGGATAATTCACAATGTTTTCTAACGATATATTGTCATTTTATCAAAATACATTTTAGCGGGTTTTGCAACTACATGCTTCATATATCTATGCTGTAATCCACTATAAACCTTACCTTGTATTCTTGTAAGCCCTCCCTAAATGAATGGCAGCTCTAGCTGTACTCATGCCAACTTCCAGAATGTTCTCAAGAAGATTTTTGCCAAAATCAAAATCTTCAGCCGTCTCTTGGCGAAGATTTTGTCTCTTTCTGCAATATAATAACATTTTGACATCGTAAACATATGCTGCGGTGAATTAATAATACATAGAATATGTATGGCACCAATAATTTTAATACAAGTTCTGAACTAGATCTCAGATCTTATTATTTAAGAAATACTTAAGGGCTCTATGGACTTGTGTAACATTAATCTATAAGGATTTTAGTTCGGGTCCTATCCAACACATGGCGCTGGACGAAAGGCGCATTGAGTTTGCTAAACCAAAGCTTTATTTTGGTTTGGAAATTCACCTCAATTCATTGTAATTCTTTGGAATTCACTCAAATTCGCTCTGAATTCACGCTTAGGATTTTTTTATTGTTGTAGGACAGCAGACAGGCTGACGGTCCGCTTAGAATTTAGCAGTTACCCTCGCCTATGGGTGCGTGCAGGCACTTTGGAACCAACAACATGCTCATGAAGATGGGTCTAACCGCGACACCTATGTGCAGGTTGTGTGGGGAACATACAGAACGCATGGAAAACCTACTGTGTACATGCGATGCAGTGGCCAGGAAGCGAATGAATCTTTTGGGGGTAGGATATCCGACACCGGAAGACTCAGGCTCCTATCTCCATATCTCATTGTTAGGCTCATGAAGCAAATCTTCAATGAGATTGGAGAGGAGTGATTGCTATCTAGGAGAACACAAAAGATCCCATTGGGTCGAAGTGTCCGAGATAACTCTCGGCCCCGAAATAAGATAAGATGGGTGCTTGCAACGCCAGCGGCATCGCGAATACGCTGCTGTCCCATAAGTGAACAGGAACTTGGGTCACTAATGTCGGAACACAACACAAGGTTATTATGACGGCATACTTAAGACCAAAGGTGGTCGCCATCCAGACGGGCTTGGCTATCACGTAGCTAGGGTTATTTTGTCGCCTTTTACGACTTACGAAATCCTCATGGACTACCTCCGCCTGGGGAAAGGCGGAGGGGCATGCCGGACTCCTACCGGCTAAAACCACCACCCCGGTGTGTCCTCACACGTGCGCGCGGGGCCGCGGGAATCCAGATTCTTCCGCAGCCCCACACTAGTGCTGGCCCGGTCTGTCCGGGCCTCGTCTCCTGCACGGGGTAGTGAGGTGTTTAACTACCCCGTGCATCGCCTCAGAGGCGCGCGCTGACACCCGCACACGCCTCCGCCTCGGGTCCATCGAATAGGGGGCGGGGACTTCCCCAAGTCCCTCGCCCCTGGACCCATTCATGGGGGCCGGAAAAGGGCGTTATCCGCCCTTCCCCTGCGCCCGGTGCGCCTTCTGCGGCCGGGGAAGGGAGTCGAGATCTCCCTCTCCCGTTCCGCAGTTTCCTTCTGCGACATCACGTCCTCGCAGAAGGACACCACTGCGTCCCACGACTCTGCGCTACCGACCATCCTCCGCACTACGGCCGGCAGCGACAGATCTCCTCCTACTTCATTTGTGAGGACACGGCGCTGCTCCTCCCAAGCTACACACTCGGCGAGTGTGTGTTGCGCCGTGTCCTCCCCGCCGTGGACGCAGTGATGGCACCGAGCGTCCGGCTCCCTGTCTATGCGGCACAGGTACTTGCCGAAGCAGCCGTGCCCCGACAGCACCTGCGTCACCCTAAACGACAGGGAGCCGTGCCTTCTCCCGAGCCAGTCGTCGAGTACTGGCCGGAGTCGCCTTTTACGACAGGCTGACCCCGACCACAGAGGTCACTATTCTTTCTCCGTCCCTGCACGAATGAAAACAGAAGGGTCCTAATTATTATTGTGACAGCTCCACTGGCCGTACTAAGTAGGAAAAACTAGTTTTTAGTAGCGCTCGGGTCTTAACTTCCAAACTACATTACTCAGTTAGATCTGGTGCCCAACTTAGGGTAGTGCCCGGGATTCCCTTTCACCCTTTAATTTTTTCCACCAGTTTATGTTGCATGCCGTAAGGTCAATTATGGAGCGCTTATATATTTTCCTACCCATTTTCTGAAATAAATATTCATTTATAATTTCTTACGTGTTGAATTCTGAATTATGTATTTCATTTTGTTTCGCCTCAATCTTAGTGGGATCCAAGAAGAGCGCGTTGAAAGCAAACACGTCTGGGTCTTTCATCATCTTCGCTCTTGCAGCTTCCTGAAATACATCCATATACATATGTTGATTAAACAAAAATCACGACAAGGGAACATATCCGTACTTCGTAATCCATTGACGGGAGGTCTTTAAATTACCACGCTTGGTGACAGAGAGGGGGCGTTTTCTGCGTATTTTATAGAAGTGAAAGAAGGATTGTCTGTTCAAATAACTTCAGGGTCACCACTGTATATTTTTCGACGTGCAGGGGCGGAGAAAGAATACTTACCCCTGCGGCCGGTGTCGGCCTGTCGTAAAAGGTGACAAAACAATCCTAGATACGTGGTAAGACCCCAAACCCACAACCATATGTTGTGTTCCAGCACTAGTGACTCAGGTTCTTGTACTCCTAAGCGGAGAGTAGCGTATTCGCTATGCCTCTAGCGTCGCGAACATCTTTAGGCGACTCTTATTTTGAAGATCTCCCCCTAATATCACTCATAGAATAATAATGATTCACTTACTTGACTTTCCCACGCCATCAACTGTATATTATGCAACAACATAACATCTAGAGTTAGTATCCCAAAGGACAATAAATCAGAGCTATTAGTCAAAATTACCCTCCTATTTGTATTACTCGTATAATTATCTCCGAAATATATATCTTTTAATTTATTCATTATAATAGTAACATTACCATCGACTAAACTCTCATTTAACGCTTTGAGAACATCACTAAAGTTATTTTTCGCTTTGGTAGAATTCGTAATCTTTGATAATTCAAAGTCGGGATCTTTTGTCACCCAATCGTGCAACTCTTGAACTTTTTCTATTAAATAACTAGTCATTGTGTTACTCTCCATGTAATCTTCATACAAATTTTCATCGTTATAATAATCATCATCTTGTTGTTTTAATACATTTAAATAATTCTCTGGCAAGTGCGATTGGTGTATCGGTTTGAATATTGGTAGGTTTTTTTCTACCAACCCTTTTGTTTTATCTGTATTGACATTGACATTTGACGTTTTATACTCTGTAACCTTTTCTGAAGAACCGATCTCTTGATAATTGATATTCAAAACACTTTCGTTCGGTAATTCATTATGATCCGCCATTTTAGGTTGATCCTTTTTCTCGATTTTTCTTTCTTCGTGGTGTATTATGTCGTGTATTGGATGAATTTGTGGCTGGGATATTAAGTTTAATTTACTTTCTCGATTTCCAACCATGTTTTTGAATTTTGCTAACGTTTCTAAGACAGGTATTTCATTATCTTCGGTACTGGTACTTATTTCGGGTTCTGTGACAGTCCCCTCTAATGTTTCTTGTTTTGCATAAAAGTTTGCATAAATTGATTCCTGAAAATAGAATATTAACAATAACATATTGACTTTGACAAACCCGTCCAAATTCACACAGAAGAATCTTTAGTAAACTTTATGAGAAACATGTCTTATCGCTAACAGCGATATCTTCATAATATGCAATACTCAAGAGGCTTTTATCAAGATTCTAAATCAGAAATTCTTGGCGACATGAAACATTTCCCAATCACCGTTGGGGTACATCAGGGATCCGTTTTCAGTCCGTCACTGTTCAGCGGCGTATTAGATGTTTTATCAAACAGCATCAGAAACCAAACTCTATTATGCTGATGATAACTTGTTGATAAATGTGAAAAGAAGTAAGTCGCTGTGATGCGTGAAGCGTGGAAGTAGTTGCTAAAGAACGGTGGTCTGAAAAGCTCAATGTGCCAAAGGCCGAGTGCTTGTCTTGTAATTTTATAGATTAAACACCATTACGCATAAGTGATAACGTGATGTAGGACAGAAATCAGGTCTCTGAGTTCTGAATATTATTTTCAGTGAGCCCATTACACTTATATCTAAATTATTTTAAAATAAACTCACAGGTGGGTCCGCATATAGCTCTCTCGTGGTATAGGTCTCACTGGTGCCCCATTTGGTGATTACCACCGTTGCCAGTACCAGAGCTGCACAAACAGCGAAGCATGATGCGCTTGCTATTATCCATACTTTTAGAGGTACCTGAAAAACAAGTGCGTTTATTAAAGGATAGCAACGAAATTGGCACTGACATTTATTCTCTCTGCTTCAACTGTATTCCCCGTGGTAGCGTGATACGCGTTAGTAACTCCCACATTTGCGGTAGCCTTCACATCCGTGACATTTCGGATAAGCTGTAGGAGTGTCCCCTTCGTTAGTATGGCCACGTTTTACGGCAACCAGCTTCTTACGTGAGGAACAATTGTCTAGCCGTGCCGTCTCCGTCGCGTCTTGAAGGTGTGTGAAATCCAGGTGCTGGCTTGACGTCGTAAAATGATGCCAATAGGCTGACTATCAGGGATGTCGAAGACCATGCGAAGTTAAGAAAAAAAAGTCAAAATCGGACCCCGGACACTGAAGTGGAACTTTGGGTTGCAACTGGGATTTAACGCTGGCTGACTGAACTTGATTTCGACCATCGATTCAGGTATGCTTGCAAAGCAACTTGCACGGCATCATCTATACAAACCTAAATTCTGCACAATGTTTTGACACAGCTAATAAAAGGAATTCTATCATCTGAACCCAAATGCGCTTGCACAGAGTTTAGTTCTTCGATACCTAGGTCGAACGTCAACCGGTCCACGCGTTTAAAAGCTGAGCGGTACTACGTGGTCAGGGAGGTTGAACGTCGACAGTCCCGCCCGTTTAGAAGCTCCCGCGTTACTATCATATTATTTCCGTCCCACCCTCACTTTCACCATTTACCTCACCGAGAGTGAGGGTAGGTAACAAAAAAGGGTCATTAATGACGGAACACAACACAAAGTTATTATGGCGGCATACTTATGATCAAAGGTGGTCGCCATTCAGACGGGCTTGGGGTGATACCACGTAGCCAGGGTGGAATATATACAAGAATTGCTCGTTTAAAGATATAAGATTATACATCTAGGGTTGTTTTGTCACCTTTTAGGACAGGCCGCCCCCGGCTGCAGGTGTTAGTATTCTTACTCCGCCCCTGCATGGAGAAAAAGCGAGAAGCCGAGCCGGTAGTGAACTAGCTTTATGTAACTAAATCAGCTATCTGCCAGTGAAAGTCCCGTCAAAATCGGTCCAGCCGTTTCAGAATTTAGCCGGAACAAACAGACAGACAGACACAGACAGACAAAAATTTTAAAAAATGTTGTTTTGGTATATGTACCGTGCATACATCCAAATACACTTAGTAAAAAGGGGTTATTTTAATATTACAAACAGACCCTCCTTTTTTATTTTTTTGTATAGATATTACTATGGAAGTATGGATAGTGTGAATTTATATTATAAGAAGATCGGTTAGATACAGTAGAATTGGAGCTACACAATACGTTATAGTTATATGAAATATAAAAATAGTTAAGTTTGCAATTAATTATTAAAAAATACGTGATAAAACTATCCTGTCTTAGACACGCACATACATTAAAAAGACGTGAAAATCGGTTAGACAGTTTTGGAGTTCATCGTGAGCAACAGCGTGACACAAAAATTAATGTAAGAAACTCACTAAGAGCGGATTTTACGGAAAAATTACCCAAAAGGTATTATTTTTTTAAATTTATATGTCCTGTAATATTCGTGCAGGGGCGGAGAAGGAAAAACCTTTGCGGCTGCGGTCGACCTGTCGTAAAAGGCGACAAAACAACCCACCCTAGCTACATAGTAGGGCTTACATAGTAAGGTACCCTACATAGTAGGGTACTTAGAATTTAGCAGTTACCGTCGCCTATGGGTGTTTGCAACGCCAGTGGCATTTCGAACACGCTGCTGTCCTATAAGGGTACAGGGAACTTGGGTCACTAATGCCGGAACACAACACAAGGTTACTATGGCGACATACTTAAGACCAAAGGTGGTCGCCATCCAGACGGGCTTGGGGCCCTACCACGTAGCTAGGGTTGTTTTATCGCCTTTAACGACAGGCCGACCCCAGCCGCGGAGGTCAATATTCTTTCCCCGCCCCTGCACGGATAACTTAGAAAATAAATTGAAATCTATCCAGTAGTTTTGCCGTGATACGCGCACAACTCCAGACCTCTGTCATTTTATTTACATAGAAGATAAGCGATCCAGGTTTCAGTCGCTAGTGTTTACTATTAAATGGGCCCTCAGCCTGTCTGCTATTATCCAGCAATAAAAACATAAAGAGTGATATTGAAAGAAGAGTGAATGCAGGAAACATGGTGAATGGAGCTTTGCACTCCTTTATGAACAGTCGGAAGGTGTCTAACAAGGCTGGTCCGGCTGTGCATGAGGGCATGTTGGTTCCGACACTCATGTACGGAAGTGAAAGTTGGGTATGGCAGAAGAAACATGAAAGCAGAATAACTGCAGTTGAGATGAGAGTGTTAATAAGTATGATAGGAGTCAAACTGAGTGACAGGATAAGAAATAGTGAGTTAGGGAAACGTTTTGGTCTGAAAGAAGATGTAGTGATAAAAATTGAGAAAGGTATGCTGAGATGGTTTGGCCATGTTGAGAGAATGAATGAAGAACGATTGACGAAAAAAGTGTATAAGGCGAGTGTGAATGGAAGTGTTGGAAGGGGTAGACCTAGGCGGACGTTTCGAGACCAGATCAGGGACGTCTTGAAAAAAGGCCAGGTCAAGAGTACCCTAAACCGAAGGGCATGTATGAAGGGAATAATGAAAGTGGACGAAGCGAAACAAGTATGTAAGGATCGTAGCAAGTGGAAAGAAGTGGTCTCTGCCTACCTCTACGGGAAAGAGGCGTGATTATATGTATGTATGTAAAAACATAACACAAGCGTTCTACTGCCTATTTTGGAACGAGATGGCGCTGACAATTATCTCAGATTTTTATACGTCATTGTCCCTGTCCGTTCTCTAGAAGGCGCAAACCAGACAGAAAATTATGGGCTACTATAATATAGTAATAATAATAATTATCGCTAAATATACAATACAGTTACTCACAGCAGTCTTGCTGGGTATCCTTTCGCAGACAATAGGCCTTGGTGGTAAAGGCCTGCGTGGTAGGGATGTGATGTCAACAGCAGGCGGCTGTCGGCTGCACCGGCTCCACTCCGGAACCGCTGTGGTCCGGCTTGAAGTGTGTGGGCGCTTCTCGCTCTCGTATTGAAACATGACTGGAAAAAACACCAACTACCCTCAAATTAAAACATAATTATTTCGTAATCATAAAATCCTTTTTATAGCAAAGGTTTGACAACCTGACAATGATTGAATATTTACCAACGCGTTGCAGGTCTCGTAGAATAATTGGAACTAAGTTTACTAGTGGCGGAACACAAGGCCATTATGGCCGCATACTTATTGAACAAGAGTAGCTGCTATCCAAAGGGGCTTGGGGCCTCCTATTATGACAGACCGATCCTGGCCACAGGGTTCAGTATACTTACTCCACCCCTGCACGTAAAAAAATAGAAAACAGTTCAGTAGTTTCGGAGTTTATATCCTACATACGCCGTGACGTTATTTTTATATATATCATCATCATCATCCTTCTCCACTCCGCACGGTCTTCAGCATCCCTGGTAGTGAGCCCATTGGCACGCATATCACCCTTTACGACGTCAAGCCAGCACTTTTTGGGTCTACCCCTCCTGCCGGGGCCCGGCGGAGGCGGCATGGCCAGACATTTGTTACCCACGTAAGCACCCGGTTGCCGTAAAACGTGGCCGTACCAACGGAGCCGACACTCTTGTAATTTATCCGCAATGTCACGGACATGAAGACTGCCGCGAATGCGGGAGTTCCTAACGCGGTCCTTCCGCGTCACTCCACACATCCACCGCAGCATATTCATCTCCGTGACACGCAGCTCTTGCTTGTGTCGCTCTAACACCGGCCACGCTTCACTTATTTGTATTCACTTATTTTTATATCCATACTAATATTATAAATGCGAAAGTAACTCTGTCTGTCTGTCTGTCTGTCTGTTCCTCTTTCACGCCTAAACGGCTGAACGGATTTTGATGAAATTTGGTATGGTGATAGATGATAACCTAGAAATGGTCATATGCTATAAATAATCACGCCATCGTTCTTAGGGGGTAGGCAGTAGGCAGATAACTAAATTGAGTTAGTGATTTTTTGTGCTTATCCGGTATCTATGAGAATCGGCCAACATCTATTTTTCATCCCCCTAAATGTTAGGGGTGACCCACCCCCAAAAATTTTTTTTTAATTTTTTGACATTTTATTATTTATATGGCAGAACAACGTTTGCCGGGTCAGCTAGTATATAATATTACTTATTTGCATTTAATATATTTTTATCGTATTTTAAAAAATGGCTTGGATCAGAATTCCTGCTTCTTGCTTGCAGAAATCGCCTAACGAGACCTCATCACCATATCGTTCCCACGGTTGTTAAACCACATTTCACGGTACTTAGCCACCATTATGTGGCAAACTGTAGAAAAGCTGTAATAGACCGTAATTTTACTTGTAGTAAATAGCCCACTTGTTCTCCTTTTGGCCTCTATGCCTTTTGGTTTACGAAACTTCGCCTGTAAATTATTTAAGAGATTTCAATTTCCATAGATTACCTCTGTGCAGGGGCGGATTACCGAGTGCGAGAGGGAGTCGTAAAAGGCGACAAAACCACCTTGGCTAAGTAGGACTGAAAGCCTAACTGGGAACCACCCCTGGTTTCTAAACATGCCGCCATAATTTTGTGTGGTGTTAATTTACCCAGGTTCCAGTTCCCCTAAGTCAGGGGTTGGCAACCCGCTGCTCGTCATATGCGGCTCTTCGACTCCTCGGCTCGGAATATTACTTATTATTTGTAATTATTTCCGTATAGTTTTTTTATTGCTTTAAGACAGCAGACAGGCTGACCCGCTTAGTATTTAGCAGTTACCGTCGCCTATGATGCTTGCAACGCTAGAGGCACCGCGAACACGCTGCTGTCCCATAAAGGTACAGGACCTTGGGTCACTAATGCCGGAACACAACACAAGTTATTATCGCGGCATATTTAAGACCAAAGGTGGTCACCATTCAGACGGGCTTGGGGCCTGCCACTAGGGTGTTTTATCGCCTTTTACGACAGGCTGACCCCGGCCGCAGAGGTCAGTATTCTTTCTCCGCCCCTGCACGGAATAAATGGCTTTTTAAATAAATTTCAATTGTGCATTAACTGTACTCGGGTCTTTTGGATGACAAGGTGGCCGACCACTGCCCTACGTGGACGACAGCGTGTTAGCGGTGTCCCTTGCGTTCGCAAACATTGATAGGCGACGGTTAACTATTGGTACGAGAGATCACGGGTTGGATCCCCGTCTCGCGTCTGGATGTTTGTGTATAAAATATTTATTTACAAAAGAAAAGTATACATGTAGTATATTAGTCGTCTAGTACCCATAACACAAGTGCTATTGCTTATTTTGGGATTAGATCGCGCTGAGTAATTTGTCCCAGAATATTTATTTAATAAAAAAGTATTTTTCATTTGTAATAAAACTATTTTTTACCCTGAAAAAGTATTCGATATTTTAAACTCACTAAATTAAAAAAAACTTGTGTCATTGACCCGGACGTTTGCAGATGCTATCTTTACGCGCAAAAGCAATTGGAGCGTCAATGCGTTTCTCTGGGAAATGAACACGCGTGGGTAGATTGACAATCGTATTTCAGTATTAAATCCCGGTTGTATTACAACACTTCTGTATCTAATAAGTACCGCCGCAATAAGCTGGTGTTTCGGTCTTAGTGACTCAGGTTCCTGTATCCCTATAGGACAGTAGCATGTTCGAGGTGCATCAAGCGTCGCAAACATCCATTGGCAGCGGTAACTGCTTACTTTTAAGTGGACCGTCAGCCTGTCTGCTATCTCAGCAACAAGAAAACCAACTTCTCCGTGCAGGAGCGGAGTAGTCTGCAGTATGGACATTTGTTGACAGGTTAATTAGCACCATGCTATGTCTGAATCCAGTTTAGAACAATTTTTACAGCTGGAGTTCAGGATGCAGGCAACCCCAAATAACAAGTCAACGTCGTCACCTACGTATTTTTTGAAGTGAAAATTTCTTAGAGCACTTTTTGGGTGAACAAAAATCATGGAACTCGTGTCATCGTCACCGAACGCTTTCCATGAGCTATTTTTGCCCCAATAATACCAATCTTATTAATAATGGCTTAAGGTTTATTCTTTAATGTAATTTTTAAATAATTGCATTGGATTACTTATACATATCTATTCGAATTGCGACTTTATTACAATGAAATACAGTAGAGTTTTTTTGAAGTGAAAACTTCTTTAGGCGCGTTGAGCACTTTTTGGATGAACAAAAAACACGTGTTGGCTTGATCATAAATACTTCTTTATAAACCAAAAATAATAATCTAATAGCTCGACGATACAATTCACAAGTTACTTAGTTTTCACTTCTATCGGCAGTTCCCAAACACTGCCCTGCATGTTTCTTTTTATTGTTGTAAGACAGCAGACAGGCGGACGGCAAACACTCATAGCCGAAAGAAGAAAGGGAAAATCAAAGGAGCGTTGGGTAGACGAGATTTGTACGAGTAAAGCAGCCGGAAAAGACTAGATGGCGAAAGCGCAAGATAGGAAAGCTTGGAACAAAATGGTGGAACCCTCCTACCCGAAAAGGGGTCCATAATTAATTTACATATTATATATTTTTGTAATTTCAATTCTAGATGTATGTGTATATTATGGAATAAAGAGGTTTTATTATTATTTTATTATTTATCCGTGCAGAGACGGAGAAAGAATACTAACTTCTGCAGCCGGGGTCGGCCTGTCGTAAAAGGCGACAAAACAACCCACCCTAGCTACGTGGTAGGGCCTCAAGCTCGTCTGGATCGCAACCACCTTTGGTCTTTAGTATGCCGCCATAATAACCTTGTGTTGTGTTCCGACATTAGTGACCCAAGTTCCTGTACTCTTATGGGACAGCAGCGTGTTCGCGATGCCACTGGCGTTGCAAACACCCATAGGCGACGGTAACTGCTAAATTCTAAGCGGGCCGTTAGCCTGTATGCTGTTCTACAGCAATAAAAAAATATATATTATGGGTGTTTGCAACGCCAAGGGCACCGTTAACACACTGCTAACCGCGTAATAGTACTGGAACCTTGTCACTTATGCCTGAACACAAGGTTATTATGGCGGAATATTAAAAAAAAGGGGTGGTTACCATCCAGAGTTTGGAACCCTACCTAGCTTGGATTGTTTAGTCACCTTTTACGACAGGCCGACCCCAACCGCAGATTTGTTCTCTCACCGCCCCTACATGGATAGAGTTTGCAACACCAGCGGAATTACCATCGCGCTGCCGGCCTCTAAGAAGTGTATACTGCCTTTTCTGGAAGCTCATTCCAAATCCGGAAAGTACGCAACATGAATGTTCTTGAGACCCGCTTCGTATAGGAAAGAAGTGGCTCAAGGATGGACGCGCGCCGATGGCGGGCAGTATGGTAAAAGATGAAAGCACGATTATAAACAGTTCTTCAGAACAAAGTTTTTTTTTATTGCTTTAGGACAACAGACAGGCTGACGGTCCGCTTAGAATTTAGCAGTTATCGTCGCCTATGAGTGTTTGCAATGTCAGTGGCATCGCGAACACACTGCTGTCCCATAAGGGTACAGGAACTTGGGTCGCTAATGCCGGAACACAACACAAGGTTATTATGGCGGCATACTTAACAAAGGTGGTCGCCATCCAGACGGACTAGGGGCCCTACCACGTAGCCAGGGTGGGTTGTTTCGTCGGCTTTTACGACAGGCCGATCCCGGCCGCAGAGGTTAGTATTCTTTCTCCGCCCCTGCACGGATAAATCTATTTTATTTAACTGTATCTAAACATGTTTTTCTTCCACGTAAATAGCCGGTGGCAGTAAAATGGCCCCAAATAAAGCTATATAGGTAAACGATACGTAATTAAAATTCATGAATTTCAGTGAACTCCGTTAATTATACGACCCGACTTGTTGACGATCTGTAAAGAACTTCACGGCCGATATATGTATTTAGTAGCATGCTGCACACATTGTGTACTATTTAATAATTAGTGCTGGCAAATGAATCGGAGAAAACTGGAGATTGATAAAACCAGTTATCATGACCGTTTTTTTAGAACACACCCAAATTTACAGTTTTACTAAAAGGCCTAGTTTTGTTTATTGAAAGTAAGAAGATACCTTCTCCCACTGTTCTTCAATTACATATGTATAGGTATATTATTTTTCGCTTACATTTCGTTCGCTACAACTATTAGTCTGATTAATATAATTTTCTATTTATCTCTTTAAAACTGCCAAATATAATAGTGTTAATAATTTAAATAATAAAATAAAAATTAAATGATAAATTAAAAGATATAATTTTATACATAAAATATAAAAGACAAACTAAAAATTCTCCGGTTATTCAAAACAGGAGAAAAAAACACGGAACAAAGCATTAATATTGATCGGACTATTAATTTTCGACGGCCCACTTAAAATTTAGCAGTTACCGTCGCATAAGGGTGTTTGCAATGCCAGTGACATCGCGAACCCGCTGCTGTCCTAGGGTACAGGAACTTTGGTCACTAATGCCGGAACATAACACAAGGTTATTATAGCGGCATACTTAAGACCAAAGGTGGTAACCATCCAGACCGGCTTGGGGCCCTACCACGTAGAAAATTCTCCGTAGAGAAGTAAAAATAGTGACGTAAGAGACAACAAAGCAGTCCTAGCTAGGTGAGCTTCAAGCCCGTCTGGATAGTGACCGATAGAGACCAGGCTCCAACTCCTCCACCCAAACGGCAGCGTGTTAGCGGTGCCCATAACGTCACTATCTTTGGATGTCTATGGACAGCGGTTCTATCTGTTAATCGGGCTGTACTCTGTCTGCTGTTTCGCAGCAATAAAAAAAGACTGCATTCAGTCTTTTAAGCATATCATTATATGCAACATTAAATTAACTTTGTGAAAGGTAATTTTTTCTATATAAAATACAGTTCTAGTACTAAGTAAAAATGTTTTATTGCATTTATTTATACAAACAGAATATTCCTTCTGTTTGTCGACTTCGGCACGATTATTGTCCAGTGACCTAAGTCACTGCGTACTTGAGAACGTAATCGACGACGATCGGCGACAGCTTATAACAATAGTTAATCCGGCTCGAAGGACCAATATTTTTGCAATAGGATTCATTTTACTAATGGACTATATATTTGTTTGAACGATTTGCTTGTATATTTCATGACTAACTGAATTTCACTAGACGGTACATGTTGATCCATCGAGGGTCGAACACCTTCAGTTATGACTATATAATGCCCTGAAGGAAGACACTAAATACATTTTTTAACAAAAAATTAACACATTTATCCGTGCAGGGGCGGAGAAAGAATACTAACCTCTGCGGCCGGGGTCGGCCTGTCGTATAAGTCGACAAAACTACCCATCCTAGCTACGTGGTAGGGCCTCAAACCCATCTGGATGGCAACCACCTTTGGTCTTAAGTATGCCGCCATAATAACCTTGTGTTGTGTTCCGGCATTAGTGACCCAAGTTCCTGTATCTGTATGGGTCAGCAGCGCGTTCTCGATGCTACTGGCATTACAAACACCCATAGGCGACGGTAACTGCTAAATTCTAAGCGGGCCGTCAGCCTGTCTGCTGTCCTGCAGCATTAAAAAAAAAGTTAACAATGCTTTTGAATCCCCCCAAATTTTTAAGGAATGAAGTCGTTAACATAATTTGAAATTCGAGCGCATCTCTAAATCAGCTACTACACCCAATTAACTACATTTAAATTGTAACTTAAAAAAATTTACTATTAAGATTTAAATACCAAGCTAGAAAAACACTTTCCTTTTTATAATATATCACATAAAAATGTAAATGTAACAAAAAGAATTTACCTCCAAAAATAACTATAAACTTTCCAAATTCCTCAACTGATAAATTAGCACATCACTAATTCATTTATTTTTTTATAATAACTGTCACTGCAAGTTTTAAAAACAGACACCAAATGAACTGTCACGAAAAAAATGTTTTTTTATTTTAAATATACCGTACGCGCGCTTCGTGCCGCGGTTTTCGCTTGACTAAAGTTCTGTTATACTGTCACTATTATTTTTGTGTGGCGAAAGTATGTACAAAACATTTCTCATATATTACCAACTGTCATAAAATACACAATAGAAATTAAACTTTATACCGTAATAAGGATTGTTTCAGGCAGTAAGAATGTCACCATCCGTAGTATATGAGATACAGAATTTAGTTTCACGTAAATACGGTTTTTAATCATCCACAGAAGTTTCCTATAGAGGATATTGACTACGTGAAAAAACATAAGCCCCCTTCTACCTGTGACCAAGCGTTGTATTTTGAAGAGCTCCCTCCCCACCCTTGAACGGGTCACGTAATATGGGTAAGTTCCCTAGTTAGGTGGTAGGGCCGCAACTCCGTTTTCTGAACTCAAAACTCAAACTGAGTTTCCATGAAATTTCATTTCATTATTGGAGTTTACTCCTTAAGAATAGTTTTTCATATTTAAGGCGCCCGGTATGAGAAAAATGTGAGAGTAAAATCTACTAATGAATGACCTCGTTACGTTTTTGGTGCGCGTGCACCGGAACACACTAAACCAAACAAAACGATGTATCTCTCAAGGTAAAAATTACTTTATTCGTTACAACTTAAGGTTGATTTCACATTAAATGTTGTTTAACATATGTCTTTTCATTTGTAAGTGACAAGAGTAATTTATTGCTTTGCTCATTTTATATAACGAATGATCGTAAGTATTATATAATGTTTTGGAGATTTGTGACTTTATTACTAGGTACCATGGGTAATTACTTCAATTAATACAAATAAAAAACACATGAAAAAAAATCGTTTAAATTTTTTCATACGAAACGGCAATTTCATGGGTAAAGACCTAATAGTTTTTTTTTTTAATTTATTTATCAAATTCACAGTTATTACATTGGCTTAATAAAATAATAGCACAAAAAACCACTAAGGTTTGTACAATGCCATCGAAACTTAAGTCTACGCACGTTCAAACGACTGAGTAAATTTAGATTACATCATGTCTCGCAAATAATTGGCTTGCTAATATTAAACATATACTCGTAAAGTAACATTAGATATACAAAACAATACAATATTATGAGTAACATACTTATAATACGAAACATATTAAATTAACATTATTTATCATTAGAATTATAAAAATGTATGCAATACAGTTTCATTTCAGGAATAAATTATGTCTCGTCTTACATTATATCACCCCAATGCAATAATTTAGTCCAATATACGTACATTTACTTCCGCTCCCCAGTGTTTTGTGGTTCCATGTTTCGTATTTTAACCTAATTTCTCTTTGACCTCTAAAACATATTCTTTGGTTTGTATTTTAATATGTTATTGAAATTTACGGCTTCGTCTGTGGAGTGTTTTGCAGATTCTATCTTTATATTGTATTGACGTCCTCCGTGGCGTAGTGTCTAACGCACTTCGGTACGCTTGAGGAGGTCATCGGTTCGATTTCCATCTCGAGTCTGGGTGTTTATGTATAATATGTATATTTATTTATAAATTATCAGTTGTCTAGTACTCATAAAAAAGTGCTATGCTATTTTCTTTTTTTTATTGCTATAGGACAGCAGACATGCTGACGGTCCGCTTAGAATTTAGCAGTTACCATCACCTATGGGTGTTTGCAACGCTAGTGGCATCGCGAACACGTTGCTGTCCCATAAGGTTACAGGAACTTGGGTCACTAATGCCGGAACACAACACAAGGTTATTATGGCGGCATACTTAAGACCAAAGGTGGTCGCCATCCAGACGGGCTTGAGACCCTACCACGTAGTGTACCACGGTGGGTTGTTTTGTCGCCTTTTACGACAGGCCGACCCCGACCGCAGAGGTTAGTATTCTTTCTCCGCCCCTGCACGGATAAGATCTTTGGGACTACATGGCGCTGTGTAAATTGTGCCAATATGTTTATTTTTACATAATATATAATTAATTAGTGTGCGTGTGACTGAACTACTACACAGCTGGAACAATTTTGTCGAAATATTTTGTGTATGAGTGGATTCGACTTCGGTTTAAATTCACAATTCTCTCAACAATTTTTTTTAAATAAATAATTTAATAATTTTATAATCAAACGTCCTATAAAACATTAATAAATTTAATAATAAAACAGCCTATAATGTCCCAATGGGGTCAGATTTTTAGAGGGTAGGTAGTATGAGGGTAAGTCCTTACAATGTTTTTCTTCACCGTCGGTACATGGTTATACATACATACATATAATCACGCCTCTTTCCCGTAGGGGTAGGCAGAGACCACTTCTTTCCACTTGCTACGATCCTTACATACTTGTTTCGCTTCGTCCACTTTCATTATTCTCTTCATACATGCTCTTCGGTTTAGGGTACTCTTGACCTGGCCTTTTTTCAAGACGTCCCTGATCTGGTCTCGAAACGTCCGCCTAGGTCTACCCCTTCCAACACTTCCAATTACACTCGCCTTATACACTTTTTTCGTCAATCGTTCTTCATTCATTCTCTCAACATGGCCAAACCATCTCAGCATACCTTTCTCAATTTTTGTCACTACATCTTCTTTCAGACCACAACGTTTCCTTATCTCACTATTTCTTATCCTGTCACTCAGTTTAACTCCTATCATACTTCTTAACGCTCTCATCTCAACTGCATTTATTCTGCTTTCATGTTTCTTCTGCCATACCCAACTTTCACTTCCGTACATGAGTGTCGGAACCAACACCCCCTCATGCACAGCCAGACGAGCCTTGTTAGACACCTTCCGACTGTTCATAAAGGAGTGCAAAGCTCCATTCACCATGTTTCCTGCATTCACTCTTCTTTCAATATCACTCTCACACTTTCCATCTCTTGTAAACTTTGAACCCAGATACACAAACTCATTCACCTGTTCAATTTGTTCATCTCCAATCACAATATTGCAGTCTGTCACTGTTTCATCTCTTTCAAACACCATCACTTTCGTCTTCTTTACATTCATCTTCATTCCCTTTCTAACAAAAGCTCCACTCATAACAGTTACCATCTCCTGCAACTCCTCGGCCGAAGACGCAGGTAATACTTGATCATCAGCATAGAGAAAACATTTGACGAGTAACTCATTCATTCTCAACCCACTTTCATTCTCTTTTAAATCTGTCAAGCAATTGTTCATGAACAGATTAAACAGCCACGGTGACGCTACACATCCCTGCACATGGTTATTATCTAATAATATACATATTAACAGGAAAACTGCCTTATGGTGAACGCACACTTGTCCGAGCCGAACGAAACGAATTTTAGAATTCTTTATAGGAATGATTCGGACGATTCGACGGGGGCAAGTGTGCGAGGTTTCATGAGATTTCATAAACAGAATTCTAAAATTCGTTTCGTTCGGCGCGTTCGGCTCGGACAAGTGTGCGTTCACCATTAGAGATGCATGCCATCGTGGGATCGAACCCGTTACCTGTAGGACAGTGGTGGCCAATCTTTTTCAAAGCAACTGCGCAATGAAAAATTTATACAGCGCGGTGGGCGCATCTTTTTTTAGGTGGTTAAGAAAGATAATAAAAAACATTATTGTAATATAATTTCGCATTTATAATAATAATCCTATTATAAATGCAAAAGTGAGTTTATTTGTTACGCTTTCGCGCCTAAACCGCTGAACCAATTTTGATAATATCAGCATAGTCATATACATACATAGGCTACTTTTTTTCATACGGCAGAACGTTTGCCGGGTCAACTAGTAATAATATAGTAAATAAGAAATAAACATTAAAAAACCTATTATCTTTTTTAATAAGAAGGTTGATATTGCATTTCCTTCAAACAATTTCTTATATTTATCCGTGTAGGCGGTGCAGGGGCGGAGAAAGAATACTGACCTCTGCGGCCCGGGTGGGCCTGTCGTAAAAGGCGACAAAACAACCCACCCTGGCTACGTGGTAGGGCCTCAAGCCCGTCTCGATGGCGACTACCTTTGGTCTTATGTATGCCGCCATAATAACCTTGTGTTGTGTTCGGGCATTAGTGACCCAAGTTCCCTGTACCCTTATGGGACAGCAGCGTGTCCGCGATGCCACTGGCGTTGCAAACACAAATAGGCGATGGTAACTGCTAAATTCTAAGTAGGCCGTCAGCCTATCTGCTGTCGGACAGCAATAAAAAAAATTATTTAGTATTTGCAATATACTCAATCCACTAAAATAGATGGAAATAATATTATTATTAGTTACTTTAAAATTATTTTCCTACCGATTGTCACTAAAGTTAAGCTCGCAGAATCTTTGCTCATGCCCATTTTGGATTATGCCGATGCCAGCTATCTAGTTAGAACGCAAGAACAACTTAATAAACTTGAGCGCCTCCAAAATCTTTATATCATGTTCATGTTTGGTTTGCGTAAATATGACCATTTTTCAGTAGTTTTTTTTTTTGATAAAACTTACCGTTTTCGAAAAAAATCCAAAAAAACCTCAAATGTTGACCTTTGACCCCGAATAACTTTTGAAGCACACATAGGATCGATGGGGACTTTTAAAACTTTATTTGTAATGGTAAACCCTAGCTCTCCACCAAAATTTGGCTTTCCGGGAATTTTTGTTATTTAAAATGTCTATATTGACCGGACTATAATGTGCCTCTGTGTAATATGTACTCAAGAGCCATAGACGTAGTAGTGAAAATTAAAAGACTCAAATGGAGATGGGCAGGAAACACAATAAGGGGTCATGACAAATGGAGTAAGAAGGTGACAATGTGGTGTCCAAGAGAGGGTAAAAGGAAAAGAGGCAGACCGCAAAAAAGGTCGGATGATCATATCAGAGGTGACAGGAGTGATGTGGAACAGAGTGGCTCAAGAAAGAACAGAATGGAAAAGGTTGGAGGAGGGCTTTGCCGATTGGCAAACAGATCTACAGAAAATAAGCAGCAAATACTAGAATAAATTTTTCATATAAATGTTTTAGAATATTTTTTTGTTTATCGTTATTAGGTTAACCTGATCAACTTAAGTTGATCTGAATAAAGACTATTATTATTATCATTAGTAAGGGACAGGTCTATAAGACCATCATTAGGCCTGTCTTTGATACGGCTGTGAAACGTGGCCGGTGTTGGAGCGACACAAGCAGGAACTGCGTGTCACGGAGATGAATATGCTGCGGTAGATGTGTGGAGTAACGCGGAAGGACTGCGTTAGGAACTCCCGCATTCGCGGTAGTCTTCATGTCCGTGACATTGCAGATGAATTACAGGAGTGTCGGCTCCGTTGGTACGGCCATGTTTTGCGGCAACCGGATGCTTACGTGGGAAACAAATGTCTGGCCATACCGCCTCCGCCGGGCCCCGGCAGGAGAGGTAGACCCAAAAAGTGCTAGCTTGACGTCGTAAGAGGTGATATGCGTGCCAATGGGTTCACTAACAGGGATGCTGAAGACCGTGCGATGTGGAGTAGAAAAAGTCGGAAAGCGGACTCAGGGCACCGAAACGAAAGTTTGGGTTGCAACCGGGACATAACGCTGGGATGATGATGGATTATTATCATTAGTAAATACATACATATTACTATAGAATAGTAAAATATTATTTAATATATTTAGACTCCATTTAACGACCACTCTCTATTAACACCGAAAATTGCTCGGTGCGTTAAGTGTTTATCATAAGAATGTCCACCAGCCCTTAGACTATCTCTAAGATAACTGTATATGCGAGTTAAACGCGCTACTTGATCGTGCAAACACTAAGTTAACCCACTTTCAAATCGCTGAACGAGAAACCGGCTTGACAACACAGAATAGGTGAAAGCACAGAAGCTTACAGTAGGTATAACTACATTCCGTATTGTGATTCATCAAAAACTGTATAGTCCCAAGAGATGGGTGCCAAATGCCCCTAAATTGGGGGAAGGGGGGTGTCAGTGGGTATGTGGGATTCCGGGAAAGATGAACAGCATATCCACAAAAAGTCCGCTGTTCTTCTATCCCTACTGCCTGGACCCACGGATAAACTGGCCAGTCGAACGCCGGCCGACACGCTGTCCTGTATGTGAGGACGGGCTTCTAACAGGGTTTACGCCGGGGCATTATTAATCCCCCCCCCCCCCCCCACGTACCCTCACCTCTGGTGATCTTCAACATCAAGTATTTCTCAGTTAAATCCGTAGCGTTTGGTTAAAACTATTATTGTCATAAGAAATTGAGATAAAAATTTACTTAGTTTTTAAGGATTAAATAAAACAATATAATAAACAATAATGACCATAATTTATTTTCGTATTTACAATTTTCATCTTAAAACACTAAAATCATGTGATACAGAACGCGTCATAAAGACACTAACAGCAGCAGCAAGGCTTTAAGCAGCACCGCGCTTATCTAACATCATCTGTCTCGCTCATTTATTCAATATTTAGTTACCTACCTCATTATCTTAGCATTCATTTACACACAATTGTTTCATATAATTACAAGTGGAATCCGTTTATAGTGACATCATGTCACTATAAACATCTTGCTTTTGTTAAGTATTTATGTATGTAATCCTATATCTTTAAACGAGCAATTCTTGTATATATATATATATATATATATATATATATATATATATATATATATATATATATATATATATATATATATATATATATATATATATATTTGTTTTGACGCCTTTTACGACAAGCCGACCCCGGCCGCAGAGGTTAGTATTCTTTCTCCGCCCTTGCACGGATAAAAACATATAAGCATATTTTGCCAAATAAACATGGAATACTAGAACAATATCTTGACTTTTATTACGAACACTACTACAAAGAAGCTCTCCGAGGAAGAACTCTTCATTCAACAACAAATCTATTGGAGGCCAAGAACTCCTGTACCTCCAAAGCTTAAAAACTTTATGTTTCGTAAACACAATGACGAGTAGCAGCATTACTTACATACCCTCATTTCTATATTTCTTAAAATTCGCATTTCATCGGCTTAGTTATTAGAACACGTGTAACTCCATTCTTTAATACTTATAGATTTTTTTTTGTTTTGCTATGCACGGGAATTATTTTAATCATAAAAAATTAGCCATATTTTTTTTGTACATACAAAGTACATAGATATATATAAGCACTAGCTGACCCGGCAAACGTTGTTCTGCCATATAAATAATAAAATGTCAAAAAAATTTAAAAAAAATTTTTGGGGTGGGTCGCCCCTAACATTTAGGGGGATGAAAAATAGATGTTGGCCGATTCTCATAGATACCGGATAAGCACAAAAAATTTCATCAAAATCGGTCAAGCCGTTTCGGAGGAGTATGGCAACGAAAACTGACACGAGAATTTTATATATTAGATATCCAATAGATGGGCTTCAAAATACTCTTTATTATTTTGTGAAGTTACGTAAGCCGAAGATATGATTATATTTGAGGAGCGTCAGAACAAAAACCGATAAATCACATTTTGACATTTTCTTTTTTATGATGCCAATTGGTTGTTCTCGTACATATCTTGCTCTATGGTTAATGTAACCTGGTCAAAAACTGATAAATCTGCTCTAAATCCGTCCGCGAAATACCCGGATCTGAACATAAACCGATATTTACGTCAATCGTACTAAATAACGATGGCGATCGGAAAACAAATGTCTGACCATGCCGCCTCCGCCGGGCCCCGGCAGGAAGGGTAGACCCAAAAAGTGCTAGCTTGACGTCGTAAAGGGTGATATGCGTGATAGTGAGCCCATTGGCCCTCACTTCGTGGAGTAGAAAAAGTCGGAAAGCGTACCCCGGGTACCAAAACGGAAGTTTGAGTTGCAACCGGGATACTACGCTTAGATGATGATGATGACTTGTCAGAAAAATATAACGTATTGTTTTGTGACTGTCGGCTTTCAAAGCGTAACATAATGTTTAAATGTTTTTAAATTATCATTGTTCTGCGCAAGTAATGATGATGGAAGATATAGGTAATCCTGTTGTAGCAGACATTAATCAAGGAGCTCGAAAAAAAAGAAGGGCAAGCGCAGAACTGCTTTGGAACCACTAATCTGGCTTTAGAAACACTGATGCATGTTCAGCCGTATTTTATCAAGCCCTCATATTCCTACTAGTATTTGATCAAATACCGATATATCCTATAGTGTTTTATCAAAAACCGATATATCAAGTTGGTTTGGTCAATAACCGATAAATCCATTTTCTTTTTTTTTATAACTCAACAGGTACCACAGTCACGAATGCAGAATTCAGGTTTCCAAATAGTGATGCTAACACCAATAAATTGATAGATTTCGTTTAACTCTAAATTAGAAAACCATGAACTAGGCCATATTTTTACATTTTCCCACAAAAAACATAAATGTGATTTATCGGTTTTTGATCCGACGCTCCTCATTTAGAAAATGACAAAGAACTTTATCTATACCGCCTGGACAGACGTGTTAAAATTTATTTTAAAAGATCAACCAATTATTTGTGTTTTCAGGAAATAAATATTTATTGTTTGTATTCATTTAAGTTTATATTTCACCATTGAATAATTCAAAATCCCTTATATGAACTAATTCATTACTAAATGTATTTTTTTTATTGCTCAAGAACATCAGAGAGGCTGCCGGCTAGGGTTGCCAGACGTCCTTTATTTTAAAGAACGTCCCCTTTTTCAGACCCAAAAATTGATTTTGTCCCCTAATTTAAAATATTTAATAGAGGACAATACTTTGTCCTATATTTTCATGGTGTCAAAACTACAAATACCTAATATTTACCTTGATCCATTGTATGAAGAGTTCGTCTAATAAAGCCTCTTCTGACAAAAAATTATAAAGGAAAAGGAGTGTGAGTGTTCCTGAAAATTGGATTAAGATTCTAAAATCGACCGATGAAAAACAGAATCTGCTGAAAATAATACAATACGTATTTTCCATCCCAGTTTCTAACGCTCAAGCTGAAAGGGTTTTTTCTTTGTGTAAGAATACGTGGACCAAAAACCGCAATAAGTTAGATATCAACTCTGTAAAAGCACAACTACAGATAAAATCAAACTTCAACATGTCATGTAAAGAATTTTATCATTTCATTATAGAAAATGAAGAAGCTCTTAAAACTGCAACAAGTAATACCAAGTATAATTACAAAAAGACTAATAATTAGCTACTACTTTGTTAATACAAGTTATTACTTCGTGTATTTTTATTAATAAATATAGCTACTGATAGTATAACAGCATTTTATTTAAAAAAATTATGTCCTTTATCTACAGCTCATATCCTTTATTTAATCCTGCCAAATCCTCTAAAACATATAACTGGAGCTGGCAACCCTACTGCCGGCTCACTTATAGTAAGCAGTTACACTAACCCTAATGCCCGAACACAACATAAGGTTATTATGGTGGTGTACTTGTAGACCAAGGATGGTTACCACATAGTTAGGGTTGTTTTGTCGACTCACGACAGGCCGACCCTGGTCGTATGCTTTAGTATTACATGGCTCCTGCACGGAGACAGTAAAAACTCTATGCTACATATTTTATCCCTAGCATACGGTGTTAAAAATTTCACTACAAACGAACCCCGGACACTTCATATTTCGTACTATGGCGGGTAGAGTTAAGGAAAACTAAGTGTTTGAAAAGTGTCCATCAAAATGCGTTGAATTAAGTTGGCGCCACAAGATGAGGGAACAACTTCACTCATAGTATTTTGCAGAAAGAATTTCCCCACCCGGTTGATCTTAATTTTCTCCTCACCCAAAATCTATAAATATTTTATGTAAGTTTAGTTTAGTAACTGTGGTTTAGTGTAACCAGTTTAACTTATGCCACATTGTTCTCAGGTTCACAGAAAATATTTTCGGAGACAGACGAAATTCGATTAGACTAAAGCTTTTTTCGCTATCCCATCACCTGACAACTCTTACTGTGACCTTGGCGAAATCAGTGCCAAAATCATCTGGGGCCAGATACTAAAAACCGATACTAACCAAGGTGACGTCACAATCATCTCAGTGTAAAATTTAGAAGATAGTGAATTTTCAACTCTGCATACTACAGTTGGTCTACGACTGCCACATTCATAGCATTCTCAACGTTCATACACTGTAGCTGCCCTGGCGCCATCTGGCGGATTTTCAAACTATAATTTACAACGTACAACTGGACCGTTTCAACTTCAACCCCACGTGAAATGATTTTCTTTAACTCTACCCCCACTCTATACAAAAGCTGCGTTATAACTACATATTATCCAGACATATGTCGCTTATGTAAACACGTCACCGTGTACAGATCGCGGCATCTAATTTGAACCAAAATGGCGGTCGTCCGTGCAGTTTCAATTAGGCACAAACAAGTTAGGATCGCCATTATTACCCGCGAAATTTCAAATTTCTCAGTGAAATTTTTAATTCAGATTTAAAATTCAAGACACAGTCTTATATATTACATTATTTACATATCTATTTTAACACTTTAGCGTCCGTTTACTATTATCTTGAATGTATGTTATGAATGTTAGTTTTTAACACGTTAATCGCCTTGAGCATATTTCAAAAGCATTTCCGTTTTTTGTTATACAGGCTGACTGACAAACCCGTCAAATTCACACAGAAGAATCTTTAGTAAAAATTATGAGAAACATGTATTTTAGTTTTGTATCACATAGTACAGAAATGTTGAGTAATCAGCATCACAGTCATTCAAAGAACTCGCAATTTACATAATACGGCGCTAGTGTCAATGACCTCTCCATCTTTCGGCCTTTTACTAGGTAGTAAAAGGCCGAGGACGGCGGCATTGCACCGGGCGAACGAATACGCACTACTCATTTACGCGGGAGAGAGAGAGAGAGAGAGACAGATAATAACAGGTTAACGTACGAAGGTTGCACCATAGCACTATTCTGTACGATTGAATTAATGATCATAATATATGAAATATTTTATGGTGAAAATTTGACATACAATTTTTTTTGCAAAAATGGGTTCCTTAAATGATGTTTAGTGCGTAAAAAAAATTTGGACGGTTTGGTCAGTCACCCTGTACAGTTAAATGTTGTAAATTTATACAAAACTGTAATAAAATAAATACGTTTTTACCTAATTGTAATATTATTTTAATATTTTTTAGAAAACATAAACGCGTACACTGGTGTCCCCTGCGGCTTCAGAGTAAATCTTTTCATTGATCTTCCCCGCCAGGCCGCGTGGTCATGGGCGTCGCTCACGTGGCGGGGATTGCCATCCGCCATCTTGTTCATCAGTTAGCTTTGCGCTTTTGCCGGTATACATCTGTCGATCTGGCCCACCAATTACTTGATAATAAGACTCATTTGGTTGGTACATTACGAAAAAATAGAAAAAACATACCAAAAAAAAATACTGAAGTTCAATTGAAGCTAGGAGAACACATGGCATGTGAAAATTCTAAAGGTGTGACGGTACTCAATTGGAAAGACAAGCGAGATGCCTTGGTTCTTTCCACCAAGCATACTAACAAGTTTCTAAGAACCAAAAAAAAATGTATTTAAACCAGAGATTGTATTAGATTACAACACTGAAAAAGGAGCTGTACCAATTATAGAGTCAATATGTTATACTAGAACTTAAAGCCACAAACTTAAAGAGAACTGTTCCCCTGTTAAGATAGGAATATTTTAGTTATGCACCGTCACGCGGTCACCCATGTCCCCCATGGCCTGAACGTAAATATTATTGTCAATCACCGGTGTCCCCCATGGCGATTAACGTGATAATGCCCTTTTTATATAAAATAAATGCAAAATAAAGTATAAATATCAATAAAATTACATTCTTTTGAAAAAAAGGAAAAAGGACAACATAATGACCGGTAGTGGGAGTAAATGCGTGTTCGACTAAAACGGTACTTGGAAAGGGGCAGTCTCAAAAATGACCGGTCGATAAAGTGATAATTTTAACAGGTCAAATCACATGATATACAGACATTTTTTTTAATATTTACATACATACATATAATCACGCCTCTTTCCCGTAGGGGTAGGCAGAGACCACTTCTTTCCACTTGCTACTATCCTTACATACTTGTTTCGCTTCGTCCACTTTCATTATTCCCTTCATACATGCCCTTCGGTTTAGGGTACTCTTGACCTGGCCTTTTTTCAAGACGTCCCTGATCTGGTCTCGAAACGTCCGCCTAGGTCTACCCCTTCCAACACTTCCATTCACACTCGCCTTATACTTTTTTCGTCAATCGTTCTTCATTCATTCTCTCGACATGGCCATTTTTAATATTTACTGCCTTAAATTACCGAAGGAAATAATTATATATCTTATAATAATAAAAATCCTTTCAATTAATCACATATAAATTTATGGAATTGATTATAAAAAAATCAGGCTTCTTTGTTAAGTATTATTGAAGTTATACTTCTTATGGGGCTTTCGGAAAAAATAATAAGAGTAAATTTTTTTTCAATGCAACACGATTTTTTTTAATTAAATTGCTTTTATTGCACCAAAATTATAAGGGTGAAACTTAAATACTACAAACTTATATAAAATGACTAAAAGTAGATAAAATAATTGATTTCACTTGCTCCAAAACTAGATCTAACTGTATCTCCGGGGCAAGTTTCGCCTCCCATTTTTAACTAATTCTGCAAAAATAAATATCTAATGCGCGCGCGCGCGTGTGTGTATGTGTGTGCGTGCGTGTGTGTGTGTGTGTTTACGTATATGCTTGTGCGTATGTGTAGATGTGGATTTTTCCAGCTAGGATATTTATCCTTTAAATCATAATATTTATGTATTATTTTCCAATATGAATAAAAATTTCTATGTCGGAATAGTCCATTTTAAATTATTTGCTGACCAGTGATGAGTAAACTCAAGTGAACTCGTCATTATACTTGTATTATATATTGCAAAAACTTGGCATATCCTGTTCAAGTTATAAAGCCGATAAAAAAATTACTTTTCTTGTTATTATTTAGGTTTTTATCACAATTTTAATATAATTCCAAAAATTTCAACCATGACCGAATCTGGACGGTATCACAAAGAACTTTTCAATGAATTATACACCATACAAAATATATTTAATAAATAAAATTTATTAAAGTTTATTTAGAATGTTTTACTTATATATTCAACTACTAAATAATAGCCTGTGACATAACATAGGTTCTGTGTAAAATTCCCAGTCAAAAAAGTGTTGATAGCCATGAATTTAATTTATATAGGTAAGTAAGCTGATATCCGTGTCTCAAGTGTTCCGTGATGATCTGTGTTTCTTGGAAACTCACATCTATTCACAGTGGTCTCTAAAATATTCATAAATCTACAGTATTTATAATCATTTGAGATGATAAAAAAAAACATGACAAAGACAAAATTTTGAAACTATTGCGAGGTATAAAGCGACAGTACTGTGATCTAGTATAAAATGGTTTTGTAACCATTTTAAGTGCATTTATAGACCTCCTACCATTTATCCTCTCCACTTTGACATTGGCAAATTGATGCCCATGGGGTTAGAGCCAAGCTTCTCAAGAAAAGAATAGAATAGATTAACAGTCAGTATGTATTCTTTTTATTTGGTTAACTTATCATTTATTTTATAAACAAAGTGTTGTGGTATACGGGATGTAAATATGTAGTTACTTTTGTTCTCATACACCAAAGAAGTATAACTTCTTACGTGTACACATGTTTTTATTAAAAAACAGTATATAAAAACATATGTTAAAGTAACTAATAAACAATATTAATACAAGGCAGTAAAAACTAAAAAATATAATATATGCAAACTTTGTACAGTCCTGGATCATAATAACAAATATTCAACTTACAATAAAATACGCCTTTATTCAAAGTTAAAATCGTCATCGGAAACATTGTCTAAATCCATCCCTTCTAATTCTGCATTTTTATTATTATGCAGAACATCCATTTTAAATTTATCTTTAAAACTTTTATTTTCAATATCATTTGTGTAACATTTATCATTATTATGACCAGAATGACCTTGAAGTAAATTATCAATTCCATAACTCAATTTATCATTATGTGTATTATCATTACAGCTTTGTGTAGTTACATTCACTGAACTGTGTGAATTATTTGAACTATTTAATTTATTTACTACAGTTTTACAATTATATTCAGTATCAGATTCTACAGTGTTATTGATATTTGCTTGACATTGATTATTAATGAACGCTATACTTTCATTCAATCTTCTAAATACATCTTCTCCATGTACTACATTACTATTACTACAATCTAAAGTATTTTTATTATCTTTACTACCATTATGCTCAAGTACATCATTACTCGATAACACTGAGTTTACAGAATCATAATTAACACTCACCGTATCATTATTATGTCCAATAGTGTCACTTAATGATTCTTCAGTTTCACTTTTATTCATTTCACTGTTATTATCGCCGTTTTGTACATTATCACTTTCACTTTGATAATAACTACTATCCACACTCTTGCCATCAATATCGTTGACAGCAGCATCTATTGTTCTCATGAGTGTATCATCACTAATACACACATTATTAGAACAGTATATTGCACTGATTAATTCCTTTTGTTCTTTATTTTGTGTAAAACTGGAATCCATATTTAAATTTACCTTTACAATTTCATTTATATTATTTCCTTTCCCAGGATCCTTCAATTCTACTAGTTTTGTGTCCATGTCTTCATTAACTGTCTCATTATTTACTAAATTTTTTATGCAATTGGATTTATTACTGAAATTTGTAGAGTTTGAGATATTATCAACATCCAAATGAACTTCTGTTTGTTCAATATCATTGACGGTCTCATTATTCACATCATTATTCTTGTTATTTACTGAATTTTCATCATTATTGATAATTTTATTATTAAAATCATGTAAGTTTGAGGTGTTATCAACATTTATTTTTATACTTTTTAAATAATCCGTGACAACATTACTCGAGTTGCGTTCATCACTTTCAAAATCTTTATTAGCTATGTCTACTAGAGAATTTTCAGTATTATTTATTTTATCCAAACCAATACTGCTTCTTGTACAATCATTAAGAGATTCTGTTATAGGTGAATTGTTTGATGATTTATTTTCATCACTATCTAATTTATCAAAACTTTTATCCATACCTGCATCTATTGGACTATTTCTAAAATTAGCATCATGAATAACTCTATTACTGAGTTTACTCATAATTTTTTCTATATTGAAACTATGAAATTCCTTTTTAAAGCCCTTCGTTTTTGGTAATTTATCAAACAAATTTGAAGTGTATATTGTTTTAAGACACAGGCATGACAGGCTTGGAACATTCTTCTCCTCATTATCATCACCAGAGTCCCAGTTCGTGTAATCAAACTCCGTTTTGACGTCGTCATTGATAGTAACCATACGGTTACTTGGTTCAGTTTTGATTTTTATCCTAGGTTTCACCATCATATATGGGTAGTGATATTTTTGATCCAAGCCATGGGGCTGAAAGGAAAAATATGTTATTAGGAAAGGTCATAACATAGAGGTCTGCAGTTGTGTGCGCATCACGGCAAAACTACTGGATAGATTTCAATTAAATTTTCTAAATTTTATTTCTTAGAACCTTGGCCTGTATTTAAAAAAAAATAATATTGCAATATCTTCATTTAATAAAATTTATTAAAGTTAAAAGAAACAACGATTTTATAAATGAGAAGTAGCGCGCGCATGCATACGAAAACTTCTCATATTTTTTCGATTTATTATACCTACTTTTTACTGTTATTCGACCGGCGAAACGGGCGGAAACGGCTAGTTTTCAAATATTCTTACCAGGTGTACTGGGAAGTCATTACCGGTTTTTCTAACAGATGTCGCTAGGCTAAGTATGCAATGTGATAATTTAACACATATATCATTTTATTCCACTGACAAAGCTCTTGTTACATTTTGTGAAAGTAACACCGTCATAGATTTATATACCTCTTTGAAAATGTCAAGTTTCCTGCCCGAAAACGTGCATTTGCAGAGAGGGAGACAACAGACACAATTTATGTTATATAATAATTTATTTAGCTGTTATATCGGATATACTTACTTCAATAATAGTAGACGTATCACAACGACCCCCTTCAGTGCTCAATAGCGGATCACACTTTGCTATCCTCACTTGCATCGGCTTCAACCTGTCCAATACGTCTTGGTCCACTTTTGTGGACCCCAGTAGACCTGAGGAAAATTATTAATGTTTTATATACCTAGGAGATTTACACACCATACTTAAATTTATCATCTACAGCTACTCTACTCATAGATTGTATACTGAAATCTCATATTATCTGAACATAATGCATTTCCACCAAGCAATTTTACAAAATAAAATAAAAAAAACTCACCCTTTTTGGGTGTACACGATTTCTCGTGTTTCTTCAAATGGCGCGCGGCCACAGTTTCGTTGCATATTATGCACATAGCTAGAATAAAATTAAAAAATTGAAAGTTTTATTACACATTTTTCAATCATTCACACAAATTGTTAGATCATTGAATATACGCAAGAACACTGACCCCTGCAGCCGAGGGCGGGCTGTCATGTATACCAACCAACTCTGATATCTAAATATACCACCATAATAACCTTGTGTGTTTCAGCATAAATGACCCAGGTTCCTGCATCCCTACGCGCAGGGTTAGAATGTTAGCGGTGCCCCAGGCGCGGCAAACATCTATAGACGACTTATTAATTTATGTATTATATATACGCCCCGTTTCCCAATCTTAGTCTCGGTGTATATGTGTAAATGAAGCTCTTTTGACTTCATTAAATTTAAATTTCCCGCGTATTAACTTTTACTCATTCTATTGAGAAATATACAATTATATAAATGTTAAATCTTATTGGAAACAATACATAGCTTTTAATGAATGTTGTAGTAGTTTGTACTTAATATTAATTGTAGAAGTAAGTTATGTTTGTAATTAGTGATATGATTTTGTTTCTTAAAAAAAAATTCTCTTTACAGAACAATAACTGGTTCTTTGTTTCAATAAAACAAATTATTACATATGTATAAATTTTTTAGAAGAAAAATAAACAACTCCATAATACAAGTGCTCTACTTCTTACTTAGAGACTAGATGGCGCTGAGTAATGTTTCACAGTGTAGACAATGACCAATGTACACTGCAATATTTTTCATTCACTCGTCTGGTGAGTTCGAATGTGACGTCAGAGCGCGCATTTATGCCGCGTGGGCAAAATCATTAGACCTGCACTTTTATACGGCTGTGTAACGTGACCACTGCTAGAACGGCACAAGATAACTGCGTGTCACGGAGATGAAGATGCTGCGGCGGATGTGTGGACTGCACGGAAGGACCGCGTCAGTCCACATCGAATCGCAGGGTGTGTCGCCTATTGCCCACCGCATTTTGCGGACAAATATATAGGGCCACGCCTCTTCCACCGAGCCGCGGTAGGGTCTACCCAAAAACCGCTCGCTTGACTGAATACCAGAAATAGCGAAGACCGTGCGAAATGAAACGAAGCGGAAGTTTTGATTGCAACTGGAATTTAAATGCTGGGATAATGATTTTTCATTCACCAGTTTCTGACATATAGATATGAAAAGTGATCTCACCAGGACGATCCCCCTCCCCGCAGCACTTGTGTTCGTCCAGCATTGACATGGTGGGGAAGTACTTCCAGCATTCTTCACATTTCACATCCGGCACTTCAGTTGAGGCTCTGCACTCGTTGTTGATTATATGGCTGCAATTAATACCACACATTTATTAACTTGACCTTTGTATTTTTGTAACTGAATGTTTGGTTTCGATTTTGACCCACTTTCAACGATCAAAAATATTCAAAATTTGTCAAGACCTGATGACAATACACAAATTTAATAACATTGTCCCATAGTCCTTATCAGGATCATCAGGAAGATGGAATGAAAATATGAATAAAAAATCATTCATAACATATGAATAAAATTACTGACGAGAAAATTAGTGTCACTGTTCTAAAAGCGTTGGTGCTTTGTACGATATTTTTAAACTAACTGCATTTTGGAATGAAACTAGTAAAAAATAAAAATTGACATGCATTGACAGGATAGGGACTGGCAATAGAAGTGAAAACTTATAACTTATGTAGAACTTTAGTATTTAATATAATTTGAAATTTCATAATGTTTTAAATAAATTTATCAACATAATCCATTCAATTATGTTGATAAATTTTAAAATTCAAAATGACGACCTCGGTGGCGTAACGGATAACGCACTTCGGTACGTTTGCGGAGGTCACGGGTTCGATTCCCGTCTCGCGTCTGGGTGTTTATGTATAATGTGTATTTATTTACAAAAAAAAAAGTATATAAGTAGTATATCAGTTGTCTAGTATCCATAACACAAGTGCTATGCTACTTAGTTTGGGACTAGATGGCGCTGTGTGATTTGTCACAAATTATTATTATTATTATTTTACTTGTAAAGGTATACACAGTATTAATGTTGCACAATACGTCACCTATGTATATAGCTACAGATATCAAATCAAATATAAATTTTATAAATTTTTGGGGGGTGAAGTTACTCGCGTCCGTAGGATTTACCATCTCCTCCTAGATCCACCCTACACGTGCCCCCCGGGTGGTGCCAAACGAGTAACAGGGCTCAACCAGCTATGCCCAACGCCGAGCAACAGGCGGCGGTAAATAACCTGTCGTCAGGCCTTCGCAGACCTTGGAGGACTAAATAACCCCAATAAGAGCGACGGTAGTGCCGTGGGAAAGTGCTACTGCAAAACCTCCCAAACCCCTTTTTTAAAAAAACATGGAAAAGTCTAATAATGAGAAATGCGATATGTCATGCGATCCGGCTAACCCCCGGCGCTCCCTGGTATCCGGGCCAGAGAGTGTGAAATTGATTACCGAAGACTACGTGGACGTGGGTAACCAGGCGTCTACGTCAGTGAATGTTACTGGAAAACGATTTGTTCAACAAATTTTCCACCCTAGTTTGCTTATGAGTAGAACAAGAAGTCAATCCCTTGGAAATAAACTACAGCTTGAAGCTATCAACACAGTCCCCTTAACAGAAGGACAGAAAAGTCGGACTCCAACAATTGACACCGATAACGCACCTTGTCCTCCCGAATGGCAAAGAGTCCCAACAAGCAGAGGCAACAAGCGAAAAAAGTTATCGCAGTCGCCATCTCCTGAAACAATCAAAACCACCAATAGGTACAATGGCCTAAAGATAGATTTGACAGAAGATGAGCCCAGAAACAAAGAGGAACACCCAAACAAACCCCCGCCAATTATCTTATATGGAATTGAAGACGTAAATAAACTTAGTGAATTACTCAACACTGTTGCTGATAAAGATGATTACTTCCTAAAAATCGTAAACAAAAATCAACTAAGAATAAATTCCTTAGACATAGAAGCATACAAAAAAATCATCACCGTAGTCCGAGAAAAAGGACTCATAGGTCATACTTTTAATAGAAAGGATCAACGCTGCTGCCGCTTAGTAATAAAAAAGCTCCATCACTCAACCCCGCACACTGCCATCATAGAAGAATTTGAAAAAACCGGAAATAAAGTACAGGGAGAAATTATCAATGTAAAGTATGGTCCAGGAAAAATACCAACATCGACATTCTTTATAAATCTCGTTGCTAGCCCAAACAACAATGCTGCCAAATCCATAAAATCCATTGGTAACCAAATAGTTATAATTGAAGAGACTAAAAGAAGAAACACAATACCGCAATGCCAGAGGTGCCAACAATATGGACATTCTAAGAATTACTGCATGCGGCCCTATCGCTGCGTAAAGTGTGCACAAGATCACAAAACATCTGATTGCCCCAAAAAGGATCGCAACACCCCTGCCACTTGTGCGCTATGTGAAGGAGCACACCCTGCTAATTACAAAGGGTGTGCCGTGTACAAAGAGATATTATATAGAAAAATGGGTAAACAAAGGCCTACTAAGGTCCCTACAAAGCACAGCACAACACAAAATAAACCAAATGACGTAATACAACTAAATACAACTACAGAACCAGCTCAACAATACCAAACCTCTGATAGATCAAGATACAAGAATAAAAACCCCATAGAAACAAAGTCATATGCAGAGGCTACGAAAATGCAACCCACAACTAACAATAGTAACTTAGAAATGCTACTCACACAACAAGCTGTAAAGTTGGATAAACTGCTAGATCAAATGTCAACAATGATGAACCTTCTCACAACAGTAATCAGCAAGCTTGTCCATTGAAATGGCTACTCTGAAAGTTGTAACATGGAACACAAATGGGCTGATTAAACACAAATATGACATACAAACCTTATTAGAACATGAAAATATTGACGTACTTCTGGTATCAGAGGCACACTTAACACCAAACCACAACACAAAAATAAGAAATTACACCATATACTCGACATTCCACCCGGACGGAACTGCTCATGCAGGTACAGCGGTAATCATCAAAAAACACATCAAGCACGAGATTCTCCAGGAATATAGAACAGAATCAATACAAGCTACCACAGTAATGGTACGAGATAAACGAGGATCTATAAAATTATCAGCAGTATACTGCCCTCCAAGACACACCATTAAGGAAGAAGAATTTACAAATTACTTTAAAACCCTTGGACACCGATTTATAAGTGGAGGAGACTGGAACGCCAAAAACGTTTGCTGGGGATCCCGACTAACTCTACCTAGAGGACGAGAAATGAAAAGAAGTATGGATAAAAATAAATTATATGTACTGAGTACAGGTGAACCTTCGTATTGGCCTGCAGACCCAAACAAGACACCCGATCTTCTGGATTTCTTTGTGTATAAAGGACTATCAAACCGTTATTTGGGAGTGGAGACTTGTTTAGACAGCAGTTCAGACCACACACCAGTGATAGCCACAATAAGTACCACCTTAATTGAAAAACCAGTTAAAGAGCGACTTTACACTAATAAAACAGATTGGGAGGCATTCAGAGAATACATAGATGAAAATCTGAACCTCAAAGTGTCACTTAAAACAAAAGATGACATCGAAAAATATGCAGTAAGCTTAACTAACCTCATACAAAAAGCTGCATGGAAATGTACACCGGATACCACACAAAAACAAGGTAGTAAGAATGTACCAAAGGATATAAAAACAAAGATTTTGGAAAAGAGACGACTAAGAAGAGTGTGGCATAACAGTCGACATTCCGAAGACAAAAGAGCATTTAACAAAGCAGCCGCTGACCTCAAACAGTACCTTAAAGATATTGAGGAGGAAACTCTGCAGAACAAATTAGCTAACCTTAACCCGCAAGCTAAGGATGATTACTCACTCTGGAACACGGTAAAAAATAGTAGGGCGGCCCCTCAGGTAGCACAACATCCTATCAAAATAAACAACAATGCCTGGGCTAGAACTGACAAAGAACGGGCTGAGGCGTTTGGACAGTTCCTGTATGAGACCTTTGCACCGAATAGCGGTGATGCAGAAACCGAAAAGGAAATACAAGAATATTTGGAAACCGATCTACAACTGTCTCTCCCAATGCAAAGCTGCTCACCTAAAGAAATACAAGGTGAAATAAAAGGCCTAGAATTAAACAAGGCTCCTGGTTTCTGCCTAATAACAGCCGAAATTCTGCGAGAACTCCCTAGAAAAGCTGTAATCGGTATAACACATCTTTTTAATAGCATAATCAGGATTGGGTACGTTCCACTGATATGGAAAATATCGGAGATCATCATGATTCCAAAGCCTGGCAAACCCCCACATCTCGTATCGTCTTACAGGCCAATTAGTTTACTACCAACCATATCAAAACTATTTGAGAGGATTATCCTGCGAAGATTAACACGAATACTTAGCCAAAATGATCTTATCCCTCAACATCAGTTTGGTTTCAGAATTGGCCATTCCACTATAGAACAAGTTCACCGTGTCACCAATAAAATAAGAGAGGCTCTCGAGAAGAAGCAGTACTGCTCTGCTGTTTTTCTTGACGTGCAACAAGCATTCGATAAAGTCTGGCACCTAGGTCTGCTTTTCAAGATAAAGAATCAACTCCCACACAACTTCTACCTGCTCCTTAAGTCGTACCTGGAAGACCGAATATTTAGAATTAAAATCAATGACGCATACTCTGCCTTTCAAGATATAAAAGCTGGGGTGCCACAAGGTTCCATTTTGGGTCCTACTCTGTATCTTTTGTACACTGCAGACATACCCACAACGGATAATGTCCTATCTGCCACATTCGCAGATGATACCGCTGCACTTAGCAACCATGAAGATCCCAATGTAGCGTCCTCAAATCTGCAGAGTCACCTCAACAAAATCAGCAAATGGATGGAAAAGTGGCGTATTAAGGCCAGCCCAAGCAAGTCAGTGCATGTCACTTTCACGTTAAGAAAAGACAACTGCCCCCCAATCAAACTCGGAAACGACGATCTTCCCCATCAAGATTCAGCAAAATACTTGGGCATGCACCTTGACAGGAAACAAACATGGAAAACTCATATCAAGAAAAAAAGTGACGAGCTAAATATAAGACTGAGAAACCTCAACTGGCTAATAGGCAGAAGATCAAACGTCACTTTGGAAAATAAGATACTCATCTATAAAACTATTATTAAACCTATTTGGACTTATGGAATTGAGTTATGGGGATCAACAAAAAATAGTAACTTGGAAATCTTACAACGGTTCCAGAATAAAGCCCTCAAAATGATAGCCAATGCACCTCTGTTTATCAAAATAAGTGAATTGCATGAGTACACAGAAATGAGGACAGTCAAAGAAGAAGTGGAACACAGAGTAACGGCATACCAAAGCCGAATAAAAACACACACAAACACCCTAGCAACCGTGTTATGTGAACCGCTATCTGACAGAAGACTCAAAAGGCAACATATATGGGATCTCGTACCCAAACAGAGCCGGAGTTAAAATAAAAGACAGATTCCTCACAGGAGGAACAGCTCTTACCTGACAAGAACCTTACAACAAATCTGCTAAGGGCTTGTAAAGCCGATCGCAAGATATTCAAAGAAAAAAAAAAAAAAAAAAAAAAAAAAAAACTATATAATATGTAGGTACAGTCTCCATAAGTCCAGCAGCAATCACAAGTTCATCGCATCAAAACAAGTCTCACACAGGGAACTAGTCATACAATGTGACTTATTTTTGTAAGTATTTAACCCCCCTCCCACCCCTTAGTGACCATCCGTATATATGAGAAGACCCCCGTCCCCCTCTAATTTTCACGTAGTAATACATAAATACGGTTTTCAATAACATTTTACAAATGGAAAAGTAATAACATTATAATTTGTTTCATATTCGCCTCCATTAATACAACACTGTACATTTGAATATAGCTCGAAAAAGCGCGAGATTTCTATAAGAGGATATTTACTAGGTGACGAAAACTTAAGCCCCACCCCCTCCCCCCTCCTCCTTGTGACCAAGCGTGATATTTTGATGACCTCCCCTCCTGAATGGAATGTTGTATTGGTAAGTACTTTAATAGCAATTACCATTGGCCTATGGATGTTTGCGACGTTGGGGGTATATTTTAGCCACCCAGAATCACTTGTTGTTTTGTCGCCTCTTACCTCCCGCCCCTGCACGGACATATATATAGTTACTTATAGTAAATGGTTCGGTTTAAACGCCTTTTACTGAACCACAGCCGCAGGGATCAGTATCCTTACCCCCCTTTCCCCCCACACATCGTTGAGATAAATATACAGTTTCATAGCCTATATAAAATACTCACTTCTCGTAGAATTCATATGTGTCAAAGTCCCTGGAACACAACATACACCTGTACGGTATACCTTCCTCTCGATGCCGTGCATGGTGCTGGTGGGCTATGATGAGATTCTCGAACCACTCCCTACACGCGTTGCACGCTTTGCTGTGAAATAACATATTTATTGACTATGTTAACTGGCTACGATGTAATATCTCGTCATACACGAAGTACTACTGCAATGGGCCTGATGATATTTTGGAATATGTATACGAAATAATTATTTATTTTATTAGAGATATTATTTTTATCAGAGAAGAGCGTCATGTAACGAGGAGGATGCTAGAAATGAGTGGATCGATACAAGAGGAGTGGTCGACCAAAGAAAAGATGGATGGATTGTGTAAAAGATGATATGGTTAAAAAAGGTGCAAATGTTCAGATGACGCCTAACAGAGGAGAGTGAAAGGAGAACATGTTGTGCCGACCCCACATAATTGGGATAAGGGCAGGAAGAAGGAGATATATATATTTCTGAGGAACAGAAGACAGGCTGCCGATCTACATAATAGTAAGCATTTACCGTCGTCTATGGATGTTTGCAAGGCTAGGTGCACCGCGAATTTGCCGTTGTTCTATAGAAGCGCAGGAACCTGGGTCACTAATGCCGGAACACAAGATTATTATGGCGGTATACTTATAAACCAAGGGCGGTTGCCATTGAGACGGACTTGGGGCTCTACCACGTAGCTAGGGTAGTTTTGTCGCCAATTACGACAGGCCGCAGGTGTTAGTATTCACACTTCACCCCTGCACGGAGAGAATTATTGGTACTAGACCAATAACACAAATGTGTGTTCCCATAGCGATGTGTGAATTTGTGCCCCCACTCTCCTGTGTCAAATCTAGGATTGAAGTTACTAACATACTAATATTATATTGGGAAAGCCTTGGGATTAACATAGATGGCGTATTGCTGTTACACTTAAAGTTCACCGACAACATAGGGCTATTTGCCAAAACACCAGAAGACTTAAATAAAATGCTAGGAGAACTTGTGACAGAAAATGCGAGAGTGGGACTGACACTGAACCCGGATAAAACTAGAGCATTGACAAACGGAAGCATACATATGCACCATCGAACTAGGGAACAAAGAAATAGACTACACTGAAGAGTATATCTATCTATACTCTATCCACTTTACCAAAAAATAAAATGTAAACAATGTTTCTCAAACAAAGCTAGAATAAAAACAACATAGGGGGGTATAAGGGTATAATCGGACCGTAATAATAAAACACTCTTTCCAATCTAAAATAGTACGTTGAACAGTACACTTATAATTACCAGCATATAAAACCAGTAAGAGATTTGGAAACATTGTTTTTTTAGTTTCTTTATAATGTAAGTTAGTTATTACTTAATGTTGTAAATATGTAAATTTAATAGGCATTATATTTATCATTCATAATTATTGTAAAAATAAAATTATTTTATGTTTTTTTTTTCTAAAAATAAGGAATAGTAATATAAAAAATAAGAATATAGGAGATATTTCTAATAAATAATTAAAAGTTGCTAGGATAATTTTTATATCATGTTGATTATTGTAAAATCAATATTCAAAAAACCCTTTTTACGATTTGTTTACATTTTATTTTTTGGTAAAACGGATAAGGTATATGACAGCTTATAACACAAAAAGAACCAATGCGAAAGGAAGCGGAGAGAAGAATTGCGAGGTGCTGGAGTCTAAGAGAGGCTATGAAAGATAAAAAACTCTACATAAACTTAAAAAATAAACTATTAAACACCTGCATACTACCTGTTCTGACTTATGGATGTCAATCATGGGTGCTAAGTCATGATATATTAAACAAACTGGCAACTTGTCAGTATGCAATGGAAAGGAGTTTTAGCATGCTCAGAAAGTCTACAGATATAACAATTAAAATCAAAAGACTGAAGTGGAGATGGCCTGGCCACAAGATAAGAGGATGCAACAAATGGAGCTGCAGGGTGACAGTGTTGTCCCAGAGAGGGCAAGAGGAAGAGAAGTAGACCGCAAAAATGATGGGACGACGACATTAGACAAGTGGTAGGAGTCACATGGAACAGAGTGACACAGGAAAGGAAAGAATGGAAAAGGTTGGAGGAGGCCTATGCCGATTGGCGTGACATTGCAGATAAATTGCAGGACTGTCAGCTCCGTTGGTACGGCCATGTTTTACATGCGAGTTTGTCTGTCTGTTATGTTTTTATACGTAAACTGCTGAACCAATTTTGATGAATTTCGGTACAGACAGATTGGACCTTGGAGAAGGATATATGCAACTTTTTTTTTATCTATATGGCAGAACAACGCCTGCCGGGTCAGCTAGCTATATTTACAAATAAACTGTATTAACATCACTTACTTGTTCTGCGTAAAGGTGACTTTATGTTTCCTGTAGTGATTCGCCCTTTCTTTATTACTTTTAAAAACTAAATCACACACAACACATATTGAATCAAATTTAACTGAAACATCCATCGCTTTCACTGAAACACTTCTATCATTGACCGGATCGTTCTCTGTTTTCTTCTTCTCCATCCTCTCTTCTATTGATTTCGCACCGAGCACTATTGAATTCCTGCCTTTCTTTATTTTATTCTCTTTTATAGACACATTTGTGTCTTCTTTTACAGATTCGTTAATTGCATTATCTCTCCGTTTCATTTTACCAGGATTTATTTTTGAACTTGATTTCGGAGGCAGTTTTCTTGCAGTCTTTGATGATTTCAGAGACACTGTCAGTGCAGGGGTACTTGCAACTCTGTGAAAGAAGATCATATATTAAAAAAAATCTTTTTCCTATCCCAGACTATATGGGGTCAGCACAACATTCCCTCCTTCCATTCTCTTCTATTAATCATCATTCACACCTTTTTTGCTTTATCATCTTTTACACAAACCCTCTTTTCTTCTAACCACCCCTCATTTTGTATCCATCCATTCTCATTTCTGTTTTTTCCTTTTATTGCTAAAGAACAGCAGACAGGCTGAATTTTATGACGCTAGGGGCACCGCGAACACGCTGCTGTTCCCTAGAGATACAGGAACCAGGGTCACTAATGCCGGATCACAACTAAAGGTTATTATGGCGGCATATTTGGGCTTGGGGCCCAAACACATAGGGCCCACTACGTGTTAGCGCCTTTTACGACAGGCCGACCCCGGCCGCAGGGGTTATAATATTCTTACTCAGCCCCTACACCAGCGGTGTCTCTGAAATCATCGAAAACCGCATCAAAACTGCTTTCGGAATCAAGTTGAAAACATATAAAACAATTAATAAAAACTAGCTGTGCCCGCGACTCCGTCCGCGTGGAATAGTGACTTTGGGCAGCAATTTTTGGATTTATCTTATGGTTTATTTTGGATTACAAACCTTATAAACCCTAAAATATAAATAAATGAAATATACAAACTGCGTTCGAACCTACAAAGTCCAGCCTAAGCTGAACCCTATTTTATAATAATATGATTGATGATATAAATCTGAGGTCAACTTAAATTGGTTTTAAAAACATTTTAACTAAACACATTTTTTTTTCTAAAATAAAAGTAGCCTAAGTTACTCCTTGTTACATCAGCTATCTGCCAGTGAAAATCCCGTCAAAATCAGTCTAGCCGTTTCAGAGATTAGACGGAACAAACAGACAGACAGACAAAAATTGTAAAAAATGTTGTTTTGGTATATGTACCGTGCATACGTCCGAATGCACTTAGTAAAAAGCTGTTATTTTAATTTTACAAACAGACCCTCCAATTTTATTTATTTGTATAGATATATTTATATACTGGTGAGAAAGCACCATCTAGCTCCAAAGTAAACAGCAGAGCCCTTGTGTTATGGATACTAAACAACTGACTTATTTATACCTTAGTAAATAAATATACATATAATAAGGTAGAATAAGTTACAACAAACAATACAAAGAGATCGGAAGAAGCCTTACTTTTTCTTTTTCGCCGGCGGTTTTCCGAGTAGCTGTTCCAATTCTCTGCTGCACCTCTTAAGACCCTCGGACAGCGCTTCATTCTGAATGGAGATAAGTAAATTTTCACATTAAAATATAGATAAATATATAACTCTTTATTGTACAAAGAAATACAAATACAATCATAATAAATAAAACATATCATTGATTGCACAAAGGGCGATCTATTCCAGGCAGCTCAAACCGTGTGTAAACAAGATGACATTAAGGAGTTTAATCAATTAGTGAGAACAAAGAAACGGTGGATTGCATAAAAAAGGTGTTGAGATGACGGCTAACAGAGAACAGTGGAAGGAGAGAACATGTTGTGCCGACCACATATAATGTGGGATAAGGGCAGGAATAATTGACAAAGCACTGCCTAATTTCAAAGCAATACAGCGCTCGTGTCATGAGTACCAGACAATTGATATACTACATACATACTTACATATACTACAGACGCGAGACGGGAATCGAACCCGTGACCTCTGTTAGCATACCGAAGTGCGTTAGCCGCTACGCCAGGGATGTAGTCAAAATAAAAGTCCGTTCACCGTAAAATCTGAACACAGTTTCTTTCATCACGTAAGTTGGGACACAGCATGCAAAACATGTTTGAAAGATATATTATATAGTCGGCTTAATTATCAGAACAGGAAATTACATTTGGATAAACTTTATTACAGAAGCATGTAAAAACTTTATTTTACTCATAACACTGTCCTCACTCATAACAAATTAGCCATATTTTTGTAGAACATACGAACTAATCCAATACATAGGCTTCAAAATATTCCACTATAGTTCATTCGCATTAAGTAAATAGGTCGCTCAGAGGGCAATGGAGAGGGCTATGCTCGAAGATTCCCTGCGAGATCGAATCAGAAATGAGGAGATTCGCAGGAGAACCAAAGTAACCGACATAGCCCGGATGATTGCAAAACTGAAGTGGCAGTGGGCTGGGCACATAGCTCGAAGGACTGATGGCCGTTGGGGCAGAAAAGTCCTCGAATGGCGACCGCGTACCGGAGGACGCAGTGTTGGTAGGCCCCCCACAAGATGGACTGATGATCTGGTCAAGATCGCCGGAATAGGTTGGATGAGGGCAGCGCAGGACCGATCATCGTGGAGATCTTTGGGGGAGGCCTTTGTCCAGCAGTGGGCGTCTTCCGGCTGAAATGATGATGATGATGAAGTAAATAGTAAGTCATCGTTGTCCGCCGGCCTAGCTCCGCCCCCCGACCAATCAGGTCATTTCTGAACGATGATCCGCCGTCAACTAGTCACTGTGAAATAATATTTTAATTTGTTGTGACCTGATTGGTCGCGGGCCGGGGCTACACCGGCAGAGAAGGATGACTCACTATTATCTTAACGCGAATGGACTATAGCCATCTAGTTAAATTTGAAAGTCTTATTTCAATATTTTGTGGAGTTACGTATTCCGATAATTAAGCCGAAGATATGCATACCTTCGTTTTGTCTTTATTCACCACAGCTTTAGGCCCCAGCTTGGGTCTTTTAGGTAGTTCCTGTTGGAAACGGACCATTAAAAAATATACAGAACCTTTGTAAGTCGAATATGAGCGAGGACTCCAAACAATTCAAGTTATAGAATCATCTACTTAAGCTAATTTAGTAAGGAAACATTCGACTTGTAGAAGTTAAGATATATTCCAACTAATTTATTTTTATTCCTGTAGGACAGCAGACAGGCTGACGGCCTACTTACAATTTAGCAGTTACCGTCGCCTATGGGTGTTTGCAACGCCAGTGGAATCGCGAACACGCTGCAGCCCCATAAGGGCACAGGAACTTGGGTCACTAATGACGGATAACAACACAGTTATTATGGCGGTATACTAAAGACCAAAGGTGGTCGCCATCCAGATGGGTTTGGGACCCGACCACGCAGTTGTTTTGTCGCCATTTTCGATAGGTTGACCCCGGCCCTGGGGTCAGTATTCTCACTCCACTCCTTCATGGAGAAATATATATGTAAACTCACAGTTAACTTGATCAAGGACACATCATCGGGATCACTTCCACTCCGCCTCGTTGTCCTTGGTGTTTTATGTGGACGCATTGATGTATTCTGACCCTGTTTAACGGATTTCAGAGTACTTTGCGCTTTGTTTGTATTGTTCTTTTGATTTTTTGATTTGATTGATGGCGCGTCCTTTTCTACCTGAAAAAATATGCATAATTATTCTCTTCTACCTCCTGCCTTTATCCCACATTATATGAGGCGTTCAGTTTCAAAACCCGCTATAACGCTTTTTTGACAAAATGACGATATATATATCGTGAGAAAGCACTCTAAATTATCTACATAACTATTAGTTTGTTATTGTACAAATGTATATATAACAATACTATATTCAATTTTTTATTTTACGTTTTGAATCAAATCCCTCTATATCTGCATGGGTTTAGTTCAAAAGCCCCTATAACAGAATCAACCAATCACAGTCTTTGTTTTAAACCACGTGATCAAACAAACACTATGGCGATTTGTGTTGTGTGAAGAAGAAGTGTGTTTTGTTTTTGTTGAATTTTAAATACTAAAATGGATTACTTGAAGCAACGTGTAACACTATGTGATGAGAAACAATCTCGGAAAAATACTGTGAATAAAGTTTTATGGAAACATGAAATGGCTCGTGAAAATCGGTAAGTAAAATATACCTCAAATATTGCTTTTGACAATTTAATTAAAGTTTATGCAACATGCATCCAGTAAAAAAATTGCTGAATTTACTACTGTACTATATTATTACGTATTACTAAACTCCATATTTATATTTCGCACTACGTAGGACAAAAGCGCAGTTTTTACTACGTGTTTCTAATTACCATTTGTTTACAATTTTTGGTTTAGTTTATAAATTAATCAATGTTTTTTTATTTTATTTTTCTAGATACAAGTCGAAGGAATGAAAGGAAAGGATACCCGATACCCTAAATTTTCGGATTGTGGCCACGATCAAAAGGCATACCGGTGTATGAATCTTACTGTTTAGGATATTCACAACTTTCACAAAAAAATTATCGATGCCCGAATAAAATAAAACGACAATTTCATTTTGAAATGCTGTTCTGCCTCTAAAGTCAATTTGTGTAAAAGTAAACGACAAAAACAATTAAATATAGCATTTTTGGAAAAGCTGGAAATTAAATATCGGTGTGTCAAAAAACTTTTTTAAACACACTTTTAATTGGCAAAGATCGCACATAAGGAGTTTTTTGAAAAGATTTTATAACAGCCGCGGGATTATGCCGGAAGAAAATAGAGGAGGGGACAGTAAAAAGAACACGATGGTTCAGAAAACATCTGTGATTTGTGTGAAGGAGGGTTTGAAGAAATCGCTTCGCATGTGTAAACAGAAGCCATTCTAAAATATTTTTTTAATGTAATGATAATCTTTACATTATACACAAACCTTTAAAATAATGTTGCATTAATCTACTTCAGATTTTGTAATTATGTATGGTGTCATTGTATTAGGTATACCTAACAATGACAATAGGTGCTGGCTTATGAAAATAAACTATACTACGTTGATGCGTTTTATTGATTCAATGTTCCTTCTTTTTTATTATGATTTTGAAACATTTGCGGCATAACACCATCCAATCTTAAAATTTAACGCCATTTTTGTTTGTTGCAAACCCCGCTAAAATGAAAGATGTCAATATCAAAACCCGCTAAATCAAGAGGTTAGTTTCAAAACCCCCTAAAGTGAATTTACTTTCGCTCATTTGTTTTACTTTTTTCTATTAACTAATTGCTTGAAATTAACATTTTTACATTACAGAAATATTTATCTGGCATCAGAATGTAATTGTACAATTTTATCGATTTACGGGTTTTCAAGAAATATCGATATAGCAGGTTTTGCAACTACACGCCTCATATGTGGTCGGCACATGTTACATGTTGTAGTAGTTAGGCTTAGTTTTTATAACCGGCCCGCCTACCTAACGTTAACCCCATTTTGGGGAAAAATCTGTCATACCATGCATAATATAATTGAAGGGTTGTAATTTTAAAGGGTCTAAGTGCCAAAAAAATAAAATCGATATTATTACAAAAATACGATCTATCTATGTACCAAGCCTAATAATATTCAAATGGATCCAAGTGCCTATCTCTTTTAATTTTTCACTCATACACTGAAGGTGCGGTCTAAGTACCGACGCACTTTCGCACAACCTTTTTGTGTTATATCTCTAAAACACAAAATTGGCACTTAGACCCTTTAGAATTACAACCCTTCAATTATTCATGCAACAAAATGTCAATAGAAAATGAGGCGTGTAATAACATCCTGTAAGATCCCACTTGAAGGTTGGCTTGAGCCACTCTTAGAGAAAACGGACAGTATAATTATCCATCTACAAAAATTGGTGTAGACCCATCCCGATATGTTCAGTAGTTTTGTTGTGATGGTGCGTCAAAGGAACCCCATTTTCTTCTTGTCATATTTCTTGTACATGTGTATATAATATGTATACAATATACATTTTAATAATATGTAATTAATACATGATAACATCGGATCCAAAACAAAAGTTACCACTATACTCATTCAAGTCGATCAATTAAAATGAAGATGGACTGGGCACCTACAAAGAAGCAGCCTGGATAAGTGGGGCAAACGGGTAACAGTCTGATACCCCAGGGATGGCACATGGGAGGATGTGAACCGTTTAACTCTAGGGACATTGTATACACGAGTTGCGCTAAATAGAGCACAATGGAGACAGTTGGAGAAGACCTATTGCCAAGAGGCACGCAGAAATATTATGTAAATTTTAGTATATCTTTAAATGTCTAGAAACTCTGAAACTCTGACTCCTGTGATAAAGGTTATTTTATTTTATCTATACAAATAAATAAAATTGGAGTGTCTGTTTGTAATATTAAAATAACCGCTTTTTACTAAGTGCATTCGGATGTATATACGGTACATATACCAAAACAAAATTTTTTACAATTTTTGTCTGTCTGTCTGTTTGTTCCGGCTAATCTCTGAAATGGCTGCACCGATTTTGATGGGACTTTCACTGGCATATATCTGATGTAATAAGGAGTAACTTAGGCAAATAGTTTTTGTTAAAAATGATAAGTTTCGGAAATGTTATATCACAATTTAAGTTGACCTCAGATTTATATTATCAATTATATGAAATAGGGTTCAGCTTAGGCTGGACTATGTATGTTCGAACGCACGTTTTTCCGGAGGCGCATGGCGTAGTTGCATTCGATAACACTGACTGTTTGGATAATATTTCATTTATTTATATTTTAGGGTTTATAGGGTTTGTAATCCAAAATAAACCATAAGATAAATCCACAAAAAATGCTGCGTCACTATTCCACACAGACGGAGTCGCGAGCACTAGTAATTAATACATTCCCTACCTTTATTTTAAGGTCTGACTCCAAATCTTCAGTCTTTAATTTCTTTTGCTCCTTATTGTTTGCTAGCTTTTCATCAGCTTCCTTTTTCAATATTGGATGCAAACTTTCCTTTATAAAAAAAAATTGAATATCACAAAAAAATACTTTTAATACTGCTTGAATTATTATTTTTGCAGGTAGATTGGATTACCGCCCTAGTAGCAGGTCGCACGCGAAATCATTCCTCGGACATCGGGAAGCATCATCAGCTGTGCATCAAGCATTTCCATCTCAAAACCAAAAATTAAGGTAGTGAAACAATCTAATCGTAAAAAAATCAATACGTCTTATTAAAAAACGCCTTATACGCCTTACAAATAAATAAAATTGGAGGGTCTGTTTATATAAAACGCGCCGAGAGCTGCGCCGCCGCGCGCTGCCTCAGCTTGTATTCAATTATTCCCAGCGGAACGCACGTATTCCGGAGGCGCATGGCGTAACCGTTGCATTCGATAACACTGACTGTTTGCATTTAGGGTTTATAGGGTTTGTGATCCAAAATAAACCAAAAAATATATCCAAAAAATGCTGCCCAAAATCACTATTCCACACGGAGGGAGTCGCGGGCACAGTATTCTGTGCGTGTGTGTGACTCGTCCTAAACAGCTGAACAGATTTTAATGAAATAACTCCCCTATAATGTTAGAATATTAGTAAATGCTAGAAATGATAGTGGATGGACTATTATAAGATCAAACCATTAAATAGGTTAAACGTTAGGCATACCTATATAATTTTTAGGCGAAAACTTGTATCACTGAATTTTTTTCACAAACACCCATGCATAAGATGAAAGGTTTATGGTGATTTCTTCACTTACTTCGGGCGATGATAACGGGAGACCAAGTTTCAACCTCGTATTCAGATCAGTCTTCTTGCAGAGTTGGAGAAATTCATAGTAACCATTCACTTTATCGATGCACAATTCACATACTAATGGAGGCATCTTGTCATCCAAGTTCACCTGAAAGTATTATAAAATAAATAAATATTCTTGTGACAATTTACACAGCGCTATCTAGTCCTAGATTAAGTAGCATAGCACTTGTGTTATGGGTACTAGACAACTGATTTTTTTTATTGCTGTTGGACAGCAGACAGACTGACGGCCCACTTAGAATTAGCAGTTACAGTCGCCTACGGGTATTTGCAACTCTTGGAAATGCCACTATTTCCAACACACTACTATCCCATAAGGGTACAGGAACTTGGGTCACTAATGTCGGAACACAAAGTTATTATGGCGGCATACTTAAGACCAAAGGTGGTCGACATCCAGATGGGCTTGGAATGTAGTTAGGGTGGGTTTTTTTTGTCGCCTTTTACGACAGGTCGACCCCGACCGCAGGGGTCACATTCTTTCTCCGCCCCTGCAAGGATAAAATACTATAGGATATACTACTTAAATACTTTTTTTTGTAAAAAAAAATACATATTATAAACACCCAAACGTGAGACAGGAATCGAACCCGAGACCTTCGCAAGTGTACTGAAGTATGTTATCCCTTATGCCACAGAGGTCTTCGAAAAGTTATTTTATTATCTAATTACAGGATTTTAATAAAACTAGTGGTCGCCCAGTGGTCGAAATTCGACCATAATTCCTTTAATTTTTAAGTTTGAACTTTAATAAGGTACTTTGTCAAATGCTAGTTACGCTAGTTTACGACGTCTCGTCTGTGCCACCCGCGGAAGAACTCAAAACAAGAATTAGAAATGCAGCAAATGCGATGCGGAATAATTTGAACTACTTCGGTCACAGTCAGTAGTTAAGTTACAACTCAGAAAAAGAATACAACTTTGCGTATGCAATAAGGGAATTCACTTCAAGCAAAAACTTTAATTAGGCTAAATTACAAAATGTCTTGTTACTTATTATTAAATGTTAATTAATATTACTACTAAACTGTTACTGGTTCTAAATTTATATTTTTTGCTTTATTTACATTGGGTATTGTTTTTAATTAATTTTTAGGAAATTTTAAAGAATGACCTTAAGTTTAGTTCCAATACGAATTTCCGCCTGCTTCCTTTGTGATCTTTTCTTTTGTTTCTTTGGAAATAAGTTCCTAGTTGTTATGCACTGTTAGAGAGCTAAGAAAACAGTTATGTTTTAATATAATCTGCAAGCCAAGTTTCACAACGCTTTTTTTTTGTTTTTAAGGCAATTTAGTGGAAAAAAATCTTAATAAAATATTGAAATAATATCGTATTTCGTCTCGCATTTTTAAATTTGGACTGATAATTGTTATTTTAATTTTGATAAAATAACCAGTGTTTAATTAATGGTTTTTTATAAATCAGGAGAAAAAAATAGATTGAAGATGAAACTTTTTTTTTTAAATGAATTTTTGATGTTGCACTTTTGACTTAATTTGAAAAAAAAAAGCTAACAAAACATGCGAACTCAAAAATGGTTTACTTTTGCAAAATGCATATGGGAGTTAAAATTATCGCAAATAGTTACCCCTATCACCTCCTAATGGGAATATGTCGAATTACCAATAACCAGGGTTATTATTTTTACACTAGCTGACCTGGCAAACGTTGTTCTGCCATATAAATAATAAAATGTCAAAAAATTAAAAAAAAAATTTTGGGCGTGGGTCACCCCTAACATTTAGGGGGATGAAAAATAGATGTTGGCCGATTCTCATAGATACCAGATAAGCGCAAAAAATTTCATCAAAATCGGTCAAGCCGTTTCGGAGGAGTATGGCAACGAAAACTGTGACACGAGAATTTTATATATTAGATTAAATATTTTATTATTTATATATTAATTAACTATTTAAGTATTTACTAATGTATATTATGAATTTAAATATTTCATTGTTATAAAATGAACTTACAGTTTGACCATAGATTTTATTTACATATGCATGCGTGTGTATGTTGTGTATAATTTGAGCAGTAGTGTGCATAATGTTTACTTTGTATTTGTTACATGTACATATTTCTAATGCATTTTAGTAAAAAAAATTCTTTCTGCACTTCTCCACATAAACTTTAACTGTGCCAAATTTCATACATCATCTCAGTCCACATAATTTTCGTAAAAAGTGTAACAAAGTTTTCGCCCCATCATCATCATTTCAGCCGGAATACGCCCACTGCTGGACAAAGGCCTCCCCCAAATATCTCCTTACAGATTAATCAAAATAAAATATTCATTTTCCAGGAGTCAGAGTTTCAAAACATATAAAGTTACATTAAAATTTATATAATATCACTGGTTTCTGTGTGTTCCTCTTGGCAAAGACCTCCTGCAACAGTCTATTGAACTCTGTTCTAAGGCAACTTCTGTCCACAATTACAGATTGCTCAAAGTAAATTGTAAATCATAAAATTATTTAAAACAAAAACACAACACACAATGTTCTGTTGCGTACTCTTGTGATATCATTATCATAGAATTTGGAATGAGCTTCTGGCTGAGGGTTTTTCAGCTCGGTATGATATGGGCATTCTACAAAAAAGGTGTTATAAAGTTTCTACGAGGCTGGCAGCGTGTTGGTAATGCCTCTGGTGTTGCAAACATCCATAGGCGACGGTGACTACCTACCAGGTTGGGCCATTTTCCTATCTGCTGAACTCTAGCTATATAAAAAAAAACAGTCACAGGAGAGAGTGACTTCAACAGGATGCTCTGGAGATTTATGCAGTTGCATTGTCAAATTCCAACATCGTAAGGAATGAGTGCCACCATAGGCACAAATTAACTCCATATTCACTACCAGATATTCTGAAGACTGTGTGAAGTGGAGAAAGATAAGTTGGAAAGCTGACCCACCCCACCAAAGTGGAAGGTTCTCTGTCTCCAAACAAATTTATAATACTACAAATAATCTAGTTTCATTAGGAGAGAATTTAAAATAAAGTGTAGAAATTCAATTTGTATATTCTGTTCTATTCTATATTTTATCCATGCAGGGGCGGAGAAAGAATGCTGACCTCTGTGGCCGCGATCGGCCTGTCGTAAAAGGCGACAAAACAACCCTAGCTATGTGATAAGGCCCCAAGCCCAACTAGATGGCAACCTCCTTTGGTCTTAAGTATGCCACCGCAGTAACTTTGTGTTGTTTTCCGACATAAGTGACCCAAGTTCCTGTACCCTTATGGGACAGCAGCGTGTTCGAAATCCCAATGGTATACGGGCATTGCAAACACTCATAGGCGATGGTAACTGCTAAATCTAAGGGGGCCATCAGCTTGTACACTGTCTTACAGCAAATATTGCTTTTTCTTTGATTTTTATGAGCCTTTTTCTAAATCCTAGTAAAATCACCAAATTATCATAGTTATCTTTGCCTAAGCACTTTGCACTGCTACTTTTTCACCCGGCAATAAAAATTGTTTTTACACAGCTGATGAATACTGTTCCATGTAATTTATTATATTGACTCATTGAGTACATGCATATATATTTATAAAATTCTCGTGTCACAGTTTTCGTTGCCATACTCCTCCGAAACGGCTTGACCGATTCTCATGAAATTTTGTGAGCATATTGAGTAGGTCTGAGAATCGGCCAACATCTATTTTTCATCCCCCTAAATGTTAGGGGTAGTCCACCCCTAAATTTTATTTTTATTTTTTGACATTTTATTATTTATATGGCAGAACAACGTTTGCCGGGTCAGCTAGTGCATATATATTTTTGACATGTTAAACTATAATAATTGATAGTATAAGTGTATTTTTAGAAAAAAATTGTAGCTAACATAATACATACAATTTAATGGTTAACATTAAATACATTGTACTAGCCGTTTCCTGGTCCTGGTAGTGGCTTCCCTGGTCGAGTAAAAAGTAAACCGAAAAATATGAAGTTTGCGTACGCATGCGCGCTACACCGCCTGCCCCCCACTTCTCCACGGCAAGAAAACACATCACTGAACACGTAGTAGTGCTTTAAAAAATCATTGTTTCTTAAAACTTTAACAACTTTATGTTAAATGAAGATATCGCGATTTTTTTTACACAAGAGTCAAGTGTTTAAGAAATAAAACTTAGAAAATTTAATTGAAATCTATCTAGGTAGTAGTTTTTCTGTGATGCGCGCACAACTGCAGTCTATCATTTTATTTATACTGAAGATTATCTAAAAATTTTTAGACATTGTATTCGATTTATGAATAAATAAATGAATGAATTATATATATACACGGGATAGAAACCAAACAGGATCCCGAAATTCCTCAGAAAACAGAATCTATGCAGTTACAGCACATGTTAACTATATGGCATTAATTATCATGTCCCGCTTTTAATACTTGAATATAAATATTCAAATACAAGCTGTATGATTTGTAAAGCAATTCTCTTACCTCAATTCTAACACAATCCTTTATTTTTTGTCGTAAATTCACATCAACATCGTCCATAACGATTATGTTTTGTACTATAGGCATCTTGTAGCCCGCACCGGACCCACAAAGCCTACAGGCCCTAAATATCTCGTATAGGGCCTGCTTATTCATTTTAGAAACTATTTTCACTGTTAACTAGAAATTATAGATATGAAGAAATTTTAATAATTTCCTTTGACGCCATTTTGGAAATTGTTTAATGTTTATTTAGAGATTAGTGAGGTAACACACAAACTACGAGAGCTTCGATATTTCATAAAATATCTACATATGCCAAATCGATATATTTCATCTGATATATCAAATATAGCGAAATATTAAAAGCTCATTTCATTTCTTTTACTGATTCCTTTATTTATGGTGGGCAAAAATAAAACGCAAAACTCTTAACTATAAAAAAACATAATGTTTGTCTGATAATTAACACAATGTCTCCAGAACCGCGGACAAGTAAGCAACTTAAAAGTTTTTTGGGTTTGACATCTTACTTCAGAAAATTTAAAGAACATTATGCTGATAGAGCTAAGCCACATAACGACTTATTAAGGAAAAATGTAGAATGTGTTTTTTATAAAGAACAGAAAGAAGCTTTTAATATTTTAAAGGAGAAGTTGTCAAATAGACCTGTTTTGAAAATATTTGATTTTGATCTAGAAATAGAATTACATACGGATGCTTCACTTAATGCAATAGCAGCTGTTTTGATGCAGTATCATCCTAATACAGGCTTACATCCAGTTTATTATATGAACAGGAAAACTAATGATGTTCAAAGTAACTACTCGAGTTATGAACTTGAGGCACTAGCCATTATAGAGGGAGTTAAAAAGTTTCGTTACTATTTGTATGACAAACATTTCAAGTTAGTAACCAAGTAAAGCATCTCAGCAAACCCTTGAGAAGAAAGATCTCACAGCTAAAGTAACAAGATGGGTAATTATGTTGGACGAGTATGACTTCGAAGTTGAACACAGATCCAATAAAGAAAGAATGTGTCATGTCGATGCTCTCAGTAGGAACCCATATGTGGCTACGATAACATCATTTTGTGAGCAGATTAAGCAAGCGCAGGTTCAAGACAATGGGATTAAGGCTATTAAAGAGATACTAAAAGAAAAAGCATACAAAGACTATTTCATGAATAATGACATATTATATAGGGGTATGAACAAGTTACTGGTGATACCAAAAAGCTTGGAAAAGGAATTAATAAGAAGAATTCCTAATAATGGACATTTTCTAAGAGGAAGACGAGAGAGCTATTATGTCAAAATTATTACATAAAAGATTTAGATAGAAAGCTAGAAGAATTTGTAATATCTTTTAAACCATGTTTGCTAGCTACCAGGAAAGAAGGAAAGCAGGAAGGATTTCTTAACCCTATTAATAAAGAAAGTATTCCATTAGATACACTGCACTTGGACCATGTCGGACCCTTGACGGAAACTAGAAAACAATATAACTATATACTTACAGTAATTGACTCTTTTATAAAATTTGTATGGTTATTTCCAACAAAGAATACTTCTAGTTCAGAGACCTTGATTAAGTTAAAAATACATCAGCAAACATTTGGTAACCCATGGAGAACAACAGAAAAAGGAAGGAGGAAAATATTCAACATGTTACTTTAGGGTACTAATAACACGGTGATATGTACGGCACAAATGACCAAAGCAAAATAAAATCAACGAGGACTTTTTAGAACTACCTGCATCATGTTTTATTATTTTTGCCTATCGATTTGTTCCCTTTGTACCATCATAAACATTGCAAATTAATAATGTAAATAATTATCTGTTGGCATTCGTTTGTAATCTATCTTTCTTCATAACAATGTTTTTATAATACCTACTAGTGATGGTAATTAATGCGAATTTGCAATAATTTCATTAGCATGCGAATTATTGAGTCTTAGCTAATTGCTATTGCTATGCTATTTGCTAATATGAACATTAATAATTCTAAATTAGTTAATTTCGAATTTACTGGTACGTAACGAGTTCACACTATTATAAGCATACGAGGAACAAATGTAATTATTGTATCGAATAAGTACGTATTTACGTAAAATAAACTCATTACCACTAATAAAGTTAGATGCTTTGACAAAATATGTCGCGCGCCACGCACCGCACGTACCACATATTAATATTAATAAACAATCATAACTTACACATTCACAATTCATTCGATAAATGCCCCCAAATTTAGGAAAATCATAGACAATAAGATAGTAATTGCCTTGGATAACCTCATTATTCGCATTAGCTGCTATATTGCTAACGAGTAAAAAGGTAGGTTCATGTGAAACAAATAGATTTAGTATTTTCGACTTCCCGTGAGTGCGAAAGAGAGCGCACGTTACCAGTGCATCGTACAGCATGATATTATTAACGATATAGCGGATAAGAAGCAATGAATTCATTTTTCATTTCACAAATACATTTCATTTGCTAAATGCTAAATTATGCTATTCGCATGTTAAACATGAATGTGAATGCTAATTATTAAATCACTATACCTACGATCTAAAGCAGTGGTCGTCACACTTTTCTGGTGAAGGGCCACATAGGACAATGTAAGGTATCATTGCGGGCCACACATTTTTGGACTGTTTAGTTGACCACCAGTCAATTGACATATTTAATACCAAATGTTAAAAGGCTATTGTCCCCTAGATAAATCAATTATAATTATTATTTATGCAACGTGGGTATCTTATTAATTAGAAATAGGCGTCAAAACATATCTGTAATGACAAAGATGGCAATTATACAAGTATTTTTTACTATACCATACCACAAACATGTCATTATTATTTAGATATTTTTTACAACAAGTATCATTTAATATAAGCGTTTTGCGCGTTATGGTGTTGTACTTTTTTAAGCGTGTTTTTATTGGAAATTGAGTCCATTATCTACTAAAATCATTTGCTCAGCCGCGGGCCACAGAAATATCGTCCACGGGCCGCAGTTTGACGACGACGGATCTAAAGGATTCGATTCACTTTACTTATGAATCGATTCGAATGAAGATCGTATTAAAGTGAATCAATTTAAAAAGTCGCTAAATCGTATTCAATTGAATCGATCTTCATAAAAATCTAATTGAAACGTGCATCCCTACTTGACACATTGGTTTGTCAGTTGGTTATTAATAATCTGTATTTATTTATTAATTTCATGGAGTTAACTCAATGATTAAATTAAAATTGTGCCTATTGTCATCACAAACGACAGCATTACATTAATTAGAACTTATAGTAGTGTATGTGTTTTTAGTAGGAACTGCGTCATTTAAAAAAATTACCACCAGTGTCATGGTAAGTTTTTAAAATAACGAAACAATAAGTCGACTAAATTCAATAGTTATTTTGAATCGGCGGCCATTTTGATTTCAGTTTTCGTTCGGAAATTATTCTAAACAATTTATTTTACTATTAAAAATTTTGTTTAAAGTTCTTAGCGTCTATATGAGAATAGTAAATTCCATGGGCACCCTTATATTCTATCATTGCGAGATGTTCTTTATATGATGATATATTTTCTTTTGAGGCGCTTTGTGTAAGTCCAAGCTGGCCAGTTACAAGTACTTTTGGATGGTATTTTAGCCTTGCTTTATAACTCAGAATTACCAAGGATTTCTTCGTTTATTGTTTTGCGTTGCAGGTATTTATGTATTTCCTCATTTGTGACTAACCAAGATGGATTTTGTTCTTTATATAGTATATATAGTATCTGATTTTGCACACGTTGCAGTATTAGGATGTTAGTTACTGGCACTCCCCCACAGTTGCAGGCCATACATCCAGATTAGTTTCATCATCATATAAGCAGTTTGTTATAAATTGAAAACTTACTGTAGTGACCTAATAACCAGTGCAGTTCTTTGAAGCGCATTTTTATCTCTGTTCTTTGGATTTCACATGGTTAGGTTCTTAAAACACATTCCATTCCAAGATATTTGACGCTAATCTTATGAGGAAGTATGACATTTTCCAATTTCGCAGGGGAACAATCTTCTTTTCGTAGGCTGAAAGTTCCACGCACCAATTTACTTGTGCTTGCTTTGACCTTCCATTGCCGTAGCCACTCGTTGACTAGATCTCAACCTTTCTGGAATGTTTTTGTTGCTGTTTGGGGATCTGCATCACTGGCTAAAATGGCCGTGTCATCAGCAAAAGTGGCTATAGTTACATTATCGAGTTGTGGAAGATCTGCAGTGTAAAGAATGTAAAATAGCAGACCCAATTCAGATCCCTATGGGACTCCGGCTTTTATATAATAGAATTTTGATGTAGCAGAACCTTCCTTTACTTGAATTTGCCGGTCTTTTACATAAGATTGTAGGAGTGGGTAGTAGCTGTGTGGCAGACTATTTTGATTTTACATAGTAAGCCATCATGCCATACTTTATCAAAGGCTTGTATCTTATATAAGGCTGGTATGTCAAGGAGTGCTGACGAGCAATATTCTTTATTTTCTAATGTAGTTCTTATAATATTACACACGCGATGTACTTGTTCTACTGTTGAATGCTTCACACGAAAGCTAAACTGGTGGTCTGGTATAACATTGTTATCGCTAAGTAGTGGTAGTATTTAAGTAAAACTTTCTCAGAGTTTCGAGAAGATTGGCAACAGGCTGATAGGTCTGTAAGATTTAATATCATTTGGCGGTTTTCCTGGCTTGCGGATGATTAAAATCCGTGATATTTTTCCATAGACTGGGAAAGTGCTGCACTTGAAGGATACCATTAAATAAAGGGGTCAGAAACAAAATGGGTTTCTTTGGCAGCTGTTTTAGTATCTCTTTTGTGATAAGATCAAAACCTGGAGCTTTTTTGTCTTTTAATTCTCTTATCATCATTGGCTTTGCCTTATCCCAATCATTTGGGGTCGGCACAATATGTCTTTTTCTTCCATTTTATTCTATCCTGGCATTCTTCATCTGTCACTTCACAAACCCTTATGCATCACACATTCTTTCCATCGCATTTTAGGTCTACCTCTGCCCTTTTACTCATCTATTTTCAGGTTCAACATTCTTCTAGTAATGTGGTCAGCCTCTTCTCATTACACGCCCGTACCATGCCAATTTTTTTCCTCTCAATTTTATCATTTATTGGTGCAACTTTCAGAGATCCTTTTGTATACTCGTTTCTCGACTGGGCTTTTGACAAATTTATAAATCTGTCCTTTTAATTTAAGCGGCCTAAATTTATCACAAGTTACACCATTTACTTGTCTCCATTTCAGCCATTGCATTTATTTTTCTCCTAACACCTTTCTCTATTTCTCCATCACTCTGCAGTAGGGAACCAAGGTATATGAATTCGGAACTAGTTGGTACAGGGGATGAGCCTAAAGTTAAGGGTGTCGCACAAGAAGTTCTACCAAAGTCACAGAACAGATACCCTGTTTTGGATCTACTTATCTTTAATCCAGCCTTCTCTAGAGCTCGCCTCCACTTCTACAATCTATTCTGAAGCTCGAATCCATCCTCATCCACGAGAACAATATCACCTGCAAAAAGCAGACACCAGGGCGCCTCCTCTTGTAATGTTGCGGTTAAGGAGTCAATAACTAACAAGAAAAGGTAAACCTAACTTGTCCGTAAGACCAACTGCAGAGCCCACTTGCGTACTTACACTTTCGTACATACTTTTAATCAACCTTACATATTTCTCTGGCACCGCTTTCACTCTAAGGGCCCACCACAGGACTTCCCGAGGAATCCGGTCATGTCTTTTCTAAGTCCACAAATGTCATATGGGGGTTTTTATGTACTTCTACATTAATTACTGGATTGTAAAAATGGCATCAGTGGGGCTCCGTTCTGCCATAAACTCAAACTGGGATGATGATATGACGGTTTCCTTACGTAGTCTATTCTCGATCACTTTCTCTCATGCTTTCATAGTATGAGATAATAGCTTTTTTTGCTTAAATATTGGTAACAAATACGAATAATAGGCGCCATTCTAAGGGCATGGTTATTTCATTTAGCATTTTATTAAAGTATAAAGCTAACCACTTCGATCCATCTTCTCCCAAGGACTTACACGCTTCGATAGGAATTCCTTCGGGCCCTATCGCCTTACCATTCTTCATCTTTCTCAGTATATTCTGAATTTCTTCCACACTAATTGCATTCACTAAGCCCATATTTTATTTCACGCAAGCCAATTGGTGCTGCCAATCATTCTCTTAATTCAGATATATCTCAAAGTATTTCATCCATTCTTTAAATGCTTTTTTCTTTTCCTTTATTTTTTGTTTAATTTCATTATTCCACCACCAAGTCTCTTTAGGCATCTTTGTCGTTCCACGTGTAATGCCTACAACATTAACTACTGTATCTTTTATACAACCTGCTATATTCATCCAATATTCTGGGACTGTTTTATCTGACCCATTCCCTATTAAATTTATTTTTCTTATACTTTTAACGTAAAGGATTTTTTTATTGCGTAGGACTGCAGACAGGCTGACAGCCCGCTTAGAATTTAGCAGTTACCGTCGCCTATAGGTGTTTGCAACGCCTGTGGCATCGCAAACACGCTACTGTCCCATAAAGGTACAGGAACTTGGGTCACTAATGCCGGAACACAACACAAGGTTATTATGGCGGCATACTTAAGACCAAAGGTGGTCGCCATCCAGACGGGCTTGAGGCCCTACCACGTAGCTACGTGGTAGGGCCTACCAATCTAGCTAGGTTGGGTTGTTTTGTCGCCTTTTACGACAGGCCGACCCCGGCCACAGAGGTTAGTATTCTTTCTTCGCCCCTGTACGGATCTTCTGTATTCTATATTTTCAAGTAATCTCCATTTTATTTTTGGTTGTTGCCTTGGACGATTGTCTTTAGAATTAAGTTTAAGGTCTGCCGCTAATAGTCTATGCTGGGATGTCATAGGTTCTTCTTCATCCCAGTGTCAAATCCTGGTTGCAACCGAAACTTCTGTTTCGGTGCCCGGGGTCCGCTTTCCGACTTTTTCTACTCCACTTCGCACGGTATTCAGCATCCCTGGTAATGAGCTCACTGGCACGCATGTCACCTCTCACGACGTCAGACCACCACTTTTTGAGTCTAACCCTTCTTCCGGGGCCCGGCGGAAGCGGAATGGCCAGACATTTGTTCCCAACGTAGTTAGCCAGTTACCGTAAAACGTGGCCATACCAGCGAAGATGACACTCCTGCAGTTATTCGCAATGTCACGGACATGAAGGCTGCCGCGAATGTGGGAGTTCCTAACGTGTTCCATCCGCGTCACTCCACACATCTACCGCAGCATATTGATCTCCGTAACACGCAGTCCCTGCTTGTGCTGCTCTAGCATCGGCCACGCTTCACAGCCATATAAAAGGACAGGTCTTATAAACCTGTCCCTTCAACTTAACCAGCATCTTAGGGTCACAAATGACACCAGTCACCTCACGCCATTTGGTCCATTGGTCCATTTGGTCGCAATAAATGTCACCAGACGCGTGAAATACAGATCCCAGGTATTTCACCTGGTTCGTGCGCTCGACCGTGTCTTACAAACAAGACTTACTCAGTCTTGTTATGTAAGATAATTCACTACACAAATTCAATATCCTCTGAGGATTTGAGAGCTCTAATTATCACAGCATCTTGTTCATTTAGTAGGTGGACTGAGAAAATTGAAACTAGCTGCCGCTAGTTAAGAAGTCCTTGATTTTATTAAAAATCAGTCTCCAATCTGTGTTCTCCCCTATTATATATTTGTTTGATAGTGATCTTATTCGTGCTCCTTAATCGTTAAAGGCTGCTCTAAGCTTTGATTTTCTCAACTTTTTTATTGTCTCGTGGAAGTCAATACAATTATTCTACATCTTGAGCCTTTTTTCAAATTTTATCGCTTCGGACATTACAACTGTTTTAAACACTTTTAAGAAAATGTCAGTACAATCCCACTCTGTATGCAACACTTCATTAAAATTTCCGAACGTAATCTAAAATTTTTCCCTCGAACTACTACCGTCGGCCATTCTGGTTTTAATTCTGTCGGTTAATAAATGTTTATTGCATATTTGTATGAAATTCTTGTGAAACCTTTCTATAAAGCAACAATAAATACTGCGCATATGTTTCGTTAACTGTTATTTATATCTGAAAGTGCAAAGAATCAGTGTGTTTATCAGGTTTGTTGTTATTTTTGTTTATTTCTATTTATCAATGCGTGTTAGGTTATGTATGAACGAATTGATAATTATTTTTTATTTAAAGGTATATTCTTATTAATTTTGTATAAAGTTTGGTGGTAAATAATGTTTTGTTATGTAATAAAGATTTAATTCAAGGTCTGAGCTCTGCTTAATGTACAATTTTGTTGTAATATTTGAAGGATTAAACTCAATATTTCGATAAATTCCTGTTTGTTTTAAAATGTTTTGTTACTAAATTGATCGTTCCATAATTTGAGTTTCGCGTTAGTAAATTAATCGTAGTCGTATGATACATCAAAAAACGGTACAGGATAAAAGATTGTAAAAGTGTATTATAAACGAATGATTGTCGTAGCAGCGAACCCTGCCCGGGCGGGAGCTTTGCGTAAAAGCATTTACCTCCCCAGCGTCAGACATACATGGACATGGTTTTAGTGGGTTACCAGCGTTGTTTTATTACTGTGGAATAGCAAATAAGCTGACAGCCCATTTAATAGTAAACAATTATTGTTGGGATAAAGGCCAACTAAAGAACTATCGTCCTATTTCACTTCTGAGCCACGTCTGTGAGCTGTTTTCCAGGGTCATCACAAATTGTCTCACAAGAAGACTTGATGAATTCCAACCACCGGAGCAGGCCGGGTTTCAGTGGGGTTATAGCACATTGGCCACATTCATACGGTGCAGCATGTTATACAGAAAACAAGAGTATAACCTGCCCCTATGTCTCGCGTTTGTGGACTATGAGAAAGCTTTTCCGTCGAGAACTGGGCGGTTCTGGAGTCCTTGCAGTGCTGCCAAGTGGACTGGCGATACACCAAAGTGTTGAGATGTCTGTATGACACCACCACAATATCCGTCCGAGTACAGAGTCAGCAGTCTCAGTGCATCCAAGTGTGTAGATGCAGTGTGAGACAGGGTGAGGTTCTTTCCCCGAAACTGTTCTCAAACACCTTGGAGGACATGTTTAAGATGCTACACTGGAAAGGGCTGGGCATAACGTGAATGGCGAGTACATCTCACACTTGTGATTCACGGACAACATAGTCCTTATGGCGAATTCACTGCCAAGTCCTGCAACGGATGCATCATGACTTAGCTGTGGCCTCTCAACATATTGGTCTCGGCATGAACTTGGATTTATTTTTGGAGAAATTATGTACAATCAACTGGTCTATCCAAGGCCAGTCATTATTGGCAGAGTTCCTCCTCGAAACTGTTAGTGAATAAACCTATCTTGGTCAAATTCTATGCCTTAGCAGAAATAACTGAGAGGGAGACCGCCTGGAAGATTCAGCTGGCTTGGGCAGCTTTTGGGAAATTACATCTGTGGGTTTCTTTGTAAAGGAGGAAATACTATTTATTAGTATGGGTACATCCGTCTGGACATTGGCCAGTAGAGGAATACTGGGGCCGTTTTAAGTGGGTATTCCAGTGACAAGTGTAACTTAGTCAATTTTGGGAGCTCATGGGCGCCATGCATGGGAGTCCCGAAGTGACAAGGTGTCCAACAAACATATCCACCTCATCAAAAAAATTGTAGGCTAGTCATATTTTCTAGTCTTGAGTAAGTAAAGTATGTTAAAGATTATATTGATGATTAACTCATTTTATTCCCCCAGTATAATTATATTTTACTAGTCCAAAATAAGACTGGAACATAGAATCACTGGGGAGTTTGTTTTGCCTTTCTTCTGTATGGAGCGTTTTGTATTTCAAATGGTTGGAAATGAATAATTAAATACTTCTTGATCTATACAAATAAATAAAATTGGAGGGTCTGTTTGTAATATTAAAATAACCGCTTTTTACTAAGTGCATTTGAATGTATACATGGTACATATACCAAAGCAACATTTTTGTCTATCTGTCTGTTTGTTCCGGCTAATCTCTGAAATGGCTGCACCGATTTTGACGGGACTTTCACTGGCAGATAGCTGATGTAACAAGGACTAACTTAGGCTATTTTTATTTTAGAAAAAAAATAGCTTTTGTTAAAAATGATAAGTTTAGGAAATTTTATATTCCAATTTAAGTTGACCTCAGATTTATATAATCAATCATATGAAATAGGGTTCAGTTTAGGCTGGAATTTGTAGGTTTTATTTCTAATTTATGTTGACCTCACATATCCAAAAAATGCTACTCAAAGCCACAATTACACGTGGACGGAATCGCGGGCCCAGCTAGTATACAATAAGTTACGTAACATATTATATTGATTGTCATAGATGTTTCACTTAAATAGGGGAATAAATTGAGCACATATTCGAAGGTTTCAAAACTTATCTTAGATGTTAATCCAGGGGTAGGTGTGTAGTTGTCACAGTGGGTCCGAACTTGTGTCTTCTCCTCTTGCCAACTGTGGGGGTGTACGGGCACATTGCAAGGGAGCCCCACACTACTCCATCCCCAACCAGGTGGCGGGGTGTGCATAAAATATTTTCCACCTCATTTTTTCTTCCCTTTTAGCTATCTGCAATCGGCTACATAGCCATAATCAGATGGTTTCCATTTCCACACTGATTATAAATGGCACTCCTGTAAGTGGCACCATTATAGTGTAATGTTGGATTTAGATTCTCTGATCCAGGCTTAGTATCTGCCATCTTTTGAGTTGATATACGTTTTCAGGACTTGTGTTCAGTAGACTTGTGGCTAGCTCGTTTTTTTTTCACCTCATAACATAAAAATTAATAAAAAAGAGATAAGTGTAGTTATGTTTATAATAAAATGTTTTGAGTACCCATAGACTTAACATTTTTGAATTATAATTTTTAATATGGAAGTTTTTAATTGGTGTTTTCTTCTGAAGGTTGTATTTTTTTATTGCTGTGGACAACAGACTGGTTGAAAGTCCCTTTAATTACGTTGATATTTTACTAACTCTTGCATTTCAGAAAAAAACTAGTAAAAAAATATAAAGATTGATATCCAGCAATCCACTTTTTAGAAGACTAACATTCATTTTCTTGCCAGTAATTGACTGTTCTTTCTCAATAAATTTTGGAAAATGTATTGAGAAGGAACAGTCAATAATTATGTGTTAAAAATATCACTAATTTTCTTAAATTCTTTTAGTTGTCATTAAGTTCTTTTACCTTTTTTACTTCCAATTTAAATGTAATTTTGTATATAATATAAGTTATTAAATTAGAAAAATATAGATGTAATGAACGCCATACACGATCCAGTTTACAGTCAAGTTTGCAGTGTGCTTGAAGCGGTATCAAGTTTGCAGTGCATGTGACACACCAGTTGAATCCATGGCATCGCCAGTGAAAGAGGACGACGCGTTAGCCATCCTAGGCTTAATGCAATTAATAGCAATTAAGAAAACAGACTGTCTGTGTTTTCTTCCGCTTCTCTGTACTTCGCGACTAGTTTATCTAGAGCTGCATTTTTCTTTAGCCTAGTCAATAAAAAAGAAATAAGTATTAAAATAGGTGAATAATCGGGGATCGCGTAACAACATACAAAAAATACAGTAGAATTGTATAACCTCCTTTTTCGAAGTCGATTAAGGAGGTCACAAACGTAGCTATAATATATATTAATATGAATCATATTGAGGCATATTACGACATATTTTCCATGTAAATTTTCGAGTGACCGTACACGCAGCTATAATATATATTTCTATGACATCACAAAAATATGTCGACATGTATATTTTGGTATATTAATATATATTTTAGTATATTAATATATATTTAGATATATTTTGAGGATACGTGATGTTCCATTTCTCATAGAATAATGTCGGATTTGAAAAAAATCCAAAATCCACTTTTTACCATATTTGGATACTACATTGTCTAATTATTATACAGTATTGAGAAGTAGTAATAAAATATAGACTCTAGTACATTGCCAAAAAGCTTACTTTTTATTGTAAGAACTGTTAGGGTACGTTAAGGACAACGTCGCGATGAGTGTAATAGCCGAATCAAGGCGTTCTCGACCGTATTTTCTTAGCGGTAAAATAAAAAATCGCATGACCTAATTCGAAGACTGGTTTATTTAGGGTTTCGCAATTTGTTTAGGGCTTTATGATTATTACTGTTTAAAGTTTGAATGTGGTAATGGGATTCTGGACACCAAATGTTTTACAACCTCAGTTCTAAAATACTGTGCAAATTTATTCGATGATAAATCATGATACAATTTGAATTCACCACGAGTTCTCTTTTGTTTTATATGCGGCTCTACCCAGATGGTTCTATTTCTCGTTCCTGACAAGGCAACACCCATACCAAATTCAGCATCGGAATCATCCTCTGAGGAACTTTCAGTTAGATCTAAAAGTAATGCTCTTGTCGAATCCATTTAGATACCTAGATTGATTATAGTGTTATTTCAAAATTTGTACATCCTGTACAGGAAATAAGCTGCGCTTGCAAGGACGACCGCAGACCGAGTGAGGGCAAAATATATACTATAGTATAGCTCCCGTGTGTGGTAGCTTGCTATAATATATATTATAGTACGGTATATTAATATATATTATAGCTGACGGGCTTTAAAAACCAACTTAAAATACGTTATTACGTCTCAAAATGAAATCCAATTAATTCGCGTTTGCATTAATTTCCCTATCTTTTGGTTAAAAAAAAAGGATTTAATTTGCTGCGTAGTAAATATGTAGGTAATGATATGAAGGAAGGATATATTTTTTATTTGCTACAAACATGGTTCATTTTTGTAAATATTAATGTAGTTGCTCAGGATTTCTATATCGTGCAGTATTTTGCGACATGGCGCTTATAACGCGCGGTGCGTGCGCACGTCTTCGCCTGCCGATGCCGACTAACGTCATGCATACTTAACCGCTCATACACACGTTCAAGTTTACATGATGCTGCAAACTTGATCAAGTCGGCAGAATCGAAATTAAATTTTTGCTTCAAGTAGACTTGTCATGCACACTGATAGCCATACACCTTCAAGTTTACCGGACACCGCTTCAAGCGCACTGCAAACTTGACGGTAGACTGGATCGTGTATAGCGTCCATAAAATAAGTTGAATTCAAGTTTTCACCTTAGCAGGCTTAGTCAGGCCGCGACCCCAACAGGCGCTGGCTTGCGTTCATGGGCCTCTTTAAAGTGGAGGGGGTGATAAGCACCAACATTTCTTTTTCACACAGGGCTGAGCTGGGCGCGCGGAACACCGACGCTCGGCTCTGTGTGTGCCGGCTGCGGCCTTTTTATCTTAATATATACCTGCCATTTTATTACCTTGACTAATTGTATTTAACTCCTCAGCTTTCCACTATGATCGTCGTATGAGTGTGTGAAGGAGGAGAATACTGTAACAAGTGTGTATTCTTCGTCATCTGCTGATAGTCTTCACCAGGATGTTTCAGAAACCGACTTTTGGCAGCACCGCTGCCACGGGATTTGGTGAGTTACTACTGAATTATGCTAATCAAAATAAGATTGATATATCCAATCTGCTTTCCTGGTATCATTTCCCTCGCCCGCTGTTACCCTCAGTCTCTGTGCGCATGTGCGCGCGTAACTTTTGATCCGTGCAGGGGCGGAGAAAGAATACTAACCCCTGTGGCCGGGGTCGGCCTGTCGTAAAAGGCGACAAAACAACCCACCCTAGCTACGTGGTAGGGCCACAAGCCCGTCTGGATGGCGACCACCTTTGGTCTTAAGTATGCCGCCGTAATAGCCTTGTGTTGTGTTACGGCATTAGTGACCCAAGTTCCTGTACCCTTATGGGACGGCAGCGTGTTCGCGATGCCACTGGCGTTGCAAGCACTTATAGGCGACGGTAACTGCTAAATCCCAAGCAGGCCGCTAGCCTGTCTGCTGTCCTACAGCAATAAAAAAAAAAAAAACTTACCAGTAGGTTCAAGTTTGCTTTTGTAATTGTAATCAATGGCTGCCTGAGTTCCGGCTGAGGTTTTCTCATGATTTGGAGATTTTCTAAAAAAGGCGTTATAAAGTTTCTTAGAGGCCGGCAGCGCGTTGTTGCAAACGTCCATAGGCGATGGTGACCACCAACAATCAGGTGAGCCGTTTGCCTACCTGCTGCCTGCTAGAAAAAAAAGACGACATACCGTTTTATCCATGCAGGGGCGGAGAAAGAATACTAACCCCTGTGGCCGGGGTCGGCCTGTCGTAAAAGGCGACAAAACAACCCACCCTAGCTACGTGGTAGGGCCCCAAGCCTGTCTGGATGGCGACCACCTTTGGTCTTAAGTATGCGTAGTGACCCAAGTTCCCGTACTCTTATGGGACAGCAGTGTGTTCGCGATGCCACTGGCATTGCAAACATCCATAGGCGGTGGTAGCTAAATTCTAAGTGGGCCGTCAGCCTGTCTGTTAAATACCAGCAATAATAAAAAATGATAAAATTTCAGTGCACCTCTTTGTGGCCTTTCAGAATTTCTTTTTTTGAAGGAATAAACGTTGCTTGAGCAAAAAAGTGTAGAAGAAATAAAGCATGGTAAACATTATTATGAATAAAGCCAACCGGCTGCCTAATTTGAAAACAGTGTGAGGGATAATATTTTCAAAATCAATTTTTTAGTATTTTTCTATCAAGTGGAGTCTTGTGAACATGATCTTATCCATATTTTTATAAATTAGATTTTTGTCAGTTACTGTATTATGGAATTGTTTAGCCGCAGACTAGAGACGACAGGATTTGGTTTATACAGAAACTAGTTGACCCAGCAAACATTCTGCCATATTATGAATTAAAAAAAAAAGAGTTGCCCTATGTCCTTTTCCGAGGTCCAATCTATGACTACTGAAATTAATCAAAATTGGTTCAGCGATTTAGATGTGAAAGTATAAAACACGAACAAACTCACTTTCACATTTATAATAGTAGTTAGAATGACAGCATACACACAGATGGACAGATAAACAATGTGTACCATATATTTTAATATTTGTGAATTTGCCATTATCCCATAAACAATTATTATATATTTACAGGATCTTTCAACTCGGCGGCGTCGACCGCGTCGCCGTTCGGCGGTTTTAAACCAACAGCTGGAACCAGCGCGTTCTCAACCGCGCCCACGTTCGGTTCTGCTGCCACCACCCAGCCAGCTGGTGGGGGTAAGTTATCTTTGTCTCCTTTTCCTATATCCTTCCACCTTAAACGGGGTTTCTTTTTTTTTCAACTAATGGCGGAACACAACACAAAGTTATTATGGCGGCATACGTAGACCAAAGGTGGTCGCCATTCAGACGGGCTTGGGGCCCTACCATGTAGCTAGGGTGGGTTGTTATGTCGCCTTTTACGACACGCCGACCCGGCCGCAGAAGTCGGTATTCTTTCTCTACCCCGCCACTGCACGGATGAAACGTACAGTGACTTGTTTTTGTCATTTTTACCCCCTTCTCTCCCTTTTGTGACCATCCATAGTATATGAGAAGACTTCCACCGCTCCTCTTGTTTTCACATAGTCAATCATAAATATTTTTTCATAAATTTTTTGTAAAAGTTATAAAAGATTGGCTCATTAATACAGCGCTTACTGCTTGATGCCAAAAGGATATGCATATTTATAGTTACAAGTAAAAACATAACGCTGCACGCTATATTTGAATGTAGCATGAGATTCCTTAAGGATATTGACTTTGTGACGAAGACCAAAGCCTAAACATCTCGGACACTGCTTCATCAAAGCATCAACAACATCATTTAGTCTCTCAATTACACTGAACACATAGTCACCTTTTCTTTGGTCTACTCGTCCTGTGTCCAACCACTGATTCATAGCATTTCTCTTGTCATATGGCATTATTCCCTTCGCACTAATGGTAGTATTTATTCATTAGGTCTCTTTGGGTCCACGAATACATCGGGAGGCCTCTTCGGCAGCACAGCCTCCACATCAACGGGGGGATGGGGCTCCACTAATACAGGTGGTTTCGGGTTTGCATCCACAGCGAACAACAACAATACCCTCTTTGGTAATACAACCAATACTAGCCTGTTCCCCAATGCGAATACCAACACCTCGTTCGGAGCCAAGCCAACTGGTAAGTTCCTTTTTTATGTGAACTTTAGCAACGTTGTGATTTGAAAATTCGATGAAACGAGAAAGCGACACCAAATTTCATACGTGCATGGGCGGAGAAAGAATACAGTCCTCTGCGGCCGGGGTCGCCCTGTCGTAAAATGCGACAAAACAACCCACCCTAGCTGCGTGGTAGGGCCCCAAGCCCGTCTGGATGGCGACCACCTTTGATCTTAAGTATGCTGCCATAATAACTTTGTGTTGTGTTCCGGCATTAGTGATCCAAGTACCCATAAGGGTACGGGACAGCAGTGTGTTTGCGATACCACTGGCGTTACAAACACCTATAGGCGACGGTAACTGCTAAATTCTAAGTGGGCCGTCAGCCTGTCTGCTGTCCTACAGCAATAAAAAAAAGGACATTTATAAATAGGATCCTTTATTCTTAACTATGTGTTGTGTTCTGACATTAGTGACCCAGATTCCTGTATACCTATGAGTATGCAAATAATCATAGGCGACGGGAGCTGCTTACTATTAAGTGGACCCCCAGCCTGTCTGCTGTACCTAAGCAATAAAAAAAAATCACAAAAGAGATGGACTTGTTTGATTTTAAACGATTATTGTTTTCACCAGGTTTTGGCTTTGGCTCGACCACAACGAATACCGCAGCGCCGTCTGGGGGTCTCTTCGGTACCACACCTTCCACGGGAACAGGGTTGTTTGGACAACAGAACAACGCCCTGGGCAGTGGTGGTGGTCTGTTCTCCAATACTGCTGGTGAGTTTTAATATTATTATATAATTATACCTATGTGATATCCCTGCTTGCCACGATGTCCTTCGTCGAATGTATTGTTGCGAAAGAAGCCACGAGTTTCAAGGCCTTTAACTTGCCAAAAGGAGGATTGCTGTGAGCCACCACCAAAAATCTAGTAATATAATAATTTTATTCGATGATTGGGTGCCATTGTTCGTCTGCGAGCGGTTGTGATCGACGGATTTGTGGACAATGCGCGACTGGTACTAGGGACCGCCAGCTGATCAGTGGCTGAATAGTCCGCATGTGGCAATTGTCTATGTTGTTCATTTCGAGAAGCAAGACAGAGGACAGTCCTTGTGACGTAATTGTTGAACGTGAATTGTGCACGGACCCCGTAAAAGTCCCTGCACGGAGAGTGTTATATTGAGGTTGCATTATAATTTAATGTTTTCAAGGTGCATTCGGGCAGCAGCAACAGGCGCCTGGAACCGCCCATGTGAAATACAATCCAGTTGTGGGCACCGATGTGGTGGTCAAGTCTGGGGCATCGACGAACATCAATATCAAGCACCATTGCATAACTTGCATGAAGGTGAGTGCATTTTTAAAGTTCCCACTGACATGACAGCCAAGAACCTGCATGATGAAGTTAGCTTATTACTGTCTCTCATGTTTCCCTGAAAACTCGTAACTATACACAGTAGTTTCTCAAATATTCATAAATCCACAACACGTGTTTTATATTAGTAGAGATAAAAAATATATACATATTTATTCATAAAAATACATGTATGTGATTTTAAACTATAATGATTTTGGGCCACCCAAGATTTAACGCAAGATTTGAATGTGTCGCCGTTTGTGCAGTAAAGTGTTGGCAACCCAAAAAAAAAAACAAATAATTTGACAGTAGTTAAAATGGAGCTTTACACGATAGAACAACGTGTCTTTATTATTGAACAACAATTCAAAAATAATGAAAGCTTGGCGGCCACACAGACACACACATACACACACAGACACACGCACACACACGCACACGCAACGTCACACACACACGCACGCAACGTCACACACGCAACGTCACACACACACACACACACACACACACACACACACACACGCAATCGCAATGCCACACACACACACGCGCGCAACGTCACACACACACACACACACACACACGCAACGTCACACACACACACACACACACACACACACACACACACACACACACGCAACGTCACACACACACACACACGCACGCAACGTCACACACACACACACACACACACACACGCAACGTCACACACACACACACACACACACGCACGCAACGTCACACACACACACACACACACACACACACACGCAACGTCACACACACACACACACACACACACACACACACACACACACACACACACACACACACACACACACGCAAGCAACGTCACACACGCAACGTCACACACAAACACACACACACGCAACGTCACACGCAGAACGTCTGCCGCGTCAGTTAGTATATACATTCATACAAACTAACCGCTGCTGAAGTAGTCGTGTTGTATCTTTTTGTGATCATTATTGTCATTTAAATGTATCCCTTAGGAATATGAGAACAAATCCCTTGAGGAGCTCCGCCTAGAGGACTACATGGCCGGCAGAAAGGGTGCCGCCAACACGGGCATGTTCGGTGGCTTTGCGCAGCCAACTGAAAACAAGCCGCTCTTCGGCGCCTCTACTGGTGATTTTTTGTTATACTAATTGTAATTTTTTATTTTTTTTTATCGCTGATCAAACAGCAGACATCCAGAAGCCAACTTAATAGTTAGCAGTTACCGTCGCCTATGGATGTTTGCGACGCCGGAGGCACCGCGAATGCGCTGCTATCCGCAAGAGGTACTGGAACCTGGGTCAATAAATAACAAATATGTACTTTTTGATTAATGATTGTGGTGGTTCAGCGGTAATTTAAATTATTACTCACCCGCCACTGGGGGCTGGATCGTATCAGAAGCGGGAACTACGGGATCTTGCTCCTCTTTTTGGTTTTGACCAAGGCCGGGGGCAGCGGTTGCCTCTACTCGCGGTTCGAAGTGGACTGTGCCGCGGGGGAGCGATCGCCTCGCGAGTCGGACTGCGCTCTTCGCCAGCGGCGTGGTATCCGCCCCTTGCATAGCGTGTGTGTTGGTAAGGGATGGATAATATGGTAGGAGGGGTATAGGAGCGGAGTGCGGGAGCGGAAGCGGGGTTTGGGAACGGGAAGAAGACCGATGCACGCTCAACGCCCGGCGCATAAGAGCTTTATTTACGGGCCTGACAGAAGATCGGTGTTTTTTAAATTAGCTTTATTGAATCAAACTAAGCCCTTTAGTAATATGTCAATTGTTTAATACCCATAACACAAGCGCTCTGCTGCTTACTTTGACACTACGAGTAGATGGCGTTGTGTCAATTTTTCAACATATTTATTTAGATAAATACGCCATCTTGTTATTTTTTTTTTCTACATTTAGGTGGTTTCGGTCAACCGGCGACCACTAGTACTTCGAATGTTTTCGGCGGTGGGGGTATGACCACGGGTGGGGGGTTCGGCCAGGGGAGCGCGTTCTCCTTTGGCTCCAACGCCCAGAACAACAACACCACAGGCCTTTTCGGGGCGAACAAGCCCGCTTTTGGAGCTACTAATACTACAGGTGAGTGTACATACATTGACTGCCGAATACTCGGATCTGAATGGGGCGGGGCCTTACAGTTACCCTCCCACTCGGGGCGGGATGTATATGTTTTGTTTTATTGCTGTAGGACAGCAGACAGGCTAACGGCCCGCTTTAAATTTAGCAGTTACCGTCGCCTACAGGTGTTTGCAACGCTGGCGTTGGCATCGCGAACACGCTGCTGTCCCATAAGGGTAAGGGCAGGGGTAACTTGGGTCACTAATGGCGGAACACAACACAAGGTTATTATGGCGGCATATTTAAGACCAAAGGTGGTTGCCATCCAGACAGGCTAGGGACCCTACCACGTAGCTAGGGTGAGTTGTTTTGTCGCCTTTTACGACAGGCTGACCCCGGATTGACAGAAATAGGTTTTACAGGCCACGTGTTATGGGTACGTTCCTTAACGCAATGGGGCCGAACTAACACTTACATTAGAATTTATTTGTAGGTACAGGTTTGTTCGGCGCTGCGACAACTCAGCCCTCGACTTTCGGCAACAACACGTCCACATTCGGCTTCGGCACCAACACGCAGACCCAGGTGAGTTTTACACACACATATATATCCAAATATTAGATTTTGTTTATGGTTAACTTAATTTGTGATGGTGAAGAATTCACCAACGCGTGTAACAGAACGTTTCAGCGTATAATTCGCTGAGAAGTGTCACAGAGCGTTCGAAGCCTTAGAGAAATCGAAAAAAAAAATATATATTCTAAACTAATTTAATTCTGATTAGAACTTTTTATACATTTTTGAAGGGAATATGGAGTGTTGATTGGTTATAGAATTATCCATACTAATATCATATTATTAAAAATTTTTTTTATAATTTACAATATACAACATTACATCTTAAGGTTTCCCCAAACAAATTTTAACTACTAATACTAATATTTTAACTTAGAAAATAACCGAGCCTGCTACTTCTGTTGATCGTATTGGGCCCCCACAACACAGACTGATCTAGCGTGGGGGCCACGGTTAATATGTTTTGAATTGCATATGAATGTTTGTACACATTTTGTCTGCACTTGCAATATCTGTTATTTCGCACAATTTTACATGTTGTAAATAAATAAAAAGGAGATGTAGTGACAAAAATTGAGAAAGGTATGCTGAGATGGTTTGGCCATGTCGAGAGAATGAATGATGAACGATTGACGAAAAAAGTGTATAAGGCGAGTGTGAATGGAAGTGTTGGAAGGGGTAGACCTAGGCGGACGTTTCGAGACCAGATCAGGGACGTCTTGAAAAAAGGCCAGGTCAAGAGTACCCTCAACCGAAGGGCATGTATGAAGGGAATAATGAAAGTGGACGAAGCGAAACAAGTATGTAAGGATCGTAGCAAGTGTAAAGAAGTGGTCTCTGCCTACCCCTACGGGAAAGAGGCGTGATTATATGTATGTATATAAATAAATATTTTTTCATTATAAATGTGAAAGTAACTCTGTCTGTATGTCTGTTAGGTTTTCACACATAAATTTCAACCAATTTTGATGATATTCGTTCGGTATAGAGATAGATTGGACCTTGAGAAGGACTATAATTATTATTATTGTCGCTAAAATGAACTTGAAGGGGGTGAAGTAAGGATGAAAGTAATTTAATTTGATTTTTAAATTAATATGGTAGAACAACGTTTGCCGGGTCAGCCAGTACAAATATAAAATTAAATAATTTATTTATTAACTACTTGCGTTGGAAAGAAGTGCTCAAAAGCATCACGAAGTGTGTTGCTTTTTTTTTTATTGTTGAAAAACATCAGACTAAAGATGAGGCGTATTTACGGTACCAGGTTTTAAAACCAGGTTTTCACTTCTAAGTACGGCGCCCTGGTACGAGCAAAAAATACTTGCAAGTATGAAAGTATATGTGCTTAAGTCGGATGCTCAAAATACTTGAACACTCACATGAAAATACTGCATAGGAAAATGATTCATATCTTATTAGGAATAAAAAATAATGGGATTTGTGAATAAAAAAATACTTTGAACTTCAAAGTATTTTTTTATTTATACGATTTTGCTCCTTATTCGTCATGGAATACGGGCTGAATTCCTATGCAAGTATTTTCAAATTTGAACACCGCCGCGTCTCAAGCAGTATGTACGGTGCTCGGCGCATTGAGTTTCAAGTATTTTTAAAACCTGGTTTTTGACCCCTGGTATTTTTCCATACTCGTACTTAGAAGCCCTGGTATTCAATTTTGCAAGTATGTCTCATCGCTACATCAGACAGGCTGACGGCCCGCTTAATAGTTTGCGACGCTAGACGCTAGGGGCACCGCGTATACGCTGCTGTCCTCATAGTGGTACAGAAACCTGGGACACTAATTAATGCCAGGACGCATTGCTAGGTTACTATGGCGCTATACTTAAGGGTGGTTGGCATCCAGATGGGTTTGGGGCCTGTTGGAGGGTTGTGTTGTCGCTTTATACGTCAGGTCGATCCCGGCTGCAAGAGTCAGTATTCACACTCCGCGCCTGCACGGAGAGAACGCAATATTGCAAGGATCAAGGTGGCTCATCTTTCCAACGACGACTTATTGCAGATCAAATTACTCTTAACAAAATTATGACATATGTTATTGACTGTCCAGATTTACTTTCTAAATTTAACCTTTATATACCTCCTCGAATACTCCGTAACAGACCTTTATTCTCACTGCAATCCTTGTCCACCAATTACCGTCAAAATAGTTTTGTTTATCGCGCTAATTCCTTTAACGAATTAATTAATGACAGCAATACCGACTTAGACCTGTTTCATTCTAGTATTAATACAATGAAAAGGCAGCTTATACTTAACTTTTTTGCGAAATACATTTGATAATGCTAAGTATCTTACTAATAAACTTACTGAATTTACTCATTGGATTGATTCTCAATCATTGAATCGATTAATGACAACAAATTTGTACTATTTGTTTTTGTACTATTTGTATTCTAATCTGTCACTATCAGTGGAAACTTGTAAAGACTTTCTCTGTATTTATTTTTAAGTTATTAAATGTTATTATTAGTCGTAAGTCTCTCTAAAACTTAAATAAATAAGTGGTTAAAGTCTGTGGCTAAACTGAGATTAATATTGTATGAATTACTATCAAATTTTAATAGCAAACGAGCATGTTTGGCGCTAAACCAGCGACGACGGGATTCGGCACGCCCGCCACTAGCGGCTTTGGCGGTTTCGGCACCAACACCGGCCTGTTCGGCAACAAGCCCGCACAGACGCAGGCGTCCGCTTTCGGTACGACCACGCCCGGTGAGTAATTATTATCATACTATCAAATCATGATTATCACTGAAAAATTAATAAATTATCTGTTTGCGCCTGAATTTCTTTTGTACGCAATGATTAATACTCAATATTAAAAGTAGATGGCGCCTATAGCAATATTTAACCTAGTCTGAAATAAAAATATTTTGACATGGCTCGCATGAAGAAGTTTTATTTCTTCATTACCATTTGCGAGTTGGTACATGGTCCTTCAAGCCGGATTTAAACTAGGAAGCTATTAAAAGAAGACTAACTTTCAGCAATATGACGAACAGGTGTCCCTGTTAAATCTATTAGAGATATTAACGATTAAACACTATTTTAAAGGTTTATATCTTCTATATAAATAAAATAGGTCTGCAGTTGTGCGACCATCATGGTAAGTTTTATTTCTTAGACACTTGCCCTAATCTAAAAAAAAATTATTGCGATATCTTCATTTAATATAAAGTTATAAAAGTTTTAAGAAACAGCAACGTGTGTTTATTAAAACAAAGTGGGGCGAGCCGTGTAGCGCGCATGCGTAGGAGAGGGGAAGTCTCTACCTCTGCCTCATGGGGCCGTCCATTAATCACTTGATGTATTTTTTAGAATTTTTTAACCCCCCCCCCCCCCCTTGGTGATACATGGTGAGGTTTAAGACTAACCCCCCCCCCCTCCATATATCACGTGTATTTTTTAGTACCTACAAAGGATCTTAATTTTAAGTATCATCTAATTTTATTATAGAAAATTAAAGAATACAATAATAACGTTTAGAGGAAGACAGAAAGGTTGCAGATTGTTTTTACTGACATAAAAATAATGAAAGAAATGCGACAAACTTTTTTATACTAATACATGAACAATGAACATAATTTAATGTACAGTATCCTCGGACCACGGATTTGCAAGACTTTCTTCAACACCAATAACTGGATAAGCATCTTGCAAGTCAGTTGTTGGCACAGTGCTAAATTGGATTTTGTACGCGTTTGCCGAAAAAATAAATACACGTGATATATTTTTACCCCCCCCTTTGTGATATTTGGTGATTTTTTTATGGAGCCCCCCCCCCCCCTTCGAGCCTCACGTGATTAATGGACAGCCCCCATGACGAAAGCAACGCGGATGAAGTCGCGGGTATCGGCCAGTTTCTAATATGAGCTCGTAGAGGTAACGTTACGACCGTGCCGGTATGAAGGATTCTTCACAGTTTTTTCCTTCATAATCGGTATATGGCGGTCTTCTAAATGGCGTTATACCCTATATAAACGTTATACCCTAGCGTTCGGAAACCTTTCGGGCGGTTTCGGCACCACCACGTCGACTTCAGGTGGGATTTTCGGCGGTGGGGGCGCGTTCGGCAAGCCGGCCACCTCGCAGTCGGCGTTCGGCTTCGGCGCCACTCAACCGACATTAGGTAAGAGATGATCGGGACTGGTTTTGTGGAATATTTTGCAAAATATGAATCTATATGTATATTTTTTTCTGCTAATAATAATGATAATTTTATATTTTTTTAATGTAATTTTTCGTAGTTTTATGTTTATTTTACAAAAAGATCTCTAATTCTATAAAAAAAGAGATACTAAATTGGAGAGAACACTAACACAGTGCCATCTAGTTCTAAAATAAGTAGCAGAACGCTTCTGTTATGGATACTAGAGAGCTTATATCTTACTAGCTGACCCGGCAAACGTTGTTCTGCCATATAAATAATAAAATGTCAAAAAATTAAAAAAAATTTTTTGGGGTTGGGTCACCCCTAACATTTAGGGGGATGAAAAATAGATGTTGGCCGATTCTCATAGATACCGGATAAGCACAAAAAATCACTAACTCAATTTAGTTATCTGCCTACTGCCTACCCCCTAAGAACGATGGCGTGATTATTTATAGCCTATGACCATTTCTAGGTTATCATCTATCACCATACCGAAATTCATCAAAATCCGTTCAGCCGTTTAGGCGTGAAAGAGGAACAGACAGACAGACAGACAGAGTTACTTTCGCATTTATAATATTAGTATGGATTGTTAAATTCCGGTTGCAATCCTTTCTCCGTGCAGAAGTGGAGTAAGATACTGACCTGTACAGCCGGGGTCGGCCTGTCGTAAATGAGTATGCCGCCATAATAACCTTGCGTTGTGTTCCGCGGCATCGGTGATCCAGGTTCCTGTAATCCTATGGGACAGCAGCGTGTTCGCGATTGCTCCTAGTGTCGCAAACATCCATAGGCGACGGTAGCTGCTTACTAATAAAGTGGGACGTCAGCCTGTCAGCTGATCCTCAACAGCTTCTGGTTCTGACGCTGTGACTCATCCTAGCTGTCTACTCTCATAGAATAGATAGTCAATAGACTAGATAGATTTGATAATGAGCTTCGAACACTAGAAATAACCAAGACAAGGGTAAATTGTAAATTCTATTTTACCGTCAGGTACGGGTCTAGGCACCGGTCTGGGTGCGAACACGTTCCAAACGAAGCCGACGACCACGCCCTTCGGGGGCCTGGGATCCAGCACCATGTTCAACCCGACTGCCACCAACACCTTCCAGACTAGTGAGTATTTTATAACTGTTTTCCTCTCCCCCCCCCCCCTCAAGGGAGGGATCCCTCAAGAAATGCGACAAGGAGTTGCGCTTACGACACCTTGCCGCTTTCAATTAGTGCAGGATTTAGAAGACTCGTGCTCTCCTTCACGACTTAACTGTGGACGGGTCCTTTTGGTTCAGCGGGAAATTGAAAGGAATAATCATCCGCCACTGGGGATCCCGTTCGCTGGTTCTCATCTGAGGCGGGCACTACGGTACCTTGCTCACCTTTTTGGTTTTGGCCAAGGACGGGGGGGGGGGGGGGTGTCCTCTGCCGGTTCGAAGTGGACTGTGAACCGGGCGTGTAGATAAGAAATCGATACTGTGGTGAGCGGGTGCGTTAAGAAGACCAGTGCATGCTCAAACTCGAGCATATACACCCTCGATTTTTCTAACCAGCATTCCAAGAATGGGTTTGGGTGACCCTTTTCTCATATGATCACGGCTTCTCTAATTTACACGTTTCTTTTTAGATACAGGTCTTGGCGGTGGCCTCTTCAACAACTCCCTGGGCAACACCAGCCTCGGCGGAATGGGAACTCTTGGAGCGAATACTGCTTTGAACAAGTACGTTTTTTTTCCCGATAAGAGCCAATTTTTTTTAGGAAATAACAGAATACAGCAACGTGACCTGGCAAGGGCAAAGAAAGAATACTGATCTCTGCGGCCGGGGTATAAGGCCTGTCGTATAAGGCGACAAAACAACCCACAAGCCCGTCTGGATGGCAACCACCATTGGCCTTAAGTATGCCGCCAGTTAGTGACCCAAGCTCCTGTACCCTTATGAGACAGCAGCGTGTTCGCGATGCCATTGTCGTTGCAAAAAAGAAAAAAAAACTTTGTTCCTTAACCTTTTATACGGTGGATAAATGTTGTTCAACTCTTTTCATAATAAGGATTTTATTCTTCATACAATTATAAGTAACTAGCCGTTTCCGCCAGTTTCGCTGGTCGAATAACAGAAACAGAAAAGTAAATTGAAGAAATATGAGAAAATATCGCACGCATGCGCGCTACACCGCAAAAAATTGCGATATCTTCTTCATCTATCTATACAAATAAATAAAATTGGAGGGTCTGTTTGTAATATTAAAATAACCACATTTTACTAAGTGCATTCGGACGTATACACGGTACATATAACAAAACAACATTTTTTTTTACAATTTTTGTCTGTCTGTTTGTTTGTTTGTTCCGGCTAATCTCTGAAATGGCTGCACCGATTTTGACGGGACTTTCACTGGCACATAGCTGATGTATCAAGGAGTAACTTAAGCTATTTTAATTTTAGAAAAAAAAAATTGTTTTTGTTAAAAATTATAAGTTTCGTAAATTTTATACTCCAATTTAAGTTGAACTCAGATTTTATTTATATCATCAATCATATGAAATAGGGTTCAGCTTAGGCTGGTTTATAGGGTTTGTAGTCCGCGGACGGAGTCGCGGGCACAGCTAGTTTAATATAAAGTTCTTAAAGTATTAAGAAACAGTGTGTCTTCTTGCCGCGGAGAAATGGAACAAGCGGCGTAGCGCGCATGCGCAGGAGAGGGCAAGTCTCTTCTACCTCTGACTCATGGCGAAAACTTTGTTAATATGTCAAGCAACGCGGACGAAGCCGCGGGTGTAAGCTGTTTTGAGGCTAGATGTTGTCATTTTTGTTTTTAGTAACACTCTGGCAGGCGCGAGCGCAGCCGGCAACGTTCACGAGCAAATACTGAACTTGGTCGCGAGACCTTACGGCGATTCGCCGCTATTCAAAGACCTGTTGCCGGATTCTGGTGAGTGCTAATCTATACATCTATACAAATAAATAAAATTGGAGGGTCTGTTTGTAATATTAAAATAACCGCTTTTTACTAAGTGCATTTGGATGTATACACGGTACATATACCGAAACAACATTTTTTACAATTTTTGTCTGTCTGTCTGTTTGTTCCGGCTAATCTCTGAAACGGCTGGACCGATTTTGACGGGACTTTCACTGGCCGATAGCTGATGTAACAAGGAGTAACTTAGGCTACTTTATTTTAGAAAAAATGGTTTTAGTTAAAAGTGATCAGTTTCGGATTTTTATCAATCCAATTTAAGTTGACCTCAGATTTATATCATCAATCATATAAAATAGGGTTCAGCTTAGGCTGGACTTTGTAGGTTCGAACGCAGTTTGTATATTTCATTTATTTATATTTTAGGGTTTATAGGGTTTGTAATCCAAAATAAACCTTAAGATATATCCAAAAAATGCTGCCCAGTCACTATTCCACGCGGACGGAGTCGCGGGCACAGCTAGTTTTTTTAAACGACTTTAACGCCTAACACACGTCAGTACGCTTGCGGGGGGTCACGGGTTCGATTCCCGTCCAGCGTCTGGGTGTTTATGTATAATATGTATTTATTTACAAAAAAAGTATATATGTAGTATATCAGTTATCTAGTACCCATAATACAAGTGCTATGTAACTTAGTTTGGGACTAGATGGCGCTGTGTGAAATGTCTTAATATATTTATATTTATTTATTTAAATACAATTCCGTATTCTCGGTTAAAGCTTCTTTAGCAAGGCTTTAAAATAACTACGAGGGTAGAAAAGGGACCGTCTTATATGGAGGAGAGAAGTTTAAAGTGTCCAGCTGTAAGCTTTTTTTTATTGCTGAGGGACAGCAGACGGGCTGGGACCCACTTAATAGTAAGCAGTTACAGGATGACGGCCCGCTTAGAATTTAGCAGTTACCGTCGCCTATGGGTGTTTGCAATACCAGTGGCATCGCGAACACGCTGCCGTCCCATAAGGAGTGTACATTATCGCGACGTACTTATAAACGGGCTTGGGATCTTACCACGTAGCTGGGGTTGTTTTTTAAGACAGCCGAAAAATACCGAGCTTTTCATCCAGGTACTAAATGTTTGTAAAGCCAGGGGCTTCGCTAACACGCTGCCATCTGCGTAGTGGTACTAGAACCTGGTCACTTATGCCGGAATACAACACAAGGCTATTATGGCGGCATATATACTCTACGCCTACCATGTAGCTAGGGTTGTTTGCTAGTTGCTGATTTAATATTACATTTCTGAGAGTGTTGTTCAGATACCGCGTCGTTCATTTGTTTACATACGTTTCAGGCTCCGCGACGGACGACGCCCTGCGGCCCACGAATCCTGCCGCGGTGAAGGCGGTGCTCGACCGCAGTCAGAGCGGCACCTACAAGGTCACCTCGCCGCAGGGGATGCGCCTGAAACTGATGCCCCGGACACCCCTGACACACAACAAGGTGAGTTGACATCTTCTTATGAACTTGGTACGGAAGGGTGGTTTTTGAATTTTTACGATGCGCGCGCATACCAACATGATGAAGTTAGCTTATTACCGTCTCTCAAGTTGCCTTAAAAACTCGCAAGGGACCTCGAGGCCCGGGTCCTGGCGCTATTGTACCAGTGGCGCCGGGATGCGGCCGAGCGTGACTCTCGCCCCGCGCCTCGCGAAGTGGAGGTAAAGCGGGCGGAGCTGCGTGACGAGGTGCTCATGTGGAGTGGAAGGAGCGCCTCGCGCACCCCAGCGTGGGCCTCGCCACTATCAAAGCGGTGAGGCCCGTCCTGGCCGAATGGCTGGAAAGGAGCCACGGCGCCCTGACCTTCCGCCTGACGCAGGTCCTCTCGGGGCACGGTTCCTTCGGGAGGTACCTGTGTCGCATAGGGCGGGAGATGACGTCGGGGTGCCACCACTGTGGCGCGGGCGACGAGGAGGACGCGGTGGATGACACTGTTGCTGTGTGCCCTGCGTGCCGCGAGGAGCGCCACGCCCTCGTCGCCCAAATCGGCGCGGACCTGTCGCTCCCGGCCCTGGTTCTGCGCCGGGGGACGAAACCCTGACCCCTGGCGCCAACAATTTAGAAGGGGCCCGCCTTAAGACAAAGGGCGGGCCGGCGCCGGCCCGGGCCACGAGATCGGCAGGCCATATATCCGTGGGCCCGGGCGTAGGCGATAGGAGAACAGCGGGGTTTTTTAGTGGGTAGTCGGTAGACGCACACATTTTTTTTATTATTTTATTAATTTGTCATTCCTTTTACAAACAAAGAGTTGTGGTATACGTAAATACGTCATATACCGTATACCACAAAATTACAAAAATAGCTAAATAGCTATTTTTGTGCTGTTACGCCTAACAAGTGTCACTTCTTACGTGCTTACTTCATAAGTACACACACAAAATTTGTTTTAACAATATATTAAATACGCTGTAATTATTGTAGAAATCTCTCTTCGACGGCCTGGAAGAGTCCGATTCAACCCTCGAAGACAAGTTGTGCCTGAAACCAAGTCGCAAGAGGCTGGTACTGAGGAGCAACAACACGTCTGCCAACAACTCGAGGAACGACAGTGATGTGGTGCCAAGAAATAATCAGTGAGTACTTCTTGCTTTTTCTATTTACCTCGTCGAGAGGGTAGTTTATGAAATCAGGAGGCGAGACCTCATCTACCCTTTATGCAAGGTTCGAACACATAGGCTTTCTGTGAAATCCGTTCTTAGTAAGGATCTACATTAAGAAATCATTGGACTGTGCTAAATTTCAAGTCAATCTTTTTATGAGTGGCATTTCGGGGTTTTTTTTTTTATTGACGAGGAACAGCAGACAGACTGGCTGCCCACTTAATAGTAAGCAGTTACCGTCGCCTATAAATGTTTCCGACGCTAGGGGCACTATGAATACGCTGCTGTCCTATAGATCTTAAGTGTGCCGCCATAATAACTTTGTGTTGTGTTCCGGCATTAGTGACCCAAGTTCCTGTACCCTTATGGGACAGTGGCGTGTGGGCGATGCCTGTCTGCTGTCCTACAGCAATAAAAAGGGGGTACAGGAACTTGGGTCACTAATATCGGAACACAAACAAGGTTATTATAGTGACATACTTATAAACGGGTTTGGGGCTCTACATAGGAAAACGGAGAAAAGGTAAAAAGGACACGGAGAAAAGGTAGGGTATATAAATAATTTTGTTTCTTTTTGTATTGTTTATACAGGTCCCTTGACGAGCAACCGTCACACCGTGACGGCGTAGACGCACTCAGTTCAGCTGAGAACGTAATTGCAGTTCGAGAGGAAAATGGCGTCCAAGAGAAGAACGGAAGCGCTAGTGAGTGTTTGTTTTATTCCAGCATAGATTATATCATAGAGCACACCGGTCATAGAGTATCCATAAGAGAGTGAATCAAAGATATTTTAGTAATGAACTAATTATAAACTATATTACGTTTTTACGAAATATATTTTATAAAAGTATTTCTGATTTAATATTAGACATACCCTTATCTATATAGTATATTGCTATCTTTAACCATTTTAACCATCTTTTAGGTTAGGTTACAAAAGTCTTAGAATAACCTAAAGTAATCGAGTATGTAGCTTGGGAGGAGCAGCGCCGTATCCTCATAAATGAAGTAGGAGGCGATCTGTCGCTGCCGGCCGTAGTGCGGAGGATGGTCGGTAGCGCAGAGTTGTGGGACGCGGTGGTGTCCTTCTGCGAGGACGTGATGTCGCAGAAGGAAACTGCGGAACGGGAGAGGGAGATCTCGACTCCCTTCCCCGGCCGCAGAAGGCGCACCGGGCGTAGGGGAAGGGCGGATAACGCCCTTTTCCGGCCCCCACGAATGGGTCCAGGGGCGAGGGACTTGGGGAAGTCCCCGCCCCCTATTCGATGGACCCGAGGCGGAGGCGCGTGCGGGTGTCGGCGCGCGCCTCTGAGGCGATGCACGGGGTAGCTGAACACCTCATTACCCCGTGCAGGAGACGAGGCACGGACGGACCGGGCCAGCACGAGTGTGGGGCTGCGGAAGAATTTGGATTCCCGCGGCCCCGCGCGCACGTGTGAGGAGACACCGGGGTGGTGGTTTTAGCCGGTAAGAGTCCGGCACGCCCCTCCGCCTTTCCCCAGGCGGAGGTAGTCCATGAGGATTTTCCCCCCGTAAAAAAAAACCTAAAGTAATGCTTTGTTCATTCAGTTCATTGAACGACTGTGTAACTGCAGTACACTTTACTGCAATAATTTCAGATTATTTATTTCGTTTTTGATGCAACCAAACAGTTAATTACTTTACGTAGCATTAGACATTTGTTTAAAACAATAACACTGTAAATTGAATTTTTTTCTTTTAGATCTGGAAACATCTACGGAAAGACAAGGCAGTTGGTAAGTTAAATCGTAGTGTTAAATATCAGATGCAAACCAAAATTCCGTTTCGGTGCCCGGGTTCCGCTTTCCTACTTTTTCGTCTCCACTTCGCACGGTCTCCGGCACTTGAATCTACTCTTCTAGGGCCCGATGAAGGCGGCCATAGCTAAAGCTGCCAGTTACTAACGCCTTCCTTCTGCGTCACTCCATTGCGGGTAACTTCTTCGTGTCTTTCTGATGATGAATATTCATCAGTATAGAGCCATGGTGGCCACTCCAGGACTCGTTTGTTCCATCACCTATCAGTGGGCATACCGTATTACTGTCACTGAGAACCACTCTTGTGAATATCTTCTGTTAGGTGGTAGGGCTCCAAGACCGACTGGATGGCAACCATTCTCGGGCTCTTAAATTTTGATTCTATCCATAAAAGATATATACGATATTATAATTTGACGAGCTCTGTAACGTAACGGTTAACTCACTTTGTTACGCTTGCGGAGGTCACAGGTTCGATATCCGGCTAGCGTCTGGGTGTTTATGTATAACATGTACATATTTAGTGTATTAGTTGTCTAGTCCACCATAATAACCTTGTGTTCCGCCATTAGTGACCCAAGTTTCTGCAGCGTGTTTACGATGCCACTGGCGTTGCAAAAATCCATAGGCGACGGTAACTGTTAAATTCTAAGCGGACCGCCGGCCTGTCTGCTGTCCTACACCAATAAAAAATAGTACCCATAACACTTGTGTATGTATAAGAGTATTCAGTAGTCTTTAGTATCTATTAGAGTTCAGTAGTCTTCTTAGTGTAAGCGTAAGAAGACCGGACAAGTCCCACATTATATGGGGTCGGCACATGTTCTCTTCTTCCACTCTCCTCTGTTAGCAGCCATCCCAACATTCACACCCTTTTTCCATATCATGTTTTATGCAATCCATCCATCTTTTTTTTGGTCTACCTACTATTGATGGTAAGAATGCCGTACAAAAATATATGACCAAAATGTACCCACTCTACCTGTGCTTTTGAATTCTCACCTGCACTCAGTTGGACAGCTTACAAGTTACAGCATAGTGCTGAATCTTATTATTTTATGCCCTTCTATCTTTCTACATAGGTCTCCAGGTGGTTCAAATGACCCATCAATTTTCGACACGGACCTGTAGTCTAATTATCACGCATATCATAGCACTTGTGCTATGCTACTTAGTTAGGAACTAGATGGCGCTGTGTGAATTAAATAAATATTTTGTGACACTTCACGCAGTCACAAGACAACTGATACACTGATACTGGCGTTATCCGTTACCCCACAGAGTCTTCAATTGTATCAGTACCTGCTTGTTCTTTATCAGGTTGAATTCATCAAAACTCCCCTGGAACGGAAAGGAGAAGCAGAACGAAGGAGATGCATCGCCGAGTCTGTACCCTAGTTTAGGTAAGTCTTCTTTCATCATCATCATCATCTTACCGTTGAATCCCGGTTGCAACCCAAACTCTCGCTTCGGCGCCCGGGGTACGCTTTCCGACTTTTACTGCACTTCGCACGATCTTCAGCATCCCTGGTAGTGAACCCATTGGCACGCATGTCACCCTTTACGACGTCCAGCCAGCACTTTGGGTGTACCCCTCCTGCCGGGAACCGGCGGTGGCAGCATGGCCAGACATTTGTTCCTCACACAAGTAGCCGGTTGCCGTAAAACGTGGCCATACCAGCGAAGGCGACACTCCTGCAATTCATCCCCAATGTCACGGACATGAAGGCTGCCGCGAATGCGAGAGTTCCTGACGCGGTCCTTCCGCGTCACTCCACACATCCACCGCAGCATATTCATCTCCGTGACTCGCAGCGCCTGCTTGTGTCGCTCCAGCACCGGCCACGCTTCACATCCGTATATAAGGACAGCCTAATAATGGTCTTATGGACCTGTCTCTTCAATTTAACCGGTATTTTAGGGTCACAGATGACACCAGTCAAGTCACACTATTTGGCCCACGCGGTAGCAATGCGTGCCTTAACGTCGGAGTCAATGTCACCAGACGCGTGAAATACAGAGCCCAGGTATTTCACCTGTTCCATGCGCTTGACTGTGTCGCCGCCTATGCGCACGGGTGTGGGATCTGTGGAGTTGCAGGCCAAGTACTCGGTCTTCGACACGTGAGTTTTAGACCGCAGTTCTCAAGCGATTCCTTCCACGCCTTCCTACGTCCCACTAACCTACCCCTGTCCGAATCTGCCAGTGCGATATCATCAGCATACATGGGCAACAATGGCTGCTCATGTGAGTTTCTGATGCTGTCTGATAGTGCGTCTAATACTACGCTGAACAGAAACGGACTAAGGACGGATCCCTGGTGTACTCCGACAGTGATGGGGAAGGACTTGGTGTCGCCAACAGCGGTCCGACTCACGGAATCGGAATCCCGGTACATGTCTCGGATGATGTCAATATAGGTTTCTGGGACCATTTTGGATCGCAATGCCCACCAGATTATCGCGCGAGAAACACGATAGACGAAGGCCTTCTGCAATTCAAGAAACAAGAAATGCAGAGGCGTATTCTTCGTCCTGTATTTCTCCGCGACAATCCTTAGGGCTCATACAGGGTTCATTGTTCCATGACCAGGGCGAAACCCATATTAAAACTCCGAGACAGTGCACTTCTGCCGAATCCGAGAGTCGATAACCCTCTCGAACAGCTTCATGGTGTGGGACATGACCTTAGTACCGCGGTAGTTACCGCACTCCTGCACCGACCCCTTGCCTTTGAAAACTGGAGTAATGATACTCAGCCTCCATTGGCTCGGAACCATACCGGTGAGGAGTATTTGGTTGAAAAATAGGTTAAGATGCCCGCACCACGAGAGCCCGTCGCTTTCCAGGCTTCGATGGGGACTCCCATCAGATCCAACACCTTTCTGATGGCACTTGAAAATGTCCTGTGCTGCTTTGACTCGGGAGCGCGCCAACTTATAGATAAGCTTCTGCCTCTCAGACGATTCCAACTTATCGTAAAATGGTTGTAAGTGGTTTCGTCTGGCTCTGGCAAGGTAAGTCTTCTTCCAAGGGTTCATTATTCTGTGACGAGAGAATTTTTTTTGCAAACTCTTATGTTTTTTTTTCATCTTTTCAGATAAAGAGTTGTCGAGTCAAGTCTCCGAGAGGCGAATTAGCTGGTGAGATTATTTGTTTTTTTTTATTAATGAGGAACAGCAGATAGGCGTACGGTCCACTTAATTAGTAGTAAGCCGTTACTGTCGCTTAAGGATGTTTGAAACACCAGGCAAACCGGAACCCGAGTCATTACTATACAGGGTGACTTTGACAAACCCGTCCAAATTCACACAGAAGAATCTTTAGTAAAAGTTATGAGAAACATGTATTTTAGTTTTGTATCACATAGTACAAAAATGTTGAGTAATCAGCATCACAAAGTCATTCAAAGAACTCGCAATTTACATAATACGGCGCTAGAGTGTCAATGACCTCTCCATCTGACCTAGTAAAAGGCCGAGGACGGCGGCATTGAACCGGGCGAGCGAATACGCACTACTCATTTATGCGGGTGCGACAGAGACAGGTAATAACAGGTTAACGACGCTGTTTGCACCGTATGATTATTCTGTACGATTGAATTAATGATCCTATATGAAATATTTTATGGTGAAAATTCAACATACAATTTTTTTTTTGCAAAAATGGGTTCCTTAAATGATGTTTAGTGCGTAAAAAAATTTGGACGGGTTTGTCAAAGTCACCCTGTATATATATACCGACGGTGGTCATTGCTATATGCGAGCAAAGCGGCATTATATTTACGCGGGAGTGACAGAGACAAATAATAACAGGTCAATGGCCGAAATTCTTCCTGCTCGGCGTCCGGAGTATAGACACAAATATTAATTTTATTTGGATACAATACATAGTAACAAATTTCCGTGAAGGTTGACAACGAAAATGATACGGAAGCCGCTGTCGAGCGGTAATCCGGACGCTGTGGAAAACTCGGTCCGGGAATTGGCCGTTGGCTCCAACTCGTCCCAGGATAAGGAGAATGTGGAAAGAAACATGTCCGGTGAGTATCGTCTGGAATATACATTTTTATTATAATATAACTAGCTGTGCCCGCGACTCCGTCCGCGTGGAATAGTGACCTTATCACTAAGGGGTATGAAAAATAGATGTTGGCCGATTCTCAGACCTACTCAATATGCTCACAAAATTTCATGAGAATCGGTCAAGCCGTTTCGAAGGAGTACGGGAACGAACATTGTGACACGAGAATTTTATATATAAGACGAGAATTTTATATATAAGACTAGCTGACCCGGCAAACGTTGTTCTGCCATATAAATAATGAACGCCCCCGCAACCCCTCTTGGGGGTGGAATTTCGTAAAATCCGTTCTTAGCTTTGTCAACGTTACTACTACACTTGATGCATAAACAATAATGATGGCCGACAACTGTGTAGGGAGTGAGAAAGAAAGGAGACCGGCTTCGTTCTCATCCCTACTCCGTGCTGTTTACTGGGTCAGAAGTGACACCTGTACACATCTGGCGGGGATAACTAATTAAATGACGATTGATCAGTTTTCGACCGGAGAGGAAAAATGATTAAATTACTAAAATGGCTATTAAAAAATAAGGGTTGATCGTAGAAGGGTGAAAATTGCGGATTGTATGTATTTTTGTATGTTGTATCATAAAAAGATAGAAATTAAAAATTTTGTCTAAAAAATAAAATAAAAAATTTAGGGGTGTACTTACCCCTAACATTTAGGGGGATGAAAAATAGATGTTGGCCGATTCTCATAGATACCGGATAAGCACAAAAAATTTCATCAAAATCGGTCAATCCGTTTCGGAGGAGTATGGCAACGAAAACTGTGACACGAGAATTTTATATATTAGATAATAATAATCGTTTATTTCAGAAATGTCATCCATAGATTGTTAGTGGGTTAGTTACAAAATTCTTAACAGTAGGTTAGTTTAAATTAATTACAGACCCTGATTCACTGTCGTTGAATAGGGCAGTAAAACCTTGCAGCAGTAGTTTTCTATTATAGCCTATCTAATACCACGGTACCGTACCTACGAGAGACGGCTAATAAGGTACTAAATGAACGAAAAATTTAGGCGTATATATTTTTTTATTTTTCGATGTAGTCTCACTCAAGTGAAATTCACTTATCACATCGGGCATACGATGCCTTTAAACCACTCAAAAAATATTGTTTGTCTTTGTCCTCAAAAATGACGATATACGACAGCTCTCATTTCGTTATAATTCGAAAATCTCCGGCCCCGTAAGGGCCGTTCAGTTTTTATTCGTGCAGGGGCGGAGAAAGAATACTGACCTCTGCGATCGGGGTCAGCCTGTCGTAAAAAGCGACAATATAACCCACCCTAACTACATAGTAGGGCCCCAAGCCCGTCTGGATAGCGACCACCTTTGGTCTTAAGTATTCCGCACTAATAACCTTGTATTGTGTTCCGGCATTAATGACCCAAGTTCCTGTACCCTTATGGGACAGCAGCGTGTTCGCGATGCGACTGGCGTTGCAAACACCTATAGGTGGCGGTAACTGCTAAATTCAAAGCGGGCCGTCAGCCTGTCTGCTGTCCTACAGCAATAAAAAAAATATTCCCTGCCAATAAGTCGTCATAATAATAATACTGTGATAATCGATATAGCTCTCAAATCTATCTAGTCACAGTAGAGCATTTGTGTTATGGGTACTACCGAACCGATTTACTATATAAGTAGTTAAAATACGTACAGCTGTTTTCAACTTCTTCTCCATATGAGAAGGAGATTGATACCCTCTATATACATAAAGATCTCTATATACATAAGCTCAGGCCCCGCCGTAGGGGGACAGTATACCCCCCCCCCCCCCCACGCTTGTCCAAGGCAGTATGGTTTGCAACGCCAGTGCTGGCTAACGGCCCTCTTAATAATAGTAAGCAGTTACCGTCGCCTATGGATGTTTGCGCCAGAACTTGAGGCACTAATTCCGGAACACAATACAAGGTTATTATGGCGGCATACGTAAGACCAAAGGTGGTCGCAATCCAGACGGGCTAGAGGCCCTACCACCTAGCATGGGGTGGGTTGTTTTGTCGCCTTTTACCACAGGCCGACCCCGGCCGCAGAGGTTAGTATTCTTTCTCCCTGCACGGATAAAAGACTAGCGTGGTATGCACGTGGTATTTTGCACAGTACGAATTGAATTACAATTATCGCCACGCTTGTCCAAGGTGTGTTAGCAGGTTGCACATATTGGTGATATCGGTGTGCAGTCACGATGACTTCCCTTCACCGTCGCCACATGGCAGTTACGGCTACCGCGTAGCTAGGGTGGGGTTGTTTTGTCGCCTTTTACGGCAGGCCGACCCCGGCCGCAGAGGTCAGCATTCTTTCCCTGCCCCTGCACGTATAACATGGCAATTATGCTATAATATCCACATTAGGCGATAATAACTGCCTAAGCTGTGCATGCTATCGACTACCAGATTTATTGCCTTTGCTTGGCTGTTGTCTTTAAACTAGCAAAATAACAGTCTATCGGAAGCCTTTTTTCAACTATCCAGGAAAATTATGGATTCTGGCCGGTGACGATACCAAGACCTCATCCTTATCCCCCCCTTCTCGGCGTACACTCTCCCTGGAGCGACTCTCTTGTCATCTCTTAGGGCAGCAGCCCGGATGCCCGAAGTGCGAGAGAGTGGGCGGAGTTTACGGTTAGACATATATTACTGAGTAGCTTTTGTCAAAGACCAGTAGACTAGCGAAAATTTTTTTTTTGTTTCTGTGATCTTGAACTATCGTGTTCGTGGGTTTGATTATCACGGTGGGCAAAATATATTGATCTGTGAATAGTTTTTCGAATATGTGTACGCATCGGTCGATTGTATGTTTTTTTTTTATTAAACAATTCACACTGCTATCTAATTTCAAAGGAAGAAGCTTAACAATACACCCACACGCGAGACAGGAATCGAACTCATGACCTCCGTAAGAGTACCGAAATCAATTAGCCGTTACGCCACGAAGGCTCTCAAAGTTAATTTGAGTTTTCATTGCTGACAGAGAGCAGATAGGCTGACGATCCACTTAATAGTAAGCAGTTACCGTCGCCTAGGGATGTTTGCGACGCCAGGGGCACCGGTGGCCCGTTGCCGTCCGCGTAGGACGACTGGTTCCTGGGTCGCGGCTAATTTTAAACTTGACAATGTTTTTGTTTATAGCATCCGAAGAGGACATTGTGGCCCCACGAGAGATGCCCCCACACCCCACGGGGGTGAAGCTCACCAGACCCGGGTATTACACCATACCGTCGCTGGACGAAATGATCGGTAAGTGTATTCAAATATCCACTCTTTTTATGTCAAACCTCTTTAGCACCGTTGTGATTTGAAAACGAGACTAACATATTCATAAATAGGATTTATCCTGCGAGAGAATGAGATAGAATATAAGTATTGTTAACACCGTTTGCCTATAATGTGTCTGGGTGACGATGCTATAGCCCATCTCTTTTCCTCTTACCTAATATCCGCTTCCCGTCCTTGCCAAATGAAGTGTGACCCTAATATGTGAAATGTAATATTTTACATAAAATAATTTTTGAGCTTTGTAAAAATATTATAAACCTTATAATTAATTGTACGATGCCGGTCACGGACCGAGATTACACCGTACAGGAATGAGAAGGATAGCTCGAGAGCAGTGGACTGTATGAGAGAGGAGGGTGATGATCGGTGGTTAGAGAGACGCGATATCTTGCAGTGGGCAAAGAAATTCGCACTGACCTTGATTCCACCCCTTCCCGGTTCGGTTCAGATCCGCTCGCGGAGGAACTGTTGCACGGCAACAGCTAACTTTTTTTTTTTTATTGCGTAGGATAGCAGACAGGCTGACATCCCGGTTAGAATTTAGCACTTACCGTCGCCAATAGGTATAGGTACAGGAACTTGGGTCACTAATGCCGGAACACAACACAAAGTTATTATGGCGGCATACTTAAGACCAAAGGTTGTCGCCATCCAGACGGGCTTGGGGCCCTACCATGTAGAAACTGTCACAAACTAGACACTGAACACACAATTTTATGGCACGGCCAATGATAGTTTGGAGTAAAACTATCAGGGAAGGTCGAACGTCGACCGTCCCGCGCGTCTAGAAGCTTGCGCGTTACTATCATTATTTCCGTCCCACCCTCGCTTTCACCATTTACCTCATCGAGAGTGAGAGTAGGTAACAAAAATCAAGAGGCGAGATTTCAAATACTCTTTAGGGGACATCCATTAATTACGTGAGCTATTTTTCGATCAGTTTAGACTCCCCCCCCCCCCCTTAGGTGTGATTTAGTGAGACTTGCCTGGACCCCCCACCCACCCCTTACGTGAGATTGGCGCTAAAAATATTTTAAACTAAAATTTATTTTTACTATTCCGGAAAATAATAAAACATTCAGGTATACTACTATAATTAATTAATTTAAATTAAATAAAATACAAAGTAAATAAACAGATAAAAACATGTTTTTTAATATCTGTAATATTTTATATTTTTTGAAGGTGACGTTAGATTTTCGATTATCCCCCCCTCGGTTTAAATGAGATTTGGTGAGATTTCATTAGACAACCCCCCCCCCCCATTCTGAGCTCACGTAATTAATGGATGTCCCCTTACACAAGGATCGAACAATCATATAACTGGAAAAATTATAGAAATGATAGTGGATGGACACAAGAGGAGAGGAAGACCAAAAAAAAAAAAGATGAATGGATTGCGTAAAAGATGATATGGCGAAAAAGGGTGTGAATGTTGGAATGACTGCTAACAGAGGAGAATGGAAGGAGGGAACATGTGCCGACCCCATGTAATGTGGGATGAGGGCTGGTAGAAGTAGACTATGTTTATAACATTCTCTCGTAGGCTACTTTTCTTAAGTTTCACGTCTGCCATGTGCGACATTATTACACACACACACACACATATGCTTTTTGTTAGTTTAGGCCGTATACATATAGAAAGCTGGAAGCCTACCAGCGCTTATCGGCGCCGGTCCACGCAGGTAACCGGCGCTGGAATTTATATGAACAAGCGTCGAACGTCGCCGACAAGTTCCGACACGCGCCGGTCAGCGCTGGCGCCGTCCACCATTTAAAATTAAACAACTACGACGCACGTACATATATATATATATATATATATATACTAGCTGACCCGGCAAACGTTGTTCTGCCATATAAATAATAAAATGTCAAAAAATTAAAAAAAATTTTTTGGGGGTGGGTCACCCCTAACATTTAGGGGGATGAAAAATAGATGTTGGCCGATTCTCATAGATACCGGATAAGCGCAAAAAATCACTAACTCAATTTAGTTATCTGCCTACTGCCTACCCCCTAAGAACGATGGCGTGATTATTTATAGCCTATGACCATTTCTAGGTTATCATCTATCACCATACCAAATTTCATCAAAATCCGTTCAGCCGTTTAGGCGTGAAAGAGGAACAGACAGACAGACAGACAGACAGAGTTACTTTCGCATTTATAATATTAGTATGGATATATATATATATATATATATATATATATATATATATATATATATATATATATATATATATATATATATATATATATATATATATATATATATATATATATATATATATATATATATATATATATATATATATATTATTAGGAACCAGAAGTGAGGATTAATAAAAAAAGAAACAAATTGGAAGTAGACTAACCTCAGTTCTATATTTTTCTCATTACAATTAAAAACTAAATAATTCACATCAAATGATTTTATAATTAGAAATATGATTACAGGTAATTCACTATGTACGTAACAGATCAACCGTAAAACAATAATGGAATAGATTAAAGACTAAACTAACAACAAAACATGGCTGACGTATACCGCACGACCTATCAAGGACACGTCCTTGCCTTAGAATCGAACCGACAATAACGAAATGAGAGGCAGACCGACAGCTTCCGCACGCGATGACGACCGGACGAAAAAGAGGACTGGCACCTACTTGCGGCGCATTATATAAAAGCGGTCGGCCCGTCCCTCACTCGTTCCCACTTCACACTCTAGAAGTGATTCTCTTTGGTTGTTTTAAATATCAGCCAGTGTTAATTATGAATGTTGTCTTTGACAGTTGTAGCCAACTTCACACGGATGGTATTTCCTTAGGAGTACATCTGATAATATTATAAATATTATATTTTGACATTTTGCTCGCTCTGCTTCAATCTGCTTGCTTTATGTAGAATGGACCGGCGCCGATAAGCGCTGGTAGATCGGCGCCGATTACCAGCTAGCTTTCTTTCTGTATACGGCTTTAGTTCTTTTTCAGTTTAATGAATAGGTTTCTTTGACAGCTGACAGATAAAAGCGGAGTCTACAGCTCTTTATATAGCTTGATGACACACACATACACAACACGCATATAAAAATACAAAAAAAAAAAAGTTTTCATTTGACACACACGATTTTGACACAGAAATAAAAAAAACATTTTGATGATTTAGCATACATGCGTCCGGACGGTTCGTGCGTCGTCCCGCATCTGACGATCGGCAGGAAGAACTACGGCAACGTGTTCTACGATTGCGAGATTGATGTCGCCGGCCTCGATTTGGATTCAGTCGGTGAGTTATTCATAATTCAAGTATTTAATAAGTTCACTTCCTTGACCACATCCGTAGTACTACAGTTGCCGGGTTCCTATTCCACGCTATTGTGCGCGGCTTAGACAGTTTTTCTTATCCAATGTGCATCATCATCATCATCATCATTTCAGCCGGAAGACGCCCACTGCTGGACAAAGGCCTCCCCCATAGATCTCCACGATGATCGGTCCTGCGCTGCCCTCATCCAACCTATTCCGGCGATCTTGACCAGATCATCGGTCCATCTTGTGGGGGGCCTACCAACATTGCGTCTTCCGGTACGCGGTCGCCATTCGAGGACTTTTCTGCCCCAACGGCCATCAGTCCTTCGAGCTATGTGCCCAGCCCACTGCCACTTCAGTTTTGCAATCATCCAATGTGCATATTGTAACATAATTGCCATCTGGCGACGGTGAAGGGAAGTCATCGTGACTGCACACCGATATCACCGATATGTGCAACCTGCTAACACGCCTTGGACAAGCGTGGCGATAATTGTAATTCAATTCGTACTGTGCAAAATACCACGTGCATACCACGCTAGTTTTTTATCCGTGCAGGGAGAAAGAATACTAACCTCTGCGGCCGGGGTCGGCCTGTCGTAAAAGGCGACAAAACAACCCACCCCATGCTAGGTGGTAGGGCCTCTGGCCCGTCTGGATTGCGACCACATTTGGTCTTAAGTATGCCGCCATAATAATCTTGTGTTGTGTTCCGGCTGTAGTGACCTAAGTTCAAAGGTACAGACCTTTATGGGACAGCAGCGTGTTCGCGATGCCATTGGCGTTGCAAATTCTAAGCGGGCCGTCAGCCTGTCTGCCGTCCTACAGTATTAAAAAAAATATACAGAGTGCATTATGAAAGTAATACGCGTGAATTTTTTATGATGTAATTATCCATCTAAGCGCGATCGAACCGGTCGCAAAATGTGGTGGGGAGTCTGCTCTACCTAGAGGTTGGAATGGCTTTTACCTGGAGGTGCTCAAGAGATTGGTACACACAAGGTAGTGCGCGTCAAGCCTGACATTAAAGACGACTTCAAGCTCCACCACGGCGATGTCCCCAGTCACACGGCTTTCGTCGTTACCAACTATCAGAGCAAAACCCACGTGATGCCCCAGCCACCTTACAGCCCAGACTTGGCTCCGTGTGACTTTTATGTCCCCCCGACTGAAGAGAGAGCGCTGAAGGGAAAACACTGTGAGTCAGTAGAGAACGTTCACGTTACGAGGTTCCTGAGAGGCATTCTTGTGCAGGTGTTTCAGAGAGTATCAATCGGATCAATAAATCTACCTTTCGCAGAAAATGCGCATCACAAGGCCAGTCCCCCACCATATCACACGTAATGTTACTCTATTGTATTTTCAGTGCACTTCTTCAATAAAGAGATCGTCATCTATCCGGACGATTCGAATAAACCGCCTCTAGGGACCGGCCTCAACAGGCGGGCGATCGTCACACTGGACCGCGTCTGGCCGAGGGACAAGTCGACGATGTCGCTAATCACCGATCCGGACAGGTAAATAACGTATGCACTCGTTTATAATGAACGAGTGAGTGAATATTCACTCACTCGTTCATGCCACTCATATTTCGTTAAATTTTATGTTTGCATTGAAGTGTGTGAAGTGACACACTTGTCACAAGTAATCTATCCGTACAGGGTCTTCAGTATGCCGCCATAATAACCTTGTGTTGTGTACCGGCATTAGTGACCCACGTTCCTGTACCCTTATGGGACAGTAGCGTGTTCGCGGTGCCTCTAATGTCGCAAACATCCATAGACGACGTGTAGTATATACACAATTACAGTAATGTTCTTAATCCGAAAACAACGAGAAACTATACTTAAATTATATAACAGGCGTACACGCTGTTACGACAACCTGACGGTCGTCGACAAATATAGATAAGAAATTAAACAATTTTAAATTATATACAAGTTTATTACTAATATAAAGTACTGAATGAATTAACAATTTAGAGTTCGGTTTATAATTATATAACCGGGACGTGGGTACAAGCACTAAGAGGTTTATATCGGGCGTTAAATCGTAAGGGTGTAGGGTGACTTAGCTTAGGCCTCGTCCTGCGCGTGGAGGGTCATCAACGTCCTTTCCTTTCACGGGGCCTGACGTGCCCTGCCGTTGGAAGTGGTCTGCAGCTCCCGCCCGTACTGAGGGTGGCCGCCTCGACCGCTGCGAAGGATGGCAGCTACGGGTAGTTGTTCTGAAGGACCCGTTCTGGGGCGTCTGCTCTCGGCCCGTACGGTGGACCCTCTCCTCTGAAATGCGTCGAAGATGTTTCTGTAGCGCGAAAGACCCGGCACCCTGACACCCTGGACGACCAGGAGTGGTGTCGGTATCCTTCGCGTTACATTATAAAAACACGAAAGTGGAGTGGTGATAGCTTATGTCCGTCTTTATAATAACAAGCAAAATACGGAATGAAAATTAAATAATAAAAAAATATAAAAATTAAAATTGTCTAACCAGGAATCAACTAACTACTATTACTCGGACTATCACCATTCCACCACGCCATAAACACAAAGAAAAGTTTAAATATAAATTTGAACAGAGATAGGTAGTTTCAGCACATCAAAATAAATAAAAAAATAATACAATGAAATGACCTTCGATATATGAATCGTCGGCTTCCAAAGGAAAATCCGTTTTAATACGGTATTACAAAATAACTTACATTTACAGATTACTAGATCTAATTAGCGACATTAATTTTTATACATATATAAGATTTATGACGATACGTCGGTGGCATCAACATTAAAAGCTTATTACAACTACATTAGGTTTACAGTAAAAAACAGATATAACTAAGAATACATACAAGCCACGACGTTAAACACTTCGCGAGTATAATTACATTTTTTATATATTTTTAAAGAATTTAAAACAATAACGCGGCGAGCACGTTCGCCTAACACAAAATAATTAGGTTATGATTTATATTTACACCCACGTGCCTAGTCCCGGTAGCTTCTTGTTGATATTAACTTGCAATATTTAAATATAAAAAAGAATAATAATAATTTATTTTGGATTAATCTTTAGGCACAAAACTAGGCAATAGCGACCGGCCCTAATGGACTTAATTTTATGAGCTCACCTGAGGGTTATGCACTAAAACTTTATATTACAACTTTATAATATGTTTACAACACGCGCACGTTAAAAAAACTTAACTGTTGAAGGACGGTTACTTCCAGGCGTCTTTCGGGTGTGCGAATCTTGGCGTCCATCGCAGCTTCGCCTTTTTATACTGGCCGTCAGGGCACCGCCCACTTTTTCGAAGGTTCCAGATTTGGCTTCTAATGGTTTGGCATGGAAAAGTACTGGGTAGCACCTGTACTTTGGACCCGCTACTCGTTTAGACAATGACAGAGCTATAGGCCAGAGGGGCAAAGAATTATTTGTGACGTAAGCCCTGACGACACTTGGTTCCCGTTCTTCGTTCATTTGTAGTATTTTCGATGACCGGTAACCGATCGAATGATTCGCGTTCATTCATCTTTTTACTTATCGATGGACGCTATTCAACTGAACGATTTCTCGAAGATTCTTCCCAGCCGTCGTTTAATTCTTATCTACCTACTTTTAAGGTGCGCGATCGAAATTATTATCTGGTTCGTTCCGTTTAAATACCCTCAAGATTAATTATTATATATTGTTGAGATTAATTCGAAATTTTTATTAAGTATTTAAGGATTAAATATTATATAAAGAAAATTAATTATCCTACTCTTGTTACAACGTAACAACGCACTGGACAATGTCAATATTTTAACGGTTTAACACACACTGAAAACATACGTCACGGCAGCACGCCATCTCTTGGTGAGAAATGGGTATCAGGATAGTTTCATAGGCAATAAGGCTTTCTCGCACGACCGCGTATTACGAATATATCGAGCGAAGTTTTTAATAATAATAACAACGGCCTAAACAGTGTTGTCATCATCAGCCAATCGTAGTCCACTGTTGGACGGAGGCCTCCCCAAGTTTGCGCCACAAATCCCGGTCCCTGACTTTTCTCATCCAGCCCCGACCGACAACCTTGCGCAGGTCATCGCTCTATCGGGCGAGGGGCCGTCGCACAGTACGTTTGCCGAGGCGTCTCGGTGCCGTGGTTTCCACTAAAGGACACGTTTGCTCCAACGTCCATCGATCTTGCGAGAAATTTATAATAAAATCCCTGAAAATATAAAGTTACTGAATATAACCTCATTTAAAATACAATTAAATTTTTTTTTAATAATTAAGTGCTATTATAGCGTAAAATATTACATAAATGATATTATTTCTAATTAAATTTACATGTAATGTATAAAATTACATTTAATGTCTACAATGCGGAAATATTATAAATCATAATTGACAAATATTAATAATTAATAAACAAAAAATAAAATAATACTTTAATAATGTTATAATTTAATTTAAAATATGTAAGCGCTCATGTATTCATGTCGACATAATTTAATATTATTATCAATATTTATATGTATACACAATAAGAGATATATATTCGATCTCATAGGGCAGCAGAAAAGGCCTACTCATTTAAATTTTGCACGCCAAACTTGGCATAACATGTCGGCTAATTACTATAATTTTCTAACCAAATGCAATGTAGTATATCAAATCGTCGTAGTCGTAGAATAGTGACGGATCTGATATATATTAAACTTTCCAGGACAGCCATTTTAAAAATACACAAGCGTCATTTTACTATGAAATTCTATCATAACCGTCACTTTTCCGACTGCTTAATTTGAAATCTAAAATACATGTAATTTTTTTTTTTATTGTAGCAATAATATTTAGACAATGTAGTATCCAAATATGGTAAAAAGTGAATTTTGGATTTTTTTCAAATCCGACGTTATTATACGATCACGACGAAATGTTGTCATTGTGTTATGTTTAGCAAATAAAATTATTATTATTATAACGTGACCGGCCCATTGCCACTTTAGCTTGCTTATTTTTCTTTAACGTGTGCTCTTGTTAATTTCAATTCTCAGCGTCACCGTCGTGTTCTGGTGTCCGGGGTCTGTTCAGTTCACAACATTGACTCGTGTATATAATTCAACTTGGACAACTCGCGTTCGATCGACACGCACTCGTTTGACGCGCACTCGTTCTCATTGCACACTATCAATATATTTGAGGGGCTACAAACAGAGTCCCTGCTAATTTACAGGAGAAATACTTTTTTTTCACTCCAACCAAACTGTTACCATATAAATACAACACGTTGCAATTTATAGCAGTTCGTATATTTGATAACTCAAAATACAATAATAAAACCACTTATTTTAAAGAAATATATGACCGTAAGCTACACAAACAAAGCCTCTGATAAATCAACAATATCTTGGTATCGGTGGTTCGAGGTAATGGCTTTTTACTGAAAATTGACGTTGTACCTTCTTTTGTTTTATTGCTTCTTATCACGGACTATATGCCAACATGTCGTGCCTTCTGGATCTCGCATCATAAAAAAGGTGCATTATTAAACGCCACATATTATTCCTTCGCAGGTTAATGAAAATGGATTACGAGGAGAGGCTGCGCCGCACATCCGACAAACAGAACATCAAGTTCATGGAGTATAGACCTGAGACTGGCAGTTGGGTGTTCAAGGTGAGTGGATATTTTTAGACCTTGCTTTTTATGACCTAGTTTCATGTCAGATCAGGCCGTTACGTATGTACATATACTAGTTGACACGGTAAACGTTATTCTAAAAAAAAAAAAAGATTTTTGTTACAAAAAGTAGCCCAAAAGTAGACAAGCGGTCTGCTGTTTACTTTGGGACAAGTCAGGCGTCGTGTTAAATTTCTCAAAATATATTTATTTATATAACACGGACTTCTTGGGTCTACTTACACACCATCACGGAACCCTCATGTTCTTTTTCAGGTGGAACACTTCAGCAAATACGGTTTGACCGACTCGGACGAGGAGGACGATATCACGCCCGAGATGATCAAGAAGAAACTGGCCAATCAGAGTCTGCAGAGGAGCGCGCCACCTGGTGAGTGAAAATATTACTTAAAATTTCGTCTTTATATTTCGTTTTTATATCAATCACGGTAAAATGACTGAAGATTGCATTGCTTCAGTTGCGAAACCGGGTGCAGCACAGTCGGTAACCGTGGGACTGGGAGGGGCGGCAACCATGCCCGGTTCAGGAGGGGAGGCGTCCCTGTTGCTCGCAGCCAGACATAAGTACGGGCTGACCGATTCCGACGAAGACGAGGACGTCACCGCCGAGTTGCTCAAGAGACAGTTAGCCAATCAGAGCTTACAGCAGAGGGCGCTACTTGGTGAGTGGCGTATTTTGCTTAATAGTTTAATGATGTGAACACGGTTTAAGATTCTTTATTTAATAATAACAGCGGAGAGGGACTGGACTGACAGTATAGCCGCCACACTTGTTCAAGGCGGATTGGCGGGTTACACACATCTGTGATCTCGGTATGCAGGTTTCCTCACGATGATTTCCTTCACCTTCGGTACATGGCAATTTCCTGACAAAAACTGGTTTGAAGTCCCTGACTGTTGAACTAGGTACAAAAGAAGACCTGTGTGACAACAGTCAGTGTCTTCCCTCGATTTGTGATACAATTTATGGCAAATATGTTAGTTAAACTTATAACTTAGTTGTAGTATGCGCGTGCGTGCGTGCGTGCGTATGTGCGGGTGTGTGAGAAGTCGGCGTGGGTAAAATTCCATTTAGAAAATTCTCCAAAGTACCTACTTATTGATTTTAGATCCGAAAACCCAAGACTTGCAACCAGCATCGAAGGGATTGGGAGGTTCGGCAACCATGATGCCAGGTTTGGGTGGCATATCCTCCCTGGGGCTACCCGCTTCCACTGGAGGGATGAACGGATCGCTATATGCTATGCAGCAATCTTCCCTCAACTTGTTAAACGCAGCTTCTAGAGGTGAGTGTCGAACATTCTAGAATGTTTAAATATTGTAATAATATATAAATGTCTAGTGATTACCACAGTTTTGAACATTTCACTATTTTAGGGGCGCGTATAATGTTTACGGCGCGGCTGTTACGAAAAAACTCGCACTGACGGTAGTTTTTAGGAAATTTACATCCACATTATATTAATTAAGATAGAAAATGAAACGAAGGAATTACTGACAGACGCACTATTTTGTCAGGGTTTAAGAATAGAAAGTAGAAACACATACAAATAAGTATGTCACAAATAGAGTAAGAATTACAAGGAAACTAATAACATTCGGGGTAGGTTATACTCGTATGGCGGGCGGTAACGGTAGGGGGTGGCGCCCGCGATTACGGTACACCCGCAGCCAATGGCGAACGGTGTGAACCGATGCACGCCACGAGTCCCACCAACGACACGTGGCGCTTGCACTCTTCCTGTCAGAGTACAGCAGTGTTACCAGATATAAATTGTAAAATACCCTGTCAGCAAACAGAAATTGTCGTGTTTTAAATTTAATTACCTTGGATTATTATTTTTAATTTACAGCGTATATTACCGTGTCAATGTATAAAATATACAAGGTTTTTAAACAATAAAAACCTTTTTCAAAGACCAGCTGACACCCGCGACTCCGTCAGCATTACTTTATATACGTATTAACAAAGTTTTCGTCGTGAGGCAGAGGTAGAAGAGACATGCCCTCTCCTACGCATGCGAAACGCAAATCACATGAACACGTAGTGTCAAAAATACCGTATATCTGGTAACGCAGGACAGTCACGGGGTAACTAAAGAGCGGTCTTTTTGTGTTTAATATATTTATATCCGTGCAGGGGCGGAGAAAGAATACTATCCTCTGCGGCCGGGGTCGGCTTGTCGTAAAAGACGACAAAACAACCCACCCTAGCTACGTGGTAGGGCCCTAAGCCCGTCTGGATGGCCACCACCTTTGGTCTTAAGTATCCCGCCATAATAACCTTGTGTTGTGTTCCGACATTAGTGACCCAAATTCCTGTACCCTTATGGGACAGCAGCGTGTTCGCTATGCCACTGGCATTGCAAACACCCCTAGGCGAGGGTAACTGCTAAATTCTAAGCGGGCCGTCATCCTGCCTGCTGTCCTATAGCAATAAAAAAAATATGTTACTTAGTTGATCCGCCAAACGTTGTTCTGCGATATAAATTATTTTTAGTGAATATTTGGTCGTTAAATCCACACTAATATTTAACGATCTCCGTGGTGTAACGGCTAACGCACTCAGTACGCATGCGGAGATCGTGAATTCGATTTCCGTTTCGTGTCTAGGTGTTTATGTATAAAATGTATTCATTTGTAAAGTATATATTATATGTAATTTATCAGTTGTCTAGTACCCATAACACAAGTGCTATGCTACTTAATACGGGACTAGACGGAACTGTGTGAATTGTGCCAGTATATTTATTTATTTAAATGTGTGAGTTTGTTAGTTTTTTACGCTTTTACACCTAAACCGCTGAACCAATTTTGATGAATATTGATATAGAAATAGATTAGAATTTGGGAGGACGTAGGTTAATTTTTTATCTTATTTTATATGACAGAACAACGTTTTTCGGATCAGCTAGTATATAAGATAGAGAATTGCGTAGGCTGCGCACGCGCATCATAACAGTGACGTCAGTACAATTTTACCCATACAGGTTCACTTAACTATAATTGACGAGACTATTTCGATTTTATTTTGTACGTGATAAAGCTTTGATTTTTTTTAATTCTCTTACAGCTTTCGAAATGGATACCTCGGAAGACAATGCGGAAGCGCAGAGCTTTTACCAGGATAATAGAGGTAATTTTTTTAAAGTAAAGGCAATATATAACTGTATACTATTATATAGTAAGTTACTGTTATCGTTGCCTACAGATGATTGTATCGCTAGGGGCACCACTAACATGCAGCCGCCCGGTATATAAGAACTGGAACTTGGTTAACAACATATGCCTGAACACAACACAAGGTTATTATGGCGGTAAATTTAGACAGGGGGTTGCTATCTGAACGGGCTTAATACGAATCTAAGTGACGAATTCCGGTGGGGAACAGGAGCCGCCCCGGCAGGAGTGGGCCTAAAAAGTGATAGCTTGTCGTCGTAACGGATGATATGCGTGCCAATGGACTTACTACCAGGAGTGCCGAAGAACCTTCGAAGTGGAGAAGAAAAAGTCTGAAAACGGACTTCGGGCACCGAATCGGAAGTTTACGTATAATATGTAGTTACAAAAGAAAAGTATACAAGTAGTATATTAGTTGTTTAGTACCCATAATACAAGCGCATTTGCTTGCTTACTAGGTGCTGTGTAAATTTTCACAATATCTTTATTTTCGGATGCAATAATATGCTTTGTCAATCAACAGCTTTCGGGGTCAAGAGCCCCACGAGTGAACTTGCACGTTTGGAGCACCGCCAGAGTCATAACGTGCAGCTCATGAAGGTGTCCTTATACGGCGATAGCGGTAAGTTTGACTTACTGACTAAATTACAGACTTACTAAGTTACTCACCTACTCACCCACTCATTAACTGACTGACACACTCACTGACTCATTCCTGATTGATGGAGTCACTGGCTGACTGATTCAATTATCCACCCACGACTGACTGAATCACTTACTCATTGACTGACTGACTCTTTGATTTGTCCGACTGATTCGTACACTTACCAACTTACTCGCTTAAGACTAATTGAAGCCCACTCACTGACTAAATCACTTATTCATTTGTCCACCAATTGAATGACCCAATCATTGACTGACTGACTGCTTTACTCATTCACACACTTACTGACTCCTACCTTACGTATGTACTGATGAATATTTTTTTGTTTGTTTGTAGACATGCCAGACGACATATCCATTTCAACTGGGGACCAGTTGGTGCCTATGGCTGCTCCAGTGCTATCGGTGACAGAGGCGAAACTGCCTTCTGTCGAGGATATCTCTGAGGTCATGGACGTCGGTGTCACCACCGTCGATAGTGAAGGTAAGGCGCGTGAGCCTCATACATTTCATTTTAAATCAATGTTTTCTAAGACTTCGTCTATCACCAAGGTCTTCATTGTTCGATGCACCCCGACGGCTAGGAAAAACCCTGTGGGGGGGGGGGGAGGGGAGTTACAATATATTTGTAACGTCTAACTAATGCGGATTGGTCGGTTACACACCTATGAATTAAGTATGCACGTGTTTCCACGTGATGTTCACCTTAAAAAAAAAAGAATTTTAAAGATGAAATGTCTAGGCGGTGGTGACAAATGGAACCCAATTTAGCATGTGGCTAGAGCCGTGATGGGAAACCTTGTCTTTCAAAATAGCTAAATATAGACAAACCACATTTGAAGTTAACTTATGTATATGCCGACGTGGTAAAACATAATGTACCTTTTTGTCCTGTAACACCTTTTATAACTATGTTTTGAGCAAATAAATGATTTTGAGAATTGATTTGAGAAGAAGAATACAGACCTCTGCGGCCGGAGTCGGCCTGTCGTAAAAGGCGACAGAACAACCCACCCTAACTACGTGGTAGGGCCCAATCCCGTTTGTATGGCGATGACCTTTGGTCTACACAACACATATGTACATATGTGTGTGTTGTTTTCTGGCATTAGTGACCCAAGTTTCTGTATCTTTATGGGACAGCAACGTGTTTGCGAGGCCGCTAGCGTTGCAAACACCCATAGGCGACGGTAACTGCTAAATTCTAAGCTGGCCGTCAGCCTGTCTGCTGTCCTACAGCAATAAAAAAATTTATTCAAAGACCCATTTTTAACATTTGTGCTGTGCTATGCCTGACGCTGGTTTCCTACTGATAACCCCCCCCCCCCCCCCAAGCACGGTTGTTTCGCTTCAACACCGTTGAAACTTGACAATAAGAGAGAGAAGTTTGTACCATAGTGAAAAGATAAATATACTGTGATCCAGCGCCATCTAGCCCCAAAGTAAGCTGTATAGCGCTTGTGTTATGGGTACTAGATAACTAATATACTACGTGTATAATTTTTTGTAAGTACATATTATACATAAACACTAAAACGCGGGACGGGATTCGAACCCACGACCTCTGTAAGCGTACCAAAGTGCGTTAGCTGTTACGCCACGGAGGCTGTCAATTTTTTTTTTAAATAATAACATGGGATTTATTTTAGAGATCCAAACGAAGCCGCCGATTGTCCGTCCCCACACCATGGTGTTGAAGTACCATAGGAAAGTGCCACCGTTCAAGAAAACCATCGCCGGTGAGGGAATTTTCAACTATTGCTCCGTACTTTTTCTCCATGCAGGGGTGGAGTACGAATACTCCTTACGGCCAGGGGCGGCCTGTCGTGAAAGGCGATAAAGCCACCCCAGCTGTATGTTTGGGTGAAGCCCGCCTGGATGGCAATCGCCCCCAGATCTTTAAACATGCCCCCCGTAATAACCGTGAGTTTGTTGCATCGTGATCGCGGCGCCCCCGATGTTGCAAACATCCATAGACGATGTTAATTCCTCAGCAGTAAACTGTAAAAGAAGTAAAATAAGGTATTTTTTTTTATTGCTTTGTTACTGTCCCATATGGGTACAGGAATCTAGGTCTCCAAGGCCGGGATATACAAACAAGGTTATTATGGCGACGTTCTTATAGTTCAGCAGTTGTTTCCATCCAGACAGGCTTGGGGCCCTATCACATAGTAAAACATCAAAATATCCCTTTGAATACTGTAGTGAACGGTGTGATGGACGTACTAAAACCACACGATTGTTGATGGTTCCCTGGCGTCTTCATTATCATGCACAGGGGTGGTGAGACCCTACCCCCCCTTCATCACCCCTGGATGAAGGAGGAGCTTTCTGTAGGAGGAGGCTAGCGCGTCGTCGCTAGGATGATAGCCGGGAGCGAAAAGTCAAGGAAACTTTTCTAAGCAAAGATTCTCTAATCTAAGGAGGGACGGTTGTCGTTTAGGAAAAGAAAAAATAATATTATTCAGTAGCCTTTTACGACTATTATTATACGACATCTCAGCGTTCATCCCGGTTGCAACCCAAACTTCCGTTTCGGTGCCCGGGGTCCGCTTTCCGACTTTTTCTACTACACTTCGCACGGTCTTCAGCATCCTTGAAGCTACCTACCACCGGTACAGACCGTAATAAGACCTGTCATACATATTGTATGGATTCGGTTATTGCATGCTGCTGAGATGCGAATATTAGGATGTATGAGTGGAGTTACAAAAATGGATATAATTAGAAATGAGTATATCAGGGGAAGTTTGAAAGTAGCGCCAGTGATTCTTCTTCATCCCAGCGTCAAATCCCGGTTGCAAACGAAACGGAAACTTCCGTTTTGGTTCCCGGGGTCCGCTTTCCGACTTTTTCTACTGCACTTCGCACGGTCTTCACCGTCCCTGGTAGTGAGCCTATTGGCACGCTGCATATCACCCCTTACGACGTCAAACCAGAACTTTTTGGGTCTACCCCTCCTGCCGGGGCCCGGATGGCCAGATATTTGTTCCCAACGTAGTTAGCCGGTTGCCGTAAAACGTGGCCATACTAGCGAAGGTAATAGCCTAACCTGGTATGATTATAATGCAAAGAGAAGAATGTCGTGTAACAAGGAATTTATCCGTGCAGAGGTGGAGAAAGAATACTAACCTCTGCGGCCGGGGTCGGCCTGTCGTAAAAGGCGACAAAACAACCCACTCTAGCTACATGGTAGGGCCCCAAGCCCGTCTGGGTGGCGACCACCTTCGGTCTTAAGTATGCCGCCATAATAACCTTGTGTTGTGTTCCGGCATTATTGACCCAAGTTCCTGTACCCTTATGCGACAGCAGCGTGTTCGCGATGCCACTGGCGTTGCAAACACCCATAGGTGACGGTAACTGCTAAATTCTAAGTGGGCCGTTAGCCTGTCTGCTGTCCTAGAGCAATAAAATAAAAGGAAATTGATGGGAATGAGAGTGGAATGGATACAAAAGGAGGAGTATACCAAAGAAGAGGACGGATTGTGTAAAAGATGATGATGAAATTAGTCTGTGGAAGGAGAAGACACGTTGAGCCGATCGCGACCCCACATAGAAGAAGAAATGTGTACAAAACGTCCCGTCTAGGCAGTGCCGGATTAACCACGCAACAACAGTAGCAATTGCTACGGGCCTCGCGCCGATAAACGATAAACTATTGAGGTATTGAGTATCGAATAGGTTTTTTTTCCACTTTAGTTAATTAAGAACCCCTAGCAGATCAAGGGCTCAAAGGGCAAATAGAATTTGCTACGGGCCCCGCACTTGCTTAATCCAGCACTGCGTCTAGGGAGAGGAAGACACCTGATCCTAGCCGTGGAACTTTGTGCGTGCCGCTTTGACGTGTGTATCGTTTCGTTGTCGTGCAGGTCGTCTGAACGCGTCGTACATCGCGGACATGTCCGTGTGCCGCGCGCGCCACTGCCGCGTCGGCTTCGGGCCCTCGTTCGCCTTGACCTACGTGACTAGCTATGATGCTGTCAGTGATCTGCCCAAATGTAAGTGTAGCTTTAAAAGTCTTGCTTTATACAGGGTGACTGACAAAACCGTCCAAATTTTTTTTACGCACTAAACATCATTTAAGGAACCCATTTTTGCAAAAAAAAATGTATGTCAAATTTTCACCATAAAATATTTCATTCCAAGGAAAATATGGTCACTAATTCAATCGTACAAAATAGTCATATGGTGCAAATTTCGTACGTTAACCTGTTATTACCTGTCTCTGTCACTCCCGCGTAAGTTAGTATTGCGTAGTATTCCCTCGCACAGATGCAATGACCGCCGTCCTCGGCCTCGTACTAGGTTATTGTACTAGTTTTTTGCGGTACCGATGGAGAGGTCACTGACACTTGCGCGCCGTATTATGTAAATTGCGAGTTCTTCGGATAACTTTGTGATGCTGATGTAGGGCCTTTCGGCACTAACTACGTTGACTATGTCGAACACAGTAAAAGTCTTTATATTTTAGAACGGTATATTCAAGTATAATTAACATATTTAATATTTTCCGAGTAGCGAGAATTGCGCGATGGAGTGACGTGCTCTCTCTGTCGCAGACCGATCGGCACCACCGATCACGACCGAGCGAAAGCGAGTTTATCGAGACTCCGCCTATGGTCCATGCGGGTGAGGGGTGCGAGCGGCAGGGGCACGACGCCGCCGCGCGCGCCGTCCGCGACGCGGCCCTACACTGATTACTCAACATTTTTGTACTATGTGATACTAAACTAAAATACATGTTTCTCATAACTTTTACTAAAGATTCTTTTGTGTGAATTTGGACGGTTTTGTATATATACAGATGTATATATCGCTCCCTTAGTAATGTAAAGGCCTATTTCAAAAAAACAAACTTTTGGGAAAACGCGTTTAAAGATTCGGGGTTCTCGATATTTTTACTCTATCATTCATAATAATATCGTAATTTAAAGTGCTATAGCCCTGAATTTTTGTTTGGGTTGTTTTGTGTTATTTTAAACGAGCAATATATATAATTGGAATCGCGGAATCGGCTCCAACAATTTTCATGAAATTTAGTATACGGGGGGTTTCGGGGGCGATAACGATTTATCCGATATAGATCGATATCTAGCTAGGAATAATTTTTAGAAAATGTCATTTTATTCGCTTTTTTTATTGGAAAAAAAATAACAAAAATGTGACTCTTCCTGACATCTATCGGCGAATAGTAATACTATTTTTTTTCAATTGCTTTAACGACAACACTAAAGCTATCCCAGCAGATGGCGTTGTTAAGTAACAAGAAGCCAATGAGTGTTTGCTTTGAGGTTAGACTAAGAAAATCAATTGTTAATTTCCAAAAAACACAATTTATAAAAAAAAATACGGAGTAAAGCTCGGTCATCTGGGTATTTGAATATTAACCTGCGTGACCCGGGTCGACTTATCGTAAAAAATTACAAATAACCTAGCTAGGTGGTAGAACCACAAGCCCTCGGGATGGAACCCACAATTGGTCTATAAGTATGCCGCCATAGTAACCTTGTGTTCTAGCGTAACTGACCCAGGTTCCTATTCCATAGGGGTAGCAGCGTGTTCGCGATGCCTTTAGCGTCACAAACATCCATAGGCGATGGTATTACCTCTTACTATTATGTGGACCGTTAGCCTGTCTGATATTCCTATAAAAATCTTTATATCAGCATTTTTTGATTGTATCTTATGGTATATTTTGGATTACAAACCCTAAAATATAAATAAATGAAATATGCAAACAGTCAGTGTTATTTAATGCAACTGTTACGCCATGCACCTTCGGAATACGTGCGTTCGAACCTACAAAGTCCAGCCTAAGCTAAACCCTATTTCATATTATTGATGATATAAATCGGAGGTCAACTTAAATTGGATTTTAAAAATTTCCGAAACTGATCATTTTTAACTAAAGCTATTAAAATAAATGTAGCCTAAGTTACTCCTTGTTACATAAGCTATCTGCCAGTGAAAGTCTCGTCAAAATCGGTGCAGCCATTTCAAAGATTAGCGGGAACAAACAGACAGACAAAAATTGTAAAAATGTGGTTTTGGTATATGTACCGTGTGTACGTCCGAATGCACTTAGTAAAAAGCGGTTATTTTAATATTACAAACAGACCCTCCAATTTTATTTATTTGTATAGATTACTTAGGATATCAGCTTTCATTAGCAGCGGATCCTTGCGGTTCCAAACTGGTGGTCAAGGCAACAAAGTAAGGAACCTGCTCACAGTACATGCTATATCCAAGAGTGCTGCCTTTTGTATGCCAATTATTATTATTATAGACAAAATGTGTTTTTTTTTTCTTATAGCATCAGACCTGAGCAACTTGGGCAAGTATGTAGTCGGTCGCGCCGAAGATGACTGGTCCGAGTCCGTCGTCACCAGACTGGCCATCGGCCAAGCTGATAATAATTATAATATACAAGTAAGTGTTCTCGTAACATAGTGTGTTTACCCCGCGCCGGGAAGCGGTAGTGGGGGATCGAGGAAGGCCGGCTCAGCCTCGAAGCTTGGTCGACACTATCCCGATTCTTTATTATTTTTACAGTATCATGAACCGGCTTAGTTCGGATCTTTTCCAACAGATGGTGCTGTACAAAAATTAGAACGCGCTAACGTTTGACGAATCGAGTTAGCTAAATACCTGAACCTGAAGCTACGTGGTGAGTGAATTTGAGTGAATGACGAACGAAGCTTTCGTCAGCATCGTCAGTCTACCCTCGAATTCACTGAGATTCAGTATGTTATTTAGGGATGATCGATATTAGAAAAACATCGATGTTAACATCGATCTAAAAGTATCGATGTACGATAAACATCGATAGCAAAACATCGATGTCTTAAAACATCGATGTTTTTGATAGGAAATAAACTGTCTATTTTATATATTATACGTGTTTATTAATTAAAACTACGTTTTATGAATTATAAGCGGGCGTTTAATTATTGGAATTGACTATGACATTTCGGTTGGTTTTCAGCAGTCATATTCACGGAACGACTCAGATTACAAATGTCAATAAGAACACTACAGTTATTTACATCTCCCCTTACTTATTTAATTGCTATTTTAATTTATTTTGTTTATGGTTACAATTGACTCTATGGGGACCTAGTCGATTATATAGCCATCCTCATATCGTATATTTGTATGATGTGGAGAAAAAGACTGGCAGAGAATCTCCACTACTCGGTCCCTAAGCTAATACTTTATATAATGTCAAGAGAGGGATCAAAATATTAAGTGAAAGGAAAAACTATTAAAAGGAAAAAACTAAGGTGTGTTCCAGCTCACGTAGAAGTCACCCCGGGCACCGAAACGAAAGTTCGGGTGGCAACCGGGACTAACGCTAGGATGATGATGACTAATATCGACGATACGTCGATACATCGATAGATATTTAAAAAAAAATTGCATCCCTAATCATAATCGCTAAACGTTTGATATAACTAAAATTACATTGGATTTCTATAAGCTTTTAAAAAATGATGAATTATTGATAAATATCTATATATCGGCTTACTAAACTGATATATCGATATCAACATCGGTATATCGATATTCGATATGTTTAAAAATTTTCCATCCCTACTAAGAGGCTAAAATGTTGTCTTCACGTAGCGTTCGGGGCTGGACTCCCAAGGAACTAGAGATGAGATATACAGTCATACCCCTATAACACCGTACATTTTATCTGTGCAGGGGCGGAGAAAGAATATAGACCTCTGCGGCCGGGGTCGGCCTGTCGTAAAAGGGGACAAAACAATCCTCACTAGCTACGTGGTAGGGCCTCAAGCCCGTCTGGATGCGACCACCTTTGGTCTTAAGTATGCCGCCATAATAACCGCGTGTTGTGTTCCGTCATTAGTGACCCAAGTTCGTGTACGCTTATGGGACAGCGGCGTGTTCGCGATGCCACTGGCCTTGCAAACACCCATAGGCGACGTTAACTGCTAAATTCTAAGCGGGCCGTCAGCCTGCCTGCTGGCCTACAGCAATAAAAAAAACCATTGGTTCCGCGTTATAGGAAACGCGTTTGTTACAAATGATTCACGTTTAACTTTTCTCGTTAAATCGAATATTAATTAAAAAAAAACTATGTTATGAACGAAATATGTGCGTTTTATTAAAATCAAACTAAGAAATTAATTATGAACTGTGCAAATCATTATAAATTTTACTATACATACATATAATCACGCTTCTTTCTCGTAGGGGTAGGCAGAGACCACTTCTTTCCACTTGCTACGATCCTTACACACTTGTTTCGCTTCGTCCACTTTCATTATTCCCTTCATACATGCCCTTCGGTTTAGGGCACTCTTGACCTGGCCTTTTTTCAAGACGTCCCTGATCTGGTCTCGAAACGTCCGCCTAGGTCTACCCCTTCCAACACTTCCATTCACACTCGCTGAAGTGAACAAACCAAATTAGCCTATGTAAATGATAAAACGATGATACAAGTTGAAGAATGATTATTTTTTAATAAAAACAGAAAATCAAGCAAACAGAAAGAAATAGGTAATAGAACAGACAACGTCAAAAAAGCCAAGAATAAAAAAACTACATCAGCTATCAAAATAGCAAAGAGGTCCGCAACACTCGCCTTATGCACTTTTTTCGTCAATCGTTCTGCATTCATTCTCTCGACATGGCCAATACCATCTCAGCATACCTTTCTCAATTTTTGACACTACATCTTCTTTACTGGTCAGCGTGGCCGGTGTTAGAGCGACACAAGCAGGAACTGCGTGTCACGGAGATGAATATGCTGCGGTGGATGTGTGGAGTGACGCGGAAGGACCGCGTTAGGAACTCCCGCATTCGCGGTAGTCTTCATGTCTGTGACATTGTGGATAAATTGCAGGAGTGTCGGCTTCGATGGTACGGCCACGTTTTACGGCAACCGGATGCTTACGTGGGAAACAAATGTCTGGCCATGCCGCTTCCGCCGGGCCCCGGCAGGAGGGGTAGACCCAAAAAGTGCTGGCTTGACGTCGTAAAGGGTGATATGCGTGCCAATGGTCTCACTACCAGGGATGCTGAAGACCGTGCGAAGTGGAGAAGAAAGTCGGAAAGCGGATCCCGGGCGCCGAAGCGAGAGTTTGGGCTGCAACCGGGATTCATCGCTGAGATGATGATGATGATCTTCTTTACTGGTCAGCATAATTGAACTACCGGTGTCTCGCTTATTGAGCGCACATTCAATGTCTTCCTTTAGTTCCACAAACCTTTGTATCATGTAGAATGTCGAGTTCCACCTTGTAGTGGTGTCTCGGAATGACCTCTTTACCCAGCTTACCCTATTGGTCTTGAGATGACTATTATCGACATAGAAGGAGAGGCAGAGGGTGCCCCCGTATAATTCTGGACTCTACGGAAGCCACTTCACAAGTCTTCCACCCAACGGAAGTATCTACACCATCATCAGTCCATTGTAAGTCCAGAATGTAATATTCTCCATGTGGAGTAAGAATACTAACCCCTGCAGCGTGTCGTAAAAGCCGATAAAACAACCCTATCTATGTACATGGTAGGGCCCCAAACCTGCCGGGATTAGAACAACAACCTTGTCTTGTGTTCCGGCATTAATGACCATGGTTTCTTTACCCCTATGGGACAGCAGCGTGTTCGCGATGCCCCTAGCGTTGCATACATCTATAGGCGACGGAAACTGCTTACTATTAAGCCTGCCTGCTGTTCTTCAGGAATAAAAAACATGTGTGCGATTCACACACGATAGAAGTGAAACTTCAGTAAATCGACAAAAATACAAGCAAGTATTAAATACACACCGACATTTACTCTCTCGCTCTGGCTCACTAATTACAGGCGATTATAATTAAAAACTCACATTTAAAGATTTTTTTTAAAAAGTATTGTTTCCGCCCGGGATCGAACCGGGGGCCTTCTGCGTGTTAGGCAGATGTGATAACCGCTACACCACGGAAACTGTACTCACAATGTCGAAATACACACCGACATTTACTCTCTCGCTCTGGCTCACTAATTACAGGCGACTATAGGAGAGACCGAAATATACATATTTCTGTCTCATTCTTTGCTGGCTTCATCCTACACATTTTTGTATTTGTGTCTCTTACCTGTCGTTTTTTCGTTGCATCCGGTTTGAAATCACAACGATTCTAAAGAAGTTTCACTTCAAAAAACATTACAAGGGTCGAAATTCAGGTCATGATAAAGAAGACTCAATAATAACAATTAAATTTTAATCTGCCTCCTCAGGAGGTGATGTCACGCCATCTGGCGACGCTTCTAGAACATTCGTCAACCGTAACCTCATCGGAAGATCAGTGTCCACACTCAAAGTTGGACGATTCACTTATCGCCAGGAGGCGAGTGTTGGCGGCGCACGTGAAGCACGCCGAAGCGGTGAAGGACAGGAGGCCTGCGGTAAGCGCACAGACACACACACACACACACGCGCGAATTATCACTTACACACTCAATTAGTATCTGATGATAGTAATTTCGTCGAACATTATATCCATAGAAGGTGATTTCCAAACTTTGGCGTCAACTTTTTTGTTAAAGTACCCTAGTCAACATTTTGATAAACCCCCAAGTCAACATTTAGCTAAAGCGCCCAAGTTAACATTTAGCTAAAGCGCCCAAGTCAACATTTAGCTAAAGCGCCCAAGTCAACATTTAGCTAAAGCGCCCAAGTCAACATTTAGCTAAAGCGCCCAAGTCAATATTTAGCTAGTGTCCAAGACAATTTCAATTTATTTATTTATTTTATTTATTTATTTATATACAATATTTTCAAGGTATTTTTTGTTTTTTTATTTGATATTTTTAAACCATCCAATATGACAAGAAAAGTGAATTAAAATAGTTTACGTAATAATATTTTAATTGTTTCAGTACGGTGTATCGGGGGCTTATTGTTACGAAGTGTGGAAGCTGTGCGAAGCGTTGTGGGCAGCCGACTTAGAAAATGATGGTATGTAACCGTGCACAGGGGGAGTAAGAACACTAACCCCTGCGGCTGGGGTCTGCCTGTCACTAAAGGCGACAAAACCCTAGCTACGTATCAGGGCTCAAACTGTAATTGGCGAGCACCCCTGAATTTTAAATATGTCACCATAATGACCTTATGTTGTGTTCTGACCCGTATTCACGTTTCCCTATGGGACAGCAACGTGCTCACGGTGCCCCTATCGTCGCAAACATCCATAGGCGACGGTAACTACTCACTGTTAAGTGGGCCGTCTGCCTGTAAAAAAAAAAACTATATATATATATATATATATATATATATATATATATATATATATATATATATATATATATATATATATATATATATATATATATATATATATATATATATATATATAAACTTATTTAACACTTATAAAAAGTTATCTGGATAAAAAATCAACGAAAAATACTTGGACTTCTGATTAATAGAAATATTATTTTTATTGTCGTTATAAAAGATATTTATTGATTTATTTTTTAAAATTTGTTATAATAACTAAATAAATATTTTTAATTCTCAAATTTTGTGTACTATTATTTGAAACTGCTCTCGAGCTATCGCACTCGTCTGTTGTACGGTGCGCTCTGTTCCGTGGCCGGCATCGTACAATAGTCTATGGCTAGAACTATCTTGGAGGATCAATCGATTACTTTTCCTCGCAGGTATTCCGGGCATGGACGAATTGTCAATAGTGTACCGCCACAAAAAGCTGCTGGAGTGGTTCGCATCAGCCGTTGCGGACATCACAGACAACGAGCTATCCGAACCGAATAGAGGTGAAGACGAGGACGGTCAGTTGGTTTCATTATTTCATTCATAAATATTGTCTATTCTCGAGAACGTTGCGTATTCGGATTTAGGATGAGCTTCCAGTTGAGGTTTTTAAAAAAATGCCTTATATAATTTTTCGATTGTGGTAGCAATGCAATCTTACGTTGCAAACGTCCATAGGCGACGGTGACCGCCTATTGAGAGAGGATATTTACTTACTATCACGTATAATATACTAGAATATTCATTATGGTATTAGGAAATAGTTGAGAAACAATAATTTTTAATAAATAAAAGCTATGCAAGTCGTCATATCCGGTTGTGGCTGAAGGTTGATATTATAAGCATTAAAGCCTTTATGTTACTTGTACTTGTGGGTTATTAGACAACTGAAACTATATAATTACTTCTTTGACACGCTTTTATATTAGATTGGTATGTATATCGTATCTCTGCGGTCCGGGTCGGCTTTTCGTAAAAGGCGACAAAGCAACCCACCCTAGCTACGTGGTAGGGCCTCGAGCCCGTCTGGATGGCGACCACTTTTGGTCTTAAGTATGCCGCCACAATAACCTTGTGTTGTGTTCCGGCATTAGTGATCCAAGTTCCTGTACCCTTATGGGACAGCAGCGTGTTCGCGATGCCACTGGCGTTGCAAACTCCTATAGGCGACGGTAACTGCTTAATTATAAGCCTACAGCAATAAAAAAATGTATCTATGTAACGGAATCTTTGAACATGATTGTCACCTCTTTCAAAACGACGGATTGATTTGAAATTTTGCACACTTGTTAAGGACCGATGACAGTGCAATAATCCGTATAGTTTGCATCATTATCTTTACCAGAATTCTCAGGATTAATGATTTTTTACACGCTTCGCTTTTCAGAACAGTGACATTAATTTTCACTTCAGTAATTTTTTTTTTCTTATATTAAGAATTATTTTTTAATTTTTAGTTTGATTAATTGTGAAAGCGTGTATTTTAGTTTTATTTAACAATAATTTCTTTTCTTGTAAATTATTACATATACATAAACATTTAAGACTCGATAATCGAACCCGAACATCATAATTATATTAATCTACGACAAAAATGGTACGCGTGATTAATTGTCACCTGTTTGTTTTGCTTATTTTTCGAAGATTGCTTATTAACATACATACATACATATAAATCACGCCTCTTGCCCGTAGGGGTAGGCAGAGACCACTTGTTTCCACTTGCTACGATCCTTACATACTTGTTTCGCTTCGTCCACTTTCATTGCGTTTTTATAAGCACGCTTATAAAGCTATTAATCAACGTTTACAAGTTAAACACGCTTAACCTGTTAGAAAGAAAGAAAGAAAGAAAATATATTTATTTAGGACTTAAAGTTATTATTTACAATTTATAATTATATACTATATATTTGTCCCAAATTGGTCCCAGCTCAGCATTTGCTGATGGAATTTACCAGCGCTGATCTTCCGCTGGGGCCATTAAGTGACACCACTAACAATAACACAATAACCACAATAACACGTGTGCACTTTACACATGATAGAAGTGAAACCCTGAAAAATGTAAACCTCAATGTAATAAAAAACATAAACAGAAAAGTAAAAGTTTATGGAGTTATGCAACTTAGAGCTACAAATCGCTCGAACTTTGAGGTGAAATTATCAGTGTTAAAGTTAACTAAAGTTTACAAATTACAAATTTTTCCAAAAAACTTTCAAAACTATATTAAATCAAACCATTCCTCAAACTAGATTCCATATAAAGAGAGAAAAAAAAACTCAACTGTATCTCATTGTAATAATGTTAGAGGTCGTCTAAGCACAAATGCGGTCAAATGCCGCGCCCCATTACTTAATTAGTCGATTTAAGATGAGTGAGTGCAAATATCAATAGCGACACTTCCGGTGTGTGGGAGTACAATATGACCTGTTTGCGAACAACGCGCTCGACTAGTCGCGTGGATTTATAATCCAACGACCTTTTTCTGTATGGAGTGACGAATCACAATAGTCTTTATAGTGTATTGCGTCCATATTTAAAATTTTCAGGTGTGCGTGTAAATACGGTAGTGGAGCGCGTCATTTATACTTAGACGAGCTCTGGAGATCTGGTTATGACGAAATATTTCGTCATACACGACGTACTGCAATGATTAGGAAATAATTATTCAGATTCGTTCAATTAATTCTTTGTGCATTGAAATCGTTATATTTGTATATTATTATAAAAGATTTTGTTCAAATAAATGAAATCAATAAGTTAAAGACCCCATTTCCTTTTATTACTTTAGGTATGATCTTATAATTATGAAAAAAAAATCCCCATCGTAAAACGAGTTAAACAAAAGCTATTATATTAGCCTCGGTTAACAAGTTAACCTATCATACGCAAAGAGGCCAAGCGCTTCATACAATTTTTTTCTCTACAGCTAAAGATGGCCACAGTGCTCGTATATGGACTCTACTCTTGGGTGGGAGAATTCTGGAGGCATGCAGAATGGCCAGGGATAACGGAGACCTCAATATGGCGGTGCTGATAGCTCAGGCTGGTGGTAAGATCCTTTTATATGTCGAGGAAACGTGTTAGGGAACATACTTTACTACGCGACCCGTTCGGTGGGTGGAGGGGGAGGTCTTCAAAATACCACGATTGGTCGTAGAGATGAGGGGGCGGGGCTTAGAGTCTCGTCACCTAGTCAATGTCCTCTAAAGAAAATCTCGCGCTCTATCAAGCTATATACAAATATGGCTCGTTTAGCTTCTAGTTTTTACTTTTTTTAAGCTAATAAAGATATTATTACTGTTCATCTTTGGTCTACCTCCTTCTATACCATCCATCTACTCTCATTTCTAGCATTTCCCTTGTTATGTGACATCTTATATTAAAGGTCTCAATCACTGGCGCTACCTACTTTGAAACTTTCTCTGATATATCCATTATTGTAACTATTTTCATCCGTGCAGGGCCGGAGAAAGAATACTCACCTCTGCGGCCGGGGTCGGCCTGTCGTAAAAGGCCACAATACAACCCACCCTAGCTACGTGGTAGGGCCTCAAGCCCGTCTGGACGGCGACCACCTATGGTCTTAAGTATGCCGCCATAATAACCTTGTGTTGTGTTCCGGCATTAGTGACCCAAGTTCCTGTACCCTTATGGGGCAGCAGCGTGTTCGCGATGCCACTGGCGTTGCAAACACCCATAGGCAACGGTAATTGCTAAATTCTAAGCGGGCTATCAGCCTGACTGCTGTCCTACAGCAATAAAAAAAAACTATGTGTTTCTCTCCGTGCAGGGGCGGGGTAAGAACACTAACCCCTGCGGCCGGGATCATGGACAACCCAACTCTAGTTAGGTATTAGGTATGACTCCAAACCCGTTTGGAAGTTAACCACCCTTGATATTAAGTATGCCATCATAATGACCTTATGTTCTGGCATAAGTGACCCAGGTTCCTGTATCCCTATGGGACAGTATCATGTTCTCAATATTCAAAGGCGATGGTAACTGCTTACTCTTACTGGGCCTTCAGCCTGACTGCTATACCTCAGGAATAATATTTAATGTTGTGTGTACAGGTGATCCAGCGTTCCGGTCCCTAATAAGCCGGCAGTTAAGCCAGTGGAGGAACTGCGAAGCCCTGTCGCTGATGGCTTCCCATAGGTTGGCGGCGTTCAAGCTGATATGCGGGGAAGCTGCCACCCTGAGGGAGTTGCATGAGCTCGACTGGCTTAGGGCCATGCACGCTACGGCCAGGTTAGTTCAATCCGCCACACTTAAATAGCCATCGGCTGTATTCTTCCACATTTCCTGGAGCCTCTTCTTTCTTGTACGACACGGTTCTAAAGATAGTTAATGTTGCGTACTCTCCAGATTTGGAATGAGTTTCCGGCTGAGGGTTTCCCATCGCGGTACGATGTGGGGGTTTATAAAAAAGGCGTTATAAAATTTCTTCGAGGCCGACAGTGCGTTGGTAATAATTCTAGTGTTGCAAACCTACATAGGCAATGGTGACCACTTGCAGGGTAGGTCGTTTGCCTGTCTGTTGATTTCTAGCCAAAAACATGAACACGGTACACATGTATGCCAGTGGACTGAATACCGGGGATGCCGAAGACCGTGCGAAGTGGAGAAGAAAAAGTTGGAAAGCTGTCCCTGGGCATCGATATGGGAATTTGGATCACAGCCGTATACTTGAGGCTCTTTAGATTCCTGTACCCTATGCGACAGCAGCGTATTAGTGGTGCCCGTGGCGTCGTAACTGCATACTATTAAGTGGACCGTCAGCCTGTCTGTTATTCCTCAGCAATAAAATTTTCTACGTGGTAGGGCTAGGACCCGTCTGGGTGGCGCCCACCTTTGGTCTTAAGTATGCCGCCATAATAACCTTGTGTTGTGTTCCGGCATTAGTGAACCGAGTTCCTGTATCCTTATGGGACAGCAGCGTGTTCGCGATGCCACTGGCATTGCAAACACCGATAAGCGACGGTAACTGTTAAATTATAGGTGGGCCGTCAGCTTGTCTGATGTCCTACAGCAATAAAAAAACTGTGTGTGTCAGCTCCGACGCACAACTGGAGTTAACTTCTTAAGTACGATTGTCTTGTCTAAACATACGCAAAAAGAGTATTTAACTGAAAAAAGATTAATACCATATGAAAGGGTAAATTAACAAATTAATGAAAATAATATACATATATAAAAAAAGTTTTAAAACAGTTTTAAGTTCAACCTAATTACAACTATGGTACCTAGTAATAAAGTCACAAATCTCCAAAACATTATAATCTAATACTTACGATCATTCGTCATATAAAATGAGCAAAGCAATAAATTACTCTTGTCACTTACAAATGAAAAGACATTATGTTAAACAACATTTAATGTGAAATTAACTTTAACTTGTAACAAATAAAGTAATTTTTGCCTTGCGCAACAAAAACATAACGAGGTCATTCATTAGTAGATTTTACTCTCACATTTTTCTCATACCGGGCGCCTTATATATGAAAATCGATTCTTAAGGAGTAAACTCCAATAATAATAATAATATAAAGTTTTAAGAAACGTGTGTTTTCATGTCGCGGAGAAGTGGGACAAGTGATATAGCGCGCATACGTAGGAGGGGATTTCTCTTATAACTCTACCTCATGACGAAAACTTTGTTAATATATCAACCAACACGGACGAAGTCGCGGGTGTCGGCTAGTAATAAAGAAATGTATTGAAAATAAGTATTAATAAAACAATTAACACAGTGCCTGACTTGTTGCCGTCAATGGTTTTTAGTCTTTCAATTATTGTCTCCAGATACCTGTGCCCCCAAGTGCCGTCTTTGGAGCAGATAGTGCATACGTACGAGAGGTTCTTCGTCGCCGACGGTGGGAAAGACGTCGAGGATATGGACCTGACCACGGTTGGCGACGAGGTGCCTATGAGATTGCCCATGCCGGACTACGTGAACGAATACGACGTGACAATTTTTGCGGTGAGTATTTTGTTTTTTGAACTGAAAACTTCTTTAGCGGCGTTTTTATTGCTGTAGGACATCAGACAGGCTGATGGCCCCCTTGGAATTTAACCGTCGCCTATGGGTGTTTGCAATGCCAGTGACATTGCGAAAACACTGCCGTCTCACAAGGGTACAGGAACTTGGGTCACTAATGTCGGAACACAACACAAGGTTATTATTGCGGCATACTTAAGACCAAAGGTGATCGCCATCCAAGACTGGCTTGGGGCCCTACCACGTAGAATGCGGTCTCCTAGTGTATATCACTAATATCGCTAAGCTACTAGGTACTTTCATACGTCCACCATTTGCCAGCCGCATTTCGCTGCGCCAGAATATAATTTTGGATTTAACCGGAATCGAATGCGGGGATGATTTTAAGCGAGGGCGACACGCCCGCTCCTCGTCTGCCCTATCACCGACAGGATTTAAATTAGTCTGTATTCACAGAGTGGCACGAAACGTCGGGTGCTGGACTTACGCTACGAGCTGATCCGCGCGCGCGCGTTCAATGATCGACCGAAGTTGAGGCCGGCCGCTTACACGCCGGACCCCTTCGACTACAGTTTATGGTGAGTTGTGTGAAGTTTCGCAACTAGTTTTCTTTTTGTTTTATGAAATAATAATAAATAATAAAGCCTTATTATTTTAATAACCTTGTGTTGTGTTCCGGCATTAGTTCCGGCATTCCTGTACCCTTATGGGAGAGCAGCGTGTTCGCGATGCCACTGGCATTGCAAAGACCCATAGGCGACGGTAACTGCTAAATTCTAAGCGGGCCGTCAGCCTGTCTGCTGTCCTAAAACAATAAAAAAAGATTCATATTCCCGCCCCGTTTTTCATATAAAATTTATATTTATATATGTGATGTGATGTCATATCTAACTTTAGCAGTGCATGGATACTGTGGAAATCGAACTAAAGTCCTTTTGATTTAATTCGAGTTTGCCACATGGCCATTGAATTTTTAATATAGTATTTTTTTAATTGTAGATAATAAAAAAAAACATATATATTTATTTACCATAACTTGTTCCAGTTTCCTCCTGGGCACCTGGTTCGGGAATCCAACCCGGGACAGTATAACGGGCGTGGCTGACCAGCTGGAGGCGGTCGGAGCTTGGCATTTGGCCATTCAAGTGTTGACCTATCATCCTGATGATGTAGTGTAAGTATCCTTTTGTTGATTGGCCAAGTTTACTATGCGGCGAAATAAAATCAGCACTTCGAAACGCCTGGTTTATACCATGTGACCGATGACTGTTAACTTTTTACCCCCTCCCTCCTCTCGGTGACCATCTGTAGTATATGGAAGAGATATACCCGCCTCTCCTCTAGTTTTCATGTAATCCATAAATACATTGTTAAACCTAACCCCCCTTCCCCTCTCCCTGTGACTAAGCATGGTATTTTGAAGACCTCCCATCCACCGCTTGAATTGCGGTTGCGTATTATGATGGGTACGTTCCCTGATATGTATTACAAAAGAAGAGCTTTTCATGAAATTTAGTATACGGGGGGTTTCGGGGGCGATAAATCGATCTAGCTAGGAATCATTTCTAGAAAATATCATTTTATTCGCTTTTTTTTTATTGGAAGTAAAATAACAAAAATGTGAGTCTTCCTGACATCTATCGGCGAATAATAATACTATTTTTTTTTAATTGCTTTAACGACACAACACTAAAGCTATTTCAGCAGATGGCGTTGTTAAGTAACAAGAAGTCAATGAATGTTTGCTTTGAGGTTAGACTAAGAAAATCAATTGTTAATTTCCAAAAAACACAATTTATAAATAAAAAAACCGAGCAAAGCTCGGTCATCCGGATATTGTAAATTATACGCGAATATACGAATCTGAATTACATAGACTTTTACTGTGATCAATACCATTATAGTGGTACCGGAAGGCCCTACAGTATATAACCCTGCGTTACTTATCATTAATAATATTATTATTATAAAGGTGCATTACAGAGGTTAAAGGAATGTCTAATATTGTGAAAAATTTGTTATATAATGCTTATTATTAGGATTATTATAGAAAATAGTCTTAGATTTAATTTCTGTATAATCTCAGTTGTATCTAAAGTTTTGACTTTTAGAGCAGTGTAGTTAACACAAAATAACCGGAATCGAGTGGGCGGGGTCTTGCAAAGGTGTCGCCTACTCGAATCCGCCTTCAACGGTTATTCATTATGGTTCCGAGACATCTTATATTCTAACCGAGATAGTTTTATATTTATTTATTAATCCCAGCCGTGGCCACTTGGTCCGCCGTGTGCTGTCCCGCCACGCGCCGCTGAAGGCGGACTCCGCGGACCTGAAAGCCCGTATGGAGCTGATCCATAAACTGGGCGTGCCCGATAAATGGGTGTATATTGCACAAGCACATAGGGCCAAATATGAGGTGAGTTTTTTTAATATTACGCCATATACAGACACACACACACATGCGCGCGGGCGCGCACACGCATGACGCTGGCATGCGAATTTTTCTAAAATTCTTCGTCTAATGCCTAGTTTCTCAACCAGCGGGTCGCGACCCCTAGGGGGGTCGTGTTTGTCATTAAAGGGGGTCGCAGTCTGTTGAAAAATAATAAGCATCGAAACATACAAACTATACAATAGATTCGTTTATTAAGGTAATGAATTTTAGTGTCGTGTTATAAAATTAAATATTACGATGTAATAAATAACAACATTAAAAAATAAAATTTAAACTTACTTAATTAAAATGATTAATCATGAACATAATGCTTTATTAATCGGAACCGTCTTATTTGATATAAAACTGAATAATTTATTAATAATCGAGTGTAAAAAGGTGTAAATAATACAAATAGCTGTGATGTGTGTGTGTGTTTGAATACTCTGACGAGTGTAACACCAGTGGGCCCATGCGGAATAAGGACGAGTAAAGAGAATTGTGAGTACCCTTCGTGTTCATTTTCCTTCCGCTAGCTCTTCGCCTAGCCAGACCCAATACCAGCGCGAACAATTTTTTTTACAATATCGAGGCGTAATAAAATACAAATTAGTTATTAAACGTATGAATAAATAATTAAAATATTATTATAATTTTACAGTACGGGTCGGCAGACTTACTTAACTTTTAGACTTGTGGGTCGCGACTTAAAAAAGGTTGAGAAACATCGACAATGTTTCTGAATAGCGTAGTGTAATAATAGCGGGCTGAAATCACTAAGAGTGCTGTTGGCGCTGCCACACAATCGCAGTAGCATCGAGACCGCCTTTCTCCTGATCAATGCCGTAAAACCATCAGACCGGGCGGTGATAAACTTAATTCTATCCAATTTAAGTTTTTAGCCCCTCCCAATTCAGAGGAATACAATTGAATCGGAACCTCGTCTGTCGTTCACCAGGGTGTGCCGGCTAGTTGTTGAGGTCGACTTGGCAGGACCCTTACATTCAGTTTGGTAAACGTATTGAATAATAATGAGTTGTACGTACAGTTTGACAGAAAGATGAAGGCCTTGGTGGGACCCTTTACACCTTATCATTGTAAAACAGTGAACGGTGGTTAATTGTATGATTTGACAGCAAAACAAAGGTCTTGGTGGGATCCTTTACATCTTAGTTAAAAAAAAACATTGAATAGTGGTGAATTGTTCGTATGATTTAGTATCACAAAAAAAGCAAAATAAACGTCTTGGTGGGACCTCTTACACTTAGTTTTATTTATTTATTTAATTATTTATACATGACATACAAATTTTAAATATAAAAGATACATATCACAGCAGTTCATGTACAACAACTAATTTGACTTAGAGAAAATCACACTGGCCCCTGAACTAGTCAATACTGTATCTCAGTGGGCCAGTATTTTTAAAATAAGTACTAATATATAATAATTACCATTATATTAATAATTAAACAATATATAGTAGTTAAATGAGATATAGTAGTAAAAATAAATAATAATTTAAAATAAAATATTAATGAAAGAAGAAGGGAAAGAAAAATATAGATACATATATTAACTGAAACAATGATTGTATGTGAACATAATGTATGTAAGTTTATATATAAGTAAAATGTAATATTATATTTAAATAATTGCTTTGATAATCTCTTCTGACTCTTGATAATTCAGCTCATACAAATAATCACTCAAAACTTTTTTACACCTACCAATGGGAAGTTTGTTTAATTTAATTACTTGCAGTAATTATGTATACACACAGTGAATAATGTTGAAACGTTTGATTTGACAGCACAATCCAAGCCTGGAGGCGGAGTACCTGGTGGCGGCGGGCCAGTGGAACGCGGCCCACGAGGTGCTCATCGAGCAATTGTTGCCCGAAGCCATTTTGTCTGGTAAGCTTGTTATGCTGCGCTTGGAACGGTTGAGCGGATGATGGATAGAGAGCGAGAGCCCCTGCAGGGGCGGATTAAGAATACCGACCCCTGTAGCCTGGGTCGGCCTGTCGTAAAAGGCGACAAAACAACCCTAGCTACGTCGTGGTAGGGCCTATAAGCGTGCCGCCATAATAACCAGTTCGAAACATCCCGGGTTCCAGTTTCAAATATCTATAGGGGACGGTAACTGATTGCCTAACTGGACCGTCAGCCTGTTTCACACACGGCAGAAGTGAAACTTTAGAAAAGCAGCCTACGAGAGAATTAGATGAATATAAATATTATAACATATTCTTAAATAATTTATATTTGACCAGTTAATGATACATTAGATTTAATTAGATAGTAACTTATATGTGTGTGAGTGTGTGTGTATGCGTGCTTTGTGTGTGAGTATGTGTCAGTGCATGTGTGTTATGTGTGTATCAATGTATACACACAAGGTTTTTAGGCATTTGTTGTTACAATTTTTCTGTATGCACCTGCTTTGAATTGCAATGCAGATTGTTATGTTGAATATCTAAGCTTATAATTTCTTTGGTTGTAATTTGTTTTGTGCATCAATAAAATAATAAAAAAAATAATAAAGTTACGATGAATATAGGGTTTATTGTATTTTTATAATATTTTTACAAAGCTCAAAAACTTTTTTATATTTTAATGAAAAATATTATATTTCATATGTTATTGTATAAAAGCTACAAAAACCCGAACAATGAGGTGAATATTACAGGAAACACTGTATATTATACTGTCTCATTTTGGTGTCGTTTTTTCGTTACATCGAATTTTCAAATCACAACGGTGATAAAGAAGTTTCACTTTAAGAGGGCTATTTTGGAGAGGAGCATGTGCGTGTAGGGGAGAGTTGGGAGGGGACTTGATGAAAGGTTTTTCTGAATATGATGTAATCGTGCGAATTGTTTCAGATAATGTGCAAAGTTTGTCTAATATACTGGAGAAGATGCACGAAGCTTCGCAGAGGCACGAGGTGAGAGGGTGGGAGAGCGGCGGGAAGGCCCTCTACCACTATTTGCATCTCTGCGACGAGGTATGTCACACTATTTTTGGCATTTCAGGTCGCAACCGTGTCTGGCTATTAATATGTAGTGTTTGTCTATTCCTCCCTCCATCCATCCATCCCTCCCTCCCCTCCCCTACACACCCCCTTTTTTAACTGGGAAAATCCTTAGCGGATGCCTTGCCGATGAGATGATGGTTTGGTGATGGCTATATAATGCTGGTAGAGTCTACCCAGTACCAATCTACGTCATGGTAAGGCACACCTATGAAAGAGATCACCCCGCTGGCCAGAAGCGCGGTCCTGCTCTCGCTGCCTCAGGGCTCTGCCCGAACCAAAAAAAGGGGAGCAACACCTCGTAGTCTCCGATTCCGATAGGATCCAGCGCACGGGGTCCCCTGAGGCGAGCGAATAATCAACCTGAGTATTTTCCCGCTGAACCAATATGTATATAACAAACAGCATAAGTAGTATATCAGTTGTCTATTACCCATAACACCGTTCTTTTTTATTTTTATTATTTAAATGTATGTATGTGTGTATCATATAAATTTCTTAGAGGCCGACAGCGCGTTGAGCTCTGGTGCTGCAAACGTCCATAGGCAGCGGTGACCACCTGCTATCGAGTGGGCAGTTTGTGTCTGTTAACATTAGCTATAAAAAATATAGTTGTTTTTATATTTTTTTTTTCAGATTCGTGGTGTAGTGTCCACGGCGGATGTGAACCGCGACAAGTGGAACATGCAGGCGCGCTTGGAGGCACTCCGGCCGTCTGTAGTCGCCGCTTGCACCGCCCTCTGTGGCTTACAACCCAAGTTAGTGACATTTCCAATAACTGATAGTTGAAAGGCATTATATAAACAATAATAATCCTATAATAAAAAGTTCTTGTGTAAATAATAGTCAACCAAAAACAACTGTTTGAACAAAAGTTTTGTATAATTAAAAATTAGTATGTGAGAAATAATCATCTCATTAAAATTCACTGTGTCATCAATCTGTAATTACAAGACACTGTGTGAATAATTACCATTGTTTATAATTAGTAACTACTGTGTTAATAATATTCATCTTAAAATCAAAAGTAATCACGTGAACTTTAGTTGTCTTATAATTTCAAGTCACTATGTGAACAATTATCACACTGTTATTAAAAAAACCGAACAATAACTGTCCTGAAATCAAAGTCACTGTGTGAGCAATAATTATCATTCTGTATTTAAAAAACAATAACTGTCCTGTAATCAAAGTCATTATGTGAACAACTATCATCCTGTAATTAAAAAACACCTAACAATAATTGTCCTTTAATCAAAAGTCACTGTGTGCGCAAATATCATTCTGTAATTAAAAAACAATAACTGTCATGTAATCAAAAGTCACTGTGAGCAATTATTCTGTATTTAAAAAACAATAACTGTTCTGTAATCAGTCACTATGTGAACAATTATCATCCTGTAATTAAAAAACCGAACAATAACTCTCCTGTAATCAAAAGTCACTGTGTGAGCAATTATCATTCTGTATTTAAAAAACAATGACTGTCCTGTGATCAAAGTCACTATATGAACAATTATCATTCTGTATTTAAAAAAACAATAACTGTCCTGTAATCAAAAGTCACTGTGTGAACAATTATCATCCTGTAATTAAAAAACCGAACAATAACTGTCCTGTAATCAAAAGTCACTGTGTGAGCAATTATCATTCTGTATTTAAAAAACAATAACTGTCCTGTGATCAAAGTCACTATATGAACAATTATCATTCTGTATTTAAAAAACAATAACTGTCCTGTAATCAAAAGTCACTGTGTGAGCAATTATTCTGTATTTAAAAAACAATAACTGTTCTGTAATCAAAGTCACTATGTGAACAATTATCATCCTGTAATTAAAAAACCGAACAATAACTGTCCTGTAATCAAAAGTCACTGTGTGAGCAATTATCATTCTGTATTTAAAAAACAATAACTGTCCTGTGATCAAAGTCACTATATGAACAATTATCATTCTGTATTTAAAAAACAATAACTGTCCTGTAATCAAAAGTCACTGTGTGAGCAATTATTCTGTATTTAAAAAACAATAACTGTTCTGTAATCAAAGTCACTATGTGAACAATTATCATCCTGTAATTAAAAAACCGAACAATAACTGTCCTGTAATCAAAAGTCACTGTGTGAGCAATTATCATTCTGTATTTAAAAAACAATAACTGTCCTGTGATCAAAGTCACTATATGAACAATTATCATTCTGTATTTAAAAAACAATAACTGTCCTGTAATCAAAAGTCACTGTGTGAGCAATTATTCTGTATTTAAAAAACAATAACTGTTCTGTAATCAAAGTCACTATGTGAACAATTATCATCCTGTAATTAAAAAACCGAACAATAACTGTCCTGTAATCAAAAGTCACTGTGTGAGCAATTATCATTCTGTATTTAAAAAACAATAACTGTCCTGTGATCAAAGTCACTATATGAACAATTATCATTCTGTATTTAAAAAACAATAACTGTCCTGTAATCAAAAGTCACTGTGTGAGCAATTATTCTGTATTTAAAAAACAATAACTGTTCTGTAATCAAAGTCACTATGTGATCAATTATCATCCTGTAATTAAAAAACCGAACAATAACTGTCCTGTAATCAAAAGTCACTGTGTGAGTAATTATCATTCTGTATTTAAAAAACAATAACTGTCCTGTAATCAAAAGTCACTGTGTGAGCAATTATCATTCTGTATTTAAAAAACAATAACTGTCCTGTGATCAAAGTCACTATATGAATAATTATCATTCTGTATTTAAAAAAAACAATAACTGTCCTGTAATCAAGTCACTGATAAATAGTATTTTAAATTAAAATACGCTTTGTAAACAATAATCACCTGTGATAAAAATCACTAAAATTATTCATTCTATAATTAAGACCCACTGCGTGAGCAATACTAATTCAAGTATCTTGATTAAAGTTACTTACAATTGCGTGAACTGAATTATGATTCTATATCTAAAACCACTGCGTGGACTGTACTCAATACTCATGATAAAAAATCACTATGATTAACAGTTATCCTATAATTATTAAAAACCATTGTGTGAAAAATAGTTACTTTGTAATTACTAACCCTGTGTGAACAACTGTTACGTTGCAATCGAAACCACTGTAAACAATATTAAACCTGTAATTAAAATGTACTGAGTGAATAATAACCTCCTGTAATCAAGAGTCACTGCGTGAACAACATTCACCTGTAGACAAAAGCCGCTGTCTGAATAAAAGTCATCCTGTAATCAAAATGCACTTGGTGAACTATAATATTCCTGAAACCAAAAGTCACTGTGTGAACAACATTTATTATATAATTAAGTCACTGTGTGAATAATAGTCACTTTGTTATTAAAATGCACTGTGTGAACAATAATCTTCCTGGAACCTAAAGTCATTGTGTGAGCAATAACCTTCCTGGAATCATAAGTCACTGTGTGAACAATATTCGTCATGTAATTAAATTAAAACACGTTGTGTGAATAATAGTCATCCTGTAATTAAAATCTATTATGTGAACAATATTTTTACTTGAATCAAACGTCACTGTGTGAACAATAATCTTGGATTCAAAAGTCACTGTGTGAACAATATTCACCTGTAAATAAAACCCACTGTGTGATGAACAATTATCTTCTGGAATCAACTCACTGTTTTACACTGCAACACTGTTCCTGAACTAAAAGAAATCCCGTATCGTAGGGCCTTTTCACAACACCTTGTCTGGGTGTGGGGAAGGCCAGACTCGGACCAAAAAAAATATACACAACAAATATCTACACCTGAGCTAGCCGTGAATGAAACCAGTTTGAGAAGATGATTGTTGTGTGTTTGTCGTGTAGGACGCCCCGTTTGGCGGCAGCCCGCGCGGAAATGGGGTCGCGTTTAGTGCAGCTGGCGCTGGCCGCGGAGGAGCCCCCGGCGCGGCTCGCCCATTTGCTGAAGGCGCTCAAACTGCCCCCGGACTACACTGTGCAAGCTCTACACAAGGTACGCATGATTTGTTTCGACCTGTTTACCGGGTATGGCGAAATATTTCGTCATACACGAAGTACTACTGCAATGGGCAAGACGACATTTTTCGTCAAGTAAATTTCGAATATCATACTTCGAAATATTTGAATTCGTTTAATTTATTCGTAAATTTTATCCGTGCAGGGGCGGAGAAAGAGTACTGACTTCTGCGGCCGGGGTCGGCCTGTCGTAAAAGGCGACAAAACAACCCAGCCTAGCTATGTGGTAGGGTCCCAAGCCCTAGGTCTGGGTGGCGACCACCTTTGATCTTAAGTATGCCGCCATAATAACCTTGTGTTGTGTTTCGATATTAGTGACCCAAGTTCCTGTACCTTTATGGGACGGCAGCGTGTTCACGATACCCCTAGTGTCGCACACATCCACAGGCGACGGTAACGATTTTCCTCAGAATTAGATGTTCTACAAAAGTCTATTATTTATATTAGGCAGGCGTTCCAACCGAGGTCGTCTAATAAACATGTCGTCTTTGTCCCCAGATAACGACAGATCTTGCCGAACAGGCGTCAGAACTTTGTATACAGTCGGCGACTAGTTCTCCACTCTCCTCACCCCGTCCCCTATAATAATCATTGCGCCGCCTGTATGTTCGACAAGGTTACAATCGTTGTCAGATAACAATTGTAAGTATAGTTATGTAAAGTTAGTGTAAACAAAAGTATTTGTGTAAACAACACTTGTTCGTTATTTAAGCAAAAAGTAACCACCACCCAACAAACCTACACTTCTGTAATATCGAAGCTTACTAAGTATACAAAAATATTATTCATTTAATTTGTTTTTGAATTGCATATTTAAATTTTTGAATAAATAGATAGATACCATTCATTCTCCTATACTGTCTTGTAGCTGTACCTTTTGCATTAAATTAAAGTAACTGTAAGAGCAGCAATTATGTAAACAAATGTAATTGTGTCACCTAAAGTGACATTGTTAACTAAAGTACACAAAATGTAAATTACAAATACTAAAATAAGTAAGCCATTGTGTAATTGTTTGACCCAAACTAATCATGTAAACAAATGAAATTTTGTCAACAAATGTAATATTGTAAAGTTATTTTGTTCGTAAGAGTAGTTGTGTCAACTGAAGTTATTTTGTACTTAAATGAAATTTTGTCAGAAAAAGTAATATTGTAAACTAAAGTTATTTTGTACGCAAGAGTAATTATGAAAACTAAAGTTCTATTTATTGTAAACTTAGTTTTGTCAGCAAAAGTAATATTGTAAAGTTATTTTGTTCGTAAGAGTATTTGTGTCAACTGAAGTTATTTTTTACTCAAATGAAATTTTGTCAGAAAAAGTAATATTGTAAACTAAAGTTGTTTTGAACGCAAGTGTAATATTGTAAAATAAAGTTATTTTGTACGCATAGGTAATTGTGCCAACTAAAATTTTATTGTAAAATGTTGTAAACTAAAGTAATATTGTAAATAAAGTGATTATGTAAACTAAAGTTATTATGTAAAGTACTAGGTAAACTAAAGTTTGGGGATAAATTAAATAATAAGGAGCAATTATAAAAATATTGACCAATGTTTAGGTTAATGAATCCTTTAAATATTAGAGAATAAATTTAGATAATATAGGTCAGAGACGTGAATGTTCCTCCTCGTGTAAAACTAGTTCTTCGAGGCGTGTCATCCCGGTTGCGTCCCGTAGACGTGCTACGATGTTGAATATTATGAGTAGATTCATCTTTCTCTCACGACCTTAGGCACAGGGAAATATATGTGTGTAAGTTTACTGTGTTAATACTGTGTTTGATACAGCGCCATTTTGGTTGTGCTGGATAACCAAAACACGACTATATCGGAAATATCTCTATAAAAAAGCTACAAATTCCTTTTGTTATCTCACAAGCATCAAAATCTCGTTATTCGTATAGTGTTCATTTGTGATTGGATGGGGCGGGGTTAGGGGGAGGAGCAATCAAGATAGCGTGTTTCCTATTGGTCAATTTAAAAAAAGGATAGTCACGGATCTGTCTCCGTTATATAAGTGTGTATGATATACAATGATTTCTCGTTTAATATAATTGTATATTATTTTGTTATAATGATTTATTATAAGCGACATTTTGTAAAATTCATATCTCCTCGATAGATATTCGATTGTATTGTCTATTTTTCCATTCCATCTCTAATCATATCCATTCCTTAACGTACGCATACTTACAAACGTACGAACCACGTGTATTGTACGGAGAACCGTGTATCGTACGGGGGTCATTTTAAATATTTTTATTACAATATTTTTCGCATCGATCTATATTTTTATACTATTATTTAAGTAATGTACATACTTAATTAAGAAGTTATATAAAATATTTTTTTTTCTATTACATTGCTAGAGTTCGTATATCAATAATTTTAATTCTCATATTATATATATATATATATATACAGTAATTATCGTCCCACTGCTGGGACAGTATATCCGTCAGACTTCTCCTTGGCGGGTTACACACACCAGTGGTTTCGGTATGCAGGTTTCATCGCGATTATATCGCATCATATGTGACAATGATGAGATGGGAAAAGCTGCTTGAGCATGCCACCGTGGGGTTCGAACTCGGTACCTGCAGTTTGTCTCCGAGTGTGTTAATATTTTGCTTTGCTTTAAATATTTATAAAATATAATAACTATAAAAAAGGTTCCGTTTTTTTTTACCATTGACTATATATGTAATAGACCGTACTTCGTACGGTGACATGTCAGTACATTATATACAGCAAAAGCTCTTTATTCGCGGGATATACGTTCCGCAAATATGGAATAGTAATTTATAGGGGAATATAGGGGATACGTTCCTAGATGACAAAATAAAAACACAAATATATAAAAAAAAATCAGTTTAGATTATAAGTGATAAATAAAAGTGGTTTTTACATATAACTTTGAGTACGTTTGTTAGAATTTGAGGTTAATTGACGGTATGTGTCTACAAACGAAGGATAACGCGAGGGATAAAATTTTTAGAATTATTTTTATTTCTTTACGTCGACGAAGTAACACTTCTTGCGTGCGTACAAAAAGACTGACGGCCCACTTATTAGAAAGCGGTTACCGTTGCCTATGGCTGTTTGCATCACATCACCAGATGCAATTCCAACGCACAGGCTTCAAAGGCATCTGGATTTTGGGTTACTTGTCAAGACACGCGGTTATTAAAGCGGCATATTTAGATGGTTGTCATCCGGGAAGATTTATTCTTTTTGTCTTGTTTTTTTTAAACGTAAGGAACGCCATTCCTGACGGGGGTCCCCCGACAGCTCAATTTTTTTTATTAATATGTACATACATATAATACATCGGTACATACCGATTCACCGATAAGATCCGCGAATAAAGAAATTTTTAGCATTGGATCGCAATTTTTTTAATCCGCGAATGATGGAAGCGCGATTAAGGAGCTTTTACTGTATTTTAAAATTAATACATTATCAATTTATCATAAAAGAATGCAAAATCAGGCGTAATTTTTTTTCTGATAATTAAATGTTTATGAGTGCGGCATTGAGTTTAAGGACAAGTTTAATCAAGAAGTGAGTTATAATTGTGTATTGTAAATTATTTTGAGAGAATAAATGATTTCATTTGTGTGATATTTTTTTATTGAAGACATCCGTACTGCAACATTTTATTTTTACGTGCAGGGTGGAGTAAGAATACTAACCCCTGCAGCCGGGGTTGGCCTGTCGTAAAAGACGACAAATCAACCCTAACTACGTGGTAGGACCCTAAGTCCTGGATGGGTAACCACCCTTGTTAATTAATTATACAATAAAATGGTAAAAAGAAACAAATGATGTATATTAAAGATTAAGTCAAAATGTAAATAGTTAAGAAAAAAAGACTGACCGGAAAAGAACTGCCGCGGGCAATAAAAAGAAACAGCGGAAAAAATAGCCGGAGGAAATTATAAAAGACCAAATTAATATCTAGCCATGCTAGAGAAGAACAAAGAGCCCACAAAAACAAATAACACCCTTGGTCTATAAATATGCCGCCATAATAACCTTGTGTTGTGATTAGGCATTAGTGACCCAGGTTCCTGTACTTCTACGGGACAGCAGTGTTCACGGAGCCCCTAGCGTTACAAACATCCATAGGCGACGGTAACTGCTTGCTGTCAAGTGGGCCGTCAGTCTGTCTGCTGTTATACTTTTGGCGCGTTCGGAAAAAATATGAAAGTAAAATTTTTACAACGACACGCAATGACAGCCTAAATGCGACATGTTGAAGTTAGCTAATAACTGTCTCAAATTTCCGTTACTATATTCACAGTAGTTTAAAATATTCACAAATCTACACACGTGTTTTGTATCAGTGGAGAAAAAAAAATAAACATGTATTCATAAATTTACATTTGTGTATGCGATTTTAAATTATTTAAGGTGGTAAATGGTGGCCTTTGATAAATTTGTGATAAAATTCGATCTTAAAAAACTAAGTGCATTAAGGCTCCCCGCGCACTAGGCAGCCAGAACGGACATATGACGTTTTAAGGGAGCCCGCGCACATAAACAGCCCGGAACTCCTGGCTGCGGCAGCCATTACAACGCGCCTGTTGTACGGCAGCCCATTGGCTGCGCGCAGCCAGAGCGAGTGTTGCCGTCAGTCTCCGCGCACTTGTTGTAGCAGCCAGATGCCTTTTGAGTGCCGTTCTAGAAAAAGAGGATGGTTCCAATGTATTTTCTTTGCTTTGCGTTTTTTACGAGATAAATAAAAAATTATAAGTTCTTCCGCGTTCATATCGCTCGACGAAAGAATCACAAATGGCCGTCGATTGGCTGCTATAATAATAATTTATTTATTTGTCGAACAACATGGTCCATTATTTACATTACAAAAATTATAAATTAATGAATAAAGTAAAATAGTTAAATAATAAAAATCAAAATCACAAATTACAAATGTCAAAAAATAATAATACAATAAAATAACATACAAGTAGACATACCACAAAAATCATGCAAATGGACTGTGCAACCTGCAGCAACGGTTAATGTAGGCTACATCAAGTCTGCAAGCAAACATTTTCAGGATGCTGTTGGTGCTGGCCCGCACGCGCCGCACCAGGGACATGGCTCGCTTGCGCATCGTAGCGTAAAAACAGTCTACATGCGCGTCCGCAAACATGCCCGATGCGCTACAGGAGCGAGGCAACCGCAACAACACCCTGAACGCGTTGTTATATTGGACGCGAAGGGCGTTGTACGATCTGAGCGAATAATCAGCCCACAGACTGCATGTGTAGAAGCACATGCAATAGGCTCTGAATAAAGTTAATTTCACTCCTAGTGAGCATCGAGAAAATCTGTGAGCTATCATATTGGCCCTTATCGACAACGCCCTTCGCTCTCGCTCAATGTCTTCATCATCCCTGAGGTCAGCAGAGAGTATATGCCCGAGATATTATATAACTGGCTGCTCAAATATTCCGGCTGGCGCAGCCTGGCTGCCTAGTGCGCGGGCAACCTAAGAGATTTGAGGTGAATTGTCGGTATCTATTTATTTTTTATTAATTTATCATGCCTTACAAAGATTTGTGGCATACGGGATAAAATTTTTAGCTATTTTGGTTCTGTTAAGTACTCACACAAGTTTTTTATAACAGAGCGAGAGAAATGTTTCAGGAAAAGGATGCTTTTTATTGCTGACATCAGCAGACAGTCAAATGACCCACCCGATAGTAGGTTGCCTATAGAAGTACGCATTGTTAACGCGCTGCCACGATCGAAAAGGAACTGGAACCTGGTTGGTGCCGGAATAAACATAAGGTCATTATGGCGGCATGTTTTAAAAACCATCCAGTTGGGTTTGTTGCCTTACCCAGGGTTGTTTAGTCTATTATGACAGACGGCCCCCAGGGGTCAGTATTCTTACTCCACCCCTGCACGGAGTTAATGCATCCATCTGATGCGGGTACGACAATCGGTAAATAAAATTAAAAGGATTTTCAGTGCTTTTCTCTGACAGCGAGTATTGACGATGCCTTATTTTTGAATTTAGAATGCGCATAGCCAAACTTTCGAGACCAATATAAAATGGCTAACTAGTTTTGGCCGACACCACACCACCGGGGGGTTTTCACCCCCCTGAGTCGAAGCCGGGGTAAAGAGGCTATGCCTACCTGCCCCTGAAAAGGGGAAGAAGACCCACGACAAGAATAAAATATGGAATCTGGATCTGCCTTTCATTATCAACATAGCTAATAAAAAGACCTCCGATGAACAGCTCTATCTGACAACCAACAAGAGCAATCTATTGGAGGCCAGAAAGCCCTGCACCTCCAGATGGCCCACTCAATGGTAAGCACCGTGCACAACGCAACAGGGCACCGCGAACACGCTGCTATCCGCATATGTACAGGAACCATTGCCAAACACAACACAAGATTATTATGGTGGCATATATACGCCAGGGTTGGTTGCCATCCAAATTGGCTAGCTCTACCACGTAGCACGGGTTGTTTTGTACCCTTTTATGACAGGCCGACCTCGGACCCAGGTATTAGTATGTAGCAGCACCACGATTTGCTCTGCACTCTTACGAGCAAGCGAGACAAATGCGGCGAGCGCAGAAAACCGCAACGTTTTATATTTACGGTGTGCGACACGATACGCAGTTATCTTCCGTCTCGCTCACACGGTTACATTTTATACTTGTATATTTTTCGTTTTAACTTAGCATATTTAGTGTTATATCGTTGTAACGTAGCATCTATGCACGTACCATTTCTGTAAATATATTTAGCGCATTTTTGTAATTAAATCATGCCGCGGCCGGCGACTCCGAATCCAGCTCTTCTAGCGAAGAGGAAGAGTTTGAGTCATCCGAAGCCGAAGAGGATTCGTCCGAATCGGCCGATGACTCGGACCTCATGGAGACTGAACCGTCGGTCGCCCCGCGACCTCCGCCCACATCCTTTGCGGAAGCGTTAGCCGCCCCAAAGACGAAAACCTCCCAGAGCCCACCAGACGGAGCGAACGCTTCCCGCGTACCTCCGCCCGCCCCTACAACTAAGGGATATCCTCCCATAGTTGTAGACAACTTACCCAATTGGGTTAACCACTTCAGTGCCCTTCAGGCACTACTAGGCCACCCTCCCAATGCCCGCCCTTTCGGGAAAGGGGTCCGGTTCATACCGGCCTCACCCGAAGAGTATAGAGTGGTACAGAAGTACCTAGTCGAGGCTACCCAACAGGATACCACAATCCAGTGGTACTGTTACGCCAACCCAGCGGATATCCCGACTAAGGTCGCGATCCGCGGACTCCCCGCCGATACCCAACCGGCGCAAATACAAACCGCCCTCGTTAACTTGGGATTCCAAGTTAACTACGTTCGAAGGATCCCCGGTGCCAATGGGCGCCCGGGATGCCTATTTTACGCCACCATTCCGCACCTCAATAATGAGGATAAATCCCGGCTGTATGCCACCAATACCCTGCTGTTCATGCCGGGTATTAAAATCGAAGCCTGGCGTGGCAATGGAGGAATCCCCCAATGCCACCGCTGCCAAAACTTCGGCCACTCGTCCGCCAACTGCCACCGCACCATTGCGTGCGTGAGGTGCGCAGGCCCCCACACTGCAAAAGACTGCAGTCGTCCTAAGGACCAGCCACCGACTTGCGCCAATTGCGGAAAGGCGCACGCGGCTAACAGCAGACGCTGTAGCCGCTACATCCAAGAGGCTAGGAGAAAGGGAGTCAAAACCTCTCCCCCCACCCCTAAAACCCAAGCAGCCCGCACTCTCAACCCCACTCGAGCAGAGAGAAGGAAGGCGCAACGCCCTCTACCACCAGAGAGGCACTCAACACTCCCACAGCTAGAGACGACCTTAGTCGCCCCGGCGAATCCACCGGTCCCACGCGGGGCCCCCCTGCCAGCACGCAAGAGCCACAGAAGAGGCGGAAAAGCACGCATCCGCAACACACCAGCCACGGAGAGGAACACAGCCAGCGCTCCGGTGGCCGCCGCTCGAGCACCGCTAACCGCAAAGCGAGCGCCTGCAGCACCGGTGACGCCAGGGGCACCGCAGCCGACACCGAGAGCGGCACCTCCAAAGCAACACAGAGTGAGTAACCGCGAGCGCAACCACACGGCACCAGCCGTCGCTGTTGCGCCCGCACCCACACACACACCCACACCCAAACCCAAACACGCACCCACATCAATGCCCACAACACAACAAACACACACTCACGCACCAGTCACCCAGCACGCAACAACAGAGACCGGCGCCGGGGATCCACTGACCCTCATCCTACAGCGGCTAGACCGCATGGAGAGGTACTGTGGGGCCCTGACGCTGCTAGTCTCAGCCCTAGTGGAGGGTCGCGACATACGCGACGCTGCACTAGGCACGTTGGCAGTCCTAAACCCTAACCAACATGGATAGGGGACCCTTAGGACCAACAACTACCCAGCCTCAACTCCGCATCTTGTACTGGAACCCTGGAGGGATCCAGCCCAACATCAACGCACTTAGAATACTAGCACAGGCGCAGGATATTCACATCATCCTCCTGGGCGAAACTAAGCTGCGACCAACCCACACACTCCGGCTGCCCAACTACGTCGTATATCGGCGCGACGAAATTTCCGAGTGCGGCCGACCATACAGAGGTACGGCGGTTCTAGTGCGCAGGGATATCGTCCACGACGAGTTGCCACATCCGGCATTCACCGAGTTGCGCGCATGCGGCGTCTTGGTGAAAGTGGCCGGTAAAGAAACCAGGATCTTTGCTGGCTATAAACCACCAAAACCTCGCTACAACAGCCACGACATCGACAACATTTTCGACGGCTCGACACCCACGCTGCTTGCAGGCGATCTTAACGCTAAACACGTAGCGTGGGGGTCTAGAACCAACAACGTAGCAGGCAGACACCTGCTCAAACACACAGAATCCAGAGGTCTTACGATCATCGCGCCGGATTCCCCCACACACATACCATCAAACCCCAGACACAGTGCAGATACACTCGACATTGTCATACACCAAAACCTACGCTGCCCTATCCAACTGGAGGCGCTGTACGACCTGGACACACAGCACTTACCAATCCTGGTGACGCTAGCCGTCGCGGAACCACTGGCTCCGAGACCAAGGCTGTGCGAAAGGACAAATTGGACAGGGTATACGAAGGACATGGAAGACATCACCATTGGCAAGCTCACCGCTCCGGAGGAGGTGGAGTCCGCAGCCGACCTAATAACGAAGCGAATGACAGCAGCCAAGGATGCAAACACGACATTAATCACCACACGGCCAAGGAGACCAACACTACCAGCCCGGCTTAACCAGGACATAGCTCACAAGCGCGCCCTTAGACGCCTGTGGGCCAGAACAAGATGTCCAACGGTTAAAACCAGGCTGAACAAACTAACAGCACAAATCGCGGAGGCAGTGAAGACGTGGAGAGGTGAATCCTGGGAGAGACATCTCGACCAGGTCGCCGAACACGAAACGGACCTCCACAGCCTCTGCAAAACACTAACCAGATCCACAATTCCCACATACCCGCTATTGGACGACCAAGGTGTGAAAAGATTTGATCCACAGGACAGGGCGGAAATATTCGCCAAACACCTAGAGGGACAATTCCAACCACACCCGATCCCAGCAGCAGCCTCATGGATCACCAAGCAGCACCACGAGCGTGTCGAGAGGACCGTGGAGGACTTCCTGACGCGCCCAGCCGCACCCCTGAAAGGGGAAGACTTCATCTCCCCCGCAGAGGTACGCAAAGCCGCACTCCGCCTGCCAATCCGGAAAGCTTCGGGATGCGACGGACTCAACGCTGCCACACTTCGCCGGCTGCCGAGGAAGGGATTCGTAGCGCTCGCGAGACTCTTCAACGGTATCCTACGCACACACCACTTCCCAGACATCTGGAAAACCGGTAAGGTCGTCATGCTCCCAAAACCAGGTAAAGATCGCCGACTACCAGCGAGTTACCGGCCGGTTACGCTTCTGCCGCATATCGCCAAGCTATTCGAACGACTGTTACTGCGCCGACTATATCCGCACATAGCACTACGTGCGGAACAGTTCGGATTTCGCAGCGGCCATTCGACGACGCTTCAGCTGACGCGAATTCTACACATGACAGCCACAGCCCTCAACGAGCGAAAAGACGTAGTCGCAGTCTTCCTCGACATGGAGAAGGCCTTCGATCGCGTCTGGCACGAGGGGCTCCTCTTCAAATTAATCAAGATCAACATGCCACCCGCACTCGTACACCTAGTGGCATCATTTCTAGAGGACCGGGACTTTTACGTTTCGGTTGAGCAAACGACCCATTCCCAAAAACGGACCATCACCGCCGGAGTTCCCCAAGGAAGTTGTCTGTCACCAATCTTGTACGGGGTTTACACAGACGACATCCCGACTTCCTCTGAGCCCCCACGACCGGGAGATCCAGATATCACACTGGCGCTGTTCGCCGATGACAGCGCTTATTTCACTAAATCTATGAACTTAGATTTTGCAGCACGACAAATGCAGAGGCTCCTGGACACACTTCCAGCGTGGCTAGACAACTGGCGCATGGCGGTTAACGTCAGCAAAACCGCCGCGCTAGCAGTCGCCCGCTGGAACCACAGGAAACCACCACCGACACTGAAGCTCCGTGGAGAAGACATCGAATGGAAACATTCGGTGAAGTATCTCGGAGTACACATCGACAGGTCGTTGAGCATGGAAGCCCAGGTGGAGCATGTCGTAAACCAGACACGCGCCGCCAGGGCCCAACTCCGACCTGTCCTCGCTTCCAAAATGTCGATGAGAACCAAGGTAAGGATCTATAAGACCTATCTTCTCTCAAGACTAACCTACGCCGCTCCAGCATGGCTAGCGCTATGCTCCAAAACGCAGCTTGCGCGACTAGAAGCGCAACAAAACATTGCTCTTCGTATGTGCACCGACGCAGGCCGGTACGTCAGAAATGACGTTATCCGCCGCGACTTGGGCATCGACCGTGTGAGGGAGGTCGTAGCAAAATCGGCGCGACGAATGTTCGACCGCGCCGATAACGGCCCACACGATCACCTCCACGGCATCGCCCCGCTGCACACACGACCACCGGAACACCGAGGACCCTGGCGCCCAACCCCGAGAGACCTAGTCGCGACGTCCGAACAAGGAGACGACGCAACAGGTCCGCGCACACCAACACACACACACACCCGCACACACTCGCCGGGGCCACAGGGCCCCAGGCGCCCCAACTAATGATCTAAAGCTGATTTCAGGATGGCCATCTAGGCCGAAGATACAGCCATCGACATGCCGCCGTGACGCCCCGCCGGCCACATAGGCGTGCGAGCTCCGGCGGCAAACTCCACGACACCGGGGGGTAGTCGCCCCCTGAGTTGAAGCCGGGGTAAAGAGGCCCTGCCTCGAAGCCCCTACCTACCCCTGTAGAAGGGGAAGAAGACCCAGCAGCAATTAAATCATGGAATCCTGGAAGTGACTTTTACTTGGAACACTACTCCTACGAAGACCTCCGAAGAAGAACTCTGCCTCAACAATAAACCTATTGGAGGCCAGGAACCTCTGCACCTCCAAAAGTATTTTAACTCCGCCCCTGCACGGAAAAAATTTCCAAAAAGTATCATAGATGTGTCCATTACTCAATTATAGAGAAATAAATCGATCTCTTCGATGTTTAATATTTTAGAACGCAATCGAAAAACAGACACGTCATAATACGTAAGACATTGATTATTTTAAACGTTGATTTATATTTAAGAGAGCAGTCATGTTGAACAAGACGTTGGACCAACGTAATTAATATTAACAGCGCCATTCAGATCCAAGCAGCCAAGCGCTCATGGATAATAGACAACTATCTATATCGACGCTTAAAGAGAAACTATTAAGCGACATTGAGTGAACTTTCCATGAGTGATTTATACCTATGAAATTGCCGTTCTACAGTACTGACCATTACAAATCAAAATAATTTTTGTTTGGCTAAGAATTCTAATTTCAAATTAGTTTTATTTTAAAAACATGGAATTCTTTCTCCAAAATTGTTGTTGATTGATTAGTGTTACATTTTCATTGCATTTCAATCTTTTTCGTCATAATGGATACGTTAAAAATTCGAGTAATTATGGAAAATGAGTACCGTCGTGGCAGCAACGCGGCACAAGCGGCACGCAACATCAACGACGTTTACGAAGCTAACACTACAAACCAACGCACCACCTGTTACTGGTTTGCTCGCTTCCGTTCTGGGAATTTCGACCTGAAAAATGAACCTCGCGGTCGTCCGAAAACTTTGGTCGACCATGACGAATTAAAGGCGATTGTGGAAGCTGATGATACACAATCTACGGCTGAATTAGCAGCAGTTTTCGACGTTAGCGTCAAAACAATATCGGTCCATTTGCGTCAAATTGGCAAGGTAAAAAAGCTTGACAAATGGGTGCCCCACGAACTCAATGATCGCCAGCGCGAAGTACGCGTCGAGACGTGCCTTGCACTGCTCAACAAACACACAAATGAAGGAATTTTGAACCGCATTGTTACCTGCGATGAAAAATGGATTCTGTTTGATAACCGCAAGCGCTCAGCAAGTTGGTTGGATCCTGGTTCAGCACCTAAACAATGCCCTAAACGAAAACTTACCCCTAGAAAAGTGATGGTCACTGTTTGGTGGTGTAGCGCCAGTGTGATTCATCACAGCTTCTTACCAAACGGGGTGAGCATTACTGCAGATGTGTACTGTGAAGAACTGGACACAATGACGGAGAAACTGGCACATCTCCAACCAGCATGGGTCAATCGTTCGTCTCCGCTGCTCCTGCACGACAACGCGCGACCTCATACTGCACATCAGACGGTCTCCAAGTTGTAAGAACTGGGGTTGGAAGTTCTCCGTCATCCGCCCTAATCACCAGACTACTACTTTTTCTAGAATTTGCATAACTTCTTGGCGAGAAATAAATTCAATACCCGAGAGGCAGTACAAAATGCCTTTGAAGAATTTGTTGCCTCCCGTCCAGCTGATTTCTTTAAGAAGGGCATCAATAAACTGCCACTGCGTTGGCACAGATGCATTGATTGCATGGGTGATTACTTCGATTAATACAAATAAAAAATACATGAAAAAAATTCGTTTAAATTTTTTCATACAAAACGGCAATTTCATAGTTAAAGACCTAATACGTATGTAGAAAAAAATTATAACTCATCTAATTGCTGGATTGAAGTGATTATCTTCTCCATTTAGGGGCAGAGTGTACTAACCCCTGCGGCCGGGGTTGACCTGTCGTAAAAAGCGACAAAACAGCCCTAGTTACGTAGTAAGCTAGCCAATCTGGATGACAACCACTCCTGGTTTATAAGTATGCCACCATAATAACTTTTCGTTGTGTTTGGCAATGACCCAGGTTCCTATCTGCGCACAGCGACAGGCGACGGTAGCTGCGTACTTTCAAAGGGGCCGTCAGCCACTCAGCTGTCCCTCAGCAAGTAAAGTTAGGTGAGTTATAACCTAATTTTTTCTAAATATTTGAACTTCAAATCACTTTCCTGGAAAGTTTACTAACAGCGTCCTTTGATTCCGAACATTATCAATGGGTACTAGACAACTGATATACTATTTATATATTTTTACTGCATCCGTTTTATCCATGCAGGGCCGGAGAAAGAATACTAACCTCTGTGGCCGGGGTCGACCTGTCGTAAAAGGTGACAAAACAACCCTACGTGGTAGGGCCCCAAGCCCATCTGGATGGTGACCACCTTTGATCTTAAATATGCCGCCATAATAACCTTGTGTTATGTTCCGGCATAAGTGACCCAAGTTCCTTTACCCTTATGGGACAGCAGCGTGTTCGCGATACTACTGGCATTGTAAACACCTTTAAGCGACGGTAACTGCTAAATTCAAAGCGGGCCGTCAGCTTGTCTGCTGTCTTATAGCAATAAAAAAAACCGTGCATGGTGCGATGGAGAACACGCGTCGGATCGCATGCAGGGGTCTTTCAATTCCTGTCACTCGTGTGGGTGTTTATGTATTTATTTATTTTTAGCCTTTATTTTGACATATAAATAATTTTTTCCCCAATCTACTAAAGTGTTGACATCGACGAATATGTCAGTTTGGCCTTGTGTGGCAATTCTTTCCATTTCCTTCTGTCTTTTGCATATGGGGAAAAAACTACTTGAGTCCTTCTTCCCAACACGCGCTTCCTACGCTGTCATCTAAAATTTGGCCATATTTTGTGCTATATTATTTAATATCATGTTTTCTGTTAATTTTTGACAAGTAGTAGGGCTCAAGCCCGCCTGAATGCCAACCTGGTTTTTGAATATGCCGGAATAATAATTTATTAAGTTTCAACTAAATTAAGTTTTAATTCAATTAAGTGGCATTTTTTGGAAAAGGATGAGTAGGTATGCGAGTAAATTTAAACAAAAAGTGGTAGACCAAATGAAAGGAATGGAAGATATGGTTGGAAAATTTGTAAATGAATGTTGGAATGAAATACGTAATGCATTAAAGGTGTGGCATAGGACGTTTTTGGAGAAAGGAAAGGAAAAGGTAAAATTGAGATAGAATCTTGGTGATGGCCTGAAGAAGTACAGGTGATTCTAAAAGAAAAAAAACTATGAATGGCACTCGGGGACTGCCGCGGTAAAGCTATTGCATAGCATTTTAATCAACTTATGCAATTATAATTTTTTTTTATTTATGCAGTAATTTTTTTTCCTAAAGTATCGATGTTTTCTATCGATATTTTTTAGACAAGATATATCGATACTCGATAGTAAAAAACTAAAACTATCGATGTTTTTATTATCGAGTATCGATATATCTTGTCCAAAAAATATCGATAGAAAACATCGATACTTTAGAAAAAAACATCGATAGTTGAATCGATAGATATCGCCCATCCCTACCACACTCACCGCACGTGCGCCCCGTAAATATACATGTAGGTATATAATGTATACATAGGTGTACATTCAAAAAGTGTAACTTGAATTAATATCAAAGGAGGAAGAAGAAGTGTTCCGGCATTAGAGACCTAGGATCAGGTACCCTGTACACATGCTGACTACAGCGAGTTCGCGCTGCCCCCAGCATCGCAAACATCCATAGGCCACGACAACTATTTACTATGAAGTACCATCAGCCTGTCTGCTGTTCCTCAGCAATAAAAAAAGACCCAGGTTCCAGTTCAGATGGCTTGTTAACGGTGCCCTTAGCGTCGCAATTCATAGGCGATGGTAACTTCTTACTCTTAAGGCTGCACCACAGTTCCAAGGAACCTCTCTTTCCATCGCAAGCAGTATTGGGATTCTTGGTGTTTGACATCACGAATTATGTGCAGTTTAGGGGGCAATTGGAGGGCAAAGCTAAGCTTGCCTCCAAAAAGCTAGGTATGCTAAACCGGTCCAAGCAGTACTTCAGTCCAAGGCAACGGCTTGTGCTATACAAAGCACAGGTCAGACCGCATATGGAGTACTGCTCACATTTATGGGCTGGAGCACCCGCCTGTCAGCTTAATCCCTTAGATTCGATCCAACGGCGCGCAGTTCGTGTTGTCGACGATTCCATACTCACAGACTGTCTAGACACGCTTGGACTTCGGAGAGACTTTGCGTCTCTTTGCGTAATCTACCGTCTGTACAACGGGGAGTGTTCTGAAGAACTATTTAGGATGGTGCCCTCGTCGTCTTTATACCACCGCACTGCCCGCCATCGGCTGGGTGTTCATCCCCATTTCTTGGAGCCTCTTCTTTCTTGTACGAAACGGTTCTCTAGAACGTTCATGCAGTGTACTCTCAGGATCTGGGATGAGCTTCCGGCTGAGGTTTTCTCAGCGCGGTACGATATGGGGTTCATCAATAAAGGCGTTATAAAATTTCTTCGAGGCCGACAGCGCGTTGGTAATGCCTCTGGTGCTGCAAACGTCCATAGGCGACGGTGACCACCATCCAAGGTGGGCCGTCTGCCTGTCTACTGAACTCTAGCTATAAAAAAGGACCATTTGGACCACCAGGTGTTATAGTGCTACAAATAACGCTTACGGTGTCTCAATTACACAATACTCAATGTTCCGAAAATGTTAATTTATCGATAGTATATGTACACAGCCGTTACATGTTTGTCCTAGCCATTATATAAAATGTAATTTTAATATATTGATTTCAGTGGATAGCAGATAATTAAATCTGACCACTAGTAGAGCGCTTATTTAAAAATGAAGACGTGTGTGGTGTTCGCTGTCACTTTCCTCGTAAGTTTATTTCTAACTAGCAACCCTGGCTTAAAGCTTCTTTGTTAATGCTTCAACGCTTTGAAAACTAAAGGCACAGTTACACATGCTCATTACTAGCAAGAAAGCATTTATTGAGCAGTTGCTACTAGTAGCTTGTGTGTCGAAACATTGCTAACAATGAGCATGCTTATTTCGAGTTTGCTCAAAAATCGACAGCCGTGCGATTTTTGGGCATGCAACCTGCAGCGCGAGTGGAAGCGGGCTAAAGATGGCGTTAACGGTTGAATTTATTTATCTGTTAATTGGTAATTTTTTTTTTTTACCGATATTTTTATTGGTTGAAAATATCGTAAATCTTTTCGTTGATTTAATTTTGCTACTGTTAAACTCGAATGGTTGAGTTTCTTAACATTGTGCTTTATTTTGAGGGCTATAGAGCATACAATCGAATCATCAAAATTCAATATTTACATGATAAGTTGAAAACACCTGCAAGGCGGAAATAAATCTTATGTGTTGAGGAATAAAGTTGAAACTTACATGTATATAATTTCCAATAATTACCTATGCGACTACATGCAGTGTTTTTGTTAAACGGTATTTTTAACAGTTATGATTAATTTTATTTATCGAATAGAAGTGATAATTTTTTTACCGGTAAATTTATTGGCTAATGGTTATAATTGCCACCATTAAAGCGGGCGTACTTTTAGCACGTCTGAACATATTTGCTTATTGAGCATTCTACTCATTCTAGTGTCGATCAGTCGTTCGCACTGTTCGCAGCAGGTGCGCGTACACGATTTCATGCTAAAAATGTTTTGCTGGGGCGATGAAATAACGTTAAAATTAGTAATTTTGTATCGGAACAATGAATGGCTATGGAATCCGCGATCATCACAAAGTTTTTGGACACATTGTAGATAGATAGATAGATAACGCTTTATTTATCACCAAAATTACAAATTACAGCACAAGTATACAATAAATTGACGGTGAAAAATCGGCGGCCTTATCGCTTACAGCGATCTCTTCCAGGCAACCGTACTCAAAAGGAATTTGGATAAAATATTTGGCGAGAAGATGGCGCTATAAATATAGGAATATAGATATAATAACAAATACATATATTCCAAAAATACATACATACATACAATATACACATAAACAATATAAATAAATAATTTTAATATAATTATCCATACACATACACACACATATATACATATATATATATATATCATTGAACTTTTCGAAATTAATACAACTATGACACTAATAGAGACAACAAACTAGAGAGTTGGCTATGCATAATTATTTACCGACAAATAGTGGCTGCGTCATTTATTTTTAAATGTTGACAATGTTTTAGCTTCTCTAACAGAAAGTGGCAATGAGTTCCAAAGCTGGACAGCCTGCACTGTAAAGGATTTATCATAAATTGATGAACTGTGTGCAGGTGTCCCAAGCTTTCGATACGTACTCGAGCGCAATTTTTCGGACGAAGAAAGGCGAAGGAATTCGAAACGTTCCTTAAGGTAAAAGGGAGTATAGGGATTATACAAAATGTTATAAAGGATAGTGAGAATGTGAGTATTCCTTCGAAAGCGAATAGGGAGCCACTTGAGCCTCGATCGAAATTGTATCGACACATTGTATTGCAACCAAAATGATAATTTTATTCAGTTCTCTGGAGAGGGCCAGTCGGATTTCCATTTTTCACTACCTGCACTGGAACACTGTCAGAGAACTTACTAGTTTGTCGATACCGAAGCTTCTAGCCCGCGCTTAAACAGCATGTGTGTTCAATTGTTTGTGAGCACGTTTGTTTAAAACTATGTATGTGTAACTGTAGCTTATTTTGCCAACGTCGCAGAACAAACAATACCTGTCAAGGTATTTTGAGCAGATCTGACTAAATCCTACTTATTAATGCAAATTTTGTTACTGTATCACGTGACGTCTTTTACTGCGACTAGCAAAATCAGGTACTAAAAGCATTCAATCCAAACTAACTGATATTACAAATAAATTATGGAAAGCGCGTTATATGCGTTGTGGGGTACTGCGTGCCGTCAACTGGTTGACAGATTAATAAAACAAAGATTATTGACGACTATTATATTAACTAAAGTTTTTACAAAACCAAATATCCAAAGCCGATTTTATTTTCTCTATTCCATAACTATCATTCTGTCTGAAAATTATTTGGCCGTTAAAGACAACAAAATATAATATTTTATTATTGTGAGTGTGGTCATAGTTGTCGTGATTAGTGCTATGCCACACCAACCCCCTTCAAGTCTGGAAAACCTGCCAAAAAGAAGTTAGGAAATTTGATTATTCGGCAAAATCTTGTAGTTTTCACTCGTTGAGAACCATTAATTTGGGTTTTGGGTTTGAGACTGTCACTGGTCCTCTGTTCATTTCATAGCATCACAGCGTTAAATTAAGCTGGTGCTACAGCAACTATGTGAATTTTGAGGAAAGCGCCAATTATTGGCGTGGGATAGATAATTTTTAACTCTGCAGTCGTCTACAATAGCTATATTTAACAAAATTCATAGCAGACATTGCAGCATTTTGGCGAGTTTTTGGAATATGATTTACAGCGTACACTTTTTAACTTCTCATGGTTTTCCTTACCCTTTTTATCCGTGCAGGGGCGGAGAAAGAATACTGACCTCTGCAGCCGCGGTTGGCCTGTCGTAAAAGGCGAAAAAACAACCCACCCAGCTACGTGGTAGGGCCCCAAGCCCGTCTGGACGGCGACCGCCATTGGTCTTATAAGTACGCCGCCATAATAACCTTGTGTAGTTGCGGTTGTTTTGTCAATTTTTACGACAGGTTGCTAGTAAATTCAATTATTTTAAGGTGAAGAGAGAAGAAATACATTTGTCATAATTATGGTGACTTCAGTTTGACTTTTTAGATTTCGTTGATTGCTTAGCAGACCAGCTGGTTTTGGATGCTTCTATATCTGTAAAGCGTGTCATATTAAAAGACATTAATAATTAGCATAGCAAATTATATTACATAAGTATATCGAATATTGTAAATTATTATTCTCTTGTATCCGACAGGTGTCCAAAGTGAAATTATTTATTTAATATCTTAATTAAAGAATAAGTTATTTTAAAATTAAATGTACATGAAATAGCCGTTTTGTGAAAAAAAACTAATTTCTATTTTTAAAAATAAATTTCTATCAACCGGTTACATAATTAATGCATTTCTGACAACGCACACTACAGTGTACACACGTGCGCACATAGACATATACACTCACGCACAATTTTATTGTTTTTTTTTTATTTAAAATTAATTAAAATTTAAAATATAGCCTAAAGTACATTAATTATATAATATATCAGAAATTTCAAAAGGGAATCTGCAATAGTTTAGGAGATAAATGAATAAAAGTACATACGTGTCGCACCCTAGTTTCCTTAGGTCGACTGGTTTGCGCGATATCACACTAAAACGCTCCAATATTAATTATATTTGTTCTGGGGTAATTATTATTCAAATTAAAATAGTACTTATTGATAAAAAAAAACTGTGTGTGTCAGCTCCGACGCACGACTGGAGTTTACTACTTAAGTACGATTGTCTAAACATACGCAAAAAGAGTTTATTTAACTGAAAAAAGATTAATACCACATGTAAGGGTAAATTAACAAATTAATGAAAATAATATACATATATAAAAAAAGTTTTGAAACAGTTTTAAGTTCAACCTAATTACAACTATGGCACCTAGTAATAAAGTCACAAATCTCCAAAACATTATCTAATACTTACGATCATTCGTCATATAAAATGAGCAAAGCAATAAATTACTCTTGTCACTTACAAATGAAAAGACATATGTTAAACAACATTTAATGTGAAATTAACTTTAAGTTGTAACAAATAAAGTAATTTTTGCCTTGCGCACCAAAAACATAACGAGGTCATTCATTAGTAGATTTTACTCTCACATTTTTATCATACCGGGCGCCTTATATATGAAAATCGATTCTCAAGGGGTAAACTCCAATTAGTAGGATGTTTACTTGCGCCTGGCGCCAAGGCTAGTTCGAGCGGCGGCGGGACTCTCCCGTCTGTTGCCGAATATCGGCGGACCGGGCGCGGTGTGCCGCAAGCTCTTTGAGGGAACCGTGCGGTCGATTGCCCTTTACGGGGCCCTGATCTGAGCGGATCGGCTGACGGTCAAAACGACGGCGCTGCTTCGCAGACCGCAGCGCGTCCTGGCCGTCAGGGCGATAAGGGGATACCGCACGGTGTCCTTCGAAGCGACCTCCCTGCTGGCCGGATCCCCACCATGGGACCTCGAGGCCCGGGTCCTAGCGCTGTTGTACCAGTGGCGCCGGGACGCGGCCGAGCGTGGCTCTCGCCCCGCGCCTCGCGAAGTTGAGGTAAAGCGGGTGGAGCTGCGCGACGAGGTGCTCATGGTGGAGTGGAAGGAGCGCCTCGCGCACCCCAGCGCGGCCTTGCCACCATCGAAGTGGTGAGGCTCGTCCTGGCCGAATGGCTGGAAAGGCGCAACGGTGCCCTGACCTTCCGCTTGACGCAGGTCCTCTCGGGGCACGGTTGCTTCGGGAGGTACCTGTGTCGCATAGGGCGGGAGATGACGTTGGTGTGCCACCACTGTGGCGCGGGCGACGAGGAGGACACGGTGGACCACACTGTCGCCGTGTGCCCTGCGTGGCGCGAGGAGCGTCGCGCCCTCGTCGCTCAAATCGCCGCGGACCTGTCACTCCTGGCCCTGGTTCTGTCCATGGTCGGGGGCAATCCTGGATGGACGGCCGTTGCCTCCTTCTGCGAGGCAGTCATGTCCGCAAAGGAGGCGGCGGAGCGGGAGCGGAAGTCGACCAGCACACTCCCCTCCCGCCAACGCAGGCCACGTCGGCGGCGCCGGAGGGCAACTAACGACCTCCGGCCGCAGTAAAAAGCGTCCGCGGGCGGCCCCTCGGGGGAGGACCCGCCGCCCGCACTATTGCCGCAAGGGGCAATAGTGCGGGCAAGAGGGCTGCGTGCTGTTCCGCGGCCCCCCTCAACTCCTAGAGTTATTACAGGAGAGCGCCAGGGGGACGAAAGCCTGACCCCCTGGCGCCAACACTTAAAAGCCTTAAGACAAAGGGTGTGCCGGCGCCGGCCCGGGCCACGAGATCGGCAGGCCATATATCCGTAGGCCCGGGCGTAGGCGATAGGAGAACAGCGGGGTTTTTTAGTGGGTAGTCGGATGTTCAAACATCTTTCCCGGAGTCCCACACATCCCTCGGCCCCCCCGGGCCGGCGGAACCCGCCAAGAGAGGTTTTTCCTCGAAACCAAAAAAAAAAGATGATGGCAAAAGAACGCATCTATATAAACAACTTCTAATGTGCAACATTGATGAACTTTATCAGAAGTTCAAAGACGAATATTCGAACGTTCAAGTAGGCTTATCAAAGTATTTACTCTAAGATCCAAGCAATGTATCCTCGCTGGCGACTCTGGAACACATATTTGTACTTACCATCAAAATGTACAGCTGATGTTAAATGGAGGAAATATTGCCAATGTTACTGCAGCAAATGCCATGCTACTTTCATCTTATAAAGATTGCATTCGCAAGATGATGTGTCTCAATTCAACATTGACATGGACATGTCATTTGATGACTACAAAGACACCGTCAAACGAATGTTGTTTTTTTTTCGGGCAAACCAGTCTACCTAAGGAAGGCTAGGTACTATGCTCAGTGCGACACGTATGTACTTTAATTCATTTATCTCCTAAATTATTGCAGATCCTATTTTGAAACTTCTGGTGTATTATATATATAATCACGCCTCTTTCCCGTAGGGGTAGGCAGAGACCACTTCTTTCCACTTTCTACGATCCTTACATACTTGTTTCGCTTCGTCCACTTTCATTATTCCCTTTATACATGCCCTTCGGTTTAGGGTACTCTTGACCTGGCCTTTTTTCAAGACGTCCCTGATCTGGTCTCGGAACGTCCGCCTAGCTCTACCCCTTCCAACACTTCCATTCACACTCGCCTTATACACTTTTTTCGTCAATCGTTCTTCATTCATTCTCTCGACATGGCCAAACCATTTCATCATACCTTTCTCAATTTTTGTCACTACATCTTCTTTCAAACCACAACGTTTCCTTATCTCACTATTTCTTATCCTGTCACTCAGTTTAACTCCTATCATACTTCTTAACGCTCTCATCGCAACTGCATTTATTCTGCTTTCATGTTTCTTCTGCCATACCCAACTTTCACTTCCGTACATGAGTGTCAGAACCAACACCCCCTCATGCACAGCTAGATGAGCCGTGTTAGACACCTTCCGACTTCTCATAAAGGAGTACAAAGCTCCTTTCGCCATGTTTCCTGCATTCACTCTTCTTTCAATATCACTCTCACACTTTCCATATCTTCTAAACTTTGAACCCAGATACACAAACTTAAACCTGTACAATTTGTTCATCTCCAATCACGATATTGTATTATAAAGGTAAGTTAGGCTATATTTTGAAATAGAAAAAATTGGTCTAAGTTACTAAAATTCTGATTTGAAAAGTTTATTTCCGGTTGGATATATTAAAAAAAGAACAGTTTTATTTTGCATTTAAAAAGAACAGTAAATTTTCTATTTAAGTCGCCATATTTAATATTTTAAAATAAATTTGTTTAATTCGAAAAACTATTTTCAAAAAATACGAATTTATATAACAACAATTCTTTAGAAGCCCCTAACTTGACAAATAATCATTAAAAAAATAAAAGTACAATCATGCCGAATATGAACAAATTTCAGAACGTCACACAATTTTTTCCCCGAGCTTATCAGTTTTTGATAAGTCTAAATGAAATCTGGTCGTTTAAAGTGGGTCAACATCGAGTTCAAAGGAGTCGTACAAACAAACATACAGGTGAAACCAGTGCCGGATTAACCACATAGCAAGAGTAGCAATTGCTACGGGCCCCACGCAAAAGGGGGCCCCGCATATTTAAACACGCTCATTTCGGCCTGAGCGTAATTTTTTAAATGAAACTTATTAACACGTGGTAAGATAATATATTGAATTTATTTGATGTCACATAAAGATGAAATGTTACATGTTTTCCTACTAACACAATCTACGTCATACAGTCGATAACCCCCATTATTTCCTTGGCGAAAATAAAACAGAATTTCATACGATAAAAGCACATGTTACAAAAAGTCGCTCGTATAAATATGAAGAATTTGAGTCGGTTCGATAATGAGCTAGAGCTCATTATCGGGCCGTGGACCGACTCAAATTCTCCTGTAGATTGGAGACACCACATCAGCAAAGTAGCCAACTGCAAGATCATATCTGGCGAGACTGTCACTGCACAACACCGTCTTCATGTTATGGACCTCTGCGTGAAGCCCAAAGACAAACGTGTTGAGCGCTTCCATCGTCGAATCAGGTGGTGGCTACTTGATGAAGTCACGTCCCAGGAGCTCGCTTGAGCCATCGGCGACAAGTGCATTGGTGATGTAGTTTTTACGTTGGTGCTATAATTTGAGGTATGGAAGCACACTTGCGCCCAGGTGCGGGGTCCTTTGAAAAGATTTGCTACGGGCCCCGCGCTTGCTTGATCCGGCACTGGGTGAAACTATTAAAAAATGGTATTAAAATGATAATGACATATCTTGACTTTTATACTATTTAGCGAAAATTATCCATCTGAAATGCATTATAGTAATTTTTATAAAATGTCTTGTTTTAGGCCCAGATGGCGTACATATCAGCCGACCCTTCTCGTAAGTACTTTTTTACATTACGAATTCTTTTTACTTTTAGATACTCGAATCAAATTTTAGACGATTGTTATAAAAAAATATCAAGTTGACTATGATTTAATATACTGATAAAAATAACAATCAAATAGTCGTAAAACGGTTAATCAAGGAATATTTAATTAGAATTAGTGCAAGCCATCTGGGTAGTTTACCCACTGGTAGTGACTTTGTACACCTTTACTTTCTTATTATTATATTAAGTTTCATATATAAAAATAGTTTTTGTTCATTTTATTAATGATATGACGCGATCTTAATTCCAAAATGGCGGTTTGACATACGCCCATGGAGTTAATAACTCTATGCATACGCCTTTTTGGCCTAAAAATTTTCCAGTTTAATAAATTATATATTTTAAATATATATAGATTACATGCATGTTCACATTTTTTATTTCATAGTAAAAGATTTATGCGTTTTAAAGGAAAACCAGTCTTTCTTTGTTTTAAATATTTATTTCAATAATACTAATCTATTGATATTGTAAAATTATTAAAAAAATATTATAACGAGGTTTTTGTTAATGTATTCGTAATGTAAAGGTTTATTTCGCATTATTATCATTATTCTTTTAATATTGTGATATTTAATTTCGTAAAATAATCAGTAAAACTGTCCTTATTGACTTAAAAGGTAATGACTGTAAGGTGACTTATTGACAATTACTTTTCTATATAAGTATATAAAATTTGATTCTATTAAATGTACTCAGTTCATTTGCAATATACTTATTAAACTTATAAAGCGACTTCCAAAATACAGGCTATGCTCAGTTTGGTGGCGAGTGGTTAATCTTGTAATTTATAACTATTCATGAATAAATGATATTTGATTAGCTCTAATGGCCAGTAATAAATTTCCAAAAATTCGTTATATCGAGGTTTGTTATATTGAGGTTACACTGTATATACAGGGTGACTCTGACAAACCCGTCCAAATTTTTTTTTACGCACGAAACATCATTTAAGGAACCCATTTTTGCAAAAAAAAATTGTATGTAAAATTTTCAAAATAAAATATTTCATATATGATCATTATAACATAATTCAATCGTACAGAATAGTCCTATGGTGCAACCTTCGTACGTTAACCTGTTATTACCTGTCTCTGTCTCTCCCGGGTAAACGAGTAGTGCGTATTCGCCCGCCCGGTGCAATGCCGCCGTCCTCGGCCTTTTACTAGGTCAGATGGAGAGGTCATTGACACTCTAGCGCCGTATTATGTAAATTAAGAATTCTTTGAATGACTTTGTGATGCTGATTACTCAACATTTTTGTACTATGTGATACAAAACTAAAATACATGTTTCTCATAACTTTTACTAAAGATTCTTCTGTGTGAATTTGGACGGGTTTGTCAAAGTCACCCTATATTTATTTAAAAAATTAAAGTTATTTATATATATTATTAAGTAATACAGTGTAAGGGATCTAACGTATATACTTAATTTTATAGGCCAACCACACAAAGTGACTATGGAACGCGTTTATAAAAGCAGAAAAGGTGTGTTTATAATCTATTTCTACATGGTTATTAGATATACCTAATTACATGGACTGAAGCTATTATTTGACCACGTAGCACCTTTTAAGCAGTTCTTTTCAACTAACATAATTGTCATTTACTGTCACTGAATTGACACATCAATCTGCTTTGGACACAATAACAGTAAATTATTAATGATCCACACGTCAAAAAAGTGTAAGCAACATGTATTTTAAAATAATTTTAGCATTATCATATTTTTATATAATAAATATATTTATTTAATAAATATCAAACAAGTTTTTTTTAACAAATGTGCGAGCAACGAGTATATGTATACGGTTTGCGACATCACTAGTTTAATCCGGTCGTAATAAGAATCAAACTGATAGGGAGTGGCGTAACAATTGGGTGGCAGACTGTAAAATGCCACGGGCCCCCAGCCTGGAAGGGCTTCCTGGTCCGAAGGGCCGTGAGCACAGGAGGATCTTAACATTTATTATTAGAACATTTAGTAAAATTTATTAGTCTTTAATTAATTGAAGTTAACTTAATTTCATAGACGAGATAACAAAAAAGTTATTCACAAGAAAAAAATATCAACCTGTTTAAAAACGAATATGATAGACGTTAAATGCTCCGTACTTCTAGACGCAGCGCTGTAGCTGGAAGTAATACAATAATTTTTTTTGCAAATTTATGTCTATGCCACAAGACTGGTGTGTCCCTGGCCTGGCCTTGGGAATTACCGCTTTATTTTTTGTATAAACATAAACAAACATATTTTTGTGACAATTCACACAGCGCCATCTAGTCCCAAACTAAGTAGCATAGCACTTGTGTTATGGGTACTAGACAACTGATATACTACTTATATACTTTTTTTTTTATAAATAAATACATATTATACATAAACACCCAGACGCGAGACGGGAATCGAACCCGTGACCTCCGCAAGCGTACCGAAGTGCGTTATCTGTTACGCCACCGAGGTCGTCGGTGTGTATACATAGAAGTACCACCATTACGTGTTCATCATTTGATTTTTGTAAGAATTAATAGTGATTTATTATAAAAAAAAAGACTATGGCATTATTGAGCTTCTTTACGGATCCCTCCATAAAGGGAGGGCCCCATTCGATGAATTTGCCACGGACCACAAACAGTTACGCCACATATATGATGAGGATGACACGATAAATGCACGTAACGAAATATTATTAATTTGTTATTTCGAGTTACGTGATGTCTCCACTACTTAACCAATGAATACGGCTACAGCTCTAGTTATATAGGTGACTAGCTGTGCCCGCGACTCCGTCCGCGTGGAATAGTGACTTTGGGCAGCATTTTTTGGATATATCTTATGGTTTATTTTGGATTACAAACCCTATAAACCCTAAAATATAAATAAATGAAATATACAAACTGCGTTCGAACCTACAAAGTCCAGCCTAAGCTGAACCCTATTTTATATGATTGATGATATAAATCTGAGGTCAACTTAAATTGGATTGCAAAATATCCGAAACTGATCACTTTTAACTAAAACCATTTTTTTTTCTAAAATAAAAGTAGCCTAAGTTACTCCTTGTTACATCAGCTATCTGCCAGTGAAAGTCCCGTCAAAATCGGTCCAGCCGTTTCAGATTAGCCGGAACAAACAGACAGACAGACAGACAAAAATTGTAAAAAATTTTGTTTTGGTATATGTACTGTGTATACATCCAAATGCACTTAGTAAAAAGTGGTTATTTTAATATTGCAAACAGACCCTCCAATTTTATTTATTTGTATAGATTTGAACTATTCTTGATCACCAGGGTCGAACGCTGAGCAAAGAGAAGTAAAGGGTTCAGAAGACGATCATTCAATGCACCAAAACGACGAGGACTATGTGGAACACGACCTTATTCAAGACGAGCACCGAACGACGCATGATTTTGAGAGAAACGATCGTAAGACAACTTACGAAGGGCGTTTCGAAAGATTTGACGGTGGAGACGGTAAGTGTAATTTCATTTGATACATACATACATATAATCACGCCTCTTTCCCGTAGGGGTAGGCAGAGACCACTTCTTTCCACTTGCTACGATCCTTACATACTTGTTTCGCTTCGTCCACTTTCATTATTCCCTTCATACATGCCCTTCGGTTTAGGGTACTCTCGACCTGGCCTTTTTTCAAGACGTCCCTGATCTGGTCTCGAAACGTCCGCCTAGGTCTACCCCTTCCAACACTTTCATTCACACTCGCCTTATACACTTTTAAACGACGTAGTTAAATCTCCTGTTTATTTGTTATAATTAGATATATATGTATGTATATGTATGTATGTGTATGAATCTATGTATATGTGTATGTATTTATGTGTATGTAAGTATGTGTAGTATATTGCTTGTAATATGTATTATTGTTTGATTAACGAACTACCATGAAATTATCTCTGCATCACCTCAAGGTAGACTGGCAGAGAATGCCTCTAGGCATTAAGTCCGTCTTGTACATTATGTGCTAAAGGTTAAATAAATAAATATTATCCAAGTGTTACGAGCATCTCAAAAGGGATACCTATGAAATTAAAAAAAGTGTTATTCATAAAAGTATTATATTCACATTCAAACAAATGCACTACACATTAATTCACACTTCACAGTAAAATGAGCAATCACAGTAACGAAATCATGGTAACAACCTGCTGCGTCGCTCCAGCAGCGCAGCCAGGTCGTGCGTAAAACGAACCTTCTAATAAGTCGCGCGCGCGCCTCGCGCAACGCTTAGGGCTTCTTCACACGTACCACGATCACACCACGACCACAACCACACCTCAACCACACCACGTGACCGGGTGTATATTTCGTATTGAAAATGAATAGGACTATTCACACGTACCACATTTTGTAGTCGTTGTCGACCGTGTGTGTGATACCGACTCCCCCGGTTCATTCATTTCATTAATACCACGCAACCACATCGACATTTTGTCGGTACCACAACGCAACTACAAAAAGCTGCAGCGACACTATTTACACGTAACCACTGCTTAACAGCATTTTGTCGTTGCGAAGTGGTGTGGAGAAGCCCTTAAGTGACCAATCTTCACGCGGTTGGCCGCTTACACTTCTCGACATAGCTGGTTAACCATAATACACAACACATAAGGTGTGTTGCACGAGACGCGCACACGACTAAAGTGGGGGTTCATAAAGTGGCCGATCCTCTAATAATTTTTTAATAATGACCGTTTGAATTGACATTTTAGTCTTGAAATAAATATGATACTAGCTGACCCGGCAAACGTTGTTCTGCGACATAAATAATAAAATGTCAATAAATTAAAAAAAAAATTTTGGGGGTGGGTCACCCCTAACATTTAGGGGGATGAAAAATAGATGTTGGCCGATTCTCATAGATACCGGATAAGCACAAAAAATTTCATCAAAATCGGTCAAGCCGTTTCGGAGGAGTATGGCAACGAAAACTGTGACACGAGAATTTTATATATTAGATATATCGATTATAGGAATCGCTTATTATATAGCGTTGCCATAGTCAGTTGTACAAATGGTTGTCGCGTAACAAAAGAAATATTGAGTAAATATCGTCATGATTGTAGCATAATGTCAGTTTTGAAAAAAATACGAATTTAAGTTTTTACTATACTTGGATACTACGTAGTTGAAATATTATTGCTACATTAGAGAAAAAATTATATGTATTTTGGAGTTCAAAAGAATCTGTCGGTAAAAACAGATTTGATTGGAGCGCTTAGTAAAATGACGCTTGTGTATTTTTCAAATGGTTGCCCTGTAAAGTTTAATATGTGCAGAAAGTTAAACTTTGAGGTTGATTGATTGATATTCTTTCTTGTACGAACGTAAACATCCGTAGCCGACGGTGACCACCTGCCAGGGTGGGCTGTTTGCCTGTCTGCTGAGCTCTAGCTATAAAAAAATATGTTTATCTATGTATAAACATATTCTGGTCAAACTATGAGGGTTATCACACAAGAGCTGCCTCTATGTTTGAAAAATTATTCGTCGAAAATTAAGTTGGCGTTAAAATAATTGTGCTAAATTTCATACTTCTCCGTCCGCGCAATTTTCGTCAAAAGATCTACAAAGTTTTATCTGCATGAATATGTAGCAAGCATTTTCTTTCCAGAAACCGAATACAATATATCTGAAGATTTAAGAAAAGCCCTCGGCACAAGGGGTAAGTATATTAAAAAATATAAATACAGTCGACTCTCATTAATTCAAACCTGCGATAATTCGAACATCTCTATAATTCAAAGTTATCATGAGTTCCCCAGAAAATCTCTTTATATTTCGAACTAAAGCAATATATTTTTATGCACTTCGTAATTCGGACGGAAAAATCGTCGTACGTAACAAAATGACGCGTTAATTCGAACTCATCGGCGTCAAACACTCGATAATTCGTAAAGGATCAGATCCTCATATAAACAAGCCCGAGTAATCAATCGAGTTGAGTATGTGTACCCGCTGCTGACAAAATCGTACACATTTTGTTTTTGTAATTATTAGTTTGACACACACTTCCGCACGTTTGATCTTTTACTCTTTCGTTGGTTGTATACAGATTAAATAAAAGTTTGTGTTAGTTATGAGTCCTAAACAGTATAAATGCTTGACGATTGCTGAAAAGAAGAAGTTAATCAAAAAAATAGAGGGAGGTGAGAGGAAAAGTGGTGTTGCAAAAGAATTTAAGATTCCTCTGAATACTCTCTTAACAATAATAGACTCTTAACTTTGTCATTTGTTGTTATAGTTAAAGACTAGAAGTTAATAAATACTAGTAATACATAATTGATTATCAACACTCAATAATTCAAAGTTTTATTTATTTTCTCTCAAATTACGAACCATTTAATTTTGATATTTCAAACATCGATAATTCGTCATATTTTAAGAGTCCCTCGAGTTTTGAATTAACGAGAGTCGACTGTATATAGATAAATCTCTCTTCTTTATCATTCCCTCACTGCTGAGGATCGCGACCACATGTGATTTTCCTCCATAATGTTCAGTCATAGGTGGCATGGACTGCGTGGTATAGACTTCCACCCACCGCTTTCTTTATCAGATCTGACCATCTGGCTGGTGTTCTGCCCATGGCGCGCTTGCCTTCTATGCAACCCTAACTTATGAGCTTCTCTAATTAATGTCTGGGAGACCGCATGATGTATTCGAAGAAGCTCATAATACGTTCTTGGCAGATAGATAAATACATGTAGTTAAGTGATCTACATTCTAAAACTAATCTAGTCGCAGGTTCGTTTCACACGCCATGAGCCGCTGTGGTTGTTCTCGCCTAATGTGCATATTGCAACTGTAAACTATCCTGAGGCATCCTGAAGCACACCTCTCACGTGGAAACAGGCAGCACGTCGCTGTTGTACCCACTAAAACCACGCGTGTCCAGGCCACGGCCCCGGCTGGCGCCGGGCCACTGTTACGGGCCTCTTCAAAGAGTAGGGGTGTCTCGGCGTCTTCTTCCTCACGCAGAGCTAGGCGGCTCTCTTGGCCATGCCAGCCAGCGTGGTGGGTATACTCTCCGTTCCCGCTGGGGGTAGACCCGAGCCCAACTGTGGGACGTTTTTTATCTGACCTTGACCTAAAAATTTACTGGGGTTACCCATTGGCATGCTGTGACGCTGTAGTCCGCTTAATCTCGCTGGCTTTCCCCGAAATATATGTGTTACTGAAAACACATTTTTTTATTGCTGTAGTACAGCAGACAGGCTGACAGCCCACTTAGAGTTTAGCAGTTGCCGTCGCCTGTTTGCAACGTACAAAGTACAACCTATTTCATATGATTGTTGATATAAATCTGAGGTCAACTTAAACTGGAAATTACAATTTTCGAAATTTATCATTTTTAACAAAAACTATTTTTTTTTCTAAAATAAAAATAGCCTAAGTTACTCCTTGTTACATCAGCCATCTACCAGTGAGTCCCGTCAAAATCGGTGTAGCCATTTCAGATATTAGCCGGAACAAACAGACAGACATATAAAAATTGTAAAAAATGTTGTTTTGGTATATGTACCGTGTATACATCCAAATGCACTTAGTAAAAAGCGGTTATTTTAATATTACAAACAGACCCTCCAATTTTATTTATTTGTATAGATGAAATGTAAATTTACTTTTTTGAAGTATCACTTCTGTCGTGTGTGAATCATACACACACTTTTTTCACTGATGTGGAACAGCAGATAGGCTGATGGCCCACTAATAGTAAGCAGGTACAATCACCTATGGACGTTTGCGACGCCAGAGCCACCCAACAAGCTGCCGACTGGGTTATGCCGGAACACGACACAAGGTTATTACGGCGGCATAATTAGAGGTTTTTTTTTATTGCTGTAGGACAGCAGACAGGCTGACGGCCCGCTTAGGATTTAGCAGTTACCATCGCCTATAGGTGTTTGCAACGCCAGTGGCATCGCGAACATGCTGCTGTCCCATAAGGGTACAAGAACTTGGGTCACTAATGCCGGAACACAACACAAAATTATTATGGCGGCATACTTAAGACCAAAGGTGGTCGCGATCCAGACGGGCTGGGGCCCAAGTCGCCTTTTACGACAGGCTGACCCCAGCCGTAGAAGTTAGTATTCTTTTACCGCCCCTACACGGGTAAAAGAAGCAAGTTTCATAAAATATGGAGAGTAGAGGAGAATCATCTCTGTGTTTCAAAAATGTCCATTAAAATTTATTAGAAAAAAACTCCAAAAATTATTAGAGTCAATAGAGAATTTTAACTCCGTTGTTAGCCGTCCATTGTCCACTCCTGGATGTAGGCCTCCTCAAGTTTGCGCCACAAATCCCGGCCCCTGACTTTTCCCAGCCCCGACTGTCAAACTTGTGCAGGTCATTGCTCCATCGGGCGAGGGGGCGTCACACAGTACGTACGAGGCGTCTCGGTGCCGTGGTCTCCACTCCAGGACACGTTAACTCCAACGCCCATCGGTCCTGCGATAAACGTGGCCCATTGCCACTTCAGCTTGCATATTTTGCGAGCTATAATGGTTACTTTGGTTCTCTTATGGATATCCTCATTTCGGTTTTTGTTCATAAGAGAGACGCCCAACATAGCACGCTCCATAGCCGCTGAGTGATTTGAAATTGATTTTGAACTCGGCATACTTAAATTTCACTTTAACTTTCATTATAGCTGCACTAACGCTGCATACTGGCGGGTTTTTGAACTATAATTACAAGTGGACACTTTCAACTTGTCCTTTCAACTTGCCACCATGTTACGTGGTAACAAGAGTCAAATAATTAATCCCTAATATTTAATCATCATATCTAATTAGTTTCAAGGAAGAAAAAATAGTGGTCTTATCTCCAAGCCAGCCATTATCATACGGTTGACTATACCTTTTTTTACCGGGAAAAGCCTTAGGGGATACCTCACCGAGGAGTGATTCGACGGTGGTTATGTGGGACTCTCCTATCATCTAGCGCAAAAATGGCACTAGTGCAATGCTGGTAGAGTGTACCCACTAAAAACCCAGCGCTATCTACACTATAGAAAGGTAGGAGTCCCCCCGTGGCGTTAATTCACTTGAGCTGTATGCCGGTGGGATCTCGCACAAACTGCTCGAGCCTGACTTTACTTATAAAATCTGCATGTATCTCACTAATAGAAAATTTTGTTGACAGGGCATAGGGAAAGCAGCGCAATACTATATGATTTAACTGGAAATAAAGGTAAGGTTTAGTTCATAATTGGCTTGTTAAAATATTGCAGGTAAAGTACTTGATCCATACAGCTTTGTCACGTGTATACATTAAATGGATACTTTTTCAGTGACAAAATTTTCGATTTCTATGGGGGGTATATTTCTGAAACAAACTAACAAAACGGCATGTAATTTTTTTTGTTATACAGTTTAGCTTTAACCCTAACTGGGACACGATATTTTTTTTAATAATTGCAGTCTATGTATAAATTAAAAATATTTGAAGTTTAACCTGGGTCACTAATACCTAATACCCATTGTGGTTGCCATCCAGACAGGCTTGGGGCCGAGTGGGTTGTTTTGTCGCTTTTTACGACAGGCAGACCCCGGCCGCGTAAGTATATAAAGAATTTCAACAACTGTGCCTAAATTAAGTATCTGAAATAATAATTTTTAAAAATGGATTAAATTATTTGAATATAAACAAATGTTAATAATTAAATTGTAGCTCGAAAACAGCCAATCACGTGAGATTTACGAACTGTGATATCATATTATACAAATATCGTTTAACCACTCAAAATATTTTAGTAATTTATCATACTAGCAACACGTGCACAACATGATTGTTTATTGTAATGTGACATCACAAGATGGCCGTCAAATTTAGCCATAGACAAATATTGCAGAATAAATATTTACAATTGAAATAAATTTGATGTTCATTATATATAAATATGGTATTAAATAGCCGTCAAATAGCTTTTTTTTTTCTTGGAGTGAAAATGCTACATGCTCACGCCACGGCTAGGCGCTCTCGATGCATAGCCTAAGGCAGCGGTTCTCAATCTTTTTTGCTGACGGAACCCTTTTGGAAAGCGATGTACTTAATGGAACCCTACAATAATACAGTAGTTTTTAAAAGTATATTTTTTATTAATAAGCATAATAAAAGTACCTACCATGTAACAGTTACTTATTACTTATTTACATAACAAGTATAATAATAGAAGATATTGAAAAAGAAAAAAAATCTAACTAATGGGAGGTATGAAACTGTTTTTTTATTTTTCATCAATCGGTTGATAATAGGTTTGATAGAGGACAGTTGAAGTCTCATATCAGGTTCGGCGTCCAATCTATTGCGGTATTTTGTTTTCCTGGCTGCATAGGTTGAGAATCCTTTTTCGCACAAATATGTTGTTGGGAACGGGAGAAGAATATTCAGAGCCATTTTGGCAAGCATTGGATATTCATCACGGATTCTGCACCATAAATCGTTGAGAAACGTAGTTTTGAACAGTGACTCCATAATTGTGACTGATGACATTTCTAAAAGAGATTCATATATCTCGTTTGACATACTTTCGGGCTTTTGTAAGTTGGATGAAAAAGTATTATGAATTCAGTTTCATTTTTGTATTCTGTTTTTCGGGAAAATACTTCTCAAAAGATGCGCTCAACGAAGTTAGATATTGGACCAATTCTTCGAATACATCATCTTGAAACATTTATGAGTCGTTATCGCTAACAAACTCATTGAGTGACGTAAAGCTTTCTATTTCTCTCTTTCCAATGCAAATAATCCAAAAATCTAATTTTCTATTGAAGGCAGTTATTTTGTTACATGTCTGGAACACTGTTGTCTGTTTACCTTGCAATGATAAATTTAATTCGTTCAGGTTAAAAAAAAAACTGAACGAATTTTTTGCATAAAAGACAGTCGGAACAACCAAGTTTTATCATAAAAACGGTCTTTCAAATTAAAAGAAGTATCTGAAAGAAACGTTTGTAACTTGGCTCTAAGCTCAAATAGCCTTGTTAAAGTTTTACCCTGAGACAGCCATCGCATTTCTGTATGGAGCAGCAGTGTTTTATGTTTGCTACCATAATCTTCACACAACAATGAGAACAATTAGGATTGTAGTGGACGTGATTTGATAAAGTTAATTATTTTTACCGCTTCATCCATAACTAATTTTAGATTTGACGGCATGTGCTTCGATGTTGACCAGAGAGAGGGGTTTTGATTTTTTTTCTATATTCTTGCGGAACCCTTACAGGGGTATCGCGGAACCCTAGGCTTCCGCGGAACACACTTAGAGTATCGCTGGCCTAAGGCAATTAATAATGCCCGCTTTCAAAGATACTTTCTTCGCCTTTCGTTGATATATAAAGATAATATTTACATTTGAATAGCATATTTATGTGAAATATAAGACTGTCATTTGTTCATTCAAATTTAAATGTTTAAAGGAAATATGTTTGTTTTTCTTGTACAACAAATAATGTTTTATTCTATTTGCTATGTAAATAAATTATGTATGTTAAGTTTTGATTTATACAACGAGCTTTTCTAATACCGAACAATGAGATCGAGTTGTTTATTCATAGTGCAGAGGTGGAGAAGAATACTGACTCCTACCGCTAGGGTTTTGTCGCTTTATACCAGGGGCGGTTGCCATGCAGACGGGCTTGCAGAGGACTCGTCTGGATGTCAACCGCCCCTGGTCTCTTAATATCGTCATAACCTTATGTTCCAGCATTAATGTTGAGCAATTTATGTTACCATTCAGCGGACCATCAGCATGTCTGTTGTTCCACAGCAATAAAGAAATAACAGATAAAAAGTACCATGACGTCACAGCAAAAAACACTACACTGAAAAGCGCTGAAAATGTCTTAAAATTATAATTAATATGTTTGTACATGTGGTAAAGAGACGCGCGAATACGTCCTCCAATGTCCTCCATAATCAGTTGTGTAAATAATATGATAAAGCTAATAATAGATTCGCAAAATCGCTGCTCGAGCAAGGAATTGCGTTTTAGAACAAATAATTCAATTGAAAATTTAATTGCCCGCAATATAATTATATTATTTACTTATGGGACAATTATAAAGTTATCAATATACGAGATCTTATATACAGCTGCAAAACGTGATCGGTATTGGAGTCACATAAGCAGGTGTTGAATCTGTGGATGTGTGGAAGGATCTTGACAACACATTTAAATTAGACGTGTTTTACGACTCACTAAAATATGACTTTAACAATAAAATAAAACGACGCTAAAATGATGGTCGGGAGCTAACCGGATGGATCGCCGTCGCCTCCGGCCTCCTTCAGAGACTGTCTGCGAAGGCGCACGGTTGTATCGCGAATCAAGCTCACCCCTGCATGAGATTGAAGATGTCGGGGCTTATCACCTCGCAGCTTTGAAAACGCTTTGTTTCGCCGTTTCTTCTCTCCCAAATACACGTAAAACGATAGTACGATAATTTAACACTGGCTTCGTCTGCAAAGTCAAGTCAAATAATATTTTTAAATATCGTCTCAAGAAGTTGTTAATTGAGAAATCATATTACAAAATAAGTGACTATTTAGATGACAAATTGTAAGAATTAATTGTAACATTATAACTATTCTAAAAATTACATTATCCTTATAATTTATTATTTACACTTAAAATGTATTCTGTTTGATATCTTTTAACATTGAATTCATGTATAACCTAATGTTTTGAATAATTACAGTTAATGATTATTATGTTATAATTCATGAAATAATATTATACACCTTATGGGGTAAACTGATGAAACAATCTAAATGTAAACCATCTCTGTATGTACACAATTCTGACAATAAAAGTATCTTATCTTAAAGTCGATATAATACCCCGTTTCCAGCGTTAAGAGCTCCTTCTCATATTTCCCACATGCATCTTTGGAGCCGTATCCCACAGGAGGTGTCTACTCAAAGTTAGCATGGACTGCACAATCCCGCTTGATGGGATTGCTAATTCCTAATCGTCCGGCATCGTTGTTGGATCGTTCAGAGAGAGAGCCTTTAATTACGACAAAAGCGGAAAGATAACGGATTTATTGCATAGGTTCCCTTCGCTGGCATGGCCACGTTATACTATAACCAACTATTGACATGAGGTATGAATCTAACATCCACCGGGCCGCGGTAGGAGTGAATGATGACTTAAATGGACTCATTACGACATAGATTTACGGCGGTGTCCGTAGCATAGCAGTAACAGCTTAAACTAAGAATTAAAATCATTATTCTTTTTCCAGATGAAGCCTCAGCAATCGCTTACATTGAAAACCTCACGGGGATTAAAAGTGAGTATTTAGTACAAATATTGTTTCTTAAGAAATAACTATATTCATTATCTCAATATATTATTATGTCATAAATCGGTAAATACGGCCAGGTCTATAAGACCTTCATTAGGCCTGTCATTTTGCCTGCCTGCTATAAAACGTGGCTGGTGCTGAAGCGTCTCAAGCAGGAACTGCGTGCCACGGAGTTGATTATGCTGCGATAAATGTGTGGAGTAGAGAAGGACCACGTTGGGAACTCCCGCATTCGCGCCAGCCTTCTCGCCCGTGACATTGCGGACAAATTGCAGGAGTGTCGCCTTCGCTAGAATGGATACGTTTTACAACAACCGGATACTTATGTGGGGAACAAGTCTAGCCATGCCGCATCCCCGGCAGGGGAGGTAGACCCAACAAGTGCTGGCTTGACGTCGTAAAGGTTGATTATGCGTGAACGCTGGTTTAAAGAATCAAGGGAAAAAAAGTCTGGCAGCTATATTTGTAGTCTCTTAAAAGGTCTGAAATATGATTTGGTGTGTTTATTTATAATTTCGTCTGAGGAGATACGATGATACGAATAGCACGTATAATGGAACGTTCAAGTATTATTACGAATTTGCGGAGAGGGGGGGGGGGGATCTTGTATAACGTTACGATGCGTTACAGGGGCAAGGGCTTGAACTACGCGTTATGTAACATGTTTTTTTTAACCCTTCATACCTACATACATATAATCACGCCTCTTTCCCGTAGGGGTAGGCAGAGACCACTTCTTTCCACTTGCTACGATCCTTACATACTTGTTTCGCTTCGTCCACTTTCATTATTCCCTTCATACATGCCCTTCGGTTTAGGGTACTCTTGACCTGGGCTTTTTTCAAGACGTCCCTGAAATAATATTAACGCGATTAAAATTAAAAATTAAAACAACAACAAAGGTATTTTAGCGAACTTTTTACTTTACGACACATAATTGTGACTTTTAGGTAAAAATGATCACTTGGTGGTTATGGAACGTTTTACTAGGGGTGGGGGGGGTCTACAGAAAAACGTTACTGGGGGGAGGGGTTAAAAATCTCCAAAAACTGCGTTACGTAATTATTCCTCCGGTACGCCCCGCTACGCGGCGTAGCGGAATGCGCACACTCCCTCATGGAGCCACCCGCGGCGGTTGTTTACGATGACGGGGGGGGGGGCTTATTATTATTATTATTATTAATACTTGGAAGTAGGAGTTAATTAAATCATCTTTTCTAGAACGTTCTAGAACTTACGAGTTCATCAAAAAGTGTCGAGGTTCACGAAGCTGGAAGTTCATTATCGAGTTCCTGCTTCAATTGGAGGGGACTTCAAGTAAGTTGTTGCATTCTATGTACACCAAGATTAGAATTAAAAAAATACCAAATGAAACTGAACAAAACGAAACGAATATTTTCTAATTACAATGGAATAATTTCTAATTTTTCGTTCAGATGACAATAAAACCCTATATAAAGACACTTAACAGACTTAACAGAAATAAAAGAATTAATGTCACTGTTCGAAAAAACATGGGGTGCTCGATATCAATCGTTATAATATTTTACTATTTTAATTCCGAAATGCAGAGTTAGTTCAAAAATATCGTACAAAACACCCCACGGTTTTAGAACAGTGACATTAATTTTTTCGTCAGTAATTTGATGCTTATTAATAAGAATTATTTTTTTTTACTTTTTAGTTTGATTGATTATAAAAGCGTGCCTTTTAATTTTGTTAAACTATAATTTATTTTTAACTTTATAATTCGATTAATTATAAAATATAATTTATTCATTGTCAATTCCCAATCGGTAAATGTATTTTTATTAATTTAACGCCAGATGTCGTTTCGGCAGAAGAAAAAGAAAGCGTTAATCGTGATGATCCTAATAAGGATTATGGGACAAAATTATTAAATTTGGGTATTGTCACCGGGTCACAAGTGTGCAAAATTTCAATTTTTTTTGATCGTTCCAAGTAGATAAATATCGAGTCTGAAAATTCCGTTAAATAGATACATAGATATATGGATACATAGATAGATACATACAGGTTAAATCCTATATCTTTGAACGAGCAATTCTTGTATATATATATATATATATATATATATATATATATATATATATATATATATATATATATATATATATATATATATATATATATATATATATATATATATATATTGGAATCTCGGAATCGGCTCCAACAATTTTCATGAAATTTAGTATACGGGGGGTTTCGGGGGCGATAAATCGATCTAGCTAGGAATCATTTCTAGAAAATGTCAAAATGTGGCGTTTGAGTAGTCCCAATTTAAACTGAAAAATGACTCTTCCTGACATCTATCGGCGAATAATAATACTATTTTTTTAAAATTGCTTTAACGACACAACAACACTAAAGCTATTCCAGCAGATGGCGTTGTTAAGTAACACGAAGTCAATGAGTGTTTGCTTTGAGGTTAGACTAAGAAAATCAATTGTTAATTTCCAAAAAACACAATTTATAAAAAAGAGTGTAAAAATAGTAATACAGGCTTATTTTATTTTTTTACTAGTCGATCACGCCCGCTCCGCTGGGCGATTATCAGGCAAAAAATAGAAATATGTGTACATAGTTTTATGATGATCGGTTAAGTAGTTTTCGTGAGAAAGGATAACAAACAAACTTACTTTCACATTATAATATTAGTACGATTATTATGTTTATTATGACCTTGTAATTTTTCAGATGTTAGCGTCATTGTGGAATTGCTACACGCTATGACCAATGAAAAAAGTAAGTGATTTATTTGTCCCACTGCTAAAGGTTAAAAAGGAATGAACAGCATACCCGCCTCGCATCGCTTGTCCAAGGCGGATGATCTCGGTTCGCAAGTTTCCTCAGCTCTTGAATGTTGAGTTATTGGCACCAACATATTTTTTTATTCGGGCCCATACCATCTATAGGGTTTAGTTTACAATGATACGGTGGCAGACGGAGAATTTCAATACCATTACTTCTAGCAGTTTTGTCTACTAAATATTTATTATATGATCTGCCGTCAACTGGTCACTGCGAACATAGCTTTTTAATTTGTTGTGACCTGATTGGTCGGGGGGCGGGGCTAGGCCGGTGGACAACAATATCTCCTCACTATTTTCTTAACGCGAATGGACTATACACGCGTCGTGGCTTCTCTTTATATCATTTCAGCCGGAAGACGCCCACTGCTGGACAAAGGCCTCCCCCAAAGATCTCCACGATGATCGGTCCTGCGCTGCCCTCATCCAACCTATCCCGGCGATCTTGACCAGATCATCGGTCCATCTTGTGGGGGGCCTACCAACACTGCGTCTTCCGGTACGCGGTCGCCATTCGAGGACTTTTCTGCCCCAACGGCCATCAGTCCTTCGAGCTATGTGCCCAGCCCACTGCCACTTCAGTTTTGCAATCATCCGGGCTATGTCGGTTACTTTGGTTCTCCTGCGAATCTCCTCATTTCTGATTCGATCTCGCAGGGAAACTCCGAGCATAGCCCTCTCCATTGCTCTCTGAGCGACCATGAGCTTTCTCATAAGGCCCATAGTTAGCGACCACGTCTGCGTTCCGTATCTCTTTATATGCTGCGTTGTATTTTTATTTCATTACCGAAATTCTACTCTTAATTTTCCTCCATATTTTCATTTATGTTATATTATATAATAGGTATATGTTATATTCATTTAAAAAATTTCTGACCAATATTTTGATATTTTGTTTTTCTATCTACTGTAACTCTGAGATGAATGTTAGGGCATAGAGGGAGAATAGGAGAACGTTGGGAACGTACCATACCACGTGACCTGATTTTATAAATTTTTTTACCCCTCCAAGTACACTTAGTGACCACCCGTAGTATTCGAGAAAACCCCGTTGTTCGCGCTGGTATTCGGTCTTCCTAGGCAAAGAGCTATCGAAGGGAAATGAATATTTAAGGGTACTCACAATTCTCGTTACTCGTCCTTATTTTCGCGTGGGCCCACTCATGTTCCACTCGTAGGAGTAATCAAACACACCTTTACACCCGATTATTACTAAATTATTCAGTTTATGTTAAAAATAAGACGGAACCGACAATCACCGTTCGGCCATCGACGTTATAATGCAATTTAAATCGGTCGCACTTCATTTGACAAGGACGGGGAGCGGATATTAGGTAAGAGGAAAAGAGATAGGATATAGCATCCTCACCTAGACCCATTATAGCCAAACGGCGTAACACCCGTTCTCGTCTAGTTTTCACATAAGAATTCATAAATACGGTTTTCCATAATTTTTTAAAATAGAAAGTTAAAGAAAATTAATTTGGTTTCTCTTTATCTATTAATATAGCGCTAAAAGCTGCGCGCCATTTTGAATATAGCTCGAAAAACGCGAGGTTACCTTTAGAGGATATTGAGTATATGACGATAACCTAAGCCACTGTGACCAAGCGTGATGTTTTGAATACCTCCCCCCTGAACGGGTTACGTAGTATGAGTACCTCCCTCTAGGAGTCCCTTACTCTAGTTTTATTTAGCAGTTACCGTCGCCTATGGGTGTTTGCAATGCCAGTGGCATCGCGAACACGCTGCTGTCCGTTAGGGTACAGGAACTTGAGTTACTAATGCCGGAACACAACACAAGGTTATTATAGCGGCATACTTAAGACTAAAGGTGGTCGCCATCCAGACGGGCTTAAAGCCCTACCACGTAGCTAGGTGGGTTGTTTTGTCGCCTTTTACGACAGGCCGACCACGGCCACAGAGGTTAGTATTCTTTCTCAGCCCCTGCACGGATAGAAGTTGCGACTTGGAGGGACTACTAACTTATGAAGAAGGCAACCAGAGCACGCCAGCCTCTTAGCAGCGAGGCGTTAAAGCCGTATTAAGCGAATGAAACATAAAAATAATATATTTCTTTTTTATAGCTGGAGTTCTGGAGACAGGCAAGTGGCCCACTCTAAAACAGGTGGTCACCGTCACCTATGGACATTACCAACGCGCTGCCGGATTCTAAGAAATTTATAACGCCTTTTTTAAAACTTCAGCCCGAAGCTTAGCATGCAACGTGAACGTTCTTGAGAATCATTTCGAAGAAAGAAGATGCTCCAGGAAATGGGGATAAACGCCCAGTCGATGGCGGGATTTTGAGTTAGTTATTGTAATATAGTAATGCTTTAAAATGTAAATGTTTCAGGTGTTATTAAAGCGTTCAATAAATTACGACCGCTGACAGGCCATTCTGATTTTGATGGGATCTTCGAAACTCTCCAGAAGATATCTGGGGAGAGAAGTTAGTATTTTTTATTTATGTTTATTGAAGTGAAAACTTTTTTAGCATCGTTGTGATCTGAAAGTCAATGAAACGGAAAAATCACATTAAAAAGAGACACTTAGAAGAAGTGTTTAATAACTTGAATAAATTTAACTCTAAATTTCGAGCAGATTGTAGCTCTTGTGTTGGGTCTTTTGGTTTCGGATTGGTTCGGGGGTTCGAATCCTGACTTTAACTTCAAAAGTTCCCTTTTTTGATTTGTTTTTTATATTGAAGTTTACATTTTTCAAGGTTTTTCTTTTTCTTTTTAAAATTTATACAAATCTACTTTAGGGAATAATTAATTTAGTATAATTTTGGAATAGATTTTACAAAATTTGTAAATTTTTAAAATTGTAATAATTTAATATCTTGAATAATGTAAACCCTAAATTTCGAGCGATTTGTAGCTCTTGGGTTGGGTCTCTGGGTTTCGGATAGTTCCGGGTTCGAATCCTGACTTTAACTCCAAAAATTCCCTTTTTTGATTTTTGTGGTCTCTTCTTTGTGCGATGTTATTTTGAAGTTTACATTTTTCAAGGTTTCACTTCTATCTATTAAATTTATCCATGAAATAAAGATATATCTTTGTAATAATATATCTTTGGATAACGTACGAACTTTCGATTGGTATTCAATAAGTTCTCCCTAGAATGTAAATAATTCAAACGATTGTTTTAACAAATTCAAAACGTTAATACTCGTAGACGCCATGATCCCGCCAAAAATTTATAATGTATAATTTTTTTCACAGATTCCCACGAGATATGTGACTACTTCAAACACGTTGCACACACTGATGGTGAGATTTTTAAGTCTCTTGATGTTTTTTTTTATTACAACGAAACTAATTTCCGTCTGAAATACTTTTATTTTGTCACCAGTAGATCGCGTTGTAAGACACAATAAGGCTGACGGCCCACTTAATAGTAAGCAGTTACCGTTGCCTATAGATGTTTGCAATGCTAGGGGCACCGCGAGCACTATACCGTCGTCGTTGGGGAACTGGATCCAGGGTCATTAGTACCGGAATACAAGATTATTTTGGTATATTTATAAACCAGGGGTGGTTGCCATCCAGACAGGCTTGAAGCCCTACCATCAAACAGCTAAGGTTGTTTCTTTATCTTTCTGATAGGCTCCCCACGCATGGAAAAATAGTTGGTATGCGGTCTCATATACTCTCCCACGCGATTATACTACCGGCACGCTATGATGGCCGTTTTCACGTTTGTCCACTCCATGTAGTTACGTATTAATTAGTAATTACACTTGAAGAAGCAAACTGCTGTTCTTTATTGTCATTTATACGTCGCTATTGACAATAAAGAACAGCAATTTGCTCCTTCAAGTGTAATTAACAATTAATACGAAACTTCATGAGTGGACAAACGTCAAAACGGCCATCATAGCGTGCCGTTAACATATCCAGATATATTATGAACATATATGGTCTCAGAACCGACCCCTGTGGTATCTTAGTCAATTTTACACGCTACGCTAGCCGCGCGGCGAATTATTATAAACTTTCATGCGGTGCGGTGGCGGCGAGATGCGGATGCACCTGACACCTTTCAGTACGACCTGACACTAAGATAGAATGATCTAGAAATCAATACCTTTATATTAATTTCGCCCTTGAATCGGAAGTTGTCTATATTTGTCACTGTCGAACTTATTATTATTCACCAATAAAGAAACTTCACGAGTGTGTATGATATTGTGCGAGTGATAATGAACGTATTATTTTCCAGGTGTTGAAGGCGTGAAGCTGGAGATATCGAAGCTAACAGGCGGTCTAGGAGCCGCTGAATTTCCAAAAGTATTGAAGGCGTTGTTGCGAGAAGTCGGTTTGTACTATTTTTTTACTGTCAGGATGAAGTTCGGGTGCGTAGAACAAGATGTTTGGAGTCCAAGGAAACGAAATCTGGTATATCATAGACAGTGGGTCTCTGATCCAGGATGTAGCTTCTTTACGAAGTTGAATCAGCAATCGCCTCTATCAAAAACAGATATATCTCAAACTACGGTGAAAGCAGCGGTGCATGGGTGGTGTCCCCTCCCCGACTTAAGCTGAGTCGCGAAAGTGTCACGCGAGCCAGGGGTGTCACAGAGAAAGTCGATCCTGCAACCCCCCTGGAAAGAAGGGAAACAAAAGCTCTAGGTGACGACCGGTGTTTTTAGTGGGTATATCATAACGACCACCCTGGCTATCCTTTGGTAGCCTGTGATTAGTGATCTCAGAAACAGGTTTGAGAACCCCCACCCCGGGTAGACTTCGTCCCGGAATTCCAACGTGGGACTGTTAAGGTGCAGTTTTCCCCGGGGAAAAAAGGACTTGATGGTCCTATGTCTCTTTTTTTTGATGAGCTACAGCAGACAGGCTGATGGCTCACTCAATACCGCAAGTATTTACCTATAGACGTTTGCAACGCTAGGGGCACCGAAAACACGTTGCTTTCCCATAGAGGTACAGGAACCTGAGCCCCTAATGCCAGAACACAACACAAACTTATTATGTCGGTTGTTTAGTCGCCTTTTACGACAGGCCGACACCGGCCACAGAGGTCAGTATTCTTTCTCCGCCCCTGTACGGATAATTATTATATGTATTCTTTTTATTTTTTCAGATATGAAAGGAGCCTTCAATTTATTGATATTAGCAACAAGATCGGGAGGTGAGTTTCATAATTTCATGCTTGTATTTTATGAAGGTCGTTTCTCTGCGGAGATTTGGGGCTGTTGTTTGTTTTAGCGATCTGCGTGACGCCTTTCGGACGTCTAAACGCTCCAGTGGTCTCATTGCGAGTCTGCGTGTTTGTATTTATGTATTTATTGACAAAAGTATATAAGAAAGTAGTGTCTCAGTTATGTAGTGCCCATAACACAAGCACTCTGAAATTAAATGAATATTTATTTGCGAAAATAGAGGTGATCCATTACCAACCTTTCGGCATGCGACACAGTTTTTTAATACATTATCCGTGCAGGGGCGGAGAAAGAATACTAACGTCTGTGGCCGGGGTCGGCTTGTCGTAAGAGGCGACAAAACAACCCACCGTAACTAGGTGGTAGGGCCTCAAGCCCGTCTGGATGGTGACCACCTTTGTTCTTAAGTATGCCGCCATAATAATCTAGCGTTGTGTTCCGGCATTAGTGACCCAAGTTCCTGTATCCTTATGGGACAGCAGCGTGTTCGCGATGCCACTGGCATTACAAACACCTATAGGCGACGGTAACTGCTAAATTCTAAGTGGGCCGTCAGCCTGTTTGCTGTCCTACAGCAATAAAAAAATACATAAAATTAACACTCACAATTAAAATTATCAGTTATTTAACAATTATGAAATATTACTATAATTAAAATTAAATAATAATCATAAAAAAATCACAATTATAAAATTGCATTTATATATCCTAGAATGAATAAAATATTTTAATTTATAATTTGTCTTTTGAGAAATTTAGAATAGTAATATTTACAAGTCAATAAAAGTGTTTTCCCTTAGGTGTTTCTTAAATAGTAATAAGTTTTGAGACTTAATTGATACATACATATATACATATAATCACGCCTCTTTCCCGTCGGGGTAGGCAGAGACCACTTCTTTCCACTTGCTACGATCCTTACATACTTGTTTCGCTTCGTCCACTTTCATTATTCCCTTCATACATGCCCTTCGGTTTAGGGTACTCTTGACCTGGCCTTTTTTTAAGACGTCCCTGATCTGGTCTCGAAACGTCCGCCTAGGTCTACCCCTTCCAACACTTCCATTCACACTCGCCTTGTACACTTTTTTCGTCAATCGTTCTTCATTCATTCTCTCAACATGGCCATTGATATAGGAACTTTATAAAAATCTCTCTGTGTATAGCACTGCTGTACACTTTGGGGTAGATGGTGTTGTGTTAATTGTCATCGTATTATAATACAGCTTACCTAGAGGTCCATAGAATAAGGTAATATTATAAAGATGTAAGAAAATGGTAGCCCTATTTTATACCTCCCATTCGGACCAGTTGCACACGCGCAGGCACATCCTTCCAGCGTTGTGTACGTCTCCTTTTCAACTGTGTGCACGCGGGAGACCCGCATTACCCCACCGCGAGAGCCCCTATGCGGTGTGGTGTGAATCAAGCATATCCACCTGAAAAAAGTAATTTATACCTAATTATATTGATTATTGATTTTATCTAGATATTGGCGAAGCTATATTGGAAACGAACAAGCTATTAAACACAAAATCATTCTCGGAGAGCATAAACGTGCTGAAAAAAGTGACGAAACAACCGCGTGAGTATACATCCCACAACTGGGCTTAGTTTTAAATGCACAAATCAGTTTAACTACCTGGAATTTGAGTTTCACGCATGTAGTGACAATTATGGCATGAAGGGTGATTAGTAATTTTTGTGACCTTAAAGTTTCGGGGAAATAGAAGGCATAGGTTTAAAAGACCATATTACTAGGCCTATCTTTTACGAGTGTTAGGTTGTAAAAACTTTGTAATAACTTTCTACAGACCAACCTGGTTACCATTAAATAACTTGGTGCCGATTAAATAACTTAATTGCCATTAAATAACTTGGTTGCTATTAAATAACTTGGTTGCTATTAAATAAATTGGTTGTCACTAAAGAAAGAATGAAAAAAATGTTTATTTAGAACATAGATTACTGATTATGTATTATAATAAATATTGCCACATATCAGTTATTAAATTAGATAAAGTAAAAATAGTCCTAAAGCTTGGTTGCCGTTAAATAACTTAGTCGCCATTTAATAACTCTGTTGCTATGTTCTTGAGTTGAGATAATCTTATTGCTACGAAGATATTTAAAGTATATCCTTAATTATTTTTTTACAGAACTCAAATATGTGATTGAAGATTTTCTTCAAGCAACGAATAGAGGGAGTAAGTATACTTATCATTACATGTTTTAATAGATCCCAACACGATACGTAAATAGCCCCAGGCTTTTTAGAAATTTGATATGTTTTTCTTTTTTCGTATAGTGAGAAAGTTAGAGACATTTACACCTTTACGTGAATTTTTCTTTCCTTTTAGGTATTATAGCTGAGGTTAAATTTTGTTTTTACTATGCCTAATAGCCATTAGGTCAGAAGCCTCTGACCTTAATAGTCCATTGGAAAGCTTCTTCTGCTTATAATATTAGCCTATAACGTCCCACTGGACTCGGGCCTCGCCCTGTAAAGAGCAAACAGTATACCCACCACGCCTTTCCAAGGCGTAATGGCGGATTACCATACCGGTAATCTCGGTGTGCAAGTTTCCTCACAATGTTTTAATTCACCTTCAAATATAATGCAATTATATGCACGGCAAGTATACCTAAATATATATAAAACGGACATTAGGAGAGAAAACTAACCCAATGTCTTCGCGAGATTTGAACTCAAGACCACTAACTAGACTGATCTCCAAATGACACTGTTACAAAGTTACTTTCTTACGCTAGATATAAAACGTTTTTCACTTTTACGTAGCCCTACATTAATGATAAGGTTATTCTTATTATTATAGAATTTATTATCTAATATTGGCATTTTAAACTAAATATTTATTTTTAAGGTATCAAAGTAGTTATTGAGAGTCTCTACCGGTTAACCGGAAAAGATAGTTTGGAAGACGTCCAGACGGTGTTTAGCGAGGTCTTCGGATCAGAAAGTAAGTACTCTATTTTATTATGAGAGTATGTTGGAGTTTGCTATGATCTGACACTACGTTACTTGAACGTAATTTTGAACTGCCAATTAATTTTAAACCCTTATATTTATATTTTACACCCTTGCATAGACACTAATAGACAGTGAGACGAGTAACATCCATTAAGTGGGTTGTCTGTCTATATATTTTAAGGAAACTTTTGAAAAATACTTTAATAGACTAACCTAGTTGCCATGAAATAACTTTGTTGCCATTAAATACCTTGGTTGCCATAAGGTAACGTGGTTGACATGAAATAATTTGGTTGCTATAAAATAACTTGGTTGCTATTAGATTACTTTGTTGCAATGTAATAACTTGGTTGTTGTTAGATAATTTTTGACTTGAATACCATTAATTAACTTGATTGCTTTTAAATTTTCAAGCATTTTGGTTGCTATTAAAACAGGTTTTTATGTAGATGTATTTATATTAAATTGTTATTTTAATTAAATTATTTGCCACAGACATCGTGTCAGCTATCTACGCGATAAATAAGGTAACGAAACGCCAAGACGCCCTCTACTTCCTATCGTCACTTCTTGATGTGACTCAGTCCAAAACGATTCAAGACGCTTGCAGTGTGATCAAGAAACTGACTATAAGACAGCGTAAGTATATCTACTATAGCATGGGATTCCAGCATCAAATTTATAATTACAGAAGATCATTATCAACCTGTGTGACGTAACTTTCGCTTTGTCAAAACACCGTTGTCTAGTACCCACAACACAAATACTCTGATCTTTACTTTGAGATTAGATGGCGCTGTATATTTATTTATTTATTAGCACCCTTATTATTAGATAACTGGGAAGGATGAGAGGTTATTGCATGCTGCAGAGATGCATGCGTATGTTGAGGTAGATGAGCAGAGTTACAAAAATGGGTAAAATTAGAAATGAGTGTATCATATATAGGTTGGATGAGGGCAGCTCAGGACCGATCGTCGTGGAAATCTTTGGGAGAGGCCTTTGTCCAGCTGTGGGTTGTATTCCGGCTGAAATGATGATGATGATATCAAGGGAAATTTGAAAGTAGTGCCAGTGATTGAGAAGAAAAGTGGATGAATATTTGGTGACACGGGGTCAGTATTTCAGTGGGTCACCATTTGGGTTATAAATGAAACAACACCAGTGATGGTTAACTGAATCAATACGGAAGCTGTATTGAGTACTGAATGATTTATTTCGAAATTTGTGCTCTTTATGAATTGGCTGGGGGTTCGTCGACCAATCAGAAGCGTCAAAAAGTATACAAATGCAGATATTTTTACACGAGACTAATTATTGGAAATTAAACACTTCAACCATGGCTTGACACGAGAATAGCATTTCTTCGAAATTTGGCTGAGCCCTCGTCCCACACTGCCGCCTCCGCAGGCGATGTTGATACGCGCGTTCGCTTCGCAGCGTTCTCCCATCATTCCTGGCTGAGACGTTGCGCAGTGAGCATGCGGTCGCGTTGTCGATATAATATGTACGTTGTTATTATTATCGCCCGAAGTCTCTTCCGAGAAATGTAATACAGTTGAGGGCGATGCTTCGTGAATAGTACATATGCGACGTGGCCGACGATTATGTATGACTTTTCAGAGCTGATTCTTTTCCCTGTTCCTTATCAATATTATACGGTGGCTACAAATACAAATGGAGCAGTAGACCAAAGAAGGATGAATTGTGTAAAAAAGTATATGGCAAATGTGAATGTTGAGATTACTACTAGTAGAGAAGAGTTTGGGAGAAGGGCAGGATCGTTTATTTTGCTTCTCCTACGGATTTCTTGATTTTGGATCTTGTCCATAAGAGAAACACTAGCTCCTTAGCGCGCTGGGTTCATAGTTCCGCTGGCAGTGTCTCGGTTCCATCCTAAAATAATTATAATATTTTTATGAACCAGTGGTGGATGATTTAAAAAAATGGCGGGCAGACCGACGGCTTCCGCACGCGACGGCGACTGAACGAAAATGAGCCCTGGCTTTTTTTCTTAAAGCTAAAGTTGTTGTTGTCTCAGACGACTTGACAGCGACTCCGGACGTTAAGGCGTTCCAACCCCGTGGCAGCGGGGTCGACCAGCCGTGGCAGCGTGCTCGGTCACGCGCCTCCTGTGATGTGCGTTTCCGGCTCGACCGCTGCATGGGGACAATTGAGAACAGCCACGAATGGCAAGAATACTATTTATTTGTGGACTATCGACTTCACCGGTGAAGCCGATCCTATTCTACTACCGTTACGGAGTGCTTATAGCTGAGGGAGAAGAAACTATTCTACGTGTATTCATGTCATGTGTGATTGAAGAACCCCCTGGCACCTACTTGCGGCGCTTTATATAGAAGCGGTCGGCCTGTCCCTCACTCGTCTCCACTCCACACTCCGGAGGCGACTCTCATTGGTTGCTTATATTCCAGAAGTGATTCTCATTGGTTGTCCAAACATTAGATTCTCATTGGTCGTTTATATTTCGGAAGTGTTACACTCCGGAAGTGATGGAAACTCTCTTTGGTTGTTTTTAGTATTAATCAATGTTGCCAATAACATAATTTTGAGTTCGATATTCCTAACAATATAATAAATTTCAGTGCCAGTGCTGCAGATTCTGGAGAAGATCCGCATCAACTCCGGCCACGAGAGCATCATTGACTTCTTCAAAAAACTCCTCACATTCACTGCGTCTAAATGTAAGTAGGAGATTGCTTTAGAAAAATTTTTTAAGCTACACTTCTTTTAGTGAAAACTGTAAATATTTTTTCTGACCAATTCGATAATGAATAAACAACACCAAAAAAATACAAACATAAATAGGTTTGTAGCTTTTATACACTAACTAGCTGTGCCCGCGACTACGTCCGCGTAGAATAGTGAATTTTTTGTATATACATTATGGTTTATTTTGGATTACAAACCCTATAAACCCTAAAATATGCAATTGTTACGCCATGCGCCTCCAGAATACGTACGGTCGAACCTACAAAGTCCAATCTAAGCTAAACCTATTTCATATGATTGTTGATATAAATCTGAGGTCCACTTAAACTGGAAATTAAAATTTTCGAAATTTATCATTTTTAACAAAAACTATTTTTTTTTCTAAAATAAAAATAGCCTAAGTTACTCCTTGTTACATCAGCCATCTACCAGTGAGTCCCGTCAAAATGGGTGTAGCCCGTGTAGCCATTTCAGATATTAGCCGGAACAAACAGACAGACATATAAAAATTGTAAAAAATGTTGTTTTGGTATATGTACCGTGTATACATCCAAATGCACTTAGTAAAAAGCGGTTATTTTAATATTACAAACAGACCCTCCAATTTTATTTATTTGTATAGATGAAATGTAAATTTACTTTTTTGAAGTATCACTTCTGTCGTGTGTGAATCATACACACACTTTTTTCATTGATGTGGAGCAGCAGATAGGCTGATAGCCCACTAATAGTAAGCAGGTACAATCACTTATGGACGTTTGCGACGCCAGAGCCACCCAACAAGCTGCCGACTGGGTTATGCCGGAACACGACACAAGGTTATTACGGCGGCATAATTAGAAGTTTTTTTTTATTGCTGTAGGACAGCAGACAGGCTGACGGCCCGCTTAGGATTTAGCAGTTACCATCGCCTATAGGTGTTTGCAACGCCAGTGGTATCGCGAACATGCTGCTGTCCCATAAGGGTACAGGAACTTGGGTCACTAAGCCGGAACACAACACAAGGTTATTATGACGGCATACTTAAGTTTGGTCTTAAGACCAAAGGTGGTCGCCATCCAGACGGGCTTGAGGCCCTACCACGTAGATCGGGTGGGTCGTTTTGTCGCCTTTTACGAAAGGCCGACCCCGGCCACAGAGGTTAGTATTCTTTCTCCGTCCCTGCACATGTTATAGCGTGGCGATAGCGTGAGTCAAATTATAGCGCCATTTTGACACTTCACTTTGTTTTTCAGCTGTCACCGAAGCATGGAATGTCATGATAAGCGTGACATATATCACAGGTAATAAATTTTAAATACTTTATTTTATTAGACACGATGTTATAATGTTCGTCCACTTGAAGCTCCAATTAATTGTCCCAAATAGGAATCTCGTAACCTAATCAAAGAACCCGAAATGTAGATTCCATAAAGTAAATTTATAAATTGTTAAAGAAAATTACTAAGATATTGAATGTGGCTACTAAATAAATAATAATTCAACGAGTCTTCGTTGTACTCCCGAATGCTGTAATAGCGGTGTCAGCGAGTGCGGGGACTATGAACGAAATAATCGCTCCGCCAGTCAGATTTCTCAGATTTGATTTCGCTCGATTTTGTCGCGGCAAAAATTGTTGAAGCGAAACCTTCTTTAGGCACATTGAGCACTTTTTGGGTGAACAAAAGTCATGGAACTCGCGTCATCGTCACCGAACGCTTTCCATGAGCTATTTTTGCTCCATTAATACCAAACTTATTAATAATGGCTTAAGGTTTATTCTATAATGTAATTTTTAAATAATTACATTGCGTTACTTATACATATCTATTCGAATTGCGACTGTATTACAATGAAATACAATTGAGTTTTTGAAGTGAAGAAGAAGGCGCGTTGAGCAGTTTTTGGGTGAAAAAAAATACGTGCTTGCTTGGATTCGAAAATAATAATCTAATAACTCGACGATACAATTCACAAGTTACTTAGTTCTCACTTCTATCGGCGGTCCGCAAAGACTGTCCCGCATGTTTTTTTTAACATGTAACATTACAAAATATTTTTAGATTTGCTTGAGTACATATTTACCACTCCTTCCGGCGTGACGAAGTTTGTAGGACACTTTTCTCGGGGTCAGTTTCAGTCAGATCCCATTTTTGTTGTGAAACTACTTTGCCACCGTTATGATTTGAAAACGAGACAAACATATTCATGAATAGAATTTTGCTTGCGAGAGAATGAGATAGAATACAAGTATACAATGTTTCCTTTAATCTTCGTCCCCTCTGTTAGGATTTTGGTATTATGCGTTTTGTGTAGAGCTTCGTATTACCAACTTCTCTGAACTTTCACTTCTGCGCACTTCTTATTACAGACATATTCTTCTTCTTCGAAACGGTGACGAAATACACCAAAGGCGATGTGATAGTTTTCATCGAGACCATCCTCCGTATCACCAATTCGACCAACATATACGTGGCTGTTGATATTTTGACCAAAATTTGTAATAAACGAAGTAAGTTTATATATTATTAACGGCTCATCGGCGCTTGTGGAGGTCACAGATTCATTTTCCATCCAGTGTCTAAAAGTCTATGTAGGCATAATATGCATTTATTTACAAAAATTCAACTGCCTAGTACCCACAACACAAGAGTTCTGCCGCATGTTTTGGAATGGGACGGCACTGTTTTAATTGTTAGGGTATATACATTTTTTTATTGCCGAGGAAGAGCAGATAGGCTGACTCAGCTTAATAGTAAGCAGTTACCGTCACCTATGGATGTTTGCGACGCGTTGGGACACCTCCAACGCTGCTGTATGCATAGGTATAGGAACATGAGTCACTAATGCCGAAACACAACACAAGGTTTATTTATTTATTTATTTATCTCGCTACGATAAATGACTATCAATGGCGACTGCTGTAGTTAGCAACCTCATAGGGTCTTGGTGGGACTTCTTAAATTTTTTGGCATTTGGCATCGCAAACACGCTGCTGTCGCATAAGGGTACAGGAACTTGGGTCACTAATGCCGGAGCACAACCAAAGTTACTATGGCGGCATACTTAAGATCAAAGGTGGTTGCCATCCTACCACATTGGATGGGTTGTTTAGTCGCCTTTTACGACAGGCCAACCCCGGCTGCAGAGGTTAGTATTCTTTCTCCGCCTCTGCACGGATACTTCTTACATCTCTTAAAATTATTGTGTGTAAATTATTACTATTTTTTTCTAGGTTTCTTAGAAGTAATTCAATCAATATACGAAATTACCGAAATGGGTATGTATTATAAATTATATTGTTTTTATAGTGATTGACTATGCAACTTAGTTTGTGACTAGATGGCGTTGTGTGAAATGTACAAATATATTTATTTATTATTTACTAGCTGACCCGGCAAACGTTGTTCTGCCATAAAATAAAATAAAATAAAATGTCAAAAAATTAAAAAAAAAATTTGGGGGTGGGTCACCCCCTAACATTTAGGGGGATGAAAAATAGATGTTGGCCGATTCTCATAGATACCGGATAAGCACAAAAAATCACTAACTCAATTTAGTTATCTGCCTACTGCCTACCCCCTAAGAACGATGGCGTGATTATTTATAGCCTATGACCATTTCTAGGTTATCATCTATCACCATACCAAATTTCATCAAAATCCGTTCAGCCGTTTAGGCGTGAAAGAGGAACAGACAGACAGACAGACAGAGTTACTTTCGCATTTATAATATTAGTATGGATAATTTATTTATTTCATTTGATTACTAATCTCTTTAGATGATTTAGGATAGCGAATAACATGCGAGTGGCAAGTTAGCGGAGTAGGAAAATAAAAAATCAAACTGCAAAGGGGTAGTTTGATGAATAATTTGAAAACAAATGATAATGCATGTATTTTTTTCAGATGTGGTCAAGTTTTTTGAATTGATCATTACAATCAGCAAGCGATTTTGTAAGTATACCTAATGATATATACAGTTACATGTACAGTTTTTTTGCGGTACCGATGGAGAGGTCATTGACACTTGCGCGCCGTAGTATTTAAATTGCGAGTTCTTTGGATAACTTTGTGATGCTGAGATTACTCAATATTTTTGTACTATGTGATACTAAACTAAAATACATGTTTCTCATAACTTTTACTAAAGATTCTTCTGTGTGAATTTGTTTTTATTTAATTTTCAGTTTTTGAAGAAGTCGTCATTCTTATTGAAGAATATACTGATACTACTAGTAAGTATGATTTTTTCCATAAATCCTTTTCCTATTGCTGTGAAACAGCAGATAGGCTGACGGCTTACTTGATAATAAACAGTTACTGTCGCCTATGCAGTATGATGCGTAGGAAACTGTAACCTGGGTCACTGATGGTGAACACAAGTCTAGATTATTATGGCGACATACTTCTGGACAGGCCCTACCACGTAGCTAGGGTATTTTTATCGCGTTTTACGACAGGCCGTCCGCAGGGCAGTAGCGTGGCGTGGGTATTAGCCTCCCGGGGCGGAAGGAAATGTGGCCGCCCCCTTACGTAAGTATTTCAATTTATAAAACAATGTACAATAATTCTAAAGAACTTTTCGGCACGAATTAATTGCCGCTCATTTCAATCGGTCCGAATCGTAGGTACGGAAAAAATATAGTAAAAAATATTTACAATATATTATTAATATTAATTGTGAAATTTAGCCGCCCCCTAAAAAGTACCGCCCGGGGCGGGCCGCCCCTGCCGCCCCCCTACGCTACGCCACTGCCGCAGGGTCAGTATTACTCTGCCCCTGCACGGATAATGAATTTTTAAAATAGACGGGTACTATCGGGCTAATGAAGCTTGACCTATATATAGATCCTACATGTATAATGCGATTCAAATAAGAATAAGAACGTCAATGACCTCTATCTGTCAAACGTCACTAGAAAAGTACGGTTTGGAACGATATCTTATTTACGTATCAATAATGTTAAGTGGAATTGAAGTCATAAATACAGGTAACAAACCTAATTTTATTTTAAACAACAGTTAGTGGAATAAATATTAAAAACCTATGCTATGACATCACAACATGGCGCAAAGTCGATCATATTCTTATTTGAAACGCATTTATGCTACGACTCCATCGAACGCACCGAAAGAGAGATCCAGTTCGATGATGGACCGATGACCTACGAAGTTACCGGTCGGGGCTCGATGAGAAAAGCAATGGACTGGAATTTGTGAAGCAAACTTCAGAAGGCCTATGTCCAGCAGAGAACAACGATGACTCCAGACACCAAAGAATTTCATGCTAAGATTTTAATGAATCATGTACAAAAAGTATAAAATTGTTTTTTTGTAGATTTCCTCGACGCTCTTAGAGATTTGAAGAGAGCTACTGGACAAAAAGGTAAGTGATCGTTCGTACCAAACAAATATTTTAAAAACTGATATTTAATCTATTTTTTCTTGCCATGTGACAGTGACACTTAACAGATTTACTCCGCTTGTCAGGACCCTACGGAAGTGACGGGTGATTCCTGACCTTAATTTAGATGTTTATGTACAAAATGTATTTATTTACAAAAGAAAAATACATAAATAGTATGTATCTAGTGTCGATAAGCCAAGCGCTATGCTGCTTCTTTGGAACTATATGTGTAATGTAGCTATTGCTGTACTTGAAAAAAATCTGTTATATCATACACATAACTATTAACATTTTCGTCAAAAGTCTTAAATCGTTTTAGAAGTCATAAGTCCTCAGTTCAATACTGATACAAGGTAAAATTAGTGCGAAACGTCTCCGTCTATTCATAACATTTACTTGGATAAAGATAAATGAATTTAAGAAAAAAGGTTGTTGAAATTTAGATTTCACTCAATTTTGGAAACGTAATCATTGGCTATTAGGTGAAGTTGATTAGATTCTTGAAAACCTCGCTCAAAATCGAACAGCAGACAGTATGACGGCCCACTAACCAGTAATCAGTTACCGGTGCCTATGGATGTATGCGGTACTAGGGGCACCGCGAACACGCTGCTGTCTCATAGGGGTACTGGAACCTGGGTCACTAATGCCGGAATACAACACAAGGTTATTATGGCGGCATACTTAAGACCAAGGTGGTTGTCATTCAGACTGACATACTAGCGCTAGGGCTGACTCCGGCCGCAGGGGTTAGTATTCTTACTCCACCCCTGCACAAAGAAAGCAGTTGGAGTTCATCAGACAGGCAAACGGTCCATCCGACACTAGGTGGTTACCATCACCTAAGGACGTTTACAAAATTATATTCAAGATCGAACTCAAAGAAATTTTATAATGCCTACTTTGAAAAATGTCATACTACGATGAATAAACAGACAATAACAATCCAATTTCAGATAGTACCATTTTTATGGTATGATAATACTATACATGACTAGTTTAACGATGGAATTTAATTTTACAGACTTCATCAAAGCAATCGATCATATAAAAAAGAACAGGCCGAGAGTTGAAAAATCTACCACCACTACGACCACAACTACAACTACTACAACAACAACTACTGAAAAACCGATAACAACTGAAGAACCAGATTTCAGCGATGAAGAAGTAGAATTTACGACTGAAGAAATAACCACTGAGAGAAGTACAGAAACAACAAGAAACGAAAACGAATCTATTGAAAAGTCTACAAATCTTGATATTAATACAAGTGAACATATTATAACTACGCAGTCTATGGTGAACCAATATACAACTACGGAGCAACCAGAAACTACAGAAGGAATCACAACAGAACTATCAGTTACTACGGAAAGAACTATAAGACTTGATCAATCAGACATTACAACACAAACAGTTTCAAAAACAGACGAGAAAACAAACGAAGAAACATCTGAAAAATCTAATCAAGAAGCTTCTGTAACATTTGAACAAGTTACACCGAAAGAGTTAGTGACTACAGAAGAATCTGTAGAAATTGAAAAAGACTCAACAATATGGTTTGACGCGAAATCAGAACAAGTAACAAAGGAAGAACAAACAAATACAATGCATGAAGAGTCTACTACAGAAACAGAAAGAGATCTAAAAGAGACTACCACAAATGAACAAATAAGCGTGGAAAACTTGTATTCAAATAATATAGTAGATCAAGTTACAGAACAATCAGTACCTGAGCTTTTAATTACAACGACTGCTGAGCAAGAATCAACAGCACAAATTCTGTCAACGGCTGAAACCCTCGAGACAGATATGACAACAGAGGGAATATCTACTACACCTTCAATGATTCAGTCGACAACTGTACAAGAAACTACAGCAGAGCATATATTTGAAGAAACATCTGAAGAAACTAATCAAGAAGCTTCTGTAACATTTGAACAAGTTACGTTGAAAGAGTTAATAACTGCACAAGAATCTGTAGAAATTGAAAAAGACTCAACAATACGATCTGACGCCAAATCAGAACAAGTAACAAAGGAAGACCAAACAAATACAACGCATAAAGATTCTACTGCAAAAACGGAAATAGATTTTAAAGAGACTACCGCAAATGAACAAATAAGTGCGGAAAAATTGGATTCAAATACTATAGTGGATCAAGATACAGAACAATCAGTACCTGAGCTATTCATTACAACGACTACTGAGCAAGCATCAACAGCACAAATTCTGTTAACGGCTGAAATCCTCGAGACAGATATGACAACAACAGAGGAAATATCTACTACACCTGCAACGATTCAGTCGACAACTGTACAACAAACTACATTGGAGAATATATTTGAAGAAACATCTGAAGAAACTAAACAAGAAGGTTTTGTAATATTTGAACAAGTTACGTCGAAAGGGTTAGTGACTACAGAAGAATCTGTAGAAATTGAAAAAGAGTCAACAATACGATCTGACGCGAAATCAGAACAAGTAACAAAGGAAGAGCAAACAAATGCAACGCATAAAGAGTCTACTACAGAAACGGAAATAGATCTAAAAGAGACTACCACAAATGACCAAATAAGTGCGGAAAAATTGGATTCAAATAATATAGTGGATCAAGCTACAGAACAATCAGTACCTGAGCTATTAATTACAACGACTACTGAGCAAGCATCAACAGCACAAATTCTGTCAACGGCTGAAATCCTCGAGACAGATATGACAACAACAGAGGGAATATCTACTACACCTGCAACGATTCAGTCGACAACTGTACAACAAACTACAACAGAGCATATATTTGAAACAACATCTGATATTCCACGTGAATTGGGTACCGATGTAACTACATCTACTCGTTCAAAATCATCAGTTATTACTGAAATACAGGATCTAACAACACAATCTAATGCAGAGCAATATATACAAGAAACTACACAAAACAATGTTAAAAAAGAAAATGAAATGAACAATAATTATGCTAGTAAAACTGTAACAGAAGAAGTTATTTCTAATTCATCAAATAAATCAGCTACGAAATCAGAAGCGGTAAATGAAAAGGATCAGTTAACTGTTGCATCCAGCACTAAATCAAATGTTGATGCAACTCAAGAATTATCTACAACTACAGAACAAAGTGAAGATACTACTATGGAACAAATGGCTCAAGATACAACTGAGTCAAATATCTCTAATACAGAACGTGAAGATACCAAGACAGAACAGCTCAGTACAAAAGCAACATTTACTAAACTGGTTACTGAAGAAACATCTCAGCATGATGACACTGAAACAACTGATTCGAATGTTGTCACAGATCAAGTAGAAACAATACAAAGAAATAAAATTACTGAACAATCTACTGAACTTATGCAGACAACAGACGAAATTGATTTAGAAACTCAAAAAACAAGTAATAATTTAATTATAGAAACGACAACACCGAATCTTGATACACAATCTTCAAGCTCAAAAAACGTAGAAACTACAAAAGGTGAGGTAAATAAGGAAAATACAGATACAGTTGCGACAGAGAGCAGTACTACGATAGTACGAACAGAAATTAATCATGAATTTACAACTACTGGACTACTTACTGAAAAAGAGGAAACGACCACTGAACAAATTAATTCATTAGGAAATACAGAAACAACAACAACCCAAGCATATGAGTCACTTGGTGATACTGGAGTTACTGAGAAAACAGCTGTTATTAAACAAATTACAGAAGCGATAGAATCTAATGAAGCCATTACAGAAATAGATAAAATATATAAAACAGAAATGAAATATTTAACTGAAAGAGATCAATCAACGCATTCTACAATCAAAGAAATATCAAAAAATGATCAAGAAGACCAAGAAACGATAGCAACAGAAGAAAATATCAACTGTATGGATTTTTCAAACAATAATGTAAATCAACTACACAGTCAATCTGAAATTGCTGAATCCAATGTTGAAATTACTACATTACAGGCAGAAACCGATGCAACTACTGATAACACAGTAAGAATTTCCACAACAATACAAAGTGAAAGTGAAACTACCGAAAGCACAACTCAGCAACAAAGTAGGAAGCAATCAGCTTCCATCACAGAAGAGACTACTCAATCTCCTACAACGGAAATTCAATCTACGACAGTCAAACCATCAGAAGAAGTTGATTTCAGCCAGGAACTGGAAACTTCAGAATTTCCAGATTTCTATGACGTTGATGAACAAATACATTCAGAGTTTACACCATCCCAAACTGGAACACCTGAAATACCACAAACAACCACGGAACAGTCAAATACTACAGAATCTAATGATAAACCTATGGAATTAATAACGGATATGCAAGAAGATTGTTTCAATCAATCTAAATCAGAACAATCCAATTCAACTAGCGAATCAGATCAATATCCAATAACAATGCAAACTCCTGAATCAGATAAAAAAGAATCAATTCAAAATGTAAATATGGAAACTATCCAAATCGAAACGACTACCGAATTAACAAAAGAATATCAACAAAATCAAAATATCAAAGAAGCAGAGATAAAAACGATACTAACTACTAAAGAAGTTTCAATAAGTGAAGAATCATCAACAATAAATGATATTACAACGCCTACTAATATACAACTTGATATTACTGCACAAAATCCAGCTGACATTTATGACAAAACACAATCTGATCTACCTGATAATTGTAATGATCGTACAACTACAACAGAAGATACAGTAACGCAAATTGAAAATTGTAGTGATGACGTGCAAAATACTGAACGAATAACCAAAAATACTGAACCAGAAAGTGATCAAAGTGAACAAACATTTATACTTCAATCAGTGACTCATAACAATCAACCTAACCAAGAAGACGATGTTATAAACTGTGAGTTCGAAAAAATTGGGACGCAAATTAATTCCGTATCTGAAAAACCGACTACTGATATCATGACTGAATCACATCAGTCTAATGAAATAACTAGTGAATCATACACAGAGGTAAGCGAGACAGTAACCAAAAAGAGTGAACCAGAAAGTGATCAAACTGAACAATCGTTTATAGATCAATCAGTGACTCATAACAATCAACCTAACCAAGAAGACGATGTTATAAACTGTGAGATCGAAGAATCTAGGACGCAAATTAATTCTGTATCAGAAAAACCGACTACTGATGTCATGACTGAATCACATCAGTCTAGTGAAATAACTAGTGAATCAAACACAGAGATAAGCGAGACGGAAAAACCAACAACTATTAAAATTCCACCATCGACAGAGAGTAGCACAGAGCCAATACAATCTACACAAATTACTACGCAAACAGCTCAAACGAGCAATGAATCAGAAAAACCAATAGCGGCTGAAAAGCCAAGTATGGAATCCGAAAAACCAGTTAATGATTCTGGAAATCTTGTTACACAGATTGAAGAATCGTTCACAGATGTAGAAGAGAAAACTACAGATGGAGAAAAATCTTCTGCAGAAACTGAAGAACTGTCTACAGAGGAAATATCTACAGTAACAGAAAAATCAATAACAAATTCAGAAATTACAACTACTGAAGTAAAAGAATCATCTACCAGCGAAAATAAAACCGACTCAGAATCAACCTTGCATCCAAATATACAATCAAGCAGGCAACCAGATGCAGGAGAACAACCAATCACCATAGAACCCAGTGTAAGACCGCCAAGTCCACCAGGAAGTGCCACTCCTAGAAGTTTGGAACCTATCCCTAAGAACACTGGCGGGAAGTTAGCAATTAACCATGGTAAACGAGGTAATTAATCTTTTATTTTCTCCGTTTCTGGATGATTATACCCACCACCAGGAGTTGGCACTTCGAAGTTTGACCCCACACACCCCCTCACAGATTTGCAGGTCTTTTTGTGTGGATAGTCTCATAAGTAACAGACTAGCGTAGTTAAGTCATGTAATACGAATGGAAGAATGCCATATAACTAGACATAGAAGCAGAAGGTTGTGCCGTGTGACCCCGGCCAGTGAAAAGAATAGGGTCACCCCAAGTCATTCCAAGGGAGTCGTAAAAGGCGACTGATGGACTACTCCTTTGCCAGCTTGCATGCGGTTAAGGAAGTGCACCTCTCGGTTTTTCCTCTAGGGGTTGGGAGGTCGGACGGCAGTCGCTCCCGTAAAAACCAAAACTAGCCAAATATATATGGTTCGGACACGTAAGAGATTTGTCACGGATAGGGCGTCGCCGCAAAACGACGCGCAGGAACCTCGCCCGACTCCTGTGACAAGTGGACTAGGGCTGCCGTGCCGTGGGCGAGCACGGCTAAAGACACTAGCCCCATCCAAAAGGAAACTCCGCTTCGCAACGTGGAATATTGGCACGCTAACCGGACGCGCGAGAGAGTTGGCCGATGTGCTCTCCAGGCGGAGGGTGGCCGTGGCGTTCCTACAGGAGACTCGGTGGAAGGCCAGCAGATCCCGGTTCATTGGGAATGGCTACAAGCTGATCTACACAGGTGCACCTGGTGGGGAGAATGGGGTTGCCATAGTGCTCTCGGAGGAGTTCCACAACGACATTTTGGAAGTGATACGTCATAGCGACCGACTTATGGTCGTTAGGGTGCTTATCGATAGGGTAGTTACCCACTTGATAAGTGCCTATGCGCCACAGGCCGGTTGTGACGACGCCGATAAAATAGCGTTTTGGAATCAACTCGGAGAAGTGCTCCGTGGAATCCCATTATCACAGGGGATCGTTTTGGGGGGTGATCTGAACGGTCATGTGGGTGATGAATGTGGGGAATTTGAGCGTGTTCACGGTGGATTTGGGTACGGTAGCCGTAACGCGGAAGGGGAGGACATCCTCAATACGTGTGCGGCTGCCGACCTTGCCATCGTGAACACGTATTTCAAAAAGAGACCCGAGCATCTCATTACCTACAAGAGCGGGAGGAATGCTACCCAAATCGACTTCCTACTCACTAGGAGACACCACATCAGCAAAGTAGCCAACTGCAAGGTCATACCCGGTGAGAGTCTCACTGCACAACACCGTCTTCTTGTCATGGACCTCTGCGTGAAGCCCAAAGGCAAACGTGTCGATCGCCTTCGGCGCCGAATCAGGTGGTGGCTGCTTGATGAAGTCAAGTCCCAGGAGTTCGCCTCTGCCATCGGCGACAAGTGCGCCGGTGGTGAGGGCGAACCGGTTCAAGCTTACTGGGACAGGATTCAGGCGGCTATCCTTGGGTCGGCGGGGAAGGTGCTTGGCGAGTCTAAGGGCGGACGCAAGTGTGACAAGGAGACATGGTGGTGGAACGACACAGTCCAGAGGGAGACTAGAGCGAAGAAAGCCCTCTTTAAGAAGTGGCAAGCGTCCAGATCTCCTGAAGATCGCGACGCATACAGAGCTGCTAAGCGCGCCACCAAGAAAGCTGTAGCCAGAGCCAGACGAGACCACTTACAACCACTTTACGATAAGTTGGAATCGTCTGAGGGGCAGAAGCTCATATATAAGTTGGCGCGCTCCAGGGTCAAAGCGGCACAGGATATCTCCAAGTGCCGCTGCGTAAAAGACCCCGGAGGCAACCTGTTATGCGAGGACCTCGCGGTGAAGGAGAGATGGCGCTCGTATTTCCACGAGCTGCTGAACAAGCAGCATAAAGAGGTGCAGCCGCCGGATCTTCCTCCAAATCAAGGATTAGTGCCACCGGTAACGCCTGCAGAAGTCCAAAATTGTCTTCGCCGCATGAAAAATCGGAAAGCTGCCGGAGCCGATGGAGTCCCCATCGAAGCCTGGAAGGCGATGGGCTCGCGTGGTGTGGGCATCTTAACAAACCTTTTTAACCGGATACTCCTCACCGGTATGATCCCGAACCAATGGAGGCTGAGTGTCATTACTCCAGTCTTCAAAGGCAAGGGATCGGTGCAGGAGTGTGGTAACTACCGCGGTATAAAGGTCATGTCCCACACCATGAAGCTCTTCGAGAGGGTTATCGACTCTCGGATTCGGCAGGAGTGCACTGTCTCGGAATGTCAATATGGGTTTCGCCCTGGTCACGGGACCATGGACCCAGTTTTTGCCCTAAGGACTGTCGCGGAGAAATACAGGACGAAGAATACGCCTCTGCACTGCCTGTTTCTTGACTTGCAGAAGGCCTTCGACTGTATTCCTCGCGCGATAATCTGGTGGGCATTGAGATCTAAAAGGGTTCCAGAGGCCTATATTGACATCATCCAAGACATGTACCGTGACTCCGATTCCGTAGTTCGGACCGCTGTTGGCGACACAAAACCTTTCCCCATCACTGTCGGGGTACACCAAGGATCCGTCCTTAGTCCGTTTCTGTTTAGCGTGGTATTAGACGTACTGTCAGACAGCATCAGAAACTCACATGAGCAGCCCCCGTGGCTCCTCATGTATGCTGATGATATCGCGCTGGCAGATTCGGACAGGGGTAGGCTGGTGCGACGTGTGATGACGTGGAAGGAGTCGCTTGAGAACGGTGGTCTGAAGCTCAACGTGGCGAAGACCGAGTACTTGGCCTGTAACTCCACAGATCCTACACCCGTACGCATAGGCGGCGACACGGTCGAGCGCACGGACCAAGTGAAATACCTGGGATCTGTGTTTCACGCGTCTGGTGACATCGATTGCGACGTCAAGGCTCGCATTGCTGCCGCGTGGGCTAAATGGCGTGAGGTAACTGGTGTCATTTGTGACCCCAAGATGCCGGTAAAGTTGAAGGGACAGGTCTATAAGACCATCATTAGGCCTGTTCTTTTATACGGCTGTGAAGCGTGGCCGGTGTTGGAGCGACACAAGCAGGAGCTGCGTGTCACGGAGATGAACATGCTGCGGTGGATGTGTGGAGTGACGCGGAAAGACCGCGTTAGGAACTCCCGCATTCGCGGTAGTCTTCATGTCCGTGACATTGCGGATAAACTGCAGGAGTGTCGGCTCCGGTGGTACGGTCACGTTTTACGGCAACCGGATGCTTACGTGGGAAACAAATGTCTGGCCATGCCGCCTCCGCCGGGCCCCGGCAGGAGGGGTAGGCCCAAAAAGTGCTGGCTTGACGTCGTAAGGGGTGATATGCGTGCCAATGGGCTCACTACCAGGGATGCTGAAGACCGTGCGAAGTGGAGTAGGAAAAGTCGGAAAGCGGACCCCGGGCACCAAAACGCAAGTTTGGGTTGCAACCGGGAAGAACGCTGAGATGATGATGATGATAGAAGCAGAAGGTAGATGGATAAAAGATGATGGATTGCGTAAAAGATGATATGGTGAAAAAAGGTGTAAATGTTGAGATGATGGCTAACAGAGGAAAGTGGAAGGAGAGAACATGTTGTTCCGACCCCATATAATGTGAGATAAGGGCAGAAAGAAAAAAAGAATCTCATGTAAGGCTTTTCTAGAATAAAACTTAATGGGATCGTCTGATAAGAGTCCAGAATTAGAACTAATTTTTATCCGTGCAGGGGCGGAGAAAGAATACTAACCTCTGTGGCCGGGGTCGGCTTGTCGTAAAAGGCGACGAAACAGCCCACCCTAGCTACGTGGGAGGGCCTCAAGCCCGTCTGGATGGCGATCACCTTAGGTCTTAAGTATGCCGCCATAATAACCTTATGGGACAGCAGCGTGTTCGCGATGCCACTGGCGTTGCAAACACCAATAGGCGATGGTAACTGCTAAATCCTAAGCGGGCCGTCAGCCTGTCTGCTGTCCTACAGCAATAAAAAAAAATAAAGGTAACTGGAACCTGGTTACTTTTGCCGGAACACAAGGTGATTATGACGGCATATTTAGTGACTTAAGTGGTTGCAATCCAGACTGGCTTGACGTGTCACAGAACAAGGGTTGTATTGTCGCCGTTAACGACTGACCACCCCCGGCTCCAAGGGTAAGTAATCTTACTCCCCTCATGGAGAAAAATGAGGACATTTTATTTACAGTCATAAAGAGGCGCTTATATATGCACGAGCTAAATACACTGATATACGTAGTATAAAAAACAGTCCAGTATATTTTTTATGGCGGAACGAAACGTCATTGAAAAATATATGAAAAGTATATTATTATATAAGTTGTCGAGTGTCCACAATAAAAAATATCCAATTCTTATATTGGGACTTGATGGCTTTATATGAATTTTCAAAGTATTATTCATTTATTTATAAAACCTGGTTGTTTAGAAGTGCAGGAGTTCATATCCTCTAATAGATTTTTGTTGAGTAATCTTCAGGCAAAAATTTACCTCAAAGAGTTTCTTGGTAATCGTGTTCTCAATAACTCATAATCATGTTACGTACTATCAGGATCTGGAATGAGCTTCCGGCTGAGGTTTTCTCAGCGCGGTACGATATGGAGTTCTTCAAAAAAGGCGTTATAAAATTTTTTCGAGGCCGGCGGCGCGTTGGTATTGTCTCTGGTGTTGCAAACGTCCATAGGTGACGGTGACATGTCAGGGTGGGCCGTTTGCCTGTCTGCTGAATTCTAGCTATATAAAAAAAACAGATTTCGTGTCGTCAGACAGCCTGACGGCCCACTCCATAATAAGCAGTTGCCGTCGCATTGATGTTTACGGTACTAGAGGCACCGCAAACACGCTGCTGTCCCATAGGGATACAGGTTATTATGGCGGCATACTTATAGACGGGCTTAGGACCCTACGAAGCTAGGGTTGTTTTGTCTGTTACGACAGGCCGACCTTGGCCGAAGAGGTTAGTATTCTTATTCCACCCGTGCATGGAGAGAATATAATTTATTGTATATATGTAAAAATGGTATATAAAAAGATGCTACCCATGTAAATACGATAAATAAATGTAAACGTGTGAACGAGATAGAAGATTGAAAGGCAAAGAAGAATGCAGTCCTGCAACAATAGTAAACGTACACATAATAATAATTGACGTAACGTCAACCCTTCAGTGGATTAATGTTCATTATTGACCATGTGTAAAAATGGACTGTGTGTAACGTACTTTACATTCAAATCAAACATTCCTTTCAGAAATAATGAGCGCCTTAGAAACGAGCATGAACCTTAAAATTCTCATCCTACCAAATGGACCGAACAATAAGAACTGCTTCTGCACTTGCGATAGTGAACATACTCCTCAATTAATACCACTCAAGGACTTGCCGAAGGAAATTACGCAGAATTAAAATCACAGAAATGCTGTCTAATATAAATATCTATGCTTAAAACCGGCATAAATGTTATTTCAAATAAAAAAAAAGTGTTATGCCACACTATAGTTTTTTTTTTACCGTGGGCAAAAGTACATAATAGTTAGTTTTAGTAGAATTTATAATCGACATATTATGTCACTCGATATTTTGAAATTATACAAATAAATGAAATTGGTAAGTGAAAAGTTTTTATTGAATCGATTGAATCATTGGATATAGAATAATTTTAGATAACTCTCATCGTAACGAGCCAAAATCAAAAACTAGCAGAAGAAGAATGTAAGTAAAATAACTAAACGCTAAGCCTATCCAGCTCTCATTTATTATAACATCTGAGCGTAAAATTTAAACCCACTGTCAGTTGTATTAATTTCCATAGAAAAACAGCCCGCAGTTTACTGCAACGCAGCATAGCACGACACGTGCCAAGCTGGTGATCATCAAGCCATAATATTTCTCCAAAATATATTTTTATTCTTTAAGTTACATAAAAATCCTGAAAGATAAAATATTTTTATTTAATGCAATGCGTAGTATTTGTTACTCTTCAAATACCCATAGCTGTTCGTCTTGATAAGTGAATACTTCAGCAAATTCAGTACATTGATTCATCAATATTTTACCTGTATACTACTTATAATATCTAAATAATAAATTCAGTATTCGGATGTATACGAGTATTTGAATGCCAAAACAAGACATTGTTAAACATATTCTTTTACGTGTCATTTCCACTGATGAAAATATTTCATATATCATCCCGGTTACATTGTTTCCATGATAATTCCACGGATTCTTGGTATTTTGAATAGTGCTATATGAATACGTCAAGATGGACAGTGGGTATGGCTCTTTATCATTTATGTCAACGTTAAACACATGATATATCGAATGGGGAAGTCATTAAAAAAGTCTTTGTAGAGTCAAATATTAACACATCAGATAAAAGCCTAAGTTTAATAATATATTTATAATATAATAAATACATTTTATATTGACTTTGTATTTTTCATTTCAAGCCCCAATGGATAAATGACTCAATGTTTACGTCAAAGTTGTAATTACCGGTTCATTCCCTGCGCCAATAGTGTCAAAAAAAGCTAGTATGAAATACAAAAACTTTATTTAAAAAAGAAATTGTGTGTGTAATTATGTGCGCACGTAAGCGTTATACTTTAGATTATTTAAAAAAAGTAGCCTATGTCCTTGTTCAAGTATCAATATGACTATGCCGAAATTCATCTAAATTGGTTCAGCAGCTTAGGCGTGAAAGCGTAACAAGCAAATATAATATACAGGGTAGCGCAATAGAACGTGCATAATTAAAAAATATATTACAAAATAAATACATAAAGTATAATAGTTAAAATAAAACTGAGGCATTGTAAAGTAATACTGAAGTTAATTTTTTAAAACTATCATCATCTAAATGATGACCCTCTCTACGACGGCACTGCTCTAACCGCAAAGGGAAATTGTTGAAAACTTTCTCTATTCTCCTTGAGCTGATCGATGGTTCTCGGATTATTGCTGTAGATTTTGTGTTTGAGGTATCCCCACAAAAAAAAGTCAGGAGGCGTCAAGTCTTTTTTCGAAATCAGTCTGCCAGGGAACATCTGTTTCACAATCGCCATGGAGTCATTTGATGTGTGACTGGTAGCTCCGTCTTATTGAAAACAAGTCCTAGAATTCACTATTTTTGAATTTTCAAGTTCTGGAGCCAAAAAACCTTCCAACATCGCAACATAGCGTTCGGTAATAACAGTGACGTTTGGCCCCTGCGCATTTTCAAAAAAAAGAGAGCCGCCAGAGATTGCTGCCCATACTGTCACTTTAGGACTATGCAATGGTTTCTGAGTTTGGGATTCTCACTGTTCCAGTAACGACAATTTTGACGAACCCATTGATATGGAAATGGGCCTCAGCAGAGAAAAGGATATTGTCAAAATCAAAAAATCGATTAAGCATTTCATTAGCAAATACGAGCCTTGCTCCGAAATCAGACTCTTTCAATTCTTGTATTAATTGTAGCTTGTATGATGCAGTTTAAGATCCAAGTATAAAAATATAAAAAAGTATTGCTTAAAAAATAGATTAGATAGTAAAGCATGTAAATATTGTTAAATTTTTCTCGTAAGCCTAAGCTGTAACTATTAATTTTAAATACACTATACAAAATCTGTTAACTAAAAATGTCACTGAAATTCGTGATCTTGGCATGAACTTAGACTCCAAGCTAACATTCTAGAATCATAGAAACTATATAGTCAAGAGAGCGAATCGAACCTTAGGATTTATATACAGATCTAGCTCACAGTTCAAAAGCATTAAAATTTTAAAAGTATTGTACTGTTCTTATGTGCGTAGTATCCTCGAGTATTGTTTTCAAATCTGGAATCCACAATACGATAATCATATTAATAGACTTGAAAGTATACAAAAAATTCTGAGACATAGAATTTAAAACTAAATACCAAAATTATAAGATGTTTGAAAAACCCACATAAAAGCTCCTTGAAGAGGTGGGTAAGCAAGTATGTCGACAGATGTAAAAAACGAGGAGTGAAACAAGGTGCGTGCGTGCGTGCGTGCGTCGCGCGTCATCTTGATACAAAAAGTTTTAAAACAGTTTTAAGTTCAACCTAATTACAACTATGGCACCTAGTAATAAAGTAACAAATCTCCAAAACGTTATCTAATACTTACGATCATTCGTCATATAAAATGAGCAAAGCAATAAATTACTCTTGTCACTTACAAATGAAAAGACATAATGATAAACAACATTTAATGTGAAATCAACCTTAAGTTGTAACAAATAAAGTAAATTTTGCCTTGCGCACCAAAAACGTAACGAGGTCATTCATAAGTAGATTTTACTCTCACATTTTTCTATCGATTCATAAGTAGTAAACTCCAAAAATAATTTCTTAGGGTAGTATTGAAGAAATTGTTTTCTTAAAATTTTAATAAAACAAATTTAATATACAATTATTTATTTTTATGAATACATTATTTAACATAATATACAAATATATAAACTATTTATTTATAAAAAAGAAAATTAACTTAATATTGTATAATACAAAATTAAGTAATATACAACAATTCATTCGTTTACAAAGTACTTCTTTTATTATGCTGGTAGGTCTACCTTGTCGCAGAGTTATGACGAGGAGTCGATCCTGGGATGCCTCCATATAAGGTTTTGAGTAGCTACTTGAAGTCTTTTGGGTCTTCTCAGCTAGCAGCAAATGCGTGTGCAATTAACATACGGCAGAAGTCAAACTTCATAAAAGTAGCATGGTTTATTATTTTTTGTGTTTTTACAAAACTCAAAATTCATTTCATATTTTAAATACTATTCATATATTTGTGTATAAAACCTACGAGAGCCCGAACAAAGAGACGAAGATTATAGGAAACACTGTATAATTATATTTTATCTCATTCTTTCGCAGGCTAAATCCTAATAATGAATATGTGTCTCTTTTTGGTGTCGCTTCTAATAAATAATATTAAATCACAACGGTGCTAAGTTTCACTTCAAATAACATAAGAATAAAATTACTGACGAGAAAATTAATGTCACTGTTCTAAAAAGCGTGGGCTGCTCGAAATCAATCGTTACAAATTTTTACTAAAGTACCGGCACGGTATGATGGCCGTTTTCACGTTTGTCCACTCCATGAAGTTACGTATTAATTAGTAATTACAAGGAGAAAATTGTAGTTCTTTATCGTCAATAACTGCACGTCACTATGACAATAAAGAACAGCAATTTGCTCCTTCAAATGTAATTACTAATTAATACGAAACTTCATGAGTGGACAAGCGTCAAAACGGCCATCATAGCGTGTCGGTAGTATAGTTTGATTCCGAAATGCAGTTAGTTTAAAAAATATCGTACAAAGCACCCCATACATAAAGAACGTCACTACATTAAATTTCTCGTCCGTATTTTATTGTTATGTTAATAATTTTTTACTTTTTAGTTTGATTAAATATAAAAGCGTGTTATTTAGTTATTTTAAACTATAATAATTTATTTGGTGTCAATTCCCAACCGGTAAATGTTTTTATTAATATAACGCCATCTTCCGGCAGAAGGGTAAATAAAGCATCTTGATGACCCTCATAAGGAATATGGGACAAAATTATTAAATTTGTGTATTGCCATCAGGTTTTGATGTGTGCAAAATTTTGATTTGATCGTTCAAGTGAGGAAAAATCGAGTCGGAAAATTCCGTACATTGTTAATATAGGCATGGTAAAAAAGCTGCAGTTGGCTTAGGGCGGTGAATACGACATAACCACTTTGGCTTCCCTCTGGTGTACGGTATATTAATTATTCAGTTTCCCCGAGATATAAAAATATTCATACTTCTAGAATATTCTATTCTTAACACTTTATCAACCGCTAGCCTATTATTCGGCTTTTAGCTAAAGACGGTTTACTATTACCTTGAATTTATGTTATAAATGTTAGTTTATAAGGCCCTTTTATATAAAATAAATGCGAAATAAAGAATAAATATCAATAAAATGACATTACTTTGAAACAAAAGGAAAAAAGGACAACATAATGACCGGTACTGAGAATAAATGCGTGTGCGACTAAGCCGGTACTTGGAAAGGGGCTGAGTCAAAAACGACCGGTCGATAGTGTTAAGCTATACTTATAAGCCACTTTACAGTTTAATAATAGTTACACTGCAACCTCGATATAACGAAACTGAAGGTTTATTTATTTGAGATACCAACATACACTAATACAATATATAATATAATAATTACATACATTCGGGTTATATTTTGTATACCTATTTTAAGTTAATTTTAAGTTTCTGTATGCAATAGTTTTCATTCATTCATACATTGACGACCAACTGGTGTAACGGATAACGCACATCGGTAGGCTAGCGGAAGTCACGGGTTCGATTCCCGTTCAACGTCTGGGTGTTTATATACATATATATGTATTTATTTACAAAAGTATATATGGAGTATCAGTTAACTAGTACTCATATTATCACAAGTGCTATAATGCAACTTAGTGGACTAATAGCGTTGTATGAAATATCCTAATATATATTTATATAATTACAATAAATAAATACAATAAACATAAAAATAACTTTTATTTCTTGGACACTGCGCTTATCTAAAAAAAATATTTCGATATCTTAATTTAGTATAAAGTTATTAAAGATTTAAGAAACATATGTTTTCTTGCCGCGGAGAAGTGGGGCAAGCGGTACAGTGCGCATGCGTACGCAGTCGCGGGTATAAGCTAGTAATTTATAATGTTAGAGGAAAAAATAGGAGTTTCTTGCAAAATTTTATTTTAATAAAGGTAGTGAAAAAAGCGACTTAGAATTAGAAAAACGTTAATAGAAAATATTTGTTATATAAAGTACCTACTTCGTTACAATGAGGTTGTTATATAGAACTTAGATTAGACTAGCAGTAAGTATTTCTACCTTAAAAAAAATAAGATTCATTTTAACAAGAAAACTTCTTTATTAATTTCATCATTCACCAACTTCAACATTACATACTTATTTGCTTACATTGTCAACGCGATTTTCACTAATAAATGACAACACACTAGTAAAAAAAATATGTTAAATGAGTACATAATTTTAACATAAAAAAAAAATTCAATTAATAAATGTCAAAATGCTACAATATAAGGAAATGATAAAAAAAATCGTTTCATAGAGGTTTTTCCAAATGTACATTTTGCATCAGAGCTCTTAGATTTCGAACAATTATTAAATCTTTTAATTGCTGTAGGGCAGCAGACAGGCTGACAGCCCACTTAGAATGTAGCAGTTACCATACCCTATGTGTGTTTGCAACGCCAGGGGCATCGCGAACACGCTGCTATCCGTGTAGTGATACCATGTCACTTAAGCCGGAACAACAGTTATTATAGCATATTTAAAAACTAGGACTGGTTGCCATCCAGACGGGCTTGGATACCACCTAGCTTGGGTTGGTTAGTCGCCTTTTATGGCAGGCTGACCCCGGCCGCACAGGACAGTATTCATTCTCTACCCCTGCATGGTTAAAAGGGGTAGTTATTTTTGCTAAGTAATGAACATTTTTCACCATGTGGAGGCAGAATAAGAATTCTGACCCTTGCGACCAGTCATAGAATGCAACAATACAACTCCAGCTAGGTGTTAGACTCCAAGCCTCAGCATTCAGACAGGCTGGAACCTGGATCACTAATGCCGGAACAACACAAGGTTATTATAGCATAGCATACCTATAAAACTAGGGTGATTGCCATCCAGACCGGCTTGAATCCCTACCCCTTAGGGTTTTGTCTCCTTTTATGTCAGGCCAACCTGGCGGTAGAGGTCAGCACTTTGGCAATCACCCCTGATCTCTAAATATGCATCTTTTATTTTATTGCTGTAGAACAGCAGACAGGCTGATGGCCCACTTAGTATTTAGCAGTTAACGTCGCCTATGGGTGTTTGCAACGCCAGTGGCATCGCGAACACGCTGCTGTCCCATAAGGATACAGGAACTTGGGTCATTAATGCCGGAACACAAGGTTATTATGGCGGCATACTAAGACCAAAGGTAGTTGCCATCCAGACGGACTTGAGGCCCTACGACATAGCTAGGGTGGGTTGTTTGGTCGCCTTTTACGACAGGCCGACCCCGACTGCAGAGGTTAATATTCTTTCTCCGTCCCTGCACGGATAAATAGGATAGTAGACATAAGTGATCTAGTTCCAATTCCTCTACTTGCCCCTGGCGTTACTAACATCTATAGGTGACAGTAACTTACTATTACGTGAGCAGCCTCCACACCAACAAAAAATTAGCTTACTTCTTTGACTTTTCTTTGGCAGACCTCTTCTTAGGTCTATTTTGATGCTTATCCAAATTCAAAAATGCTTTTTTTAACAAATGCTGAAAATTTCTCACTTTTGGTTTGTAATATTTATTATACATTGGCTTAAGTACTTCTTCCACTGGTTTATCCCCTAATAAATGAGCTAGAGGGTTTACCGTCACTATTTTCAAGCCGTTAGGAAGCTCTATATCCTCTTTTGGCTCTTCTTTCACTTCTTCTTTATCTTTCTCGTTCTTTAATATTTGATTAACTTTAACTATCTTAAAATATGGAGCTTCGGGAAGCAAATGTGCTATGCTGATATCTTTGCAATCTTCTGGTAAATTTTCAATTATTATCTTGTGAGGAGCTGGAGTTCCTGTTATTTTTGGTGGATCTTCATTTTCTATTAAAACCTCATCAGCTACTTCTGGAATAGCTTCTTCTCTATCTCCGACCGAGTCCATTGAATCATCTCTTGCATAATCATCTCTATACTGCTCTTGATCTTCATAAATATTGTATTCTGGTGTAATGAAGAAATTTGACCTCACAGGTGCAGTGACTAATTTTACAGTGACATCTACTTTAACATTGTCTCGTGCACATTTCACTGGCATAGCCAATTTCGTTGTTACATAATCAGGTTCTGGCTCAAATTTCTTCATCTTGATCACTGGTCTCCTGTAGAATGGTGTTTGTATTGCTTTTACTATCACTGTGTTGTTAATTATAACATTTTTATCATCAGGAGTGAAACTTTCAAGGAAATTCTTTACAGACTGCTCTTTATCAACTACTTTTATTACAGCACTTGAACTAAAATGATCCAGTTTGACTTTCTTCACTGTCTTCTGAAATTTCTCACTCAAAGTCAATTCATCTTCACATTTATTATTTTTTTTACGCTGCTCGAGTAGACTTTTTAAGTATTCCGTCAATTTCGATGATGAGTGCTCAGTTTTCATATGTACCTCTAATCTCTCACATGTTTTGAACTCTCTGGAGCATTTGACACATGTGTTTTTCTCGTTTTTAGAATGCAAACTCATATGATTGTGGTAATTTTGGTAAGTATAGCAATATTTATTGCATATTTTACATGTAAACCTTGCCTTATTATTTTTATATTTCTTCGGTTGTTTGTTTTTCAGGGTTTGTAAAGGTTCATTATCATCTGAAGATTCTAGAACTATTACATCGTCTTTTTTTACCCTTTTTGATGGCAAGTTATTAACCTTTTTCCGTTTTAGACCCTTGGATTCCTCTTCAGTCATATTCCCTTCAGTTTCAGTTGGCATTTCAGTAGTGAAGCCTTCATTCACATCTTTAATATGTTCTTTCAAGGATTTCTGCTTCGCAAAGGGTTTAGCTTTGTCTTTTGCTTTATTTTTGTCTATTAGCGATGTAATACCAGGCAAATTGACACCAAAACTTTTATCGTTAATCAAGCTTGTAGGTATAAACGGCTTCTCAGATTTATTCTCAGTAAAGTACACATGATAATTTTCATCAAATTCAACAAAACCTATGCTGTTATGGTCTAATTTGATGTGTAGTGTAAATTTTTTACGTATACGGAACTTTTTATCGCATATCTTACATGTATACGGCTCCAGGTCTTTATGCTTCATGAAGTAATGAGCAAATAGCTTTTGAGGATGCTTAAAAACCTCCTTACACTCCTTGCACATATATTTATAGAGATGAAAGTCATCTTTATGGGTTCGTTCAATATGTTTCCTTAACGCAATAGTACCTACACATTCACGAGAGCACAATTTGCAATGTTTTATCTCCACGTTCAAAGGGTGTTCTATACTTTGATGATCAGATAATTGGGACATTGAATCGAATGAAAGCTTACAAACCAAGCACTTGATAGCTTGGCAAACTTTCTTATGATCCTTGTAATGAGATTTCTTAACTTTTTTCTTACATTCAACGCAAATTAAAATCTTCTCCCTTTTATTGCATTGATTCTTACTACCTAAGTGATAACACAAGCTCTTTCGACTTTTATAAACAGTACCACAATTGTCGCATGTTAGCGAGCAACAGTTTTGCGTCTGCAAATGTTTTATATATACATCCATATCGTAGCTGCTGAATTTGCATTGTATACACGTAAACGGTGTATCTAACCCAATACTGTTAATGAAGTTGGTAAAATTGATGTTTAGAATAGAAGACAGAAGAGGATGGAGGTCTTTGAAGACTACTCCATCTAGATTGTTATCATGGGATTCCTCCTCATGATCCTGTAACTCTTTAGCGCTATGAAATACTTGAGAGCATTGTGAGCATGCTAAACAATCATTCATATTTTTCTTATGCTTCTTTTCGTGTTCTCGCTGCTTTTTAGAATCTGTAAATATCTTTAAACAAAACTTACAGCGCCTCAAAACGGATAAATGTTCGTCCCTTATGTGGTAGCATATCTTCTCGTTGTCCGAAAAAAATGAGTCGCAGAACGGGCAGGCCTTTAAAAATGCTTGTGAATCGGATATTTTGTGCATTTGCTGAAGATGTATTTTCAAGTCCTCTGCATCGACGAATTCAGCGTTACATACCGTACATGTTATGTCGGTTTCAAAATCGTTGTCTTGGGTATTAAATGCCATATTTCGAGATTAATGTTCACATATCAATTTTGTGTACAGTTTAATTTATTCTACAACTTGTTTCTTATTCCTTATGTCTTACTACAAAAACTACAAATTGTAGCATTACAAAAATCACAATCTGTCTGTAAAATTGTAAATCGCATCCAGTGTGACCAGGTTAAATGTCACAAAAATACCGAAACATCTTAAAACAATACTGAAATATACCAACTTGCACGCGGAAAATATTTAATAAAAATACTGATATTCAAATCTTGTTTTATTTATTGATTATCACAATAAATCTTAAAATTGTATTCTATCATTCTTTTTGAAGGGTTGAGATTAACACAATCTCCTCCATCTTTTACACCTTGCTTTGTTTTTAAAATTGCAGATACATTTTAAAACTGTTTCTTTCTATTTCCGGTAAAGTTGAAAGGACATGTCTATAATACCATTCTAAGTCCTGTCCTTTTATACGGCTGTGAAGCGTGGCTGGTGTTAAAGCGACACAAGCAAGAACTCCCCGTATCACGGAGATGAATATGCTGCGGTGGATGTGTGGAGTGACGCGAAAGGACCGCGTTAGGAACTCCTGCATTCGCGGCAGTCTTCATGTCTGTGATATTGCGGATAAATTGCAGCAGTGTCGGCTCCGTTGGTACGGCCACATTTTACGGCAACCAGATGGGAAACAAATGTCTGGCCATACCGCCTCCGCCGGGCCCCGGCAGGAGGGGTAGACCCAAAAAATGCTGGCTTGACGTCGTAAAGGGTGATATGTGTGCCAATCGGCTTACTACCAGGGATACTGAAGACCGTGCGAAATGACGTAGAAAAAGTCGGAAAGCGGACCCCGTGCACTGAATCAGAAGTTTAGGTTGCAACCGGGATACAACGCTTAGATGATGATGATGATATTTTCTCAAATTCGATTTATGTTTTTCACTTTCGCATGTTGTTTTAAAGATGATTATCTACTTTGGAGTTTCGCACTGTATACTATACAAAACGCGGCGTACTCTTTATCTTTATAACGTGAAAACCACGAAGAAAGCTCCGGAATTTGTTTCCATTTAGCTTTGCTGTAAACTAGACTTGTTTTCTGGATGGTTGCGTAAAAGCTCATATCATGATAGCGTGAAGTAAAATGAATACAAAAAAAACACGTCGCTGTATTTATATGGCGACAGAAATGTACTACAAGTTTGGGGAAATTCCCGAATTATTAAAACAAAACCTTCAAAGATTAAGCCAAGTGCAGAACTTTTTTTTGTTAGTTGTAATTGAATACATTAACATTAACTGAAATAAATAAATACATATAAAAAAGTACATTTTAAATTATTTCATAAATAATAAGGTATTTAATACGTTAGGCCGTATACAGAAAGAAAGCTGGAAGCCTATCAGCGCTTGTCGGCGCCGGTCCATTCTGGTAACAGTTACATAAGGCAAGCAGATTGAAGCAGAGCGAGCAAAATGTCGGACTCGTCGGATGATGATTTGGTTTTGTTAGAAAATGTGTATTTAAAAATGCGAAAACAAGCTATACATCCTATTAATAGAGAAAGGAAAGTTTCGGAGAATGCCATCATTTATTTGTAAAACAATTGAAATTTGATGATCAAAAATTTTATAGATATACAAGAATGACTCAAGAAACATTTTATTACATTTCTGTATTTAACAAAAATATATTAATCTACACAAATAAATAAAATTGGAGTGTCAGTTTGTAATATCAAAATAACCGCTTTTTACTAAGTGCATGTTTTTTATTTTAGAAAAATAAATAGTTTTAGCTAAAAATTATTAGTTTCGGAAATTTTTGATTTCCAATTTAAGTTGACCTCCGATTTATATCATTAATCATATGAAATAGGGTTTAACTTTGGCTGGACGTTTTAGGTTGTTATTCAATTTAAGTTGACCTCAGATTTATATCATCAATCATATGAAACAGGGATTAGCTTAGGCTGGTTTTGTAGGTTCGAACGCACATATTCCGGAAGCGCATGGCGTAACAGTTGCATTCGATAACACTGACTGTTTGCATATTTCATTTATTTCTAGTTTAGGGTTTATAGGGTTTGTAATCAAAAATAAACCAAAAGATATATCCAAAAAATGCTGCCCAAAGTCACTATTCCACGCGGACGGACTCGCGGGCACAGTTAGTAATTTATAATATATTGTGTATATATTGTATATGGCGGGCGGCGCCAGCACTGACCGGCGCGTGTCGGAACTTGTCGGCGACGTTCGGCGCTTATCGGCGCTTGTTCATATAAATGCCTGCGCCGGTTACCTGCATGGACTGGTACCTATAAGCGCTGGTAGGCTTCCAGCTTTCTTTCTGTATACGGCCTTACTCGCGGTTTTTTTTATTAACATTTAATAAATAGTGTGGTCATGATATGGACTTATGGTAGTTAATCCATGCCCTGACCACACTGATATGATGCTACTGCCGCCAAAATAATATTGCGCATGTATATAATAAATAATAATTTTCCCATGCAGCGGTGAGCCGGAAACGCACGTCACCGGAGATGCGTCTCCGAGCATGCTACCAAGGGGTTGAAATGCACTAACGTCCGTAGTCGCTGTCAAGTCGTCTGACTCTGAGACAACAATAGCAAATAACCAAGTACAAATAATAATTGCACACAAAATCATGAACTATTTTCATTTATCGATTTATGACCTCGATTAAAAAATCAAGGTTTTAGTAATCTATTTCGCTGTGTCGGAGATAATAATGGTTTCCGAACGAACTTCATTTATTTAATAGTATAATAGCAACACCGTAAATATGAATGAAGTAGTGATGTAATAAATATTAGCATTCACATTCAAGTTTAGCATGCGAATAGCATAATTTAGCATTTAGCAAATGTAATGTAGTTACGAAATTTTGTAAAATGAAAAATGAATTCATTGCTTCTTATGTAATAATATCATACTGTACGATGTACTGGCAACGTGTGCTCTCTTTCGCACTTACGGGTAGTCGGGAATAATAAATCTATTTGTTTCACATGAACCTACCTTCTTACTCGTTAGCAATATAGCAGCTAATGCGACTATTGAGGTTATCCAAGGAAATTACTATCTTATTGCCTATGATTTTCATAAATTTAGGGGCGTTTATCGAATGAATTGTGAATGTGTAAGTGATGATTGTTTATTAATAATAATATGTGGTACGTGCGGTGCGTGGCGCGCGACATATTGTGTCAAAGCATCTAACTTTATTAGTGTTATTGAGCTTAGTTTACGTAAATACGTACCTATTCGATACAATAATTACAGTCGTTCATCGTATGCATATTAAATGTAGATACATAAAATAGTGTGATCTCGTTACCTACCAGTTAATTATATTAACAAAATTAACTAATTTAGAATTATTAATATTCATAATAGCAAATAGCGTAGCAATAGCAATTAGCATGCTAAGACTCAGTAATTCGTATGCTAATGAAAATAATGCAAATTCGCATTATTTACCATTGACAGACAGTATCAGTAGTGCCGGTAGTGCGTTTGTATGAGGAGTGGTGTTATTTCAATATTGTCAATCAATTCCTCATAAGACTACGCCTGCGTCGGGTGTGCGCACTGGTTGGTAAAGAACGCTATGGCGACTCCGATCTCGAATACGTGTAAATTAATCCAGTCGAATCCCTGACATTGTAACATAATCTATATTTTAATATTTACTTGCAATCACAAGTTCTAACTACCTATCTGTGGAAGCAATATATAGATTCGACACAATTTGTACTATAGAGGCCGCCTGTCATTTCCTATCTGTAACTTACTGATCTTTGCTTACGAGTGAAATATAGACTAAATCTGGGAAATCTCCTGAACATACATGTTCGCCGAGACGATCGCTACGGTGCTGCCATAACTTTTTATTCAAAATATACCTAAAAATACAAATATTTGGAAAAGTGAATAAAATATACCGAATGGTATTAAAATACTGAATCTGGTCACACTATCTTTAAAAAAATTTTAATTTCTTTATAAAATATCAATGGCAAAAAACAAAACATTTTTTTTTCTAAATAAATCGATTTGATTATTTCCAATACGACGAAACGAAAGCTTTAACATTTTTTCAACAATAAACAATATTACTAACGATAATAAATAAAATTTCGATCAATGACAACTTAAAGAAAAAACACTTATTAATTTTCTGTCACTGAGTTGGTATTCGATTGCACGCATCAATTTTGAGACTGCTCGTTGTGCGAAGCGTTGCTGTAGTTGAAACATTCAACGTTGAGCATTATGTCGCATAATGCGCTCTAGTGCTGTAATTATTGGAAAACATATTAGTACTATAAATAAATATGGCTAGCTACTTGAAGACACTATTAAAATAAATAATAGATAAAAAAACTAAATGATACGCTTTTATAATTATTCAAATTAAAAACTAATAATAAATTCATAACGAATAAAAATAATGACAAGAAAATTAATATCCCTGTTATAAAAAACGTGCGGTGCTCCATAATTGTTATAATTTTTTTTTACTAGTTTCATTCCGAAATGTATAGTTTAAGAATATTGTACAAAGCACCCCACACTTATAGTTTGATGAATTATATAAGCGTGTCTTTAAGTTTTTATTTAAACTATAATTTATTTTCAACTTTTTAGTTTGTTTAATTAAAAAATATAATTTATTTGTTGTCAATTCCTTGTCGGTAAATGTTTTTTATTAATTAGACGCCATCTTCCGGCTATTTTAATAAAATTTAACACCATCGCCGGCAGTTTTATTAATTAAGCGCCAGATGGGGTTTCAGCAAACTACAAATCATTGCATTGCCATCTGTCCTTGAAGTGTGCAAAGTTTCAAATCAATCCGTCGCGCGTCGTTTTGAAAGGGGTGAAAATCACGTTCAAAGATTCCGTTACTTAAATACCACAAAGTAGATAATATAGAATAGATAGATACATATACATATAATAGATATATACCTAACAAGCTAATAAAAACGTGTTAAATAAAACAAATCCGGTTGCGTGCTCCGATAATGGCTGAATTGTGTGACATCTACCTACAGTTGATTGATTATATCGTCAGTAGGTCAATCTACATTTCGTCTACTTCATACAATTAATAAAAAAAACATGAGTGCAGTTCATATGTGATAGAAATGAAACCTTGAATTAAAAAAATTTCACTTCAATAAGGATAGAGAAAAAATAGAGAAACAATAAAATAAAAACAAATCAAAAAGAGAACATTTGGAGTTAAAGTCAGGATTCGAACCCGCACCGATCCGAAAGCCAGAGACCCAAGAGCTACAATCCACTCGAAATTTTTTTTTATAGGGTTAAAATTGTTCAAGATAAAAAATACTTCAAAAAAGAAAAATGTCTATAGGTGTTTCTTTTTAGTGTGACTTTTCCGTTTCATTGAGTTTCAGATCACAACGATGCTAAAGAAGTGTTCACTTCAAAAATTTCCCAAATTCATATTACTTGCAGTATTTATACCTTTAAAAATAAAAAATAAATAGTATTTTATCTTTAAAGTCACACACCTGAATTGCAATTTTTAATTGCCTACTAAAAAAAGATACATAAATAGAGAGATGAGAAAAACTTTAGAAATGAAAAGTACAATCATTGTAAAATTATGGTCCAAGACCCCAGAGTGATCAGCTAAAACTTATTTTCACTTAAATGAAACCTTAGGTTCTCAGTAGCGTCTCATGTTTTTTGAATACCTGCGTGCTTGTGGAACTCGCCTTGTGACACCTGGGAAGGTACCAGGTAAGAAAGGTAACTAAAAATAAGTGTTACATAAATTTATATGCCTGATTTTTATATATGTTTTGTAGAATATTATTCTAAAATAGTATCATAAGTGTCAGACACTTTCCATGAACCAACACTTTTGTCAGAAGCTTTAAAGCTCCACAAAAATTAAATGAACTTTACTCATTTTTAAATATGTTATTATGGTAACTATAAGTTATATTTCATTAGTCAGACAAATTGTAGTGACCAAACAGCCCTTAAACTCAAAAATTAGTATCAGTGTCTGACACATATGATACTATTTTAGAATAATATTCTATAAAACATAGGTATATAAAAATCAGTCGCATAAATTTAAGTAACACTTATTTTTAGTTACCTTTCTTAATTGGTACCTGCCCAGGTGTCATAAGGCGAGCCCCACAAGCGCGCAGGCATTCAAAGAACATGAAACGCTACTGAAAACCTAAGATTTCATTTATGTGAAAATAAGTTATGTCTGATCGCTCTGGGATCATAATCTATTGTAATAACATACAATTATCATGACATTAAAAAATATAACTTTAAGGGTTCCCATGGGCTACTGGACTGTATATTCATGAAAAACCAACAAAAGTCGAAGATTTAAAAGTCTATCGATAAATAAATGACAATATGAAGTTATAATAACATAATTAAAATAGGTAATATCTATTTGTAAAGATAATAATTTTCATTACACGTCGTAGTAATCGTGACATTAGAATAATCCAGTTGTTTTCTCTTTAATCAGTAAATATGTAGGTAAATATTTGATTAATGAGTAGCAAACATTAGGCTTCTGGCTTACAAGGTCATAATTATTAAATAAATAATATTTAAATCGTTTCTTTAGTGTAAATTCGTTTTAATACTTAAATATTATTTATGAATAAATATGATACACGTGTCAATGACGTACACAATTTCAGATTTCAGGCAGAATAGGCAGATACCTAACTTTTTCAGTCGTTTCAGGTTATTATGGGGAATTATGATGTCATTTTAACTTTTTTCCTGAATGCGGAAGTTCTTTAACTCTGCAATATAAATAAGAACTAACTTTTATGTATATATTTTTAAAAATTAAGACATGAATGAGGCTAAATGCATTCAATTAAAATTTTATTTATTACATGAAATTTTTGCCCTAATTTTATTTCATATTTTTTTAAATTGCAACACTTAACTGCGGGAAGATAACATTTAATTCTGGCATCACGCATTGTCTGTCATGTCACCATCAAGATCTAAATGCCCGTACTAAAATTATTCAAAAAACATAGCTATTACGAGCTATAATGCAAAAAACAAGATCAATCAGGTAATTTTTATATTATTACAATATATTGCAATTATTTTTAAAACTGTATAGGTAAATAAGTATATGCAATATCATTATAACCTACCACGCTTTTATTTTTTGACGATGTTGTTTTGTATATATTTTCCTTATAATTTTACTAAATGTTATATAGAAACCTATAATTTATGCTATAATGCCGTCTATTTGCAAAATAGGTTAAGATTTTACGTGATTTTTCTAGAAAAAACTAATTTAAATGTTTAAACGAGTAATGATTTCAAATAATATGCCAATGGGTACGTACGAAAAAATATATTTTGCGTTCAAATTTATTCTTTATTTACATTTTTTACATTGGACGGATCACGATCCGATAATGTGAGGTGGTTTTTGAGGTCACCCACTTTATTTGCTTTTTGTTTCGTAAACTTCGTTTTTGGGTTTTGTACTTTTTTCTATAGGTTCGTTTATTATACATAATAATATCATCATACCAGCAGTACATCCCGGTTGCAACCCAAACTTTCGCTTCGGTGTCCGGGGTCCTTTTTCCGCCTTTTTCTACTCCACTTCGCATGGTCTTCGCCATGCTTGGTAGACAGTCCACTAGCACGCATATAAACCCTAACGTCGAGCCAGCACTTTTTGGGTCTACCCCTCCTGCCGAAGCGGCACGGCTAGACATTTGTTCCCCTGGTAAATATGCGGTTGCCGTAAAACGTGGCCATACCAGCAAAGACATTCCTGCAATTTATTCGCAATATCACAGGTTATCGCGAATGTGAGAGTTCCTAACTAAACTCTATGCGGGCCGTCAGCCTGTCTGCTGTGCTACAGCAATAGAAAAGAAAATGGCCAAAATATGAAAGGTTGCAATGAAAACAGATAGTAGACAGTCGGTCTTGTTGGTCCACGAAATGTGTATCATCTGTATCCAGCACCACATTTTGAATGCATCTACCCTTTGTCTTTTCCTAGCAAGTATATGTTTCGACACTGTAAAGAAATATCAGAAACACTGAGGCACGGACAAGTCTTCTTATAATAATAAGAATAAGGCTTTTCCAGGCATCTAGTCAATGTATAAGATGATTCGAAAGTACTTTCATAAGCATAAGTTTCATCAGCTTAATTATCAGAAAGCTTAACTCCATTTGGATAAGCTTTACAGGAGCAAGTAAAAACTTTGTTTCTGCTATGCATGGGAATTATTTTACTCATAACACTGTCACTCATAACAAATTATCCTTATTAGCTGGCGCAAATATGATCGCATTTCTGAATTTCATATTAAGCTCAAATGGCTCCCTATTCACCTTCTTTCTACGCTATATACTTTTCTGTCCCCAAAGCCCTTGTTATTTAAATGAGAGGTTTAAGTTCTTTCAAGACAATACACCAAGACATTTGAGGTCATCGGCAAATTTACAGTTAGTTACACCATTGCATACACACAGTTTTATAACAATTCGTTTACCGTCCAAGTTGTAAGACTGGAATGTGTTACCAATTGATGTAAGAAGTGCCAAATTCCTTATGTCCTTTAATAGGTTGGTCAAAGAGCGTTATCTTACAACAGTAAATGTTAATGTGCAAGTGTAAAGAATTTGTGTGTGTGTGTTTTAATGTATCTTAGTATAAGCATTGTTTTATTTTACTTCTGTTATGCAATGTAAAAAACGTGTGCACTCAAAACCTGCCCACTTTATCTATACAAATAAAACATTGGAGGGTCTGTTTGTAATATTAAAATAACTGCTTTTTACTATGTGCATTCCTACCTATACACGGTTCATATACCAAAACAACATTTTTTATAATTTTTGTCTGTCTGTTTGTTCCGGCTAATCTCTGAAATGGCAGCACCGATTTTGATGGGACTTTCACTGGCAGATAGCTGATGTATCAAGGAGTAACTTAGGCAATTTTTATTTTAGAAAAAAAAAAAATAGTTTTTGTTAAAAATGGTAAGTTTCGGAAACTAAAGTCCAATTTAAGTTGACCTCAGATTTATATCATCAATCATACGAAATAGGGTTCAGCTTAGGCTGGACATTGTAGGTTGAATTTCCAATTGAAGTCAACCTCAGATTTATGTCATCATCATCAATCATATGAAATAGGGTTTAGCTTAGACTGGACTTTGTAGGTTTGAACGTACATATTCGATAATACTGACTGTTTGCATATTTCATTTATATTTTAGCGTTTATAGGGTTTGTAATCCAAAATAAACCATAAGATATATCCAAAAATTTGTACTCAGTCACTATTCCACGCGGACAGAGTCGCGGGCACAGCTAGTTTATTAATTAATCCTCTCAAGAGGTTGTCTGGAAGAAATCGCCCACAGCGATAAGACCGCCGATTGTACTTTTTTTGTACTGTATTTTCTTGTTGTAAAGTTGATCTTAATGAGTGCAATAAAGTATGTTGTTATATAATCCAATAGATAGGCTTCAAAATACTTCACTAGCTTAGTTAAATTTACTTCTAGTTAAATTTAAAACTCTTATTTCGATACTTTATGGAGTTGTTACTCATTCTGATAATGCTGCTGATATTTCTGGATCAGTGGCCGAGTGTTCTTCTCTGGCTTGTTCAATGTTCTGTGGATTTAGTTCCCATAACGAGCAGTCTTCTCAGGCCCATGTGTGATCCATTTAGGAGGGATTGAGGTCTTCAAAATACCATGGCTTGGTCTGTTAAAATCTTTGGAAGAAGTACATAAACAAATACACTACTAGCTGACCTGGCAAACGTTGTTCTACCATATTATTTTTTTTCCCTCTAATCTACAATCACTATTATGAGCCATAATTAGATAGTCTGGGATGGAAAGGTGAGTTGCTATTCCATTAAATAGCACCATCTATTGGTGGAAACTCTTCAGTTTCTTCGGTCGAGTTCATGAATGTGTTGCCTTTTGAGGCACTTTATGTTTTCTCTGTCTATTAGTAGGTCTTTGGCATTAATACATTGCTGTGTTTGTTGATTCTTTCTTTATACTTTTTGCTGTTCTACCATATAAATTAAAAAAAAACAGAACTTAAATACGTCCACCCCTATCTTACCTCTTTCAAGTTTCATTCTCGCGACTAAGAGTAGCCTATGTCCTTCTTTAAGATCCAATCTACCTCAATACTGAAATTCATCAAAATTAGATCATCAGTTTAGACGTGAAAACTTATTAGACACAGTTACTTTCATATTTATAATATATGGACGCTACCCAATACGTTGTAATATATGGAATATAAAAATAGTTGATTTTGTAATTAATTAATAAAAAATACGCGATAACAACTATTTAAAGACTATTATTATTTTATTTGTGGCTTCAATGCTTTAGACACTGATTTCACCAATGTCAGGGTAAGGAAACGGGTGAGGTTTTTTTACTTAACTTTTTCTAAACACTTATGGGCCAAGCAAAAATGTTAGACTAAACTACATTAAAAGAAAATGTTATTTAGTTTTTTTTTAATGCTGTAGGCCAGCAGACAGGCTGATGGCCCAGTTAGAATTTAGCAGTCACTGTTGCCTATGGGTGTTTAAACCCCAATGGTATCGTGAACACGCTGCTGACCCATAAGGGTACAGGAACCTGGGTTACTAATGCCGGAACATAACATAAAGTTATTATGGTGGTATACCTATAAACCTTAGGTGCTTTGGTTGCTATCCAAACGGGCTTGGGGCCCAAGCACGTTGCTAGGGTTGTTTTATCGCCTCTTACGACAGGCTGACCTCTCTTCACACCTGCACGGAGAAAAGTCTTTGTTGTGCCTCTTGCATATAAATATAATAGAAATAGCCAAGTATTAAAGGTGTTAGAAAATCATTGAACACATACAAAATAAATAAAATATGAAATAGCCAACCTGATGACGGCTAAGCTGATTTTCATGCACATTCTTAATATGAATTTCAAATGAGAATTGTCTAGAATTGTGTGAGCTGTGATTTTTTTTATTTAAATCACGTACTTTTTTTATAATTCTTGGCAATATGAGAGAGTATGCGACTATGAGAGAATATGTTTATTCATTCAGGGTTGGAGAAATAATACTGACCTCTGCGACCTCTGGGTGGTCCGGTCGTAAAAAGCGACTAAAAACTAAGCTTGGTACCCATCTGGATGGCAACATTGTGTTGTATTCTGGCAGTAGTGACCAGGTTCCAGTACTACTATGCCGATCGCAGCGTGTTAGCGGTGCCCCTGTCATTGCAAACACCCAAAGGTGGCGGTAACTGCTAATTACTAAGTGGGCTATCAGCTTATCTGCTGTCCTACAGCAATAAAAAACACTCAGGCCCAAAAAATGTATACAGGGTGACTTTGACAAAATCGTCCAAATTCATACAGAAGAATCTTTATTAAAAGTTATGAGAAACATGTATTTTAGTTTAGTATCACATAGTACAAAAATGTTGAGTAATCAGCATCACAAAGTTATCCAAAGAACTCGCAATTTACATACTACGGCACGCAAGTGTCAATGACCTCTCCATCGGTACGAGGCCGAGGACGGCGGTCATTGCATCTGTGCGAGCGAGTACTCATTATATTTACGCGGGAGTGACAGAGACAGGTAATAACAGGTTAACGTACGAAACTTGCACTATATGACTATTTTGTACGATTGAATTAGTGACCATGTTTTCTTTGGAATGAAATATTTTATGGTGAAAATTTGACATACAATTTTTTTTTTTTGCAAAACTGGGTTCCTTAAATGATGTTTAGTGCGTAAAAAACACTCTAAATATTATACTAATAAGACGACACAAGGTCGTTCGAGCGTGCGTCGCGCGTCATTTTGATACAAGTGGTCGGCAGCGTTCCGTCGTGCGTCGGCAGGGGACGGAACGTAGACACGTCCGTACGTAGCGCTCGCCGGAGCTCGAATGTGTCCTAAATTAGAAAGTTGCGCATCATAGGTGCGCACCAAAAACGTAACGAGGTCATTCATTAGTAGATTTTACTCTCACATTTTTCTCATACCGGGCGCCTTATACATGAAAATCGATTCTTAAGTCCGCCGCACATGCCCACAGTCAGTCGCACTCGTTCACGATACTGCGCCAATGTCGCATTGACATTGGTGGACACGTGTGTGTCCGCAATTGCTTTCACGAGTCGTACATCAGTCAGTGTCTCCTCTACCATTTGTAGACGAAAACGAAGCAAGATGAACGCGGTTGAATTAAGTTCAGAATTCGACAGTGATAACGAGTTTTTAAATAGATTATTGTTAATAAGGAAATCGTCCGGAAAAAATGTGGAAGAGCTCTTACATGTACAAAAGGAAAACACATGGAGAATTGCGAATTAACTTCTGAGTTTTCAGACAAAAAATTGAAAAATTATTTTAAAATTACGCCGTATAAACATTTTTCGGTTCGAACTTCAATGAGTTCCTCCATTTTGCAAACACTCGTGCCACTGCCAATCGAAAATAATGTCTCGATCACTTAGCCGACACGCGCGTACACGCTCATGTACGCGCCTGCGGACACGTGAGAGCAAATGCGGAGTTTGATACTGCGCCATAGGTTTTAAATACTACCACTCGCACGCGGCTCGTGACGGCCAATGCAAGTGTGGGCATGTGCGGCGGGGCTTTAGGAGTAAACTCCAAAAATTTGGACGGTTTTGTCAAAGTCACCCTGTATTATGATGCCTTATCTACTGAGCTGTAACTTGTTCATTGTTGAGTAACAGCAGATGGGCTTAATAGTAAGCAGTTACTGTCGCCTATGGTTTGCGGAACCAGGGGCAGTTGACATGCAGCCGTCTACATGTCAACAGAAAGAATACTAACCTCTGCGGCCGGGGTCGGCCTGTCGGAAAAGGCGACAAAACAACCCACCGTAGCTACGTGGTAGGGCCTCAAACCCGTCTGGATGGCGACCACCTTTGGTCTTAAGTATGCCGCCATAATAACCTTGCGTTGTGTTCCGGCATTAGTGACCCAAGTTCCTGTACCCTTATGGGACAACAGCGTGTTTGCGATGCCACTGGCGTTGCAAAAACCCATAGGCGACGGTAACTGCTAAATTCTAAACGGGTCACTTATAAAACACAACACAAGTTTATTATGGGGGTTTTTACTAGACCAGGGGTGCCATCTGCCGCTGCACGGGCGGAGTGGGAATACTGACCTCTGCGGGAGTCGGCCTGACGTAAAAGGCGACAAAACAACCCTATATAGCTAGATGGTGAGGCTTCAAGCCCGTTATTCAAATATGCCACCATAATAATCTTTATACAGAGCTTGCCGCGTGACGCAACTGACACAAGTAAAAACTAAACGCTCCATATATGAAGATAGGACGAAAGCGCGAGATTTCCTTTTAAATGATATTGAATGAATGAATGAAAACTTTATTGTTCACCTTGAATATACAAGAAAATGAAATAAACTTACAAGCTACTGAACAATGGGTGGCGATTGGAATTGACTATGTGAAGAAAACTTAAAAGCACCCCGTCCTCCCCGTGACCACCAAGCGTGGTATATTGAAGATTTGCCTCCCTCCACCTCTGAACGCGTCATGTAGTTCGATTACGTTCGAGAACACTGGTTTGAACACCAGAATGTTTGCAGGATTTGCATACATTACTGTCTCGAGTCATTGTGTAAAATGTATATATTTACAAAAAAGTAAAATATATAAGTAGTATATCAGTTGTCCAGTATCCATAACACGAGCGCTCGGTTGCTTATTTTGGGACTAGATGGCGCTGTACAATTATGTTTCTTCAAAGGAAAACTAAGAACATACCCTCGTTCATTAGCCAACCTGGCAGATGAAGTTTATTAGGTCCTATAGGTCTAGGTGGGGCCTCTTACACCCCTATCTACAATTACGGAAGTGCAGATAAATTTATTTGATTCTAAATAGGTATAATATATTCAGATAGTGTTATCTACTAGATTAATTTTTTTTTAACGTAGGTACATTAATCAAGGAAACGAATAATATGATTGTAATCATCACGTAAATCCCAGTTGCAACACTCACAGGTTCGATTCCCGTTACGAATCTGGCGGTTTATCCATACTAATATTATAAATGCGAAAGTAACTCTGTCTGTCTGTCTGTCTGTCTGTCTGTTCCTCTTTCACGCCTAAACGGCTGAACGGATTTTGATGAAATTTGGTATGGTGATAGATGATAACCTAGAAATGGTCATAGGCTATAAATAATCACGCCATCGTTCTTAGGGGGTAGGCAGTAGGCAGATAACTAAATTGAGTTAGTGATTTTTTGTGCTTATCCGGTATCTATGAGAATCGGCCAACATCTATTTTTCATCCCCCTAAATGTTAGAGGTGACCCACCCCCAAAAAATTTTTTTTAATTTTTTGACATTTTATTATTTATATGGCAGAACAACGTTTGCCGGGTCAGCTAGTGTATAATATGTATATGTATTTACAATATTGAGTGAACTTTTCAAAGAAGCGAATTTATATTCAAATATTTAGAAAAAAAAAATTATCCAACAGAAAATAAATAATCATCTCAATCCAACAATTAGGTGAGTTTTAATATTTTTTTTTCTAAATCTTTGAACTTCAAATGTCGCATATATTAGTAAAGATTGCATTTCAAGTGTCGAGTCGTCTAGTACCCATAGCACAAGTGATTTGCAACTTAGTTTGTGACCACATACATGGCATTGTGTGAAATGTCCAAATATCTATGGGATTTTTTTTTGAATTTACATGTTGACGTTAGTTATTAAATGTCACTCAAGTTGTTGCCTTTGTTCTTGATAAAAGTGACTTTCTTAAAAAAAACATAGTTTTTTTTTAATTCTGTAGGACAGCCGGCCCGCTTAGAATTTAGCAGTTACCGTCGCCTATGGCTGTTTGCAACGCCAATGGCATCGCGAACACGCTGCTGTCCCTCCCATAAGAGTACAGGAACTTGGGTCACTAATGCCGGAACACAACACAAGGTTATTATGGCGGCATACTTAAGACCAAAGGTGGTCGCCATCCAGACAGGCTTGAGGCCCTACCACGTAGCTGGGGTGGGTTGTTTTGTCGCTTTTTACGACAGGTCGACCCCCGGACACAGAGGTCAGTAATCTTTCTCCGCCCCTGCACGAATAAAGATTTGAGGTTAATAATTAATAAACAAATATTTTGTGACAATTATTGGTATCTATTCTTTTTACTTGTTTACAGGAATTAATTATTTTTTATTGTTTTTTTTTTGAATATTTTTTTATGAATTGACGATCTCTGTGGCGTAACGGATAACGCGCACTTCGGTAAGCTTGCGGAGGTCACGAGTTCGATTCCCGTCTCGTGTCTGGATGTTTATGTATAATATGTATTTATTTGCGAGAAAAAAATATATAATTAGTATATTACTTGTCTAGTACCCATAACACAAAAAGAAAAGCTTTGTGTCGTCACGATATGAATGAATATGAATGAGTGGGTCCAAAGTCCATGGACACAAGTTTTGTATCTTTAATTAGCATAATTAGTCGTTTGCTTTCTCTGTTATCTTTGACTTTATGATGATTTATTTAGAACCAAGCAAACGTTGTGCCATATATGATATTAAAAAAAGTAACCCATGTTAAATGTAAGCAATAAAGAGTTATCTATCTATCTACATGCATAAAATTGGAAAATGTGTGACGTCACATCAGGGGGGATGGATCTAAGGGTTAAAAAGTCCTAAAATTCGTGTGACGTAATGAATACGTAATATAGATGTGTAGGTTAGCAGCTCAAATAAACGCTTAAGTAGTTCGTACATTTTATACTTATAATAAATATAGAAAATTAAATATACTTATTTAAATAATTAAAGCAATAAATAATTTTGACTTGTACTTGACAATGTACGTCAAATCGGACGAGTAATATTTTTTTTGTCATAATATCGAAAGACATTTGGTAAAACCTTTTTGTATAATATTAGATATTATTAACAGACATTAATGTTACACTACAGACAGTGCCGGATTAACCACAAAGCAAGAGTAGGAATTGTTACGGGCCCCACGCAAAAGGGGGCCCCGCATATTTAAACCCGCTCATCTCGGCCTGAGCGTAATTTTTTAAATGAAACTTATTATTAACACGTGGTAACATAATATATTGAATTTATTTGATGTCACAAAAAGGTGAAACGTTACATTTTTTCCTACTAACACAATCTACGTCGTACAATCGGTAACTCCCATTATTTCCTTGGCGAAAATGACACAGAATTTCATACGATAAAAGCACATATTACAAAAAGTTGCTCGTATAAATGTGAAGAATTTGAGTCGGTCCGATAATGAGCTAGAGCTCATTATCGGGCCGCGGACTGACACAAATTCTCCTGTAGACTGGAGACACCACATCAGTAAAGTAGCCAACTGCAAGATCATATCCGGCGAGACTGTCACTGCACAGCACCGTCTTCATGTTATGGACCTTTGCGTGAAGCCCAAAGACAAACGTGTTGAGCTCTTCCATCGCCGAACCAGGTGGTGGCTACTTGATGAAGTCACGTCCCAGGAGTTCGCTTGAGCCATCGGCGACAAGTGCATTGGTGATGTAGTTTTTACGTTCGTGCTATAGTTTGAGGTATGGAAGCACACTTGAGCCCATGTGCGGGGTCCTTTGAAAAGATTTGCTACGGGCCCCGCGCTTGCTTAATCCGGCACTGACTACAGATGGTCTCTTTACAACTAACTCGAAAGTAAGTGACTATATTTTTGTATGGAAAAATTTGCTCTTTAATAAAGTTTAATTTTATTTATTTATTTATAATACAGTTATGACGTAAGTAATCTGTATATTCTCCATATGTTTAAATAATTACATATTTTCCTCCAACTGTTTACAGTGTTATATAAATATATGTAAGTCCAACCATAAATTTTGTTCTGTTTCTAATTACTAGACCGTTAATATTATTATAACTGTAATATACTCGTAGTACGTAATCATGCTGCACTTTATGTACCGTCTCCCTCACACCTGTACGTCCTATGACACTATCTTGTTACCCATTTCTCACCAAGAGATGGCGTGCTAGCGTGATGTATCAGAGAGAGCGTGTTAAACCGTTGAAGGGTAGATATTGTCCCGGTGCGCGTGCGCCCTTAATAAATAGCGGGCAACGGCAGTAAGAGAAAGAAGATGGGACTCACCGAACTCCCTCGAGTCAATTCCCGTCCTCTTTCAATAGGGTGTTCTTCGTATGACAACGAAAGGGAGATCCTTGAAAATTTACCTGAACCAGCGCCTTGAACTACGTTTTTTTTTAAGTTTTTTTTTATAATATTTCCTTAAATTTCGACGACCTACATTGAGTAACGGCTAATAACACGTAGATCAATAAGTCCTGGGACTGACACTTAGATGGCGTTGCCAACAAAAGTTTCGTATGATTTTTCATGAGTAACTAACCTGTCAAAATTTCATGACATTCTGATGTTTGGTCCATGAGCTACAGTGATTTAAGTGACGCTAGTCTTGATATTCTCAAAACAATGGATTCGAAACAATTTATAGTGTTGATTTATCATTGCTTTTTGAGGAAAATAAAAACACAGTGCAAGCTCAGCAATGGCTTGAAAAGTGCTACGGGGACTACTCTATCAAAAACAACCATTTATCGGTGGTGTGCTAAGCTTAAACGTGGTGGTACAGACACTGAAGATGCTGAGCGCTCCGGCTGGCCAAATGAGGTAGTTATACTGGAAACCATCAAAAAAGTCTACCAAATCGTTTTTGAAAACCGTAAATTAAAATTGCTTGAGATAGCTGACACCTTAATGATATCATACGGCAGTGTGTACGCTATTTTGTATGAACATTTAGTCTATGAGGAAGCTGTTGTCAAAGTGGGTGTCGCGTTTGCTCACGGTGGATCAAGAACGACAACGTGTCGTTGATTCCGCGTGCTGTTTGCAGCTAAACCTGGATTCATTACTACACTCCGGAGTCAAAGCGATCGTCAGCGGTGTGGACTGCAGTCGGTGAAAAGCGTCCAAAGTGGCCAAAAACGCAACCTGTGGGCCAGTAAGGTTATGGCCTCAGGATTTTGGGATGCTCATGGAGTTTTGTTCATCGACTACCTTGAAAAAGGTAAGACGATCAATAGCGAACGTTACATTGGCAAATTGATGCGTTTGAAGAAAGAAATCGGCGAGGAACGGCTCCAAATGAAGAACAAAAAAGCGCTTCACTAAGGCAATGCGCCGTGTCACAAGGCGCTCGCTACCATGGCGAAATTGCATGAATTGGGCTTCGAATTGCTTCCGCACAGCTGTTTGCAGATCTCAAAAATATGCTCCATGGAAAATGATTTTACTCCCACGAGGAAGTCATCGCCGAAACGAACGCTTATTTTGAGGCCAAAGATATATCGTTTTCTACTAGAAAGGTAATGAAATGTTAGAGACGTGTTGGACTGATTGTGTTGTTCTTGAAGGAGACTATGTTGATGAATAAAGTTGAGTTTTCGAGCCAAAAAATGTGTTTTTCTTAGTTAGTCCCGGGTACTTATTGATCCACGTGTTACACGTGGGAACACTGGGTCAGGTTTAATTCCCGTAACGAGTCGTTTTCGTATATGTGTATTTTATACGTGCTTGGGTACCCTACCGCGTAGCTAGGGTTGTTTTGTCGCTTTTTACGACCCTCTGACCCCGGCCGCAGAGGTTAGTACACTGCCCCTGCGCCCAGAATTGATGATGATAGCGGTGATTTGGTAAATTTGAGTTTCTTCGGCAACACGTGAAAACTGTTGATGCGCGCGGATTTTTTGTCATTTCCGTTTTCTTTTTTCTTTATGGCCTCGCTATCTCTTGCTTGTGGATGCGCGCCAGTGTTTGACAGAAGTGATGTCCCCCTGATACTGTCCGAGAACCCATCAAGCCAACACCGACACACGCATGGACCGCATAATTATGGTGACGAAACAAATGCAATAAAATATCTAATTTGTAACATAATTTATGGACAGACTAGCCAGATTAGCTCGTACAGTATAGCTGTATCAATAATTATTATATATTTTGCTTGTAAATTCATCGTTTATGTATGTTGAATAGGGTTTACTCTATTAATTTCCAAAGGTTTAAAAAGACTACGAATTGATAACTCCTTTTACTGATATATAAACAATAAAGGACAGGGCGGATTTTCTGGGCTGATGTTTAAGTGGCATATGTTTTTATTGATGTAGGACAACAGATAGGCTGACGGCCCGCTTAGAATTTAGCAGTTACCGTCGCCTATGGGTGTTTGCAACGCCAGTGGCATTGCGAACACTGCTGTCCTATAAGGGTACAGAAACTTGGTCACTGATGCCGGAACATAACAAGGTTATTATGCCGACGTACTTACGACGTAGGTGGTCGCCATCCAGACGGGCTTGGGGTCGACGAGATGACTAGTTTTCGTACTAGATGGCGCTGTATGAGTAATCATAGTATATTTATTATTATGTATTTCTTTGTTCCAGATCTTGAAATGCAATAACTTCACCCAAAAGCGAGCATTCGTGATTTATACAAAACCTTTTTTTTTTAATTCGGCACGTCGTACGGGCATTCACCACCGACAGTACAATCTTCAAGCTAATAGGCTCTCAAGGGCTACTTGAATTAGACTGAAGTCAGAAATTGACTGAAATGACCAATTCTGTTGAAGACGTTGCGAAAAGCATGGAGGAACTAACCCTACTCTCCTTCAGGAAGGTGGATGATATGAAGAGACTAGCCAGCCACTTCTATTCAGTCATCCACCACCCAACCACTGAGGAGTGTCCTGTGGTACAAAATTACCTGAAACGTTTGAACGATACACACAAAAAAGTATTCTTCAAGAAACGTGACTGTGTTGAGGTGGAATATATATTTACTACTGAGAAGAAGAGCAGTATGCAACGGCAGAGGTTCAACAGTCTGCCTGTCAGCGAAGTGCCTGAACTTCTTAAAGCAGAATTGCTCACCGCGGAGAACGCTAAACAAGTGCATATCTGTACAGACTGTGATGCAGAAATAGAGTTGAATGACGAAGAGCCACTCATGGAATCCCTCCAGAAGCACTTCAATTTGGAAGTGCATCAGCCCAAGATGAAACGTGAAAGCATTGATGTAGCTGAACCGGTGATATTGCCTAACATGTCACGAAGACTGTCTGCCCTTGAATGCGGGGATACAGCAGCGCAAAGTCTAGACCAAATCATCCAACTGGTCAAGCCATTGGAAAAGCTAGATCGTAATTTCTCTATAAAATTAGAGCAGATACTGGGGCGAATACTTCCCGATACCTCGGAAGCTTCCATTGGTGTTGCGATGAAGTTCTACCAAGAAATGTACGATAAGCTGTGTCAGGATGTATCAAATATTGACTTCTCAACACAAACCAGTTCTGTAGCTCCAATCATAATGAGTATCAGAGATAATGTATATCACAATTTTGCTGCAGACGCTAACAAAAGTACTGACAATGATGAAAACGATCACACACCTGAAAAGGCAAGGAATCAAGTGAAGAAATATAGATATTATGGACCTATTGAGTCAATGATACTGAAGTTATTAATAAATCATAAGCTTCTATCACTAATCGACGATAGAACAGGGAAGTTAGCGTTCTTCTGCATCCCTTGCGAGTACTATACGTTGAGATTTCATTATGATAGTGTATTGAATCATGTCTTCAATAACACGCACATACATAATCTATCATGCATACTACAGGGTGACAGTCATGTGCCATTTACGATGGATAATACATCTACAGATAAAATAAGGGAAATGAATGAAAAATTCCTTCAAAGTCATGATATAACTCAATCAGGCAACGGCCTGAATTGTCGTTTGTGCAGAATAGTGATTGAGAGCCCGGAAAATGCAATCTTGCATATATTAGATGAAAAGCATTTAGCGAAGTTATCCGAAGAGTTGTATGTAAAGATGAAGGCGTCCAGTCCTGACGGATCGATACCCGATGAATGGGGTCCAAAGGACTTGAACTGGTCGAAATATCTGACATCTGTGGGAAAACCACAGAACAACCGCGATCATGTTATAATAGAGAACTTTATAAAGCCATCTGGGAAGATCGGGAACTTCTGTACATGCTGTGACATGACCTTGAAAGGACCGAGACAGGTGTTATTCAATCATATCCGCCAGAAGAAGCATTTAAGGAATGCAGCCCCTCGGAAGCTAGCGCTGCTGTTTAAGAATCACTGCAGGCCATCTGAATATTTTGCAAGCTTTGGCAACTACTACATTTGTTCCATTTGCCCTGGGTACGTTGCTGTGCCATCGTTTGCTGGAATATATGATCATTTTGAGAGCAACGAACATGTTGAATCTATTGCGAAGTTGCTTAGAATTGCCTTATTCTCAGATATTGATGATAACATGTTAAATAATAACAAAATTGTTATGAATGATGGGATTATCTGCAATGTGTGCAATATAAACTTTGAGAATATATATGAAGCAGTGAAACACGTTCTGAGCAGTGTTGAGCATGCAAATTTGGTTGCAGAAAATAAATATAAAGATAACAAAGGAGATATTATAAGTGTATATATGAAGGGAAATCATATTTTACATTCAGAAGGTGCTACATTTAAATGTGTCGATTGTGATACAGTGTTCAATTCTATTCGTTCGCTACTAACCCATTTGGTTTACGCCAACCATTTTGTTGAGAAGCCACCTACGGAGAGTGTGTTCCGTTTCTATCTTGAATTGAAGCACAATATAAATATGTTGCAACGTAATAAATATATATATTACAAGTTTGGTGAATTGAAATGTGGTGTGTGTGACTCGGATGTGGAGGAGGGTGAGAATGCGAAGAGGCATGTTGTTTCGACACGTCACAGAGAAAACATGGGGGCCAGTTATGTTAATGTCAGTTTAGACTCGTCCGGGATTGAATAATGTGAGTTAATTTGTTTATTTATGGTTTTTTGTTATTGGAATGGTTGAGTGGGCAGGGTATCAACGGTACCGCCCACTAATTTGCCAGAGTAAGGATACTAAAAGGCGATAAAACAACTATAGCTATACCTATAGCCTACCACCTACCACCTGGTAGGGCCCCAAATCTGAATGGCAAAAATGTCTTGTGTTGTGTTCCGTCCGGCATTAGTGACCCAGGATCCAGTACTTATGCGGACAGCAGCGTGTTCGCGGTGCCTGTAGCGTTGCAAACATCCATAGGCTACGGTAACTGTTTACTACTAAGTGGGCCGTTAGCCTGTGTCATCAACCCTTTACGACGTCAAACGAGCATTCCTTAGGCGGCATGGCTAGACATTTGTTCCCCACCTAAGTAGCCATTTGCCTCAAAACGTGATCATACCAGCGAAGTCGACACTCCTGCAATTTATCCACAATATCACGGATACGAAGGCTGCTACGAATGCGGGAGTTCCCAATGCGGTCCTTCCGCGTCACTCCACATATTCGCCTCAGCATATTCAACTGCGTGCCACGTACATCCTGCTCACTTGGGCCCTGAGTGGGCAGGGTTTCATCGGTACCGCCCAAACGTTGTTGCCGCTGAATTATCGAGGGTAGAGAAGTAGAGGAGAACCATCTCATATGGGGAAGATGTTGAAGAGGTTTCGAGCGGTATGCTATAAATCGACACCAACAATTTATACTACGCTAACTCGAATTTTAGGTAAATTCGTTTTATTATGCCAAGTTACTTAAACTGTGGGTTTTTTTAAGTAATAAAAAATTCATGAAGAAATATAAAATATAAATTTCAAATAAGTATCATAATTAATAAAAAAAGTTATCACATTTTTTCCTTTGTTGGTGTCGAAATTACAGTTCAAAAACTCGCCAATAAACCTAATAGCTACATATGAATGTAACTATTAAAGACGAATTAAGTATGCCAGGTTAAAAATATTTAATGTAACCTAAAAATGTACATTGATGCTATTCTTCTACATTCAATTAACGCATTTTAATGGACACTTTCAAAAAAGAAACAGTTCTCCTTTTTCTATTATATTAATAGTTTACTTATAAGAAAGCAAAATTTTTTTTTTTTGGTAGGACTCCAACCCTGCCTGGATGGCAACTTGTTACCTTGCAACCATAGGCGACGGTAACTGCATATAGGCCGTCAACATGTGCTCTCCTTTGTAATCTATACTCTATACAAATAAATAAAATTGGAGGGTCTGTTTGTAATATTAAAATAACCACTTTTTACTAAGTGCATTTGGATGTATACACGGTACATATACTAAAACAACATTTTTTACAATTTTTGTCTGTCTGTTTGTTCCGGCCTTCCGGCTAATCTTTGAAACTGCTGGACCGATTTTGACGGGACTTTCACTGGCAGATAGCTGACGTAACAAGGAGTAACTTAGGCTACTTTTATTTTAGAAAAAAAAATGGTTTTAGTTAAAAGTGATCAGTTTCGGATTTTTAACAACCCAATTTAAGTTGACCTCAGATTTATATCATCAATCATATAAAATAGGGTTCAGCTTAGACTGGACTTTTCAGATTCGAACGCAGTTTGTATATTTCATTTATTTATATTTTAGCGTTTATAGGGTTTGTGATCTAAAATAAGCCATAAGATATATCCAAAAAATGCTGCCCAAAGTCACTATTCCACGCGGACGGAGTCGCGGGCACAGCTAGTAAAAAATATATTGATGCGATTGTGGGGCCTTAATTTAACGCATTTTGACGGATACTTTCAAACAGAAATGATGCTCCTTACTAATGACCCACCATTCAAAATAGTCATAGAAATTAATATATGTTTGTTTGTCCACAGGATTTGGTTGTATACAGCAACGTTACGGAGCAGTGTACTTTGTTAATCTTGAATTTATGTTTATATTGTATGGAATCAACAGACACAAACAATGTTTTACAAGTTTTATGAAATATATAAGAATTTTTTTTAAAATATTGTTTTATTTTCGAACAGCCTGCGGCCGTAAAAAGTGTCAAAACAACCCGAGCTAGGTGGTAAGGGCCATTTTGTTGAACAAAATCAAAGGGCTTGGCCAACTTGATTTGTGTTCTTCATAAGTGACCCCAAGTTCCAGTTCCCCTACGGACAGCAGCGTATTGCGGTGCCCCTAACGTCCGTTGGCGACGGTAACTGTTTACCAAAAAAAAATATTGTGGCCTGGGAGTAATTTATCCTTAATGTTTGTATCGCAAACATCCGCAGGCGACTGTTGTACCTACCAATAAAAAATATTGTGGCCTGGGAGTAATTTATCCTTAATGTTTGTATCGCAAGCATCCGTAGGCGACGGTAACTACTTACCAATAAAAATATTGTGGCCTGGGAGTAATTTATCCTTAATGTTTGTATCGCAAGCATCCGTAGGCGACGGTAACTACTTACCAATAAAAAATATTGTGGTCTCCTCCTCCTCGCGTCGGTTTCCTCAGTGCTGAGGGTCGTGATCATCTCGACGGAGTACTTTGGTGCGTATTATTTGCCGCCATCTGCCCCTATCGGAAGCAGAGTGTAAAGCGTCGTGGACAGTAGTTTCCAGGGCAGTGCGAATCTGATCGGTCCATCGCATGGGGCTCCTTCCTCTTGGTCTTCTTCCCTCCACCTTCCCTGTTACCACCAGTCTCTCCAGGTTGTCCTCATCCCTTCTGGCGATGTGGCCGAAGTATTCTAGGACCCTTCGCAAGCAGATGGTGGAGAGCCTAGTCACAATGCCCAGCCGTTTCAGGATCGACACATTAGTTCGGTGTGCCGTCCAGGGTATGCCCAACATCCTTCTCCAGCACCACTGTGGTCTGGGAGTAACTTATCCTTAATGTTTGTATCGCAAGTATCCGTAGGCGACGGTAACTACTTACCAATAAAAATATTGTGGCCTGGGAGTAATTTATCCTTAATGTTTGTATCGCAAGCATCCGTAGGCGACGGTAACTACTTACCAATAAAAAATATTGTGGTCTGGGAGTAACTTATCCTTAATGTTTGTATCGCAAGCATCCGTAGGCGACGGTAACTACTTGTGGCGGCACTAGTTGCACGTCACATCACTAACCACGATAAAAAATAAGGCGGTCAGATTTTGACAACTACTAAGCGTTGGTTTCCCTTCCCGGCAAAAATGTAAATACAATTATCTAGTTTATAATCATAAGCCTTGTACATTAAACTTCTGCCTTTGGAATAAACGACTGTAAGCATCCACGCTCCCCGGATTTCATTTATCTCCGACAATACGACCCGGAGGTGTCTGCGACCTCCACATTGGTGACATTCGACGCAAGAAAACACAGACTTTCCGATAACTTTACGGACATATGGAAATACAAAAGCCAGCCGCAGTATGTACTGGTAGCGTATCTCCACTGAGCAGTTGAGCACTTCGAAGATAAATCGCATAAGTCTACTTCCTTCACATACCTATTTAGGACGACGAAGCACCTGTCGACGCCTACAATAACCATAGATCGTGTTATTCCAATGAAGCAACGATTCTAACATAGATGGCAATAGGATTCTCTGGAGTCAGCTTGCTGTTCACACATCTCATGGAAAGTATGGTGTTTTATTATAGTAAAAGTGACAAACAGGTATACCGGTTTAAAAAAAATAATTAACAAATTGAAACTATTTTAGTGTTTTACAAGCAGTTAATATTTGGCATGCCTGCTTTTACATAATAGTGATACTATTAGTGCCACATTCCATGTTTGTAACTGTGACATTTTCCAAGTAGAGGTTCTACCAGCTATATCAATGAACATTGACTATGCAATATCAGTAGACCAGAACTAATTTGTAACAAACAAAAAACACTTAATCATACTTTTCATAATAATTTTTTGTCATTTATGGTTACTCTGTATGTTGAGATTATTTAATAGTACATAAATACTCCTGAGTTAAATTTACTTAAGCCACTATTATGGTCATTGCTGTCTAGTAAACCAACATACTTGTATACAGCTACGTTTTAAAACTATTTAGCATACATGCTTGGCAGCATTAATTAAAAACTATTATTTATGTAGTTCTAAATTTGACAGCTAAAAAAGTAATCATTTATTTGTTTAACTAAGTCTGGGGAATTGAAGCGTATAATTCAATACTACTTTATGTATAAATTTTTCCATATCTTAATAATTTCATTATATGGTTTTCTGCAGAGAGTGTGGTATTCATAACTTCATTTATTTGTTTACAGTTTCAAAGTACTAAATTCAGTTTTTTTTTTTCTCTTCTCTCATAATGGAAAATAAGGAAGTGCATGAACAATTGCAACAACTCTTAGCTGCAAATGCAGCACTACAAAAACAAATTGAACAAAGTGAGAGAGAATCAAAAGTGTGTAGAGTGACTGTTAAATTGCCCGCATTTTGGGCTGACAAACCAGCACTTTGGTTTGCTCAAATAGAATCGCAGTTCCAAATCGCCAACATTGTGACAGACTCTACCAAATACAATTATGTAATAGGTCAACTCGACCAAAGGCTAGCCAGTGAAGTGGAGGATATTATAACAAACCCACCACCTGAAGGGAAGTATGAAAAATTGAAAAACACTCTTATACAACGCCTTTCTATCTCACAGGAAAAGAGGGTTCGCCAACTGTTGAGCGATGAGGAGCTTGGTGATAGGAAACCATCACAGTTTCTCCGGCACCTACGTTCTCTCGCAGGTAACACACTCACAGATTGCAATATTATACGCCAGCTTTGGTTGCGCCGCCTGCCACAGCAAGCACAAGCTATACTGGCCGCACAGGCTGACCTGGACCTAGACAAAGTATCAGAATTGGCTGACAAAATAGTTGAGTTGGCCCCAACTCCTGTTATGGTATGTTCGACTGCCACACCCGCCAACAGTCTGAATCTTACTATACTAGCCCAGCAGCTAGAAGAGGTCAGCAACCAAGTTGCTGCTCTATCCAGACGACAGAACCGACCCTCACGAGACCGATCCTCGTCATCATCTCGCGGTCCTAAAAGATGTTGGTACCATCGGAGGTGGGGTAGTAAAGCCACTAAGTGTGTAAAACCGTGCACCTGGGAATCGGAAAACCTAAGCCGCAGTCAGTAATGGCGGCAACTGACTGCCATAATATTGGCCGCCGCTTGTTTGTCACGGACCAAGTGACCAAGCGCCGTTTCTTAATTGATACTGGATCTGACTTATGTTGTTATCCACATAGTTGGCTACCGTCACGCCGAAAAGCTACCAACTATGACTTAAGCGCTGCCAACGGTAGCTGCATTAAAACATTTGGCACAATTAATCTTAAACTCAATTTTGGTCTACGCCGTGACTTTATCTGGCAGTTCGTCATAGCTGATGTCAATTCGGCCATTATTGGCTCTGATTTTTTAGCATTTTATCACCTGTTGCCAGACTGTCGCAACGAAAGGATAGTCGATGGAACCACGGGACTATCATCCATGGCTCCCACCACTGATATTGATCAACCAAGCGTTCGAGCAGTCGCATCTGGAAAGCCCGTTTTCATCGAACTTTTGGCGGAGTTTCCAGACATTGCACGTCCACCTGGCTTGCCTCGAGTTGTTAAGCACAATACGGTCCATTACATCAAAACGACGGATGGGCCTCCAATCTCGTGCCGCCCTCGACGTTTGGCGCCCCAAAAGTTAGTCTCGGCTAAAAAAGAATTTGAGGACATGGTGCGATCTGGTACAGCTCGACCATCTAAAAGTGCCTGGTCATCACCGTTACACATGACCCTTAAGAAAGACGATACTTGGCGGCCATGTGGCGACTACCGCGCATTAAACGCCAGAACAGTACCGGACAGATACCCCGTGCGCCATATACATGATTTCGCCCATAATCTCTCTGGTTCGAAAATATTTAGCACTATCGATTTGGTAAAAGCATACCACCAAATACCAATCGCTGAAGAGGACGTGCCGAAAACTGCAATCGTTACCCCGTTTGGCCTCTTCGAATTTCCTTTCATGACTTTCGGGTTGCGAAATGCGGGGCAGACATTTCAGCGATTTATTGATGAGGTCACTCGGGGTCTCGATTTCTGTTTCCCTTACGTGGATGACATCCTCGTCCATTCCCCTGATGAGACTCTTCATATGGAACACCTTCGAACTCTCTTCAAACGCCTACAAGATTACGGAGTCGTGATTAACCCCTCCAAATGTATTCTAGGAGTAGCTGAAGTAAATTTCTTGGGCTATCACATAAATAGCGAAGGTACGCGCCCTCCTCAGGATCGCATTCAAGTTTTATTGGATTTTCCACCTCCTGAGACTGTACAAGGCATGCGCCGCTTTCTCGGCATGCTAAACTACTACCGGCGTTTTGTTCCTCATGCTGCCCAATATCAAGCCCCACTAATTGAAGCCCTGGTTGCAACCAACAGCAAAGGAGCTAAGCCATTTCCTTGGTCTTCGGAATTAATTCAGCAATTTGAAGCCTGTAAGAAAAGCTTATCCTCGGCAACACTATTGCAACATCCAGTAAACAGTGCAAGTTTGGGTCTGTTCACTGATGCATCCAGCGTCCATATTGGATCTTGCCTCCAGCAAAAGATAAATGGTCAATGGTTTCCACTTTCTTTTTTTAGCAAGAAACTTACACCAAAGCAACAACAGTGGCCGGCTTATTATAGAGAATTACTAGCGGTGTACGAAAGTGTCCAACATTTTCGATATATCCTAGAAGTCCAGCATGCCACAATATTTACTGACCACAAGCCACTTCTATACGCTTTCTTACAGCGACGAGAGAAGCTACCACCTCCTCAGCTAAACCAGTTATCCTTTATTAGTCAATTTACAACGGATATACAGTACATAAAGGGTGAGGAAAATATCGTCGCCGACACGATGTCGCGTATCGATATCAATGCCATCTCTTTAGATCAAGATCATGATTTGCTTGCAAAGTCACAGGCCTCGGATTCAGAACTGGAAAACTTGTTACAAAATGGTTCTAGCCTAAACCTCACTAAAATTAGTCCACCAGGAAGTAATATACCAATTTATTGTGATGTTTCTACGGGAAAGCCGCGACCGTATTTGACACCTTCCTTCCGAAGAGCAACATTCAACAAACTACATAATCTGAGTCATCCCGGTATTCGCACCACTACACGCCTTATGACAGAACGTTTTGTTTGGCCATCAATGAAAAAGGATTGCCGTACCTGGTCCCGAGCTTGTGAGGCGTGCCAGCGTAGCAAAGTCTCGAGACATAACTCAACTCCTTTGGGTACGTTCAACATACCATCTGGGCGATTCATGCACATTCACATTGACATTATCGGGCCATTACCAGTCTGCAATGAGTACCGGTATTGTTTAACGGCAATTGATAGAGTGTCTAGGTGGCCCGAAGTTTGGCCTATGCGATCTATCACAGCAGAGGAAGTGGCAGAAACTTTTACCAGGGAATGGATTTCCCGCTTTGGAATACCATCAGTTATCACAACGGATCAAGGCTCCCAATTTGAATCTGACCTGTTTAACCGACTATTATTGCAATTTGCCACAAAACGCATTAGGACTACTTCATATCATCCCTGCGCAAATGGGATGATTGAGCGTGTCCACAGACAGCTTAAGGCAGCGTTAATGTGCCATAAAGACTCTTGGATGAGATCTCTCCCTATGGTCTTGCTCGGAATGCGGTCGGCTTTCAAAGAAGATCTCCAAGCCACAGTTGCAGAGACTGTTTACGGGGAGACTTTAAGACTTCCCGGAGAGATGTTGATACCTTCCTCAATTTCAGACAAAATTGAAGACGCCACGGATTTTGTAGTACAATTACGCCAGAAGATGTCAACTATCCGCCCAGTGCCCGCCTCTCGACACTCTAAAGACTCAACCTTTATATTTAAAGAGTTGGCAACTGCCTCACATGTTTTTTTGAGAGATGACACCGTTCGCCGGGCACTGCAACCGCCATATACAGGTCCATTTAAAATATTAGAACGCTCGCCCGATGGAAAAACATTCACTCTAGCCGTTAAAAACAACAAAGTTGTAGTAAGTGTAGACAGACTTAAACCAGCTTTTATAGATCATACTGATAATGAACGCATTCAAGCTGAACATCTGCCTACCCCACCTAACCAAGATAAGTTACCTGTCAACCAGAAAGAGTTGCCAACGGTAGTACCAATTCCCATAAAAGTTCCAGATGAGAAAGTTAAACAGCCATATACCACACGCTCTGGCAGACGTGTTAGATTTAAGAATTTTGACTGATCATACTTTATTAGTATTATTATTTGTAATTATTTTACTAATAATTGTTAATTTCATTTGTAATATTAATACTGTAATATTTTTTTTTTAATTTTAGGCATAAGTGATTATAGTAATTTATAATGTTATTAGTAGCTCGATACTGTTGTTTTCAACTTTAAATTTTTGTTGTATCTTTCTCCGTGGGGGGGTGGTGTGGCGGCACTAGTTGCACGTCACATCACTAACCACGATAAAAAATAAGGCGGTCAGATTTTGACAACTACTAAGCGTTGGTTTCCCTTCCCGGCAAAAATGTAAATACAATTATCTAGTTTATAATCATAAGCCTTGTACATTAAACTTCTGCCTTTGGAATAAACGACTGTAAGCATCCACGCTCCCCGGATTTCATTTATCTCCGACAATACGACCCGGAGGTGTCTGCGACCTCCACATACTTACCAATAAAAATATTGTGGCCTGGGAGTAATTTATCCTTAATGTTTGTATCGCAAGCATCCGTAGGCGACGGTAACTACTTACCAATAAAAAATATTGTGGTCTGGGAGTAACTTATCCTTAATGTTTGTATCGCAAGCATCCGTAGGCGACGGTAACTACTTACCAATAAAAATATTGTGGCCTGGGAGTAATTTATCCTTAATGTTTGTATCGCAAGCATCCGTAGGCGACGGTAACTACTTACCAATAAAAAATATTGTGGTCTGGGAGTAACTTATCCTTAATGTTTGTATCGCAAGCATCCGTAGGCGACGGTAACTACTTACCAATAAAAAATATTGTGGTCTGGGAGTAACTTATCCTTAATGTTTGTATCGCAAGCATCCGTAGGCGACGGTAACTACTTACCAATAAAAAATATTGTGGTCTGGGAGTAACTTATCCTTAATGTTTGTATCGCAAGCATCCGTAGGCGACGGTAACTACTTACCAATAAAAGGGGATATAAGTGGGATGTTTTGCAGTGGAATCTTGCAGAATACTACCGATCGATCTGCATCGCAGATGGTGGATTCTGTCTACATTGTAAATATTCCACAAATCTCTTTACTGGTGGCTCCAAGTAGCTGTTGTGCATGCAGCGGCCGTGTCCCGGCAAACCGTGTCGATCCACGGGCTAAATCCAGTGAAGGGGACTGAGTTTCACAAACTTAGTTTAATGGGCTGATTCCCTCATAAATTGCATAAAGTCTGCAGCGGCTCGGAAGGCGGACACCGTCAGTATGGCTTCAAACCCGGCGACCGTGGCGCTGCAGCAGGGCACCTGTGACATGCCTGATAGGGCGTATGTCGGGATCCAAGAGATATGCGGCCAGTCACTGCATCTTCTAGTGCTAATCAGTCGTAGCGGACTTCCGCCCCACTGGTAACAAGGACTGGAAGACGAGAGAGTGGGTTCGTGTATGCGCAAATGCTTACCCACTTTAATATATTCCCGCGCTGATGACCCCTGGCTCATTACTGGACGGAGAGTGCAAGTCCTACGGCGATGAGGACTGGCGGTGGGGGCTGAGCGGGTGAGTTTGGTCCCTAGCTAGATCTTTGCACGTACGGCGGTTGGGTGGTGATGGTCGTATTGGAACTCACTAGAGGCGAGAGAACTGGTACGGCAGCTCACCCGACGACAAAGCAGCCCTATTTAGGGATCGCACTGCTTTCCCCAATCCGGGGAGGGGCCTAGAAAAGGTGGCCTAAACAAAGCTCGCCTCACTGCAACCCAGGTGGCTAACCGCGGTCATCTGGTCGCCAATTAAAAGCGGTCGAAAGAAACATAATAATAGATTAAATGCATTCTTAAATTTAGCTGCGTGGAATGTAAGAACGTTACTGGACAATGAAAACAACCTCTGTCCTGAGCGGAAAACTGCACTCATAGCGCGTGAATTGTCCCGCTATAACATTGACATAGCCGCAGTCAGCGAGGCACATTTAGCGGATAGCGGTGAGCTCTGTGAGGAATTGGGTGGATATACGTATTACTGGGAGGGTAAACCTGCAAGTGAACGAGCCGCAAATGGTGTTGGATTTGCGATCCGAAACAACATCGCTAGATCGCTAGTGGAGCCTCCAAAAGGGATCAATGACAGGCTCATGACACTACGACTCCACATGGCTCCCAGGAAATACCTACATCTTGTGAGCGTGTATGCGCCTACTATGACAACACCTGATGAGGACAAACTTCAATTTTATGAGAATCTGCGTGATGTTTTGCTGGGGATTCCAGATTGTGACAAGTTGATTCTGCTGGGTGACTTTAATGCGCGTGTTGGCACAGAATATATTGCCTGGAAGAACGTACTGGGGAGACATGGAGTAGGTAAGTGCAACACCAACGGTGTTGCTCTTCTGACGTTATGCTCCGAATTCAACCTCAGCATAACAAACACATTCTTCAGGCTACCCGATAAATACAAGACATCTTGGATGCACCCACGCTCAGGGCACTGGCATCTTCTTGATTACATCATTGTACGCAGGCGAGACCTGAGAGATGTACTTATTACAAGAGCAATGCGTGGTGCCCAAGGCTGGACTGACCATCGTCTTATTAGATCCAGGATGAGGCTTTACTACAAGCCTCCGCGTAGAGCAGAACACAGGATTCCGGCTAGACTTGCTTGTGCGCGTTTGGTGCGTGATGAGGGACTGTGTCGTGAGCTAGATGCGGAATTTGAGGCAGCGATGCCCGGCACTGATGACAATACCTCAGTAGATGCCGGGTGGCGTACTTATTCCAGGGCTCTCTATGGTGTTTCTCAGCGAGTTATTGGCACACCACATAAAAAACATCAAGACTGGTTCGATGATTCTGATGTGGAAATACGGCAGCTTGTTGAAAACTATCGTCTCGCTCTAAGAGGAGTCGTCGGTGCAGGGCAGCGCAAGTCTCTTCAGCAGGATCTTAAAGCAAAGATCCGAGAACAAAAGGATAGTTGGTGGCGCCGTAAAGCCGAAGAACTGCAATGGTTAGGTGACACTAGCCAAACAGCAAAATTTTTCGAAGGGCTAAAATCCGTTTACGGACCCCGCGCTAAAAAGACTGCCCCTGTTTACTCGCGAGATAAAGCTAAGAAGTTAACAGATCCAAAAGAGGTTCTTCTTCGTTGGGCTGAACACTTTAATGAAGTGCTCAATCCCGGTAGTCAAGGAGCAGATCTGTCTTACATTAATTCACTTGAGAGCTTGCCATCTGCTTCGGGCTTGGATGACCCGCCTTCGTACGCCGAGTTCGTTACTGCGATCAACCGCTTAAAAAATGGTAAATCACCTGGTTCGGACGGTTTGTCTTCTGAGATTTTCAAATACGGTGGACCGAGTATCAGGTCCGGACTTTTTGAACTTATCAAACTGATTTGGGATGTTGAGATGGTTCCACAGGACTGGAAGGATGCTTCTATTAGCAAGCTATATAAAGGCAAAGGGGACCTCTCTGATTGTGGCTCGTTTAGAGGCATTGCATTGCTTTCCACAGCTGGCAAAATTCTGGCGCACATCATCAATAGTCGCCTTAGTAATTTGGCTGAAAGCTTCCTTCCGGAGACCCAGTGCGGGTTCAGACCTAGAAGAGGTACGGTTGATGCCATCTTTGTAGTCAAGCAACTTCAAGAAAAAAGTTTTGAACAACACCGCGACCTCTATTTATGTTTTGTGGACCTAGAAAAGGCCTTTGACCGTGTTTCCAGGACCGCCCTCTGGATTGTTATGGAAAAATGTGGCTGTCCTGCAAAGTTCGTCAATTTAGTGCGCCAGTTCCACGAGGGCATGACAGCCCGTGTGCGTCACGAAAACAACTTTACAGACCGGTTCCCGGTCACTAGCGGTGTCAAGCAAGGCTGTGTAATGGCTCCGACCCTTTTCGCTATCTACTTCGCTGCAGTAATGAATGACGCTCTTAAAAGCTGTAATGGCAAGATTACCATAAATGTCCGCATGGACAAAAGCGTTTTCGACCTCGCACGTCTCAGAGCAAAACGCAAAATGGACTCTGTTTCAGTAATAGATGTTCTGTACGCCGACGATGTCTGCCTTATGGCTGACAGTTTGGGCGACCTACAGAGTTTTTTGGACAAATTAGATGAGTCCTGTCGTAAATTCGGCTTAGTAATCAGTGCTTCTAAGACCCAGATTCTAAAACAACCTGCGAAAGGTAAATCTGCGGACGATGGTGTTGTTTACCTACGAGGAAAGCCACTGCCGGAAGTGGGTACCTTCCGGTACCTTGGAACTATTTTGCGCAGTGATAATCGTCTCGAGTCTGAGATCTCTGCGCGAGTCGCCAAAGCAGCTGCGGCTTTCGGTGGTCTTAACCGACGGGTTTGGAAATCACATGACCTGAAACTCCACACAAAACTCGCTGTCTACAGGGCCATAATCTTACCATTGTTGCTCTATGCCTCGGAGACCTGGTGTCTTTACAAGGGAGATATCAGACGCCTTGATACCTTCCACATGAAGTGTCTTCGGGTGATTCTTCAGGTGAGATGGCAGGATCGTGTGCCAAACTCGGAGGTTCTACGTCGAGCTAAGCTCGCTGGAATGGAGTGTATGCTAATGAAAGGCCAACTACGCTGGTGTGGACACCTTGTACGCATGGAGTCTTCCAGATTACCAAAAAAGGTATTTTATTCTGATAATTTATGTTTGCTACATTAATATTGCTTGAATACGAATAATTAAGATTCGACACGCGAGAAAAGAGTATGAAAGAAATAAAGGACAGAGAAAATAAGTAATATATAAAAAAATACGTGTGTGTACTATGTAGGTACGTAACAAGATACACTTATATACATACATACATATAATCACGCCTCTTTCCCGTAGGGGTAGGCAGAGACCGCTTCTTTCCACTTGCTACGATCCTTACATACTTGTTTCGCTTCGTCCACTTTCATTATTCCCTTCATACATGCCCTTCGGTTTAGGGTACTCTTGACGTGGCCTTTCTTCAAGACGTCCCTGATCTGGTCTGGTCTAACACTTCCATTCACACTCGCCTTATACACTTTTTTCGTCAATCGTTCTTCATTCATTCTCTCGACATTGGCGTATTACAACAAGCTAAAGATCTCGTTCCGCATGCCATACATCTTTTTGTTAGTAGAAGGAATAATAAATTAATATAAAAAAGTGCGTGCGTACAAAGTACACATGTCAGAAGTGAAACTTCTTTGGCCAACTAATTTAGTGAACTCTAGATGGCCATGAATCGCCTTTATAGCCTGCTATAGTCCAAGTTCAATAAATGAACTGCGCTTCGAACGGAAATGTTTGGTATAGTAATATAATTATATTATTACTGAAACTACTGAACCGATTTGAAAAATTCTTTCACTGTTGGGAAGCTACATTATCCCCGGGTGACATAGACTATATTATATTTACAGAAAAAATAGGGATCCTTACTAAAAAAAACTCCAATAATGTAACCCAAGGTGTAAAAAAATTAACCTAAAATATTCTTTACATCGGGTACGCTGCGAAAACTATTAATGATAGAATAAAATAATGTACTACGACTTTGCAGAACACATCATTATTTACAAAAAATGTCCCGACAGCATATGTTATAACTATTATATCATCATCCTAGCGTTAGTCCCGGTTGCCACCCAAACTTTCGTTTCGGTGCCCGGGGTCTGCTTTCCGACTTTTCTACTCCACTTCGCGCGATCTTCAGCATCCCTGGTAGTGAGCCCATTGGCACGCATATCACTATTATAGTTCTTATCAAAATATATATATATATATATATATATATATATATATATATATATATATATATATATATATATATATATAAATTTTTGAATTATTTAATTAGGACATTCCATTCGAAAGATATCACGAGTTTAAAAATATAAATATTAGAAAAAATGTTTCACATCTTCGTGACGCTAATTTCCGTATCATATGTACCCTCATGCGCCCAAAGAAATTTCACTTCAATAAAAATAGGTAATACATACCGAAAATTAAACTCAAATCTACAAACGCACTCAAAAAGTTTTTTAAGATAAAAGTCACCTTTATTATGAATTTTTACAATGGCCCTATCATTTTACCGCCATATATAATTTATAATCATATACACATATGTATATTTATGAATAAATATAATTTTTTATCTCCATTGATATAAAACACTTGATAAATACAGGGTGACTTTGACAAACCCGTCCAAATTCACACAGAAGAATCCTTAGTAAAAGTTATGAGAAATGTATTTTAGTTTTGTATCACATAGTACAAAAATGTTGAGTAATCAGCATCACAAAGTCATTCAAAGAACTCGCAATTTACATAATACGGCGCTAGAGTGTCAATGACCTCTCCATCTGACATAGTAAAAGGCCGAGGACGGCGGCATTGCACCGGGCGAGCGAATATGCACTACTCATTTACGCGGGAGAGACAGAGACAGGTAATAACATGTTAACGTACGAAGGTTGCACCATAGCACTATTCTGTACGATTGAATTAATGATCATATATGAAATATTTTAAGGTGAAAATTTGACATACAATTTTTTTTTGCAAAAATGGGTTCCTTAAATGATGTTAAGTGCGTAAAAAAAATTTGGACGGGTTTGTCAAAGTCACCCTGTATATATGAATATTAGAGAAACTACTGTGAATATAGTTACAAGTGAGTTATCAGCTAACTTATCATGTCACTTTTTGGCAGTCTGTGTGCGCACGCGTCGTTAAAATTATACTTTCATCATTTTTTTCTTGCGGCAAAAGAACTCTCTCAAGGAAAACTCAAAAGGAATATCTACTTCCTTCTCTTTATAACTCTAGGAAAGTAAACACGACCAAAGTAAAAAAGAACTAATGTCAGCCAACTATTGAATTTTTTTAAACATGGAGGATAGCGATAAGAAGTGCATATGCTAACAAATGACGCGTCCCACTACTTAATTAGTCGATTTAGATGCGTGAGTGAGCGACACTTCAGGTGTGTGGGAGTACAATATGACAGGACTGCGAACATCGAGCTCGACTAGTCGCGTGGATTTATAATCCAACGACCCTTTCCTGTATGGAGATGGACGTCCGCTCTCTCGCGTGTTCTGATAAATTATGAATAGTTGTACAACCAGTGTTGCCGCTTAGGAAAAAAGAAAGTCCCCAGACCTCAATGAAAATGTCCCTAGATATTAAGAAAAAAGTACTCAAAAAAAATCCCTAGAAGTCGCTAAATATTTTAAAATTTTCAATTTTAAAAATATGGTCTAAATAAAGCAACTCTGTCATTTAACTTTGTGAATATTTCACTGTGACAAAACGAACAAAAAGCTTTAGTTGGATCAGTCATAATAGGTTTCAACTACATTTTAAACTCTTCTTGTTGTTCCCATTCTGGTCTATACTTTTGAGCGTATGCCTTCTTTTTTAAAGGAATTTCCACATCCACAATATGATTTTGATGATGAAAACCAGGTTTGTTCTGCGAAAACGTAACAAATAACTTACAAACCAGGCATTCCTTCCTTTGAATCAACGGGATGATGAATGAATGAGAAAAAAATAAGTAGCTATATATTTTGATAGAGTGAGACGCATAAAACCGATCGAACTACATTCTGGTAGGAGATATCCCTAAACACTAATGTCAATTCCGTTGTGCTGCCAGTAACAACTACATTTAAATTTGTACTAAAATATTTTTTGTATTTTTACTATCGAAAAAGTCAATTTTGCAAACGAAAAGTCGCTAAATTTATTTTTGTCGCTAGATGGAAAAAAAAAATGTCACTAGACATATCCAAAATCCGCTAAATCTAGCGACAAAGTCGCTAAAACGGCAACACTATGTACAACAAATCTGGGAGTAATCAAATCACAATGGTATATAAAAGTGTATTGCGTGCATAATTCAAATTTTCAGATGTGCGTAAATACGGTATCGGGGCGCGTCACTCGTGCTTAGACGAGCTATAGCTCGACGAATTGAAGTATGCCGAGTTAAAAATTCTCTATCCTACTGTTTATTATTATATTATTATTACTGTATAATAACTTTAGGCGTTTTCCTCTAAAATTCACAAAGATACTATTGTAGCGCCACTTCAATTTAATGCATTGTGACGGACACTATTTCCTTAGCTCTACCCTATAGTAAAACAGTGAACAAAATGTGAAATACAAAAAGGAGCCAGAGTCGTTTAGTGACTTAAAAAAAACTAAAGATCTTTCGAGACCTAGTATACAGACAGCCTTAAAATAACTCACTTTATTTTCATTTTATGCGTGAGAAAAATAGATAAAACGGGGTATAGAGAAATGTAAAAGGAAGGAAAAAGGAATGTAGAAGGAAAGAATAATGATAATTTTCTTTAAAACTACAATGATTAATTTTTCTTACAAATAACACGCTACATGCTAAAATAAAACAAATAAATAATATCTTTTTAATTTTAACAATTCCGTAGTTTTTTTTTAATTATAATTTCTAAGTTTCTACCATTATTAATGTAAATTAATATTAATAATTAATATAACCAATAATAATAATATTGGAGTTGCATCATCTTGAGTCTTTCCTTGACGCTTCCTTTTTTGTGCTGACCATTCAACCCTGAATGGTTCCCTACCTATGTTACCTGTGTAATCTAGGGGGTGTAACCATCGGGTGTATTTTAAAACTACCCTACGATACATGGTGAACTTCGCTCTTCTAAATATACTGTGATAATTAACACAGCGCCATCTAGTCCCAAAGTAAACAGCAGAGCACTTGTGTTATGGATACTAAACAGCTGATATACTATTTATATAATTTTTTTTGTAAATATACATATTAATTAATATACTTTGACAATCCAAACAGTCATCTAATCCAAAAGTAAACAGGGAAGCGCTCGTGTTATGGATACTAGACAACTGATGTACTAGTTATAGCAACGTCGCTGAAGTAGCGGCAAGTGGGTCTACTTTTAGCCCGGAAACTGGTATTTTTTTTTAACGCTGTAGGACAGCAGACAGGCCGACGGCCCGCTTATAATTTAGCAGTTACCGTCGCCTATAGGTGTTTGCAACGCGAGTGGCATCGCGAACACGCTGCTGTCCCATAAGGGTACAGGATCTTGGGTCATTAATGTCGGAACACAAAGTTATTATGACGGCATACTTAAGACCATAGGCGGTCGCCATCCAGACGGGCTTGAGACCCTACCACGAAGCTAGGGTGGGTTGTTTTGTCGCCTTTTACGACAGGCCGCTCCCGGCCGCAGAGGTTAGTATTCTTTCTCCGCCCCTGCACGGATAAAGGTATATATTACTTTTTAAATAAACTAATCGTCCATCTCTTAGGAGGTCGAAAAAGGCGACATTTAGACTACAGCACTTCGATACCAAATCAGTTTTACCCCCATAGTTTACAGGTCATATGGTGGCCGCATCATTCATGTGGCCCTTCTCGCGAAAGCGACCCCAGAAGCGCTCTTAGCTTGCAACCAGGATTAAATGCGTAAAAGATTATGAATTTTAAACTAAACTTTGAGTATACAGTCTTATTGGGTTAAAATTTTAAACTTTGGTTTAAAAGAGAGCAAAACTTAAATGCTAAACTATCATTTAAGATACAAACATTTTCAAGTATCTCCCATAATTGAGTAATATGTACTCGACGCCAACACAGAGGTGACGGGTTCGATTCCCACCGTGGGTAATACACAATCGTAAGCAGTTAACGTCACCTACGGATGTTTTGCGACGGTAACTGTCTGATGCCGGAACAACACAAGGTTATTTGGCGGCATGTTCGTCGGTTGCCATCGAGATGGGTATGGGACCCTACCTAGCTAGGGTTGTTTTATCGATTTTCACGACATGCCAGGCCCGGCCGCAGGCCCTAGTCCGTCAGAATTCTTACTCCGTCCCTGCACATTATTCGGACATTACTAACCATGACCGGAGAAAATATCGGATAGTGTCGTTATTTACCCTGCCGGAAATCGAACCCGCAGACTCGTGATCGTTATGAACCGAATAATACACCCACCCGATCATAAACTATACAACCTTAGGTATAAATATATTTTCCTAATTAAATAATTAATTAAAAAAAAATTGAGTATTTCGAAATTAACTTCGAGACAATCTTAATTCTACACGACACGCTACCGGGAATTAAAGGATAAATCTAATTTTCCTTTCTGCCAGTGAAAGAGACGATCGATCGGATGCCCTTCACGGATGTCTGGAAAAGTATATTAGATAATTAAAAATAAAATAAGTAAAGTCAACATACACACACTTGTATTGACAGTAACTCAAAGTCTCAATCAACTATTTACACGCACTCAAAGTCACTATCATAAATTGACATTCACCCAAAGTCAAACTCACACGCGTTCAGTCACTATCATAAACTCACACGCACTCAAAATCACTATCACAAACTGATACACACCCAAAGTCAAACTCACACACACACCCAAAATCACTATTAAAACTAACACGCACACGCACTTACACGCACTCAGTCATACTCATACGCGAACACACACTCGAAGTCACAATCATATACATTATACAGACATACAAAAAGTTACAAGCATACACTGGCATGTATTAAATCATATACACACACACACATTTTTATCCGTGCAGGGGCGGAGAAAGAATACTAACCTCTGCGGCCGGGGTCGGCCTGTCGTAAAAGGCGACTAAACAACCTACCCTAGCTACGTGGTAGGGCTTCAAGCCCGTCTGGATGGCGACCACCTTTAGTCTTAAGTATGCCGCCATAATAACCTTGTGCTGTGTTCCGGCATTGGTGACCTAAGTTCCAGTACCTTTATGGGACAGCAGCGTGTTCGCGATGCCACTGGTGTTGCAAACATCCATAGGCGATGGTAACTGCTAAATTCTAAGCGGGCCGTCAGCCTGTCTGCTGTCCTACAGCAATAAAAAAAAAAACACACAGACAAGCACTCGAAGTCAAACTCATACAATCACACATTCAAAGCCACAATTTTACACAGAGCCACTGTACCAGCAGTAATTCTCCTAATCACCACGTAATTACAATCAATGAGACCTTGGTCATAGCAATAAATACACACTCTTCGTTCCGGTTAGTCCCCCAAGTCAAGCAGAGGGACGAAATAGCCAGTTATTAATCAGCACGTTTCACTTGCTTGCGGCACCATCTGGAGAATTACTTTAGCCAAAGTTTGCCTGTTGGGTGCTTTCAAAACCATTTGTGCGTCTTTTAACATCCTCAAGACTTCCTTTTTATTTTCTGCTCAAGGAAATAAATAGTGCCTACTTTACTTTTTTACTGGGGCAATCACTATCTGACCTTAAACGATAAAGGAAAAGTCGCGCCCTTCCTTTATTTACTTTTTCCTTTCTTACTCTTAGCTTTTTCTTTTTGATTGTGACGTCAAGGCACGCATTGCTGCCGCGTGGGCCAAATGGCGTGAGGTAACTTGGTGTCATTTGTGACCCCAAGATGCCGGTAAAGTTGATGGGACAGATCTATAAGACCATCATTAGGCCTGTCCTTTTATACGGCTGTGAAGTGTGGCCGGTGCTAGAGCGACACAGGCAAGAGCTGCGTGTCACGGAGATGAATATGCTGCGGTGGATGTGTGGAGTGACGCGGAAGGACCGCCGTCAGAAACTCCCGCATTCGCGGCAGTCTTCATGTCCGTGACATTGCGGATAAATTCAAGAGTGTCGGCTCCGTTGGTATGGCCATGTTTTACGGCAACCGGGTGCTTACGTGGGAAACAAATGTCTGGCCATGCCGCCTCCGCCGGGCCCCGGCAGTAACCGGTAGACCCAAAAAGTGCTGGCTTGACGTCGTAAAGGGTGATATGCGTGCCAATGGGCTCACTACCAGGGATGCTGAAGATCGTGCGAAGTGGAGAAGAAAAAGTCGGAAAGCGGACCCCGGGCGCCGAAGCGAGAGTTTGGGCTGCAACCGGGATACAACGCAAAGATGATGATGATGACCCTTACCTTTTTCTTTGATCCATTCAAGTAATCCTTGTACATCTCAGATCTTAAGTAACGCGAATAACTGTCGGATTTCATCAAATGGTACACGTGAGCCTGGAATAGTAAACATAGTGATTAATAGTGGTTGGCCGGGGGTCTAAATTCAACCATAATTCATTTAATTTTTTTAAATTTGAACTTTATTAAGGGACTTCTGTGAAAATCTATAACTCTATGATCCAAGATTTTATCATAGCTATTAGCTACTGAGTTAATTTGCCATTTTTCTCTGTCAGTTTGAACACCACCACTGTAATACTTGAAAATGTTTTGCATTGTAGATCCGTTTCGTAACCATATAATAATAATAATAATAAAGCCCTTTATTCAGACCCACTTAGTATCTATTTACAAAGTACTAAAACTAGAAACTATGTATATGCAAAAAGTATGGATATACAATTTTTTTTTATATAGCTAAATTAATCTATTCTATTCTAATAATTATTTTTTGTAAGTCTGTTTGCCAATCGGCAAAGGCCTCCTCCAACCTTTTCCATTCCTGTCTTTCTTGAGCCACTCTATTCCACGTTACTCCTGCTACTTGCCTAATGTCGTCATCCCACCTTTTCTGTGGTCTGCCCCTTTTCCTTTTCATTTCGTAACCATATGTAAACAATATTCTCACAAATAGGCAAAAGTAAATCAATTCAAATTATTTATACAACGTTTCCTTGAGCAAGATGTATTTCACAAATTATAAACAAAAACAATTACAAAGTGTAAGATAAGATACTTTTATTGTCAGAACTGTGTACATACAGAAAAGAGAGTGGGCGGATACAAAAGAAGAGGATGGATTGCATAAAAAAATATGGCAAAAGAAGGTGTGAATTCAGATGACGACTAAGTCACCGCAGGTAGTACGCTTAGAGGCTAGCTTAGTCGTCGAGACGCTTCAATACATAGTGGCCATACTGCCTGGCTACAAAAATCGTGTCCGGTGATCTAAAGTGTGTTTATAGACGTATATTTTGTTGTGTTAAAATGTCTCCCTCAAAATTATCTAAAAAATTGCTTCTTACTGGAGGCACTATCCTCAAATTTCATTCACTTAATCAAAGGTATCGAACATGTTGGGTACATGATATTAACATGTTGAGATCCGTTTATCCGTGCAGGGGCGGAGAAAGAATACTAACCTCTGCGGCCGGGGTCGGCCTGTCGTAAAAGGCGACTAAACAACCCACCCTAGCTACGTGGTAGGGCTTCAAGCCCGTCTGGATGGCGACCACCTTTAGTCTTAAGTATGCCGCCATAATAACCTTGTGCTGTGTTCCGGCATTGGTGACCTAAGTTCCAGTACCTTTATGGGACAGCAGCGTGTTCGCGATGCCACTGGTGTTGCAAACATCCATAGGCGCTGGTAACTGCTAAATTCTAAGCGGGCCGTCAGCCTGTCTGCTGTCCTACAGCAATAAAAAAAAAAAAAGTGATCCAGTGAAGGCGAATTCGTAATATTATACAAAAAACTGCGTAACTACCCCGACAAATGTTTTGACTTAAGTATGACACAAGATACCTTTGATCTTTAAACTTTAAACAGAGGCTATTATTAATTCTTCCATGATGCAACCCAGTAATCCATGCAAAAAACCAACACGACCGTTCACGTCGCTAACCGCTAGGCGACTATCGAGGCGCCAAGCGACCCTCTTAACGAGCGGTGGGGCCGCGTACATAACGTGCCTTGTGTTGGTTCACTAGGATAAGTCATCGAAGCGATCAGCTAACCTCTTGCCGCTAAGCGTGCCACCTGCGGTGGGGCCTTGGCCTAAAGTCCAGTTCGTGCCATACGGCGATGCAAAATGAGTTGTGCTTTTGTATGAAACCGAATGCAGCAGAAATTACGCGACTGACAACTCACAAAGTTACGCTCGTTTGACCTCACCCTAATAGAGGAGAACGGAAGAAGAGAACGAACATGTTGTGCACAAAGAAGACGGTGATAATTGACACAGGCACCATCTATTGCCGAAGTTTTTTCAGACTAGATGGCGCTGTGAGACAATTTGTTATTTATTTATATATGTAAAGAGAATATCGTCTAATTAGATTTAGTGTTCTTGTAATATGGTTTGTTTATGTAACGAGAATATCATCTTTTTAGATTTAACGCGTTTATTGATACTCACTGAAGACTGCGCACTGTCATGTGTCATAGAAGTATGACACATGACATTCGCGTACAAAAAAATAATTTATGTTACAAAGATTTTATTTCTGAGATATAATAATCTAATAAATATAAAAGCAAGAGTTGTGAAAGAGAGACGAATAGTTAACTTTAATTGTCGTTTCTCATTTACAAGGAAACTAATTTGGTTGATTTATTCGGACCATCCATACTTTCAACATCTAATTAATATTATATATATTTAAATGGAAATAAACGTTTAGATTGTGGTAAATACCTGAGCTTGATCGAAGCAGTATCTATCCGGTGTCCCAGATTCGACTTTGACACGGGTAAGCTCCCTGAAATGAACGCATTCGTGTTTAAGCAGCATGAATATGACTAATTTTCATAGTCGTCGACGACCTAGCCGATTGAGCTATTAGAGGATTTTATTTCCAGATTCAGTGTAATCACAGTTTGCGCATTCAAATCCCACGACTGTAAATACGAAAACCAAATATTCTGGTATTTAATCAAGTCTGGTGGGGTGGGTGTTGTGGTATTAATACCAGTGTTTTCTTGCACTTACGCTGCTGGGATCCAGTCTTTTAGGGCGAACGGGCAATATATCCTTCACGCTTGACCAAGATGGGTTAGCGGGTTTCATATATCGGCGATCTCGATGTGCAAGTATCCTCACGATTTTTGACGTGAAACGTCTATTAGTGGCGGGCTAGATCAATGTTAGCGTCGCCGCAGTAAAGAGAGCCAAATCACACCGTGACACACTATCAACTGATTCATGTAAGTTAATTATACTGGGGTGGTTTTTGTGGGTGCACCAGCGACGTGCGTCCCCCTTGTCATGTGTCGGGCGCATTGCATGGTATTTCCAGACTGCCCCGTCGCCAGCCCCACCCTACCGGTATGCATTAAGCATTTCCCACATCAAAACAAGATAAATGCGTCCCTGGATGGCTCACAATATTTTTCTCTCACTTTCAAGCTCTTCTTTTATTGCTGTAGGACAGCAAACTGGCTGACGGCCCACTTACAATTTAGCTGTTACCGTCGCCTATGGGTGTTTGCAACGCCAGTGGCATTGCGAACACGCTGCTGTTCCATAAGAGTACAGGAATTTGGGTCACTAATGCCGAAACACAACACAAAGTTATTATGGCGGCATACTTAAGACCGAAGGTGGTCGCCACCCAGACGGACTTGGGGCCCTACCATGTAGCTAGAGTGGGTTGTTTTGTCGCCTTTTACGACAGGCCAACCCCGGCCGCAGAGGTCAGTATTCTTCTCCGCCTCTGCACGGATACAAGATAATGTGACGTCACAAACGCACCTGCTCGCAGCGTCTATGTTGATAGGCGATGGGGCGTCCGAGGCGAGGAACTCCTTCCATATGTCCCTGGCGCGGGCGGACACGCGACGTATCGGGAGGGCCTTCAGCTCTTGGACGGCCAGCCAGAACCTGGTCATCATACAGGACAACTAACTCTTGACAACTTCAGCTACTTCTTGACTTGACAACTTGATCTTTCAGCTACTTCTCATGCGGAAACTACCCTTAATATCTAGCACGGTTAATAATATCCACTCGGATGGAGACATAAACCCCTCCCCATTGCTTTCGGATAGTAGAGAAACCTTGGGGTAGTTTGAGTGGGATATCAGCGACGAGTGTCTTTTTTGATCCATACTACCCCACCGCGAAACCCCATTCAAGAAATGTATATTACTCACACAGCTAACTCAGCTCGACCGTATGTCCAGCGTCAGATGGACATACGGTTTCTTAGATCGAAAAAAGGAAGTTCCGAGGAAGTCTCAAGTAAATAAAGTGCCTAAAAAGGAAGTATTAAGGAACGACCTCGTTCAGTTTTGTCACAGACCATTGACAAACACCCAGAATAAAATATTTGCGGATTATACAAACATATTGTCTGGCATGGGGTTTGAACCTATACCCAGAACCAATACAACGTATTGTCGTATCATTGAGTCAATATCAAATACTGTTGTAAATATAATTTTAGGTTTGTAAGAGGTCCCACCAAGACCTACTAGGTACCAGCCACTGGGGATCCCATGCGCTTGATCGTATCGGGAGCGGGCACTATGGATGCACACTAATTTGCTCCCCTTTTTGGTGTTTGGCAAGGTCGGGGGCAACGGTTGCCTCTGCACGCGCAGTTCGAAGTGGACTGTGCCGCGGGGAATGATGGCCTTGAGCGATCGCCAGCGGCATGGTATCATGGTACCTTTCATAGCGGGTAGGGTATGGATAATATGGTAAGCGGGGTGTGGGAGCGGGAAGGAGAAGACCGGTGCACGCTCAACGGCCGGCGTATACAGAGGTTTTGCGAAGGTCTTGGTGGGGTATCCTAATGTAGACCAAAAATTCAATATTATATACAGGATGACTTTGACAAACCCGTCCAAATGTTTTTTACGCACTAAATCATTCTCAATCATCATTTAAGGAACCCATTTTTGCAAAAAAAAATTGTATGTCAAATTTTCATCATAAAATATTTCATATACGATCATTGATTCAATCGTACAGAATAATCATATGGTGCAAACAGCGTACGTTAACCTGTTATTACCTGTCTCTGTCACACCCGCGTAAATGAGTAGTGCGTATTCGCTCGCCCGGTTCAATGCCGCCGTCCTCGGCCTTTTACTAGGTCAGATGGAGAGGTCATTGACACTCTAGCGCCATATTATGTAAATTGCGAGTTCTTTGAATGACTTTGTGATGCTGATTACTCAACATTTTTGTACTATGTGATATAAAACTAAAATACATGTTTCTTATAACTTTTACTAAATATTCTTCTGTGTGAATTTGGACGGGTTTGTCAAAGTCAACCTGTATAGGCTATTTAGGGTAGATAAGGAGAACTATCTCATATGGAGAGAAGTTGAAAAAGTGTCCATCTGTAAGATGTAAATTATAGTTCTAAAACCCGCCAGAAGGCAGCGCCAGTGTAGCTACGGTGTATGTTATGAATATAGCTGCAAATAACGCAATATGCAGTGACAAAAATTCTCTATACACTTTTTCAAACACAGAGATAGTCTTCTTACATGTAACCATAGTATCTCTATAATATAGGCACTAACTTGAGATTCTCGCCACTAAACTCCTTGGAGAGGAATTTGGCGAAATGGTCCTTCCCGGCCGGATCTTGCAGCAGCTCCCGAAGACCGAAAGACCAGCGGCGGACACGGCGCAACGGCAGCGGGTCTTTGCTGTACAAAGTGTAATGAACCCAGTCATAATAGATGGCAAGTTAACATCGTATCTTTATCCAACATTTCTTTTTAAAAGTGATGTCACGACCACTGATTTGACAAATTAAGCTCGCGATTAATTTTGTGTTAAAAAAAACCTGTGCGTCTTGGGACGCCCGACAGAAGTGATAACTTAAACTAATCTAAGTTGAACTATTTAATATTGAAATTGTTTAACTTGAGAAAGGCTTAGGTTATTACTTAAATTTTATGTATATTAATATGATAATGTAAGAAAATGTTATTTATTAATAAATCAAAAATAAGTTTAAGAATTTCCAATTTTTCCAAAGACTATTTCAAAATTATATTAAATTATTCCCTAATATAGATTCTTTAAAAAGAAAAAAAAACTAAACTGTATTTCATTGTAATAAAATTTGAATAGATCTAGCGCTGTGGGTTTGAGTGAGAGAGTAGGAGCCTGCATACCGCTGCCGTATGCGTGAGAGAAAGGGAAGCCATACAGACTGGCGCCGTCACGCGTTACGTAACGAAACGGTTTACCCTCACATAAGAAGTTATCACTTCAAAATATCAAATCATTCTAAATTACATTGATAGTGTTAACATTTTAAAACGTTTTCTTTAAATAAACTACACGTGTTATTTGTTGTGGATGTAAACGTTAACAATAACTAACTGCCTTTAAAACATTAATTCACGAACAATTCTGTGCTTTTCTTTCCTCTGGGAGGGTAGATGTAACAATATTTGCGATAACCATAAGCTGTAAAGTATCCGATATATGATATTTACGTATATAATTAACAGTAAAAAATCGATATGATTAAATATTCGGACTGTTGAAAATATCACGCAACGGCGGCGGGTGCCGCTGTGTGTTCTACATGTCCGCTGGTATTTCATAAAGTATGTATAGCAAGCTCAGATACGGCGACAGATCTTACGATATTGGTTAGACGCCTCATCCTATCCGTTTTTCCCTGCGTACCCGCAAGTTAATTTAGATGCTGCGGCGCCTGACGGTGGTTTTCGATAAAACTACTCGACCACCGCCGCGCCGACCACACGTACCGTCGAGTCTTAGTTAAATCCGCACGAGATTTTATATTGTGGACCGCTGATTATAAAGTCTTAGACTACAAACCGCAGAACCAGCCGTGGAGGGTAGCAGATCGTAGAACCTCAGGTGAGTCGCCGCTCTTTCTGACTTGCTGGGTACATATTTCCGTCTCCTTTCCACGTTAATTATCGAACCCGCACTACCTTTGTTTCCTGCACCGCGGCTACCATCTTTCGAGCCCTAAGCCCCACCAGATATCAAAGCACAATTTTTTTGAAGCTGTAGTTGTGTAGTACCCATAACACAAGCACTCTGCTGTTTACTTTAGCACCAGATGGCGCTATGCATTTTTTTTTTAAATTTAATTTAAAAATAAATGTTTTCATGGAATATGAAAAGGAAGTCGATATAATTGGACTTACCTCTGTTTCTCTTGTTCCCACAGCTCGGTGGTGTCGTTGATCCATGGGTTTGGCCATTCGGGGGGTGTCAGGAATGCGTCGTACTCGGCGTATTGCTCGCAGTACGCTATGAACCTGAAAAGGTTTCGATTTCATTTCTTAAATAGGACATCGCTTGGAGCCCTAACTTTGAAACGAGCAACACATTTTTTTTTTAATTCTCGTGTATTTTTTTCACAGTCACTCAGATCAGAACAAATTATATCATTCAGATACGCAGTAATCGAACCTTCAGATAACCGTACCGGACCAATAGCGTAGCTTTATCGTCGTTTGGTTTAGCCTTCCAAGATTGTTTCAGTAGTTCCATTAAAAATAAGCACACTTTATAAAAATCTTGTGACATTTTTTTCTTCGAGGAGAACTAATTTCTGATTCCCCCTCGTTAGGGGTACTACCCCTAACCCAAGAAAAGATAAGGCATTATATTAAAAGAAACATTATTTCTATAAATAAATTTATATATTGCAATAATAAAAAATAAAATATTGCTGATTTTTTTAAGAATAGTTTTTTTTTAATCTAAATAATAACTTAAGTTCTTCTCGACAATAAGTTACATTTCCACTACAACAGATTGTCTTTCGACAAAGGCCTCCACTGGGGCTTTCCGATTTTTTGATATTTGGAATACGTAGCCATTCTGGGTAAGCTGACTTCGTAAAACCATCTTCCCAACGTTTAACACGTTCACGCACAGGGGCGAATGTCTACGTTTTTTCGCCTGAGGCGGGACTGACGTATAATGCGAGATCACAACAGTTCGAGGCTTCGAATGCACTTGTGGTGTACATAATAAATATATTTAAAATTAAATATATATTAAGATTAAAAATTATATTTAATATTATATAACATTATCATATATTAGAAATAAATTAAATCGCTCGCCGCTTATGTTCCGAACCGCCGCCGCTCACTTATCAACATCGAGGCGATGCGCGTGTGTAGTGTGATAGTTAAACCGCCCCACGGAACAGTCAAGTGTGACCCACCGGTGGGTCACGCCGCCCTACGGAACAGTCAAGTGTGACCCACCGGTGGATCAAGGCGCCCCACGGGACTGTCAAGTGTGACCCACTGGTGGGTCACGTCGCCCTACGGAACAGTCAAGTGTGACCTACCGGTGGGTCACGCCGCCCCACGGAACAGTCAAGTGTGACCCACCGGTGGGTCAAGGCGCCCCACGGAACTGTCAACTTCCTTTATTTTCACTCTCAACGCCATTTTAATCATCTACAAATTGTTTGTACTTTTTCAAACTTGGTTCTTTAAACTTCATTCGTTTTACGTTTACCCTATTTCTTCTACTCGCTTCCAACACACTTCTTTCCATGCCATTCTGAAAGATATTTATCTTGCTTTGTTGCTGTTCAGTTAGGGCCCATGTTTGGCAATTGCAACAGTAACTCGTAAATCATCAAAAGGAAAAGTTTGTAATAATAATATCAAGTATTCTTCTTCTTCGTCGTAACCTCATGGCTGAGGGTCGTGACCACCATAAGCTGCATCTCGGGTCAGGTCTCTCCACGCTTCTCTGCTTTGGGCCAAATGAATAGCTGAACTGCAGTATTGCGTCAGTCCACCGGGTGGGTGTTCGTCCTCACTCCTTCTCCCCTCAACTTGATCCACTAGTATAAGTTTCTCAAGATTTTTAGGCTCCCGGCGGGCCAAGTGACCGAAGAACGAGAGAGATCTCCGGAGACATATTGTGGAAAGGCGTGCCTCCAAATTAAGCTCCTGCAGAATTGATACGTTAGTGTGACGCGCAGTCCACGGAATACAAAGCATTTTGCGTCAGCATCAATTCTGGATCTCAATTATCCGTGCAGGGCCGAAGAAAGAATATTAACCTCTGCGGCCGGGGTCGGCCTGTCGTAAAAGGCGACAAAACAACCCACCCTAGCTATGTGGTAAGGCCTCAAGCCCGTCTGGCGACCACCTTTGTGTTAAATATACCACTATAATAACCTTGTATTGTGTCCCGGCATTAGTGATCGCGATGCCACTGGCGTTGCAAACACCCATAGGCGACGGTAACTGCTAAATTATAAGTGGGCTGTCAGCCTGTCTGCTGTCCTAGAGCAGAAAACAATCTCAACCGAGCCTTTAGTGTCCATGTTTCAGATGCATAAAGAAATATAAATAAAAATCAGTTTCATTTCTAATGAAAAGACTCCATCCAACGGCGCGCAGTTCGTGTTGTCGACGATCCCATACTCACAGACGGTCCAGACACGCTTGGACTTCGGAGAGACTTTGCGTCTCTTTGCGTATTCTACCCTCTGTACAACGGGGAGTGTTCTGAAGAGCTATTTAGATTGGTGTCCTTGGAGCCTCTTCTTTCTCGTACGAAACGGTTCTCGTGAACGTTCATGTTGCGTACTCTCAGGATCTGGAATGAGCTTCCGGCTGAGGTTCTCTACGATATGGGGTTCTTCAAAAAAGGCGTTATAAAATTTCTTCGAGGCCGGCAGCGCGTTGGTAATGCCTCTGGTGTTGCAAACGTCCATAGGCGACGGTGACCACCTGCCAGGGTGGGCCGTTTACCTGTCTGCTGAACTCTAGGTATAAAAAAAAAATCTAATTCACTCACGCACTCGTTTCTCACACTCGTGTAACTCGTTCGCATATAGATTCACTCACATTTCAGCCACCTTGCTGCCCCTGATGTTGCGTCTCTCGATCCTGGCCTTCAGCATGGCGACCTGCCTCCTCGCCGCCTCAATCTGCTGCTCTATGGACGGTTGATCCTTAACAGGTGCAGGGCACCTTATCGATATCTCCGTTTGGGATGATTCTCCTAAAATATGACACAATTTTTTATTGCTGAGGAGCAACAGATATGCTTGAAGGCCTACTTAAAGTCCGACATGATACTTTCCCCCAGGGACACACCAATGTATCAAGAATCGTTGGAGTGTTTTTTTTTTTGCAAATGTTTTTTGGAAATAACATAAAAATAATGGGCGACCTATGGAAACAACAATATACTTATCATTTTCCGAGATGTCGAATGGCAGACAGATTTTAAAAAACAACTTCTTGAAAAGGCAATAAATTCTATGTTTTTGTAGTAAAATTTCTTTAGCACCGTTAACATATATATATATATATATATATATATATATATATATATATATATATATATATATATATATATATATATATATATATATATATATATACCTAGTCAGGTCATAAGTATTGTCACACAGTAAAAACTTTTCTTTTAGAATGCTGGCCACAAAAAAGTTTATTGAATTAGAATTTCGAATTGTTCATGAAAATAAAAATGTATAACTTTTAGAATTTTACTCATTTTTAAATATGGAGTGGACGCTTAAAGAAGACCGTGTTGCAGTTATTGCGTTGCATCGTTGCGGTTACGCGCCAATTCAAATTTTTAACATACTGAAAAATTTGAATATTACCAAAAGATTCGTTTATCGTACCATCAAACGATACAATGAAGACTCTAGTGTAGATGACAGGTCAAGAAGTGATCGCCCTCGGTCTGTTAGGACTCCAGCAGTGATAAAAGCTGTGAAGGCACGAATTCAAAGAAATCCCAAACGTAAGCAGAAACTGTTGGCCCTTCAGATGGGGTTAAGCAGAACCACGGTGAAAAGGGTGTTAAATGAAGACTTAGGGCTTCGGGCATATCGAAGAAAAACAGGACATCGTTTGAATGCTCGTCTAATGGACCTGAGACTGAAGAGATGCCGCGCTTTGTTGAAGCGGTACGCGGGAAAAAAATATCGGGAAATTCTTTTTTCGGATGAAAAAATGTTTACCGTAGAAGAGAGCTACAACAAACAAAATGATAAGGTGTACGCACACAGTAGTGAAGAAGCGAGCAACCGTATTCCGCGTGTCCAACGAGGTCATTTTCCATCCTCGCTCATGGTATGGTTGGGAGTTTCTTATTGGGGCTTAACAGAGGTACATTTTTGTGAGAAAGGTGTAAAAACGAATGCTGTTGTGTATCAAAATACAGTCCTGACGAACCTTGTGGAACCTGTTTCTCATACCATGTTCAATAACAGGCACTGGGTATTCCAACAAGATTCGGCGCCAGCTCATAGAGCGAAGAGCACACAAGACTGGCTGGCGGCGCGTGAAATCGACTTCATCCGGCACGATGACTGGCCCTCCTCCAGTCCAGATTTGAATCCGTTAGATTACAAGATATGGCAACACTTGGAGGAAAAGGCGTGCTCAAAGCCTCATCCCAATTTGGAGTCACTCAAGACATCCTTGATTAAGGCAGCCGCCGATATTGACATGGACCTCTTTCGTGCTGCGATAGACAACTGGCCGCGCAGATTGAAGGCTTGTATTCAAAATCACGGAGGTCATTTTGAATAAACTTTAATGTCATAAGAATCTATGTTTTGTTAAGTTCATTTTGGTATATGAATGGTTACATAATTAATAAACTTGTTACAATTATTTTACATTAAACATGTGACAGAATTTATGACCTGACTAGGTATATATATATATATATATATATATATATATATATATATATATATATATATATATATATGTATGTATTCTGAGCTGGTACATTGTTGAGATTTAAAAAAAAAATTATATCAAAAATTAAAAAAAAAACGATGGAAACTTAATTTTATTTACCAGTTGATATTTTTTTGACTTTAAAAAAATATTCTATATATGAATTTATATTGAATAAAAAAAATTGAATTTCAATGAAATGAAAAAGCGACACCAAAAAGAGAAAAAAAAACATATTTATGAATAGGATTTAGCATGCGAGAGAATGAGATTGAATACAAGAGTATGTCTTTCATATAATCTTCGTCTCCTCTTTGTTCGGGCTTTTGTATTTATTAGTGTTGTATGGGCCTGCATATAACCTACTTCTTTATAGTTTCACTTCTGCCGGGTGTGAATTACGCACATAGAATATTTTTTGTTCCACATGGCCAGGTTGTACTATGGGACCGCGCGGGTCCTTACATTTTTTTTATTGCTGTAGGACAGCAGACAGACTGACGGCACGCTTAGGATTTAGCAGTTACTGTCGCCTATAGGTGTATGCAACGCCAGTGGCATCGCGAACACGCTGCTGTCCCATAAAGGTACAGGAACTTGGGTCACTAATGCCGGAACACAACACAAGGTTATTATGGCGGCATACTTAAGACCAAAGGTGGTCGCCATCCAGACGGGCTTGAGGCCTTACCACGTAGCTAGGGTGGGTTGTTTTGTCGACTTTTACGACAGGCCGACCCCGGCCGCAGAGGTTAGTATTCTTTCTCCGCCCCTGCACGGATAAAACATTGGTTAGAAGAGTCGAAACGGTATCCTTCGGCCGCCTAAGAGCTTCTGTGGTGATCGAGGCCATGCGGGCATACGGTGTCCAACGCGGCCTCTTAGGCCTGATGTATTGATGGTGACAATGTGTCCGCCGCGGCCCAGGTATAAACATTGTTTCTAGACTGGCACTCAACGTGTTAAGAACCGTCAGTGAAAATATATAGAACACCATGTATATTTTAGTAACTCACCGTTCTCTTTTACGGAGTTCTCTGCGTTCTTCTTTTGAATCTCCTCTTCGCTCTCTTGTGGATTTGTTATAGTCACGATTGGATTATTCTACAAAGTATAATAATTAAAATGAGGATATATATTACTCTGGGACAGCAGACAGGCTGACGGACCGCTTAGAATTTAGCAGTTACCATCGCCTATGGGTGTTTGCAACGCCAGTGGCATCACGAACACGCTGCCGTCCCATAAGGGTACAGGAACTCTGGTCACTATTGCCGGAACACAACACAAAGTTACTATGGTGGCATACTTAAAACCAATGGTCGACAAACAAACGGGCTTGGGGTCCTACCACGTCGCTAGGGTTGTTTTGTCGCCCTTTACATGCCGATCCCGGCGGCAGAGGTCAGTATTCATTCTCCACCCCTGCACGGATAAAAATATAAACTACACTACTACGAAATATATACTAGGAATGAGTGAGTGTGAAAAAGAAATAAATAAATTATTATTAAAAATATAAAATAAACATTAACTTAAATATTTATTCTTAGTCAGTCACCATGACTGAATGAGTGTATAGCAGTAATGAGTGAGTAAGTAACGGGAATGAGTGAGTGTATACTAGGTATGAGTGTGTATATACTAGTAAAGAGTAAGTGTATATCAGGTATGAGTGAGTGTAGACCAAGTATGAGTGAGTGTGTAATTGTGTATACTAGGAATGAGTGAATGTATACAATTGTGAACACTTGTAGGCGTGGCCATCTGTAGACAAAGGAACCGGTCCAGATTCCTTTCAACAATACGTATTTACTCGTTACCCATTCGTTTGAACTCATGTTACCTTAAGATTGTGCTGCATTATCAGCTCCTGGCACTGGCGGAGACGGCGCGCCTTCAACGCGTTAATACGCGACAGCTTCCTCGGGTCCAGCTCGGTTGTGTTCACACACCCTGGCTGCGGAGACAGGCTACTCAATATTGTGTTACCGAAAATTAACAAGGCATCCATGATCTGTCTGTCTTACTTAGTAAGTTCGAATCTAGACCAGGAGCCGAAGTACTTTATTTTAGTGGTGGGCGATTATGAATGATTGGTATAATCGAATTACTAATAATAATAATAATATTTTGTGACAATTCACACAGCGCCATCTAGTCCCAAACTAAGTAGCATAGCACTTGTGTTATGGGTACTAGACAACTGATATACTACTTATATACTTTTTTTTTAAATAAATACATATTATACATAAACACCCAGACGCGTAGTACTAATGTTGATAATCGATTATGAAATTAATATAATCTATTTTTATTTTAGCTTTTGAGTATTACAGACTGACGCTTTTTTGGTGGAGTCATTTAATAGTAAGTTTACTTATCATGAAAACTATATTCTTAAAGTGTGAGGCCATGATTATTGATTTATTACACTTTGTTGTTGTAACATGCGCTATTTAATTTCAAAAATTCAGATAAATATTCGTGCGAGCGAGAGGGCGCACAGTGCTGTCCCTTCCCTGCGCTGCCTCCCCAGTCGACTGACCATCGTCTCTCGCTGCATCGATTCGCGACCCCGACTAACTAACTAAATTAGTAACTAACTAACCTGTTATAATTGAGATTTCTCGAGACATCTTCGTAATCGAATGATTTCATTAGTATATCTCATAATCGCCCACCGATACTTTATTTAAAGTATACAACAATAATGGTACCAATGACACAGTGCCTATTTAATACACCACATATACGGACAGCAGTGTGTTCGCAGTGCCCCTAGCGTCGCAAACTATAGGCGATGGTAACATATTATCAAGTGGTCCGTCAGCCTACTTGTTCGTCAGCAATAAAGTCAGCTCATTAACATATTAAACACCTCTGACCGCGGCCTATTAGTTATTATGTTACAATATAGTCGTAAAAGACTACAAATTCTACTCCTTCTGCTACTTGTGACATTGTTGATAAATTCCCATGTTCTTACAAAGATCTATATCACTCACCATCGGTCTATGTACATCCCAGAACGCCCTTTCCTGACTATCCAACACTTTCCTTTCCAATTTGTCCCGTTTTTTGTCTACCTAAAATTATAATTATATATTATTTTGTCTACCTATAATTATTATACAATATATAATAAATGGGAAATAATTAAGTTCTTAAACTAATGTAGTGCTAAATAATTTTGAGTCGGCGCCAAACAAGCAAATTAATTAATTACGGAAAGCGTGATGTGCCGCGGCGGCGCAGCGTGACACGCCCCTTCGCCGGAAAATGCCGAGCGTTTACGAAGTTAATGTCAGCCTCAGCGAGACAGCAACCCGAACGGGCACACACGTGAGGGCACTGGCGCCGACTCAAAATTGCTTAGGTATACTTACATTAGTTTAAGAACTTAGATATTAAGGTTAATAAAGGTTTATTATTTTTTTCTTTTCACTTTTCTTTTGTTCAGTTACTGTTTGGAAAAAAATTATCGAAAATCGTATTTATAATTTGTTAAGTGAAAACTCGAGGGAGATGGGGAGGGGTGTGGTCTTCTCTTTCTCATATACTACAGATGGTCATCAAAGGGCGGTAAAAAATTTTCAAAAATAAGTCACGTGATACGTTCCCGAACTACTTACTATCAAGTGGGCCATCAGCATTAAAACAGTAAGCAGCAGATCGCTTGTGTTATGGATAATAGACAACTGATATACCATTTGTACACATTTTCCTACCTTGCTCTGAGCCTCCGCCTGCATGAATATGAATTCCCATTTCCTACTGAACATCTTCTGGAGCCTGGCCAAAGACTCCGCTTCGTAGTCCGCCAGTTCCAGGCGGGCTTTATTCTGCATCGTCCGCTTGCAGAGGTATACCGCTGTAATAAATAACACATACGGCAGAAGTGAGACTTCAGAAAAGTAGCCTACGAGAGAACGAGTTTTATTGTTGAGGATAAAAAGACTCGTCGACGACCCACTTAATATAAGCAGTTACCGTCGCCTATAGATGCACCGCGGACACAGCTGTCCCATAATGGTACAGGAACTTGGGTAACTAATGACGGAACACAAGGTTTTTGGAGTTTACTCCTTAAGAATCGATTTTCATATATAAGGCGCCCGGTATGGGAAAAATGCGAGAGTAAAATCTACTAATGAATGACCTCGTTACGTTTTTGGTGCGCGTGCACCGGAACACACTAAACAAAACAAAACGATGTATCTCTTAAGGCAAAAATTACTTTATTTGTTACAACTTAAGGTTGATTTCACATTAAATGTTGTTTAACATATGTCTTTTCATTTGTAAGTGACAAGAGTAATTTATTGCTTTGCTCATTTTATATGACGAAAAGTATTAGATAATGTTTTGGAGATTTGTGACTTTATTACTAGGTGCCATAGTTGTAATTAGGTTGAACTTAAAACTGTTTTAAAACTTTTTATACATATATGTATATTATTTTCATTAATTTGTTAATTTATCCTTTCATATGATATTAATCTTTTTTCAGTTAAATAAACTCTTTCTGCGTATGTTTAGACAATCGTACTTAAGTAGTAAACTCCAGTCGTGCGTCGGAGCTGACACACACAGTTTTTTTTAAACTAATTTGGACTATATTATAATTTCTGTAAGCCTATATCAAATTAAATTGCTTTTTATTGCACCAAACATTATAAGGGTGAAACTTAAATACTACAAACTTATATAAAAGGACTAAAAGTAGATAAAATAATTGATTCCACTTGCTCCAAAACTAGATCTATCTGTATCTCTGGGGCAAGTTTCTTCTCCCATTTTTAATTAACTCATTTTGCATAAATGAATATTTATATTTTGTACAATGTGAGTTATTATGCGTGAGTGCGAGGAATCGTTTGTGCGCACGCGTGTATGTGCGCGTGTGTGTGTGTATGTGCGTGTACTTATGTCTACACACCTACGTGTAAATGTTTCTAGCTAGCATAAATATTATTTTCCAACTTGAATAAAATTGTCTGTCTCTGAATAGTCCATTTTTAATAGCCATGATTTTAATTTGTTTTTAATTTCAAATTTATTTAATGTTGCTATGTGAATTTCTATATCAACTTTGGTTATTTTGGCAACATACTTAAAACCAAGGGTGGTTGCTTTACAGACGGATATGGGGTACCACCACGTAGCTAGGGTTTTTAGTCGCCTTTCACGACAGGCCGACCCCGGCCGCAGAGGTTAGTATTCTTACTTCTCCCACGCACGGAGAAAATCAGTATCAGGTGTATTAGAATTATTATAAGGTTTATTATTTTTATAATATTTTTACCAAGCTCAAAAATTATTTTACATTTTAATGCATTTTAATTATATTTTATAATATCATCATCATCATCATCTCAGCGTTCAGCCCGGTTGCAACCCAAACTTTCGTTTCAGTGTCCGGGGTCCGCTTTCCGACTTTTTCTACTCCACTTCGCACGGTCTTCAGCATCCCTGGTAGTGAGCCCATTGGCACGCATATCACCCTTTACGACGTCAAGCCAGCACTTTTTGGGTCTACCCCTCCTGCTGGGGCCCGGCGGAGGCGGCATGGCCAGACATTTGTTTCCCACGTAATCATCCGGTTGCCGTAAAACGTGGCCGTACCAACGGAGCCGACACTCCTGCAATTTGTTCGCAATGTCACGGACATGAAGACTGCTGCGAATGCGAGAGTTCCTAACGCGGTCCTTCCGCGTCACTCCACACATCCACCGCAGCATATTCATCTCCGTGACACGCAGTTCTTGGCTGTGTCGCTCTAGCACCGGCCACGCTTCACAGCCGTATAAAAGGACAGGCCTAATGATGGTCTTATAGACCTGTCCTTTCAACTTTACCGGCATCTTGGGGTCACAAATGACACCAGTTACCTCACGCCATATTTGTCTCCTTTTAGTTAGAAATATCCGGATGACCGCCCCCCGACCAATCAAATTCCAAATAATTTTATACATTCACTAATAATATATTTAATAAATTAACATTAATCGTCTATAGGCTGTGATTATATTCTTGTTGGTCTTATTGAATTTCAAAATTGACAATAACAAGGAATGAAACTTTGGAATTGTTTTTACTTATTTGTATAGTGTTTAGGCTTATTTTGAAGATAATTGTTTAAAAAAACAAACCGTCAGGATATATGAAAGGAATAAACAAGGGTTTTGTACTCACAGTTGTTTCATCACATTACACATCACGTCATCAATTTTGAGTTCTATTTGTATCCTAATTTTGCCCGCGGGACTTGATATGCACAGTTTTAATATTATTTAGGATATTTTTTGGTGGCAGACACTCGCACCGCCGCACACGCTAATGATATTCTACCTCTAGGTGTCACGTCGATCGATAGGTTTTGACGTTTTGCCTTTGCCGCGAAGATACAAAGGAAGGAAAGTGGAATGATTTAGGAATGACAAGCCTGTTCATATAGGTTATTTATAATTTGGGAAATACATCTTGCTCGAGTATAAAGAATATGTTGTGTAAATAATCCGAATTGATTTACTCTTGCCTATTTGTGAGAATATTATTAACGAAACGGATCTACAATGCAAAATATTTTGAAGTTTCACAGTGATGCTGTTCAAACTGATGTAGAAAAATGGCAAATTAACTGAGTAGCTATAATAAAACCTTGGATTATAGAGGTATTAACAAAAGAAACCCAATAAAGTTCAAACTTAAAAATTAAATGAATTATGATCGAATTTCGACCCCTGAGCGACCAGTAGTAGCAATAGAAAATTCTCACCATAGTCCGTGTTCTCCGGTTCCCATTGATTCGAGGGCCAGAAGTATGGTGTTTGGAATCTATAAAAAAACATTTACATTAAAAAAATAATAAATAAAAGCTAAACATGTAACGGTAATGGTGACCAACTTATGTCGGTAAAGCACCTATCTTGGCAGTTGTCAAGAATGTCGTGAATTAATTAATTAAAATTAATTAATAGTTAAGTTCGTATTTTTAATTAATTATATAATAAAAATTGTAAATTTAGGAAGATGGAATTGACAAATTGAAAAAATACTTTAACTGTCGTTTCTTTATGGGAAGGTATCACAATATTATTTCAGTTTTTTTTTTCAACGAAAAGAACCCCATGGCCTTTACGTTGGTCTTTATTAGATAACCTTACCTATAATAGGTGTTATCATTCTTCACCGTCAGACAATGATCATCGATAGGGAACAAGTAGCCGTGGGCTGCGAGGAGGTGGGCCAGGTGCAGGGCCTCCCATGTCTCCTCCAGGCGGAAGTGTCGTGTCAGCCAGGAGACCAGGTCCGAGCCGGTGAACACCTTGGAAAAATATTTACTATATTTTTTTTATAACTGTAAGAGAGCAGACAGGCTGACGGCCCGCTTTGAATTTAGCAGTTACCATCGCCTATGGGTGTTTGCAACGCCAGTGACATCGCGAACACGGTACTGACCCATTAGGTACAGGAACTTGGCTCACTAAAGCCGGAACACAACACAAGGTTATTATGGCGGCATACTTAAGACCAAAGATGGTCATCATCCAGACGGGCTTGGGGTCCTACCACGTAGCTAGGGTGGGTTGTTTTGTCGCCTTTTAGGACAGGCCGACCCCAGCCACAGAGGTTAGTATTCTTTATACATAACGGAACCGCCCCTCGGGGAGGCACGCTTATATATTACAAGCGGGGGGGCATTACTGCCTCCCCGCTGCTCCCCGCCGCCCCACCCCCGGATATTCGTCGGCAATCGAACCGAACTTCGGTCGCGTATAATAATAATTTGCCGCTGAATTTACGTACGACCGAAGTTACGTTGTACGCTATAACGCAACGTAATTTCGGCATAGTGTGTCGTCAGTAATTTAAATAGCATTGCAGGCGTAATCATGCCGAACTTCGGTCGCGTACTTTCGGCATAGTGTGTTTAGACACTTAGTCGGCGAGGTGCGACCCACTGCCCCTTGCGTGCGTCCATGTCAGTGAAATTGACGCTTTTGTTTGACGTTGACATTTCGTGTAAACATAATATGTAGTTTTCCAATTATAGAGCATAATACGACTCAGTGGCGCACAATGCCGAATTATGCTTATGGTGTTGATTGGAACGTGAATTAGTTTTCAAATGCACCAGCAGAGTGCACCATCCATACTTACATTTTTTTTAACACAGTTTGAATTAACTTGGATTATTTCCAAAAAAAAAACGAAACGAAAGCTTTAAAATTTTTTTCTACAATAAACAATATTACTAACGATAATATATAAATAAAATGTCGATCTAGGCCAACTTAAAGAAAAAACACTTGTTAATTTTTTGTCACTGAGTTGGTATCGATTGCACGCATCACTTTTGAGAGTGCTCGATTGTGCGAAACGTTGCTGTAGTTGAAACATTCAACGTTGAAGCATTATGTCGCATAATGCGCTGTAATTGGAAAACATAGTACATAGTTTAAATCGCAAACACTTACAGATGGTATCTTGCTCATGAAACTCTTGACCGTCCTGACAGGCACACCTGTGTTCTCGTCTTGCATCTTATCAATTATGGCTTCCATCTGAAAAGTTCGATAGTTTACAAGATTTTCGTATTCTTTTTATTGCTGTAGACCAGCAGATAGGCTGACGGATCACTTAATAGGGGCTAAATTTTCTCCTTGCAGGGGCGGAAAAAGAATCCTAACCCCCGGGGGTAATCTGTCGTCAAAGGCTATTAAACAACCCTAGCTAGGTGATAGAGAATCTCCAAGCCAATCTGGACGCCAACTAACTCTAACTATCTAACTATGCCCCTATAATAACCAAAAATTCATAGACGATGGTAACTGCTACATTAGCCAATGGATATTAGTGTGGCCAGAGGCACCGCTTACGTACTGTCCGCGTGGGGGTAGTGGAGCTTGGAACACAACACGAAGTTTGGAGAAGGTTTCCATCAAGATGGGCTTGGAGTATGGACCACCTAGCTTTTTTATTACACAGGGGTCAGTATTCTTAACCCGGGGAGGGTCCTATCCATGGCAATAATATAAATAATTTTTATCCGTGCAGGGGCGGATTACTAACCTCTGCGGCCGGGGTCGGCCTGTAGTAAAAGGCGACAAAACAACCCACCCTAGCTACGTGGTAGAGTATCAAGCCCGTCTGGATGGCGACCACCTTTGGTCTTAAGTATGCCGCCATAATAACCTTGTGTTGTGTTCCGGCATTAGTGACCCAAGTTCCTGTACTCTTATGGGACAGCAGCACTGGCGTCGCATACACCCATAGGCGATGATAACTGCTAAATTCTAAGCGGGCCGTCAGCCTGTCTGCTGTCTTACAGCATTAAAAAAAATAACAGGCCCACTTAATGGTAAGCAGTTACCGTCGCCAACTAATGTTTGCGACGCTAGATGTACCGCGAATACGCTGCAGTCCGATAGGAGTACCTAATGCGTCTCTAAACCTGGGTCACTAATGCCGGAACAAAACACAAAGCTTCATACTTGTAGGCTAACTTGGGGGGGGGGGGCCCTACTTACGCCTCTGCAAGGAGAAAAATTTAGTTAAGATTTCAGTAAAATTCGTTCTAACGAGCGGTATACATCGCAAAATGAGTAACTATGCTAAATTTCAATTCAATCGGGTGTATAGTTTTAGAGATCTCGTGATGAGTGGTTTTTTGATTTTTTATTTCGCTTTTTTTTTGTATTATAAAAATAGGTGATTTGGCAATTAAGTAATAAATAAAAAATACGTGATCTTAAGGCGCATTTTCACTGGTCGATAAAATCGGTCGTTAGCCCGAATGCGGAGACTACGCATGCGGGCTAAGTACCAATAAAATTCATCGGTCGATACAAAGCATGCGGGGACTCCCCGCCCTTCTCATATTATAGCCCTCGGTGAGCCTCAGTCATTAAACGTCAACACTCAACATCTCTCGCACCCCGCATGCGGGCACTAACGACCAATGAAAATGCGCCTTAAGGCTTGCCAGAAAACACACATTAAAAAAAACGTGATAATCGGTTAGATAGTTTCATATACATGTGAGCAACAACCTTCTTATATATCAAATAATTCGGTGACTCCTCGGGCGATGGGATCGTCGCCATCAACGCCTGCACACTGGGCGGAAGATTTTGTCCAAGGACCTCCTTCTTGTCTTTGTCCTTATCTTTTTCTTCTTTCACACATCTTGAGCTTTCCCTGAAATAAATTGTCATACCATTTAAGATAGATTACTATATTATGGTGAAAGATATTAAATGACATGAAAGTAGAATACATTTACCCAAATATTAATTATAATTAATTAATAATGTAATATTTATCTGTACATGGGCAGTGGAAGAATACTGACCTCTGCGCCCGGGGTCGGCCTGTCGTAAAAGGCGACAAAACAACATACTCTAGTTACGTGGTAGGGCTCCAAGCCCGTCTGGATGGCGACCACCTTTGGTCTTAAGTAGGCCGCCATGTGTGTGTGTGTGTGTGTTGTGTTCGCGATGATGAATACAGGTAGAATATACACAGAAAACGTGACACAACTACTTCGCAGGCCCTCCCCAGTCTGGGTGTAAATATAATATGTATCTATCTAAAAGTCAGTTATCTAATATCCATAACACAAGTGCTCTGCTGCTTAATCAGGCTGCAGAGGGCGTTGTGTCAATTGTCACAGTATTTCATCGGCTGGGAGTTCATCCCCGTTTCTTGAACTCTTCTTTCTTGTACAAAACGGTTATCAAGTTCATTTTGCGTATTCTCAGGATTCGGAATGAGCTTCTGACTGAAATTTTCTCAACGCAGTACGATATGGAGTTCTTAAAAAATGGGGTCATAAAATTTTATTAGAAGCCGGCAGCGCATTGGTAATGCCTCTGGTATTGCAAACGTCCATAGGCCTATCAGGATGGGCAGTTTGCCTGTCTGCTGAACTCTAGGTATAAGAAAATATATTTAGACTGTGATGTAACGCTTGCAAGAAAATAAGGATCACGTACACCAAGATTAATACAAACTATAGTCCCTTATGGGACAGCAGCGTGTTCGCGATGCCACTGTCGATGCAAACACCTATAAGCGACGGTAACTGCTAACTTTTAAGTGGGCCGTCAGCCTGTCTGCTGTCCTACAGCAATAAAAAAAATTGCATATTCTACCATCTGAGCGACAGGGACTGTTTAGAATGTTACCTTTCTTGTGATCTCAGACCTAGGATAAAAATGTCATCGTTTGACACCAACTCATATCATTTTGCTAGATGCAATGTACAAGGTTTGGAAGCAAAAGGAATAAGCACATGGTGGTGATGATGTCATTAAATATTCAAACTCAATTTATTTTAACAAAATAAATAAAATATTATGATATTATGACAATATACACATGGCCATCTGAAGAAGCATAGTACTTGTGTTATGGATACTAGACAACTAATATACTACATTTATACTTTTATTTTGTAAATAAATATATATAATGTATAAGGGAAGGTCTAATATTTTAGGTAGAAGGTATAAGGTAGTAAGTAGGTAGAAGGTATAATATAAGTAAGGTATAAAATAAGTAAGAAGGTAGAAGGTATAATAATTTAGTAATTTTATAAATGTAAAATTAATTATAATAATTAAAAGCAGCATTTCTCTATAGAAATAAAATAATAGAGGTCTCCAGTTGTGCGCGCATCACGGCAAAACTACTGGATAGATTTCAATTAAATATTCAAAATTTTATTTCTTAGACATATATATATTATACTAGCTGTGCCCGCGACTCCGTCCGCGTGGAATAGTGACCTTATCACTAAGGGGTATGAAAAATAGATGTTGGCCGATTCTCAGACCTACTCAATATGCTCACAACATTTCATGAGAATCGGTCAAGCCGTTTCGGAGGAGTATGGCAACGAAAACTGTGACACGAGAATTTTATATATATATATATCATCATCATCTTTGCGTTGTATCCCGGTTGCAGCCCAAACTCTCGTTTCGGCGCCCGGGGTCCACTTTCCGACTTTTTCTTCTCCACTTCGCACGATCTTCAGCATCCCTGGTAGTGAGCCCATTGGCACGCATATCACCCTTTACAACGTCAAGCCAGCACTTTTTGGGTCTACCCCTCCTGCCGGGGCCCGGCGGAGGCGGCATGGCCAGACATTTGTTACCCACGTAAGCATCCGGTTGCCGTAAAACGTGGCCGTACCAACGGAGCCGACACTCTTGTAATTTATCCGCAATGTCAAGGACATGAAGACCGCCGCGAATGCGGGAGTTCCTAACGCGGTCCTTCCGCGTCACTCCACACATCCACCGCAGCATATTCATCTCCGTGACACGCAGCTCTTGCTTGTGTCGCTCTAACACCGGCCACGCTTCACAGCCGTATAAAATATATTTCTATTTATATCCAAACATTCTTCAGCAAATAATTTTGCTAGCCAAAATGGATTGCAAATATTGATAATTGCAAAGGGGAACTGGAACCTGGGTCATTAATACCAGAACACAACAGAAGGTTATTATGGCATACTTAGAGATCAGAAGTGGTTGCCATCTAGTCGCTCTTGGTTTTTTTATCGCTGTAGGACAGCAGACAGGCTGATGGCCCGCTTAGAATTTAGCAGTTTCCGTTGGCTATGGGTGTTTGCAGCGCCGTTGGCATCGCGAACACTCTACTGTCCCATAAGGGTACAGGAATTTGGGTCACTAATGCTGGACACACACAAGGTTATTATGGCTCCTATGGCGGCATACTCAATACCAAAGGTGGTCGCTAGACCAGATGGGCTGGAGGCCCTACCACGTAGCTAAGGTGGGTTATTTTTGTCGCCTTTTATGACAGGACGACCCCAGCCGCAGAGATTAGTATTCTTTCTCCGCCCCGGCACAGATAAAGAACTCTCTCAATGAACTAGTTTTAAAAGATAACCCTTTATATATCCTAAAGGACAGCAGACAGGCTGACAGCCCACTTAGAATTTAGCAGTAAACATAGTCTGTCTGTGATTGCAATGCCAGGGGCATTGTTAATGCACTGCCAACCGCGTAGTGGAGTACCACAAAACCTTGTCACTTATATGGATCACAACACCAGGTATATGATGGCATATTTATAAACTATCGCCATCCAGAGTTCATCCAAGTTTGGGTTATTTCTTCGCCTTTTACTACAGGCTAACCCCGGCTGCAGATGTCAGTAGTATAGTCAGAGTATTATTTCTTCGCTCCTGCACGGTTAGATCAGAAATGTTGGGCCTAATCTTGAAGTGATTATGTGCAGTAGTGTGCAGTATAAAGCTGATAATAAATTCATTAAAGTGTAATATTGATTTTAAAAAAAAACTTGCCTCGACGGACCCTGCTGACAGGCCCTTTGCGCAGCCTTTTCGGATGAACTCATCGTAACCATTTTTCACAATAAATCAAGCAATTGGAAATAAAAAAATCACCTATGACCTCCTTACATTGTTCGCGGCAATTAAAAAGAAAATTCACTATGATTTTATACACTCTACTTCCTTATAAACACTCCACATATACAGGAACTAAGTAAATATAATTGCGGATAATCAATATTTATTTATTTAAAATACCTAAAGACGAATTTACGAAACACTTTTAAAGCTCATGAATATGTGAATATAAAGACATTTATATATTATTTATGTATTTAATATATAAATTAATTGTTTAAGTATTATTTTTAATGAAAGTTAGACATTTTAATACAGATTTTATTTAAAAATTCTTCAATTTGGTACATTTGACTAGATGATTACAAAAGTTTTATTTATAAATGAAACACGGCAGTATTTGCGCATATATCTATGTAAACACACATTTTTAAACTAAATATATAGTCTTTATTAATTATTTCTAATTGGAAATATCAGAAAATGCATTTCCAATATTTTTTTGTTTTACGCAAAACGTCACGCACATATATCGCCATTTGTCATTTTTTATATATTAAAAAGAGATAGAAGATTAAAAATCATATGTAAGAAAGAGACGAAATCCATTTCATTATTACCCGATCCAATTATAAAGCTAACATTCGCGAGTAAGTCTAGTACAACACTGTGTTATTTTAAATTTAAACGGTTATAACTTTCAATAGATGGCGTGCGTGTGCAGGAGTTTATTGAACGCCTTCAATGGAATGCTATTTTTAGACCTGCAAATTTATAGATGCGAAAACATTTTAATGAAAGTACAAAATAAAGTTTAAATAAATTAAATTATATATTTTAAGTCTTATATTGTTTCAAATAGTCAAATTTGATTGAATTTGAACTATAAAATTATTAATATGTAGTTCTAATTATTTAAAACAGATGGCAGCACTATATACAAGGCAAATGAATTTCTACTAAAAACAATATATTAATTATTTACGGTATTTACATAAGTATAAAGCGAAAGTAATATTCGGTTTACATATTTATAAATGAACGTATACTTTTTCTTCAATTTGCAACGATCCTTCATAATGCAAATTATAAGCTTAGTTCACATTAACAGAAAGGCTTTAGTTTTTTTATAGCACCTAGATGTCAAAGAGCGATATCTATAGATACCTCCATGAAATTTCCTTTTTTTATGTAAAATTGCAGATAGGCACTTCATCATTTCAGCCGGAAGACGCCCACTGCTGGACCTCCCCCAAAGATCTCCACGATGATCGGTCCTGCGCTGCCCTCATCCAACCTATTCCGGCGATCTTGACCAGATCATCGGTCCATCTTGTGGGGGGCCTACCAACATTGCGTCTTCCGGTACGCGGTCGCCATTCGAGGCGTTTTCTGCCCCAACGGCCATCAGTCCTTCGAGCTGTGTGCCCAGCCCACTGCCACTTCAGTTTTGCAATAATCCGGGCTATGTCGGTGACTTTGGCTCTCCTGCGAATCTCCTCATTTCTGATTCGATAGGCACTTATTAGTAAGCAGTTACCGTCATCTATAAACGTTTGCGACGCCAGATACACCGTTAACACGTCTGCTTAAGAGAACTTGAACTCACGTTTCCTTCACCATCCTTCCGGATGGGAGGCCCATAGCCCTGGGTTTCGGGCAGTAGATGGATATTGGTGTGATTTTATTGGTTTTACAGGCTCTTGTCAAATAAAGGGCAGTCAAGCCTTTCAAGGACAAAAAAGAAGGTAAAAACTGTTTAAGTGGTGTATATTTTGTAATACTTATAAACTAAGCTTAAAATCAAAACAGGAATCTCAAGGTTAAAAGTGAATGTAATAATAATTCACTGAAATAAATTTATTTTGTGCGCTTAGGCATTTTATATACCTAACATTATGCTGCTTTATGTTATAATAAAGTAGTGATTTTATAATAAATTTCATGATTGGTTCAAAGACAATGTAACCAATCCATGCACGATTCCATCTTTTTTTTTTGTAAATAATACAAAATTAGAAAGATTAATCTCAATGTAGGTAATTTTTTTATTGTTGTAGGACAGCACCTTGTCCAGTTCAGTCCCTCGAAGTTCGAAGCAAGTTTACGTATTCTCTGCATAGAAAACCCCATTCGCACCTGCGCCACAGTTGCATGGAACCCCTCTTTCCCAGGGCCGTAGCCAGGGGGGGCATTGTGGGGCAATGCCCTACCTTGAAATCCACTATGCCCTACCTTAAAAATACCAAAATAAATTATTATTTTAATTAAATTTTGTTCATAGTTTGAGATAAAAAAAAATTATAGTGATAGTTATCTAACCTTTTTCGTTCTTCGCATTTTTAAGAACATGGCGAATCGTAGAATTCAGATGTTTTAAATATTTATTATTATTATGTTAATCTATACATATATATACACTATACAAATAAATAAAATTGGAGGGTCTGTTTGTAATATTAAAATAACCGCTTTTTACTAAGTGCATTCGGATGTATACACGGTACATATACCAAAACAACATTTTTTACAATTTTTGGCTGTCTGTCTGTCTGTTTGTTCCGGCTAATCTCTGAAATGGCTGCACCGATTTTGACGGGACTTTCACTGGCAGATAGCTGATGTAACAAGGAGTAACTTAGGCTATTTTTATTTTAGAAAAAAAAAATAGTTTTTGTTAAAAATTATAAGTTTCGGAAATTTTAGAACCAATTTAAGTTGACCTCAGATTTATATCATCAATCGTATGAAATAGGGTTGAGCTTAGGCTGGACTTAGTAGATTGAATTTCTAATTTAAGTTGACCTCATAATTATATTCAAAAAATGCTGCCCAAAGACACTATTCCACGCGGACGGAGTCGCGGGCACAGTTAGTTATTATAATAAGTTTGCAGTAACAATATGATCTAAATGTTATTTTTCGTCGTATCTATTTACTCGTATCACCACACCTAACAATTAATTATTACCTCACTTTCACTCAGACGTGGATCTCTACATCCAAATCTGGAAGTTCAACCATCTTGTTCGCTTGTTCTTCATCATTGAGTATTTAATAGTTCTTAGATCCATGCTTATGATGTCACAAAAGATACATATACATGGTGATTGATTTAGGAGCCCGTGCTTCGAGGGCAGATCAATTATGATAATTTTTTACTTCTGCCCTACCTCAAATTCGACTCTAGCTTCAGCCCTGCTCTTTCCATCTCAAGCAGTATTGGGATCCTTGGTGTTGCCATCACGAATGATATGCAGTTTAAAGGACAATTGGATGGCAAAGCTAAGCTTGCCTCCAAAAAGATGGGTGTACTAAACCGGTCCAAGCAGTATTTCAGTCCAAGGCAACAGCTTGTGCTATACAAAGCACATGTCAGACCGCATATGGAGTACTGCTCACATTTATGGGCTGGAGCACCCGCCTGTCAGCTCAATCCCCTAGACTCCGTCCAACGGCGCGCAGTTCATGTTGTTGATGATCGCATACCGACTATACACGCTTGGACTTTGGAGAGACTTTGCGTCTCTTTGCGTATATTCTACCGTCTGTACAACGATATGCTTCTGACATTGGTACTAGATGGCGTTGTGTGAATTGTCTCAATATATTTATTAACAAAAGAAAAATACATATATAATTTAGGTTCCATTTTAAGAGACATTTTCTTACATTACAAAAAGAAGATCCTACATATTCATTGATACGCCTTTGAATAAGTATAGATATGGTTTGGGTACTCTTTCATCTCCTTATGACTGATTCTGAAAATTATAAAGTGTGATTTGTTTTCACTAATTAATTGTGCTTTATTTTCATTTTTTATTTTTATTTTAGAATGAGTTGGTTTTGTTCACAGTGTAATTACTTAATCTATATATGTGGAAAATAGGATATAATTTAATGACAATAATAATTTATAATATTTTTCACACTGAAGTATGTATGGGTGATATGGGTCCATGATTTTTCAATAAAACAAACATCACTCGATAATTATAGGATAAAAGTTGTTTCATGTCAGTGACGTGGCTTATAAGCCATGGCAAATCATCTGTAATCGATATAGGTATTCGATATACTAGTAGTTTTTATGTTTTTTAAGTTAGTTTATAATTTATTTTAAGTATAAAGTCTATTAATTACATAGTTATAATATTAGTTAAGTAAGTACTTGGGTCGTTTTATAAGTACATAATAAGGAGAAGGCTTGCACTGAAAATCAGCGTTGTGTCGGATATAACTCCGACAGCAACATGCTGAGTGCAAGACTTGTTTGCTGAAAAAGCGGCGTACAGATTTATAATACGATTTATGTATATGTAAAATTGTAAGGGCGTCGCTATTTTGTCAAATAAAGAATTTTTCTTTCTTTCTTTTCTTTCAATTAATATATCATTTGTTCAGTATCCATAACGCAAACGCTCTGCTTTACTTCACAACTAGGCGCTGTATTAATTGTCAAAATGTACTTTCAGCTAATTCAACGAAAGAAGCGACACCTTTATTTCATTCTTTATGAACAGTAGACAGGCTAACGGCCCAATTAATAGGGCAATTAACACACCACGAACACGCTGCTGTCCCATAAGAGTACAGGAACTTGGATCACTAATGCCGGAACACAATACAAAGTTATTATGGCGGCATACTTAAGACCAAAGGTGGGCGCCATCCAGACGGGCTTGGGGCCCTACCACGTAGCTGGAGGGTTGTTTTGACCCCGGCCGCAGAGGTTATTATTCTTTCTCCGCCCCTGCACGGAAGAAATATGTACGCACTCGGACCATGCTGATGTAAAAAGGAAATCGACAAAGGTTGTTCACTTTCGAAATGCAAGGTCGTCCACCTCGGACCCTACATGTTACAATCAAATTGTTAGGAAACGTTTATTCGCCGCTGTTATATACATTTATTTATATATTTCGTACGGAAATATGAGAAATTGTTTTTATTATTTATGAAATAAATTTATTTGTAATCACGAAATACCTATAACCTTAAATTATTACCCTTATGGGACAGCAGCGTGTTAGCGATGCCACTGGCGTTGCAAACATCCATAGGTAACGGTAACTGCTAAATTCTAAGCGGGCCGTCAGCCTGTCTGCTGTCCTACAGCAATAAAAAAAATCATCAGCGTTTTCCCGTTAAAATAAAATTTTAAGCCAAATTTGCCACCCTTGGCTCCAGCCTACTCAGCTTGCGGTTAAATCCGCCATTGAAGGGAAATTAGCTATAAGATGGTTGATTGACAAAAAAAAAAACAGATGAGAACCTTCTTCCTGCCCTTATCCCAAACTATGTGGGGTCGGCGCAACATGTTCTGTCCTTCCACTCTCCTCTATTAGCCCTCATCTGAACATTCACACCTTCTTGAATCATATCATCTACACAATCCATCCATCTTTGGTCTACCTCTCCTATTGCCACTCTCATTTCCAGCATCCTCCTTGTCACATGACGCTCCTCTCTTCGCATTACATGGCCATACCAGGCTAACCTATTACTTTTCAGCTTCTCAATCCCTGGCGCTACTTTCAAACTTCCCCTAATATACTCATTTCTAATTTTATCCATTTTTGTAACTCCGCTCATCTCAACACTCGCATCTCTGTTGCATGCAATAGTTTTTCAACCTTCCCGTTTGTGGCCCAGCATTCTGATCTATACAATATGTCAGGTCTTATAACGGACTTGTAAATTAAACTTGTAAGTCTAAACGGCATTTGTCGCCATTTCATTCAAAACAAAACACTTAAGAATATGTTACAATATTTGTCATATACTTGCATTGCATTTCTGATAACAAACTCATCAAGATAACGTATCTTTTAATTGTTATCGTCGTATTGGAGAAGTATATATATGTATACAGTTATTGATATTTGATTTCGGTTGGATAAATCGGGTAATTTACCTTTGATGAGAAATTCGTAATTACCAAGCTTCTAAATTTCTATAAATATATATATAGTCTTTTTTTATTGCTGTAGGACAGCAGACAGGCTGACGGCTCACTTAAAATTGAGCAGTTACCAATGCCTATGGGTGTTTGCAATGCCAGGGGCATCGCGAACACGCTGTCTCATAAGGGTACAGGAACCAGGGTCACTAACGCCGGAACACAACACTAGGTTATTATGGCGGCATACTTAGGACCAAAGGTGGATGTGTTGAGTGACGCAGAAGGACCGCGTTAGGAACTGCCGCAGTCGCGGCGGTCTTCATCTCCGTGACAACGCAGATAAATTGCAGGAGTGTCGGCTCCGCCGGGCCCCGGCAGGAGGGGTAGACCCAAAAAGTGCTGGCTTGACGTCGTAAAGGGTGATATGCGTGCCAATGCGCTCACTACCAGGGATGCTGAAGACCGTGCGAAGTGGAGTAGAGAAAGTCGGAAAGCGGACCCCGGGCACGGAAACGAAAGTTTAGGTTGCAACCGGGACATAACGCTCGGATGATGACGATGAGTCTTTTGTCCAAGTGCAATCCAAGATATATCACAACTTTGTAATAAAATTGTTTATTTATAGTTTATCATTCATCCTTTTCCGTTTTTGATAAATTCACATGTAAATTGATAACAATTTCACATCAAATTCATGCATATTTATTAATTTATTTACTTTTTGTTTTATGTTTAGTTGAAATTTCCAGATCCCCGATAGAGGGCCACCTGTCGTAAAAAGCAACAAACAGCTCCAAGCCCGTCTGGATAGCAGCCCCTGGGCTCTACGAGTATATATGCTACCATAATAACCTTTGAGTTCATAAGTGACCCAATTCCAGTTCCCCTTCGCGGACGATATGTTAACGGTGCCCCTAACTAGACGTTTCCTCCTCCGTGTCTACGACGAGAGTAAAAACCTTGTGGAAACAAATCTACTTCTTTTTATCAAACTTGGTCTGTTATGTTATTTAAATGAGAATATTCTGAGAATTCAGTATGTTATCGCATTACATAAAATAATACCTTATCAATGTTTTTTTTAATCAGTCAAGGTTAATGCAAGAATTCCGTATTTATGTAGGTACACATTGTATATGATCATCATCAGCTGAAGGACCGCGTTAGGAACTCCCGCATTCGCGGCGGTCTTCATGTCCGTGACATTGCAGATAAATTGCAGGAGTGTCGGCTCCGTTGGTATGGCCATGTTTTACGGCAACCGGATGCTTACGTGGGAAACAAATGTCTGGCCATGCCGCCTCCGCCGGGCCCCGGCAGGAGGGGTAGACCCAAAAAGTGCTGGCTTGACGTCGTAAAGGGTGATATGCGTGCCAATGGGCTCACTACCAGGGATGTTGAAGACCGTGCGAAGTGGAGTAGAAAAAGTCGGAAAGCGGACCCCGGGCACCGAAATGGAAGTTTGGGTTGCAACCGGGATGAACGCTGAGATAATGATGATGATTGTGTCTGTGTTAATGTAAAGAAATATTAAAAAAGGTGTGTATGTTAATTTAGAAGATAATTGCGGTTCCCGGCGATAAATGTAACACAAGCGTTTCTAGACCTTAAGTGAAGAAAACACATGAAGAACCCGGAAATCACCGGTATAGCCCGTGTTGGAATAGCGTGGGTCAGCAGCAACTGTCAGCCAGCAGTGTGAAGCTATGAGTTGCTTTTTGAAGTGAAAACTTTTTTAGCGGCGTTGTGCACTTTTATTTGTAATGGGTAAAAAAATATTAAATTCGCGTCAGGTCACAAGTCCTGATCGTAAAGAATTCGTAAGACGAAGACGGAGTTTTGCTCCAGTAGGTAATACCAACCTTATTAATAATGACTTAAGGTTTATTTTATAATGTAACTTTTATATGATTGCATTGCATTACATATACATAGGTATCTATTCGAATCGCGACTTTATTACAATGAAATACATTTGAGTTTTTGAAGTGAAAACTTTTTTGGCGCGTTGAGCACTTTTTAGGTGAACAATTTTTGGATTGTAAAGAAGTGTTAATGATCAATTTAAACTATAATACTTGATCATAAACACTTCTTTATAAACCGAAAATAATAATCTAATAGCTCGACGATATAATTCGCAAGTTACTTAGTTTTCTGTTTTTTTATTTAAGCACGCACTGAAAAGTGTTAAGTCAGAAATTCCTCACTTTTAATGCTGAGGTTCAGAAGACAGGCTGACGGTCCACTTAAAAGTAATTAGTTACTGTCGTCTATGGATGTTTGCAACGCCAGTGTCATCGCGAACACGCTGCCCATCCATGTCCATGTCTTTCGTTGCAAAGAACTGTCTCCTATTTCATTAAAGATTAAAGATATCCTATATAAATGCCACTCTTCTAACTTTGACATTGTCCTTGCTTGGATTCCAAGCCATTGCGGGATTGCCGGAAACGAAACCGCTGATAGATGTGCTAAGCAAGCTACTACAATTGGATCAACCACTCACAACAAATACTTTCCCAGAGACTTAAAAACTCTTACAACGTCAGATATGATCAAAAGTTGGGATAAGATATGGCAAAAAACTAGAACAACTGTCGGTCAGCATTATGGTTCTCTGCAACCTAATATAAACTTTAGCAAACCCTGGTTTGCACGCTACCAGTCCCTCCCAAAAAAGGTTACGTCAACAATTATACGTCTTCGCCTTGGACAGGTGTCTTCCCCTGTCTTTTTAGCTAAAATTAGAATTCGTGATCATTCTCTGTGTGAGTGTGGACTTGATGAAGGAAACCTTGAACACATATTCTTCCACTGTCCAAAGATATCATCCCCTATATACGACCTATTACCAAAACAAATCCCACGTCCCATCAATCTAAACTTCCTCTTAACACTTGTGCACTCTAAGCTAATATATACACTCTCTAATTTTTTAATTACTAACAGTATTTACTTATAAGGCTACATATATATGTATATTCATTTAATACTAACTTGCTTCTTGTGTTGTCATCAGGATCTCAGAACTCAATTTACCGACCATAATTATTTACTATTGCTACATTTAACCTGTCACTTTTATTAATTACGTAGACATTGGCAAAATCAATGCCAAATGCATTGGAGCCATAAAAACAAAGAAAGAAGAAGAAGAAGATGTCCATGTCCCATAAGGGTACAGGAACTTGGGTCACTAATGTTGGACACACAAGGTTATTATGGGGCACCTAATAATTATTTATTTTCTGTTGGATCATTTCAGTCCAACAATTAGGAATAATATATTTGATTCTAAATATTTAAACGGCAAAGTTCTTCCTAGAAAGTTCACTCAATGTTGCCTTTCAAGTGTCGATATGTTCTCTTGCCATCACCTAAAAATTCGACATTAATCCTTTATTATTTTTAATACAAAACGATAATGTAAATTCATATTTTTAAATTCCATTTAAAGTATGTATCATCGCGACTTAATATTGTGATTGTAAACGTCCTTGACATTTCGTTCGCCATCTTGCCATTGACATTTAAAAAGCGCGAAAGTGAATTTTATGTCATTTATAGTCTAGACTGGAAATTTGAATAGTTAGTGTTAAAAATAATTGTTTTTACTGTATTTTTTTATTGCTTTAGAACAGCATATAGGTTGACGGTCCATTTAAGTAAGAAGTTAGTCCGTATAGATTTCTGTCCGTGCAGGGATGGAGAAAAAATACTAACCTCTGCAGCCGGGATCGGCCTGTCGTAAAAGGCGATAAAAGATCCCACCCTAGCTACGTGGTAGGGTCTCAAGCACATCTGGATGGCGACCACCTTCGGTCCTAAGTATGTCGCCATAATAACCTTGTGTTGTTCCGGCATTGGTGACCCAAATTCCTGTACCCTTATGGGACAGCAGCGTGTTTGCGATGCCACCGGCGTTGCAAACACCTATAAGCGACGGTAACTACTAAATTCTAAGCAGCAAATTTGCGGTGTGTAGTTGCAAAACCCGCTAAAACAATATTTTTTGGATACTCTTAAATCGAACTAAATCCATGCTGATATTTTGGTGGGATTTGATTTGAAACGCAAAACAAAAGGTGGATTAAAGTATTCGATTAAGGCATTTGAACAATAAAACGTTGATCGTCTATGTAGTTAGTTTGGAGTGTTTTCAAACGATATATCGTCATTTTATCAAATACCTAGGATTGTTTTGTTGCCTTTTAGCACTAGTTCAGACACGCGGGAACCGCGCGTTTACAAATAGTGCGGTTTGAAACCGCAAACATTGTGATGGTGTTCAGACGCCGGTGATAATTAAGCCTCCATCAGTTTTCAATCAAAATCAAATCAAATATTATTTTTATTCAAGTGCTTTTTACAATTGTTCCAAGTTCCTGTACTCTTATGCGATAGCAGCGTGTTCGCGATGCCACTGGCGTTGCAAACACCCATAGGCGACGGTAACTGCTAAATTCTAAGCGGGCCGTCAGCCTGTCTGCTGTCCTACAGCAATAAAAAATATTGATTAACTTAGCGCCTCCAAACTAGGCATGGCATGTATTTTGCAGATGTGGTAATACATAATAATATACGAATTATCTATTGTAATATTCACATTATAAATATACATGATTTTTCTATTTTAGTCATTGTGACTAAAATAGAATATTTAAAACTTATAATTTTAAAATGGAAGTCGACGAAGAACTATGTGTTTTACGACAAGCCGCAGCGATCAATATTTCCATAACAGTCTATACGTGGAAAATATGTACACACAGAAAAACTGTCTGACTGGTGCGTCAATAATGGAAATCCAAACCGTGACCTTTAAATCAGAGGTCCCTATGTAATATGATATATTATCACGAATTTATTACTTTGAGTAAATATTGGGCTTTGGCTTTTTGCGCCTCTGGTCAATTTTTTTAATGCTGATAAACAGCAGACAGGCTGACGACCCATAGTAAGCAGTTACTGTAGCTTAAGGTTGTTTGCGACGCTATTAGCACCGCAAACACATTACTGTCCTGGGTACAGGTACCTGGGTCTCCAATGCCGAAAGACAACGTTAAAGCGGCATACTTATAGACCAAGTTGGTATTGAGACAGTCTCGGCGTACCCATAGGTTCTTTTATCATCTTTTACGATAGGCTGACCCCAGCCGCAGGGGTTATATTTATTATTAGTATTGTTAAAAATAAATAAATATATTGAGGCATTTCACACAACGCCATCTAGTTCCAAACGAAGTTGCATAGCACTTATGTTATGGGTACTAGACAACTGATATATTAGATATACTTTTCTTTTGTAAATAAATATATATGATACATAAACACCCAGATGCTGGACGGGAATCGAACCCGTGCCGTTACCCAGGTCGTTAAGGTTACTCCGCCTCTGCACAAACAAAACCAATATAAAAGTCGAGAGGAAGTGCGACCTTGAGCTATAGACTTTGGTTTCTGAAGCATAAGTAATTTACTTTTAATCAACTATTCAAACGATTAAGAACTATAACAAGAAGACCTCGTCCCAACGGCTTTTGAGCTCCGTTTGAACCGTCCTTTGCCTCGATATTTATGTATGATATTTACAAAATAAAAGTATATAAATATATCGACATAAATATATTTATTCATGATACAAGGGCTCTGGTGTTTACTTTTTGAATAGATGGCGCGCAATTGTCACAGTATATACAAGCCAATATAAAGGTCAGCGCTTTAGTCACGTACACACCATGACAGTTACGTAACGGTCCTCTTTGTAAAATAAATAAATCATTCTGTCTACAGGTTCGATTGGATAAAATATTAGATGCAAATATTTTGTTCCGATCTATATTTTTGACAAGTTAGTAAAAAAGCGATTAAGAAGACTTTTTTTATTGCTGCGGAACAGACTGACGGCAGTTACAGTTGTGTATGGATCTTTGCCACTTTCCATCCGGGTAGGGAAATGGAATCTGATCACTCATGCCGGAGCACACCACTAGGCTTATTAGCCTGCGTTGCTGCATCGCGGCATGCTTAAAGACCAGGGGTGGTTTCCGTCTAGACTGGCTTGAAACTTTACCACCGAGATAGAGTTGTTTTGTTGACAAGCCGACTGACAAGGCGGAGAAAGAATACTGATCTCTGCAGCCGGGGTCGGCTAGTTAGGATGGCGCAATAACTTTGTGTTGTGTTACGGTATTAAAGACCCAGGTTCTTGTACCCCTATGGGACAGCAGCATGTTCGCGATGCCTCTGACTTTGCAAACACCAGATAACGTGACCATACGTCCCGCTTTGGGGGGGATTGTCCCGCTTTCAGGCTGTCCGTCCCGCTGTCCCCAACGAGAACAAAAATGTCCCGTTTTTACGAATAAACCTTTATAGCTACTTAACTACTTGCCTACATTAATATCGCGAAAGACAGGCAGCGCAGCGTGCAGCGTAGACGCGGGTTGACAGTCAGGAACAAGCGAGAGCGAGCGACTGACATGCGAGAACGGGATAAACGAAAAATTATAGTTCATTTATCTGTTGTGCATGTGTCTATTAGAAACTTACCGAATACTTACTTATCCCAACTCCTTATCGTATTACAAAATACATACTAAAGTAACTCTAATTTTGCTGTAGCAAAGTAGTTTTTTGTTGCGAAATTATTTATAAATATTATTTTTAGGGCAAGTTGGTGTAAGAATTAAGATGTCAGTGAGGGTAAGATACCATAATAAATTATTTCAAGTCATTTTTTAAACCATAATTTTTATTTTGCACTGAAATATACATCTTACACTGACGTATCCTATATAAGTATTTATTTATATACGAAATTCCGTAGGCGTCCCGCTTTGAAACGAAAAAAAATGGTCACGTTACTAGACAACTGTAACTGCTAATTTCTAAATGGGCCGTCAGCTTGAATGCTGTCCTACAATAATAAAAAAAATATGTTTATTTCACCCATGCAGGGTATGTTGTTTATTTTATATATTAATAAAATGTTAACAATTCGGGCAATCCATGAGTTTGGGGGGCAAGATTATTCGTGGGCCCAAACACTAGGCGACAGGTGGCGGTTTTTAGTGGGTAGTTGGATGTTCACCATCTTCTCCTCAGTCCCACACACCCTCGAAAAAAAAATGAGTGGCTGAAAATCATCCATGTCACCAAGTCATCGTAATATTCAGCCTGTCGTAAAAAGCGACAAAATAACCCTTTTTTTTGGTCTCGGGGAAAAACCTCTCTTTACGAGTTCCCCCGGCCCGGGGGGATCGAGGGATATGTGGGACTCCGGGAAAGATGTTTGGCCCTCCAACTACCCACTAAAAAACCCCGCTATTCTCCTATCGCCTACGCCCTAGCCCATGGATATATGGCCTGCCGATCTCGTGGCCCGGGCCGGCACCGGCCCGCCCTTTGTCTTGAGGCGGGCCCCTTCTAAAGTGTTGGCGCCAGGGGGTCAGGGTTTCGTCCCCCCGGCGCTCTCCTAACAACTCTAGGAGTTGAGGGGGGCCGCGGAACAGCGCGCAGCCCTCACCCTCGCGGCAATAGTGCGGGTGGCGGATCCTCCCCCGAGGGGCCACCCGCGGCCGCTTTTACGGCGGCCGGAGGTCGTTATTTGCCCTCCGGCGCCGCCAACGTGGCCTGCGTTGGCGGGAGGGGAGTGTGGTGGTCGACTCCCGCTCCCGCTCCGCCGCCTCCTTTACGGATATGACTGCCTCGCAGAAGGAGGCGATGGCCTGAGAAAAGTGTTGAACTCCTTCCTCTCAGGTGGTAACAAGATTCGCGCCATTAACAGCTGGGTTATGCTATCGCTGACCTACTCCTTTGGTATACTAAGGTGGACTCAGACAGAGCTGGATGCCTTGGATCGAAGGGTTCGTTGCATGATGACTTCATATCGGATTCATCACCCACGATCATCGGTTATGAGATTGTATATCCCACGGAAGTGCGGAGGGCGAGGTCTGCTAAATGCCAAAAATCTGCACAACCGTGAGATATGCAAGCTCCGGGAATACTTTCTCAAAACCAACGTGGGGATGCATCGGGATATGAAGGCAGTAGACAAGGGACTCACCCCGCTCTCTCTTGCAAAAGAGAGCTGGAGCAGGCCTGAAGTAATGAGTACTGCTGAGCGTATGGATGTGTGGAAGAGCAAGGAGCTGCACGGTAGATTTTATCGAGCACTATATGGGCCCGATATAGATCTGCTGGCATCGGTGAACTGGCTTCGATTCGGTGACCTCTTTGGGGAAACCGAAGGTTTTGTCTGTGCAATTATGGACGAGGTTATTAAGACGAACAACTACCGGAGGTACATCCTAAAAGACGGCACGATCGACACGTGTAGAGCCTGTCACTGTCCTGGTGAGTCGATTAGGCATGTTACTTCTGGTTGTTCTCGTCTTGCTAACTCTGAGTATTTGCACAGACACAACTTAGTGGCCAGAATCATCCATCAGCAACTTGCCCTTCGATACAAGCTTATATCTTCAGAAGTGCCCTATTATAAATACACGCCTGAGTCAGTTCTTGATAGTGGCCGTATCACGCTCTACTGGGATCGATCTATTATCACAGACAGGACTATTGTTGCCAATAAGCCTGATATTGTGATAGTAGATCGATCTGCGAGACATACGATGATCATTGATATTAGTGTCCCACATGATAGTAACCTCGTGAAAGCAGAAACTGACAAGATTACAAAATATTTAGATCTCGCTCACGAGGTTGCCGCCATGTGGCACATGGAATCAACGAGCATCGTACCGATAGTGGTGTCAGTGAACGGGCTTATAGCGAAGAGCTTCGATAAACACCTAGAGAGGCTTTCGCTAGGTAAATGGGTGAAGGGTCGGATACAGAAGGCGGTTCTCCTAAGCACGGCACGCATAGTGAGGAGATTCCTGTCTCTGGAGCCCTAACCACCGTTAGTCAGTCAGTGTCAGTCCATCCAGGATCGCCCCCGACCATGGACAGAACCAGGGCCGGGAGCGACAGGTCCACGCCGATTTGGGCGACGAGGGCGCGGCGCTCTTCGCGCCACGCAGGGCACACGGCGACAGTGTGGTCCACCGTGTCCTCCTCGTCGCCCACGCCACAGTGGTGGCACCTCGACGTTATCTCCCGCCCTATGCAACACAGGTACCTCCCGAAGTAACCGTGCCCCGAGAGGACCTGCGTCAGGCGGAAGGTCAGGGCGCCGTGACGCCTTTCCAGCCATTCGGCCAAAATAAACCTAAATAACGACAAAATAATCCTAGCGCTAGGAATCCGAGCGTGTCTCCATGACTACTTGGTCTATAAGTATACCTAAAAAAATACATCACAAGGTTATTATGGCGGTAACTACTTATAGTTACCGTCGAATATGAATGTTTGCGATACTAAGGGCATCACCAACACACTGCCGTCCCATAATAGTACAGCAAACCCTACCACGTAGCTAGGGTTGTTTAGTTTGCCTTTTACGACAGGCCCACCCCGGCCGAAGGGGTTAATATTCTTACTCCGCCCCTGCACGGAGAAGAGACGGTGTTTCGGCATTAGTGTTATGGTCGGTAAAATGAATTCTGAGATCCTGAGGACAACACAAGAAGCAAGTTAGTATTAAACTAGCTGTGCCCGCGACTTCGTCCGCGTGGAATAGTGTCTTTGGGGAGCATTTTTTGGATATGTGAGGTCAACATAAATTAGAAATAAAACCTACCGAGTCCAGCCTAAGCTAAACCCTATTTCATATGACTGATGATATAAATCTGAGGTCAACTTAAATTGGTTATATAAAATTTCCTATACTTATCATTTTTAACAAAAACTATTTTCTTTTTTCTAAAATAAAATAGCCTAAGTTACTCCTTGTTCATCAGCTATCTACCAGTGAAAGTCCCGTCAAAATCGTTGCAGCCATTTCAGAGATTAGCCGGAACAAACAGACAGACAGACAGACAAAAATTGTAAAAAATGTTGTTTTGGTATATGTACCGTGTATACATCCAAATGCACTTAGTAAAAAGAGGTTATTTTAATATTACAAACAGACCCTCCAATTTTATTTATTTGTGTAGATGTATATATGTAGCCTTATAAGTAAGTACTGTTAGTAATTAAAAAGTAAGAGAGTGTATATATTAGCTTAGAGTGCACAAGTGATAGGAGGAAGTTTACATTAATGGGGCGTGGGATTTGTTTTGGCAATAGGTCGTATATAGGGGTCGATATCTTTGGACAATGGAAGAATGTGTGTTCAAGGTTTCCTTCATCAAGTCCACACTCACACAATTGTTGCACTTGGTAACTGAAAGTGAAAGGATGGAGGTCAAATATTTCTAATGTCGCAACTTTTAACACTCTGTTGCATTATTTAGAAATCATTTTTATATCCTTCAAAGTACTGTTAGAAACGGTTTCTAGCTAAAAGTATAAAGATATAAGTTCCAAATGTGTACTCCAGCTTGTTGGTAGAGATCGCGAACTTTTACCCATAATCAAGAAAAGTAAAGTGACGTACCTAGGCCACGTGTTGAGACATGAGTGATACCAGCTGCTCCAGCTCATTATGGTGGGTAAAGTTTGCGGTCAACGGCGAGTTGGATGGAAGAAAAAGTCTTGGCTCCGCAACATCCGAGAGTGGACAAATATCTCAAGCGTAGAAGAACTGTTTCGCTTGGCCCAGGACAGGAAAAGATTCTCAGAGCTGACAGCTCTCCAGCAGCCTCTCATGTAGGAGAGGCACTTACAACAACAACAAAAGTATAAAGAGATCAGTTGATGTGGGAAAGCTTAGATGGCGCCACTTATACGAAATACATATTATCTTCTACAGGTATATACAAATTATTATGGAATTAACTTAAAAATATTATTTTATTAATTTGATAAATGATTTCTAATTTTTTTATTGCTATAGGACAGCAAATAGTCTGAAGGTCCGCTTAGAATTTAGCAATTACCGTCGCTTATGACTGTTTGCAACGCCAGTGGCATCGCGAACACGCTGCTGTCCCATAAGAGTACAGGAACTTGGGTCACTTGTCCAGCCTAAGCTGAACCCTGTTATATATGATTGTTGATATAAATCTGAGGTCACTTAAATTGGAATATAAAATTTTCGAAACATCATTTTTAACAAAAACTATTTTTTTTTCTAAAATAAAAATAGCCTAAGTTACTCCTTATTACATCAGCTATCTGCCAGTGAAAGTCCCGTCAAAATCGGTGTAGCCATTTCAGAGATTAGCCGGAACAAACAAACAGACAGACAAAAATTGTAAAAAATGTTGTTTTGGTATATGTACCGTGTATACGTACAACTTTATTTATTTGTATAGACCCTCCAATTTTATTTATTTGTATAGATAAAACAAATATTCTTTTTAATATTACATAATCTTCATCATATAAATTATAAATACAAAGTAAATTAAAATCATTAATTATTAAATAAAAAATTTATAGTTTGATTAAAGTGATTTAAGTCATTACGATGTCGCTTTAATACAGAGCTTGTACATGGAAAATCGCTCCTTCATTCGGATAGGTACAGAATGCTCTAATATGTTCCAGACAAAAAGAGGTGTAAGGCAAGGTTGCATACTATCCCCTACACTTTTTAACATATACGGAGAGTACATAGTTCGGAAAACCATCGAAAACTGGGAGAAAGGTTTTCCTATAGGTGGAAAGAGAATATCAAATCTCCGATATGCCGACGATACCGTTCTCCTGGCAACATCTATGGACGATATGAAGGAGTTGTTCCGAAGACTCGAGATTGAAAGTGGCAATATTGGTCTCATAGTGAATAGAGCAAAGACCAGGGTGATGATGGTGGATCGTGCCGGAACACTAACCAATGTCACCTGCAACATTCCGGGCATCAACGTGGTCGACCACTATATTTACCTTGGCTCCCAAATTTGCAACGATGGCAGCTGCGTCCCTGAGATAAAAAGGCGCATCGGGATGGCTAAAGACGCTATGACCCGTTTGAACGTCATTTGGAAGAAGAGAGGAATAAGTATCAAAACCAAGATGCGGTTGATCCGAGCTCTGGTGTTCCCTATTTTCCTCTATGGCGTGGAAACGTGGACGATCTTAGCCCGAGAACGACAAAGGATAGATGCATTCGAGATGCGGTGCTGGAGGCGTTTACTCCGAATACCCTGGACCGCAAAACGCACCAATGTATCTATCTTGAGTCAACTCAAAATAAAAACCCGATTGTCGACCATATGCCAACAACGCATCCTTACTTAATTCGGACACACAATGCGCAGAGGCGATGAGAGTCTTGAAAAGCTGATAGTCGTTGGGAACACCGAAGGCAAAAGATCGCGTGGTCGTTCACCAACGAGATGGACCGATCAAGTGAAAGACTCATCGTCCTCTAAATTGTATGCGGTCGTGAAAGACGCGCTGGATAGGAACCGGTGGAGGCAGATCATCCGCTCCAGATGTCAACCCGATGCTGACCACGATCCTCAGACATGAGGGACCGACTAGAGAGAAGTCATTACGAATGCCCCCCTCACCCCCCATGGGAATGGGATGTGTCAGAAAATGTCAAATATCGACCTATTGCCTCTAACCGTGTTACGAAACCGGTCCTAGACAAGTTTCTGCGTATATTAGCGGTATTACAAAATATTGTTATTACATCACAACAAAGTGCATGTTTCGCTCAATACGATTCTGTAATACACCGAATTAGTAGCTGTAAATAAATATAATGTGATACAGCGCCATCTATTTCTAATAAACAGCAGTCCGCTTTTGTTATGGGTAATAGACAACTGATATACTATCAGAGGGGGTCAGGATTTAGTCCCTCTTGTGATTTCCTGTATCAGCTTAAGGAGTTGAGGGGGGCCGCGGAACCGCACGCGGCCCTCACATTCGCGGCAATAGGTCGGGCGGCGGATTCTCCCCCAAGGGGCCACATTCTACGGCGGCCGGAGGTTGTTTGATGCCCTCCGGCGCCGACGATGTGGTCTGGGTTGGCGGGAGGGAGTGTGGTGGTCGACTCCCGCTCCTGTTCCACCGGCTCCTTTGCGGACATGACTGCCTCGCAGTCGCAGTCGATGTGACTGTCGTCCATCCAGAATCGCTCCCGACCATAGACAGAACTCCTCGCGCCACGCAAGACACAAGGCGACAGTGTGAGTCACCATGTCCTACTCGTCGCCCGCGCCACAATGGTCGCACCCTGACGTGGTCTCCCGCCCTATTTGACATTGGTATCTCCCGAAGGGTCAGGGAGTCGTGGCGCCTCTCCAGCCATTCAGCCAGAACCGGCCTCACCGCCTCTATAGTGGCAAAATCCGCGCTGTGATGCATAAGACGCTCCTTTCACTCCACCATGAGCATCTCGTCGCGCAGCTCCGCCCGCTTTACCTTAGCTTCACGAGGTGCGGGGCGAGAGCCACGCTCAGCCACGTCCCGGCGCCACTGATATAAAAGCGCCAGGACGCGAGCCTCGAGGTCCCATGGTGGGGATCCGGCCAGCAAGGAGGCCGCTTCAAAGGACTCCGTGCGTGCCCTTATCGCTCTGACGGCCACGACGCGCTGCGGCCTGCGTAGCAGTGCCGTCGTTTTGGCCATCAGGCGATCCGCCCAGATCTGGGCCCCGTAAAGTGCTATCGACTGCACGATCCCGAGCCTGCGGCACACTGCGCCTGGCCCACTGACGTTCGGCAGGAGAGTCCCACCGTCGCCCGAACTAGTTTCGGCGCCAGGCACTCGTAATGCGCCGCAAAGTTCCACCATCCGTCGAGCACTAGTCCAAGGTATGTAATTGACCGCCCGACGGCGATGCGAACGCCTCCCACTGTTGTACTCAAATGAAACTTAGAAAATTTAATTGAAATATATTCAGTAATTTTGCTATGATTCACGCAAAACCGCAGACAGACATCTATAAATTTATTTATATAGATTCATAAATTAGAGAAATTAAACAGAGAAGCATAAAAGTAGCACCAGTGGCTGCAAATCTTAAAATTTAGGTATACATTTAATTAAAATTTCCATAATTATAACAATTGCAAATGATAGAAATGAGAATGGATGGATACAAAAGGAGAGATAAACAAAAAAAACTGGATGGAAGTTAAACCGACGCCATATAATGTGGGAAAAGGACAGGAAGAATGAGAATAGCATATCTATACAAATAAATAAAATTGGAGGGTCTGTTTGTAATATTAAAATAACCGCTTTTTACTAAGTGCATTAGGACATATACACGGTACATATACCAAAACAACATTTTTTACAATTTTTGTCTGTCTGTCTGTTTGTTCCGGCTAATCTTTGAAATGGCTGCACCGATTTTGACGGGACTTCCACTGGAAGATAGCTGATGTATCAAGGAGTAACTTGGCTATTTTTATTTTAGAAAAAAAATTTGGATTTGTTAAAAATGATAAGTTTCGGAAATTTTATATACCAATTTAAGTTGACCTCAGATTTATATCATCAATCATATGAAATAGGGTTCAGCTTAGGCTGGACTTAGTAGGTTGAATTTCTAATTTAAGTTGACCTCATATATCCAAAAAATGCTGCCCAAAGACACTATTCCACGCGGACGGATTCGCGGGCACAGCTAGTTTTTCATAAAGACCATCGCCAACTTGTCTATAGACAAAATCGGTATGGCTATGACCATAATTAACTAATTATCTGATAACCAAATAATTACTAATGATAAATTTAAGTCGCAATACGATCAACCAAATGGAATTTTACAAGAATAACTACAGAGCTTGTCTTTTTAAGTACCTTTAACCTGGAAATAAAATTTTGTTCAACTCGTTTCACAATGAGAAGATTTTATTCATAATTATAAATTTAGCAGTTACCGTCGCTAGGTGTTTGCAACGCCAGTGGCATCGCAAACACGCTGCTGTCCCATAAGGGTTCAGGAACTTGGGTCCTTAATGCCGGAACATAACACAAGCTTATTATGGCGACATTTTTTTTTTTTAAATAGCCTTTATTGCTGATACTGAACATTAATTTTACACACACACAGTAGCAAATTGTTTTAACTTAAATCTATCTAATACATCGGGTTTCCCGGTTCAGTGATCAGCGTGTCCAGTGACACATAGGCCTCTTCCAGCTGCTTCCATTCGTCTCTATTGGTAGCTTTTCTAGACCAGATTGTCCCTCCAATCATCTTGATATCATCTGTCCATCTTTTAGCTTGTCTGCCTCTTTTTCTTTTTCAAAGATTATGGCGACATACTTAAGACCAAAGATGGTCGCCATCCAGACGGGCCCTACCACGTAGCTAGGGTGGGTTTTTTGTCGCCTTTTACGACAGACCGACCCCGGCCGCAGAGTTCAGTATTCTTTCTCCGCCTTTGCACGGATAATAACCCTTGCGGAGTCGGCTTGTCGTAAACAACGACAAAACTAACCCTAGCTCGGTGGTAAAGTTTCAAGCCTAGGCCAAGCGTGAAGGTAGTCTGATCTCAACCATCTTTCCCACATACTGATCCGAGTGCAGGTCTTTCTCGAAAATACGATGAGGTCGTCAAATATCTAAGGTAGTGAGTTACAAGTCAAGATGGGCCAACACAAAGCTGTAAAGCTACGCCAAACGACGTCCAGACAGCACTTTTTGGATCTACCCCTCCTGCCGGGGCTCGACGGAGACGGCATGGCCAGACATTTGTTTCCCACGTAAGCATCCGGTTGCCTTAAAACGTGGCCGTACCATCGGAGCTGACACTCCTGCAATTTATCCACAATATCACGGACATGAAGGCTGCCGCGAATGCGGGAGTTTCTAACGCGGTCCTCCCGCGTTACTCCACATAACCATCGCAGCATATTCATCTCCGTGACACGCAGTTCTTGCTTGTATCGCTCTAACACAGGCCACGCTTCACAGCCTTATAAAAGGACAGGCCGAATGATGGCCATATAGACCTGTCCTTTCAACTTTACCGGCATCTTATCCGTGCAAGGGCGGAGAAAGAATACTCACCTCTGCGGCCGGGGTCGGCCTATCGTAAAAGGCGACAAAACAACCCAACCTAGCTACGTGGTAGGGCCCCAAGCCCGTCTGGATGGCGACCACCTTTGGTCTTAAGTATGCCGCTATAATAACCTTGTGTTGTGTTCCGGCATTAGTGACCCAAGTTCCTGTACCCTTATGGGACAGCAGCGTGTTCGTGATGCCACTGGCATTGCAAACACCCATAGGCGATGGTAACTGCTAAATTCTAAGCGGGCCGTCAGCCTGTCTGCTGTACCACAGCAATAAAAAAAAATCTTTGGGTCACACCACCAGTTACCTCTCACCATTTGGCCCACGCGGCAGCAATTCTTGACGTTGCAATCGATGTCACCAGACGCGTGAAATACAGATCCCAGATATTTCTCTTGGTCTCCAAAATACAGGCCATGCCTAGTTTGGAGGCGCTAAGTTGATCAATTGTAAAAAGCACTTGGATAAAAATGATATTTGATTTGGTCAGGCATAACACATGTAGGGCATTAACAACCCACCTTCTATGGGACTGCAGGGTATTATCGACACGTCGCAATCCATATAGGCGACGTTAACTCATCATCATCATCATCATCCTAGCGTTAGTCCCGGTTGCCACCCAAACTTTCGTTTCGGTGCCCGGGGTCCGCTTTCCGACTTTTTCTACTCCACTTCGCGCGATCTTCAGCATCCCTGGTAGTGAGCCCATTGGCACGCATATCACCCTTTACAACGTCAAGCCAGCACTTTTTGGGTCTACCCCTCCTGCCGCGGCCCGGCGGAGGCGGCATGGCCAGACATTTGTTTCCCACGTAAGTATCCGGTTGCCGTAAAACATGGCCATACCAACGGAGCCGACACTCCTGCAATTTATCCGCAATGTCACGGACATGAAGACTACCGCGAATGCGGGAGTTCCTAACGCGGTCCTTCCGCGTCACTCCACACATCCACCGCAGCATATTCATCTCCGTGACACGCAGTTCTTGCTTGTGTCGCTCTAACACCGGCCACGCTTCACAGCCGTATAAAAGGACAGGCCTAATGATGGTCTTATAGACCCGTCCCTTCAACTTTACCGGCATCTTGGGGTCACAAATGACACCAGTTACCTCACGCCATTTGGCCCACGCGGCAGCAATGCGTGCCTTGACGTCGCAATCGATGTCACCAGACGCATGAAACACAGATCCCAGGTATTTCACATGGTCCGTGCGCTCGACCGTGTTGCCGTCTATGCGTACGGGTGTGGGATCTGTGGAGTTACAGGCCAAGTACTCGGTCTTCGCCACATTGATCTTCAGACCACCGTTCTCAAGCGACTCCTTCCACGCCTTCACGCGTTGCACCAGCCTACCCCTGTCCGAATCTGCCAGCGCGATATCATCAGCATACATGAGCAACCACGGGGGCTGCTCATGTGAGTTTCTGATGCTGTCTGACAATACGTCTAATACCACGCTAAACAGAAACGGACTAAGGACGGATCCTTGGTGCACCCCGACGGTGATGGGGAAAGGTTTTGTGTCGCCAACAGCGGTCCGAACTACGGAATCGGAATCACGGTACATGTCTCGGATGATCCCAATATAGGCCTCTGGAATCCCCTTGTACCGCAATGCCCACCAGATTATCGCGCGAGGAATACAGTCGAAGGCCTTCTGCAAGTCAAGAAACAGACAATGCAGTCGTATTCTTCGCCCTGTATTTCTCCGCGACAGTCCTTAGGGCAAAAATAGGGTCCATTGTCCCGTGACCAGGGCGAAACCCATATTGAAACTCCGAGACAGTGCACTCCTGTCGAATCCGAGAGTCGATAACCCTCTCGAAGAGTTTCATGGTGTGGGACATGACCTTTATACCGCGGTAGTTACCGCACTCCTGCACCGATCCCTTGCCTTTGAAGACTGGAGTAATGATACTCAGCCTCCATTGGTTCGGGATCGTACCGGTGAGGAGTGTCCGGTTAAAAAGGTCGGTTAAAGTGCCCACACCACGAGAGCCCATTGCCTTCCAGGCTTCGATGGGGACTCCATCGGATCCAACAGCTTTCCGATTCTTCATGCGGCGAAGACAATTCTGGACCTCTGCAGGCGTTATCAGTGGCACTAGTCCTTGGTTCGGAGGAAGATCTGGCGGCTGCACCTCTTTATGCTGCTTGTTCAGCAGCTCGTGGAAATATGAGCGCCATCTCTCCTTCACCGCGAGGTCCTCGCATAACAAGTTGCCCCCGGGGTCTTTTACACAGCGGCACTTGGAGATATCCTGTGCCGCTTTGACCCTGGAGCGCGCCAACTTATATATGAGCTTCTGCCCCTCAGACGAGTCCAACTTATCGTAAAGTGGTTGTAAGTGGTCTCGTCTGGCTCTGGCTATAGCTTTCTTGGTGGCGCGTTTGGCATCTCTGTATGCGTCGCGATCTTCAGGAGATCTGGACGCTTGCCACTTCTTAAAGAGGGCTTTTTTCGCCCTGGTCTCCCTCTGGACTGAGTCGTTCCACCACCAAGTCTCCTTGTCACACTTGCGTCCGCCCTTAGACACGCCAAGCACCTCTCTCGCCGACCCAAGGATAGCCGCCTGAATCCTGTCCCAGTAAGCTTGAACCGGTTCGCCCTCACCTCCGGCGCACTTGTCGCCGATGGCAGAGGCGAACTCCTGGGACTTGACTTCATCAAGCAGCCACCACCTGATTCGGCGTTGAAGGCGGTCGACACATTTGCCTTTGGGCTTCACGCAGAGGTCCATGACAAGAAGACGGTGTTGTGCAGTAAGACTCTCACCGGGTATGACCTTGCAGTTGGCTACTTTGCTGATGTGGTGTCTCCTAGTGAGTAGGAAGTCGATTTGGGTAGCATTCCTCCCGCTCTTGTAGGTGATGAGATGCTCGGGTCTCTTTTTGAAATACGTGTTCACGATGGCAAGGTCGGCAGCCGCACACGTATTGAGGATGTCCTCCCCTTCCGCGTTACGACTACCGTACCCAAATCCACCGTGAACACGCTCAAATTCCGCACATTCATCACCCACATGACCGTTCAGATCACCCCCCAAAACGATCCCCTGTGATAATGGGATTCCACGGAGCACTTCTCCGAGTTGATTCCAAAACGCTATTTTATCGGCGTCGTCACAACCGGCCTGTGGCGCATAGGCACTTATCAAGTGGGTAACTACCCCATCGATAAGCACCCTAACGACCATAAGCCGGTCGCTATGACGTTTCACTTCCAAAATGTCGTTCTGGAACTCCTCCGAGAGCACTATGGCAACCCCATTCTCCCCACCAGGTGCACCTGTGTAGATCAACTTGTAGCCATTCCCAATGAACCGGGATCTGCTGGCCTTCCACCGAGTCTCCTGCAGGAACGCCACGGCCACCCTCCGCCTGGAGAGCACATCGGCCAACTCTCTCGCGCGTCCGGTTAACGTGCCAATATTCCACGTTGCGAAGCGGAGTTTCCTTTTGGATGGGGCTAGTGTCTTTAGCCGTGCTCGCCCACGGCACGGCAGCCCTAGTCCACTTGTCACAGGAGTCGGGCGAAGTTCCTGCGCGTCGTTTTGCGGCGACGCCCTATCCGTGACACATCCTTTTCTTGTTTGGACCATGTTTATTTGGCTTGTTTTGGTTTTTACGGGAGCGACTGCCGTCCGACCCCCCAACCTCTAAAGGGAAACCTAGAGGTGTCCTTCCCTCGCCGCATGCAAGCTGGCAGAGGGAGTGACCCATCAGTCGGCTTTTACGACTCCCTTGGGATGATTTGGGGTGGCCCTATTCTTTCTTCGGCCGGGACCACACGGCACATATAGGCGACGTTAACTGGTTACTACTAATTGGACAGTCAGCAAAAATTACAACTAAAATAAAACAATATATGTATATATACATTTTACTTAATATTTACAAAGCCATACATGACTGACATTGCCGATCAACTTGTGTATAAATGTACAAAATAAAAAAATTTAAACAAAAACACATTATATGCATATACTTAAGCCAAATAGATTATTTTATATAAAATCTATATACAAACTAGTACTAAATGTTTATTATTGCCATTTTTTCAGTATACAATAACAGCCCTTAACATCCTATTCCTGGGCTAAAGCAACCCCTCTACGCAAGACATGGGGAGAATACGGGACACTTGTTCAAGGTCGCTTTCCCGCCTGCAATTTACACCTTCCGTAAAATAAATCTTAAGAGACGCATCTCATAGGAATTGTTGATCCAGACTTTTAAGACACAAATTTTTTGTATGTAACTTATATATATATATATATATATATATATATATATATATATATATATATATATATATATATATATATATATATATATATATATATATATATATATATATATATATATAATGTAGTTTTTTATTACACTTTAATTTCATTAATTTTTACATGAGAAATTAAAAAATTATATCATCAGTTTATAACAAGAAATTATTAAAATAAACCACAAGCCTGTTAACTAGGCCATCACAAAAAAAATTATAAACTGTTTCTACTGTATTTTCTAACATATTTAAAAAAGACAGTTTTAATAAAAGAATTTATATTAAATAACAATTGACTACAATTAATGACAAAAATTCATTTCACAGAGATTTCTAGTGATTTTATTTTACATGATGATTTAAGATAAAGTCTAAAATAATTTTTGAACTATTTATTTGAAAATATTACCACTTAAGTCTCACAAAGCATGAAAGTCATATTTGTCAATAGCTGTAATGAAAATGATTGATATTTTTTAAAAGTAATTTTTTATATAAAATTATTAAGTACATATTATAATACATTTATTAACATTAGACAAATTTAATCTCTTATTGTTTAGAGATCACATGGCTAATTAAAACTACTTGGACTGTAGTGGACAAAGCATCCATCGCCCGAGGCCATAGGAAAACGAGCATTTTTTGTTGTAGAGCCTGAAAGCCCACATAAAGACTCCCAGTCTAGAGAACCCACAATTAGAACTTTTTCGAAAATAAAATGTCCAATAAAAATTAACACACCTAAATCTTTTAAAGTACATATTTTATACATTATAACTAGCTGACACCCGCGACTTCTGCGAGGTAGAAGAGACTTCCCCTCTCCTATACATGCGCGCTACACGGCTTGCCCCACTTCTCCGCGGCAAGAAAATACATCACTTAACAAGTGTTTATAAAAATCATTTTCTTAAAACTTTAATAACTTTATATTAAATGTAGATATTGCAAAAAAAATTTTAGATAAAGGCAAGTGTCTAACAAATAAAACTTAGAAAAAATCTCTAAAATCACCTCACTAATTAATGGACTCGCCCTAAGAGAATCTCACTCAAAAATTTTATATATGACTATATTGTTTTATATTTGACTATATCAGACAATATTAAGTCACAATATAACAGTTTGTTATAGTATCAATACTGTCACTTTGTGCAAACAACCAACAAGAATGTTCAGTGCAATACTTTCTAAAATTTAAAGATATTTCCTAGCATTTAGTTACAATTACAACATATTCATAAAATTCATACTTTCATACAAATATAAGGCAAATATTACATCTCTAAGTGAAACTAGACTCCAGTAGAGTTTTAGACTTATAGCGGATTTCAACATAAGCAAATTTTGTTAGGTAACATGAGACTTGCTGTGGTTAAAATTTATTCCAACTAATTTTGAATTTGGTGAAATAAATACAAATCCTAGTAATAAGAAACAATGCTGTACATTACTAGCATATTCTTAAAGTCGGTTTTCAAATAATCGAGTTGTAAAGGTCGAAAATCAAAATTGGTATGTCTGAGATACAGAGGTCCAATTTATTATTTCAAGTTATAGATGGAAAATAAGTACTGAATTTACATACAAAGAGTCACTAATTATTTCAAATTATTAAGGGTCCAGATTTCAAGCAACAGAGGTTTAGGGAGTTGAAGGGATCACAACAATTTTTCGAATTTGGGAGGTTTTCGACTTGCGAGGTTCTGCCATATTTACTTTCGTAAATTTACACAGTGTTAGCAATGCAGTAGTCAAGCAGTCCTCAATGATTACCATTCAAGCCATGTGTACTGTTGACTCCATTTGTACCATTTGTGCCATTCATCTCATTCATACTCTTCAAATGGAATGGAGAAATTGTAAACACTTCACCGCTAACTAACTCTGATAAATTCTCACCACCATACGACAATAATGGTGATATTTCTACATCTACATCATCCTTCACTTCACCACCGGCTTCCCTTATGTACTTTCTGTGAAGACGTAACAGATCCTCACGAGCTGTTGACGGACAGTCCTTCTTTGCTGAGTCTGCATTCTTTAATGCGGAAAATTCAACATCACGAGCAACTTCCAAGCATATGAAGTTCTCTGCAAACTCAAATACATCAAATATAAACTTCTCCATCTTAATACCGTTTGGCTCTGAAGACTTTTGACGTACACCATTATCATCTATGTATGGAATTTTCTTCTTTGCAACATGAAGTTTGAGTTTCGTTTCAAAATCACAGATTTTCATCAAAAATTGTGATGAAAAATAATGGTTACATATATTTCCCGCTGAAAATGTTAAACGGCCATCTGGATTTCGTCGTTCAGCTGCTTCATCGGTCAATTCTGAGTATTCCACAACTTTATAATGACCATTGACACGGCAAACAACTCCTACCGCTTCACTTGGTGTTGATTTTAGAACTACTTTAGCTGCACAGTCTGCATTTTTACTTTTACAGTAACCTATGAAGATTGGATCTGCTACTTTTATTAGGATATTATCTACGGAATGTGCATGAAGATGCTCGATACCCCTTCTAGTTATGTCGTTTAAAATCCCTTGAGTTTTTAAGGCTCTATATAATCCTCCATTTCCATCTGGTGCGGAAGAAATGTGATGCTTTTCATCCAAGAATATTTTTCCATTAAAATCAAAGCATGGCAATGTACCCTGTTCAAAGAACACCACATTATCCTCGTTAAGGCCAAAATATGAGTGAGATTTGAAATACTCGGCTGTAGGTCCCTTCGTGTGCTCAGATGTCATAATGTACCATGTAACCTGTCCTACCTTGCCATACTTTTCTGCAGCCATCTGCTGTACTCTGACTATCCTTTCCGCTTGGATTTGGAATAGCGTTTTTCTCGATGGTAAACCGACATCGTACATGCCTTTTGGATGACCGAAACCCAACCTAGTTGCCTGTCCACCAGCAAGAAGTAAAACACCAACTTTCGACTCAGATATTTCTTTCAAACCGATATCCTCATATTCTCGGGTCTTTTCGGTGCTCAAACTGGGCACGGATTCATAATGAGCTTGGGGTATAGGTTTCAAATCGTCATCCAACTTCTGGGATATAACTTCAGATTGCTCGATCGCTCGACGAAATATATCGTTGATTTCACCGAAGTCTAACTTTTTAATTTCCCTAGCGAGTTTCTCTCGTTCATCTTCAGTCAGTTCTGGCCAGTATCTTATCAGTTGTTCTTGACCGTGACTTTTTAAAATCTCGAATAAACTCTCATACATTGTTAACACGATCACTTCACGTATTTAAAGCGATATTCGGTTTACTATCGCGACCGAACGGTGCGATTAGAAAGTTTGTACTGGTACATGGCGCGAATATTGTAATTTAAACATTTTTCAGCCCCACCACACAATACACGTCGCCGACTCGATTTTGACGTTTCTCGCGGCCATGTTTGTGTATGTTTTTATTTACATACTGAGCTGTCAAATACATCGATATTTTTAATTGCCCCAATACATTGCGGGTTTTTAAAACCAAGTTGAAAAATAAGTATATGGCCCAAACACAGATAAGCGTGCAGGAAAAGGATAAAATATATTATTAGATTAATTATTTTGAGGAGGATGAGATGACCAATATATTTTTCAATTATTTCATTAGAGTTCATTCAAATAACTCCGCTATTTCAAAAAAAAATCAATGTATTATAGCTAAAGAGGACACGCTCTAAAACTTTATGAGCTACGTAATGTATTATAAACAATTAGAAGAAAATTTCTTTATTGATGTTCTGATACTGAAATCATTTTCTCACTCATAAAAAAGATCTTGCTCATTATATGCTTTTGTACTTTTATACCTATTAAAAAATTGTAGTTTTACTTATTTTTTAAAGTATCGATTTGCATTCATAGCTTGAGAGAAACATTTCATTAATAAACACAGTTATTTACTATTAACGAAACGAGAACAAAAATAATACATTTCAGAACGTCGCGTCATCAAAAATTGTCTATGCTTGTAATATTCTTAGTGATGTACAAATTAATTTAGAGCCAACCTAAAAATTAAATCATTTGGAAAGAAGTAAATTATATTAAACTACCCATCTTATCAAATAATTCAAAAGAAGTATCGTAAACGTAGGTTTATCGAAATAATATTTCCACCACCAACGTGCGTCCTCCTTATCAAACTTTGGGAGGCGTACGGGTGCAGTGCACGAGATTCCTACACTACCTCATCGCCAGTTCCCAGGTGGCGGGACTTGCATCAAACATGTTCCACCTCACAAAAATAATAAAGTGTGTCAAACCCTTTGTGTCAGGGCAGGCCTCGTCCATGAAGAGGTGCCAGGGGATCAAGACGCCTATTTGATAATCTACTTCGTGTATTGTAACGACCCCTCAAGTCACACAACACATGTTTTAATATTTAATTTTATTAACATTTTTATCAAAATGCACTTAATACAATATAAATATTTTTGTGATTGCTTATTAATAGAGTAAGCTACTTATGGCCAACGAGTATTCTAATATGTAATAATAATAATAAAATAAAATAAAAATTTCTTTATTGACACATGTTTTACATAATTACCTAAAAACTTATTCTAGCAATGTATGTATTATTCAATATTCGAAAAATGAAAAATAGAACATAGGACGCCGCAATTATCCTTTCTAGCTCAAGGCTTCGCGTCATCATCATCTCAGAATTTTGTTATTTTAACATAATCCATCATTGTTAATTTTTAAAAGTTATATAGGTACAAGTATAGTGTGTTTTATTGGACGTAACCACTTTGATGGACTGGATTACCATTGACGACGTTGCCGTCGTGACGTCCGATATTATCAACGATACTATTTGTCCAAATACTATAATAAGTCAATGAACCCTAGTCTCCAAACTAGACATTAGTCTGTGTCTTGGAAACTAGTGCCCTCTCAAATCATACAAACAAAAAAGAAAAGAAAAAAAAACACCAAGATACAAAAGGATACAAAATCTTATATATATATAAGGTTTGTGTGTGTGTGTGTGTGTGGGTTTTAAGCATATGAGAGCCAAATCTATAATTCAAATAATTCATTATACTCAGCAATTCCTCAGTTTCTTCATAATTTAGGGTTAAAAGCCACGATTTCAATTCATATTTCAACATTTTGCTGTTGTACTCAATAATATTTTTAATTTTATTTAATTTATTGTATATTAGAGCTTAACACAGATAGCGTAGCATAAAAATTAATTTCTTATTCCTAACAACTAGTCAATTATTTTTACTTGTCTATGGTCATGGTTGAATCGAATCGAAATTAGAAAGCAAGCACTTAGCACATCACTGCTCTATCAAAAAATGTCAGATGGGTTCCTGATCGAAAGTATATATTTACTGTTGTTTTTAATAGAAATTATACTCAAAGTTGTGTTCATTGTATTAAAACTTACCAAATATATCGCAATATTCTTATTACAATACGTATTTGATGTAAATATGATAGAAACGTCCAAGAAAAGGAAGAGAAATTCTGTTGATGATTCTAACCAAACTAACGCAACGAGAGGCATAATTGATGCAAACTGGCGTAAATTATTATCTAGTAATATTATTATGGACAAAAAAGTGGACAACCAACCGCAAATTTATAATAAAGATCAATTTACAGGTATTCTAAGTTACTTCTCTATAACAGCCCAATATAGGTTATATTTAGCAATGTTTCAAAAGAGGTCTGGAAAGCAATATGGTTTGTTTACATTAAATAAAAACAAATAATATGACCTAAAGGTCTAGTTACACGGCCATAACTTATTTAAAAAAATTACAATGGTTCTCTTATTGACGACTTCCATGGGACCGCGGTTGGTTGCCATCCAGACGGACTTGGGGCCCCATATTAGTTATATAGTAGACCCATAACACGAGTTCTATGCTGCTTTGGGATGGCGCTGTATGTATTTGTGCCAATTTATTTTATTCAGGGCTACGTCATCATCAGTGATACATTGGTATATACGGGTGACTGACAAAACCGTCCAATTTTTTTTACGCACTAAACATCATTTAAGGAACCCATTTTTGCAAAAAAAATTGTATGTCAAATTTTCACCATAAAATATTTCATTCCAAAGTAAATATGGTCACTAATTCAATCGTACAAAATAGTCATATGGTGCAAATATCGTACGTTAACTTGTTATTATCTGTCTCTGTGACTCCTGCGTAAATTATATTAGTATTGCGTAGTATTCGCTCGCACAGATGCAATGACCGCCGTCCTCTGCCTCGTACTAGGTCATTGTACCAGTTTTTTGCGGTACCGATGGAGAGGTCATTGACACTTGCGCGCCGTAGTATGTAAATTGCGAGTTCTTTGGATAAGTTTGTGATGCTGATTACTCAACATTTTTGTATATACCCCATCTAGGTGGTAGGGTTCCAAGCTGTCTGGATGGCAACCACATCTATATTGTATATATGGCCATAAATAACCTGCTATTGTATTCTGGTGTTAGTGACCCAGTTTCCCGTTCCCTAAGAGGGAAACAGAGAATGATATGGTGGTGCTACCTATTCGAAATCTCGGCTAGTATTACAAGGGTGGTCTCTGTAGGGTTAGAGTGGTGGTGCAAACATAACCATGTTGTCATCGTATAGATATTTAATCATTGTGGAAAACAGTCCTTAATAATAACAAGCTATAGTGTCCCACTGTTCTTCCTAGAGGCTACGGACAGTATACCTGCCACCCTTGTCCAAAGCAGATTGTTGGGATTCACATAGAGGTGATCCTGGTATGCAGGTATCCTCACATTTTCCTTAACCATCGGTACATAGCAATCATGCACATTAAGTGTGAAAAACTGCCTAAGTGGTGTCATACATGGCATCGTGGAATTCAAACCTGGGACCTCTAGATTGGTCCACTGTTACCACTCCTTGCATACACATAAAATTACTTTTTGAGTCTAAATTATGTAACAGGTACATTTCGTCGAGCCAAAAAGAAAGCCCTGAAACAAAATGATACCATAGTACAAATAAAATCAGAGGAACATATATCAAAAGAGAAAAATCTGGAATGCAATAAACTTACGAAATATGTTGCCATCGATTGTGAGATGGTTGGTATAGGTAAATTTCTTAGTGTTTTTTTAAATTATATTAATGTATAAAATGATAGTGGGTAACATCCCGCTTCTGGCTTGGGCCACCATATTTATCCAAATGGATTAGAATGCTACATACAAACTGTTGCCTATTTTTTAGATAGTCTGCAAAAAACTAACAGACATGGTGAGATTACATAGCTTCGCTAGAATAATGTCATGATCAACTCTTATCAAAAGCTTTACAGAAATTAATTATAAATATAAAGTTCTTTTATTCCATCTATAATGATTTGATTTAAATTTATTTATTTTTCAGGTTATGATGCATCAGATCACATGTTAGCTAGGGTTTCGATAGTAAACAAATTTGGTGATTGCATTTATGATAAATTTGTGAAGCCACGAGAAGAAGTGAAAGATTATAGGACAGAAATTAGTGGTGTGCGGAGAGAAGACCTCTTAAACGGCGAGGACTTTGCTGTAGTCCAGAAGGAAGTGGCGGAGATCTTGAAAGGCAGGTATGTACTTAGCTATTTAAATATGTTTTATTTCTAACGCGCTTTTATTAACTTGACCTTTATATATCATGTATTTGACGGCCTCTATGGCGTAATGAATAACCCACTTAGGTACGCTTGCAGAGGTTACGGGTTCGATTCCTGTCTTGCGTCTGGGTGTATAATATGTATTTATTTGCAAAAAAAAGTATATAAGTAGTATATCAGTTATGTCTAGTACCCATAACACAAGTGCTATGCTACTTAGTTTGGGTCTAGATAGCGCTGTGTGAATTGTCACAAAGTATTTATTTATTATTTATCTATATTTGTGAAATATATAGGTATCTTACTTAAGTATAGAGAAAATGGTGGGTAAAAATCTGAATTGCTTTACTCCTGCCTATTTGTGAGAATAATGTTTACGAATGCAACAACATTTAGAAGTTTTACAATGATGTTATTCAAACTCATGTAGAATGGTTGAATTTCCACTCCTGGGTGATCACTAGTAAGTATATATATATATATATAAACATACCGACTCAGATGCACGGAATCCGTTATGACACCAACTAATTCGATCTGAATAAATGTGTCCTGCAAGTGTCCGTTCCTTCTATGTGGAGGGCATAGTCCACCCATGGGATGCTATTGATTACGTGTGTTTGAATTTTAGGGTACTGGTCGGTCATTCTTTGAAGAATGACCTGAGCGTGCTGTTTTTGTCGCACCCGAAGCGAAGCATACGGGACACGTCACGATACAAGCCGTTCAGGGAAGTGAGTATACCACATGACCACTCTGACGCATCCCCGCTTGCAATCATAACTTCCCTTGGACGCACTGACTGATGACGTCCCTCACACATGACCTCCTGCTTTATGGCAGGCCCATCTCGCACATGACGACTTACTAATACCTTGACACCACCATACAAGATACGCTCCTTTTGATACATGATCCCCATTACAAACTAGCCCCCCTCGCTCATCATGTCCTATTTTGCACACTGATGTTTTGTCCGTGCAGGGGCGGAGAAAGAATACTGACCTCTGTGGCCGGGGTTGGCCTGTCGTAAAAGGCGACAAAACAACCCACCCTAGCTACGTGGTAGGGCTACAAGCCCGTCTGGATGGCGCCCATCTTTGGTCTTAATAACCTCGTGTTGTGTTCCGGCATTAGTGACTCAAGTTCCTGTATTCTTATGGTACAGCAGCGTGTTTGCGATGCCACTGGCGTTACAAACACCCATAACCCCGCACTTGTACCCTGACCCGCCTTACCCATGACACCCTCATTTTTTTTACATAACCTGCCCATCTCGGACATGACACATAACACTTGTGATTTTTCACCACCAATTTTTTTTATACAGATTTCGAAAGGCGGCACGCCGTCCTTGAAACGCCTCGCGAAGGAAATACTTGGCATAGATATTCAACACGGCGAGCACAGCTCGGTGGAGGACGCGCGCGCCGCCATGAAGTTGTACTGCACGGTGGCCAAGAAGTGGGAGAGCTCTGTCAAGCGGTAGACAGGTGCTGAGGTTCGATACTGGCGCATATGTACCGACCCGGCATACGTTGTTCTGCCATATAAGTGAAAAAAAAGTAAACTATTTCCTTTAAGTTCCAATCTTTCTCTACACGGAAAATCATCAAAATTGGTTCAACGGTTTAAGCATATAATTTATACCGGTCCATCCATTTAAAAGATCAAGAAAAAGACGCACTTTATAAGTGATATATCCAATATGCGTTATCTATATTGAAAAAAAAATTATTTACTTAAGAGGTCCAACAATAGACCCTCATCTAAGCGTTAATTTTAACCCAAACTTTCGCTTCCGACATTTTCTTCTCCACTTTGTATGGTCTTCGGCATTTCTAGCGGGTCCATTGACACGCATGTCATGTCAGCACTTGGGTCCCCATGTAAGTCGCCGGTTGCCGCAAAATTTTTCACCGTGCAGAGGCGGAGTATAATACTAACCCCTGCAGCCGGGGTTGGCCTGTCGTAAAAGACGACAAAATAGCCCTAGCTACGTGGTAGGACCTCAAGCCCGTCTATAAGTATGCCGCCATAATAACCTTGTGTTGTGTCGGGACACATGCCGGGGCATTAGTGACCCAGGTTCCTGTACCCCTGTGGGAGATAGCAGCGTGATCGTGGTGTTAGCGTCGCGAACATCCATAGGCGACGGTAACTGCTTACTTTATTGGGCCGTTAGCATGTCTGGTTTTCCTCAGCAATAGAAAGTGTGTTTTATGTCATTTTTTTATGCTGAAGGACAGCAGACAGGCTGAGGGCCCGCTTAGAATTTAACATTTACCGTCGCCTATAAGTGTTTGCAACGCTAATGGCATCGCGCACACGCTGCTGTCACATAAGGGTACAGGAATTTGGGTCACTAATGCTCCGGCACAACACAAGGTTATTAGGGCGACATACTTAAGACCAAAGGTGGTCCATACAGACGGGCCTGAGGCCTTTTACGACAGGCCGACCCCGGCCACTCCGCAGAGGTTAGTATTCTTTCTCCGCCCCTGCACGGATAGCATTTTACCCACGATTTGGCTCCGCTGGCCCTAAAGCCTTTAACAATAAGTGTTAGATTTTGATTGTCTCTTTCACACTTTAGGTGAAAAGTGCTTTGAGTGACAGAGACAACGATATGTGAACTTAGAACTGAAGAGCCATCTATTTAAAACAGTAACACTCACTGCCCACTATTGTAATGAAACGAATTTTATCTTTTTGTTTATATTGATGTATATTTGTATAAAAGAAAATAAATGTTATTAAGAATTTTAGTGTCAATCATTTCGTGTCCATAATTTAGTGTAATTTGTTTTGTGTTTATTTACTAGCTGGTTGAGCGGGAAATTAAAAGAATTACTCAGCCGTGCACTGGTTCGTATCGGAAGCGGGCACTACGGGATCTTGGTCCCCTTTCTTTTATTTGGTCAAGGCCGGGGGCAGCGGTTGCCTCTAAGCGCGGTTCGAAGTGGACTGTGGCGCGGGGGCCGATCGCCGCAATAGCTCGGCCGCGCTCCTCGCCAGCAGCATGGTGTCCGTCCCTTTTATAGCGGATGTAGGAACGGAAAAGGAGAAGACCGGTGCATGCTCAATGCCCGGCGCATACACTAGCTGTGCCCGCGACTCCGTCCGCGTGGAATAGTGACTGGGCAGCATTTTTTGGATATATCATGGTTTATTTTGGATTACAAACCCTATAAACCTTAAAATATAAATAAATGAAATATACAAACTGCGTTCGAACCTACAATGTCCAGCCTAAGCTGAACCCTATTTTATATTTTTGATAATATAAATCTGAGGTCAACTTAAATTGGATTATTAAAAATCCGAAACTGTTCACTTTTAACTAAAACCCATTTTTTTTTTCTAAAATTAAAGTAGCCTAAGGTATTCCTTGTTACATCAGCTAGCTGCCAGTGAAAGTCCCGTCAAAATCGGTCCAGCCGTTTCAGAGATTAGCCGGAACAAACAGACAAAAATTGTAAAAAATGTTGTTTTGGTATATGTAACGTAACGTGTATACATCTAAATGCACTTAGTAAAAAGCGGTTATTTTAATATTCCAAACAAACCCTCCAATTTTATTTATTTGTATAGATTAGGGGCCATCCATAAATTACGTCACACGAATTTTAGAACCCAAGTCCTTGTCACATTTTTAGAAACCTCTCCGCTGATGTGACGTCACACATTTTTCAATTTTATGCATTTGTTTAAAAATAAAAAAGTTATTTTCATTTTTTTTCTTATTTTTATGAAATAATCTAATAAAATCAAGTTATTTGACTAAATGACATTGGTCATAGATAACTATCATGACCAATGGCGACCGTCACTGTTGATGGCTGTTAGGTAACTATGCGGTACGTAAGACATTTGGAGCGTTTTCTCTGAACAGCCATATTATGAACTTAATACATTTGAGAGGTTAATCAATATAGATCGGGTTCGTAAATTTTAAAAGATCACATATAAATTTCGCTCTTATTAGTTTCACTTGTATGTTTGTCAGACTCCTTTAAACTCTATTTTAACCCACTTTAAACTCAGATTTCATTTAAACGCTGTAGAAGTGTAGAATTATCTTTTTAAAAAATTGTGACCTAATATGAAAACCTGCTGAAATTTTTATAGCAAATTTTAATTAGAACAAATATAGGTAGTGTTATAAATATCGAACTGAAAATTTTCTTATTGGCAACACTGAATATTTAAAACAACCAAAGAGAGTTTCCATCACTTCCGGAGTGTAACACTTTCGAAGTATAAACGACCAATGAGAATCTATTATTTGGACAACCAATGAGAATCACTAAGACTTCTGAAATATAAGCAACCAATGAGAGTCGCCTCCGGAGTGTGGAGTGGAGACGAGTGAGGGACAGACCGACCGCTTCTATGTAAAGCGCCGCAAGTAGGTGCCAGGACCCTCTTTATCGTCCAGTCGTCTTCGCATGCGGAAGCTGTCTGTCTGCCTGCCATTTTTTTTAAATCATCCCCCACTGGTTCATAAAAGTCATCATTTCAGCCGGAAGACGCCCACTGCTGGACAAAGGCCTCCCCCAAAGATCTCCACGATGATCGGTCCTGCGCTGCCCTCATCCAACCTATCCCGGCGATCTTGACCAGATCATCGGTCCATCTTGTGGGGGGCCTACCAACACTGCGTCTTCCGGTACGCGGTCGCCATTCGAGGACTTTTCTGCCCCAACGGCCATCAGTCCTTCGAGCTATGTGCCCAGCCCACTGCCACTTCAGTTTTGCAATCATCCGGGCTATGTCGGTTACTTTGGTTCTCCTGCGAATCTCCTCATTTCTGATTCGATCTCGCAGGGAAACTCCGAGCATAGCCCTCTCCATTGCTCTCTGAGCGACCATGAGCTTTCTCATAAGGCCCATAGTTAGCGACCACGTCTGCGTTCCGTATGTCATCACTGGCAACACACATTGGTTAAAAACCTTCGTCTTGAGACACTGCGGTATTTGGGACGAAAAGATTTTACGGAGCTTCCCGAACGCTGCCCATCCGAGTTGGATTCGACGAGTGACCTCTTTCGCGAAATTGGACCTGCCTAACTGGATCGTTTGACCCAAGTAGACGTATTCGTCAACAATTTCGAAAGTACAGTTCCCAACTGTTACGGGGGTAGGTGCGACATGGACATTAGACATGATCTTCGTCTTGTCCATGTTCATTTTGAGACCTACTCCTTGGGAAGCTGTATTGAGGCCATCAAGCATATGGCTTAAGTCTTCCATGGTTTCAGCCATGATTACGATATCATCTGCGAATCTAAGGTGAGTGATGTACTCACCGTTAATGTTGATGCCCAGTCCGTTCCAGTCCAGAAGCTTGAAGACATCTTCCAACGCAGCAGTGAACAGCATCGGCGATATGACATCGCCTTGTCTGACTCCCCGCTGCAGTCGGATAGGCTTCGAGTTCTGATCCTGGAGACGGACTGACATGGTGGCGTTTTCATACAAACACTTCAACGCTTAAAAAATAAAAGTAGTTAAAGAATACTTTTTAATGATCAACTAAAAATTAATTCTCAATATATGAATTCATTCCTAAATATTTCAATAATAAACGAAAAATATTGGTATTAGGTATTGTGAACAAACCTTGGGGCACTCGATAAATCAGTTCTCGAAAATATTCGATCGGTACGATCGATCCAAAAATAGTACGAAAGATATGGCACAAAACGCCCAACGCTTTTTGACAATATTACTAATATTTTTCGTTCATTATTTTAATCCTATATTGAAATTTTTAGTTTTATTAATCATTAAAGCGTGTTTTTTAGTCTTTTTAAAATATATTTTCATTGTCATTTACATATTTTTTTAAACCAAGAAAAACTTAGTGCCCCGTGTGAAATTTTCAGGGAAACGAAATCAGGTATTCGAAGAAAATAAAACAAATTTTCAAAACAACTTTATTAATCCTTTTATTACAAACATTTAATGCGTCAAATACAACCGTTAATTGCATTTAACGCGATAATTTCATCTATTCAACGTTAGTTTATGAAAATTTTATTTTTAAATCACAAACTTTTTTTATTGATATACGAGGCGTGTAGTTGCAAAACCGTACTAAAACGGTTTTTTGACAAAATGACGATATATCGTTAGAAAACACTTATTCTATTGCTGAGGGACAGCAGAATCCAGGCTTACGGACTAGTTATAATAATTTAATAATAATAAGCAGTACCGTTGTCTATGGATGTTTGCAACGCTTGACGCTAGGGATCACTAATGTCGCAACACAATACAAGGTTATTATGACGACATACTTTAGACCAAGGGTGGTGGTACAGACGGGCCATACCACGTAGCTAGGGTTGTTTTGTCGCTTTTTACGATCCCATAATTCACACAGCGCCATCTCCCTCCGGAATGAGAATACTAACCCTTGCGGCCTGTCGTAAGAGGCGACAAAACAACCCTGGCTACGTGGTAGGGCCTCAAGCCCGCCTGTATGGCAACCATCCTTGGTCTATAAGCATGCCACCATAATACCTTGTTGTGTTCCGGCATTAATGACCCATGTTCCTGTATAGGACGGCCGCGTGTTCGCTGTGTTTCTAGCGTCGCAAACATCTATAAGTGGGCCGTCAGCCTGTCTGCTGTTCTTCAACAATAAAAATCTAGCTATAACAAATTTCTACATATCTCCATCCGTATGCTCAAGTAAAAACCAAACGCGACAAAATAATCCATCCCTTTCATACAATCCATCATCCATCTCGTGAAAAATAAAACTTTCAAAACACTGACTAGGTGTCATTAAATACATTTATATAATCTCTCATATATATGAATAGTATTAATTTCAGATAATTGGCAATTAAATGAAAATAAAACAGATATCAGTGCGTTTTTTTTCTTATAGACCAGTGTTAAATATGTCGGACAATTATTGGCAGAGTGGCTTGTGTTGTGTTCGTGACGAAATAACATAAATGATCCAATACGGAATGCACCCATACTACGTGACCTGTTTTTGTCAATTATCCCCCACTCCCTCCCCTTTGTGACTATCCGTAGTATATGAGACGAAGCCCCCCACCCCCTCCAGTTTTCACTTATTCCTTACTAATATACTATATAAAACTACTGAATGTATTTTAATAAAACTTTACAATAATATAGCGTATACATCAGAATAACACATAGGCTATAATTTATAAAGATATTGTTTTTTTTAATTGCTGTATGACAGTAGACAGGCTGACGACCCACTTAGAATTTAGCAGTTACCGTCGCCTATGGGTGGTTGCAATGCCAATGGTATCGCAAACACGCTGCTGTCCCAAAAGGGTACAGGAATGCCGGAATACAACACAAGGTTATTATGGCGGCATACTTATGACCAAAGGTGGTCGCCATCCAGACGGGCTTGAGGCCCTACCACGTAGCTAGGGTGGGTTGTTTTGTCGCCTTTTACGACAGGCCGACCCCGGCCGCAGAGGTTAGTATTATTTCTCCACCCCTGCACGGATAAGATGATTAAATATTTTTTTCCATCTGTAATCCATAATCCCTCTAATTTTCACTTAGTAACGCATAAATACGGTTTTCAATCTTTTTTTTCCAAACAGAAACTACAAACTAGTATTCCCGGCGTGTCGGTGGGCGCCATATTTGAACATAGCTCGAATGGCCACGAGATTTCCTTCAGAGGAACTGTGACCAAGGTTTGAAGACCTCCACCCCCCGAATGGGTCACGTAGTATGAGTGCGTTGGTGCAAAGTCCGTCAGTCGTATATTGTTGATCTATCTAGTATAAGAAAAGAGGATTCTCCATAATAGTTATTTTTGTAACAATAACGTAATTTTTATACAGTAACACCTCGATAAGACGAAAATCATACCAATTCGAAAAAAAATTGTATTCTCTTCCCTCTGTTTCTCGAAATCTGAACCCTATATAAGTCGAAATAATTAGAGAATCCCTATAAGCAAATTTAATACTTATTTTACCTCTATAAGTCGAAAAAATAAATTAGAACTCTGTATCTCGAATATAACATAGATATAGATTATCCGTGCAGGGGCGGATGGCGACCACCTTTGGTCTTATGTCGCCATAATAACCCTGTGTTCCGGCATTAGCGACCTAAGTTTCTGTACCCTTATGGGACAGCAGCGTGTTCGCGATGCCACTGGCGTTGCAAAAACCCGTAGCCGACGGTAACTACTGAATTCTAAGCAGGCCGTCAGCCTGTCTACTGTCATACAGCAATAAAAAACAACCAATGTTTGATTTTACAACTCGATTATTTGAAAACTGACTTTAAGGATATTCCGATAATAAACAGCTGTTTCCTGTAAATGGGATTTTTATTTGTTTCACCTCTCCAACTTATAATTAGTTGGTATAAATCTTGACTCTGCAAGTCGAATGTTTCCTTACAAAATTCGCTTAAGTCGATGACTCTATAACTCGAATTTTTTGACGTCTGTCTTCAATTTCAACTTTCAGAGGGCCTACTGTATTAACGGTGTATTTGATGACAGTAGATACTATAACTACAGAAGCAACTCACAACTCTTCGCATGAAAACAAGTAACATTTTTCACACACGTATATCGCTCTCTTTCATCACTATCCAATTAGAAAGAGTGCGATATAATCATTTGTTTCAGTGACAGCCACTTTGAATTCCCTCACGTGTATACGTTGCTGTAAGATACCAGACAGGCTCACTTAAAATTTTGCAGTTACCGTCGCCTATGGGTGTTTGCAACGCCATTGGCATCGCTAACCGGATTGTGGTACTGGAACCTGATCGCACAAGGTTATTATGGAGGCATACTTAAAAACCAGGGTTGCTAGGCTAGGTAGCTTGGGTTGTTTGACCCCGGCCGCAGATGTCAATATTCTTTCTTCATTCCTGCGCGGATAAAATGACATGCTACTAGATTTATGATCATACGACTATAAATACTGCATTTTAAAACGTTAAATAAAAAATAAAACTAATAAAAAACAATTAAGTACATTATTAATACAAATAATTTCATTTTCAAATACTATTTTTGGTAGATAACTAAAAGCTAACGAATGTTTAAAAAAATTGAATTTGACAGATGATACTAAAATCAAGATGGCTTCGAATATGGCGTCGTACTACGCTCGGACATATTGTTGAGGGTAAAAATTTGTAAGGGCCACTGTTTGCACGAAGATGGCGCCACTGTAGATAATGTGAAAAATTACCTATGAAATTGAAAGTACCGGGTATTTTATTGCGTTATAAAGAGGTTTCGTTACATGGAAACTGGAGTGGGATTAATACAGCGGTAACGATGTGAACCAAACAAACCTTAGACATTTCTACGTTTTAAGGAGTATTTCGTTAAATAGAAGTTCGTTATATACAGTATACACTGTAAATATTTTGAACCAAGTGAATTGTTAAAAGTATAACAACTTAATTAATACTGAAAAAAATAATTATAAAAATTAATGCTATTACAAATTAAAAAAATTACAACGAAACATTTAATTTTTTAGATTATGTCTTTTTCTTATTATATAAAATAATCTTTCTTTGAATAGATATGATACGCGGAGCCGAGTAGGCGGCACCGCTTATGGATCCCGCCCCATTTCCACAGTCAATGTGTAGGTGCAAAAAATGAATCCAGTGATAACTGCATACTACAATTGCTAACTTCACGCGCGTGACAGTGGCGCCATCACGGATCTTAAATATCGTTTAAAAGCGGACAAATTTAGCTCTATTCTACCCTCAATAGAGAAATAATTACTAACAGGTATCAAAGTATTATGAGTATGTACTCAATGGAAATTCATCTGTATGCATTTCCTTATCCAGTGACAGCCGAACCCAAAGGCTCACTACACTACAGTAAAGTCCCTTTATCTATATTTATGTAAACCTACCTGCGACAATTTTAATGTGAAATATCTATAATGGCGGGTCAGTTCAACTGCTAACCATTCATATATTTTAAAACATCCCAATTGGATTCTTTACTGTCGTATAGATGCATTATCTCAACTCTTTAGGGAGCGTTCAAGTATTACGTAACGCAATATTTGGAGATTTTTGACCTCCCCACATCCCAGTAAAACGTTACGTAACCGCCAAGTGACCATTTTTACCCAAGTCACAATTATATGGCGCGCAAAGTATCGGAAAGTCGCTAAAATACCTTTGTTACAGTTTTAATCGCGTTAATATAGTTTATTAACATTTGAAATATCTTGTCTTTCTTCTCTCTATGTGACCGTTTTGAAGGGTTCTGAGGGGAGCTCCCGCCCCTGTAACGCATCATAACGTTTTACAAGACACCCCCCCCCTCCCGTCCTCCTATTTCGTTACGTAATACTTGAACGCTCCCTTAGTTAGGTTCAGTTCTTAAGGTTATGGCTCCAATGCCTGAACGCTCACATAATGAAGACGTGAAATATTCTCAATTTGACATTTCTGCAATGTGTCAGTTGTCAATGTCAAAATCGAAAGTATAAACTTTTAATTTCGACATTGACATTACAAATTGAATAGATTGTACCCGTTTTTTATTTATTTTTTATGCGTAGTACATAATTTTCCTCTGTTCCCTCCCAATTTTAGTCATGTTGGCGCAAAATTCGTGATCTCTGCAACAACATATTCATGAACATAAATGTGCCAGGTTCATGGTACCAAGGACAACGACGATGGGGGTGAAAGGCTATAAATACACTACACCTTGGCACTGAGGCATGGCAGAGAGGCTGGTTACTATGACGGCATACTTATACACCAGGGGTGGTTGCCATCCAGACGGGCTTGAGGTCCGTTATGGCTAGGGTTGTTCGTCTCCGCATGGTACCCCGGCCGCATGAGTTAGTATTCTTACTTCGCTCGTGAACGGAGAAATCGTGACATCGCGATGGATAATTTTTTTTTAATAGCGAGAGTTCAGCAGACAGGCAAACGGCCCACCCTGGCAGGTGGTCACCGTCGCCTATGGACGTCTGCAACACCAGAGGCATTACCAACGCGCTGCCGGCCTCGAAGAAATTTTATAACGCCTTTTTTGAAGAACCCCATATCAATTAAAAAATGAACATATCAGGGGAAGTTTGCAAGTAGCGCCAGTGATTGAGAAACTGAAAAATAAATAGATTCCATACGGCCATATTAAATGCGGAGAGAAGAATGTCATGTAACAGGAGAAATGACAGAAATGAAAGTGGACTGATACAAATGGAAAAGTAGACATCAGGATCTGATGCGTTCTACTCGGGTAGATGATGACCAGGGGACCTGACAGAACACCTCCCTTCCCTTCTCTAAGGTCATGTTATTTAAGATCCTTACCTGATATCTCCCCACCCTCCGTTCCCTTTAGTTAGTTTCTTCCTATGCTTTGCCCCTCCAGCGGTAAATGTTGCCGTCACACGACTTGGAAACATGTACTGCTTGGCGCCTTGGAGCAGTTTCTGCATCTTGCTGATCACGGTCGATGGGTTGCAGTTCGATTTCTTATGGTGTACACCGCTAGAAGAAGCAAACTGCTGAGACTCGGTGTGGCTGACGGCCTACTTAATAGTAAGCAGTTATCGTTGCCAATGGATGTTTGCGACGCCAGGGGCACTGCTAACACACTGCTGTCGCATAGGGATACTGGAACCTGGGTCACTAATGCAACATAGCACAAAGTTATTATGGCGGCATACTTATATATCAGGCATGGTTGCCATTCGGTGCCAGTCGGGCTTGGAGCCCGCCCTATCACGCAGGCTGTTTTATCTGCCTTTTACTATAGGCCGACCCTGGCCGCAGGGATTACAGTATTCTTCTCCGCTCCTGCACGGAGAATATGAATCATGACACCGAGCTTAATATTAGTGATGCAACGGAAGTGTCTTAACGGAACCAGAAACGGAAACAGATGTCAAAACTAAATTTTAGCAGAAACGGAAGAGTAAATAATATGAAAAAAAATTTTACAAATATATTTCTTTATAAGTATCAATTATCCGTGCAGGGGCGGAGAAAGAATACTAACCTCTGTGGCCGGGGTCGGCCTGTCGTAAAAGGCGACAAAACAACCCACCCTAGCTACGTGGTAGGGCCTCAAGCCCGTCTGGATGGCGACCACCTTTGGTCTTAAGTATGCCGCCATAATAACCTTGTATTGTGTTCCGGCATTAGTGACCCAAGTTCCTGTACCCTTATGGGACAGCAGCGTGTTCGCGATACCACTGGCGTTGCATACACCTATAGGCGACGGTAACTGCTAAATCCTAAGCGGGCCGTCAGCCAGTCTGCTGTTCTATAGCAATAAAAAAAAAATACACCAAATCTAGATTAGAAATCTACTATAGAAAACAATATTGCAACTTTGCAACTGAACATTTTATTAATATTCAAAATTAAGTAGTGGTAAGTTATATTTTATGATAAGTAATTTGACCGCTTTTGCACCTAACAATCTGTTCCGGTGTTCTTCGTATATAAGACCAGCTCCGCTAAATAATTGCTCACTGGCCACGCTGCTGGGGGGGGGGGGGGTACCGACAAATATTGAAAGCCGAGAAAAAGAACAGAGAAAATATTACGCGCTTACATTCACGAAAAAGTACGTAAACAAACAAATGCGACATGTGCCGAAAGGCCGTGCACGGACTGCGCGGCTCGCTGGCTGACCCCTCCCCCGCGCGCGTAAACTTCCGATTGTATCTCCGTTATAAAATATAAATAATTAGCCCGTATGTTATATTCATAGCTTACATGCATAGCAAATTGTCATCGTTGCATACGTACGTATGCAACAGCACGGGCATTGCCAACGTGTTGCCATAATCAAAGGCATCATAGCGCCTCCTTCGAAAAACCCCATATCGTACTGCGATGGAAAACAACCGGAACCTCATTCTAATTCCGAAGACTATGCAACACGAACGTTGCCAACCTTTACTTTTTTTCAAGTCAAAAGGAAGGGTCAATACTCACCATTCACCAATATGGAACACACGGGGCCCCTTACACATCACAACCTTGAACTTGTCCTTTCCAGGTCTATTCTGGGACAAGTGCAGGAGGGAGTAGTCCCAATTGTAGTCGTCGTAGGCGCAGAACTGGTGCTGCATCTCCATAATATTGTTCCATAGCGTGCGGTTGAAGGCGAAACCCATATTGTGGATACTCGAATGCCACGGGGTAATCTCCACCTGAAATTTGTTATACAACCATGATAATATCAAAATAATTCACAAGTACGTACATAGAGTTTAAAAATATCAAATAAAAATATTCGTCGTGATCGTAGAATAACGTCGGATTTGAAAAAAATCCAAAATTCACTTTTTACCATATTTGGATACTACATTGTCTAAATATTATTGCTACATTTAAAAAAAAAATTACATGTATTTTAGATTTCAAATTATGCGGTCGGCAAAGTGACCGATATGATAGATTCTCATAGTAAAATGACGCTTGTGTATTTTTAAAATGGCTGTCCTGTAAAGTTTAATTTATGTCAGATCCGTCACTATTCTACGACTACGACGATATATTTATGACGACTAGAAAGTATAAAAAATAATAAAAATAGACTGACAAACATACAGAAGTCGACTAGATACTACATAGATGTAGACTGAAAAATATAAACATGAAGTATATATACATAAAAATTAAATACAGTCGTCTCTCGCTAATTCCAACATGTGATAATTCGAACCTCTTTATAATTCCAAGTAGTCACGAGTTCCATAAAACATCTGTTTATATTTTGAAAAAAAAAAAAATCATTTTCAAGCACTTGCTAATTCGAACATAAAACCATCGCTACGTACAAAATGATGCGTTAATTCGAACTCATAGGCGTCAAAAACTCAATAATTCAAAGTTATCAGATTGGATAGTGTTGCATTTTGAAACAAGTTCAAACTTGTATCATTGTTATAGTTTGACATATGAGTCGTGTAGTTGCAAAACCCGCTAAAACGTTTTTGGGAAAAATGACGATACATCGTTTTAAAACACTATAAACTATCTACATAGCTAATCAACTTTTTATTGCACAAATGCCTCTATATTCTATATATTCCAATATTATATTCAACCATTTATTTTGAGTTTAGAACCAAATGCCACTAAATCAGCATAGGTTTAGTTCAATTTAAGAGTTTAAAAAAAAAATGCTATAGCGGGTTTTGCAACTACACGCTTCATATACTTCCTGTTGTAATTTTGTATTATTAATTATTAGAAAAGACGTGTTCATTTTAGTTTGTTTATTATTGAAGTACATGGATACCTAGTAACATAGAACTGAAAGAAGATGTAGTGACAAAAATTGAGAAAGGTATGCTGAGATGGTTTGGCCATGTCGAGAGAATGAATGAAGAACGATTGACGAAAAAAGTGTATAAGGCGAGTGTGAATGGAAGTGTTGGAAGGGGTAGACCTAGGCGGACGTTCCGAGACCAGATCAGGGACGTCTTGAAAAAAGGCCAGGTCAAGAGTACCCTAAACCGAAGGGCATGTATGAAGGGAATAATGAAAGTGGACGAAGCGAAACAAGAATGTAAGGATCGTAGCAAGTGGAAAGAAGAGGTCTCTGCCTACCCCTACGGGAAAGAGGCGTGATTATATGTATGTATGTATGTAGTAACATAGAGTGCATGAAGAATTTTGAATACTAAAGAACAATATGTATAAAAGCCAGTATTATTACAACACTTCCGCACTAATTTGTTTGGTTAGTTTCATTTCAATTAATATTTCGTTGGTTATTATGGAGTTTCCCTGCGAGATCGAAACAGAAATGAGGAGATTCGCAGGAGAACCAAAGTAACCGACATAGCCCGGATGATTGCAAAACTGAAGTGGCAGTGGGCTGGGCACATAGCTCGAAGGACTGATGGCCGTTGGGGCAGAAAAGTCCTCGAATGGTGACCGCGTACCGGAAGACGCAATGTTGGTAAGTCCCCCACAAGATGGGCCGATGATCTGGCCAAGATCGCCGGAATAGGTTGGATGAGGGCAGCGCAGGGCCGATCATCGTGGAGATCTTTGGGGGAGGCCTTTGTCCAGCAGTGGGCGTCTTCCGGCTGAAATGATGATGATGATGATGATGGTTATTATGTAGGTATACAGAATAAAAATTTCTAATAATTATGAGTTATTCGAAAAAATGGATAGATGCAGTAAGAAAAGTGATGTAGCAAAAGAATCTGTAATGTTACTCAATAATTAGGATGTACTGTATAACCTTTCGAGAACTTCCAACCATTTGATATTTCAAACTCTCGATAAATCGTAATATTTTAATAGTCGTTTCAGTTTCAAATTAACGAGAGTCGACTGTATGAAAACTATGTAATAATTCCTGATTTAGTTAGTCAAACATAGTTGGTTTAGTCAAAAACTAAATCAGGAATCATGTTTGCTCTAGCAATTTACGCAGTTTATGCAAATTTACAGGGATCACCGTCATCAATAATATATACAGCGGTTGCATACAACATTTTCACTCCAAAATCCAGAGTCTTGTGAGTACTGTCTACATATTGTCAGTTCATGCTACGAAGCAGTCAGTATAAGAAAATCATATGACAAGTTGACCTGATCCCCATATAAAGGAAATCTTACATCAAAGCCTTATCAATCAGTGTGCAGCAGCAGCTTGGTTTGGGACCCGAAGGTGGGACCCTAAACCCTATAATATACAACTAGATTTCGACACTAAAACTATTACAATATGAATTACTACACAACATTCTTAAATTGTAATATATTTTTACAACATTTTTATATTGTAATATTTTTTTACAGTATACTTAATTGTAATATTTTTAGCGTCACATGAAATTTATTACAAAGAAAATCAAGAAATAAGTATTTACAAAATTTTTAAATATACTATAGTAATAAAGCCAAAACCGTGCTATTTGAAAAAGATCTACCAATACCAACATCCAGTAGCGGCTTCGCGGGAGCTTATTAAAAAAAAATATTATTTCTACTAAATTACTAAACGTTACAACATAATATTATGCATTTTTACTATTCTATACTTTTAGAAGTCGCCTCACTTGCGTAGGCCTCCCCCAAAAGTTGAATATGTATTCATTTACAAAATAAATGTATATATTTTATTTAGTTTATTAGTTGGCTAATACCCATAACACAAATGACTACCTATTTTGGGAGTAGGTGGCGTTGTGTAAAAAAGCCGATATTCATCCGGTAACTTTGATGTACTTTAAAAGAAGCTTACTATGTTTAGGCAATTTTTTTAAATTATAACTCTATTTGACGTAGCCAGAATTTAGAGTATTTGTTGTCTAGGCACAGGCGATAGGAGGACAGCGGGATACTAAAAATTTGGTGTCGGAAGTCGACCATCATTCCCGGAGTCCCACATATCCCTCGGCCTCCCCGCTAAGTGTGGTTTTTCCCCGAAACCAAAAAAAATTTAGAACATATAAAACATTCTAATATGGCTGTATATACAATTTAAAAAAAAACATGCTTTAATCTTATCATAAATATTGTTACGAGAATATTTAATAAAAATTCAAATATATTTTTTAACGTACTGCAACAATACTTATGTTCATACTATATATAATCAGTACAAATATCTAGCGCAAAAAGATTTTCGAACTACTTCTTAATTTAGTTGAGTAATACTGCCAGCTACCGTTTATGATAAAATAAATACAGGTTGCATATCGAGCGCCATTTCATGCCGAGATTTAAATTATATAGTTTGAAATTCGAACAGATGGCGCCACGGTCAACAGATATGAAGTTAGCAATTGTAGGGAGTGAAGTGAAATGCGTATATTGAACAAAATTATTGTTTTAAAAATTCTTACATAATCTATATAAATAAAATGATAGAGGTCTGCAGTTGTGCGCGCATTACGGCTAAACTACTGGATAGATTTCAATTAAATTTTCTAAGTTTTATTTATTAGACACTTGATCTTTATCTAAAAAAAATATTGCGATATCTTCATTTAATATAAAGATATTAAAGTTTTAAGATACAACAATTTTTATAAGCACTAAATGTTCAGTGATGTGTGTTCTCTTGCTGCGGAGAAGTGAACCGAAAACTTTGTTAATATATCAAGCAAGCGGACGAAGTGGCGGGTGTCAGCTAGTACGTAATAATATTTACATGAAACGAGTTATTCATAGAAATGCTATTGATGTGAAAACTTTAGATGAGTTAAATTACTTTGTATGTATTGCCTTTAGAATGAGCCGTCACGCTCAGCTATGTGACGCTTGGTCGAGTGAATTCGGCTCAAGTCGTCTAAAAGAGCGAGAGGGATATTCCCGATTTACGTTTTAAAATTTTCAATTATATTATATGATTTTAGAAAAAGTATAATTGATTATACGACGGCTATTCGGAAACTAAGGTAAAAAACTAACTATACTACGAACTGATTTACAAAAAAGCTTTGTATTTCAAATTCCTTACAAGTGTCTCAATTTTTTCTAAATAGTTTCCATGTTTGTTTAAACATTAGTCATAATGTTCTACAAGCTTCTGTATGAATCATTGACCATTTTTGAAGTAGCACTTAAACTTGGCACACTGCAACAATACCAATGCAAATGGCGTCGTTTGACGAGCAAGGCATGCCGGCAGTTGTTGCATACATGTTTCAATATTCGCGCGAAATTCGGTTAGCTACGATGATTCGGACTTTAATTTCCGAATAAACCGAGTAGAAGAAGAAAATGTTTTGTTTCGTATCTTCTTTTACACTATTACCGTGTACTTTTTAAACACACATCGTTTTGTTATTAGTCTAGCTATAGTGGCGCCTCCTATTAGTTACTTTTTAATACAGATGGCGCTCCTCATCTCTATAGCAAAATACATGCTGTATACAACCTCAACCAATAATTGTAAGCAAAAAAGTTTAAAATTTAAGCGAATACGAGCACGCTAGGCTATTTGTCATTGGTTCAAATAAAGACGAACGAATGATTGGAATCAACGTAAAAAATACGTAGCCACACTGATTTTGAATTAGGACCTTTTGGGCGGAAATCACGTTTTGGCGAGATGTTTTGTTTTACAATTTTAGTATTCAATAATACTAAAATTATGATTTTGTTAAGATATGCGAGTAGGAGATTGTTCTAGTGAGAGATTAAACTAAAAAATATCTACTGTAAAATGAGGGTACAAATTGAGTGCCAAGAGCCCGCACAATTGATCGCGGCCTTTTAAAACTTCAAAGTTCTCTATGCGTCGCTTTTCGCCGACTCTTCTTCACCTTCACCAAGAAGGTATTATAAAAAAAAAACCTCGGAAATATGGCTAAATATAGTTATTATGAGACCGATTGTTGCCTGTCACTCTTGAAAGCAGAAACCAGACCGCGGCCTTGTTACTATAACTGTAATGTAACAAAAACAAAGTCCAGTGGAAGAGAAAGAGAGAGAAGGCGATTGGAGCCCCGTATGTTTTTTCACTGGGTTATCGATTTCGACAGCAGAAACCGGATCGTAGTGAGAGGGCAACCTTTATTTTTTGTAAAGTAACAAAAAGAAAACTAAGCAAACGAGGGAGAGAAGACGATTGCATCGACTTAAGATTCTCGAGAAAAATTATAGACAAATCGTTTTATTATTTTTGCAATTACGACTCTATGAAAAAATCTAAGATTAACTAAAATAACTCGTAACGAGGAACTAAAATAACTCTTGATATGAACTAAAGTAACTCGTATTATGAACTTGTAGCAGCACCACGCTTTGGCATCATTCTCCCCAGACACGCGCGATAAATGCGGCGAGCGCTGAAAGCTGTACTATTTTTTTTACAGCGCACAACACGATACGTGCATATGCGTGCGGGGGCGGGGAAAGAATAGGCGGGGAAGAACCTCTGCGGCCAGGGTCAGCCTGTCGTAAAAGGCGACAAAGCAACCCACCCTAGCTACGTCTGGAGGGCGATCACCTTTGGTATGCCGCCATAATAACTTTGTGTTGTGTTCCGGCATTAGTGACTCCAGTTCCTGTACCCTTATGGGACAGCAGCGTGTTCACGATGCCACTGGCGCTGCAAACAACCCATAGGCGACGGTAACTGCTAAATTCTAAGCGGGCCGTCAGCCTGTCGCTGTCCTACAGCAATATAAAAAAGTATCTTCTATCTTGTTCACGCATTAATTTATTTACCTCTTTAACATAGCATCTAAACATCTGATTTACAATTAAAACCCCTCAAAATTATGGAATCCTGGATCTGATTTTTATTGAAACACTACCACCAAGGAGACCTCCGAGGAAGAACTCGGCCTTCTCTCAACAACTAAACTATTGGAGGTCAGGAACCACGGACCCTCCAAAAACTACAGTAACTCGCACTATGAAATCTTACTCATAGACGATCTCTTTTATCGAACGAATGACAAACAGCCCAATTTACAGTTAAGTGTTATATTTACAAAATTATTTAGTTTTCTCTATTAATGACTAAAGCATATTTTTACGGATTTCAAACGCAGTATTCATTTGATCATTGTTGAAATGTCATCGACTAATCAGTAGTAATTTTTTTGCAAAACTAATGTTGACAATCGTAGACTAAACACAAAATTTACTTTTTATAATATGGCTAGTAATATTTTGTAGTTTATAATACGGCTATTATAAATTACTACGCCTTAGTTAGTAAGACGTAAGATGCAAATGTCTAGCTGACGGAAAAATAATGATCAAAAAAACCTATGATCAGAATACACTTGCGTTTTAAATCATTTAGTCTATCAATCTATATGTGAGCAATACTATTAAAACATAATACTTGTGTAAAGCAAGTCAAATTAGGGTTGCCAAACATATGTATACTTATATAAATTTTTGTGAAGAACTGGAATTATTGGAATATGTGAAAATCCTTCCAACTTTACCATCCTGACATATCACGTTTAAAATTTATCAACGGAATACGGGCCACGTGGGCTGAGGACGTTGCAATGAATGGTTAAAATTCTGTGATATTAGCCTGATATATATGAAATCAAGAGGACTCAAGGTGAAAACCGGGGTTTTATTCTCTATCTTTTACTTCGAATACCACATGGACTTCCAATATGGTAAAGCGATTTAAAAAAAAAGAACCCTTAAGGGTTAATGAAAGATATGTCACATTGTCATTAATAATACTCCTTTAGAAATTTTAATTAATTACAATCTCTAAATGATTTTTAATTTTTATTGTTAATTTTGGCAACCCTACTAACTAACCTACAAACCAGGCTAAGCTATTAAAATGTTAACCTTCTGATTGTTCGAATATAGGTTCGGATAGACTTGATAATTCCAGTTGTGGGACGATTCCTGCTTCCTCCTGCGCTCCTCGTTCGCCGCCTTCACTTGCTGAATGTAGTTTAGGTTCATTTGCTTCTTGCGCTGTTTTTATTATCGCTTTGTTATTGTCTTCATCATCATCGACAAAGTGGTCAAGAACCCGATTGCGTTCAAATCATTTTATACCAATAGGTCCATTGAATGTACCCACCCGTAATAATATACAGGGTGACTTTGACAAACCCTTCCAAATTCACACAGAAGAATCTTTAGTAAAAGTTATGAGAAACATGTATTTTAGTTTTGTATCACATAGTACAAAAATGTTGAGTAATCAGCATCACAAAGTCATTCAAAGAACTCTCAATTTACATAATACGGCGATAGAGTGTGAATGACCTCGCCATCTGACCTAGTAAAAGGCCGAGGACGGCGGCATTGCACCGGGCGAGCGAATACGCACTACTCATTTACGCGGGAGAGACAGAGACAGGTAATAACAGGTTAACGTACGAAGGTTGCACCATAGGACTATTCTGTACGATTGAATTAATGATCATATATGAAATATTTTATTTTGAAAACTTTACATATAATTTTTTTGCAAAAATGGGTTCCTTAAATGATGTTTAGTGCGTAAAAAAAATTTGGACGGATTTGTCAAAGTCACCCTGTATATAATAATCATCACTATAAATAACGTCGACCTCCGTGACTCAATGGCTTTTGAGGCCTAAAAGTGGGTTACGAGTTTGATTCCTACCCCAATTCTGGGTATTTATTATATTTACAAAATAAAAATATATTATAGTATATCAGTTGACTAGTAACCATAATACAAGCGCTATGCATTTACTTTGGCTTTAGATGGCAACGTGCCTAATCAGTATATATTAAATTTGAAAAATTGATACTTTCTAATCCTTGGTTAAGAGATGCACTGAGTAGATTAGGTCCACATGCTCGAAAGTCTTGTTAAGAACTCTTACATCCATATTCTGTTATTATTATGTCTTCTGTCCATCTATTACATCTGTTTTGTACCTTTTCAGCCAAATACTATCAATGAGGCAGTCACGCATAAAAGGCGCGCAATAATTTTACCCCATAATAGCAAATAGCGTATCTATGGATCCAACAACAACATTTAGAAAGGCAAAAGTAACAAAAAAAGGTACAAACAACAAATTTAAAACAAACAATAACTAAATCAAATTCAGTAAAAATAAAACTATTTCATATCAAAGGAAAGAAGGTAGAATAAAATATTTTAATTTCCATTCAATAACCAATTCAAAGAAAATCAACGAAAAATGCTTCCTTTAATCACAACTCTAAAAAAAGTACTAGTTAATTATTATTATATTCGTGACGCAATAATTAGCGTAAATACATTTAAAAACGTCACATTAAAAATATTATAAGTCACATTGAAAATGAAAACTGTCACAAAACTGAATATAAATATATATAAAAAAACAAAACAGTCTTTAGTTTTAGTAATAAAAAATGCTTTAGTTACTGTAATTATTTTAATTACAAGGATAAGACTTTTTACCTTATCTCCATTACTATGATACTGGTAAGTCTTCAAATATGTTCCCAAGGATAGTATTTCGCACTGAGGGCAGTTTTTATCAGAGACAGAACGAAGCAGACCGAGCATGTATATAAAGTCCTCTGCCACGTAATGGTCTTCTTCGAGGAAAAGAACGAGACCTGAAGAAGAATGGAAGTAAAGAAATAATAAGTGACCAAATAAATACAGGTATGATATTTCGATTTTTTACCTCGTCGAAGAATTGTTTCCTCAACAATAATATTTGTACGTCAGAGATTTCTTTTTTGTAATTTACATCTTGTTACAATTTCAAAACATTTTTAGAAATAAAGACTTATGTGGCGCGCGCGCCAGGCGAACGCAGTTTTAAGGCGCCATCTTAGGTAGCCACCCGCGCACCGGATCGAGTCAGTCGCAAGTCGCAGCACGAACGGACGCGTGCGCATAGTAATAATCCGCGGATCTCGCACTGTTCGTTCCTTGCATAAGGGTATTTGAAATCCCGCCACCTGATTTTTGTAATCTACCCTCACTCTCGGTGAGGTAATAATGGTAAGCGAGGGTGGGACGGAAAAAAAGTTTCTTGTGTCAACGTTTGACACGAGATAACCGCCTTTTGCACCGTGTGCAATATATATAAAAAACTTATAAATAACTGGACGGGACGGTCGACGTTTAACCTCCCTGGTTACTCTAATTGGCCGTGCCATTAAATCTGTGTGTGTTCAATGTTGTGTATTTAGCCGGTGCCGTGCAACAGTTCCTCAGCGACCTGAACCGAACCGGGAAGGGGTGAAAACAAGGTCAGTGCGAATTTCTTTGCCCGTTGCAAGACATCGTGTCTCTCTTTGCCACCGCTCCTTCCCATTTCCTCTCCCATACAGTCCACTGCTCTCTAGCAATCCTTCCTTCCCGTACGGTGCAATCTCGGTCCGTGACCGGCATCGTACACGCACTCTCCTCGTTTTCAAGTCTATTTGTATACTTATATATATAAATGAACGCAATTGTAATTGTTTTTGTGTATATAATAACGCGAATAGACACATTATTGGTTTAAACTGTAGTTTCACTTGCTTACACCCAAGCATTAACCTTTAACTTATGATTATTGCTTACTACGACGCCGCTACGTAACAGAAAGCGTAGCTTCGTAGTAAGCGATAGCTCAGTACTACGCGTGTACTACGACACTACGCAACTCACCGGTATGATTCGTAGTACACTGAAGTTGATTGAATATCCGATTCGCTTTCCACCACCAGTGGTGTTTTGTTTGGGCATATTTCGCCTCCCTGTAATGTCCGTGCAGATCTGGGTGCAATGCGTTGATGCATTTTAATTTAATAGCCCTTAAAAAGAAAATGAAAACATATTTATTTAGAACAAATACTAACAGAATCCCACTTACCTAAAAGTAGGATACTGAGAAAAAACGTGTGTGTATGAGTAAAAATAGACGAAGATTTCATACCTTATGTCACAATTCTCCGTTTGTAAAAAAAAATTATAAATCAATACAAAAAAAAAATAATACGTACCGACAATTAACTTCGAATCTGTAAATGCGTTTAAATAGTTTTTAGAGACAAAAGTCACTTTTAACACGAATTTTTACAATGGCCTATCGTTCTTTTTTTTCATTGGTGAAGAACAGCAGACAGGCTGACGGGCCCACTTAACGGTTACCAGTTACCGTTGCCTATGGATATTTGCTACGTTATGGGCACACACCGCAAACACGCTGCTGTCCCATAGGGGTACAGGAACCTGGGTCACTAATGCCGGAACACAACACAAGGTTATTATGGACGCATACTTAAAACCAAGGGTGGTTGCCATCCAGATGGGCTTGGGGCCCTACCACGTAGAATCTATTCACCCTCCCCCCCCCCCTATGTATATAATTTTAAATTTTTTGGGATCCACGTACAAAGCACGAGGATCCATCTGGAACATGAGCAGGGGCAAATACGCTACTTGCTTGGGGCCTTTACTGGGCACTTTGGAACCAAAAACATGCTCATGAAGATGGGTCTAACCGCGACACCCATGTGCAGGTTGTGTGGGGAACATACAGAACGTATGGAACACCTACTGTGTATATGCGATGTATTGGCCAGGAGGCGAATGAATCTTTTGGGGGTAGGATAGCCGACACCGGAAGACTACAGGCTCCTATCTTCATATCTCATTGTTAGGCTCATGAAGCAAATCTTCAATGAGATTGGAGAGGAGTGATTGCTATCTAGAGGAACACAAAAGATCCCATTGGGTCGAAGTGTCCGAGATATCTCTCGGCCCCGAAACAAGATAAGATGTATATAATTTAATTTACACGTGTTTTTATGAAATTTAAGAAATCGTGAACATAGTTACGAGTTTTCAATTTCATCTTGTCGCTTTTTGACTGTCGGCATGCGTGCGCATTGTAAAAATTTTACTCGTATTTTTTTTTCAAACGTGCCAAAAGTATAGTTTAAAAAAAAGTAGCTTATGTCCTTTTCCAAGGTACAACCTATGACTATACCGAAATTCATCAAAATTGGTTAAGCGGTTTAGGCGTGAAAGCGTAACAAACAAACAAACTCACTTTCGCTTTTGTAATATTAGGATTATTACTCACTCTTCCTTTTTAGCATCTCGTGGACAATCGTTGGGGTCCATTCCTGGGAACTCGTGGGGATGTGTTTGTATCGAGTATGGATAGAATATTTGCATTACCTACAAAAAATCGAATTTATTTTATCCATGCAGGGGCGGAGAAAGAATACTAACCTCTGCGGCCGGGGTCGGCTTGTTGTAAAAGGCGACAAAACAACCCACCCTAGCTAGGTGGTAGGGCCTCAAGCCCGTCTGGATGGCGACCAGATTTGGTCTTAAGTATGCCATCATAATAACCTTGCTGTGTTCCGGCATTAGTGACACAAGTTGCTGCACCCTTATGGGATAGCAGCGTGTTCGCGATGCCACTGGCATTGCAAACACTCATAGGCGACGGTAACTGCTAAATTCTAAGCGGGCCGTCAGCCTGTCTGCTGTCCTTTTTTAGTATTTTTAAGTATTTAACGACTTTCTCACAAACAAACAAACAAATAAACGACACAACGCCTTATTTATATAAATAAATCCATATTATACATGAAAACCAAAACTCGGGACGGGAATAGAACTCGTGTCTCCCGAAGGCATTCAGACGAGTGAAAGCCGTTGCGTTACAGATGTCGCCGTATTGTGAAGGTAGTTATGAATCTTCTTCTTCTTCCTCCTGCTCTTATTATATGGGGTCGGCACAACATGTTCTCTTCTTCCACTCTCCTCTGTTAGCGGTCATCCCAACATTCACACCCTTTTTTGCCATATCATCTTTTACGCAATCCATCCATCTTTTTTTTTGGTCTACCTCTACTCCTGTATCCATCCATTCTCATTTCTATCATTTTCCTTGTTAAATGGCATTCTTCCCTACGCATTACATGGCTAAACCACGCTAATCTATTTACTTTTGAGTTTTTCAATAACTGACGCGCGCTACTTTCACACTTCCTCTAATATACTCATTTCTAATTTTATCCATTTTCGTAACTCCACACATCCATCTCAATATTCTCATCTCCGGAGGATGTAACACCCTTTCGTCCCTCCCCTTTGTGGCCCAGCATTCCGATCTGTATAATTATATTAAATACAGTATAATTTATATGACGTGTGAGTGCGCGTCCGTATATGTTTGTGTGTTTGTGGGTGTGTGTGTGTGTGCATGTATGTATGTATATGTTTGCGTGTATGTATGTACACATAGTACGTGTGTGTGTGTGTGTGACTGTGAGTGCTTGTAACTTCGCGCCACGGACGTTATCAAATAATATCGAAACTCACCTTGGTGAAGTCTATGCTCTTGACCAAATTATTTATATCCTCATCATAGTAGTCATGGGAGAAGATCAGTAGGGTACGGTCTATATCTTTGGCCTGAGCCAGGGAGACGATCAGGTGGCGTAAGTACGATAGACGGGTGTGAACCTAGAACAAGAAATCATTAGGGTCCACATGGCTGATTCAGTGGCTAGGTAGACGTAAAAGGAAATTCCTTGCACTAGATAAAAGAATATTACAAGACATTTTAACAAAAATGTAATCACCAGTGACGGATATGTTCAATTAATCTCCATGCTTAGGCGGAGTGAGGATACTGAGCCTTGCGGCCTGTAAGAGGCGACAACCAACCCTTGCTGGGTGATTGCCCAAAGCCCGTTTGAATGGCAACCACTCCTATATAAGTATGCATAATAACCTTTTGTTGTCCCGATATACAGGCACGGTGGTTTGTTAGCGTCGCAATCCATAGGCGACGGTAACTGCTTGCTATTGAGTGAGCCGTCAGCCTGTCTGCTGTATACACACACATACATATATGTATTAAATCATTTTAATATAATTGAAGTATATTGCATATCCGTGCAGGGGCGGAGAAAGAATACTAACCTCTGCGGCCGCGGTCGGCCTGTCGTAAATGGCGAAAAAACAACCCACCCTAGCTACGTGGTAGGGCCCCAAGCCCGTCTGGATGGCGACCACCTTTGGTCTTAAGTATGCCGCCATAATGTTGTGTTCCGGCATTAGTGACCCAATTTCCTGTACCCTTATGGGACAGCAGCGTGTTCGCGATGTCACTGGGCATTGCAAACACCCATAGGCGACGATAATTGCTAAATTCTAAGCGGACCGTCAGCTTTTCTGCTGACCTACAGCAATAAAAAAAATGTTTTAAACCTATAATTTAAAATATTCTAGTGACTTTTACATCGTAACTTATTTTTTTATTTACTTCTGTATTAAATATACAATTCTTCTTCGGCATCTTACAAATAAATTTATTTTAAAGAAATACTTCTTAAACAGCAATTCTTTTCAGGACTCTTGTCTCTATAAAAATTGCAAATCAAAAATATTTATATCATGAAATTTTTTTAACAAACTCTCTTGAATTAAAATTTAGCAATGACTTCGTTTGTGAACTTGGATTATACTCACAAATAAAAAAGTGACAATGTCACATTTGACGATACAAATCTAACGATTCGCATCTTTTCGTATGTTTACAACGCTTTTTTAAGTTATATAAACATTTTGGAAATTAAATTTATACACAAAAATATGAATAATGAAGAAATTGTTATTGTAAGTTTTCTTGTGTTTCTTTACATTTCACCACTTAGGATTGTTTTAAATTTCTTTATACAACTCACTCCCGCTCTCTGCGCTCTAATGAAAACTTGCTCTTACAGACCCCTGTACACTCTTCGACATTCTTTTCTAATTCCTTTGCAGTACAGGCTGTCCAAATTTGGAACTCCCTCCCTCTGGATATTAGAAAAGCAAAATCACTTGCCATTTTTAAAAACTTGGTTAATGACCATTACCTAAAGTCATAAACTGCATCGTCATGTGTATGCTTCATTGTATTGCTATTGTATGTTAGATTAATTTAGTTTTTTTTTTTTTTGTATAATATTTACTATCTTGATTTCTATGTCTATTGTGCACCGCCTTGTACTACTACTTTAAATATTTCTGATAGGTTGTCTGGAAGAAATCGCTATTTAGTGATAAGACCGCCGTTTGCTCACTATGTTGTACTATTCTATATACCTACTTCTTTTTATGTCTTTTTTTCTGTAAAATTGTGTGGTGAACAATAAAGAATTATCTATCTATCTATCTATCACTTAACGCCGGTTGATTTCTATGTCTGGGATCACATGAAATTCCTAGATTACGACGTCTCGCGTGTGTTATCCACGGAAGAACTCAAAACAATAATTATAAACGCAGCAAATGCGATGCGGAATAATTTGACTACTTCGGCAGATAAGTCACAACTAAGAAACAAGAATGCGACTTGGCGTACGCAATAGGGGAACTCACTTCGAGCAAGAACTTTAATTAGGCTAAATTACAAAAGCGGGCGGTTGTAAAAACTAAGCCATAACTATTGCAACATGCAACATGTTGTGCTGACCCTATATAATGTAGGATAAGGGCAGGAGGAAGAAGATTTTCATAAATGGAGATCAGCAGATCTTATCTTTATGCTATATATAAAAAATAGCGCATCGTTTACTACTTATTTTAATAATTATGTGTGTGATTGAACGTTTGAAATCTGAAAATATAACCCATTTCAAGACTATACTACAATTTAAATAAGTTATTATAAAACATACTCCATTAATAATAGTGTTTATAAAGATAATACAAATCAACTGTCATTATCATGTATTATAATGGATCATTATCGTTTATTTTAGTTTATTGGAATTTTTTATTGGTGTCGCTCATATATATGTGTAGAGTTTAAAAATAGTTGTGTGAAATTGGAATACTTTGTAAACTATGTTGTAGTTGCCCATTAATTACTACCTTTTATTGTCACCGTTGTAGTGTGTGGTGTCGCACCAGAATAGCACCACCCCATCTCCTCCCTTGGGTGTCGTAAGAGACGACTAAGGGATAGAAAGAACGGAGGATGGGCAGCAGCATCTTTCCGTGAGAGCATCACCAACTGCGAATACTGCGATCGCCAACCCGCCTGCCAAGCGTGGCGATTATGGCAAAAACCCCCTAAAATGACAGATACACACAGGCCCCGGCCCCTAGTCCCCGGCGGCCCCGTTCGTGGTGGTCACGGTAGCAGCCACATAAGCGACGGGGCAGGGGGTGCGAAGAATCCCCGGGTTCGGATTCGCTACCAAGAACGACGACCTTTGGCCCTGGCAACATACAATGTCAAGACACTGCGGACCAACGAGAAGTTGGAGGAACTGGAGGAAGCTTTGAGCAGACTGCGATGGGATGTTGTGGGGTTATCTGAAGTCCGAAGACAGGGAGAGGACTCAATAATCCTAAATTCCGGAAATCTGCTCTACTTCCGGGAGGGCGACCAACTGTCCCAAGGTGGTGTCGGGTTTCTCGTTCACAAGTCTCTTATGAACAACGTTACTGAGGTGAGGAGTGTTTCGACTAGGGTAGCGTACCTAATACTCAAAATTACCAAACGGTATTCGTTGAAGGTCATTCAGGTTTACGCTCCGACTTCGACACATCCTGACGAAGAGGTGGAAGCCATGTATGAGGACATCTCAACAGCCATCCACACTTCTAAAACCCACTTTAACGTTGTCATGGGAGACTTCAACGCAAAATTGGGAAACGTAGCGGCGATGAGTTGAGAGTGGGGCAATTTGGGTTCGGAAATCGGAACACCCGAGGCCAGATGCTGGCCGACTTCATGGAGAAGGAGGACCTGTATATGATGAACTCCTTCTTCATGAAGCCAGAACAACGCAAATGGACTTGGATTAGTCCCGATGGTGCCACCAAAAATGAGATTGACTTCATTATGTCGACCAAAAGACAGATATTCAATGATGTCTCTGTGATCAATTCGGTGAAAACTGGGAGTGATCACCGCTTAGTAAGAGGCACATTGAATATCAATCCAAAATTGGAGAGGTCTCGACTGGTGAAGTCTACGCTCCGACCTGCACCCATACAGATCCAAAACCCGGTAAACTTTCAACTCGAATTGCAAAACCGCTTCGAATGCCTCGGTGACTGCGTTGACGTGGACGAGTATAATAACAGGTTCGTGGAAGCTGTTCAAACGGCCGGGTCTAAATTCTTCAAGGCCAGCCGTTCAAAAAGAACCGGAAAAATCTCAGATTCTACTCTCAAATTGATGGATGTGAGACGTCAAATGACCCTTCAGTCCCCGGACGATGCTTCCCAGTATAGGCAGCTAAATAGACAGATCTCCAAGTCCTTGACTCGCGATATCCGCCGCCATAACACAGACTGTGTAAAGGCGGCTATAGAGCGTAACAAGGGCTCTAAAGTATTCGCACGAGACTTGTCTATTGGGCAGAGCCAACTGACGAAGCTGAAGACCGACGACGGCAGGGTCGTTTCGTCTAAACCCGAACTTTTGAGGGAAGTCGAGAAGTTCTACGGACAGCTATACACGACCACACGGGCACCTGTTAACAACAAGGCTAAAGACCCAAGAGCCAAATTAACCCGACACTACACCGTAGATATCCCAGACGTCAGTCTGTACGAGATTAGTGTGGCCCTTAAACAGCTTAAAAACAACAAGGCGCCGGATGATGATGGAATTACAGCCGAGCTTCTGAGAGCTGGTGGTACTCCTGTGCTTAAAATCCTCCAGAAGCTATTTAATTCCGTCATCCTCGATGGCAAAACGCCGCAGGCCTGGCACGGAAGTATAGTGGTGCTGTTCTTCAAAAAGGGCGACAAAACCCTTTTGAAGAACTTTAGACCGATATCACTTCTGAGCCATGTTTACAAGCTGTTTTCAAGGGTCATCACGAATCGTCTCGCGCGCAGATTTGACGACTTCCAGCCTCCCGAACAAGCCGGATTCCGAAAAGGTTTTAGCACCATAGACCACATACATACGCTGCGGCAGGTTATACAGAAGACGGAGGAGTATAACCAGCCACTATGCTTGGCGTTCGTGGACTATGAGAAAGCCTTTGATTCGATCGAGACCTGGGCGGTGCTTCAGTCTCTCCAGAGGTGCCACATTGATTATCGATACATCAAAGCGTTGAAGTATTTGTATGAAAACGCCACCATGTCAGTCCGTCTCCAGGATCAGAACTCGAAGCCTATCCGACTGCAGCGGGGAGTCAGACAAGGCGATGTCATATCGCCGATGCTGTTCACTGCTGCGTTGGAAGATGTCTTCAAGCTTCTGGACTGGAACGGACTGGGCATCAACATTAACGGTGAGTACATCACTCACCTTAGATTCGCAGATGATATCGTAATCATGGCTGAAACCATGGAAGACTTAAGCCATATGCTTGATGGCCTCAATACAGCTTCCCAAGGAGTAGGTCTCAAAATGAACATGAACAAGACGAAGATCATGTCTAATGTCCATGTCGCACCTACCCCCGTAACAGTTGGGAACTGTACTTTCGAAATTGTTGACGAATACGTCTACTTGGGTCAAACGATCCAGTTAGGCAGGTCCAATTTCGCGAAAGAGGTCACTCGTCGAATCCAACTCGGATGGGCAGCGTTCGGGAAGCTCCGTAAAATCTTTTCGTCCCAAATACCGCAGTGTCTCAAGACGAAGGTTTTTAACCAATGTGTGTTGCCAGTGATGACATACGGAACGCAGACGTGGTCGCTAACTATGGGCCTTATGAGAAAGCTCATGGTCGCTCAGAGAGCAATGGAGAGGGCTATGCTCGGAGTTTCCCTGCGAGATCGAATCAGAAATGAGGAGATTCGCAGGAGAACCAAAGTAACCGACATAGCCCGGATGATTGCAAAACTGAAGTGGCAGTGGGCTGGGCACATAGCTCGAAGGACTGATGGCCGTTGGGGCAGAAAAGTCCTCGAATGGCGACCGCGTACCGGAAGACGCAGTGTTGGTAGGCCCCCCACAAGATGGACCGATGATCTGGTCAAGATCGCCGGGATAGGTTGGATGAGGGCAGCGCAGGACCGATCATCGTGGAGATCTTTGGGGGAGGCCTTTGTCCAGCAGTGGGCGTCTTCCGGCTGAAATGATGATGACAAAATGTCTTTGTTATTACTTATAATTATTGTTAGTTGTTATTACTACTAAACTGTTACTGGTTCTAAATTTTATTTTAAATTTGTATTGTTTGTGTTCGCGCTGGTAAGGGTCTTCCTAGGCGAAGAGCTATTGAAAGGAAATGAATGTTTAAGGGTACTCACGATTCTCGTTACTCGTCCTTATTTTGGCGTGGGCCCACGGATGATCCACTCGTAGGATTAATCAAACACACCTTTACACTATATTACACCCGATTATTACTAAATTATTAAGTTTTATCAAAAATAATACGGAACCGACAATCACCGTTCGGCCATCGACGTTATAATCATTTTTAAATTGGTCGCACTACATTTGACAAGGACGGGGAGCGGATAATAGGTAAGAGGAAAAGAGATAGGATATAGCATCCTCACCTAGACCCATTATAGCCAAACGGCGTTAACAGTTTGCTTTATTTAAATTGGGTATTGATTTTAATTACATTTTATGGACATTTTAAAGAAAAACCTTAAGTTTAGTTCGCATACGAATTTCCGCCTGCTTCCTTTGTGATAATTTTTTTCATTTTCTTTGAAATAAGTTCCTAGTTGTTTGCATTGTTGGAGAGCTAAGAAAACGGTTATGATTTTAAAATAATCTGCAAGCCAAGTTTCATAACGTTTTTTTTTGTTTATAAGGCATTTTAGTGGAAAAAAAACTTAATAAAATATTATAGTTTTTCGTCTCGCATTTAAAAAATTTGGACCGATATTTGTTGTTTTGATATTGATAAATAACCAACGTTTAATCGTTTTTATAAATCTGAAGAAAAAATGAGATTTAAATTGATACTTTGTTTTAAATAAATTTTTGTTATTTATTGCACTTTTGATTTATTTTGAAAAAGATAAAAAACATAACTGAAAAATGGTTCACATAATGCATAATGCATATTGGAGTTAAAATTATCGCAAATAGTCACCTCCTAATCACCTCCTAAAGGGAATACGTCGAATCCATACTAATATTATAAATGCGAAAGTAACTCTGTCTGTCTGTCTGTTCCTTTTTCACGCCTAAACGGCTGAACGGATTTTGATGAAATTTGGTATGGTGATAGATGATAACCTAGAAATGGTCATAGGCTATAAATAATCACGCCATCGTTCTTAGGGGGTAGGCAGTAGGCAGATAACTAAATTGAGTTAGTGATTTTTTGTGCTTATCCGGTATCTATGAGAATCGGCCAACATCTATTTTTCATCCCCCTAAATGTTAGGGGTGACCCACCCCCAAACAATTTTTTTTAATTTTTTGACTATTTATTATTTATATGGCAGAACAACGTTTGCCGGGTCAGCTAGTTACCAATAACCCTGTATATTTAACAATGTGAGTAATTATGCGTGAGTGCCTGGGAGCGCATGTGCGCGTGTATGTATGTATGTGGGTGCGTATATGAATAGAATTTACTAAAACAAAAATTCTATAGAAAAAGAAGAAATCCGAAGCTCCACCGCCAAGACGGACTGTCAAGAAGTTGGTTATACCACGTCGGCAGCCATCTGCAGTAGTCCCGCCACGAAGAATAGTATATATCACAGCCGATAAGACAACCTGTGAGAAGTGCACATGCTATCCAAAAGAAGATCCGTACGTGAACCCTAAGTAAGTTATTCAAGTTCTTAGAATACAGGAGTTTCTCCTTTCAGGGGCGAAGCAAGAATACTGACTTTTTTTTTATTGCTGTAGGACAGCAGACAGAGGCATCGCGAACAAGCTTCTGTCCCATAAGGCTACAGGAACTTGGGTCACTAATGCCGGAACACAACATAATGTTATTATGGCGGCATACTTAAGACCAAAGGTGGTCGCCATCCAGACGGGCTTGGGGCCCTACCACTTAGCTAGGTTGGGTTGTTTTGCGGTTTGTAGTCTAGGACTTTATAGTCAGCAGTTTACAACATAAATAACACACATATAAAAACTCGTGCGGGTTTAACTAAGACTCGACGGTACGGTTTTATCGAAAATCACCGTCAGGCGCCGCAGCATCTAAACTAACTTGCGGGTAGGCAGGGAAAAATGGATAGGACGAGGCGCCTAACCATCATTCTTGAAGATGGAATCTTTCTTCTTCTTTCATGCAGTCCCAATATTATTTATAGACTTCGAGGAATAAACCTTCCAGGAAACTCAACTCATGTCAAATATCACCTCTCACGCTATACGAGCTTGCAGCCAGGGTAGTGGACAGAATGGAACTCCCCGAAGCCTTCCAGTGGTCTGAGGAGCAGGTTGCCGATTGGATCTCTGTCGATGTCGGACTACCTGAGTACAAAGTTGGTGATGTAATCAGAATACGTTGGCTTGGTCGTGTGTACTATGGATAGAGCTACCCAATTTATTTATAATATACTGGGACAAGAAGATGTAGTGACAAAAATTGAGAAAGGTATGCTGAGATGGTTTGGCCATGTCGAGAGAATGAATGAAGAACGATTGACGAAAAAAGTGCATAAGGCGAGTGTGAATGGAAGTGTTAGACCAGACCAGATCAGGGACGTCTTGAAAAAAGGCCAGGTCAAGAGTACCCTAAACCGAAGGGCATGTATGAAGGGAATAATGAAAGTGGACGAAGCGAAACAAGTATGTAAGGATCGATTTACAATAAAGTGCCAAAACAAATAAAGGAATTAAAAACAAATATATTTAAAAATCAGCTTAAGAAATTATTATTAAGTAAATGTTACTACTCAATACAGCAATATTTAAATGATAAATTAGAATAATTGAAAGAAATAATAATAATTAGATCCAGTGGCCTCAAAAATTGACTATCTTTTACACCAATGACCATTATTTCTTCAGTAATATGACAACATAATTTTTCTGACATTTATTATTATTATAAAATTGACATTTATTATATTATATTATTGGGTGTTCTATACATTTCCTGCTACCATATTATAATTTTAAGCATTGATTTTGCCTTAAGAGCCATTTTACTTTGAACTACTAGACTTTTTTTGTATATTAAAGTGTAAGTGTGTGATTAAATATTAGCATGCCAATTTTATTGACAAAACATGCAGTTCCTTATAATAATTATGTAAAATCAATTAACCGTGTTTTATACTAATAAAGATTATGATTATGATCGTAGCAAGTGGAAAGAAGTGGTCTCTGCCTACCCCTACGGGAAAGAGGCGTGATTATATGTATGTATGTATATTGGGATAATTTTTTTTATAATATATTGACACAGAGCGCCATCTAGTTTGAAAGCAGGATAGCGCTTATATTTTGGGTACAAGACAGGCTCGGGACGAGAATAAAATCCATAATCCCCGCAGACGTGCGATAGCCTACGCCCGAAGAATTTATAATACAACTTTTTTTTGTTCAGTAACAGCAGACAGGCTGACGACCCACTTAATATTAAGCAGTTACCATCGCCTATAGATGACAGGGGCACCGTTAATACGCTGCTGTCCACATAGGAGTACTGGAAACTGAGTCAGTAATTACAATACAATACAATACAAATTTATTTTTATACACATTATTTAAAACACATTATTTAATTAACAAAATTAACAAAAACATCAGCCACTGCCCCCAAACTAGAAAAGTATCTGTGTCTTGGAGGCCGAGGCAAAAAATTTCCATTGCATAATCCGTGCGGTGTGGGTGTGTGTATATGAGAGGAAAATTAAATGTTGTGTATGAATACATTACATAAGTGTATATACAATACTATACAAATAAGAAGAGTATTTTATATACAGACATACTGGGAAATAAAATATTATGAAAAATATCATGTCATTGGTTTGATTAGATTTTCAGTGTCATCATAATTAAGTTTCCGGAATACAAGGTTGTTATGGCGGCATACTTATAAACTAGATGTGATCGCCATACAAACGAGCTTGGGCAATCACCTTATTGGTTGTTTTGTCGCCTTTTACAGGCCGACCCTGGCCGCAGAGGTCAGTATTCTTACTCCACCCGTGCACGGAGATAAATTAGCTACGTGACTGGGGTTAAGACATTCAACGATGTCTCTATGTTGGGACGCCATTAGAAAGCTAAGGTAGGGACTTGACCATCACCACCTGCTTTCCGTAGCGAGGTCTTATCCTTCCCGCTCCCATTACCACAGTATACAGATACCACCATGCCGGTGGCGAGCGCGGCGCGACTAATGATGCCACTGTCCCCCCGCGGCTCACAGTTCACTTTGAACCGGCAGAAGCAACCGACGCCCAAGGTCCAGCGCGCGGGGTCCCCAGTGGCGGGTGAGTACTCCCTGCCACTTCCCGCTGAACCAACCTCAAATATGGATAAATTGGATAATCTATATACTTATCCTTTTAGGAATGCATCCTAGACAACCACATGGACGGTATGCGTTTACTTATGCTGGAAGACCCTTCGAAGCTTCCAGAAATCAACATCCACAACTCCAAGCATATACAAGTGAGCATCATGTCAATTGGTCCACCTGATATAGCAAGTCACTGTCGCCCATGGACGTTTGCAACACCATCGTTGCCAACGCTGCCCCAATAAAATAAATGTTATAACGCCTTTTTTGAAAAGCCCCATATCGTACTGCGATGGGCGTAACAGCCGGAAGCTCATCCCAAATCTGAAGAGGTCGTAACGTGAACGTTTTTGAGAATCGTTTCGTACAGTAGGCCTCCAGGAAATGGGGATTAACGCCCAGATAATGTATTCTTTAGAGCAAAATTATTGTCAGTTCAAACATGATTTGGCTTTATAGGGATTACTACTATCTGACCCCAACAGCCTTGAAGAGAGACTATTAAGATCACTTCTTAACTTTGGTCCTTCGAGCCGGATTATATGAACGCAAAATTTATAACAAATTGTCACCACAATTACCAGCGGAATAGCTGGGCCTAGCTACTGCTGGATATTAAGGGCTATTATAATTAGATAAGTGATGGAATAAGTCTATTTACAGTTTTGGCTACAGTATTCTGAATGAATTGAATTTTAGGATATATTTGACAATAGTGGGACGCCCATGTAATGGGTCATGAAAGCCATTAAATTTTCAGATAATCACCACCAGAGTGCGTCAACTTTACAAGACTGACTTCATAAAGTTCACGAGGAGTATCAGTTTACCGCCAAGGAAACCTCTCACCCACTGCGCCTGGTTTAAGTCGAGGTCTGGACCCAGTTGGGGTATTCGCCAGAATTGGTCCAGGTATACTATCGGAAAGCATGTCAATCCAGCGACCACCACACTAATTGTTCATTTTGTTTCCTTAGTTACGCAAGCACTCCGTTTAACACCGTGCAGGGACTCCTGCGGCCGGGTATGAAAATTTTATGAGGAGTAAAATCGAGCGTTAACTAAAAGTGAGGCGTTAAGTTCCTTTTTAGCACACATTCGAACTCCCGCGAGCGCTACGCACGGACGTGTTCACGCTCCGTCCCCTGACAACGCACGCTCGAATGACCTTGTGTCGTCTTATCGATATAATATTTGGAGTTTACTCCTTATGAAACGATTTTCATATCTTTACATAATCTACACAATAATAGTACTTAAGTAGTAAACTCCAGTCGTGCTTCGGAGCTGACACATATAAATTTTTTTTTATTTGACATTTAAATAGATAGATAAAAATTTATTGTACATTGTATATGTAATTTACATTGATATCCTTAGTTAGCAAAATTGCACAATGAGCGGGCTTATCGCTAAAAGCGATCTCTTCCACAGGACCCAGTATAGGATAGGCTTGCATTACTTAGACAGTATTTCTTGCCCATCGTATCGACGGTGAAGGAAATAATTTTTTTTTATTGCTGTAGAACAGCAGAAAGGCTGATGGTCCACTTAGAATTTAGCAGTTACCGTCGCCTATGGGTGTGTGCAACGCCAGTGGCATCGCGAACACGTTGCTGTTCCATAAGGGCATAGGAACTGGGGTCAATAATGCCGGAACACAACACAACGTTATTATGGCGGCATACTTAGACGAAAGGTGGTCGCCATCCAGATGGGGCTCTATCACGTTGCTGGGATGGGTTGTTTTGTCGCCTTTTACGACAGGCCGACCCCAGCCGCAGAGTTCAGTGTTATTTCTCCGTTCCTGTACGTACAAAGATCAATCGAATCAATCTCAGCAGTGGCACGTTACATCCCAATTAGAACTTCATATTGTTGAATTATTCTAGATGCGATATACTGCGTTGGATGAAGGTGTTAGCTCCGGAACCAGTAACTATGGGTCACTGGGATTTGGTGTGGTTAGTACACACCCACATATTCGACTCCTCCGCCCTCCTTCTGTTTTTTTTTTATGGAACAGGTTGACGGCCCACTTAATATTTACTTTCGTCTATGGATGTATGCAACGCCGGGGTAACCGTTAAAACTGAAACTTTTTTTGGTCTCGGGAAAATACCCTCTCTTGACGGGTTCCCCCGGCCCGGGGGGACCGAGGGATATGTGGGACTCCGGGAAAGGTGTTCGGCCATCCAACTACCCTCTTAAAAACCCCGCTGTTCACCTATCGTCTACGCCTGGGCCGGCGCCGGCCCGCCCTTTGTCTCAAGGCGGGCCCCTTCTAAAATGTTGGCGCCAGGATGTCAGGGTTTTGTCCCCCCCCCCGGCGCTCTCCTGTGTTAACTCTAGGAGTTGAGGGGGGCCGCGGAACAGAACGCGGCCCTCACCCTCGCGGCATTAATGCGGGCGGCGGATCCTCCACCGAGGGGCCGCCCTAACTTTACCTAGATAGGGTTGTTTTGTCGCCTTTTACGACAGGCCGACCCCAGCCGCAGAGGTTAGTATTCTTTCTCCGCTCCTGCACGGTTAAAATGGATCTATTATTCGGAAACGGATCTATTAATAATTTCTTTGTTTCACTTTGTATGTTTAGTATCAATTTATTCAATGTTTGGGTAAATACTATTATAGTGCCCATAATTGTGAATATTCTTTTAGGTATCAAAAGCCGGATTATCCGAAAGTTCTTTTCGGCAAGATACCGAAGAAGGGGACTGATGTAATTATACCGCACTATGTAGCCCCACCGGGCGAGGTGTACAGGGAGTACTTGGTAAGTGGCTATATCATCACGGTTGGAAGAATGGAGTAAAGAGAAGATTATAGTATGACAATTGGTACAGCGCCATTTAGTGCGTTTGTACAACTGATATACGACAGCAACACTGACACAGCGCCGCCTAGTGACAAAATAAGTTAATGCGCTTTTTGTTGTGGATACTGGACAACTGATATGCGGTTATTACTAACACACCGCCATCTAGTGCCAAATTAAGGTAAAGCGCTTTTGTAATGAGTACTAGACAACTGATATACGACAGCAATCGACACAGCGCCACCTAGTGTTGAAGTAAAAGCACTTTCATTATGGGTATTGTACAACTGCTAAACAATGACAATCAACACACCGCAATTTAGTGCCAAATTAAGGTAGAGCGCTTCTGTTATGGGTACGGGACAACTGGTATACGGTGACAATTGACACAGAGCCATCTAGTGACAAAGTAAGATTACTCGTACGGGTAACATGTACTTACTGGTCGGCATCGGAGTTTCGACATGTAGCATGTCAGTCGACTAATATCCACAACACAGGCTGTTCGATTCTTGCATAAGGGTATTTGAAATCCCGCCACCTGATTTTTGTTATCTACCCTCACTCTCGGTGAGGTAATAATGGTAAGCGAGGGTGGGACGGAAAAACTGTGTTCTTGTGTCAACGTTTGACCAGATAACCGCTTTCGCACCGTGTGCGATATTTATAAAAACTAATTATAAATAACTGCACGGGACGGTCGACGTTCGACCTCCCTGGTTACTCTAATTGGCCATGCCATTAAATCTGTGTTCAGTGTTGTGCTACAGCACGGCACCAGCTATAGCTGGTGCCGTGCAACAGTTCCTCAGCGACCTGAACCGAACCGAGAAGGGGTGGAATCAAGGTCAGTGCGAATTTCTTTGCCCGTTGCAAGACATCGCGTCTCTCTTGCCACCGCTCCTATCCCATTCCTCTCTCATACAGTCCACTGTTCTCGAGCAATCCTTCTTATTCCCGTACGGTGCAATCTCGGTCCGTGACCGGCATCGTACACAGGCGTTCTGCTTACTTTGAAAATAGATCGAGATCTGCGTGAATTGTGACAATATATTTATTTATTTATCATACCTATTGTCACAGTAGACCTGTCACAGGTGCCGAGGAAATTCCGCTTTCAAACTGGTATCCCGGAAGAAGACCAAATGATTTGGACGGAGGAAAGAATTGAAGTCCAAAAGAAGGTGACACCCTTGAAACTGGCGAAGGTGTCACGTGTGACGCCAACGAAGATAAGCTTAGAGGGACTCAGGGGAGATGAACTGCTGCTGGCTAAGAGGAAGATGCCCAAGCCGAAGTTTTTTATGTAGATTTTCATCAGATGTTCTGTCATATAAATTATTTCTAGTAAATAATTTGGTTGTTAAGTTTTTTTTTTGCTAAGGATTATCAGACAGTATAATGTCCCATTTATCACAGTAAGCAGTTACCGTCGCTTATGGATATATAAGAAGGGACAACTAACACACTGCCGTCTGTGTAGGGGAACTGAAACTTGGATAACTTGTAGTGTAAGGGCGCCTTCAAATTAGCCGCAGTGTCGCGCTGCAGCAGCGCGGCTGCAGCGCTGCGGCCGCGCTGCTGTCGCTTGGTTCGAGTATCATGGTGTTGTATACACGATGGACTCAGACGAAGAAACACTGCTCTTAGTGTTATGATTTTTCTCGTCATATTTTTTGCGAAAAATGCCTAAAGTGAAATCTAAATCAATTATAAATTTTGTAAATCAGAATTATGATTTATTAGCAACAGATCCAAAATAAAAATAGAATTTTTTTGGTTACATATTCTGTCTGTTAGATGATTATTTCTTATGTACAATTAATGCGATTATTTTAAAAAAATATAAACAACATTCTTGTGATTATATTATAGTAGTATATTTTGGTTTAAAAAAAACCCTAAAGAAAACCGGTTTACTTTCAAAGTAATCAGTACAGTTGAAAATCGTAATCGATTCACATCACTAGAACTGATGCGTGGCCGCAGCGCGGCTGCAGCGCTGCAGTCGCGCGTTTTTGATTTATATGGATTTAGAAAACAGCGTGGCCGCAGCGCTGCAGCCGCGCTGCTGCGGCGCGACACTTTGCAGCTAATTTGAAGGCGCCCTAACATTAATGTATGTTAATTATATCTAATACTAGCTGTGTCCGAGAATCCGTCCGCGTGGAATAGTGACTGGGCAGAATTTTTTGGATATATCTTATGGTTTATTTTGGATTACCTACCCTATAAACCCTAAAATGTAAATGAAATATGCAAACAGTCAGTATTATCGAATGCAACTGTTACGTCATGCGCTTCCGGAATACGTACATTCGAACCTACAAAGTCCAGCCTAAGCTGGACTCTATTTCATATGATTGATGACATAAATCTGAGGTCAACTTAAATTGGTATATAAAATTTCCGAAATTTATCATTTTTAACAAAAACATTTTTTTTTTCTAAAATCAAAATAGCCTAAGTTACTCCTTGATACATCAGCTATCTGCCAGTGAAAGTCCCGTCAAAATCGGTGCAGCCATTTCAGAGATTAGCCGGAACAAACAGATAGACAGACAGACAGACAAAAATTGTAAAACAAGTAGTTTTGGTATATGTGCCGTGTATACGACCACTTAGTAAAAAGCGGTTATTTTAATATTACAAACAGACCCTTCAATTTTTTTTTTCTCTTAATGTGGCTCCAATGCTTTAGGCACTGATTTGCCAATGTCAAAGTATATATTTAATAGAAAAGGCAGGTGGCGAAAGAGCATAATTGCAAGGAACAGGAAATAATTTTGACAGTCATTTTAATTAGTTAACTGCAAACCAAGAGAAAATGGTAGTTTATAGTGAAATGAAAATGAAAAACATATGAAATTAAAAATAGAATGACACAATTTTATATGAATATTTACAGAAAGATTCATATTTATCCAAAGACATCCCACGTCCCATCAATGTAAATTTTTTATTAACTATGGTTGATAGTCAGTTTATTAATGTTTTAAGTAAATTTTTAAGTTTAAATAATATTAGCGTTTAGTGTAATTAGTAAATAATATAAATATTTCAATTTTATTTATTTGTATGGATTTAACCAATGTGTTGCCAGTGATGACATACGGAACGCAGACGTGGTCGCTAACTATGGGCCTTATGAGAAAGCTCATGGTCGCTCAGAGGGCAATGGAGAGGGCTATGCTCGGAATTTCCCTGCGAGATAGAATCAGAAATGAGGAGATTCGCAGGAGAACCAAAGTCACCGACATAGCCCGGATGATTGCAAAACTGAAGTGGCAATGGGCTGGGCACATAGCTCGAAGGACTGATGGCCGTTGGGGCAGAAAAGTCCTCGAATGGCGACCGCGTACCGGAAAACGCAATGTTGGTAGGCCCCCCACAAGATGGACCGATGATCTGGTCAAGATCGCCGGAATAGGTTGGATGAGGGCAGCGCAGGACCTTGGGAGGAGCAGCGCCGTGTCCTCATAAATGATGTGGGAGGCGATCTGTCGCTGCCGGCCGTAGTGCGGAGGATGGTCGGTAGCGCAGAGTCGTGGGACGCAGTGGTGTCCTTCTGTGAGGACGTGATGTCGCAGAACGAAACTGCGGAACGGGAGAGGGAGATCTCGACTCCCTTCCCCGGCCGCAGAAGGCGCACCGGGCGCAGGAGAAGGGCGGACAACGCCCTTTTCCAGCCCCCATAAATAGGTCCAGGGGCGAGGGACTTGGGGAAGTTCCCGCCCCCTATTCGATGGACCCGAGGCGCGTGCGGGTGTCGGCGCGCGCCTCTGAGGCGATGCACGGGGTAGTTAAACACCTCACTACCCCGTGCAGGAGACGAGGCCCGGACAGACCGGGCCAGCACTAGTGTGGGGCTGCGGAAGAATTTGGATTCCCGCGGCCCCGCGCGCACGTGTGAGGAGACACCGGGGTGGTGGTTTTAGCCGGTAAGAATCCGGCACGCCCCTCCGCCTTTCCCCAGGCGGAGGTAGTCCATAACGATTTCCCCACCCCGTAAAAAAAAAAGGGCAGCGCAGGACCGATCATCGTGGAGATCTTTGGGGGAGGCCTTTGTCCAGCAGTGGGCGTCTTCCGGCTGAAATGATGATGATGATGATGATTTAAAAAAAGGTTTTACCATATGCTTTTCGATATTATAACAAAAATAAATATTACTCGTCTGATTTGACGTACATTGTCATCTACAAGTCAAAATTATTTATTGCTTTAATTATTTAAATAAGTATATTTCTATATTTATTAAAAGTATAAAGTGTATGAACTACTTAAGCGTTTAATTGAGATGCCAACCTACAAACTTATATATATCCAGACGGGCTTGAAGCCCTATACCACGTAGGTAGGGTTGTTTTGTCGCCCTTTACGACAGGCGACCCCGGCAGGGCTCCTTACTCCGCCCCTGCATGGAGAATACGGACTGCGCTTATGTAAGACTGCTGACCTTATTGGTTGGAGAAGCGACAGGCATTTACAATACATTACTGTTTTATAATTTACTAGCTGACCCGGCAAACGTTGTTCTGCCATAAAAATAATAAAATGTCAAAAAATAAAAAATAAAATTTTTGGGGGTGGGTCACCCCTAACATTTAGGGGGATGAAAAATAGATGTTGGCCGATTCTCATAGATACCGGATAAGCACAAAAAATCACTAACTCAATTTAGTTATCTGCCTACTGCCTACCCCCTAAGAACGATGGCGTGATTATTTATAGCCTATGACCATTTCTAGGTTATCATCTATCACCATACCAAATTTCATCAAAATCCGTTCAGCCGTTTAGGCGTGAAAGAGGAACAGACAGACAGACAGACAGACAGAGTTACTTTCGCATTTATAATATTAAGTATGGATTTTTCATCTTACATGTTTGTTCTTCTTGACCAATAAAATATTTTTCTTTCTTTCATTCTTTCAAAATGGACTGCACTTTGTTAATTAATACATTGCGTTTAAAAATTGACCGAATTTTAATTCGTAAATATGTTGCGTTCAAAATGGACTGCACTTAATTTGGTTGAATACGTTACCTAACTAGGATCTCGTTGCCTTTTACATGCCGCCCCCGGCCGTAGCGGCCCCTGAACGGAGGGTAATGTCCCACTTACCTGTATGGCAATGATAAGGGTGTCGTTCTGGACTGGACCGAAGATTTCCTCGTTGTAAATGGTTTGAGCTTCGTTGTACCGTTTTATGGACTTTAAAATTTCTGTTATATTCTTAGGTGTTGCCTCTTTCGTTGAGTTAGCTGTAAATTACATTGTGACAATTGTTACAGTACCATCTAGTTGTGAAGCATCAGAGCTTTTGTGTTATGGATACTGGACAACTGATAAACTAACTATATACATTCCTTTTGTAAATAAATATATTGGGACAATTCACACAGCGCCATCTAGTCCCAAAGTAGTTTAGCACTATTGTTATGGGTACTAGTAAACTAATACACTAAATATATAACTATCTTTTGTAAATAAATAAATATTATACATAAACACCTAGACGCTAGACGGGAATTGAACCGGCAACTTCAGCAAATGGGCCAACGTACGTTAGCAGTGTTGCTATGAAGTTCCTCGATCGATTCTTTATATTGTGACAATTGACACAGCGCCATCTTCTTCTTCTTCTTCGTCGTGTTCTTCATTCCTGAAGGTCGTGCCCGTCTTGATAAGCCTTTACGGAGACGCTGATGAACTGCCTCCACACCACTCTGTCCTCGGCCTGTTTCAGAGCTGCAGGCAAAGTGAGCCCCGTGATAGCCTTAATTTGATCCGACCATCGGGTTGGTGACCGTCCTCTGGGCCTTTTCCCCTCTATTTTACAGCGCCATCTAGTTGCAAAGTAAGCAGCAGAGAGTTTATTTTATGGATACCGGACAACTGATATACTACTTATATAATTTCTTTTGTAAATGAATACATATTATACATAAACACCTACACGCTAGACGGGAATCGAACCCGTAATTATAAGTAAAGGAATATGAAGATCTGCGCCACTTACCACTATTATTCTTGGGGTGGACAGTGAGATATTTGTGTAGTTCCGGAGGCACCAGCGCCAGGACTTGCTCCGAGGTCTCGTTCGCGTTCATCACTTCTTCTGAAATTGAAAATAAATCACTTCAGTACTGTTTGGTTTATACCCTAGCTCATATCCCACAGTTGGGCTCCGGCTCTCATCTATAGGGGACGGAGGGCATACCTTTCGCTTGCCCAAGGCGATTTTGGTATGAAGGTTACCTCACCATAATTTTCTTCGCCGTATGTTGACAAATTCACTCTTATTAACATAACATAAAGCTTACATTTCAATGCCATACTGTGAGTTGAGTTGGAGTTGAGTCGGTGTAATGTGCGAACACTCTAAGAGTATTTTCCCTACATTATTCAAATTATAAAACCCAACATTATAAAAACTAAAGATGGAAAATGAAACCAAGGAATCACTAATATATATACTGTATTGTCAAGTATTCAGAACAGTGAAGAAAAATACACATATAATGAGTACGTCACAAATAGAATACGTGTTATAATAAAATTAATGATGTTCGTGGTTGTCAGTTACATGGCGTTATAGTACCCATAATACAAGCGCTCTGCTGTTTTTTAAGACTAGATAGCGCTGTGTGAATTGTCCGTCAGTATATTTATAGTGTAAACTCTTTATAACGTCACTCGATTTAACGACAAACTCCTTAAAATGTCGAAATAAGTTGACTTTGGTTGGTGTACCTTGTTTTCTATACAATAATACACTCTATATAGCGTTACGCTCACTCTATTTAACGACAAAAATAAGGCATTATAAATCACATTGAGGAACAACAAGTGGATGAAGAAGATGAAACAGACGATCTTGTCCCTCCACCAAGCATCAATCAAGCAGTTAGCGAAACTATTAGAAAAATATTTTTTTATATAGTAATCAAGTCGATCCGGCAGTATCTTAAGATATGAGTAAAATACATAAGAAAATCCAATAAAAATATTGGAGCAGCGAAAAACACCAGACGTAGATAACAGACTATACGCAATAGTTACTTGTATGAATATAATGTTTGTGTGTAAAATGTGTACTATACTTGTAAATACATACATATTAATAAAGAATAGTAAAATAATAACTATTTTTATATTTCTCTCCATTTAACGACCACTCTCTATAACGCCGAAATTGCAGTCCGTTGAGTGTCGTTATATAGAGTTTATACTGTATTTATTTATTAAAGAAGATTTTGATAAGCTTCTTTAATTTATATTTTATTATATTTAAAATCTAAGTCACGAAATTCGGGAAAAGGCTTTATTTATTATTATTAAAGGCTATGTCAGTCACACTCGCTCGCGGCTTGTCTCTTGACAGTGACATCTTGACAATTAAATATAGACACACCGAGAAAGCGTACGCTGTAATCGTGTATCATAAACTTAATCACAATACACTACAATACAATACTAATTTAGATTGCAATAGAGATTTCATTAAAGCATACACTGCAAAAACAAAACAGACCAGCAAGCACATTACGAACATAAAAAAAAAAACATGAAATAAAAAAATCGCAACTGAACCTTGCAATGGTTTTGTTAGTAAGCTAGAATTGGTTACTGTATTTTCCTTGAATATAAAATTAGATGGATAATCTGAAATTAAAATTAGTTATGTTAATATTATAAGTGAGGGCGGAGTAAAAAAATATTAGCAGATCACAGATTCAATTAGTTTTAATGTAGCTCGTAGTTAGTGTGGGCCAAAACATCATCGCAGCGGTATCGCCCGCAATTCAAGATTGGTTTGACAGGCGTCACGGCACTATGTCGTTTTACGTGACACAGGTAGGTAGGTATTCTCGGGGCACGGTTGCTTCGGGCGGTACCTATGTCGCAATGCTCAAAGGGGTAAACGACAGTGTGACGCCGGCGACGAGGACACAAGACACTCCACACTCTCCAAGTGTGTCCCGCATGCGTAGAGACAGTCATGACGGCGGAGACGGCTGAGGGAGCGCGGTAGGCTTTCGTCACGTATTCAATATCCTCTTAAGGAAATATCAAGCTATTTCAAGCTATATTCAAATTGTTACTTGTAAGTATCGGTATGAATGCAATTATGACGTCACGCGGCAAGCGCTGTATTAATAAATACAATATATGAGCCAAATATTTTTTTAAGTGAAAACTTCTTCAGCGGCGTTGTGCACTTTTTTTGTGATTGGTGAAAAATGTTAAACTCGCGTCAGGTGTCACATGTCCTGATCGAAAATTTGTAAGATTCATAAGACGGAGTTTTGCTCCATGTAATACCAACCTTATTAATAATGACTTAAGGTTTATTTTATAATATAACTTAAATGATTGCATTGCATTACTTATACATAATCTATTATATGGCCATATAATGCGCCGCCCACCCGAACACATGACGCGCACAGTACTCGACATGTTTCCAGCCCCAAAAAAGCGAGGTAGACCCCGACTCACATGGTTGGCTGCTACACAGAGATATGAAGGATGCTAATTTAACACCGACGACGACCAAGGACAGAATGGCCTGGCGAAAAAGGACCAGGAGAGCGGACCCCAAATAGAGAGAGAGAGAGAGAGATACATAATCTATTCGAATTGCGACTTTATTACAATGAAATACAGTTGAGTTTTTTGAAGTGAAAACTTCTTTAGGCGCGTTGAGCACTTTTTGGATGAAATATTTTTGGTTTGTAAAGAAGTGTTAATGACCAATTTAAACTTTAATCCTTGATCATAAACATTTCTTTATAAACCGAAAATAATAATCTAATAGCTCGACGATACAACTCACAAGTTACTTAGTTTTCACTTTTGTCGGCAGTCCCCAAAAGACTGTCCCGTATGTTTTTTTTAACTTTCTGTTCCAATAAATTATTGACAACAGTATTTATAAATTACTATGTGAAAACTAGAAGGAAGAAGAAAGAAATATTTAGGGTCGTAAATGACGAATATAATACGTTTCTCTTAAAGTATAATAATATACAGAGAGCAATAAACCCTTATTTATGTTGTGATATGGTGCAAATACTTATAAAATATTACGTGGGTAGAAAAATGTCAGTTTTTATCAATGTCAAGTCTCTGTCATTAAAAACGCAATATGGTGGGCCCCAAGCCAAGCCAGTCTGGATGTCGACCACCTTTGTTCTTAAGTATACCGCCATAATAACTTTGTGTTATGTTACGGCATTAGTGACCTAAATTCCTGTACACCCTTATGGGACAACAGCGTTCGCGATGCCACTGGCGTTGCAAACAACCATAGGCGATGATAACTGCTAAATTCTAAGCGGGTCGTCAGCCTGTCTGCTGTCCTAGAGCAATAAAAAAGAAAAAAAAACTATTTACCAACACAAATGCAACAAACTTTCGAAATCCATTTTGAACATAAAGTATTTACGAAATAAAATTCAGTCTATTTTAAACGCCACATATTTACTATGTGATAAGTGCAGTTCGTTTTGATAACAGATTTACCAACACAAGTGCAGTCCGTTTTGAAAATAATGCATTCACAAACATAAATGTAGTTTGTTTACAAATTTACTAATTACTTCGATTTCTATGTAAAAAATACTAAACTACCCCAAAATATAGGGGAATTTAAATTAAATAACCTTCATAGATTGGTATTTCAATTATTATTCCTCCCATTTCTAATCGATTTCTAAAAATATCATCTGAAAATGATAACCAATAAATATAATAAGGCAATGCCTACACGCATGTTTACTTGATACTTGCACAAGAAAATTTAAGTAGAACTTGTTTCAAAGGGCCGAATATCATGTGGCATTAAGAAGCCGATCTATTATTTTCTTGATCTTTTGTTGGAACAAAAAGCAATCCATTTTATGAGAGCCATGAAAAGAAATTTTAACATTTCCGATTGTACTGTTGACAGCAGGTTGGCCTCTAAGGGTGGGGAGCCACAGAGCTCATTGTATTCGTTTTACAGGTTTACTACCTTTGTACGATGCCTGTCACAGACCAAGATTGTACCGTACAGGAATGAAAAGGATACCTCGAGAGCAGTGGACTGTATGAGAAAGGAGTGGTGGTTAGAGAGACGCGGTACCGCAAACTTGCGCCTGAAGCACTAGCACTAAACAGGAATCAGCTATGCACCCTAACGAGGGCGCTTACCGGACACTGTTGCCTAAACAAGCACCTCAGTATCATAAGGATCAGGGATAGCAAAGCATGCAGATTCTGTAACGAGGCGGATGAAACGCCTCTGCACCTGCTGTGCTACTGCTGTTCCCTGATGCATAAACGTAGTCTCATATTAGGAAAGCACATGCTGGAACCGGATGAGATACGAGCAGCTCCTGCCAAAAAACTGCTCCGTTACATCAACGAGGCAGGTCTTGCCAATGAGCTATAGTAAATGTGGCGATCACAATAGTTCATTAAATTGGACGCAGTGATACTAGGTTAGAATAAACTAGCATAGCCACCTTTCGAAATAATAATAATAATAATAGAGAGACGCGATACATTGCAGTGGGCAAAGAAATTCGCACTGACCTTGGTTCCACCACTTCCCAGTTCGGTTCAGGTCGCGGAGGAACTGTTGCACGGCTCCAGCTAAATGTCACCCACTGAACACACAATTTTATGGCACGGCCAATGAGAGTTTGAAGTAACTATCAGGGAGGTCGAACGTCGACCGTCTCGCCAGTTTATAAGCTCACAAGTTACTACGTGGTCAGGGAACCCAGCCCGACGGAACAGGTTTAGGGATGCCTTCCACCCCCCATAGCCTGTAGACGTACACAACCCGCACAATACACGAACACGCGTAGAATAGATGTGTTGCGGGGGAGTTTCTTTCGCCGTTTCTTCTCTCCCAGCTACAAGCACTCCGAAACGGTAGTAGATTAGAATAGGATCGGCTTCACCGGTGAAGTCAATAGTCCCCAAAAAATAGTATTCTTGCCATTCGTGGCTGTTATCAACTGTCCCCATGCAGCGGTCGAGCCGGAAACGCACCTCACAGGAGGCGCGTGTCCGACCCCGCTCCCACGGGGTTGGAATGCCTTAACGTCCGTAGTCGCTGTTGAGTCGTCTGAGACAACAACAGCTTTAGCTTTAAAAAAAATGTTCAGGGAAGTCGAACGTCGACCGTCCCGCCAGTTTAGAAGCTTGCGCGTTACTATCATATTATTTCCGTACCACCCTCGCTTTCACCATTTACCCCACCGAGAGCGAGGGTAGGTAACAAAAATCAGGAGGCAGGATTTCAAACACCCTTTATGCAAGGATCGAACTACCTTTATTTACCATTTTATCTACTTTTGCCATTATAGTGTTCCTATGAGTACCTCATTGGCTCTACATAGTCCTCGTACTCACCAATCGTATATCTGTCACCCACACTCGCCCGTGGCTTTCTATCTTGACAGTGAAATATTGACAATTCATTGCTCTCGAGTGTATTTTATTTTAGTATTATTATTTATTTTTACTTCTATAACTCATTTAACTACTATATATTATTTAATTATTAATATAATACACTGACGGACTCATAAACTGCATCAAAGTTCAGGATTACTTTGAAATGATTTTTTTTAATAAGTATGCAAACTTTCTATACAGATTTAAATTGAAACCTCTAGATTGGTTCGTGAACTTTAAAACAGCGTAGGGTCATATCCTTAAGTTTAAGTTTGTGTACTGGAAAGGACCTTAAGACTTTTTTGAAGAAAAACAGAAATTTAAGGAAAATTGGTTTAATTAAAAAATTGGTTTTAACAATAGACACAAACTTTATTTATGTTTTAATAAGGTGTATTATCTCCACGTGCCCTTATTACAGTATAGTAATGTTCAGTTGGAGTTAGGAATACTGGCCCACTGAGATACAGTATTCACTAGTTCAGGGGCCAGTGTGATCTTCTCTAGACAAGGAAGTTGTTTGTACATAAACTGTTGTGCTATGTACCCTTTTATTTTAAAATTGTATCTCATGTATAAATAAATAAATAAAAAAAAAAATTATACATAGACACACTGTCTATGTATAATTTGACTGTATGTTATAAACGCATATCATAGACTATATCGCACTACATCCATATTTTAGTATACTATTATTATTTCGAAAGGTGGCGGCTATGTTAGTTTATTCAACCTAGTATCACTGAGTCCAATTTAATGAACTATTGTGATCGCCACATTTATTATAAACATTCAATATAGCTGATTGGCAAAGCCTGCCTTGTTAATGTAACGAAGCAGTTTTTTGATAGGAGCTGCTCGTATCTTATCGCGTTCCAGCGTATGCTTCCCTAGTATGAGGTTACGTTTATTCATCAAGGAACAGCAGTGGCATAAAATCTGCAGGCTTTGCTGTCCCTGATCCTTATGATACTGAGGGCTTGTTTAGGCAGCAATGTCCGGTTAGCGCCCTCGTTAAGGTGCCTAATTGATTCCTGTTTAGTGATAGTGCTTCGACCGCAAGTTTGCGGTTGTAGGCTTCTACTAGCACTTTGGAATGATTTAAGCCTGGAATTATATTCCAGCGCTTAACAGATTCACTGGCACATTGATCCCTAGTATACCATACTGATATAGAAAAGATGAAAGACCCAAATGAGTGTGAGAGGTATCTGTCTAGATTATAAAAGTCGAATAAATTCGAGTTCGTGTACTTTCGTCATATTTTAGCATTCCTTCATCTGATATATACTTCATCTACCTTGGAATGGATTTACCTACCTCCGTCTCTGTACATTCCGCCGGTGGACGCGCTGAGCATTATCTGCAGCCAAACACAAATGAGGCCCAAAACAAGAACCACCCGGGCGACGGAGGAGAATCTCAGTCGCGGCATCGCGGGTGTCAAAACATAGATGGCGGTAGCATCGTCGCGTTTCACGAGCTCGATAACAGATGGCGTTGTTCCATAGTCTCATTTGTGGGTGTTCTCACTGACATCGGATCTGAAAATAAGGACGTTTTTTATCATCAGGCTCAATAAATATTTGAGTAATGGTAGATGTCAACCATATAATTTAGATCAGTACCATATTCTTAAACGTATAATCCCTATTCTTTTTTATTGCTGAGGAACAGCAGACAGGCCCACGTAATAGTAAGGAGTTACTGTCGCCTATGGATGTTTGTGACGCTAGGGGCACCGTGAACACACTGCTGGCCGTATAGGAAAACTGGTTCCCGGTCCACCAGCGCTGGAAAACCGCACAAGGTTATAATGGCGGTATACATATAGCAGGGGTGGTTGCCATTCAGGCGGGCTTGCGGCCCTACCACGTAGCGTGTACCACGTGTGTTTTGTCGCCTTTTACGACAGGCCGACCCCGACCGCAGAGGTCAGTATTCTTTCTCCGCCCCTGCACGGATAAAACGGTACGTATGACATTTGGATCGTTTTCTCATGTGAACATAAGACATTTGAGGTGTTAATTTTACATTATTCCTGAGTAACATAGGCTATATTTATTACATATAAAGACTCAGTGAACTCCACAGTCACATAACTAAATAACAAAGGTTCTTAAATGGAGGTAATTGCATTAGTATATATTAGAGCAGTGTTTTTCAATCTGTGGGTCGTGACCCTTAGGGGGGTCGCGAAGCCTTACTCGGGCGGTCACCGGCAAAAGGAAAAAGCTCTCGCCCGCGACGATAATGCGGTGTGGCAACGCCACGAAGTTAGGTCCGCGCAAACTGGCATTCAAATCAAAACCACACGCAGCCTTACCAACTTACCCCGTACTACCTTTCGAATCTGTCGCGGCTTCTTACAGAATGTAGGTCTTAATAATGTATATACGTACCGAAATAGAGAAAATCATAAACGTAGTCTTATAAATTACTTACTAACTTTTTGTCTCTCTACGGCCCAAGGGGGTCGCTAAAATTTTTCAACTCTTAAAGGGGTCGCGTATTCAAAAATATTGAAAAACACTGTATTAGAGTATTGTCTGGCCTTAAAAATTGTGTAACATCTTTTGTTTAATATTCCGCGCACTAATTGTTCAAACAATCCATACTAATATTATAAATGCGAAAGTAACTCTGTCTGTCTGTCTGTCTGTCTGTTCCTCTTTCACGCCTAAACGGCTGAACGGATTTTGATGAAATTTGGTATGGTGATAGATGATAACCTAGAAATGGTCATAGGCTATAAATAATCACGCCATCGTTCTTAGGGGGTAGGCAGTAGGCAGATAACTAAATTGAGTTAGTGATTTTTTGTGCTTATCCGGTATCTATGAGAATCGGCCAACATCTATTTTTCATCCCCCTAAATGTTAGGGGTGACCCACCCCCAAAAATTTTTTTTTAATTTTTTGACATTTTATTATTTATATGGCAGAACAACGTTTGCCGGGTCAGCTAGTATGTTATATGAATCACACGTAAAATTGATGGCAACGAGACCCTTTAAACTACGCTTTTATTAACTTGGCCTGTATGTATTTAAGTATTTATGTAACGGAGTTTTCAAACTCGATTTTTAACCACATTGAACGATAAAACAACATAACAGTTGGGAACTGTACTCTCGAAATTGTTGACGAATACGTCTACTTGGGTCAAACGATCCAGTTAGGCAGGTCCAATTTCGCGAAAGAGGTCACTCGTCGAATCCAACTCGGATGGGCAGCGTTCGGGAAGCTCCGTAAAATCTTTTCGTCCCAAATACCGCAGTGTCTCAAGACGAAGGTTTTTAACCAATGTGTGTTGCCAGTGATGACATACGGAACGCAGACGTGGTCGCTAACTATGGGCCTTATGAGAAAGCTCATGGTCGCTCAGAGGGCAATGGAGAGGGCTATGCTCGGAGTTTCCCTGCGAGATCGAATCAGAAATGAGGAGATTCGCAGGAGAACCAAAGTCAGCGACATAGCCCGGATGATTGCAAAACTGAAGTGGCAGTGGGCTGGGCACATAGCTCGAAGGACTGATGGCCGTTGGGGCAGAAAAGTCCTCGAATGGCGACCGCGTAACGGAAGACGCAATGTTGGTAGGCCCCCCACAAGATGGACCGATGATCTGGTCAAGATCGCCGGAATAGGTTGGATGAGGGCAGCGCAGGACCGATCATCGTGGAGATCTTTGGGGGAGGCCTTTGTCCAGCAGTGGGCGTCTTCCGGCTGAAATGATGATGATGAACGATAAAAAAAAAATTTTGCACACTTGTCAAGACCTGATGGCAATACATAAATTTTATAATTTTGTCCCATTGTCCTTATCCAGGATCATCAGGATTAACGCTTACTTTTCCTTCTGCCGGAAGATGGCGTTTAATCAAAACTGACGGAAGATAGCGTTAAATTAATAAAACTGCCAAAAGATGGCGTTATATTAATAAAAACATTTACCGATTGGGAATTCACAACAAATAAATTATAGTTAAAAAAAAAAACTAAAACACTTTTATAATTAATTGTACTAAAAAGTTAAAAACAATTCTTAACATATGAATAAAACTACTGATGAGAAAATTAACTACATTACGGAATGAAACTTGTAAAAAATTATAACGATTGATATCAAACACCCCACGCTTTTTAGAACAGTAACATTAATTTTCTCGTCAGTAATTTTATTCTTATGTTAAGAAATATTTTTAACTTTTTAGTTCGTTTAATTATAAAAATGTTTTTTAGTTTTTTTAAACTATAATTTATTTGATGTCATAACACGATTTTATTAGTTTCACCTATGTGTTTGTTTGTAAGCTTTGAACTCAAATTTGACTCACTTTAAACTTATCAATCTTAATATCCTGATTAGGATCGCCAGGATTAAAAAATGGTGACGTATTATAAATTACGCCTGATGAAATATTTTTTCAACTGAGAGTAAATTGTTAGGCGGAAATGTCTGACGCACAGTGTGGGACTCCTCGTGCTATGCGCCTGTACTTCTCCTTCTCTCGGTTGGGGGATGCATCGCTGGTATACCCACTGAAATCACCCATGTTCCTTCGCGTACCAAGGACGCGGGACGCGACGACCTAGTCGGGTCACAGTCCCGACTGGTGCCAGCATACTTTCACGGGTGTCTTTAAAGCCCGGCTTAAAGGAGTACTGACAGCAACCTCCAGCTACGAGTGGCCCTTCGTGAGCAGGAGGCGACGGCGTCCCATCGGGCTTGCCTCCCGACCGTCGCTAGAATGATGGCCGGGAGCGAGGGGCCACCGTCCAAATAGTCGGCAAATTTGTCATCCAAGAGCCAAATATAGAAGTTTATTCAGAGACATTTTTGACATGCTTTGCTTTAGTAGGGGACATTATTACGGATGGTAATTATAGATAATGAGTAATATTCCATGCCTGGACTAAACATTTCGCGAAAGAGCCGGAGCCGAGGAGTCAAAGAGGTTGACGATCACTGGTCCAGCAGAATCTGTTTCAACCTTAACCAAAAGCGTTTAAAATGCTCTTAAATATACAACACAAAACATTAGTCGGTGAAAGACGAACTTTTAAACAAAGCGAGATATTCAATTCACGCCTCGTCCGATACATTCCTTTGTAATAACAGTAAATATTGTGAGTTTGGAGACTCACGACATACTTCTCGTTATGACGACCTGCGTGGCGTAGCGGCTTACACGTAAGATTGCAGAGGTCTCCGGTTCGAATTCCGTCTCGCGTGTGGGTGTTTATGTATAACTATGCTACCGGCACGCTATGATGGCTGTTTTGACGTTTGTCCACTCATAAAGTTTCGTATTAATTAGTAATTACATTTGAAGGAGCAAATTGCTGTTCTTTATTGTCAATAGTGACGTGCAGTTAGTCACAATAAAGAACAGCAATTTGTTCCTTAAAATGTAATTACTAATTAATACGAATCTTCATGGAGTGGACAAACGTCAAAACGGCCATCATAGCGTGCCGGTATAGTAATAGCTGATCTGGCAAACATTGTTCTGCCATATAAATTTTAAAAAGGTAGCCTATGTCCTTCTCCAATAAAATAAACGATCTGTTTTATGTCGCAACTAGGTGTTGTATTAATTGTCAAAATGTACTTTCAGCTAATTTAACGAAAGAGGAACTTTTTTTATTGCTGTAGGCTAGTAGACAGGCTGTCGGCCCGCTTAGAATTCAGCAGTTATCGTCGCCTATGGGTGTTTGCAACGCCAGTGGCATCGCGAACACGCTGCTATGCCATAAGGGTACAGGAACTTTGTCACTAATGCCGGAACACAACACAAGGTTATTATGGCGGGATACTTAAGACCAAAGGTGGTCGCCATCCAGACGGGCTTGAGGCCCTACCATGTAGCTAGGGTGGGTTGTTTTGTCGCCTTTTACGACAGGCCGACCCCAGCCGCAGAGGTCAGTGTTCTTTCTCCGCCCCTGCACGGATAACAAAAATACACGATACATAAAACTCTTCTGTGCGTATGTGAATGAACTCCTAAACGGCTGGACCGATTTTGATGATTTGTACGTGTTTTGAAGTGGATTCGAGAATGATTTGGATTCGTGTACAATAAAATGTTATTTTTTTTTATTTATATAGCAGAACGTTTCCGGGTTATCTAGTATTTGTATATAATTAATTTTGACGACCCCCGTGGCGTAGCGGCTAAAGCACTTTGGTACGCTTGCGGAGGTCACGGACTCGATTCCCGTCTCGCGTCTGTGTTTTTATGTTTAACTAGCTGTGCCCGCGACTCCGTCCGCGTAGAATAGTGACTTTGGGCAGCATTTTATGTATTAATCCTATGGTTTATTTTGGATTACAAACCCTATAAACCCTAAAATATAAATAAATGAAATATGCAAACAGTGTTATCGAATGCAACTGTTAAGGTATGATTCCGAACTACGCTGCACGCAGCAGTGCTGCCGCGACACTACCGGTCTCCATACAAACTCTATCGCGCGACAGTGCTGCCGCTGCATTGCTGCCGCGTCATTGCTGCCTAGCTCGGAATGTACTCTCCTATAAGCTTATAGAGATTGTATGGGGACCGGTAGTGTCGCGGCAGCACTGCTGCGTGCAGCGTAGTTCGGAATCATAATTTAATACTAACTGTTATTACGCCATACGCCTCCGGAATATGTGCGTTCGAGCCTACAAAGTCCAGCCTAAGCTGAACCCTATTTCATATGAATGATGATATAAATCTGAGGTCAACTTAAATTCGAATATAAAATATCCGAAACTTTAAGTTACTCCTTGTTACATCAGCTATCTGCCAGTGAATGTCCCGTCAAAATCGGTGCAGACATTTTAGAGATTAGCCGGAACAAACAGACAGACAAAAATTGTAAAAAATTTTGTTTTGGTATATATACCGTGTATACGTCCGAATGCACTTAGTAAAAAGCGGTTATTTTAATATTACAAACAGACCCTCCAATTTTATTTATTTGTATACATATGTATTTAATTTGTATGTAGTTTAACAGTTGTCTAGTACCCATAACACAAGTGCTATGCTAATTAGTTTCGTCTAGATGGCGCTCTGTAAATTGTACAAGTATATTTATTTAATTACAAACACTCTACATACCTACATAATTTCAATGTCATATTATTTATTATTATAAATTAAAAAATAAAAGGACGTCCCCGCATCACAACACAATTCGTTCCGTTACACGCTATTAATTACACTTACAATAGTACCTACTTATAATTGTTTATGCGACCGAGCGTGAAACGGAGCGTTTAAAACTATTATAATAACATAAATGACCTCCGTCGCAAGGGAGTTATTGTATAATATGTATTTTATTTACAAAAGAAAAAAATACAAATTCATTAAGTAAACATATTTTATGCAGTTTATCAGTTGTCTAGTATCCGACACAAGTGCTATGCTACTTAGTTTAGGACTAGATGGCGTTGTGTGAATTGTCCTAATATATTTATTAACAAAAGAACAAAATATAATTAATATATCAATTGTTCGGTATCCATAAAACAAACGCACTGCTGTACCAATTGGGTATTTGAAAAAAAATTTTTTTTTGTGATAAATGAAAAGATCATATAGGTATAAGTTTTATAACAAAACTATTTTTTTTTAATTTTTTTTCGCAATAATTCAAAAGTTATTTCAAAATAAAAATTAATTTTTGAATCCAGTACCGAAGACACGCCGATAACTCCCGAACAAACCCAAGTGCGTGTGTGACGTCATAATGTTAGTTTTCACTCGTTGCAGTTGATAGAAAAATAATAAATACAGTGTTTTGATCTATTTAATTTGGTTGTCATTGTTAATTATTTAAATTTATATTAAAAATGTCGAACCTAAAAAGTTATCGTTCTTGTTTTGTACTATTATGTACGAATACTACAAAAACAACTCCTGACAAAATGTTTTTAAATGTTCCCCAAGATGACAAATGTCGAAATAAATGGTTTCAAGCAGTGCACCGTGATAATCCCAAAACAAAATATTATATTAAATACTTATATATTTTCATTTATTATATTATTTTTTAACAGACTTACCTTGATGCCTTGGCACCTCGAACTTCAGCAGAATTAAACCGAACGTAATTTTTTTTTAAATTGGTTATCTTATATATATCAACATCAGGAATATTATCAGACTTTGCCATAATAAATCCTTTATCACACAAAGCTAATCGGAACTATAGGTCTACCAGGATCTGATGGCAAAAAAAAAGTTTAAAAAATAGCGATTTTCATATGGCAACAAAAAAAAATGTCAACTGTCAACTGAAATTTCGAGGAATTGTTTTTGGTTTGGTTTCAAATTTCCTTTAAAAAGTAGTGAAAATGTCGAAGAAACCTCTTCGATCGCAAGCAAGAAATATTGTTTTCAATGTTTATCAAAGAATACTTGATGAACAAGGTGCAGAACAAACACAATCATCGATATTGAGCCATGTGCAAGCGTTGACTGGTTAGTAGGAATGACACGTCTTGATACTTTGGTTTATTGCATTTTCGTATTATATTATGTATACTAAACTTTGGTTTATTTCAAGGGTTTCTAATACCACCATAAGACGAATTGTTGCTGAAGGCAGATCTAACAGAGGCGTATTTAGTACGCCTGGTAAAAGGAGGAAAGGTGGCAAAAAAAAAATGATTTGGATAGTTTTGATTTAGAATTGATCAGAAACAAGATAAATGAGTTTTACACTGTACGAAAAGAAATACCTACTGTCATGAAATTGCTACAAATTCTTCGGGAGGAAATCAATTTCAATGGAGGAAGAGAATCAATAAGGTAACAAAAATGAATTTCATTTTCTTTCAGTTTGAATATAATCTAAAAACATAATAATCTAAAAATAACAATTTCATTTTGTCTTCAGACTTATTTTGAAAGACATCGGATTCGAATTCGTGAAGTGCCAATCAAAAAGGACTATTTTAATGGAGCGACATGACATAAAGATACACAGATTTAAGTATTTGGAACGTATGCAAAAGAATCGAGAAGCCGATGATAAGCTAGATGTGGTTTATTTAGATGAAACCTACATACACGGTTCATGTTCAGTGAACAAATGCTGGCAAAATAAAGATATTCGAGGACCATCTAAAAGTATTTCGGCAGGGCCTAGATGGATCATTGTACATGCTGGTGGAGAAAATGGTTTTGTGCCAAACTGTTTTTTGGTGTATAGATCGAAGAGTACATCTGCTGACTACCACCATGATATGAATAAAGATAACTTTACAAAATGGGTTACGGAGAAGTTGATTCCCAACCTTACAAAACCTTCTCTAATTGTCATGGACAACGCCAAGTACCATTCTATACAATTAAACAAACCGCCTACACAAGCCGACCGTATTGCTGTTATAAAAGAATGGCTTCAATCAAACAATATCCCTTACGACGATAATTGGCGTAAATGTCAATTACTGGAAGCAGTGAAAAATCATAAGTCTGAACCTAAATATCACATAGATGAGATTTTAAAATCACACGGCCACGAAGTCTTGAGGCTCCCACCATATCATTGTACGTTAAACCCCATAGAATTTTTATCCGTGCAGGGGCGGAGAAAGAATACTAACCCCTGTGGCCGGGGTCGGCCTGTCGTAAAAGGCGACAAAACAACCCACCCTAGCTACGTGGTAGGGCCTCAAGCCCGTCTAGATGGCAACCACCCTTGGTCTTAAGTATGCCGTCATAATAACCTTGTGTTGTGTTCCGGCATGGGTGACCCAGGTTCTAGCCTCCCTTACCCGAAGTTCTGGAGTGCCCACGAAATTTGGAACTCGAGATGTGCAAAATCCCACCACATCCCTACAGGCGTGACGGATTGGGGCGGGGGTCAGGGAGACCCGATGAAACGGCTGTCCGCTGGCCGCCCGCCAGTCAGTAGGGGACCCGAACCCAGATTATTCAGTCTGGGAGGCTGTCCCGCCAACTGGTGCAAAATCTTTGGGGGGTATCGTCGTGCCGGAGCGGAGACCGGACGTGGACCCGGCGATGTTCTCCGGGAGGGATCGGGGGCCCTTCCGTGCCCCGCACTAACTCATCACACAACCTATGGGTTTGGGTGGGAAGAGAACACTCAATTTTTTTCCATTTTTTCGTGGATACTCTAGAACTTCCAAAAAACGCCCTTTATGTCTATAAAATGGATCGGAAAATGAAAAATAGTAAGCGTAACCCAGCGGACCTCAAATCCACACTCAGAGTGGATTTTTGCAACATCAGAGGTATACACTCAAACCTTAATGCCGTTCACCACCATCTTGAAACGGCAAAGCCTGCTCTACTGTTTTTGACGGAGACGCAGATATCTGCCCCGGCCGACTCATCGTACCTTTGCTACCCCGGCTACAATTTGGAACATCTATTCCTCCCAAAAGCTGGGGTATGCTTGTACGTCCGGGACGATATATGCTGCCGCCGTCTTCACGGTCTCGAAGACAGGGACCTTTCCATCATATGGGTGCGAGTGGATTTCGGTGGTTCCACCCGGGTGTACTCCTGCCTGTATCGGTCCCATGGCAGAGAATGCGAAAGGACTGAAACAGCTCATTTTTTCGGGCGTGTTCAAGACGCTACCGACAAAGTTTTTACGCAGTATCCCGCCGCGGAGGTGATCGTTCTTGGAGACTTCAATGCTCATCATATTGAGTGGCTGGGTTCTCCAAAAACTGATCTGCCGGGGATTGCTGCCTTTAATTTTGCTCTTGCCCATGGTTTCACTCAGGTGGTTCAAGGGTTTACCCGCATACCGGATAGAGTGGACCATGCGCCGTCTTTGTTGGACCTTCTGTTGACCACACATCCGGAAGATTATCAGGTCTCGATCGGGACTCCATTAGGAACCTCTGATCATTGCTTGATATCTTCCGTGATGCGCCCTCCAATTCCCGAATGGGCTCGCCCCACCGTGAAGCGGAGAGTGTGGCGCTATCGGTCAGCAGATTGGGATGGATTGCGTGAATTCTATGCGTCCTACCCATGGGGGCCGCTGTGTTTTTCTTCGGACGATCCTGACGCTTGTGCGAACTCGATTGCCGATGTGGTGCTGCAGGGAATGGAATGTTTCATTCCTAACTCTGTGGTGCCCATTGGTGGTTCGGGAAAGCCATGGTTCGATAGGCCTAGTGCTGAGGCTGTTAAGCTGAAGCAAAAGGCCTATCGAGCCTGGACTACAGCAAGGGCTTGTCAGGATCCTAACACTTCCGACTTGAGGAAAAAATACAATGTTGCCTCCAGGACCCTCAAAAAACGGATTGCGAGAGCAAAATTTGAGCACATCGGCAGGATTGGCGAGCGTCTCGCCAGCTATCCCTCTGGGACTAGGGCTTTCTGGTCGCTTGCTAAAGCCGTCGAAGGAAACTTTTGTCGGGCGTCCATTCCTCCACTACGTGCAGCTGACGACCGTCTGGCTCATGCTGCTAAGGATAAAGCCGATCTCCTGGGTGAAATCTTTGCAGCCAATTCGACTCTTGATGACGGGGGACAGTCTCCACCTTCTATTAGAAGATGTGGAGACTCCACAATGTCGGAGGTACGGTTTTCCCAAAAAGCCGTGAGACGTGTCCTCCGATCCCTCGACGTCAAGAAGTCCACCGGGCCAGACGGTATCCCCGCTATTGTGCTGCGAATGTGCTCAGCTGAGCTGTCTCCAGTCCTTTCCCGACTTTTTACATTATCCTACCGCAATGGTTGTGTCCCGGCTTCGTGGAAGGTGGCCCATGTTCACCCTATTCCCAAAAAGGGTGACCGAACGGACCCGTCCAACTACAGGCCTATAGCGATAACTTCTTTGCTCTCAAAGGTGATGGAGCGGATCATCAACGCACAACTCCTGGGTTACCTGGAGGATTCCCAGCTGCTTAATGATCGCCAATATGGTTTTCGACATGGTCGGTCCGCTGGGGACCTCCTGGTTTACCTAACCCACCGTTGGGCTGAAGCCGTTGAGAGCAAGGGAGAAGCCCTGGCTGTTAGCCTAGACATCGCTAAGGCCTTCGATCGGGTCTGGCATAGGGCTCTTCTTGCGAAGCTTCCATCTTACGGGATACCTGGGAGTCTTTGCACCTGGCTATCCAGCTTTCTCGCTGGGCGCAGTATTAAGGTCGTTGTTGACGGTTGCTGCTCCAGTGTGAAACCTATCAATGCTGGTGTGCCCCAGGGTTGTGTGCTGTCGCCGACGCTATTTATTCTGCATATCAATGACATGTTATCTATAGATGGCATTCATTGCTATGCGGATGATGGCACCGGCGATGCACGGTACACTGGTCGTGTAAGTCTCTCTCCTGCGTTTTTGGAAGAAAGTCGGGTCAGACTTGTGTCTGAAGTAGAGAACTCTCTAGAGAGGGTCTCTGAATGGGGACGACAAAACCTTGTCCAGTTCAACCCCTCGAAGACGCAGGTCTGCGTATTCTCTGCCAAGAAAACCCCGTTCGCACCTGCGCCACAGTTTCAAGGAACCTCTCTTTCCATCGCAAGTAGTATTGGGATCCTTGGTGTCGACATCACGAATGATGTGCAGTTTAGGGGACAATTGGAGGGTAAAGCTAAGCTTGCCTCCAAAAAGCTAGGTGTGCTAAACCGGTCCAAGCAGTACTTCAGTCCAAGGCAACGGCTTGTGCTATATAAAGCACAGGTCAGACCGCATATGGAGTACTGCTCATATTTATGGGCTGGAGCACCGGCCTGTCAGCTCAATCCCCTAGACTCGATCCAACGGCGCGCAGTTCGTGTTGTCGGCGATCCCATGCTCACAGACGGTTTAGACACGCTTGGACTTCGGAGAGACTTTGCATCTCTTTGCGTATTCTACCGTCTGTACAACGGGGAGTGTTCTGAAGAACTATTTAGGATGATGCCCTCGTCGTCTTTCTACCACCGCACTGCCCGCCATCGGCTGGGTGTTCATCCCCATTTCTTGGAGCCTCTTCCTTCCTGTACGAAACGGTTCTCCAGAACGTTCATGTTGCGTACTCTCAGGATCTGGAATGAGCTTCCGGCTGAGGTTTTCTCAGCGCGGTATGATATGGGGTTCTTCAAAAAAGGCGTTATAAAATTTCTTCGAGACCGGCAGCGCGTTGGTGGTGCCTCTGGTGCTGCAAACGTCCATAGGCGACGGTGACCACCTGCCAGGGTGGGCCGTTTGCCTGTCTGCTGAACTCAAGCAATAAAAAAAAAAAAAAATTAATCTGGGGAATAATGAAACAAAAAGTTGCGGGTAAAAACGTCAATAGACCTGCAAGTGATATAAAATCTTTAACAGAAGAAGCTTTCTCTCAAATAGGGATCGATGAATGGCGAAAATCTTGTGAATATGTCATAAAAATTGAAAATCAGTTCATAGAACAAGATCGATTAATTGAGATGCAGGAGGAAAGGTTTATCATAAATATTGCGTCCTCATCGTCTTCCTCTTCCGATGAAGACTTTTTTATGGATGTGCAGTATTTGGAACCATTTTCAAGTTTTGATAGCTTATAATTAAATTTCTCAAATTACTCATGAACAGAGTAATTTGAGTTTTCATCTAAATTTTGAACCTCACATTCACCACAGTAAGATTTTCAAAAATTATCCTTGATCATTGGATAAATTTTTATATTTGCATGTATCACACACAGAATCAGCCGCTTTAAGGAAATATAAGTATCAAAACGTTTTACTCCAATTTCCCCAGTATTGCTAGCGTCAATTTCTTTTTTCCCTTTTTGCCATCAGATCCTGGTAGACCTATAACAACTAGTATTTTAGCCTTTAACGCTGTACTGTTATTGAATAGCTATAACATTATGTCGTCACAACTATGGTAACCAATCATGGCGCGTTTATAGTCACGTGATTTTTATTTAAATTTCATCTATTTTTAATGGTTTATAATTAATTCATAAATTTTTTTTTAAGTTTTTTGCATTAAATATCAATATTATTAATAATAAAGTTTTAAAATACATAAAAAAATCAATAATATATTTTTTTCAAATACCCAATTGTCAAAATATACTTTCAGCTAAATCAACGAAAGAGGCGACACCTTTAGCGAACACGCTGCTGTTCCATAAGGGTACAAGAACTTGGTTCACTAATGGCGGAACACAACACAAAGTTATTATGGCGACTACTTAAGACCAAAGGTGATCGCCATCCAGACGGGCTTGGGGCTCTACCACGTAGGGTGGGTTCGTTTGTCGCCTTTTACGACAGACCAACCCCGGCCGCAGAGGTCAGTATTCTTTCTCCGCCCCTGCACGGTGAAAATTATGATCTCCGTCGCAACGGGGTTATTGCATAATATATATTTATTTACAAAAGTATACAAGTAACCGTCTAAATACCCTTAATACGAGCGTTCGAATATTTAATATAATGATAATGACAAGCCTTCCCACCACTGGGCTTGAGTGCATTCCTCCGTGCAGGGGCGCAGGGGCGGAGTAAGACTACTAACCCCTGCGGCTGGCGTCGGCCTGTCGTAAAAGGCGACAAAACAACCCTAGCTACGTGATAAGCCCAACTCCATTTATACGTAAGTCTTCTCTTTCGTTGCGCTCTTGTCAGAGCGGTCGTGGTCATCATTTTTCAGTCACACGCCTGACAATCCGTCTCCATTCCTCCCGGACAGCTGCTTTTCGGGAGCACACGTGTACTGGGACGTCCACTGCAGCCTTTACTAGGTCCGTCCATCTCATAGGCGATCTGCCGCGAGGTCTTGTTCCTTCTATTTTCCCTTGTACGTAAGTATGTCGCCTTAATAACCTTGTGTTGTTTCGCCATTAGTGACCTAGTTTCCCGTATCCCTGTGGGATAGCAGCGTGTTCGCGGTATCTGTAACGTTGCAAACATTTATAAGCGACAGTAACTGCTTACTATTGAGTGGTCAGTAAGCCTGTCTGCTGCCCCTCAGCATTAAAAAAAACATGCGAGGCAGTCTTTGGGGACTGCCGATAGAAGTGAAAACTAAAAACTAAACAACTTGTGAATTGTATCGTCGAGCTATTAGATTATTATTTTCGGTTTATAAAAAATTGTTTATGATCAAGCATTAAAGTTTAAATTGGTCATTAACACTTCTTTACAAATCAAACATTGTTCACCCAAAAAGTGCTCAACGCGCCTAAATCAAGTTTTCACTTCAAAAACAACTATTTCATTGTAATAATATGTGTAAGTAATAAGTAATGTAATGCAATCATTTAAAAGTTACATCATAAAATAAACCTTAAGTCATTATTAATAAGGTTGGTATTACTGGATCACAAAAAGAGTGCATGCACAACGCCGGCCACTAAGGAAGTTTTCACTGTAACAGGCAGTAACAGGCAAATGTAACAGGCAGTATACGCCTATCCAAAGCAGATTGGTGGAAGATATATGTGATCGAGGTATGAAGGTTGTTGGATCGGGAGGGTGTCGGGGCGTATATGGGATCAACTAAAACTCGATGTTCTATCGCCTATTGCCTAGGGCCTAGTTTCTCAACCGGTGGGTCGCGACCCCTAGGGTGGTCGCTTTTGTTATTAAAGGGGGTCGCAGTCTGTTAAAAAATAACAAAACATCGAAACATACAAACTATAGAAAATATTCGTTTATTAAAGGAATGAGTTGTAGTGTCATGTTAAAAAATTAAATATTACGATGTAATAGGTAACAACATGAAAAAATAAACTTATAGCTTACTTTATTTAATTAAAATGATTAATCATGAACTTTAATTAATTAATGCAATGTTTGGCATTGTTTCTCACTTAAAAGTATTTCTATACGTGGATCATCATTGCAAACACTCATAAGTAAATTATTTTGGAGTGGTTTGATTGACTCCCTGGTTTTTCTGGAGTGTTGTCTGGTAGTCGTACCCACGCCTGACTAGCACGCAACGGGGATGCGAGTCCCGTCCGGAATTGGCCGCGGACCTGTCGCTCCCGGCCCTGGTTCTATCCATGGTCGGGGGCGATCCTGCATGGACGGCCGTTGCCTCCGGCGAGGCAGTAATGTCCACAAAGGAGGCGGCGGAGCGGGAGCGGGAGTCAACTCCCGCCAACGCAGGCCACGTCGTCGGCGCCGGAGGGCAAGCAACGACCTCCGGCCGCCATAGAAAGCAGCCGCGGGCGGCCTCTCGGGGGAGGATCCGCCGCCCGCACTATTGCCGCGAGGGAGAGGGCCGCGTGCTGTTCCGCGGCCCCCCTCAACTCCTTGAGTCAACACAGGAGAGCGCCGGGGGGACGAAACCCTGACCCCCTGGCGTCAACACTTTAGACGAGGCCCGCCTTGATAAAGGGCGGGCCGGCGCCGGCCCGGGCCACTAGATCGGCAGGCCACATTTCCGTAGGCCCGGGCGTAGGCGATAGGAGAACAGCGGGGTTTTTTAGTGGGTAGTCGGATGGCCGCACATCTTTCCCAGAGTCCCACATATCCCTCGGTCCCGGAACCCGTCAAGAGAGGGTTTTTCTCCGAGACCAAAAAAAGGGTAACAGACGAGCTGATCGGCGCCGGCCCACCTCTTGTGTCAGTTTATGCTAAGGGTCAGAATTTGGATCCCTAGCCCTCCAGAATGAGCAAGAATATTATAACTAAGTCCGCTATAACCTCTACATTACACCGCACCTACGTATTTAATTCATTTCAATTACGTTGTATAATTTTTTTAATTTATGACTCATAAACATATTGTTTAATGAATAAGCATTAACTTAAATTACTATTATCCTCATTATTCTCCAACCAGGGACGAATTAAGAATACTAACAAAACATATCTACCACCTAGTATGGCTCCAAGCCCGCCTGGATGGAAGCTGTCTCTAAGTATGCCGCTGTAATGACCTTGTGTTGTGTTCCGGCATTAGTGGTAAACCCAACGCCGTTTATAAGTATGCCGCCGTAATAACATTGTGTTCCGGCATTAGTGACCCAGGTTCCTGTAATCCTATGGGACAGCAGCGTGTTCGCGGTGCCTCTAGCGTCGCAAACATGCATAGACGACGGTAACTGATTACTATTAAGTGACCCAGGTTCTAGTTATTTACACAAAGAACTATCTCGTAAGATTTGTCAGCGTTTGCGATTTAAGCGCACAAAAATAATATGTTTGTTACGACATCACAGTATAAATCTTTGAATGTTTCTATTATTCTGTACTATATATAATATGTATGTATTATACATATAAACCTTCCTATTGAATCACTCTATCTATTTCTGAAACTGCATTAAAATCTGTTGAATAGTTTAAAAGATCTAAGCGAACAGACAGCGGAAGCGACTTCATTTTATACTATGTAAAGATAATATTTTTACATATAACTCATCATCATCATCATCTTTGCGTTTAATCCCGCTTGCAACCCAAACTCTCGCTTCGGCGCCCGGAGTCCGCTTTCCGACTTTTTCTTCTCCACTTCGCACGGTCTTCAGCATCCTTGGTAGTGAGGCCATATATATACCTAGTCAGGTCATAAGTATTGTCACACAGTAAAAACTTTTCTTTTAGAATGCTGGCCACAAAAAAGTTTATTGAATTCGAATTTCGAATTGTTCATGAAAATAAAAATGTATAACTTTTAGAATTTTACTCATTTTAAAATATGGAGTGGACGCTTAAAGAAGACCGTGTTGCAGTTATTGCGTTGCATCGTTGCGGTTACGCGCCAATTCAAATTTTTAACATACTGAAAAATTTTAATATTACCAAAAGATTCGTTTATCGTAGCATCAAACGATACAATGAAGACTCTAGTGTAGATGACAGGTCAAGAAGTGGTCGCCCTCGGTCTGTTAGGACTCCAGCAGTGATAAAAGCTGTGAAGGCACGAATTCAAAGAAATCCCAAACGTAAGCAGAAACTGTTGGCCCTTCAGATGGGGTTAAGCAGAACCACGGTGAAAAGGGTATTAAATGAAGACTTAGGGCTTCGGGCATATCGAAGAAAAACAGGACATCGTTTGAATGCTCGTCTAATGGACCTGAGACTGAAGAGATGCCGCGCTTTGTTGAAGCGGTACGCGGGAAAAAAATATCGGGAAATTCTTTTTTCGGATGAAAAAATGTTTACCGTAGAAGAGAGCTACAACAAACAAAATGATAAGGTGTACGCACACAGTAGTGAAGAAGCGAGCAACCGTATTCCGCGTGTCCAACGAGGTCATTTTCCATCCTCGCTCATGGTATGGTTGGGAGTTTCTTATTGGGGCTTAACAGAGGTACATTTTTGTGAGAAAGGTGTAAAAACGAATGCTGTTGTGTATCAAAATACAGTCCTGACGAACCTTGTGGAACCTGTTTCTCATACCATGTTCAATAACAGGCACTGGGTATTCCAACAAGATTCGGCGCCAGCTCATAGAGCGAAGAGCACACAAGACTGGCTGGCGGCGCGTGAAATCGACTTCATCCGGCACGAAGACTGGCCCTCCTCCAGTCCAGATTTGAATCCGTTAGATTACAAGATATGGCAACACTTGGAGGAAAAGGCGTGCTCAAAGCCTCATCCCAATTTGGAGTCTCTCAAGACATCCTTGATTAAGGCAGCCGCCGATATTGACATGGACCTCGTTCGTGCTGCGATAGACAACTGGCCGCGCAGATTGAAGGCTTGTATTCAAAATCACGGAGGTCATTTTGAATAAACTTTAATGTCATAAGAATCTATGTTTTGTTAAGTTCATTTTGGTATATGAATGGTTACATAATGAATAAACTTGTTACAATTATTTTACATTAAACATGTGACAGAATTTATGACCTATATATATATATATAGCGGCTTTCGCATGGAACGTCTGCTGGACTAAGACACAGCCGAATCTGAGTGTTGTATATATATATATATATATATATATATATATATATATATATATATATATATACAACAATCAGATTCGGCTGTGTCTTAGTCCAGCAGACGTTCCATGCGAAAGCCGCTACGTCACGGGGCTCGCTCGTCAATTAATCGTTCTAGTTCTAACCGCAAAGGTTACCCTAACCTTTGTTAAAATATAAAAAAATGTTCCCCAAAGCCCATTTGTTCCACGACATGCTTTCGATGATTTGTCATCTATTCCACAAAGCGTACGGAAACGGCTCATTAAACTGATAAGGTTGGGACACCTTCAACCTGGCCGAATTCGGCGTAGTGACGGAAGTGACGTTGGCGCTGGTTCACAAATTTCAATTCACTCAGCTATGGAGCGGGGTTATGTTGGGTGTCTCTCTTACGGACAAAAACCGACATGAAGAAATCCGTAGGAGAACCAAAGTAACCATTATAGCTCGCAAAATATGGAAGTTATAGTGGCAAGGGGCCGGTCACGTTTATCGCAGGATTAATGGGCGTTGGAGCAAACGAGCCCTGGAATGGAGACCGCGTGTCGGCAAACGTATCAGCGTCGGATAACGACGCTTATCAGCTAAATAGACCGATGTCCTGCGCAAGATTGTGTCGGGATGGATGGTCACAGGAAGGATATTAACACATTATATTTAAATATCCGGATGACCAAGCTTTGCTCGGTATTTTTTTTTATATATTGTGTTTTTTGGAAATTAACAATTGATTTTCTTAATCTAACCTCAAAGCAAACACTCATTGACTTCTTGTTACTTAACAACGCCATCTGCTGGAATAGCTTTAGTGTTGTGTCGTTAAAGCAATTTAAAAAAATAGTATTATTATTCGCCGATAGATGTCAGGAAGAGTCACATTTTTGTTATTTTTCTTCCAATATAAAAAGCTAATAAAATGACATTTTCTAGAAATGATTCTTAGCTAGATTGATTTATCGCCCCCGAAACCCCCCGTATACTAAATTTCGGCGGGAGTTTTTTGAAGCCAGCGGCAGGATGTTATCGCATTCCTCGCGACATAATTTCAGCGGGGAAGTTTAGGAGGCCATCGGCGGGAGAGACATTTGAATTTGGAGTCCCGAGGAAGTCGGTCATAAGATATCTCAATAAACGTGAAATTTATAAAAATTGTAATTAGTAAACAAAATAGTTAAGAGTGTTCAAATAATAAATCGCTGTAACCGTATGGAATAGCAGCATGTTCTTGGTGTCCCTGGGGTTGCAAACATCCATAGACGACGGTAACTGCTTACTATTAAATGGGTCGCATGGTGGTATCTGTATACTGTGGTAATGAGAGCGGGAAGGAGAAGACCAGTATATGCTGCAATACTCGGCGCATACATAGGTGGTAACCGTCTCGCTACGGAAAGTAGGTGGTGATGGAAAAGCCCCTATCTTTGCTTTCTAATGGCATCCCTACATATTAGAGACATCGTTGAATGTCTCAACCTCTCAGTGATTGCGCAAGCTCGTTTGAATGGCCAGTTAAAACCACTTCTAGTTTATAAGTATGCATAACAACCTTGTGTGTCGACATTACTGACTCAGTTTCCAGTAGTCCTCAGTTCTCAGCAATAAAAAAAACTGATAAAACTCTGTAGATGTACGAATCCATTATCTTCGCACGATGCCACGAGATCCTCAAAATGAAATTGCGTGGTGATCATCAATTTTCAACTTATAAAAAACTTTCATGTTAATGTAAGTGTTCAAAATTACGGCATAACGCCGAATTCACATCACTAGTATAATTAGTTGCGCCTAATAACGAATGATTGCTATCGCTGCTAGACGCATTATTGAAGGTAATTCGTTGCTAATTCGTCACTCAAATTATCAGTTATCAAGCAGATAACGAAAATTTGCTTTGCTTTTCCATTAAGCCGGATGTGTCATATTTCCATGACATTATTGCCACGTATTGACGGTAAACGAAAACAACATGAGGAAACCTACATTTTTTTTATTGCTTAGAACAGCAGATAGCCAACGACCCATTTAATAGTATGCAATTACCAATTACCGTTGTCTATGGATATTTCCGACGCTAAGGGCATCGCGAACACCCTGCTGTCTCATAGGGGTACAGGAATCTGGGTCACTAATGCTGGAACACAACACAAGGTTATTATTGCAGCATACTTATAAACGGGGTTGTCTTACCACGTGGCTAGGGTTGTTTTGTCGCCTTTTACGACAGACCGACTCCGGCCGCAGGGGTTAGTATTATCAATCCACTCCTACATGATGATGGCAACCACCCTTGATCTATAAGTATACTAGCATTTACCCAGATTCCAATACCTCTAGCATCGCAAACATCCATAGGTGGTAACTTACTTACGTCTGCAGTTGTGCGCGCATCACGGCAAAACTATTGAATATAAGAATACGCATCTGCATTGCCTGTTTCTGGACATGTAGAAGGCCTTTGACTGTATTCCTCTCGTGATGATCTAGTGGGCACTGCGATCTAAAGGGGTCCCAGAGATCTATATTGATATTATCTGAGACATGTATCATGACTCCGATTCCGTAGTTTGGGCCGCTATTGGCAACACGAAACCTTTCCTCATCACCGTCGGGGTGCACCAAGGATACGTCCTTAGTCCGTTTCTGTTGAGCGTGGTATTGGATGTACTGTCAGACAGCATCAGAAACTCACATGAGCAGCCCCTGTGGCTGCTCATGTATGCTGATGACATCGCGCTGGCGGATGCGGACAGGGGTAGGTTGGTGCAACGTGTGAAGGCGTGGAAGGAGTCGCTTGAGAACGGTGGTCTGAAGCTCAATGTGACGAAGACTGAGTACTTCGCCTGTAACTCCACAGATCCCACACCTGTACGCATAGGCGGCAACACGATAGAGCGCACGTACCAAGTGAAATACTGTATTTTTCGCTGCCGCGAGGACCAAATGGCGTGAGGTGACTGGTGTCATTTATGACCCTAAGATGACAGATTTATAAGACCATCATTAGGCCTGTCCTTTTATATGGCTGTGAAGCGTGGCCGGTGCTAGAGCGGTACAAGCAGGGACTGCGTGTCATGGAGATGAATATGCTACGGTGGATGTGTGTAGTGACGCGGAAGAATAGCGTTAGCAACTCCCGCATTCACGGCAGCCTTCATGTCTGTGACATTGCTAACAAACTGCAGGAGTGTGGCCTTCGCTGGTATGGCCACATTTTACGGCAGCTGGCTAACTACGTTGGAAACAAATGTCTGGCCATCCTGCCTCTGCCACTATCACTCAGTTTAACTCCTATCATACTTCTTAACTCTCTCATCTCAACTGCATTTATTCTGCAAAATTTACTACTACTGAATACAAGACGTGAAAACGTATATCGCCTCAAAAGATGGCAGATTCTAAACCTGGATCAGATAATCTAAATCCAGCATTACACTATAATGGTGCCACTTACAGGAGTGCCACCTACAATCAATGTGGACATGGAAACTGATTATGGCTATGTAGCCAATAGTGAGTTTGTTTGTTATGCTTTCATGCCTAAACCACTGAACCAATTTTGATGAATTTCGACATAGTCATAGATTGAAGCTTTTTTTTTAATTTATATGGTAGAACAATATCCCGGCAACTAGTAACTTCTTAGTAAGCAGTTGGTCAATATAGGCCAAATCATAACAAACGGATTGTACTGAGTATGAATTGCATGCATTACTTCTTAGAAGTTACTCTTTAAATTAAATTTTGTTTTATTTTCTTCACTCAACACCCGTGATTTCTTCTTCAGCCTGCCATAAGGCGACAAAACATCCTCAAGTGACCTAGGCAAGGTTACATGCCACCAAATTATGGCATAACTGACCAAGGATTCAGTTCCTCTACACAGACAGAAGAGTGTTATTAATGGTGCCCCTGACGTCACAATCCGTAGGCGACGGCAATTGGTTTCTATTAAGTGGTCTGTCAGTCTATCTGCTGTTCCACAGTGATAAATTCTTACCATGAGCCTAACTATAGGATTAATATTAAATAAATTTTAAATAAAAAAAAATTAAAATCATGGCTATTAAAAATGGACTATTCAGACAGAAAATTTTATTCATATTGGAGATTAATACATATTTATACTAGCTAGAAAAATTCACACCTACACATACGCACGCACACACACAAAACACTTATGCATACTCACATTGTAAAAAATAATATATTCATTTATGCAAAATTAGTTAATTAAAAATGGGAGAATAAACTTGCCCCAGAGATACAAATAGATCTAGTTTTGGAGCAAGTGGAATCAATTGTTTTATCTACTTTTAGTCCTTTTATATAAGTTTGTAGTATTTAAGTTTCACCCATATAATGTTTGGTGCAATAAAAAGCAATTTAATATATGTAAGATTATTAAAAAAACCCTTACAACCAGCAAGAAGTTCTTATAATAATTGAAAATGCTTATTGTTTTAAAAAAATATGGCACAAACAACTTTATGTAAATTGCTTACTTTGTTGATTTTGACCTACTTTTACTACTAATGTTATAAATAAACAAACTGATACAACCTTTACAACAAATACGCCGTTAAAAATTAACATCGATAAAATATGTAAAATACGAGTTATACGAGTTACTTACATAAAATGATGATGTTGCGAAAGAAAAACGCAAGACAGCAAAAATTTCACGTATCACTTTAACACTATTTAACATGTATAAATACTACATTTGTTTTTTAATTATTTAAAATGTATTTAAATTTCACTGTAAATATTAATTTATATATTAATTAAAAAATTGTGCTTGTTTTTGATTAGGTTATAGCTGAATATGAGATCACATGATGACAAACTGATGCATTCATTAAACGGTGTTTAAAACTGTCGTTAATGCAATTTTATTTCCTAATATTTCGGTCAAGTCAACTACAGTAATTGTGCTCACAGTGCAGTGGTTTTTGTATTTCTACTAGTTTTTTTTATTTATATATCAGTGTTGCCATCAGTGGTATAAAAACAAAGTAGAAATTCGTAGATCAACCGAGTAAAGTCGGTGTGTTTAAAATAAAACTTGGTAAGTGGTATTTTCAGGTTTAAAGCAATTAATTTAGTTATTATGAAGTTCTAAATCTAAAAATATTATAGCTTGAAAATTATTTTTCCCATTAATAAAATATAAATCATAAATAGAAATCGTAGAAAAATCACTTCATTCCGCTATTTACGAAAGAAAGAGTATTTTCAGAATCTATAAAGGTCGGAATTCAAGAGAGTCAAAATCTATATAAGTACGTCTCGTAAAGTCAAATTTTGCCCAATAAATGTATTAATTTTTTGACCGTTGTTGCTTAGCTAAAGTAAAGTAAAGTTAAAATAGTAAGATCTATGAAAATTATCAGCAGCTTTCCTCGGGTTCTAAGGCTTCGGATCATCATCATCATTTCAGCCGGAAGACGCCCACTGCTGGACAAAGGCCTCCCCCAAAGATCTCCACGATGATCGGTCCTGCGCTGCCCTCATCCAACCTATCCCGGCGATCTTGACCAGATCATCGGTCCATCTTGTGGGGGGCCTACCAACACTGCGTCTTCCGGTACGCGGTCGCCATTCGAGGACTTTTCTGCCCCAACGGCCATCAGTCCTTCGAGCTATGTGCCCAGCCCACTGCCACTTCAGTTTTGCAATCATCCGGGCTATGTCGGTTACTTTGGTTCTCCTGCGAATCTCCTCATTTCTGATTCGATCTCGCAGGGAAACTCCGAGCATAGCCCTCTCCATTGCTCTCTGAGCGACCATGAGCTTTCTCATAAGGCCCATAGTTAGCGACCACGTCTGCGTTCCGTATGTCATCACTGGCAACACACATTGGTTAAAAACCTTCGTCTTGAGACACTGCGGTATTTGGGACGAAAAGATTTTACGGAGCTTCCCGAACGCTGCCCATCCGAGTTGGATTCGACGAGTGACCTCTTTCGCGAAATTGGACCTGCCTAACTGGATCGTTTGACCCAAGTAGACGTATTCGTCAACAATTTCGAAAGTACAGTTCCCAACTGTTACGGGGGTAGGTGCGACATGGACATTAGACATGATCTTCGTCTTGTCCATGTTCATTTTGAGACCTACTCCTTGGGAAGCTGTATTGAGGCCATCAAGCATATGGCTTAAGTCTTCCATGGTTTCAGCCATGATTACGATATCATCTGCGAATCTAAGGTGAGTGATGTACTCACCGTTAATGTTGATGCCCAGTCCGTTCCAGTCCAGAAGCTTGAAGACATCTTCCAACGCAGCAGTGAACAGCATCGGCGATATGACATCGCCTTGTCTGACTCCCCGCTGCAGTCGGATAGGCTTCGAGTTCTGATCCTGGAGACGGACTGACATGGTGGCGTTTTCATACAAACACTTCAACGCTTTGATGTATCGATAATCAATGTGGCACCTCTGGAGAGACTGAAGCACCGCCCAGGTCTCGATCGAATCAAAGGCTTTCTCATAGTCCACGAACGCCAAGCATAGTGGCTGGTTATACTCCTCCGTCTTCTGTATAACCTGCCGCAGCGTATGTATGTGGTCTATGGTGCTAAAACCTTTTCGGAATCCGGCTTGTTCGGGAGGCTGGAAGTCGTCAAATCTGCGCGCGAGACGATTCGTGATGACCCTTGAAAACAGCTTGTAAACATGGCTCAGAAGTGATATCGGTCTAAAGTTCTTCAAAAGGGTTTTGTCGCCCTTTTTGAAGAACAGCACCACTATACTTCCGTGCCAGGCCTGCGGCGTTTTGCCATCGAGGATGACGGAATTAAATAGCTTCTGGAGGATTTTAAGCACAGGAGTACCACCAGCTCTCAGAAGCTCGGCTGTAATTCCATCATCACCCGGCGCCTTGTTGTTTTTAAGCTGTTTAAGGGCCACACTAATCTCGTACAGACTGACGTCTGGGATATCTACGGTGTAGTGTCGGGTTAATTTGGCTCTTGGGTCTTTAGCCTTATTGTTAACAGGTGCCCGTGTGGTCGTGTATAGCTGTCCGTAGAACTTCTCGACTTCCCTCAAAAGTTCGGGTTTAGACGAAACGACCCTGCCGTCGTCGGTCTTCAGCTTCGTCAGTTGGCTCTGCCCAATAGACAAGTCTCGTGCGAATACTTTAGAGCCCTTGTTACGCTCTATAGCCGCCTTTACACAGTCTGTGTTATGGCGGCGGATATCGCGAGTCAAGGACTTGGAGATCTGTCTATTTAGCTGCCTATACTGGGAAGCATCGTCCGGGGACTGAAGGGTCATTTGACGTCTCACATCCATCAATTTGAGAGTAGAATCTGAGATTTTTCCGGTTCTTTTTGAACGGCTGGCCTTGAAGAATTTAGACCCGGCCGTTTGAACAGCTTCCACGAACCTGTTATTATACTCGTCCACGTCAACGCAGTCACCGAGGCATTCGAAGCGGTTTTGCAATTCGAGTTGAAAGTTTACCGGGTTTTGGATCTGTATGGGTGCAGGTCGGAGCGTAGACTTCACCAGTCGAGACCTCTCCAATTTTGGATTGATATTCAATGTGCCTCTTACTAAGCGGTGATCACTCCCAGTTTTCACCGAATTGATCACAGAGACATCATTGAATATCTGTCTTTTGGTCGACATAATGAAGTCAATCTCATTTTTGGTGGCACCATCGGGACTAATCCAAGTCCATTTGCGTTGTTCTGGCTTCATGAAGAAGGAGTTCATCATATACAGGTCCTCCTTCTCCATGAAGTCGGCCAGCATCTGGCCTCGGGTGTTCCGATTTCCGAACCCAAATTGCCCCACTCTCAACTCATCGCCGCTACGTTTCCCCAATTTTGCGTTGAAGTCTCCCATGACAACGTTAAAGTGGGTTTTAGAAGTGTGGATGGCTGTTGAGATGTCCTCATACATGGCTTCCACCTCCTCGTCAGGATGTGTCGAAGTCGGAGCGTAAACCTGAATGACCTTCAACGAATACCGTTTGGTAATTTTGAGTATTAGGTACGCTACCCTAGTCGAAACACTCCCCACCTCAGTAACGTTGTTCACAAGAGACTTGTGAACGAGAAACCCGACACCACCTTGGGACAGTTGGTCGCCCTCCTGGAAGTAGAGCAGATTTCCGGAATTTAGGATTATTGAGTCCTCTCCCTGTCTTCGGACTTCAGATAACCCCACAACATCCCATCGCAGTCTGCTCAAAACTTCCTCCAGTTCCTCCAACTTCTCGTTGGTCCGCAGTGTCTTGACATTGTATGTTGCCAGGGCCAAAGGTCGTCATTCTTGGTAGCGAATCCGAACCCGGGGATTCTTCGCACCCCCTGCCCCGTCGCTTATGTGGCTGCTACCGTGACCACCACGAACGGGGCCGCCGGGGACTAGGGGCCGGGGCCTGTGTGTATCTGTCATTTTAGGGGGGGGGTTTTGCCATAATCGCCACGCTTGGCAGGCGGGTTGGCGATCGCAGTATTCGCAGTTGGTGATGCTCTCACGGAAAGATGCTGCTGCCCATCCTCCGTTCTTGCTATCCCTTAGTCGTCTCTTACGACACCCACGGGAGGAGATGGGGTGGTGCTATTCTGGTGCGACACCACACACTACAACAGTGACAATAAAAGGTAGTAATTAATGGGCAACTACAACATAGTTTACAAAGTATTCCAATTTCACACAACTATTTTTAAACTCTACACATATATATGAGCGACACCAATAAAAAATTCCAATAAACTAAAATAAACGATAATGATCCATTATAATACATGATAATGACAGTTTGATTTGTATTATCTTTATAAACACTATTATTAATGGAGTATGTTTTATAATAACTTATCTAAATTATAGTATAGTCTTGAAATGGGTTATATTTTCAGATTTCAAACGTTCAATCACACACATAATTATTAAAATAAGTAGTAAACGATGCGCTATTTTTTTATATATAGCATAAAGATAAGATCTGCTGATCTCCATTTATGAAAATCTTCTTCCTCCTGCCCTTATCCTACATTATATAGGGTCAGCACAACATGTTGCATGTTACAATAGTTATGGCTTAGTTTTTACAACCGCCCGCTTACCTGACGTTAAGCCCTTTTTGGGGAAAAAAAAAAAAAAAAAAAAATCAGTCATCCTTTTTATTTTCGGCTTCGGATACAACTAGATTAAAATTATTCTAAGACTAATATTGACTTGTTGGTTATTAAATATTTAATGCCCAAATAATCACTTTCAACTCATTTTTGCAACAAAAGACCAGTTGTTAGCTTGTCATTAGAATCTACAATTAATCTTAATGTTATCTTTAATCTACCGACAAATCTACCTTTTTAGTTGTTGTTTTAATTTGCCAATCTGGCAGGCAAAGGACTTGGTCCATACAGCCTCTCTACCTTTTTAGTATTTTTTTATTACTTAAAACACTTTTACTATATGTCATTGAGTTACGATCTGATTTACACAGTTCAAACGTTCAGGTTATTTATAAATAGTGCGATAATGAAACCTTCATGAGCGGCGATCGAGTTATATTTGTTAATTATTAAATTGATTCAACTCTATCGAAATTAGTGATTATTTTTGCTACATTATTAAACGTTGAAGTTTGTTTTATAAATGTTCATCCCAGTTAATCTAATATAGTAGGTATTTATAAATTTAAATCCAAACTAGTTAGAATAAGTTTTTTATGGCTACATGTAGTTCCTCTCATGATTTATTTTCCTAAATATTAGACTACAAGAAAATATATCTAATGTAGCCCTTATTTAAATATAAATTATAAGGAGTATGTATTCCTGTTGGCTGATTAACTTACTATGTTCAACGATAGTACCTTTTTCTATGTAAAAAAATAAATGACGCTCTATTTTATAAAACAATTTCATATTTATAACGTATATATCTAAAAATAAGTTTATTGATATAAGAATTACTTATAACGAAAACTGTAAACGGAACGCAACTTTGACATTTAAATAAATAAATAAAAATTCTTCAATGAAAAAGTAAAGTCAAAGGAGGTAGTAATACATTCCAAATAAATTCCATAATACAACCAATTAGAACAAATAAACACAAATAAAGTGTGAAATTACATGATATTAGCGTTAATTTGAAAGCTATGGCGACTAGTGAAGTTCGCAGTCTGTTCGAGGCCAGGTTGAAAGACACGCCTACTGATTTTCACCCTTTGGACCTTGAACGTGTAAAAGATGATAAATATTTAAAAAGAGTCCTGAATCACCAGGAGAACAGAGTAAAAGAGGCCGCTGATATGTTATGGGACATATTAACATGGAGAAAAGATGTCGGTGCGGCGGAAATCAATGAAAATAACATACGTTTAGATTATGTTAGGGATGGGGTATTTTTCCCCCGCGGTCGAGACATTGACGGCTGTTTATTGTTGATATTTAAGGCCAAAATGCATGTTAAAGGTCAAAAAGATTACGATGAGATAAAGAAAATCCTTATTTATTGGTTCGATCGCGTTGAAAGGGAGGAACATGGAAAGAAAATTACAATGTTCTTTGATATGGAAGGAGCAGGGCTTTCCAACATGGATATGGACCTGATTATGTACCTAATTACACTGTTTAAAGAATATTATCCGTATTTCCTTAATTATATTCTTATTTTTAACATGCCGTGGGTACTCACTGCAACGTTTAAGGTTGTTAAACGAATACTACCTGCAAAAGCTGTTGAGAGAATGAAGTTCGTCAATCAAGATACATTGAAAGAGTTTGTCGTTCCTGAGCAAGCGTTAACAAGTTGGGGTGGGAAGGATAACTACATATTTGAGTTTATACCTGAAGGAAAGTCAGAGCATTCAACGAAAAAAGTAACATTTGCAGAGCAAGGTGATCATTCGCCAGGTGAGATGTTACGTATTGTACCCAATGATACTATTATATTCAAAGTCGAAAATGATGAAACATCTGGACAGTTCACTATAACAAATATGGATGAAAGTGCAATCTCTTTCAAGATACGTACAACATCACCTGATAAATTTCGTGTCCGCCCCAGCTCTGCTACATTACAGAGTGGAGCCTCTCAAACAGTGCTGATAGTCGTTCAGCCTGGCTTTCAATTACGCACAGTTGCCAAAGACAAGTTTCTCGTTCAATCTGTACAGATTCCACGCACGGATTTAACAGCGAAGGAATTGGTTGATATTTGGCAGAACTCTACAGGAAGCAAGCTTGATGAATACCGTCTAAAGTGCCATTTCTTGGAGAAAGACAGCCCTAAAAATGGTAACAGTCTTGACGAGAAGATGATTGAAAAACCAGAATCTGTGTCTAATCTCATCAACCATCTGCAAGTCAAAGTTGACACTCTCAACCATCAAGTAAATTCTTTGAGATTCCTGCAATTTGTAACGGTTATACTAACTACATTTGCATTATTTTTTAGTTATTTAATATACAAGAATACGAATGAAGTTGATTACTGTGAGAAGATGTAGCTAACAAATTATGTGGTTTTTGAAACCACTAAAGATGCTGGTGTGTTTTTGTGTATACTGTTCATAACTTTATTTACTGTAAACATGATTATTTATATAACCTATTTACATTTAAATATCAATATGGGGTATTTGGAACTAAATTGAATCTATGTATGTTGTGAAAACGGGTAAATTATGTGTATTATAGCTTTTTTCTTACTATATAGGACAGCAGACAGGCCGATGGCCCGCTTAGAATTTAGCAGTTACCGTGGCCCACATAGGCTTGCAAAGCCAGTGGCATAGTGAACACGCTTCTGTCCCATAAGGATACAACACAAGGTTATGGCGACATATTTAAGGACAAAGGTGGTCGTCATCAAGACAGTCTGGGTGCCCTACCATGTAGCTAGGGTGGTTTTGTAGCCTGTTATGACAGACCGACCCTGCCCGCAGAGGTCTGTATTCTATATCTTGTGTTGTATAAAGATACTAATTCGGGGGTTTTAGACAATGGTGTTATGCTTAGACTTTTCTCGCCTGCATATTATAGCATAATTTCCATCACAGATGTATACCTGCCTTGGATAAGCGTGGTGGGTATACATTTGTTCCCTCACAGCTCGAGCACAACAGCGGGTTGCAATTGGCTGTATTATTGTAATTGGAGAGATTAGTAATCCAGTATTTACTATTGTAGATTATATATAAAGCTATTTAAAATGATAAACACATACTAAGTCGACATCATACAAAGCATTATGTAGAAAATAAACAACCTCTTATTTTTGTCAGGTATTTATAATATATTTATAGATAGAATTTATTTATAGTCCCTCTATTGTTTCTCAAAATAAGTAATATATTCATTATATACTTTGTTACTTATTAGTCTAATACTATTAGCATGTGCCAACAGGCGCTGAATGTCAAGTGACCCTCTGACCCTAGAGCACTGTGGATGGTGTAAGCAGTCATCGTCACTATACTCTGACATAATTTATTACAAATGGGTCATAAGCATGTCTCTATAAAGGAAGTCATTATTGTCATTATATATCTTTGTTATATATGAATGAAGAACGATTGACGAAAAAAGTGTATAAGGCGAGTGTGAATGGAAGTGTTGGAAGGGGTAGACCTAGGCGGACGTTTCGAGACCAGATCAGGGACGTCTTGAAAAAAGGCCAGGTCAAGAGTACCCTAAACCGAAGGGCATGTATGAAGGGAATATTGAAAGTGGACGAAGCGAAACAAGTATCTAAGGATCGTAGCAAGTGGAAAGAAGTAGTCTCTGCCTACCTCTACCGGAAAGAGGCGTAATATATGTATGTATGTGTTGTTATATATTAAGCAGTTGGTCAATATAGGCAGAGGCATAAACTGATTCTATTGTATAATTTAATAATATGTTGATATGTAGTATATTTGAAATATAAACTTTTATTAAGTTAGTAGTAGTAGTAGTCATGCAGTATTTGTATATTGACTTGAAATTTACCATAGTTTCACGATGTAGGCTCACTAAAAATGGATTTTACAGAAATTAGTATTAATTTTTTATTTTTACAACGGGGGTATTCTGAGGAGTTGTTTAGAATGGTGTCCTCGCCATCTTTGCTGGCTGGCTGGGTGTTAATCCCCATTTCTTGAGCCTCTTCTTTCTTGTTCGAAACAGTTCTCAAGAACTTTCATGTTGCATACTCTTAAGATTTCGAATGAAGTTTTCCCTGCATACGGTATGGGGTTTTTCAAAGGCGTTATACCGTTTATTACAAGACGGCAGCGCATTGGTAATGCCTATGGTGTTGCAAGCGTCCATATTCGATGATGACCCCCCTGCTAGGGTGGGCCGTTTGCCTGTTTCGTGAACTGTAGCTTTTAAAAAAAGAACAATGTGTTAGCTAGCTTTTTTTTTACATTCTTTCTTTTTAATTTTCTTTTACATTCTTCGCTGTCGCAAAAGGATGTGGAAGATGATTTAGTGAACCTTCCCTTTAGTGTTTCTAATATTTCTGCATTGCAATAGATCAATTAATTGAAATTTCTCTTGCTTGTGCAATCTTGGTCTTATATAATTATTCCTTTCTAAATTTTTAATTATGATCATTATTTATTAAGTAAAATTTTTTTTAAGTAACTACAAACTTTTATTTATGTTGTATTTCAGATATAAAAATTTTAATTTAAAAAGTAATAACTTATCATTACATGCCATGCTAGGGGCTCCGGCTGTCTAATGCCAGGGCAAGTAACGAATACTGGTAATTTAGGTAAGCAGGTTCTCCTCTCTGTTTTTCTTCACCATGTATATACATGGTAATTATGCTATAATATGCACATCAGGAAAACTGCCGAAGAGGTCTATACCAGTGTGGGATTTGAACCCAGGACATCATGATCTGACTTGGACAAGCATATCGGATGTGCCATTCCCATTAGTGAGATGATGTACGCTTTTATTATAGAAACACCTTGGACTGATTGACACCCAATCAGTCTAAGTGTCCTGTGGAATGAGTTATGTAAGCTAGCTCTCATATCGTATAGCAATTTCTACGTTTTAAGGAGTTTTTCGTTATATAGAAGTTCGCTATATAGACTTTATACTACATGAAACCTTTTAGAATGTAGTAATAGAATTATAATTAGAACTGTAATTTAAATTTGTTTGAAGTCTAGCGACTTAGAATACATATATGTTATTATAAAGACATTTATAAATAAATTATATTTATATATGTATAGTTATAAATGTTAGTATATATATACTAGCCGATCACTTCTGGGCGAATAACAGGCAAAAGTAAATCGAAAAAAGAATGAGAAAGGGTCGATGGAATCCAAAAAATAAATAACCATCTGCGAAAAATTCTGCGTCAAATGGTAGTAGTCCCATCCCGATATGTTCAGTAGTTTTGTTGTGATAGTGCTTCAAAGGAACCCCATTTTCCTTACATGTATATAGTTAAAACCGTTTGTGTCGTCATCTTTTAGACACCGGTTATATTAACATCCCGACTGGATTTGTATCATGAAAACATCACCTATTTTTTCGATATTATAAAAGTATGTATGACTGTATTATAAACTCTATAGGTATTTCTCAAAAACAAAATGGCTTATAGCATAGCGCCATGTTTGTTATGACTTCCCGGGGGAAATAATTATATATAATTATTTATAAGAAAATGGCTTTATATAATTATATCTAAGATATATAGTTATATCATATATAATTATATACAATTTTTTTCCCCAGGTTGAAGAGAATTTCGCTATTGTCCTTCACATAACTATCAACCTTTTCAACGTGTTTTATATCAATAATTTTCTAGTAAGATCCGCACACATAATTAAGATTTTTTATTGCCTAGTTTATATGAAATTGTTATACGTCTAAATATTGTATGTACATTCCAAAAGTGTATATAAATATGTGTATACATATATCGCTCTCTTAGTAATATATGGGCACAACTCGAATTGACGTTTTGCCTTTTTGCGTTATACAGTCTCAATATAAACTATTCTACCACTTGACTTTCACAAGAACAGAAAAAGCTAATTTTTTAATGAATACTGTAATTGTGTCCCTTTCACACCACCCTCTCGCGCGCCCGCCTCTTCCTCCTAGAGAGGCTCAACTAGTAAGGTGCCAGTACGTATTTGAATCAATTTTTTTTTATAATGTTTCAGCTTTTAATACTGTAGTACGTTTATCATAGTCTACATAAAAAAAAAAATTCAGGGCTATAGCACTTTTACGATATTATTATGAATGATAGAGTAAAAATATCGAGAACCCAGAATATTTAAACGCGTTTTCCCAAAAGTTTGTGTTTTTGAAATAGGCCTTTACATTACTAAGGGAGTGATATCGCATGCTTAATCATAAACTGACCTAACTCAAAAAACCTGTTTTTTGGGAAATCGCATAAAACGTTTTGTCATTTACTACTTATCCCCTAAATTGACTTATAACTAAATAGCGGTAACTCAGTGTGGGAAAGAGATATCGAAATAAAATCTTAGTTTGGTCGATAGAGGGCGTCGATACAATGCTGCCCGTTATTATTTCACTTTAGACCTAAATCGTAATCGGTCAGTTTATGATTAAGCATGCGATATGTAGATCGTGTTATGGTAGTGTGATTTGTTTAAATAATGTTTTTTTTATTGCTGTGGAACAGCGGACATGGCAGAGTAAGAATACTACCCTCTGCGGTCGGGATCGGCCTGTCGTAAAAGGCGACAAATCAACCCTAGCTACGTGGTTGGATCCCAAGCTCGTCTGAATGGCAACAACCCCTGGTATACATCGGCGGCATACTTATACAAGTATGCCACCATAATAACCTTGTGTTTCGGCATTGGTGAGCCAGATTCATGTACCCCTATGAGACAGTAGCATGTTTTTTTGCCCGTCTGCAGCTGGTCAGCAATATAAAGAAGGCTGACGGCCCAATTAATAACCAGACACTTACCCCAACACAAGGTTATGGTGGCATTAAAATCAGGTGTGGTTGCCACTCAGACGGGCTTAAAGCTCTACCACCTAGCAAAGGTTGTGCCTTTTACGACAGACTGCCCCTACAAAGGTCAGTCTTCTTACTCCTCCTGTACATGGGATAAGTCTCGTATGACTGGCTAGTTGCCAGAAAACCTTTTCTTTGGCAGGGTCAAATGTCAGTCCCTTAGCTCTGCTTTATCCAAATTACTTGGATTTGATACAGTATGTCGTTTTCTCCATTCTATTCCATGTTGGCATAATTCTAGTATTGTCGTAAAGGGTGATGCGTGCAAACGGACTCACAAGAAATGCAGAAGACCGTGCGAAGTGGAGAAGAAAAAGTCGCAAAGTGGACTCCGGGCGACGAGTGGAAGTTGCAACCTACCGGTTGCAAAATACCTTTTATGATAGGATGATGTTTCATCTGCGTACCTACGGACGGTGTCAGTCTTTAGTTGCTTTTGAGTTATTCTTACTTAACCTGTTAACCGGGTATGACGAAATATTTCGTCATACACGGTAATACTGCAATGGGTATGACGACATTTTTCGTCATGGAAATTTAGAATATCATACTACGAAATATTTAAATTCGTTCAATTATTTTTTCTGCATTGAAGTTGTTTGATTTATATTTAAGTTATAAAATATTTTGTGGGAATGAATAAAATCATTAAGTTAAAGACCATTTCCTTTTGTTATAGGTATGATATTACTTATAATTATGAAAAAAATAACTCTTTTGTAAAAGTTGAACAAAAGTTTAGTCCCCGGTTGACAGGTTTCAACACATTAGATAAATTGTTGATGTTTATAATTCGTATTAGACCTAGGTTAAGGTCAATGAACTTTGCGAATTTGTCAGCTTTCAAATATTTCCTTACAAGATACTCTTTCAAAAAATTTCGGACTATATGCTACTTAGGCAGTAGTCTCCGACACTGCCCCAAAAAACGTTTGTCGGATTTCCGGGGGTCTAATATACTAGATAGAATTAATGCTGATGAAGAATTAGAGATCTTGCTGCAAATTTAAATATTTAAGTTCGTCTTAGCATTTAATATACAGTTGGGTTCTAGTGCATTTATCAAATATTAGCGTTGTTTGAATGTTAGAGTATATAAAGTGTAAAATAAAGTGTATTTAAAATAATTGTTTTATTTTATGGTATTGCAAAAGTGAAGTGGCAGTGGGCTGGGCACATAGCTCGAAGGACTGATGGCCGTTGGGGCAGAAAAGTCCTCGAATGGCGACCGCGTACCGGAAGACGCAATGTTGGTAGGCCCCCCACAAGATGGACCGATGATCTGGTCAAGATCGCCGGAATAGGTTGGATGAGGGCAGCGCAGGACCGATCATCGTGGAGATCTTTGGGGGAGGCCTTTGTCCAGCAGTGGGCGTCTTCCGGCTGAAATGATGATGATGATGGTATTATCATAAATACGGTTTTTAGTAATTTTTGCGAACAGAAAATCAAAAAATTATAATTTGGGTCATTTGTCTTTATTGCCGCGTGACGACAAGTGAAGGAAAACTGAACTCTAAAAGCGCTATATTTGAATATAGCACGAAAGGGCGCGAGATTTCCTTTAAAAGATATTGATTACGTAACGAAAACCTAAGCCGCCCGACCTCCCTGTGATCAAGCGTGGTATACTGAAGACCCTTCTAAACAGGTCACAGTACGAATATGTTCCCAAAGGTAGTTGGATATAATTATATATAACACTAGCTGTGCCCGCGACTCCGCCCGCGTGGAATAGTGACCTTATCACCAATATGTTCACAAAATTTCATGAGAATCGGTCAAGCCGTTTCGGAGTACGGGAACGAACATTGTGACACGAGAATTTTAATATATAACATATATTTAAATATTGACGACCTCTGTGACGTAACGTCACGGGTTCGATTTCCGTCTCGCGTCTGGTTATATCAGTTGTATAGCACCCATAACACAAGTGTTATGGTAATTAGTTTGGGTCTAGATGGAGTTGTGTGAATTGTCACAAAATATTTTTTTATTGTTGTGGAACAGTAAACAGGCTGACAAGGGTACAGGAACTTGGGCCACTAATGCCGGAACACAAGGTTATTATGGCGGCATAATTAAGACTAAAGGTGGTCGCCATCCAGACGGGCTTGGGGTTCTACCATTTAGTTAGGGTATATTCTCGCCTTTTACGACAGGCCGACCCCGGCCGCAGAGGTCAGTATTCTTTCTCCGCCCCTGCACGGATAAAATATAATTACATAGTTTTGTAGCCGTGATGTTTCTGGTTTCTTATTGCTGTAGACCAGCTGCCGTTTGTGTACGGGAACTAACGTTCACTTATACCGAGACACAACACAAAATGTCCGTGTCACGTTTTACGGCAATTGGCTTACTACGTGTGGAATAAAATTTGTTTGTCCGCCTCTGTCGGGCCCCGGCAGGAGGAGGAGTAGACCTAAGCCAGTGATGGCTTGACGTTGTAAGGGGGTGATATGCGTGCCAATGGATTGACTACCAGGGATACCGTAGACCGTGCGAAGCGGCAAAAAAGTTGGAAAGCGGACCCTGGGTATCGAAAAGAGTCTAGGTTGCAACCGAAATTTGACGCTGGGATGACGATAACACAAGGTTATTATAGCGGCATACTTATAGACGAAGGATGGTAGCCATCTAGATGTGCTTATGGCCCTACCACGTAGCTTGGGTGGCCCTGTGGCTGACCTAGCAGGGGTCAATATTCTAATTATGCCCTACAGGAAAGGAACTGATTACAAAACTATTTATTTTTAAATCTGACAGTTCACAGCGCCATCTATTCCCACAGTAGCATGGCACTTATGGGTACTATATAACATATATAATTTTGTAGATACTACATAGTATACTTAAAATAGACCCGGGATGGGAATTGAACCCATGACCTCCGCAAGCATACCGAAATGAGTTAGTCGTCACGCAACGGAAGTTATCATAATTAATTACAAAAATAAAACACATTTCAACGCAATCGTTTTATTTAATATTAATTAACATACTACAATAAATAAACGAAATAACAATTATTCTATAAGTTTGACATTAGAAGGACCCTGAATAAATATTTAAAAAAAGATTCAAGCACCAGAAAATCTAAGTCAGTCACTCACTCACTCACACACACACACAACACACTCACTCACACACCCACTCACACACCCACTCACTCACACACCCACACACACACTCACTCACACACCCACACACACACTCACTCACACACGCACACACACACTCACTCACACACCCACACACTCACTCACACACCCACACACACACTCACCCACACACACACTCACCCACACACACACTCACTCACACACACACACACGGACGCACACGCGCGCGCGCACTTAGAACATGTCAAACTATATAAAAACTATCTGACTTGGCAGACGTTGTTCTGCCATACAAATTTTAAAAAGAGCGCCATCTATTGGATATTTACTCAATCCAGTCAACTAATTACCATATACCACCATCCGTTAGAATCTTATTGAACTAACAGATAATTATGGCTCTTTGTCAGATAATAAACAAATAATTCGCAGTAAAATAATACTGCGATTATAAATTGAGATATAAACTATCCTATCTTTCAAGTTGGATAAAACTGCACACCGTGTGCAAAATTTTATTAAAATCGGTTCAGTACTTTAGGGAGTCCATAGCGGACGTGATACGTAATTTATACAGGGTGACTTTGACAAACCCGTCCAAATTCACACAGAAGAATCTTTAGTAAAAGTTATGAGAAACATGTATTTTAGTTTTGTATCACATAGTACAAAAATGTTTAGTAATCAGCATCACAAAGTCATTCAAAGAACTCGCAATTTACGTAATACGGCGCTAGAGTGCATTGACACCTCTCCATCTGACCTAGTAAAAGGCCGAGGACGGCGGCATTGAACCGGGCGAGCGAATACGCACTTACTCATTTACGCGGGCGTGACAGAGACAGGTAATAACAGGTTAACGTTCGCTGTTTGCACCATATGCTTATTCTGTACGATTGAATTAATTATCCTATATGAAATATTTTATGGTGAAAATTTGACATACAATTTTTTTTGCAAAAATGGGTTCCTTAAATGATGTTTAGTGTGTAAAATAAATTTGGACGGGTTTGTCAAAGTCACCCTGTATATAATAAGAAGAAGATAAGATTTATCCTGCGTAAAAATCAGACAGATGTCCATAGTCCCATCTTTGTCGTATACAGACAATTTGGAACAATTCACACAACGCCATCTAGTCCCAAAGTATGTAGCACAGGACTTGTGTCGTGGGTACCAAACAAATAACAAGTTACATTTCTTCCACATAATGATCAGAATGCGTAACGCCACAAAATATCGAAATAAGACTTGTTAAATTTAACTAGATGTCTAGTGGAGTAAGTTGTTGTAAAAGGCGACAAAACAACCCACCCTAGCTACGTGCGATCGCCTTTGGTCTTAACTATGCCGCCATAATAACTTTGTGTTTTGTTAAGGCATTAGTTGATCAAGTTGCAATGCCACTGCCACTGGTGTGTTTCTGCATAACAAAGTTTTTACTAGCTCCTGTAAAGTTTATCCAAATGGAGTTACGCGTTCTGATAACTAAGCCAACGATATATACTTTACTTTTGAAAAAAAAAAAAAAAATTACAAAAACAGGCAGGCGCGGGACGGTAACCGAACTAGTGCCCTCTGCATGCGTACCGACATGCGTTAGACGTTATTTCACCCAGGTCGTCAATGCTATGCCGATAATTTTCATGACGACTTACGTCGCAAGCAATTCGTGTATGACGAAATATTTCGTCATACCCGGTTAAAGTTAAATAATATGTAGTTATAGTTAGCACACGAAACTTTTACTCAGCAGTTAATGGGCCTTCCTTAGGATTATTGAAAGATCAAAGGGAACAACATGAATCATGTAATTATCCTTCATGGAATGTTATGATAAATTATAAATAACCTAAGCTGGCAAACATTCTTATATATCAATTTTAAAAAATGCATCAAAATTGGTTTAGCGGTTTAGGTGTGAAAACGTAACAGTTACTTTCACATTTAATACTAGTATTGTACTCTTCTCAGGTACATTAATATTGGATACTTCTCATCGATGTCCTTCTAAACCAAACTTATTCATTTTGTCATAGTCTGGATGCTACATATTCAGGCTGAAAAAAAAATTACACATAGAAAAATGTTGTATACAAATAGTTCAGTATTATAGTAGTTTTGTAGTATAGTAATGCTGTCCTACAGAAATAATAAAAAAAACCTACCGAAACAAACCAATATGAGTCTTTCTTGAATATCAATCTGGCGATGAAGCCCATTTCTGATTCAGGAGCTATAGTGTGGAGATGGAGATGTTTCACACTCCTGAATGGTGGCCAGTGGTACCCGAATCTCGCATCCTGGATGCTCAGGTTGTTCTTTGACAGTAGATCTTGTGACACTAACAGCATTTTCATAACTGTAATATATAAATATCTATATATTAGATTCTGGATGTTTCTCTCTTTGAAGATCTCTGTCACACAATGGCATCCACACAGTAGAATGTCTTTTTTTTATTGCTGAGGAACACCAGATAGTTTTTATCCTTGCAGGGGCGTAGAAAGAACACTGACCTCGCAGTGGAGGTCGGCCTGTCATAAAAGGCGAGAAAACAACCCAATCTAGCTAAATGACAGCCCATCTGAATGGCGACCACCTTTGGTCATAAGTATGCTGCCATAATAACCTTATGGGACAGCAGTGTGTTCGTACTGCCACTAGCGTTGCAAACACCCATAAGCGACGGTAAATGCCAAATTCTAAGCGGGCCGGCAGTCTGTCTGCTGTCTTACAGCAATTAAAATAAAAAAAAGACAATCTGACAGCCCACTGGCAGTAAGCAGGCACCGTCACTTATAGATGTTTGTGATGCTAGAGGCACCGTAAACACACTGCTGTCTTATAAGGGTACAGTAATTACAATCCTTCACCAGTCTGAGAATATAAGTATCCTAACTAATATTATAAACACAAAAGTGAGTTTCTTTCTTATGGTTTCACGCCTAAACTGTTGAACCAATTATGATAAATTTCAGTATAGTTCGGATACTTTTTTAAAATTCATATGGCAGAACAACGTTTACTGAGTCAACTAGTATTAATATATTTTGAAAAGTTTGTAGCAATTGGTACTTGGTAACTCACTAGGGGATAAATATAATGGTCCCTGGTTCAAACCTCATGGTAGTATGCATCACATAGACCTCTCGTCTTCTCTCTCGTTTTCTATATGTAATATGCATAATATGTAAGTAGCTAATTTTTAAATCATTATCTCTTATCCATCCAAAGATTGCCTGGTAGAAATTGCTTTTAGCAATAAGGCTGGCTATAGTTTTCTTTTGTACTTTTGTGTGTTTATTTGTTTTCATTTATTAATGCAATAAAGTTTATTAGTACTTTTCCATTAGTGGGAAACTGGGCCCAGAGGGTAGGGTTAGATTATTTTTTGCATACTATTAATTAAAAATATTTAATATTTTGTGGAAATTCACACAGCACCACCTAGCCCCAATCTAAGTAGCATAGCACTTGTGTTATAGGTACTAGAGAACTGAAATACTGTTTTTTGTAAATAAATACATATTATACATAAACACCAAGACACCTGATGGGAATCAAACCCATGACCTCCGCAAGCCTACCGCAGTGTGTTATCCGATATGCCACAGAGGTCATTAATTGATATTTGTTTATATTTTATTATTATTTATTAATTATTCTAACTGCGTGGATTCCCACAGGGATTTTTTTTTTTTTTTTTTTTTGTTCCCATTTTGCTATCTGCAATCGGCTACATAGCCATAATCAGATTGTTTCCATGTCCACATTGATTATAGGTGGCACTCCTATAAGTGGCACCATTATAGTGTAATACTAGGTTTATGTTCTTCGATCCAGGTTTAGTATCTGCCATCTTTTGAGGCGATATACGTTTTCACTTGGGTTCAGTAGGCTTCTGGCTAGTTCGTTTGTGTGGTGTTGCAATCTGTCCTTATATTTTTCGCTATATTCTCTGATTACTTCTCGAACTGTGGGCATTTCCAGGTATTCATGAATTTCTGTGTTTCTAACAAACCAGTGTGCATTTGAAATTGTTCTCAGGGAAAGGTTTTGAAATCTCTGTAGTATCTCAACATTCGAGTTGCTCGCCGAGCCCCACAGCTCTATACCATATGTCCAAATTGGTTTTATAATGGTTTTATAAACCAGTAGTTTGTTACTCAGAGATAATGGCGATTGACGCCCCAGTAACCAGTTGAATGATTGAAATTGTATATTTGCTTCCTTTTTCTTTGCTTTAATATGGTTAGCAAAGGTCAATCTTCTATCTAAGTGTAAACCAAGATATTTTACACTGTTCTGACTTGGCAGAACCTTGTTCTCCATATACACGGGTGGACATTCCTCTTTTCGAAGGGTGAATGTTACATGCGTTGATTTGGTAACACTGAGCTTAATTCTCCATTTCCGTAACCAATCATCTACTTTGGAGAGTTGCACTTGCAATTTTGATGATGCTGTACAAGGGTCTTTATCGCTTGCCAGACATGCTGTGTCGTCTGCGTACGTCGCAGTTAAAACTTCTTTTGTTTCAGGCAAATCTGCCGTGTATATGGAGTACAACACCGGGCCAAGGACCGATCCCTGTGGTACTGAAGCCGTGATATCATACAATTTTGAGTAGTCATCTCCATATTTTACTTGAAATTTTCTTTGATATAGGTAGGCCTTTAAGATCATGAAGAATGAATTTGGTAGAAGGGTCTTTATTTTATACAATAGTCCTTTGTGCCAGACTCTGTCAAAAGCCTGTTGTATGTCTAAAAATACTGCTGAACAGTATTCTTTTTTTTCTAGAGATTGTCTAATTTTGTCTACTACGCGATGCACCTGCTCGACCGTTGCATGCTTCTCCCGAAATCCAAACTGGTGATCAGGTATGATCTTATACTCTTCAAGTACTGGTTTGAGTCTATTTAAAAAGGTTTTCTCAAATACCTTGGATAGTATGGGGAGCAGACTTATGGGTCTATATGAACCTGGATCTGTTGGTGGTTTGCTTGGTTTACCTATCATACATATTTGGGATATTTTCCACAGTTTGGGGAAGTATTGCAATCTGATTATTGAATTAAATAACATAGTCAAATAGACTATTATTTTTTTTGGTAATTTTTTAAGCACTTCACCCGTTATTAGGTCGAAACCTGGTGCCTTTTTATTTTCCAGGGACTGGATGATTCGAGCAAGTTCCCTCGGAGTGACCGGTCTTAGTGGTGGAGACAGTTGTTGATCACTATTGATGAATTTATCCACTTCTTGGTCAAAGTCCTCCATAAATGACTTGTTAGGGGTAAATGCTTCGCTAAGGTGTTTGGCAAATAACTCTGCTTTATCCCACAGGGATATAGATGATCATAAAAAACTAACCTAACCTTTAAGCAGCTTGTGCACGGACACCTGTTTTGGTGCACAAGCTGCTTGTAGGTTATGGTTGCTTTTTTTATAACCATCCATATGTGTGGATAATTATTTGCTAATGGAAAAGTACCAATTTATTCATAGCATTACATAATTGCCATGGACTTACATGAATACACTGTCAGGAAACCTGCATGCCGAGATCATGGGTGTACCGTCCGTTTTCTGTAGTAGAGGGAAACCAGCAGTGGGATGTAATTATACACAGAAAATTTGTTTTTATAGTAGGAACTATCAATATGGCTCTTCAACTCCATAAAGAAAAACTTTATTATCCCTTCTGCTGCTGTATCAGTCTATTCATCACGTCAGGCAGGTTTCAAGGTCAGTAAAATACTGATGACTGATGGTCGTGATTCGCTAAGGTTGGTATACCATAATTTTAAATTGTGGTAATTAGAAACTATCGATTCAGATAATCATATCTACATACCCAGCTCCTTATCAGCGATTGTTAACGCTTTTACATCGTCTATATGTCGTTTGGGGACTGCTAATACATGAAAACGGGAAGCAGGTTTAATATCGCGAAATATACATATATCCTCATCTTCGTATAGGATTTCGGTGTTTTCCGACTTATTCACAATATTGCAGAATATACATGGAACTTTTTGTCCGGTGTTGGTAGACATTCTAATACAAAATGTATAAACAGTATAAAGTTCAGTGTTGTTCCTGACAAATTTAGGGATGCCGTATTTAAATTGTAAAATTGCCGGATTTTTAGGGAAAATTAAGAAAATTGCCGTATTGTACAAAATGTTTATTTTGCAAAGTTAAAATTAATAAAAAACACGCTTTTATAAAAAGTCAAACTAAAAGGTAAAAAATAATTTTCAATAAAATTAAATTAAGTTTAATTAATTAAGTTTTATTAATTAATTAAAAAAGTGTGGAGTGCTTGTTGTCCAATGTTATTTTGAAAATATCTTAAAAAGTTGCTTTCTATACTTCTGTTTTATGTGTTTACTTTTTACCTTTTTTGCGGTGGAGGTAACCCGTCGTCATGCATTGTCACACTCATTATCACTCATTTTCAATTGACGTCACTTATAGAAATCTTATAACTTTCACTGATAGATCGTGTCATACAGCAAACCAAAGAAGCAATGAGACTATAATATTGAGAGAATCACAGTCACAGTAGTTACAGTACAATAACGATTATACCGGGGATTCTCACACGTCCCAAAAATCAAAGATTTTAGACTTTAACGTTTTAGAGATACGATTGCATTTGATTGAATTCTGTTGACGTTTATTTTTGTGGGGCTTCTACTAAATCTATGGTTTACAATTTGGTGCGAGAGATAGTATGATATGTTTTTTTTGTTCACTTTAGTCAATTACCGTATATTTTAATACGGTAATCAAAGAGCTGCCGTATACCGTATTTATGATGGTTAAGATGCCTGAATGCCGTATATTACGGCAATTGCCGTATCAAGAACAACACTGATAAAGTTCAACGATCTATAATAGAAAGGTGTAATTGATCATTTGAATTTGATATTTTGATCAAATTTGATGTGTAAAATTATAGACAAAGAATAACTACATACACGTTTGTCAGATATATTTCTATTTCAAAAACCGGCCAACTATGTGGGCTTTTCGTCAATGTTATTTAATAGGAGCTTTGTTCTTTTCTTTACGATATACTTAAATCTTAAAAATTTAATCTTCTCATCGCATGTCAATAATTTGCAAAGTTTTAAACATTTTTAAACACAAAACTTTAAAGTGATATACGGATTCTTAGGAAAAACTCGAGCCTATAATAAATTAAAATATAATAGATCACACTTGCAGACACAAATTTTTCTATGATATTTAGCTACTACATAAATATGGCTAGTTATTTTTATAGTTAAGTCTTATATTAAATATGTATGGTTGTTAAATCCGTTTGACTGTTAAACTTTAAATAAATAATTATTATATGCAATTAATTAAGTCCTAAAATAATAGCAGCAGTCATAAAACAAAATAGTGCCATAATAATAGTACCATTGTATCACGAAAATGAAATGATGAAAAAGCACTAGTAGCCATGCAAATGTATTGTTATAAATATTATACTATACCAACCAGCTATACCGTATTATTAATAGTCTGTGACCGTAATATAAAATGCTAATTATATGTTCTAATTCTAATGTTTTTGTTTTGATTTGTAACCAACTAACAGTGCCAGCTGTGTGAGTAAATTGTATAAACATTTTTATTTTATACTCAGTTTAAAACTTCTCTCAGTGTACTAGAGTGTTTAGATTCTTTATACTTTCTATTATTGTATTTTTTTTTTCATATAGGTTAGTTTTCTGCACCGGATATTTCTAAAATATGGTGGACCAAGAACTAGATTCCTCGGAACTGGGCACGCAGTCCTATTGGAAAGAGGCGTATACCAAGGAACTGATAAATTACGACGAACATGGCGATCCGGGGGATGTGTGGTTTGGGGAGGATAATACGTTCAGAGTTATCAATTGGATTTGCAAATGTGGAGTTGATTTAGACACACCTGTCGTCGATTTAGGTAAGAATCTGACGGGTTATCCTAACCTGATTTATCTCTCACCTGACTGAGTGTTCCTTATTCTGTTGGGAATGTCACAGGGAACATTCCCATAGGTGGACGCACGAGCCGGGGGCGTTGCATAGTAATGACCAAAAGTCGATCCTGCGAACTTTCATAAAGGCTCTAGGTGGCTACTGTGGTCTTAAGTATGCCATCATAATAACCTTGTGTTGTGTTTCAGCATTAGTGACCCAAGTTGCTGTACCCTTATGGGACAGCAGTGTGTTTGTGATGCCACTGGCGTTGCATACACCCATAGGCGACCATAACTGCTAAATTCTAAGTGGGTCGTCACCCTGTGCTGTCCTAAAGAAATAAAAAAAAGAAAAAATATAATTAAATAATTTGAATACAAATCATGTAAAAGCTAGTGTAAATCATACCTTGTAAATAAAGAGACATATGTAAATATATGGGTTATGGATGGTTGAGAGCCGCATGCTAGTTTGCGGCCCCCCTCAACTCCTTGAGTTGTCAAAGAAGATCTGGGGCCCTACATGAAGAGAGTAAAAGTGAAAATATGATTATTAAATTAATTCTCTTTTTATGTCATCTCTTTTCAGGTTGTGGAAATGGTTTCACATTAATGGAATTAGCGAGAGAAGGTTTTACAAATCTCCTAGGCATTGATTATTGTCAGGAGGCAATCAATTTGGCCGAGAAAGTCTCTACCAAAGAGTTTCCGCATATAAAATATCAGGTTTATATATTATATTATTTATACTCAGAAAAAATAAAAGAAATGTGTAGAGATACAAGATTCAAAAAAATATAGATTTATATCGAACTAGGTTGATATCGACGTATCGGTCTAGTTAGTTGATATATTGATATCTATCAATATTTCTTCTTTTTTAAAAGCATTATCCAAATCATTATCCATGCAGAGGCGGAGAAAGAATACCAACCTCTGCGGCCGGGGTCGGCCTGTCGTAAAAGGCGACATAACAACCCACCCTAGCTACGTGGAAGGGCCCCGAGCCCGTCTAGATGGCGACCACCTTTGGTCTTCAGTATGCCGCTATAATAACCTTGTGTTGTCTTCCGGCATTAATGACCCAAGTTCCTGTACCCTTATGCGACAGCAGCATGTTCGCGATGCTACTGGCATTGCAAACACCCATAGGCGGCGGTAAGTGCTAAATTCTAAGCGGGCCGTCAGCCTGTCTGCTGTCCTACACAATTAAAAAAATAAAAGCATATAGAAATTCAATGTAGTTTTAGTTATAACAAACGTTTAGCGATTATGTTTAGGGATACATAATTTTTAAAAATAGGTTTCCCGATATATTGTTGCAAACCTAAATGAGTGCTACAAGGTTCCAGGATGTGATAAGGATGGCAACCTACAGGAACCGCTAGAGGGATTTTGATCCTGTGTGAACACATCAGCGAGCATATATCGACTAGAGAGTAGAGTTACCTATGATATAATTTGAACCTGAAGGGGTCTGAACTATGCTGCCATAGTAACCTTGTGTTGTGTTCCGGCATTGGTGACCCAAGTTTCTGTACCCTTATGGGACAGTAGCATGTTAGCGATGCCAACGTCCATAGGCTACGGTAACTGCTAAATTGTATCAGTACCCATAACACAAGTGGTATGCTACTTAGTTTGGGACTAGATGGAGCTGTGTGAATTGTCACAAAATATTTATAATAAAAAATGTCGCTTAGGTTGTCTTTAAAGCATCAATATATGGAAATATAATTTCATATATAAAAAAATTTCTATTTTGCTTTTTTAAGGTGTTTGATATAACAAAAGGTGATGTAAAACAACTTGGGACTTATGGAATCATCCACGATAAAGGCACATATGACGCTATCGGACTGAATCCAGAAAATCCAAAGGAGCAACGAGAGCAATACATCTCCAGAGTTGCTGAAATGCTGAGACCCGATGGTAAGCCATTTAACCAATTGGAGAATTCATACAGTGCGATTTTTTTATTGCTGTAGGACAGCAGACAGGCTGACTGCCCATATTGAATTTAGCAGTTACCGTCACTTATGGGTGTTTGCAATGCCAGTGGCATCGCGAACACGCTGCTGTCCTATAGGGGTACAGGAACTTGGGTTACTAATGTGTAACACAACTCAAAGTTATTATGGCGACATACTTAAGACCAAAGGTGATTGCCATTCAGATGGGCTTGGAGTCCTACGATGTAGCTAGGGTTGTTTTGTCGCCTTTTACGACTGGCCGACCCCGGCTGCAGAGGTCAGTATTCTTTCACCGCCCCTGTACGGATATAAATCACACATCTAGTTCCAAAGTAAGCGGAGAGCACTGGTGTCATGGATACTTTTTTCACAGGTTCGATTCTAGTCTCAAGTCTGCAGAAAAACAGAAGTTACAAAAAGGCTCATGGGACACGTCAATGAATTGTCTAGGAACCTACTAAAACCACAAGACAAAGTCACGTACACACATAAAAAGATGGCAAATTCTATGTTTAATACTATCCGTGCAGGGGCAGAGAAATAATACTAACCTCTGCAGCCGAGGTCGGCCTGTCGTAAAAGGCGACAAAACAACCCACCCTAGCTACGATACTGGTAGGCGACCACCTTTGGTCTTAAGTATGCCGCCATAATAACCTTGTGTTGTGTTTCGGCGTTAGTGACCCAAGTTCCTGTACCCTTATGGGACAGCAGCGTGTTCGTGATGCCACTGGCGTTGCAAACACCCATAGGCGACGGTAACTGCTAAATTCTAAGTGGGCCGTCAGCCTGTCTGCTGTCCTACAGCAATTAAAAAAATATGTAAACCACCTCTTCCCAAGTAACTATGTTACCTAAAAACACTTTTATGTAGCGCAAATTAACGGAAAGTTTCTAAAATACCTTAGTTATCAAACCAACCGCATCGTATAAGCAAATCACATTTTTAACTAACTTTTACTTTCGTAAAAAAATGTTTTTAACGCATTGTTGAAACCCTATCACCCTTGTAACTCATCGTAATGTTTTAAAATTATGTTACGCAATACTTCTAACTAATACAAACCCGTAACCACTAGATTGGCCAGATATATGTTATAATGAACTTTCTGAATTGACAGACAAATGCTCAGTATATTCAGTGACACAGTCTAGTAAATACTGTACAACTTTTTTTGACCAAATAAATATACGTTCGCGGTTGTCGGTTAGATGGCGGGCGCGAAGCTTTTCGCTAAATGGTAAACGAGTGCTGTGCCGAGCGATTCCGAGTGAGTTCCGACGGACACAAGTGGGCGGGGCCCGCGCCTTACGGTACACTCTTATCCAATTACGATCAAGCGGTGTGAATCGATGCGCATCACAGGTCCTAAATTTTTGTTTTGTTTTAGGTTTATTCATAATAACATCATGTAATTGGACGGATGCTGAATTGATGGAGCAATTCTCTGAAAAATTCAAACTGAAATGTGTAATACCGACTCCGCAGTTCACTTTTGGCGGGAAAGTTGGCAGTGTTGTATCTTCTGTGGTGTTTGAGAAGAAATAAAAAATGTTATTGACAGTTCTTTATTTTTAAATTCATTTTGTTAACGCCGTTTGGCTACAACGGGTGTTTACGTGACGATGATATCGCACGCTTATAATAAACTGACCTAATTCAAAAAACCTGTTTTTTGGGAAATCACAAAAAACGTTTTGTCATATACGACTTATCCCATATTATTATATTGACTTATAACTAAATAGCGGTAACTCAATGTGGGAAAGAGATATTGAAATAAATCTTAGTTTACTCGATAGAGGGCATGCATACAATGCTGCTCCTTATATTATCTCACTTTAGACCTAAATTGTAATCGGTCAGTTTATTATTAAGCGTGCAATATATCCCGTCCCTTTTCCTCTTGCCCGATATCTGCTGCCCGTCCTTGTCAAATCGAGGACGACCAATATAAAAATGATTATAACTTCTAATGGTTCTAATTTATTACTAACATTAAAAGCTGTGCTTCTTCTAAATAACATATGACTTATTTCGTTTCTTCTAGCTAATGATTTTAATGATTGTTTTTTTACTTATTTTATATTATCTTCATCCCACAACATTTTTGATTGGGGACTGACTAAATTTTGTATTCTCTAAAAAGGGCGTGAATGTTGAGATGGCTACTAACAGAGGAGAGTGGAAGGAGAGGACATGTTGTGCTGACCCCTCATAATGTGGGTTGACGGCGTTGTAAGAACTAAGGGTCATTGGTTCGAATCCTTAACCGAGTTTGGCTGTTTAAATATGCATTTATTTACAAAAGAGAATTATATAAGTAGTATATCGATCAGACGAATGCTCCGTATACCTTGGATGACCAAGAGAACAATAGAAATAAATCTATTCTGAACCACCTTCGCATTAAAGTCAGACTCTCAACAATCTGTTATCGCAAGATTCTTGGGTACTTTGGTCACATTGCCCGATGACAGCCGGATAAATTGGATAAGCTGATTGTTACGGGCAAGATGGACGGAAAGCGACCTCGTGGCCGATCACCTAGCCGCTGGTGTGACCAGATAACCGCTCTCACTGGACTCTCAATAGCAACCGCTACTTGAGAAGATGAGGATCGGACCAAGTGGAAACAGCTTACGAGACAGGCCGCGGTTGATTTTCAAGGACACGTTCAATAATGAAGAATTCGTTCTTCGACCAAGAAGAATAACAGTTGTACGATGCCGGTCGCAGACCGAGAGTGCACCGTACAGTGACGAGAGGGATAGCTCAAGAGCAGTGGACTGTATGAGGAAAAGGAGCGGTAGTTAGAGATATGATGATGATGATGAGATGCCTTGCAGTGGGCAATTTGCACTGACCTTGATTCCACCCCCTCCCGGTTCGCTTAACCAGCTAAATGTCACAAACTAGACACTGAACAGACAATATTATGGCATGGTCAATGAGAGTTAGTATGGAGTAACTGAAGCCAATTGTGCACGCGCAGTGAGTGGTCTTCAGAGAGGTCGAACGTCGACCGTTCCGCGCGTTTAGAGGTTTCTCTTTCACCATTCACGTCGTCGAAGTGAGGGTAGATAACAAAAATCAGGAGGCTAGATTTCAACTACCCTTTAAGCAAGGACACGTGTATTTATTTACTAAAATATATAAGTAGCGTATCAGTTGTTTAATATTTATAATGCAAGCGCTTTAATGATACGACACAAGATGACGCTTTGTTTTGTCACTGCATATTTCTCTATTTTTTCATCTGTATTTTACCGACCGTCCCGCGCGTTGAGGCTCGCATGTTATACGGGATACTACTGTCGTCCCAGTCGGTTTTTCTATTTACCTCACCGAAAGAGAGGGTAGATTACAAAAATCAGGAGGCGAGATTTTAATTACTATTATGCAAGGATCGAAGTCCAATCAGAATCAGTTATACAGTAACCTTAATACAAGCGTTCTGCTAATTACTTTGTGATTTTGTTATCTTCATGTGAATTGATCCAGTATTTAATCCATATTAATATTATAAATGCGAAAGTAACTCTGTCTGTCTGTCTGTCTGTTCCTCTTTCACGCCTAAACGGCTGAACGGATTTTGATGAAATTTGGTATGGTGATAGATGATAACCTAGAAATGGTCATAGGCTATAAATAATCACGCCATCGTTCTTAGGGGGTAGGCAGTAGGCAGATAACTAAATTGAGTTAGTGATTTTTTGTGCTTATCCGGTATCTATGAGAATCGGCCAACATCTACTTTTCATCCCCCTAAATGTTAGGGGTAGTCCACCCCTAAATTTTATTTTTTATTTTTTGACATTTTATTATTTTTATGGCAGAACAACGTTTGCCGGGTCAGCTAGTACAGTATATATTCAGTATATTGTTCCAGTATATGATACTGAAGAACTAATATCCTAAATACTATCTAATAAATATAAACTGATGTGCTCACGCACACACACTCACAACTACACATACACACATAAACACGTTACAGATGTACACGACGAGAAAGATGTGTAAACTTTTAAATATGTATGAGTGGGGGCATTGATTTCCGAAACAGGTTTATTATACCTAGCTCGGAAGTCTCTCTCTCTTTTCAAGTGCCTCTCCATCACTGAAGGTTGGCAAGGCTCCTTAAATCTCCTCTTGTCAAGTGCCAATCTGAACAGTTGCTCGACGGTTTTAATCCCTGTCCACTCCCTCATATTACGGAGCCAAGGCATCTAACGTCTACCTGGTTTTCGCTTTCCGGGCACATTCCCCATCACGATGGTCTGCAGAAGGGAATACCGATCATGCCGCAGTACATGTCCGAGGTAGGCAATCTTTCTCTGTTTGACTGTCCGGACAAGTTCTCGCTCGGAAGTCAGGGACTTCATTATATTTCTGTAATTTTTTTTGTTGAATAAAGGTTTATTCCCGCCCGAGTTGCTGGTTAAATAACAGATTTTTTTGTGAGATCCTATTTTTTTCTAAAATAAAAGTAACGTAGGTTACTCCTTGTTACATCAGCTATCTGCCTGTGAAAGTCCCGTTAAAATCGGTCCAGCCATTTCAGAGATTGGCCGAAATAAACAGACAGACAGACAAAAATTGTAAAAAATGTTGTTTTGGTAATCTAAATAATCATCTAAATGCACTTAATAAAAAAAATGCACTTAATAAATAATCATCTAAATGCACTTAATAAAAAATTAATTTAATATTACAAACAGACACTCCAGTTCTATATATTTGTTGTAAATTTAGTTGAGTTTTATAGATATTTACTTATTAACCGACTTCAAAAAAGGAGGAGGTTATCAATTCGTCTGTATTTTTTTTATGTTTGTTACCTCAAAACTTTCGACTGGATGAACCGATTTTGATGATTCTTTTTTTATATGAAAGCTGGTGCTTGCCGTGTGGTCCCATTTTAATTTGGTCCAGTTCTGACAATGGCATCCATGAGAAAACCATATAAGTCTTAAATTTGCATTAAGTATGTGCGCGACAAATGGACGAATAACAATATCACGCGAACCGATTTCGAAGATTCATTTTTTACTGGAAAGGATGTACTTCAAAGGTAGTTTGATGAGAGTTTGGTTAGGTTCTGATTATGGGATCCATGATAAAGTAACGGAACTCTTCAATTCTTAGGAGCAAATTAACGATACTCGGCCGAATCTTTTATAGGTTATCCGGATATTTGAGTCACCTACCGTAACGTCGTTATGGTCAAGTAATTTTCGTAGTCGAATATGATGATCAATGGAACTCCTCAACGGCTTACAGTAAGGGTGCGATCTGTGGCAGAATTTCTAATTGTCTGTAATCAAATTGTAATGCGCGTACGTTCGTTGCTGCATGCAACATGACGCAAGCGTTCTAATTACATTACTTAAGGTGGATTATGTGTGAAACGGTGGTAGAAACTTTTGCGGATTATAGATGAGCTTTATTACCATATAAAAGACTGGTGGTAGCGGAATGGCAAAGTAACCGACCTGCAACGCATGAGGTTGCGGGTTCGATTCCGGGTGCGGGGGTACCGATGTAAAAAAATCTGAGTGGACATGTTGCTCCTCCGTCACTTTAGATAGACGTTCGTGGATTAATCCGAGACGGTGGGCACGTTGCTCCTTTGTCTCATTAGTTAGACGATCGTGGATTAAGCCGAGACGATGGGCACATTGCTCCTCCGTTTCTTTGAATAGACGATCGTGTAATACGTTGAGTCAGGGGGCACGTTGCTCCTCCGTCTCATTCGATAGACGATCATTGACCAAGACGAGATGGTGACTAAGTTTTTCGATATTTGCCCTGTTCAAAACTTTTTTCATGTAAAGCCGAATTTTCGAAAGTCTATTGTTGCGTTCTTCGCAAGTCTCTTTTGTCCTCGAAGTAGATTTCCTCTGTTGAGATAGATGTTTCTCCCTGACTTCGTTTGTTTCATTTAAACGGCGCTGTCTCATATGAGCAGCACATTTAGTAGGTCTACCCATATTCACACAAATTAGTTAGTGTAAGTACTTCAGATTCACTAAAATTCAAAAAATAAACAAAAATTTTAACAAAAAGAAAAACCGCCTTCAAGGAAAAAAAAAACTATTCCAAAATAAATTAATATGCACTAAAAAGTAAAAAAATAATTGCATATTCTTCTATAACTTAATAATCAACTTACTTTTTCTACTCATCAATATGTAGGTACGATCTATATTACTATAATATAATGTAGTTACAATTATTGTCATTTTTGTAGTCGGTGTCAGCCAAGGAAACACTAAAATATACCTAGCAATAATAATACACAAGCACATCTCACTATAACTATGTATGTGGTTCCAAACCCACCTTGGCTGACACCGACTCCAAAAATAACAATAATTGTAACTGCTGAACCTCAGCAATAAAAAAAAATTTGTCGCCTTTTACGACAGGCCGATTCCAGCAGGAGTCGCTCTGCACTTTATTGCTGTTTGGACAGCAGACAGGCTGACAACTCGCTTAGAATTTAGCAGTTACCGTCGCCTATGGGTGTTTGCAACGCCAGTGGCATCGATAACACGCTACTGTGTCTCATAAGGGTACGCACGGAGAGAATATTCTTAAGATGGCGCTGCATATTACCCATTCTTTCTTCCGTCTTCCGAAGATGAATGCTAAATATTGAATTCAGTAAAAATAAATTAGTAATCGATCGAGCAAACTTCAAAGATGTTGGCTGATGTTGTAAATAGTCCATAAAACAAATTACTACCGACGCCATTGTTACGGTGACCGTGCGTTTGTTAATTTGGAAACTTTCCACTTGTACAGTTAAGGGAACGGACCCCTACTTGATCCGTTCACAGCAGTGGTGTAGCGTAGTAGGGGCGGCAGGGGCAGCCCGCCCCGGGCGGCACTTTTTAGGGGCGACAAAATTTCACAATAAATATTTGAACCATTTCATATTTTTATCGCAACTACAAATTCGGACCGATTGAAAAGAGCACGGAATTTTTTATTACTTACTCTGAAGAATTCGGGGAAATCCCTTTCTTTGAATGATATTTTGTAGCAACTGCTGGCAACACCGTCTATTCTGACTTGCGGGAATTCCCTATGGTTTATTTTGTGCTTGAAACGTTGCCCCCTACAACGTCACAAACACACAAACTTTACCACTTTATAATATTAGTATAAATATAGTATGCATTACATTGAAATACTGCCTACCGGCCGTCACCCACGCTACGCCACTGGTTCACGGGTCTTCAATATCACGCATAGTCACCGCGGAGACTGTGCACAGTTTTCGTCACGTAGTCAGTATTTTATAAATGAAATCTCGCGTTTCTTCGAGCTTTATTCAAAGAAGGCGCGTTTAGTTTTCACTTGCAACAATAGGTATGCACGCACTTTAGGCGTCACGCGGCAAGCACTGTTAATAAAGACGAATATGAGCCAAATTAATTGTTTTTACCTTTTAAAGGTGCAGGGGTTCCTGGCCTCCAATAGGTTTGTTGTTGTTGTTACACAAGCAAGAACTGCGTGTCACGGAGATAAATATGCTGCGGTGCATGTGTGGAGTCACGCGGAAGGACCGCGTTAGGAACTCCCGCATTCGCGGCGGTCTTCATGTCTGTGACATTGCTGATAAATTGCAGGAGTGTCGGCTCCGTTGGTACTGCCATGTTTTACGGCAACCGGATGCTTACGTGGGAAACAAATGTCTGGCCATGCCGCCACCGCCGAGCCCCGGCAGGAGGGGTAGACTCAAAAAGTGCTGGCTTGACGTCGTAAAGGGTGATATGCGTGCCAGTGGGCTCACTACCAGGGATGCTGAAGATCGCGCGAAGTGGAGTAGAAAAAGTCGGAAAGCAGACCCCGGGCACCGAAACGAAAGTTTGGGTTGCAACCGGGACATAACGCTGGGATGATGATGATGACTCATCATTATCCCAGCGTTATACCTCAGTATATTATACATTATGAGGAGGTTCCATACACAACAAGCAACAGCCTTGACCACCAACAGGAACCGCAGACTCGTTGCTGTTAGGAGACGATTTTTAGGACATTTCATAATTTTTTTTAAAAATAATTTGGTAATGTTATTATAAAAAATATAACCAAGGTATTGTAATAAATACAAGAAGTTAGTAAAATAAAGAAAATTACAATAATATATATAATTTTATTATTATTTAATATATCCTGCAACGTGGCCACCGTAGTCAGCACACGTCGTCCGCGCACATGGCCCTTCATCTGGCTCCGCTCACCGGATCTCGTCCATAAAATACAACAACCTGTTTAGTGTATAAATAGAATTAAACGTAGCTCTGTAGAAATTCGGGGGAATCGTAAACATTTCAATTGACGACCTCCGTGGCATTGCGGCTAACGCACGTCGACACGCTTGCGGAGGTCATGGGTCCGATTCCCGTCCAGCGTCTGAGTGTTTATATATGTATGTCTATTTTATATTATTTCATTTCTGAGATACAGCAGACAGGTTAAAGGCACCGTGAACAAGCTTAGGGACTTAGGGACAGGAACCTGGGCCACTAATGCCGGAACATAACACAATTTATTATGGCTCATACTTAAGACTAAAGGTGGTTGCCATCCAGATTAGCTTGGGGCCCTACCACGTAGCTAGGGTTGTTTTGTTGCCTTTTACAATATACCGATCCCGGGTGCAGGGGTTAGTATTCTTACTGCGCCCCTGCAAGGATAGGCTTACTATTAAGTCAGCAATAATCTCTGCGGAAATATATCCCGCGAAAATGATAGCTGGATTGCCTCGTCATCTAAGTAAGGGGAGTAATGGATTGATTTTGGATACGATTCCCCAATCTGTGTTTATCATTTGTATTTATTTACAAAATAATAGTATATAAGTAGTATGTATATTTATATAACAGTCTTAATACAATCCGTGTCCAATTTTTATCCGTGCAGGGGCGGAGAAAGAATACTAACCTCTGCGGGCCTCAAGCCCGTCTGGATGGCGACCACCTTTGGTCTTATGTCTGCCGCCATAATAACCTTGTGTTGTGTTCCGGCATTAGTGACCCAAGTTCCTGTATCCTTATGGGACAGCAGCGTGTTCGCGATGCCACTGGCATTGCAAACACCTAGGCGACGGTAACTGCTAAATTCTAAGCGCGCCGTCAGCCTGTCTGCTGTCCTACAGCAATAAAAAAATAATACAAGTGCGTTGTTTTTGAACATGATTTCCGTAAAATCTGTTCTTAATGAGCGCAAAATGCTAAATTTCAACTCAATTGTGTGTGTGGTGAACGTAATATCATACTAATATTATAAATGTGAAAGTTAGTTTGTTTGTTACGCTTTCACGCGAAAACTACTTAATCGATCATCTTGAAACTTTGTACACATATTCTTGGGGGTATTAGAAGTAACATAGCATACTTTTTATTGAAAAATTGTTTTTACGTAGATACCCTTTCTCATTTTTTTTCGATTTAATTTTGCCTGTTAATCATACGCTGGCTATGAGGCATACGCTGGGGAGCACGGGTTGAGGTACAACTCCAAAAAGAGTGAACTACTTGTATTTAGAGCTAAAACCCGTAAGCTCACCCGTGTTCCTCCCGTATGTCTAAACGGCGTTCCTCTTAGACTGGTTGACAGTGTTAAGTACCTGGGGCATATTGTGACATCCGACCTCCGAGATGACGACGACGTAGAGAGGGAACGTAGGGCGTTGGCGGTGCGGGCCAATATGCTCACTCGCAGGTTCGCTCGGTGCTCCAAGGAGGTTAAAATTACGCTATTTCGGGCCTACTGCCAATCGTTCTACTCGGCTGGCTTGTGGGTGAGCTTTACGCGGCGGACTGTCAACGCTCTGCGTGTGCAGTACAACAATACTTTCAGAATGCTGTTGGGGTTGTCGCGGCGCTGCAGCGCGTCCGGGATGTTTGCCGAGGCGCGAACAGATGGTTTCAAGGCCATCATACGCAAGAAGACCGTCTCCCTACTGCAGCGCCTGCGGGCCAGCACCAACGGCCTTCTGAAAGCCATTGCTGCCAGGTTTGACTGCCCCATCCTAAATCACTGGGTAGGGGTAGTAATTGGAAAATTTTAATCTTATTATAAAATGTTACTAACAATACTAACATAATTGTAAGTGAAAAATTGTTACTAATCCATTAACAAACTATGGACTTTGTCCGAAATAAATGATTATTATTATAATCGCCCAGCGGAGCGGGCGTGATCAGCTAGTATTATTTATAAAGTTTAATCAGTATTTTATATTTAGTAATCAAAACCAAAACCACTAGATGGCGCCTGTGGTAATATTAGCTCACGCTAACTTTTCTTGGTCTTGGTCCTAATTGACGTTATAATATAATATCCTCCTTCCTGTAAGCCCCCCACCACGACAAGGTGATCCCCCGGGGATTATAAATTATTATTATTATAAAATCCGTTCTTAGTGAATGTCCACATCGCAAAATGAGTAAATATGCTACAATTCAAGTCAATCGGTTTATAGAGGTTTCGTCACGAGTGATATTTCGCTTAAATACCTTTATATTCCACTAATAACTTATGGATAAAAAAAATGTCTGAAATAAATGATTATTATTATTATTATATAAAATAAATGTCATCATCATCTTAGCGATTAATCCCAATTACAACTCAGAGTACTGCTTCGGTGCCCGGGGTCCGCTTTTCGACTTTCTTATTCACTTCGCACGGTCTTCGTCATCCCTGGTAGTGAGTCCATTGGCACGCATGTTATGTCTATCTCTTCTGCCAGACATTTGTTCGTGGTCATACCAGTGAAGGCGACACGTTCAATTTATCCGCAATATCACGGAGATGACTGCCGCGAATGCGGGAGATTCAACGCGGTCCTTCCGCATTACTCCACACTGTAGCATATTCACCTCCATGACAGGCAGTTTCAGCTTGTGCTGCTCTAGCATGGCCACGTTTTATGTCATATGGCGAAAATAACTGCCTAAGCGGCACATGCCAGGTTAGTTTAGGTTACCTTCAGATGTTCATAAAACTATTTGAAGAATTAAAAAGAAATAAAATAATAAAATAATATTTCAATATCACTTTATTTGGTATTTGTTCTTTGGTATTTATAATTTATGTATAGTACCTTTAAAATTAAATAATATATTACAATACAAAAGTCTAATTTCCCCGATCAATACTGACGTGAAGTTAGCAACAATTTCAATGTTTCACGTATATATTAATTATATATACATCTTGAAAACTAATCATAGTCGTAATGGTAGATGAGAAAAGAGCCAGAGGGCGATCCTCGACTAGATGGTCAGACCAAATATAAGAAAAGAGTGCTACAAGGTTTCAGGATGTAGTGTAGATGGCGATGGACTGGAACCGCTGGATTAGATTTCGTTCCTTCTCGTGTGACCTCATTATGTCTTGTACGGATCACGATCGTCAGTCATGAAGTACCGAGCAGAGGTATTTAAATATTATAAATTTCTTGTGAAGGATAAAGTTTATATGATTAGATGACGCCACTGTAAAACGATGTAACATGAAGTTAGCGATTTGTAAACAGTTCAGTACGAGCAATGAAATTGTTAATTAATTTATTATTTTTTAATTATATAAATGAATATTCTTTATTTTGTAGAATAATACACAAAATATATACAATATTGGATAAAAAAACATTAAAGATTGTACAAATGGCGGCCTTATCGCTAGAAGCGATTTCTTCCAGGTAACCTTAGGATGGATTAGAGTTCAAGAAGGCTGTAAGTGGAGTAGCGATGTACATTCATTTCTTACGAATACATATATACAAACAATACATACAATAAATACATACATACAGTACATAAATAGTATATAATAAGTAAACATATAATATATGAAGTAATTTAAACAACCTGTCAATTCTATTACATGGAAACAAATATTTAAATACAAAAAAGAGGCAAAGGAAAACAAAATATATAAAATATGCTTACAAATAGCTTTTCAAATAGTATTCTTTTAAAGTCTTAAAGATCTCCGGGTATCAGCTGGCACAGAATTCTAAAGACAAGTGGCCTGAACAGTAAATAGAACTTAGCCTGCGAGAGAACGAGATAGAATACAAATATATAATGTTTTCGATAATCTTCGTCTCTTTGTTCGGACTTCCTTGTTACCTATTTTTCTGAAGGTATTCTACTTTAACTACAGTGGCGTCATCTATTTGTACACTTTGATACAATCTTTATACATCTAGATATTTGTCTTATCTATATAAATATAATAAAATGATAGAGATATGCAGTTATTCGCGCATCACAGCAAAGCTACTGGATAGATTTTAAGTTTTCTAAGTTTTATTTCTTACTTGGCTCTTACCTAAAAAATGTGATATCTTCATATATACAAATAAATAAAATTGGAGGGTCTACAAACAACATTTTTTACAATTTTTGTCTGTCTGTTTGTTCTGGCTAATCTCTGAAACGGCTGCACCGATTTTGACGGGACTTTCACTGGCAGATAGCTGATGTATCAAGGAGTAACATAGGCTATGTTTATTTTAGAAAAATAAAATAATTTTGTTAAAAATGATAAGTTTCGGAAATTGTATAGTCCAATTTAAGTTGACCGCAGATTTATATCATCAATCATATGAAATAGGGTTCAGCTTAGGCTGGTCTTAGTAGGTTGAATATCCAATTTAAGTTGATCTCATATATCCAAAAAAATGCTGCCCTAAGTCACTATTCCACGCGGACGGAGTCGCGGGCACAGCTAGTTTAATATAAAGTTATTAAAGTTTTAAGAAACAACGATGTTTATATGCACTATGTTCAGTGATGTGTTTTATTACGCAGAAGTGGGGTAGGCGGTGTAGCATGTTTAGGAGGGGGGAAGTCTCTACCTCTGCCTCATGACGAAAACTTGTTAATATATCAAGCAACACGAACGAAGTCGCGGGTATCAGCTAATTTTATAATAATAAAAATTATTAAATTCTTCTAAGTCTGCAGATTTTGCTCGCTTTTGAGCTCCAACGCCCATACGTGTTGCGGCCATCCGGTTCTTCCCTTACTTCTCTTCTCTACTGAGTTTTGCTGAAACAAGGAAATAAAAATAGATTAATATACTGTTAATACAGCACCATCAAGCCCTGAAGTAAAAATTTTTCATTCATTTATTTATTATTATTTTTATATCTGAAAGAAGATGTAGTGACAAAAATTGAGAAAGGTATGCTGAGATGGTTTGGCCATGTTGAGAGAATGAATGAAGAACGATTGACGAAAAAAGTGTATAAGGCGAGTATTGGAAGGGGTAGACCTAGGCGGACGTTTCAAAACCAGATCAGGGACATCTTGAAAAAAGGCCAGGTCAAGAGTACCCTAAACCGAAGGGCATGTATGAAGGGAATAATGAAAGGTGTGTGTGTGTGTGTCTGTGTGTGTGTGTGTGTCTGTGTGTGTCTGTGTGTGTGTGTCTGTGTGTGTCTGTGTGTGTGTGTGTGTCTGTGTGTGTGTGTGTGTGTGTGTGTCTGTCTGTCTGTCTGTGTGCGTGTGCGTGTGCGTGTGTGTGTGTGTGTGTGTGTGTGTGTGTGTGGCCGCCCTTACACTTGTAAGTTTTACTCACGTAACCAGCTTACATAATGAACTTAGGATAACTTTGCAAATGTAAACACTCGTTGTAAGTAGCTTATCGTAATTTTTTACTACTTGTGTAAGTTTATTGCGACAAGTCTAAACATGTTCGAGTTTGCTTACGGAATCGTCTCACAACTTATCGAAGCAAATTGATAAGTTGAGAACTTACAAATTCATTTGCAGCAAGAATGGCCTCAAAAAACTGGTCACCATCTGAGGTGGAAAATTTAATTACTGCTTTTGAATCATTTCCCATACTATGGGACTACAAAAATAAAAAGTACTAAAACCGCGTGAAAACAAATTTACTCTTTAATGAACTAAGACATGGCCATGGAGAGAATAAATGAAGAACGATTGACGTAAAAAATTTAAAAGGCGAGTGTGAATGAAAGTATTGGAAGGGATAGACCTAAGCGGACGTTTCAAGAATAAATCAGGGACGTCTTGAAAAAAAGGCCAGGTCAAGAGTAGGTACCCTAAACCGAAGAGCATGTATGAAAGGAATAATGAAAGTGGACGAAGCGAAACAAGTATGTAAGGATCGTAGCAAGTGGAAAGAAGTGGTCTCTGCCTACCCCTACGGGAAAGAGGCGTGATTATATGTATATACGTTTATTTATTCATAGGTTTTTAGGGATGATTGGAATAATTTTTTGATGTGATGTAAGTATTCAGTTCTATGAGACATAAAATCATTTGTGACTTCTATTAGATGTTTTTTATCAATTATTATTAAATAAGACTTCTATCCGTGTAGGGGCGGAGAATAAATACTAAACTCTGTGGCCGGGGTCGGCCTGTGGTAAAAGGCGACAAAACAACTAACTAGGTAGGGCCTCAAGCCCGTCTGGATGGCGACCACCTTTGTACTTAAGTATGCCGCCATAATAACCCTGTGTTACGTTGCGGCATTAGTGACCCAAGTTCCTGTATCCTTATGGGACAGCAGCGTATTCGCGATGCTACTGGCGTTGCAAACATCAATAGGCGACGGTAACTGCTAAATTCTAAGTGGGCTGTTAGCCTGTCTGTTGTCCTACAGCAACAAAAAAAGATAACTTTTATTTGGCCAAGAGAGAGGTGCGCGTGGGTGTTCCGCGCTCCCAGCTCACCCTATAAGAGAAAGAAGATGTCGGGGCTTGTCAATCGCTTTGAAAAGGCCCGCGAAAGCGGGTCGGCGCCTGTCGGGGTCGCGGCCTGACTAATCCGTCACGTTCCGCGGCTTTAGAACTAAAGGCGTTTGAAGGTGTTCAAACGCCCCCCGGCCTAGAGAAGCCTCCACTACTCCGCCGCCCGTTCTCAAGCGGCGGGGTGTGCGTCATGCATTACCGCTAAAAGAAAAACTAATATATAAATGAATTATTGTCCATTTTGACAAGTGGGCGGCCATTTGTAAAATTTCTATCGGGGCGGAGAAATAATACTGACCTCTGCGGCCGGGGTCCGCGTGTCGTAAAAGGCGATAAAACAACTAGCTACGTGGTAGGGCCCCAAGCCTGTCTGGATAGCGACCACCTTTGGTCTTAAGTATGCCACCATAATAATCTTGTGTTGTGTTCCGGCATTAGTGACCCAAGTTCCTGTACCCTTATGGTAGACGACGGTAACTGTTAAATTCTAAGCGGGCCGTCAGCCTATCTGATGTCCTACAGCAATAAAAAAAAGAATTTCGCGCGCTAAACACGGTATTTTTTGATGTTTACATCTTCACCTGTGTCTGTTTTGAATCTGGAACAAAGTTAAATTTGTTTTGTTTATTTTATCTGTTAAAAATATTAACAGAGTATGTTAACAGGTGCACGGGAAGTCGACTTTTTATGTATACCAGTACTTGCTAACCCGGCAAACATTGTTCCGCCTTAAATACGAAAAGTAAACTTCGAATAGGATTGCCATTCTTAGCGTTCCGTTCCATTCCGTTATTAATATTTATTGCGTATGTTAAATTTCAAGTCAGTCGTCGGGTGTATAGTTTTCGAGATCTCGTGATTATTGCGTGGTATTTCGCTAATTTTAAAAAAATATTTTGTAGTGGACCGAATGGTGAATCTAAATTATTCTCGAATCGGTCTAGCACATGCACAATATATATATACATACATACATACATATATATACCTAGTCAGGTCATAAGTATTGTCACACAGTAAAAACTTTTCTTTTAGAATGCTGGCCACAAAAAAGTTTATTGATTTCGAATTTCGAATTGTTCATGAAAATAAAAAAGATATACTTTTAGAATTTTACTCATTTTTAAATATGGAGTGGACGCTTAAAGAAGACCGTGTTGCAGTTATTGCGTTGCATCGTTTCAGTTACGCGCCAATTCAAATTTTTAACATACTGAAAAATTTGAATATAACCAAAAGATTCGTTTATCGTACCATCAAACGATACAATGAAGACTCTAGTGTAGATGACAGGTCAAGAAGTGGTCGCCCTCGGTCTGTTAGGACTCCAGCAGTGATAAAAGCTGTGAAGGCACGAATTCAAAGAAATCCCAAACGTAAGCAGAAACTGTTGGCCCTCCAGATGGGGTTAAGCAGAACCACGGTGAAAAGGGTGTTAAATGAAGACTTAGGGCTTCGGGCATATCGAAGAAAAACAGGACATCGTTTGAATGCTCGTCTAATGGACCTGAGACTGAAGAGATGCCGCGCTTTGTTGAAGCGGTACGCGGGAAAAAAATATCGGGAAATTCTTGAAAATTTTTGGAAATTTTTGGATGAAAAAATGTTTACCGTAGAAGAGAGCTACAACAAACAAAATGATAAGGTGTACGCACACAGTAGTGAAGAAGCGAGCAACCGTATTCCGCGTGTCCAACGAGGTCATTTTCCATCCTCGCTCATGGTATGGTTGGGAGTTTCTTATTGGGGCTTAACAGAGGTACATTTTTGTGAGAAAGGTGTAAAAACGAATGCTGTTGTGTATCAAAATACAGTCCTGACGAACCTTGTGGAACCTGTTTCTCATACCATGTACAGGCACTGGGTATTCCAACAAGATTCGGCGCTAGCTCATAGAGCGAAGAGCACACAAGACTGGCTGGCGGCGCGTGAAATCGACTTCATCCGGCACGAAGTCTGGCCCTCCTCCAGTCCAAATTTGAATCCGTTAGATTACAAGATATGGCAACACTTGGAGGAAAAGGCGTGCTCAAAGCCTCATCCCAATTTGGAGTCACTCAAGACATCCTTGATTAAGGCAGCCGCCGATATTGACATGGACCTCGTTCGTGCTGCGATAGACGACTGGCCGCGCAGATTGAAGGCCTGTATTCAAAATCACGGAGGTCATTTTGAATAAACTTTAATGTCATAAGAATCTATGTTTTGTTAAGTTCATTTTGGTATATGAATGGTTACATAATGAATAAACTTGTTACAATTATTTTACATTAAACATGTGACAGAATTTATGACCTGACTAGGTATATATATATATATATATATATATATATATATATATATATATATATAATACTAGCTGTCCACGCGACTCCGGCCGCGTGGAATAGTGACTGGGCAGCATTTTTTGTGGATATATCTTATGGGTTATTTTGGATTACAAACCCTATAAACCTTAAAATATAAATAAATGAAATATGCAAATAGTCAGTGTTATCAACTACGCCACGCGCCTCCGGAATTCGTGCGTTCGAACTTATATAGTCCAGCCTAAGCTAAACCTTATTTCATATGATTGATGATATAAATCTGAGGTCAACTTAAATTGGATTTAAAAATTCCAAAACTGATCATTTTTAACTAAAACTATTTTTTTTTCTAAAATAAAAGTAGCCTAAGTTACTCCTTGTTACATCAGCTATCTGCCAATGAAAGGCCCGTCAAAATCGGTCCAGCCATTTCAGAGATTAGCCGGAACAAACAGACAGACAAAAATTGTAAAAATGTTGTTTATCGTATAGAAAATGTATTAATTTAATTACAATAAATGCATAATAATGTGTAAATATTATTTATTGACTATTTATATTATTTATTTAATTAAATCATATTTAAATAATCAAGTAATAAACATGTTTTTATGGGATCTTGAAGGCCAAGTGGCGTCATAAATATAAAAAGTATATATATATATATATATATATATATATATATATATATATATATATATATATATATATATATATATATATATATATATATATATATATATATATGTGTGTGTGTGTGTGTATGTATTATTGCTGTAGGACAGCAGACAGGTTGACGGCCCATTTAGAGTTTAGCAGTTACCGTCGCCTATGGTTGTTTGCAACATCCGTGGCATTTCAAACACGCTGTCCCATAAGAGTACAGGAACTTGGGTCACTAATGCCGGAACACAACACAAAGTTAATAACTTTGCCGCCGTATATGGCGGAATACATAAGGCCAAAGGTGGTAGCCATCCAGACGGGCTTGGGGCGCTACCACGTAGAAAATATGAAAGTGTATGATGATTATATATCTGTGACCGTAAATAGGTATTTAAACTTTAAGTACCTACTAGGTAGCTCAGTATTAATTTTTCTTTTTATATAACGCATTAGATTCTTCTCACCCTGGCGGTTAACCTAATCTAAATTATTCCCGGTATTAATTCAATAATACATTTATTATCTTGGTCTGGCCGGGCCATGTGGTGCACTCCAATTACGTCGACTGTAGTTTAAGTGAAACGCTTCAGGCGTTTTATCAAATCGCTTTTTTGAAATGCTAGTGGAATTTGAAATATGTTATGTTAATTTTCTGTTTCTTGAAATAAATATAATAGATGTGGAAAAACTTGTTTTTACTGCTTGTTGGTACCTCAAAAGAAAAATTAATAATTGTTATGAGAATTCAGACGGCTATAGTCTCAAAATTTGCGTCATGGATAATAATTAACTGATATATTTATCTTTTGTAAATTGTTAGATCTTTATATATATAATACTTTGTGCTGATCTTGACGAAATTTGTTGTGTGAACACACAGAAAAACGTGAACTCGAGAGTGATACAATTCGGTCCACTACAAAATATTTTTATAAGGGAGAACAACGTTTACCAGGTCAGCTAGTATGTACCTAGTCAGGTCATAAATTCTGTCACATGTTTAATGTAAAATAATTGTAACAAGTTTATTAATTATGTAACCATTCATATACCAAAATGAACTTAACAAAACATAGATTCTTATGACATTAAAGTTTATTCAAAATAACCTCCGTGATTTTGAATACAAGCCTTCAATCTGCGCGGCCAGTTGTCTATCGCAGCACGAACGAGGTCCATGTCAATATCGGCGGCTGCCTTAATCAAGGATGTCTTGAGTGACTCCAAATTGGGATGAGGCTTTGAGCACGCCTTTTCCTCCAAGTGTTCTTAATGAGCGCAAAATGCTAAATTTCAACTCAATTGTGTGTGTGGTGAACGTAATATCATACTAATATTATAAATGTGAAAGTTAGTTTGTTTGTTACGCTTTCACGCGAAAACTACTTAATCGATCATCTTGAAACTTTGTACACATATTCTTGGGGGTATTAGAAGTAACATAGCATACTTTTTATTGAAAAATTGTTTTTACGTAGATACCCTTTCTCATTTTTTTTCGATTTAATTTTGCCTGTTAATCATACGCTGGCTATGAGGCATACGCTGGGGAGCACGGGTTGAGGTACAACTCCAAAAAGAGTGAACTACTTGTATTTAGAGCTAAAACCCGTAAGCTCACCCGTGTTCCTCCCGTATGTCTAAACGGCGTTCCTCTTAGACTGGTTGACAGTGTTAAGTACCTGGGGCATATTGTGACATCCGACCTCCGAGATGACGACGACGTAGAGAGGGAACGTAGGGCGTTGGCGGTGCGGGCCAATATGCTCACTCGCAGGTTCGCTCGGTGCTCCAAGGAGGTTAAAATTACGCTATTTCGGGCCTACTGCCAATCGTTCTACTCGGCTGGCTTGTGGGTGAGCTTTACGCGGCGGACTGTCAACGCTCTGCGTGTGCAGTACAACAATACTTTCAGAATGCTGTTGGGGTTGTCGCGGCGCTGCAGCGCGTCCGGGATGTTTGCCGAGGCGCGAACAGATGGTTTCAAGGCCATCATACGCAAGAAGACCGTCTCCCTACTGCAGCGCCTGCGGGCCAGCACCAACGGCCTTCTGAAAGCCATTGCTGCCAGGTTTGACTGCCCCATCCTAAATCACTGGGTAGGGGTAGTAATTGGAAAATTTTAATCTTATTATAAAATGTTACTAACAATACTAACATAATTGTAAGTGAAAAATTGTTACTAATCCATTAACAAACTATGGACTTTGTCCGAAATAAATGATTATTATTATAATCGCCCAGCGGAGCGGGCGTGATCAGCTAGTATTATTTATAAAGTTTAATCAGTATTTTATATTTAGTAATCAAAACCAAAACCACTAGATGGCGCCTGTGGTAATATTAGCTCACGCTAACTTTTCTTGGTCTTGGTCCTAATTGACGTTATAATATAATATCCTCCTTCCTGTAAGCCCCCCACCACGACAAGGTGATCCCCCGGGGATTATAAATTATTATTATTATAAAATCCGTTCTTAGTGAATGTCCACATCGCAAAATGAGTAAATATGCTACAATTCAAGTCAATCGGTTTATAGAGGTTTCGTCACGAGTGATATTTCGCTTAAATACCTTTATATTCCACTAATAACTTATGGATAAAAAAAATGTCTGAAATAAATGATTATTATTATTATTATATAAAATAAATGTCATCATCATCTTAGCGATTAATCCCAATTACAACTCAGAGTACTGCTTCGGTGCCCGGGGTCCGCTTTTCGACTTTCTTATTCACTTCGCACGGTCTTCGTCATCCCTGGTAGTGAGTCCATTGGCACGCATGTTATGTCTATCTCTTCTGCCAGACATTTGTTCGTGGTCATACCAGTGAAGGCGACACGTTCAATTTATCCGCAATATCACGGAGATGACTGCCGCGAATGCGGGAGATTCAACGCGGTCCTTCCGCATTACTCCACACTGTAGCATATTCACCTCCATGACAGGCAGTTTCAGCTTGTGCTGCTCTAGCATGGCCACGTTTTATGTCATATGGCGAAAATAACTGCCTAAGCGGCACATGCCAGGTTAGTTTAGGTTACCTTCAGATGTTCATAAAACTATTTGAAGAATTAAAAAGAAATAAAATAATAAAATAATATTTCAATATCACTTTATTTGGTATTTGTTCTTTGGTATTTATAATTTATGTATAGTACCTTTAAAATTAAATAATATATTACAATACAAAAGTCTAATTTCCCCGATCAATACTGACGTGAAGTTAGCAACAATTTCAATGTTTCACGTATATATTAATTATATATACATCTTGAAAACTAATCATAGTCGTAATGGTAGATGAGAAAAGAGCCAGAGGGCGATCCTCGACTAGATGGTCAGACCAAATATAAGAAAAGAGTGCTACAAGGTTTCAGGATGTAGTGTAGATGGCGATGGACTGGAACCGCTGGATTAGATTTCGTTCCTTCTCGTGTGACCTCATTATGTCTTGTACGGATCACGATCGTCAGTCATGAAGTACCGAGCAGAGGTATTTAAATATTATAAATTTCTTGTGAAGGATAAAGTTTATATGATTAGATGACGCCACTGTAAAACGATGTAACATGAAGTTAGCGATTTGTAAACAGTTCAGTACGAGCAATGAAATTGTTAATTAATTTATTATTTTTTAATTATATAAATGAATATTCTTTATTTTGTAGAATAATACACAAAATATATACAATATTGGATAAAAAAACATTAAAGATTGTACAAATGGCGGCCTTATCGCTAGAAGCGATTTCTTCCAGGTAACCTTAGGATGGATTAGAGTTCAAGAAGGCTGTAAGTGGAGTAGCGATGTACATTCATTTCTTACGAATACATATATACAAACAATACATACAATAAATACATACATACAGTACATAAATAGTATATAATAAGTAAACATATAATATATGAAGTAATTTAAACAACCTGTCAATTCTATTACATGGAAACAAATATTTAAATACAAAAAAGAGGCAAAGGAAAACAAAATATATAAAATATGCTTACAAATAGCTTTTCAAATAGTATTCTTTTAAAGTCTTAAAGATCTCCGGGTATCAGCTGGCACAGAATTCTAAAGACAAGTGGCCTGAACAGTAAATAGAACTTAGCCTGCGAGAGAACGAGATAGAATACAAATATATAATGTTTTCGATAATCTTCGTCTCTTTGTTCGGACTTCCTTGTTACCTATTTTTCTGAAGGTATTCTACTTTAACTACAGTGGCGTCATCTATTTGTACACTTTGATACAATCTTTATACATCTAGATATTTGTCTTATCTATATAAATATAATAAAATGATAGAGATATGCAGTTATTCGCGCATCACAGCAAAGCTACTGGATAGATTTTAAGTTTTCTAAGTTTTATTTCTTACTTGGCTCTTACCTAAAAAATGTGATATCTTCATATATACAAATAAATAAAATTGGAGGGTCTACAAACAACATTTTTTACAATTTTTGTCTGTCTGTTTGTTCTGGCTAATCTCTGAAACGGCTGCACCGATTTTGACGGGACTTTCACTGGCAGATAGCTGATGTATCAAGGAGTAACATAGGCTATGTTTATTTTAGAAAAATAAAATAATTTTGTTAAAAATGATAAGTTTCGGAAATTGTATAGTCCAATTTAAGTTGACCGCAGATTTATATCATCAATCATATGAAATAGGGTTCAGCTTAGGCTGGTCTTAGTAGGTTGAATATCCAATTTAAGTTGATCTCATATATCCAAAAAAATGCTGCCCTAAGTCACTATTCCACGCGGACGGAGTCGCGGGCACAGCTAGTTTAATATAAAGTTATTAAAGTTTTAAGAAACAACGATGTTTATATGCACTATGTTCAGTGATGTGTTTTATTACGCAGAAGTGGGGTAGGCGGTGTAGCATGTTTAGGAGGGGGGAAGTCTCTACCTCTGCCTCATGACGAAAACTTGTTAATATATCAAGCAACACGAACGAAGTCGCGGGTATCAGCTAATTTTATAATAATAAAAATTATTAAATTCTTCTAAGTCTGCAGATTTTGCTCGCTTTTGAGCTCCAACGCCCATACGTGTTGCGGCCATCCGGTTCTTCCCTTACTTCTCTTCTCTACTGAGTTTTGCTGAAACAAGGAAATAAAAATAGATTAATATACTGTTAATACAGCACCATCAAGCCCTGAAGTAAAAATTTTTCATTCATTTATTTATTATTATTTTTATATCTGAAAGAAGATGTAGTGACAAAAATTGAGAAAGGTATGCTGAGATGGTTTGGCCATGTTGAGAGAATGAATGAAGAACGATTGACGAAAAAAGTGTATAAGGCGAGTATTGGAAGGGGTAGACCTAGGCGGACGTTTCAAAACCAGATCAGGGACATCTTGAAAAAAGGCCAGGTCAAGAGTACCCTAAACCGAAGGGCATGTATGAAGGGAATAATGAAAGGTGTGTGTGTGTGTGTCTGTGTGTGTGTGTGTGTCTGTGTGTGTCTGTGTGTGTGTGTCTGTGTGTGTCTGTGTGTGTGTGTGTGTCTGTGTGTGTGTGTGTGTGTGTGTGTCTGTCTGTCTGTCTGTGTGCGTGTGCGTGTGCGTGTGTGTGTGTGTGTGTGTGTGTGTGTGTGTGGCCGCCCTTACACTTGTAAGTTTTACTCACGTAACCAGCTTACATAATGAACTTAGGATAACTTTGCAAATGTAAACACTCGTTGTAAGTAGCTTATCGTAATTTTTTACTACTTGTGTAAGTTTATTGCGACAAGTCTAAACATGTTCGAGTTTGCTTACGGAATCGTCTCACAACTTATCGAAGCAAATTGATAAGTTGAGAACTTACAAATTCATTTGCAGCAAGAATGGCCTCAAAAAACTGGTCACCATCTGAGGTGGAAAATTTAATTACTGCTTTTGAATCATTTCCCATACTATGGGACTACAAAAATAAAAAGTACTAAAACCGCGTGAAAACAAATTTACTCTTTAATGAACTAAGACATGGCCATGGAGAGAATAAATGAAGAACGATTGACGTAAAAAATTTAAAAGGCGAGTGTGAATGAAAGTATTGGAAGGGATAGACCTAAGCGGACGTTTCAAGAATAAATCAGGGACGTCTTGAAAAAAAGGCCAGGTCAAGAGTAGGTACCCTAAACCGAAGAGCATGTATGAAAGGAATAATGAAAGTGGACGAAGCGAAACAAGTATGTAAGGATCGTAGCAAGTGGAAAGAAGTGGTCTCTGCCTACCCCTACGGGAAAGAGGCGTGATTATATGTATATACGTTTATTTATTCATAGGTTTTTAGGGATGATTGGAATAATTTTTTGATGTGATGTAAGTATTCAGTTCTATGAGACATAAAATCATTTGTGACTTCTATTAGATGTTTTTTATCAATTATTATTAAATAAGACTTCTATCCGTGTAGGGGCGGAGAATAAATACTAAACTCTGTGGCCGGGGTCGGCCTGTGGTAAAAGGCGACAAAACAACTAACTAGGTAGGGCCTCAAGCCCGTCTGGATGGCGACCACCTTTGTACTTAAGTATGCCGCCATAATAACCCTGTGTTACGTTGCGGCATTAGTGACCCAAGTTCCTGTATCCTTATGGGACAGCAGCGTATTCGCGATGCTACTGGCGTTGCAAACATCAATAGGCGACGGTAACTGCTAAATTCTAAGTGGGCTGTTAGCCTGTCTGTTGTCCTACAGCAACAAAAAAAGATAACTTTTATTTGGCCAAGAGAGAGGTGCGCGTGGGTGTTCCGCGCTCCCAGCTCACCCTATAAGAGAAAGAAGATGTCGGGGCTTGTCAATCGCTTTGAAAAGGCCCGCGAAAGCGGGTCGGCGCCTGTCGGGGTCGCGGCCTGACTAATCCGTCACGTTCCGCGGCTTTAGAACTAAAGGCGTTTGAAGGTGTTCAAACGCCCCCCGGCCTAGAGAAGCCTCCACTACTCCGCCGCCCGTTCTCAAGCGGCGGGGTGTGCGTCATGCATTACCGCTAAAAGAAAAACTAATATATAAATGAATTATTGTCCATTTTGACAAGTGGGCGGCCATTTGTAAAATTTCTATCGGGGCGGAGAAATAATACTGACCTCTGCGGCCGGGGTCCGCGTGTCGTAAAAGGCGATAAAACAACTAGCTACGTGGTAGGGCCCCAAGCCTGTCTGGATAGCGACCACCTTTGGTCTTAAGTATGCCACCATAATAATCTTGTGTTGTGTTCCGGCATTAGTGACCCAAGTTCCTGTACCCTTATGGTAGACGACGGTAACTGTTAAATTCTAAGCGGGCCGTCAGCCTATCTGATGTCCTACAGCAATAAAAAAAAGAATTTCGCGCGCTAAACACGGTATTTTTTGATGTTTACATCTTCACCTGTGTCTGTTTTGAATCTGGAACAAAGTTAAATTTGTTTTGTTTATTTTATCTGTTAAAAATATTAACAGAGTATGTTAACAGGTGCACGGGAAGTCGACTTTTTATGTATACCAGTACTTGCTAACCCGGCAAACATTGTTCCGCCTTAAATACGAAAAGTAAACTTCGAATAGGATTGCCATTCTTAGCGTTCCGTTCCATTCCGTTATTAATATTTATTGCGTATGTTAAATTTCAAGTCAGTCGTCGGGTGTATAGTTTTCGAGATCTCGTGATTATTGCGTGGTATTTCGCTAATTTTAAAAAAATATTTTGTAGTGGACCGAATGGTGAATCTAAATTATTCTCGAATCGGTCTAGCACATGCACAATATATATATACATACATACATACATATATATACCTAGTCAGGTCATAAGTATTGTCACACAGTAAAAACTTTTCTTTTAGAATGCTGGCCACAAAAAAGTTTATTGATTTCGAATTTCGAATTGTTCATGAAAATAAAAAAGATATACTTTTAGAATTTTACTCATTTTTAAATATGGAGTGGACGCTTAAAGAAGACCGTGTTGCAGTTATTGCGTTGCATCGTTTCAGTTACGCGCCAATTCAAATTTTTAACATACTGAAAAATTTGAATATAACCAAAAGATTCGTTTATCGTACCATCAAACGATACAATGAAGACTCTAGTGTAGATGACAGGTCAAGAAGTGGTCGCCCTCGGTCTGTTAGGACTCCAGCAGTGATAAAAGCTGTGAAGGCACGAATTCAAAGAAATCCCAAACGTAAGCAGAAACTGTTGGCCCTCCAGATGGGGTTAAGCAGAACCACGGTGAAAAGGGTGTTAAATGAAGACTTAGGGCTTCGGGCATATCGAAGAAAAACAGGACATCGTTTGAATGCTCGTCTAATGGACCTGAGACTGAAGAGATGCCGCGCTTTGTTGAAGCGGTACGCGGGAAAAAAATATCGGGAAATTCTTGAAAATTTTTGGAAATTTTTGGATGAAAAAATGTTTACCGTAGAAGAGAGCTACAACAAACAAAATGATAAGGTGTACGCACACAGTAGTGAAGAAGCGAGCAACCGTATTCCGCGTGTCCAACGAGGTCATTTTCCATCCTCGCTCATGGTATGGTTGGGAGTTTCTTATTGGGGCTTAACAGAGGTACATTTTTGTGAGAAAGGTGTAAAAACGAATGCTGTTGTGTATCAAAATACAGTCCTGACGAACCTTGTGGAACCTGTTTCTCATACCATGTACAGGCACTGGGTATTCCAACAAGATTCGGCGCTAGCTCATAGAGCGAAGAGCACACAAGACTGGCTGGCGGCGCGTGAAATCGACTTCATCCGGCACGAAGTCTGGCCCTCCTCCAGTCCAAATTTGAATCCGTTAGATTACAAGATATGGCAACACTTGGAGGAAAAGGCGTGCTCAAAGCCTCATCCCAATTTGGAGTCACTCAAGACATCCTTGATTAAGGCAGCCGCCGATATTGACATGGACCTCGTTCGTGCTGCGATAGACGACTGGCCGCGCAGATTGAAGGCCTGTATTCAAAATCACGGAGGTCATTTTGAATAAACTTTAATGTCATAAGAATCTATGTTTTGTTAAGTTCATTTTGGTATATGAATGGTTACATAATGAATAAACTTGTTACAATTATTTTACATTAAACATGTGACAGAATTTATGACCTGACTAGGTATATATATATATATATATATATATATATATATATATATATATATATATATATATAATACTAGCTGTCCACGCGACTCCGGCCGCGTGGAATAGTGACTGGGCAGCATTTTTTGTGGATATATCTTATGGGTTATTTTGGATTACAAACCCTATAAACCTTAAAATATAAATAAATGAAATATGCAAATAGTCAGTGTTATCAACTACGCCACGCGCCTCCGGAATTCGTGCGTTCGAACTTATATAGTCCAGCCTAAGCTAAACCTTATTTCATATGATTGATGATATAAATCTGAGGTCAACTTAAATTGGATTTAAAAATTCCAAAACTGATCATTTTTAACTAAAACTATTTTTTTTTCTAAAATAAAAGTAGCCTAAGTTACTCCTTGTTACATCAGCTATCTGCCAATGAAAGGCCCGTCAAAATCGGTCCAGCCATTTCAGAGATTAGCCGGAACAAACAGACAGACAAAAATTGTAAAAATGTTGTTTATCGTATAGAAAATGTATTAATTTAATTACAATAAATGCATAATAATGTGTAAATATTATTTATTGACTATTTATATTATTTATTTAATTAAATCATATTTAAATAATCAAGTAATAAACATGTTTTTATGGGATCTTGAAGGCCAAGTGGCGTCATAAATATAAAAAGTATATATATATATATATATATATATATATATATATATATATATATATATATATATATATATATATATATATATATATATATATATATATATATATATATGTGTGTGTGTGTGTGTATGTATTATTGCTGTAGGACAGCAGACAGGTTGACGGCCCATTTAGAGTTTAGCAGTTACCGTCGCCTATGGTTGTTTGCAACATCCGTGGCATTTCAAACACGCTGTCCCATAAGAGTACAGGAACTTGGGTCACTAATGCCGGAACACAACACAAAGTTAATAACTTTGCCGCCGTATATGGCGGAATACATAAGGCCAAAGGTGGTAGCCATCCAGACGGGCTTGGGGCGCTACCACGTAGAAAATATGAAAGTGTATGATGATTATATATCTGTGACCGTAAATAGGTATTTAAACTTTAAGTACCTACTAGGTAGCTCAGTATTAATTTTTCTTTTTATATAACGCATTAGATTCTTCTCACCCTGGCGGTTAACCTAATCTAAATTATTCCCGGTATTAATTCAATAATACATTTATTATCTTGGTCTGGCCGGGCCATGTGGTGCACTCCAATTACGTCGACTGTAGTTTAAGTGAAACGCTTCAGGCGTTTTATCAAATCGCTTTTTTGAAATGCTAGTGGAATTTGAAATATGTTATGTTAATTTTCTGTTTCTTGAAATAAATATAATAGATGTGGAAAAACTTGTTTTTACTGCTTGTTGGTACCTCAAAAGAAAAATTAATAATTGTTATGAGAATTCAGACGGCTATAGTCTCAAAATTTGCGTCATGGATAATAATTAACTGATATATTTATCTTTTGTAAATTGTTAGATCTTTATATATATAATACTTTGTGCTGATCTTGACGAAATTTGTTGTGTGAACACACAGAAAAACGTGAACTCGAGAGTGATACAATTCGGTCCACTACAAAATATTTTTATAAGGGAGAACAACGTTTACCAGGTCAGCTAGTATGTACCTAGTCAGGTCATAAATTCTGTCACATGTTTAATGTAAAATAATTGTAACAAGTTTATTAATTATGTAACCATTCATATACCAAAATGAACTTAACAAAACATAGATTCTTATGACATTAAAGTTTATTCAAAATAACCTCCGTGATTTTGAATACAAGCCTTCAATCTGCGCGGCCAGTTGTCTATCGCAGCACGAACGAGGTCCATGTCAATATCGGCGGCTGCCTTAATCAAGGATGTCTTGAGTGACTCCAAATTGGGATGAGGCTTTGAGCACGCCTTTTCCTCCAAGTGTTGCCATATCTTGTAATCTAACGGATTCAAATCTGGACTGGAGGAGGGCCAGTCTTCGTGCCGGATGAAGTCGATTTCACGCGCCGCCAGCCAGTCTTGTGTGCTCTTCGCTCTATGAGCTGGCGCCGAATCTTGTTGGAATACCCAATGCCTGTTATTGAACATGGTATGAGAAACAGGTTCCACAAGGTTCGTCAGGACTGTATTTTGATATACAACAGCATTCGTTTTTACACCTTTCTCACAAAAATGTACCTCTGTTAAGCCCCAATAAGAAACTCCCAACCATACCATGAGCGAGGATGGAAAATGACCTCGTTGGACACGCGGAATACGGTTGCTCGCTTCTTCACTACTGTGTGCGTACACCTTATCATTTTGTTTGTTGTAGCTCTCTTCTACGGTAAACATTTTTTCATCCGAAAAAAGAATTTCCCGATATTTTTTTCCCGCGTACCGCTTCAACAAAGCGCGGCATCTCTTCAGTCTCAGGTCCATTAGACGAGCATTCAAACGATGTCCTGTTTTTCTTCGATATGCCCGAAGCCCTAAGTCTTCATTTAACACCCTTTTCACCGTGGTTCTGCTTAACCCCATCTGAAGGGCCAACAGTTTCTGCTTACGTTTGAGATTTCTTTGAATTCGTGCCTTCACAGCTTTTATCACTGCTGGAGTCCTAACAGACCGAGGGCGACCACTTCTTGACCTGTCATCTACACTAGAGTCTTCATTGTATCGTTTGATGGTACGATAAACGAATCTTTTGGTAATATTCAAATTTTTCAGTATGTTAAAAATTTGAATTGGCGCGTAACCGCAACGATGCAATGCAATAACTGCAACACGGTCTTCTTTAAGCGTCCACTCCATATTTAAAAATGAGTAAAATTCTAAAAGTTATACATTTTTATTTTCATGAACAATTCGAAATTCTAATTCAATAAACTTTTTTGTGGCCAGCATTCTAAAAGAAAAGTTTTTACTGTGTGACAATACTTATGACCTGACTAGGTATATATTGTGAATCGAAAACTTTGTACCCATTTTTTACGAAAAATGTGCGGACGGAGGAGTATAAAATTTGGCACAGTTATAATTTATATGGAAGAGATTTTTTGCCTAAAAACCATTAGAAATACATTAAATTAGCTAAAATAAACATTACACACACTACTGCTCAAATGATACACAACATACACACATACATACCTTACTTACGATTTTGATTTTTTTACAAGAGTTTATGGTCTGGTAGAGACCATTAAAGTTAATTTTATAATAATTTCAATTCATAATATAAATTAGTAAATACTTTAATAATTAATTAATATATAAATAATAACATTATACAATTATTAAAAATACCTAGTCAGGTCATAAATTCTGTCACATGTTTAATGTACAATAATTGTAACAAGTTTATTAATTATGTAACCATTCATATACCAAAATGAACTTAACAAAACATAGATTCTTATGACATTAAAGTTTATTCAAAATGACCTCCGTGATTTTGAATACAGGCCTTCAATCTGCGCGGCCAGTCGTCTATCGCAGCACGAACGAGGTCCATGTCAATATCGGCGGCTGCCTTAATCAAGGATGTCTTGAGTGACTCCAAATTGGGATGAGGCTTTGAGCACGCCTTTTCCTCCAAGTTTTGCCATATCTTGTAATCTAACGGATTCAAATCTGGACTGGAGGAGGGCCAGTCTTCGTGCCGGATGAAGTCGATTTCACGCGCCGCCAGCCAGTCTTGTGTGCTCTTCGCTCTATGAGCTGGCGCCGAATCTTGTTGGAATACCCAGTGCCTGTTATTGAACATGGTATGAGAAACAGGTTCCACAAGGTTCGTCAGGACTGTATTTTGATACACAACAGCATTCGTTTTTACACCTTTCTCACAAAAATGTACCTCTGTTAAGCCCCAATAAGAAACTCCCAACCATACCATGAGCGAGGATGGAAAATGACCTCGTTGGACACGCGGAATACGGTTGCTCGCTTCTTCACTACTGTGTGCGTACACCTTATCATTTTGTTTGTTGTAGCTCTCTTCTACGGTAAACATTTTTTCATCCGAAAAAAGAATTTCCCGATATTTTTTTCCCGCGTACCGCTTCAACAAAGCGCGGCATCTCTTCAGTCTCAGGTCCATTAGACGAGCATTCAAACGATGTCCTGTTTTTCTTCGATATGCCCGAAGCCCTAAGTCTTCATTTAACACCCTTTTCACCGTGGTTCTGCTTAACCCCATCTGAAGGGCCAACAGTTTCTGCTTACGTTTGGGATTTCTTTGAATTCGTGCCTTCACAGCTTTTATCACTGCTGGAGTCCTAACAGACCGAGGGCGACCACTTCTTGACCTGTCATCTACACTAGAGTCTTCATTGTATCGTTTGATGGTACGATAAACGAATCTTTTGGTAATATTCAAATTTTTCAGTATGTTAAAAATTTGAATTGGCGCGTAACCGCAACGATGTAACGCAATAACTGCAACACGGTCTTCTTTAAGCGTCCACTCCATATTTAAAAATGAGTAAAATTCTAAAAGTTATACATTTTTATTTTCATGAACAATTCGAAATTCTAATTCAATAAACTTTTTTGTGGCCAGCATTCTAAAAGAAAAGTTTTTACTGTGTGACAATACTTATGACCTGACTAGGTATATATTTAATAAATGAACATTATCTATAGGTTTAAATAATTATATTCTCTTTGGTCTTAATAAATGTCAAAATTGACATTATTAAGGAACTTTGCGATGCAAAACATTTTGAAGTTTTACATTGTTGCTGTTCAAACCGATGTAGAAGAACGGCAAATTAACTGAGTAGCTATGATAAACCTTAAATTATAGAGGTTATAATAAAGTTCAAACTTAAAAATTAAATTAATTATGGTCAAATTTCGACTCCAGGGCGACCACTAGTTATCCATAAACATTCAAACTCGGGGTGTAGGAGGGACATGAAAGTACCTATGTCCCTTTCCCCCGGACGTCGGACACTAAAAGATTTTTCTGCTGCTGAGGGACAACAGACAAGCTGAGGCCCACTTAATAGTAAACAGCTACCGTCGCCTATAAATTGCGATGCCAGGGGCACCGCGAACACGCTGCTCTCCCATAGGGGTACAGGTTAGTCATTAATGTCGGAATACAACACAAGGTTATTATGGTCAGTATTCTTTCTCCACCCCTGCACGGATAAATAAATACTTTTATTACGTAAATAAATACATATTATACATAAAAACCCATAAGTGCGGCGGGAATCGAACCCGTGACCTCCGCAAGCGTACCGATGTGAACCGAATTACGCCACGAAAGTCTTTAGTTATTTGGAGCGTGATAGCGTGACTCCAAAATACTCGTAGTGAGAGTATACTCGTATGTCCAAGCCCGTTGAACCGTAATATTGTATCCCGTTGAAGCTTATAACTTAGCCCACACATCGCCACGCGTTGGAACCAGTGTTAACTAAACTGTTCTATTTCACAAAATACATCTTTTATTACTTATAAATATTGTTTTATTAATTTTCAAATTTAAAAATACATTTCGCACGATTAACCGTGCAGGGGCGGAGAAAGAATACTGACTTTTTTGTGCATATATCTTATGGTTTATTTTGGATTACAACCCTATAAACCTTAAAATATAAATAAATGAAATATGCAAATAGTGTTATCGAATGCAACTACGCCACGTGCCTCCGGAATTTGTGCGTTCGAACTTATATAGTCCAGCCTAAGCTAAATCTTATTTCATATGATTGATGATATAAATCTGAGGTCAACTTAAATTGGATTTTAAAATTCCAAAACTGATCATTTTTAACTAAAACTATTTTTTTTCTAAAATAAAAGTAACCTAAGTTACTCCTTGTTACATCAGCTATCTGCCAGTGAAAGTCCTGTCAAAAGCGGTTCAGCCGTTTCATAGATTAGCCGGAACAAACAGACAGACAAAAATTGTAAAAAATGTTGTTTTGGTATATGTACCGTGTAATATATCTAAATGCACTCAGTACAAAACGGTTATTTTAATATTACAAACAGACCCTCCAATTATATTTATTTGTATAAATGTATAGATAAGGGCAGGAAGGAATATTGTATACTGTATAATTTGTCGTAGTATTAAATATATGGTATCGCTTGCGAGGCCACTTGAATCTTGCTTCTCATGGAACTTATCTCATAACATGTGGTAATGCATTCGGCCTCGCCAGGCGCCGTTTCAAGTGCATTAGGCTGCAACTCGATTGTGCGTTCTTTAATTCTTTGTCTATAAGCACAATGGTGTGAATTTATGATTTTTATTGTGCTGTTGTTGCTGTAAATTGAGCTGGTAATCGTGGTCTTCTTCGTGTTCATGTGAGCGTCTATATCGTGAAATTAACTATGCTCAATTTCAAGTCAAGGGTGCATAGGTTTTTTTTGTTGCTGTAGGACAGCAGACAGGCTGACGGTCCGCTTAGAATTTAGCAGTTACCGTCGCCTATAGGTGCTTGCAACGCCAGCGGCATCGCGAACACGCTGTTGTCCCATAAAGGTACAGGAACTTAGGTCACTACAGCCGGAACACAACACAAAGTTATTATAGCGGTATACTTAAGACCAAAGGTGGTCGCCACGCCCCGGCCGCAGAGGTCAGTACCTATTCTTTTTCCGCCCCAGCACGGGTAATAAAAAAAGTATTCATAATACAAGCGTTCTGCTGCTTATCTTTATATATCTTATATCTTTAAACGAGCAATTTTTGTATATATATATATATACCTAGTCAGGTCATAAGTATTGTCACACAGTAAAAACTTTTCTTTTAGAATGCTGGCCACAAAAAAGTTTATTGAATTCGAATTTCGAATTGTTCATGAAAATAAAAATGTATAACTTTTAGAATTTTACTCATTTTTAAATATGGAGTGGACGCTTAAAGAAGATCGTGTTGCAGTTATTGCGTTGCATCGTTGCGGTTACGCGCCAATTCAAATTTTTAACATACTGAAAAATTTGAATATTACCAAAAGATTCGTTTATCGTACCATCAAACGATACAATGAAGACTCTAGTGTAGATGACAGGTCAAGAAGTGGTCGCCCTCGGTCTGTTAGGACTCCAGCAGTGATAAAAGCTGTGAAGGCACGAATTCAAAGAAATCCCAAACGTAAGCAGAAACTGTTGGCCCTTCAGATGGGGTTAAGCAGAACCACGGTGAAAAGGGTGTTAAATGAAGACTTAGGGCTTCGGGCATATCGAAGAAAAACAGGACATCGTTTGAATGCTCGTCTAATGGACCTGAGACTGAAGAGATGCCGCGCGAAAAAAATATCGGGGAATTCTTTTTTCGGATGAAAAAATGTTTACCGTAGAAGAGAGCTACAACAAACAAAATGATAAGGTGTACGCACACAGTAGTGAAGAAGCGAGCAACCGTATTCCGCGTGTCCAACGAGGTCATTTTCCATCCTCGCTCATGGTATGGTTGGGAGTTTCTTATTGGGGCTTAACAGAGGTACATTTTTGTGTGAAAGGTGTAAAAACATTGATTTAAATATACAAGATGAGTAGTTACCGCGTCAACGCGTAACCATTCAATATAAGTCCACAGACGTATGCCCGGCTTATTTCATTCAGTTACTTGTGTGCTGTCGTCCAAGTGTTAAGTCCTAAAAAATGGGTAAATGTGTGGTGAAAGAGTGTCTTTCGAGGACGGAAATACACAAAAAGGCATATTTCAACTCTCTGTGTAAAAACGAATGCTGTTGTGTATCAAAATACAGTCCTGACGAACCTTGTGGAACGTGTTTCTCATACCATGTTCAATAACAGGCACTGGGTATTCCAACAAGATTCGGCGCCAGCTCATAGAGCGAAGAGCACACAAGACTGGCTGGCGGCGCGTGAAATCGACTTCATCCGGCACGAAGACTGGCCCTCCTCCAGTCCAGATTTGAATCCGTTAGATTACAAGATATGGCAACACTTGGAGGAAAAGGCGTGTTCAAAGCCTCATCCCAATTTGGAGTCACTCAAGACATCCTTGATTAAGGCAGCCGCCGATATTGACATGGACCTCGTTCGTGCTGCGATAGAGGACTGGCCGCGCAGATTGAAGGCTTGTATTCAAAATCACGGAGGTCATTTTGAATAAACTTTAATGTCATAAGAATCTATGTTTTGTTAAGTTCATTTTGTTATATAAATGGTTACATAATGAATAAACTTGTTACAATTATTTTACATTAAACATGTGACAGAATTTATGACCTGACTAGGTATATATATATATATATATATATATATATATATATATATATATATATATATATATATATATATATATATATAATTGGAATCTCGGAATCGGCTCCAACAATTTTCATGAAATTTAGTATACGGGGGGTTTCGGGGGCGATAAATCGATCTAGCTAGGAATCATTTCTAGAAAATATCAAAAGGTGGCGTTTGAGTAGTCCCAATTTAAACTGAAAAATGACTCTTCCTGACATCTATCGGCGAATAATAATACTATTTTTTTTTTAAATTGCTTTAACAACACAACAACACTAAAGCTATTCCAGCAGATGGCGTTGTTAAATAACACGAAGTCAATGAGTGTTTGCTTTGAGGTTAGACTAAGCAAATCAATTGTTGATTTCCAAAAAACACAATTTATAAAAAAAAACCGAACAAAGCTCGGTCATCCGGATATTTTATTTAAATAAACACACAATGTGCGTGAGTGTGTGTGTGTGTTTTTAAAGCAAATTTTAACCGACATTAAAATGAAGACTCAAAAGCACATACGCTAGTGAAATCGCAAGCTGGTATTAAAAAAGTTACATATTAGTTACATTTTACATAAAAACAATTCGTTTCATTGACGTATGTAAAAAACATATTTTTTTCACGCCCATTAATTATATCTATACAAATAAATAAAATTCGAGTGTCTGTTTGTAATATTAAAATAATCGCTTTTTACTAAGTGCATTTGGGTATACACGGTACATATACCAAAACGACATTTTCTACAATTTTTGTCTGTCTATGTTTGTTCCGGCTAATCTCTGAAATGGCTGGATCGATTTTGACGGGATATTCACTGGCAGATAGCTGATGTAACAAGGAGTAAGGCTACTTTTAGTTTAGAAAAAAAATAATTTTAGTTAAAAATGTCAGATTCGGAAATTTTTAAAATTCTATTTAAGTTGACCTCAGATTTATATCATCAATCATATGAAATAGAGTTTAGCTTAGCCTGGACTTTGTAGGCTCGAGCGCACGTATTCCGGAGGCGCATGGCGTAACAGTTGCATTCGATAAAACTGACTATTTGCATATTTCATTTATTTATATTTTAGAGTTTATAGGGTTTGTAACCAAAATAAACCATAAGATGTACCCAAAAAATGTTGCCCAAAGTCACTATTCCACGCGGACGGACTCGCGGGCACAGCTAGTAATTAATAAAAGTAAATAGCAAATACTAATTATGATATATAAACACGTTGCGAATGGTTGCATTTAGTTCATTAGCAATGAAGCTCATAGTCGTTCTACTTATTGTGTCGGTAAGTCTTCTATCTATCTGTACACCAGGAAGACCTCAAAAAAAAACCTGGACGGCAACTACTGTCTAAATTTTATCCGTGCAGGGGCGGGGAAAGACTACTAACCTCTGCGGCCGGGGTCGGCCTGTCGTAAAAGGCGACAAAACAACCCTAGCTACGTGGTAGGGCCTCAAGCCCGCCTGGATGGCGACCACCTTTGGTCTTAAGTATGCCGCCATAATAACCTTGTGTTGTGTTCCGGCATTAGTGACTCAAGTTCCTGTACACTAGTTTGGGCTGCAACAGGGATTAAATGCTAAGATGATGATGATGACCAAATGTTAATTCAATTAAATTATAAATTTCTTTTCAGGCTTTCGTCGCCATCGAAACGTACCCTTGCTGTAAGTATAATAATTAAATTTTACTTCTTGAATTTTATTGATTGACAACGTCCACGTAACTGCTAACTTCGGGATACCTGTGGAGGTAAAGGGTTCAATTTCCGTCCCTTGAATATTTTTTATCTGAAATTCAGTAGACAGGCATATTGGTGGCTACCTTTGCTTATGAATTTCTGCAACACCAGAGGCATTGATAGCCAACCTCAAAAGAATGTAACTCTTTTTTTTTTAAAACCTCATCTCGTACGTCGAAGACAAATCCCGAAAACCTCAGTGTTTGTCTATAATTATTTATCTATCTAATTATCTATCTAGATAATAATAATAAATGCCTTTATTCAGTCAACAGAATTAACTTCATTGATTGATTGATTTAACTTAAACTAATCTTTTTATCCGTGCAGGGGTGGAAAAAGAATACTAACCTCTGCAGCCGGGGTCGGCCTGTCGTAAAAGGCGACAAAACAACACACTCTAGCTATGTGGTAGGGCTTCAAAGCCCGTCTGGATGGCGACCACCTTTGTTCTTAAGTATGCCGCCATAATAACCTTGTGTTTCAGCTATAATGACCTAAGTTCCTGTATCCTTCGGGACAGTAGCGTGTTCGCGATGCCACTGGCGTTGCAAACACCCATAGGCGACGGTAACTGCTAAATTCTAAGCGGGCCGTCAGCCTGTCTGCTGTCCTACAGCAATAAAAAAACACAATGTTTTTCTTTAAATTATCTATAAAAATATGTATTGTTAATTATTACTTATTTATCCTCGAATTATAAAATTATAAAGAAAGAAGAAATATTTTCTTATGTTATTTCTTTAAGAAACTTAGGTTCGAATGCGAACTATCTTAGAGTTAATATTGAGAGCTCAAATTTTCAGGGATGTTTTTATCAATTTGGAAACATTTGAGCCCCTTGGAGCAAAGAAATTCGAAAACACCTAAAGACCACCCTAATGAGTAAATGAATTAATGAATAAACTTCATTGTATTAATAAACTAGCTGTGCCCGCGACTCCGTCCGCGTGGAATAGTGACTTTGGGCAGTATTTTTTAGATATATATGGTTTATTTTGAATTACAAACCCAACCAACCAACCCAACCCTTTTTTTTTAACCGGGGGAAATCCTCATGGACTACCTCCGCCTGGGAAAAGGCGGAGGGGCGTGCCGGACTCTTACCGGCTAAAACCACCTCGGTGTCTCCTCACACGTGCGCGCGGGGCCGCGGGAATCCAAATTCTTCCGCAGCCCCACACTAGTGCTGGCCCGGTCTGTCCGGGCCTCGTCTTCTGCACTGGGTAATGAGGTGTTCAGCTACCCCGTGCATCGCCTCAGAGGCGCGCGCCGACACCCGCACGCGCCTCCGCCTCGGGTCCATCGAATAGGGGGTGGGAACTTCCCCAACCCTCGCCCCTGGACCCATCATGGGGGCTGGAAAAGGGCGTTGTCCGCCCTTCTCCTGCGCCCGGTGCGCCCTCTGCGGCCGGGGAATGGAGTCAAGATCTCCCTCTCCCGTTCCGCAGTTTCCTTCTGCGACATCACGTCCTCGAATAAGGACACCACCGCGTCCCACGACTCTGCGCTACTGACCATCCTCCGCACTACCGCCGGCAGCGACAGATCGCCTCCTACTTCATTAGTGAGGACACGGCGCTGCTCCTCCCAAGCTACACACTCGGCGAGCGTGTGTTGCGCCGTGTCCTCCCTGCAATGGACGCAGTGGTGGCACCGAGCGTCCGGCTCCCTGTCTATGCGGCACAGGTACTTTCCGAAGCAGTCGTGCCCCGACAGCACCTGCGTTATCCTAAACGACAGGGAGCCGTGTCTTCTCCCGAGCCAGTCGCCGAGTACTGACCGGATCGCCTCGACGATAGCGAGGCCGGCGGTAAGGCGCAGAAGCCTTTGTCGCCATTCCGCCACCAAGACCTGATCACCTGACGGAGCTCCTCTCGGACGTAACCAACCCAAGCCAACCCCACTTATAGGGTTTATAGTTGGGTTATCCCAACTATAAACCCTAAAATATAAATAAATGAAATATGCAAACAGTCAGTGTTATCGAATGCAACTGTTACGCCATGCGCCTCCGGAATACGTACGTTCGAACCTACAAAGTCCAGCCTAAGCTGAACCCTATTTCATATGATTGATGATATAAATCTGAGGTCAACTTGGAATATAAATACATATAAATACAAATTGGAATATAAAATTTCCGAAACTTATCATTTTTAATAATAACTATTTTTTTTTCGAAAATAAAAGTAGCTTAAGTTACTCCTTGTTACATCTGTTATCTGTCAGTGAAAATCCCGTCAAAATCGGTCCAGCCATTTCAGAGATTAGCCGAAACAAACAGACAGACAGACAGACACACAGACAAAAATTGTAAAAAATTTTGTTTTGGTATATGTACCGTGTATACATCCAAATGCACTTAGTAAAAGGTGGTTATTTTAATATTACAAACAGACACTCCAATTTTATTTATTTGTATAGATGTATAGATGAAAACAAACAAACGATTTAACTAAAAAAAGTTTCTAAGTAGTTTGTTAGTTGCCTAGTACCCATAACTGATATGCTACTTTGGGACTAGATGGCAGTATACTCGCATTTATTTTGTCGTCAAAGGTACTAATAATCTTTTTTTTTTTTCAGTACAATCCCCAGGATGTTTCTTATCGAAGTTAAAAATTCCCCATACTGGGTGTGATAGTCAAACGCGGCACAGAAGCAAATGTGAACATAAAGGTTCTGGCGACTCTGAGAGCGAGCAAGGAAACACAAAAAAGAGTAATTCTGCTGAAGAGTCTAAGTGTTGTGGATTGAAGAAGAGTCATAGTAGCTCTAGCAAACATTCTAGTGAAGATGATGCCAGTTCATCAACAAGTAACTTAAAAGAACGATCTGATGACTCTTTATCAGAGAAGGAGTCCAGTCAAATACAATCTTCTAAACAGAGGCCTGAAAGTTCTCAAGAATATTCTGCTAGTAAATTAGATTCTAATTCCCAAACAACAAAATCAAAAATCAGCTGTGTTACTTCGTCACTAAACTCAACCTCAAGTAGTCGTGGAAGCTCGTCTTCAGTAAGCAATTCTGATAATTCTGTTGATAAAACACAAGAATCAATAAGCGCACCTGCTAGCTCTGATAGCTCTGTTAGCTCTGCAAGCTCTGCTAGCTCTGCAAGCTCTGCTAGCTCTGCAAGCTCTGCTAGCGCTGCTAGCGCTGCTTGCGCTACTAGCTCTGCTAGCGCTGCTAGCTTTGCTAGCTCTACTAGCTCTGTTAGCAAGTAAGCTTTTTTTGGTCTCGGTGAAAAACCTTCTCTTGACGGAATCTTGATATGTGGAACTCCGGGAAAGATGTTCCGCCATCCAGCTACCCACTAAAAAACACCGCTGTTCTCCTATCGCCTGCGCCCGAGCCCACGGACATGTAGCCTGCCGATCTCGTGGCCCGGGCCGGCGCCGGCCCGCCCTTTGTGGTAAGGCGAGCCCTTTTAAAATGTTGGCGCCAGGGGGTCAGGGTTTCGTCCCCCCCGCGCTCTCCTGTATCAACTCTAGGAGTTGTGAATTGTATCGTCAAGCTATTAGATTATTATTTTCGGTTTATAAAGAAGTGTTTATGATCAAGGATTAAAGTTTATATTGGTCATTAACACTTCTTTACAAAAATTGTTCACCCAAAAAGTGCTCAACGCTCCTAAAGAAGTTTTCACTTCAAAAAAACTCAACTGTATTTCATTGTAATAAAATCGCAATTTGAAAAGATATGTATAAGTAATGCAATAATTTTTACAAATCATTTACAGTTATATTATAAAATAAACCTTAAGTTTTTATAAATAAGGTTGGTATCACTCAAGCAAAACTCCTGTCTTATGTCTTACGAATTCTTACGATCAGGACACGTGACCTGACGGGAGTTTAATATTTTTTATCCATCACAATAGAGTGCACAATGCCGCTAAAGAAGTTTTCACTTCGAAAAATATTGCGATATCTTCGTTTAATATAAAGTTATTAGTGTTGAGAATAAATATTGCGTTAACGGTTGAATTTATTTATCTGTTAATTGGTAATTGATATTTTTTTACCGATATTTTTATTGGTTGAAAATATCGGTAAATCTTTTCGTCGATTTAATTTTGCTACTGTTAAACTCATAGATATATTCTATGGTTAAACTCGAATGGTTGAGTTTCTTAACATTGTGCTTTATTTTGAGTGCCATAGAGCATACAATCGAATCATCAAAATTCAATATTTACATGATAAGTTGAAAACACCCGCAAGGCGGAAATAAATCTTATGTGTTCAGGAATAAAGTTGAAACTTGCATGTATATAATTTCCAATAATTACCTATGCGACTACATACAGTGTTTTTGTTAAACGGTATTTTTAACCGTTATGATTAATTTTATTTATCGAATAAAAGTGATAATTTTTTTACCGGTAAATTTATTGGTTAATGGTTATATTTGCCACCATTAGTTGAGAAACACGTGTTTTGTTGCCGCGGAGAAGTGGGGCAAGCGGTGTAGCGCGCATGCGCGCGAGAGGGGTCACCTGAGGTTCTAAGGTTTAATAAGTATTTATAATTTATACTATTGATTAAGTGTATTAAAGTTATTAAAATAAATGTGAAAATATATAAATAGTGATTTTATTGAACGTTTATTCATCCAATTTACAGTTATTACATTGGCATAAAAATAACAGCAAAAAAAAAACCATTAAGGTTAGAATGCCATCGAAACTTAATGGTGAACGCACACTTGTCCGAGCCGAACGCGCCGAACGAGTCGAACGAAACGAATTTTAGAATTCTGTATATGAATGATTCGGACGATACGACGCGGGCAAGTGTGCGAGGTTTCATGAGATTTCATATACAGAATTCTAAAATTCGTTTCGTTCGACTCGTTCGGCGCGTTCGGCTCGGACAAGTGTGCGTTCGCCATAAGTCTACGCAAGTTCAAACGAATCATTAAAATTAGGTTACAAATTCTCAAAAAGTATTTTTTTAAATTAAAATTAGGTTACAAATTCTCAAAAAGTGAGGTTTTAATATTATTTTGGGTTATATTATCTCTTATATTCTTTGGTAAAACATTTAATAATCTTGAAACTAAGTAAAATGGCTGAACAGGCGCCACAGTACCCTAACCTTCCGCCTGACGCACGTCCTCTCAGGGCACGGTTGCTGCGGGAGGTAAATCTGTGTTGTATCTGTTGGTGGGAGACTATGTCAGGGTGCCACCGTTGTGGCGCGGGCGACGAGGAGAACACGGTGGCCCAGATGGTTGCCCTCATTGTCCAAATAGGAAGTGACCTGTTGCTCCCGGCCTTGGTACTGGCCATGGTCGGAGGCCACCCTGGCTGGACCGCCGTGGCCTCTTTGTGTGTGACGGTCATATCCACAAAGGAGGTGGCGGAGTTCGAGCTGGCAAGTACATTCCCCTCTCGCCAACGCAGGCCACGTCATCGGAGCCGGAGGGCTTACAATGACCTCCGGCCGTCGTGAAATGGAGCCGCGGGCGGCCCATCGGGGGAGGCTTTGCCGCCCGCACTATTGACGCGAAGGTGAGGGCCGCTGCTGCACGAAATCCTGACCCATGGTGCCGCCCCGACACAGAGTGGGCTGGCGCTGGCCTGAGCCACGAGATCGGCCGGTCATTTATCCGTGAGTTCAGTTACAAGCGGTAAGAGAACAGCGGAGCTCTTTAGTATGTTCAATAGAAACTTATAAATCTAGGCTTTACCATTTCTCGCTTACCTCGACAATATCACCCGTATTAAATGCACTACAGTAGTCAATATATGTATGCACTACAGTTTCATTTTTTTTTATTGCTGTAGAACAGCAGACAGGCTGATGGCCCGCTTAGAATTTAGCAGTTACCGTCGCCTATGGGTGTTTGCAACGCCAGTGGCATCGCAAACACGCTGCTGTCCCATAAGGGTACAGGAACTTGGGTCACTAATGCCGGAACACAACACAAGGTTATTATGGCGGCATACTTAAGACCGAAGGTGGTCGCCATCCAGACGGGCTTGAGGCCCTACCACGTAGCTAGGGTGGGTTGTTTTGTCGGCTTTTACGACAGGCCGACCCCGGCCGCAGAGGTTAGTATTCTTTCTCCGCCCCTGCACGGATCATTTCTCATAAACTAAAAAAAAAATATTATGTTCCCTTTCCTTCAACCTCCTAAACCTACGTGGCTCGAAATATGCCTACTAGAAGTCGAAATAATTAACGAGTCGCTATAAACAATTTCAGTATCTTCTTTAACACGAAAAAATAAATTGGACCTCTGTATGTATTTCAAACATTTGCTATGATATAACTAAATTATATTATATGAAAACCGACTTATAGAATATACCGATAATATAGCTACCGATTCTGCAATACTCAATTGCTGTGTTAGGAAATGTAAGACTGACACAGCAATTGTAGCCAAATTATAGGATAAGACTAACATTAGATATAAGACATTATGTATTTACTAACCCCTATGAATTATGTGAATGATTTGAAATAAAAAGATTAATATTATTATAGCATTCTTTTTGGACGTTTCGAGATTCCTGTTCTCCAATAACTATGTTGTTATGAGGGCATAATTTTTCCTCGGAGGTCTTCTTGTTACTTGGGTTTAGTTTGCCGCGATAATCGAGCGTTGCGCTGATTGGCGGAGCTGCGCGTGACGTAGGTCAGCCATATTTCGGCCCCACATTCGCAACCACCGCCAGAAGACTTGTTTTTTTATTAATTTGTAGTAACGATATTTTTTATTCTTGAGCGTTGTTTAGAATATAAGTTTGCTTCCATTACAATATAGTACCTGGATGACCGAGCTTTGCTCAGTATTTTTTGACTTCGTGAAGTTAGATTGTTTATAAGCGTTTTTTCCAAGATCGTTTAGGCATTTTTAAGTGAACACGTGCATTAAGAAGTAAACAATTGATTTTCTTAGTCTATCCTCAAAGCAAACACTCATTGACTTCGTGTTACTTAACAACGCCGTCTGCTGTAATGCAATTTAAAAAAAATTGTATTATTCGCCGATAGATGTAAGGAAGAGTCATTTTTCAGTTTAAATTGGGACTACTCAAACGCCACCTTTTTGTTATTTTTATTCCAATAAAAAAAAAGCGAATAAAATGACATTTTCTAGAAATGATTCATAGCTAGATCGATTTATCGCACCCGAAACCCCCCGTATACTAAATTTCATGAAATTTGTTGGAGCCGATAATTTATTAAATATACCTTTTGGAACCCACATTTAGGGTTCTACATTTGAGGCACAGGGTCCCCATAGGAATTATCAAATTGTGAATTCTCGTCGTTCGACTCTCAACGGGTCCAATTCTTCGGCTCAACTACGACGTAAGGGGAGTACCTCGCCAGGAAGAGAACGCAATTAGGGCTTTGAACTCAAACTTTTAAGTGCGCCTCTTCCAAAGAACCACGCGAAAAATTGAATAGGCAAATAAATATTGAACAAGTGAGTGAGACAGTTTCCCATAGCTAGGACTTTTGTTTATTTCACCCCTCTAACTCAAAATTAGTTGGAATAAATATTAACCTCTACAAGTCGAATATATCCTGACAAAATTCACTTAAGTAGAAAGCCTTCGTAAGTCGGAAACACTATAACTCGAAGTTATTATATGGGTTATACTGTCTATTATTTTAATTATTTTTTTTATTGCTGTAGGAAAACAGACAGGCTGACGCCCCGCTTAGAATTTAGCAGTTACCGTCGTCTACGATGGGCGTCCTTCGCGAGATTTGTCACCAACACTAGTATGTCCACGCTGGAATTCTAAATACCAGCGTTCGACAGTCCGCAGACATAGGGCTTCATCACTGAACATAGATAGCTCTTCAAAACACTGAAGCCGTGTCAGGCCTCTTCTAAAGTTGTAGAAAATTATTGCACGAACATTTTCCTTAGAAATATTTATTTTCGTACGTGACCTGACAGATTCCAATAGACGCTGTGACTAAACAATAGCATTAATCCTAATACTTTTGTAGCCACCGTATAATATTGATAAGGAACACGGAAAAGAATTAGCTCTGAAAAGTCATCATACATAATCATCGGCCACGTCGCAAATGTACTATCCACGAAGCATCGCCCTCAACTTCATTACATTTCTCGGAAGAGACTTCGGGCGACAATAATAACAGCGTACATACCTAGTCAGGTCATAAATTCTGTCACATGTTTAATGTAAAATAATTGTAACAAGTTTATTAATTATGTAACCATTCATATACCAAAATGAACTTAACAAAACATAGATTCTTATGACATTAAAGTTTATTCAAAATGACCTCCGTGATTTTGAATACAAGCCTTCAATCTGCGCGGCCAGTTGTCTATCGCAGCACGAACGAGGTCCATGTCAATATCGGCGGCTGCCTTAATCAAGGATGTCTTGAGTGACTCCAAATTGGGATGAGGCTTTGAGCACGCCTTTTCCTCCAAGTGTTGCCATATCTTGTAATCTAACGGATTCAAATCTGGACTGGAGGAGGGCCAGTCTTCGTGCCGGATGAAGTCGATTTCACGCGCCGCCAGCCAGTCTTGTGTGCTCTTCGCTCTATGAGCTGGCGCCGAATCTTGTTGGAATACCCAGTGCCTGTTATTGAACATGGTATGAGAAACAGGTTCCACAAGGTTCGTCAGGACTGTATTTTGATACACAACAGCATTCGTTTTTACACCTTTCTCACAAAAATGTACCTCTGTTAAGCCCCAATAAGAAACTCCCAACCATACCATGAGCGAGGATGGAAAATGACCTCGTTGGACACGCGGAATACGGTTGCTCGCTTCTTCACTACTGTGTGCGTACACCTTATCATTTTGTTTGTTGTAGCTCTCTTCTACGGTAAACATTTTTTCATCCGAAAAAAGAATTTCCCGATATTTTTTTCCCGCGTACCGCTTCAACAAAGCGCGGCATCTCTTCAGTCTCAGGTCCATTAGACGAGCATTCCAACGATGTCCTGTTTTTCTTCGATATGCCCGAAGCCCTAAGTCTTCATTTAACACCCTTTTCACCGTGGTTCTGCTTAACCCCATCTGAAGGGCCAACAGTTTCTGCTTACGTTTGGGATTTCTTTGAATTCGTGCCTTCACAGCTTTTATCACTGCTGGAGTCCTAACAGACCGAGGGCGACCACTTCTTGACCTGTCATCTACACTAGAGTCTTCATTGTATCGTTTGATGGTACGATAAACGAATCTTTTGGTAATATTCAAATTTTTCAGTATGTTAAAAATTTGAATTGGCGCGTAACCGCAACGATGCAACGCAATAACTGCATCACGGTCTTCTTTAAGCGTCCACTCCATATTTAAAAATGAGTAAAATTCTAAAAGTTATACATTTTTATTTTCATGAACAATTCGAAATTCTAATTCAATAAACTTTTTTGTGGCCAGCATTCTAAAAGAAAAGTTTTTACTGTGTGACAATACTTATGACCTGACTAGGTATATCGACAGCACGACCACATGCTCACAGCGCGACGTCTCAGCCAGGAATGACGGGAGAACCAGTGTTGCCGCTTAGGAAAAAAAAGTTGCCAGACCTCAATGAAAATGTCCTTAGATATTAAGAAAAAAGTATTCAAAAAAATCCCTAGAAGTCGCTAAATATTTTTTTTATTATCTAATTTATTTAGGGGCTTTTTATAAGAATATAATGTCAGCCCCATTTTATCCTAATTACATATTACAAAAAAAATTCTAATTTCTAAATCTTAAAATTATTATAAATGAAAACAGCGGCAGCATAGAGCGGCCTCGAAAGGATGCTCTGGAAAACGCCCACTTCCCACAAGTTGACTCGCAGAGATCGTACTAGTCGCTCACTACTGTCTTTCGTTCGGACACATTCCATCAAGAAATGGTGTACATCATCAATTTTTCCACAGTTTGTGCAATAAGGACTATTGCTCCTGCCCACCAGGTGATAAAATTTATTTAGTGGAATGTGTCCGGAGCGCAAACTATGAGATATTACACACATTCTTCTATCAACCTCACTATTGGCAAACCAGGGGATTCGAGGAGGCTCGCTTTGTAAAGTTTTATACCAGATGCCTTTTTCTCTAGATATTACGTTAAAATACTCTTTCCATTCTTTATAGTATTCTTCTTTGTATTTCACTAAAACTTCAAAACTATTTGCTTTAATTAACAACTCCGAACCTTCAGAAATAGCTTCAATTTTAAAAATATAGTCTAATTAAAAGCAACTCTGTCATTTAAATTTGCGAATATTTCACTGTGACAAAACGAACAAAAAGCTTTAGTTGGATCAGTCATAACAGGTTTCAACCACATTTTAAACTCTTCTTGTTGTTCCCATTCTGGTCTATACTTTTGAGCGTATGTCTTCTTTTATAAAGGAATTTCCATATCCATAATATGATTTTGATAATAATGACGACAATACACACATAGACACTATATAAAACCGGTTTGTTCTGCGAAAAAGTAACAAATAACTTAGAAACCGGGCATTCCTTCCTTTGAAAAAACGGGATGATGAATGAATGAGAAAGAAATAGCTATAGCTGTACATCTTTTGATAGAGTGAGACGCATAAAACCGATCGAACAAAAAAATATCGAAAAGTCGCTAGATGTCGCTAAATTTATTTTTGTCGCTAGATGGAAAAAAAATGTCGCTAGACACATCCAAAATCCGCTAAATCTAGCGACAAAGTCGCTAAAACGGCAACACTGGGGAGAACGCTGCGAGCAACATCGCCTGCGGAGGCGGTCGCGCGGTACGAAGTCCCAACCAATTTCGTAGAATTGCTAGTCTCGTGTCAAACGCAAATCGAACCAGTAACCAGGATGAAATGCTTAATTTCTAAGAATTAGTGTCGGGTACAAATATTTTAATTTGTTTACATTTTGACGCTTCTAATTGGTTGACAAACCCTGGCCAAATCATATATAAAGAGCACAAATTTCGAAATAAATTATTCAGTATTCAATAAAGCTTCAATATTGATTCAGATAACCATCACTGGTGTTTCATTTATAACCCAAATGGTGACCCACTGAAATACTGACCTCGTGTCACCAAACTTTCAATTGTTTTGAGATTCAAAATTTAAACACATTCGAATATAGAACAGTTCCAAATGAATTTGGAATTTTTCATATTTCCATATTTCCCGGCAATTTTTCAAAATTGCCGGGAAATATGGAAAGGAACTTAAAAGGCATGCCTAGTAAGCAGTTACCAACATGGATTGCCACGGCAGTAGCACAGCTGCAAGCTAACTAAGTCACTTATATAAGAACACAAGTTGATTATACGAGTAGCATAATTTATTAGAAAGGCGTGATTGCCATCCAGAGCTTGGAGCCATAACACCTAAGTATTTTGTCGCCTTTTACGCTAGGCTACCGCCGGACGCTAGGGGTATTCTATCTCCACCCTTGCACGGATGTAAAGCTATGACGATAATAGAGAAGGAGAACATTGTGGCGACCAAAAATTATGTGGCAGGAAGACGAAAGTCCTTACCTGGACACTGGAATCCGCAGTACGTCTCCTTGGTGGCGTATGATGAAGATCTGCCCTAAATCCCCCAGCTGGTTCTCCATCCGACTCCAAGACTTTGAGAAGATATGAAATGTATGAAGTAGCTAGGCGAAGTGTTTTAATCTGTTGGCAAAGAGAGTGAGAAAGGTGAGTAAGAGAACTGGAGTATCTTGAAGAGAGTAATTGGTGTTGAAGAAGTATGTCTTTTCGACAGTGTCCTTAATCCTTACTAATATCCTTAATTTTTATCCGTGCAGGGGCGGAGAAAATATACTAACCTCTGTTGTAAAAGGCGACAGAACAACCCACCCCAGCTACGTGGTAGGGTCCCAAGCCCGTCTGGATGGCGACCATCTTTGGTCTTTGGTCTAAGTATACCGCCATTATAAATCATAACCTTGTGTTGTGTTCCGGCATTAGCGACCCACGTTCCTGTACCCTTATGGGACAGCAGCGTGTTCGCGATGCCACTGGCGTTGCAAACACCCATAGGCGACGGTAACTGCTAAATTCAAAGCGGGTTGTCAGGTTGTCTGCTGTCTTACAGCAATAATAAAAAAACATTAAGTAAAATATGTGCGTATTATGTAAGGGAAATATGGCGAGGAAACCTACATACAGAAACCGGTTTGTGTAATCCACCAATCCGACTCAGACATCGTGATATATTGTCCATTTTGCATTCCAAGCTGATTCCAGCAGAGACAATATGGGGTGTTACTTCAAGATCCTTCTGGATGCTGGGAAATGGCGCTAGCAAGTTTCCACCACTCTGTCCTGATCACTAATCCGTGGATAACATTTTCCAACCATCGATAATAATAACAAGAGCAGAAAGAAGAGGATGACAGAAGTAAATAAAGAATTACCTTACCTTAGATAACTTAGTATCTGGAGGAACATTGGGAATGCAGTCTCTTAGATCCGAAAAAGCAGTATTAATGCTCTGCGTCCTTCTTCTTTCCTTCTTATTTGCTGTTGTTCTTCTCTTGACAACTCTTACGAAAGAAGGTGGGTTTGGTCGGTCGTAGCGGAGGGGTAAGGCTTGCATATCACAATCTAAACCTGGAGGAATAATATGTAAACAATATTATGTTCTGTTCGATTTTTTTTATTGTCGGAAAAAGCAGACGAGCAGTTACCGTTGTACCGTCGCCTATTGATGTTTGCGACGCTGGGGGCGCCATGAAAACGCTGCTGTCTGATAGGGGTACAGGAATCTAGGTCACTAAAGTCGGAACACAATACAAGGTGACCGAAGAAACGTGTGTCCGCCATCTTGGCCATTTTGAATTAGAAATCATTTGTCAAATTGATACATTTCTCATAGGGCTTTCAATAAGTGATAAACTGTAAATGATTAATTAAAGAAACTAAACATACAAATCTCAGCTTCTATATTTATTAACTCTAAATTAATAAACTTATATTAACTCTAATAAAATCTTTTTTATTGCTCTTATTGTGGCTTCGTGTATAGAAAAAAATTAATGACATCCGTTACTGTTTATTAGAAAAGAATAAGTATTTATTGCGTTAAATACGGTACATAAGTTGTCAAAATAAAAATCACCACATGTTTTACCGACATTCCGCATGCAATATTGTCATAAAACTAAAAATCCAATAAATTATCTCAAAATACTAATGATCGAATTCAAAGGAGTCGGTTACAAACAAACCAACAAACATACCGGTGAAATTAATAAAAGCTTATTAAAAAAAGTATGGGGATGCGTGCCGCTTTTATACTCACTAAAAATACCGGTGTTCTTTTCTACAACGAATTGACTCGTCTTCAAAAATGAAGGTAGTTGACATGACTAAAAAATATTTCATCAATGAAATCGACTAACCTGGATTATTCTGAGCGTAACTCTGATGTAGACTGTGGTGATAAGTATCATACGACTCATTGCTGGCCATTTGTATTTCTTCATAACCTAAAATTAAGGAATGTGGGTAGAATAAAAATTCAAACTATGAGATATTCAAGTATTTAATACAAGCTTTTTATTTCCGTGTGGCTTTTTATTCCGCTGGTGGCCCACTTAACAGTTACCGTTTCCTATACATTGAGACACCAGGGGCATAGAGACGCTGCCATCATAGAGGAACTGGAACCTAATTCACTTTTCACAAGGTTATTATAGTGGTATATCAAGAGACTAGCAGTGGTTGCCATCAAGGCTTGGAATTTTGTCGCTAAGCTTGAGTTGTTATGTTGCCTTTTACAACAGGCTGACCCCGACTGCAGGGGTTAGTATTCTTACTCCACAGGCCAAGAGGAATATTTTTATGATGTTTCCACTTCAGAGCTTGATGTTTAATATTGAAGGTAAAAGGCTATAGCCTGCAGTATACCGCAGACTATTGTATTTCCTTGACTCTTCCTTTTTTCCTTCCTTATTCTTCTGTGACAGAGCATCACAGGCAAATATATATGTATAATAGTTTTTTTTATTGCTGTAGGACAGCAGACAGGCTGACGGCCCGCTTAGTATTTAGCAGTTACCGTCGCCTATGGGTGTTTGCAATGCTAGTAGCGCGAACACGCTGCTGTCGCATAAGGGTACAGGAACTTGGGTCACTAATTCCGGAACACAACACAAGGTTATTATGGCGGCATACTTAAGACCAAGGTCGCCATTCAGATGACTTGAAGCCCTACCACGTAGCTAGGGTGGGTTGTTTTGTCGCCTTTTACGACAGGCCGACCCCGGCCGCAGAGGTTAGTATTCTTTCTCCACCCCTGCACGGATAAAGATATGAAAAAGTAATAGAACAAGATGTGTTGATGCGACCTATTCCCAGCAATGGACAATTGACTAATTTGTTGACTAAGAAATATAATATAAATAAATATTAATTTTACGCTAAGTAAGTCGTGAAAGTCATCATAAAAGTGGAGTCACATTTATATCATACTTTAAAAAACGTAACTCACCATAATTTCTGCTTATATAATGTGTGTTGTCATGATACATATCCTGGGAGTCAAATTCGTGGACATCTCCATTCGATGCCGGCCAATACACACCTCCGTCCATGGGGCTACCTGTTGAGCAATTAAAGTATACGTGAATACTCACTATCTTTTTTATTGCTGTAGGACAGCAGACAAGCTGACCCGCTTAGAATTTAGCAGTTACCGTCGCCTATGTATGTTTGCAAGGCCAGTGGCATCGCGAACACGCTGCTGTCCCATAAGAGTACAGGAACTTGGGTCACTAATGCAGGAACACAACACAGGGTTATTATGACGATATACTTAAGACCAAAGGTGGTCGCCATCCAGGCGGGCTTGAGGCCCTACCACGTAGCTAGGGTGGGTTAATTTGTCGTCTTTTACGACAGGCCGACCCCGGCCTCAGATGTTAGTATTCTGTCTCCGCCCCTGCACGGATACAAAAGGAGACTATAACTATTTAAAAAAATCTATGACAATTTATACAGCGCCATTTAGTCCGAAAGTAAATTAAGCGCTTTTGTTATGGGTAATTTTGAAATATAATTATGCAGTAGTGTAGCGTGGACTAATATAGAGATGGGCGAAGCTACATCAGCGAGGTCTCTTTTCTTAGGGACCAAATCTACCCAATAAATCTATCTTAACAAACATTCATAATAGTGACAAAAATACAAATGCGCGGTGGGAGAATATTGAAAAGCGAATAGATTTGAAATATCATCATCATCATCTTAACGTTGAATCCCAGTTGCAGCCCAAACTCTCGCTTCGGCGCCCAGGGTCCGCTTTCCAACTTTTTCTTCTCCACTTCGCACGATCTTCGGCATCTCTGGTGGTCAGTCCATTGGCACGCATATCAACCCCTACGACGTCAAGCCAGCACTTTTTGGGTCTACTCCTCCTGCCGGGGCCCGGCGGTGGCGGCATGGCCAGACATTTGTTCCCCATATAAGTAGCCGGTTGCCGTAAAACGTGGCCATACCAGCGAAGGCGACACTCCTGCATTTTATCCGCTATATCACGGACATGAAGGCTGTCACGAATGCGAGAGTTCCTAAGGCGGTCCTTCCGCGTTACTCCACACATCCACCGCAGCATATTCATCTCCGTGACTTGCAGTACCTGTTTGTGTCGCTCCAGCACCGGCCATGCTTCACATCCGTATGAAAGGACAGGCCTAATGATGGTCTTATAGACCTGTCCGGTATTTTACCGGTCCGGTAATTTAACCGGTATTTTAGGGTCACAGATGACACCAGTCACCTCACGCCATTTGGCCCACGCGGCAGCAATGCGTGCCTTACGTATAGATTTGAAATAATCAAACTAAAAAGTAAAAAATAATTCTTAGCATAAGAATAAAATTACCGACGAGAAAATTGATGTCACTGTTCTGAAAAGCGTGGGGTGCTCGATATCAATCGTTAAAATTGTTTTTCTACTAGTTTCATTCCGAAATGCAGAGTTAGTTTAAAATTGTCGTACAAAGCACCCCACACTTTTAGAACAGTGACATTAATTTTCTCGTCAGTAATTTTATTCTTATGTAGAATTATTTTTTACTTTTTAGTTTGATTATCTATAAAATATAATTTATTTGTTGTAAATGTTTTTATTAATTTAACGCCATCTTCCGGCAGTTGTATTAATTAAACTGCCAGATGTCGTTTCGGCAGAAGGAAAAGAAAGCGTTAATCCTGATGAACCTTATAAGGATTATGGGACAAAATTAATAAATTTGTGTATTGTCACAGCAGGAACCAGCTATGCATCTTAACGAGGGCGCTAACCGGACATTGCTGCCTAAACAAACCCTCAATATCATAAGGATCAGGGATAGCAAAGCCTGCAGATTTTGTAACGAGGCAGATGAAACGCCTCTGCACCTGCTGTGCCACTGCTGTTCCCTGATGCATAAACGTAACCTCATACTAAGGAAGCATATGCTGGAACCAGATGAGATACGAGCAGCTTCTATCAAAAAACTACTTCGTTACATTAACGAGGCAGGCTTTGCCAATGAGCTATAGTAAATGTGGCGATCACAATAGATAATTAAATTGGATGCAGTGATACTATATTTCTTTATGCATCTGAACCATGGACACTAAAGGCTCGGCTGAGATCCAGAATTGATGCGTTCGAGATGTGGTGCTGACGCAAAATGCTTTGTATTCCGTGGACTGCGCGCCGCACTAACGTATTGATTCTGCAGGAGCTTAATTTGGAGTCACGCCTTTCCACGATATGTCTCCGGAGATCTCTCTCGGTCTTCGGTCACAGTTCGCCGGGAGCCTAACCATCTTGAGAAGCTTATACTAGTGGGTCAAGTTGAGGGGAGAAGCTGTAGAGGAAGAATACCCACCCGGTGATCTGACGCAATACTGGAGTTCCTAAACTGCAATACTCAGACGGCTATTCATTTGGCCCAAAGCAAAGAAGCATGGAGAGACCTGAGCCGAGATGCAGCTTATGGTGGTCACGACCCTCAGCCATGAGGTCATGACGTAAAAGAAAAAGAAGATACTAGGTTGAATAAGCTAGGTACCTTTCGAAATAATAATAATAATTGTCATCAGCTCTTCGTGCACACTTGGTGCAGAATTTAGAATTTTTTGATAGTTCAAAGTGGGTAAAAATCGAATCCGAATATATTGTTACGTAGATATGTTACAAACAGGTCAAGTTAGTAAAGGTTTTATTGTGTCACTTGAGTAATTTAATTTTTTACAAAAGTAATGTTTTTCGGCTTTTGTTTTACTGTTACTTTACTTTTGTTCTTTAATAAGGATTCGGCTACGACGTAGGCCTCCGTGGCGTAGCGGCTAAGGCACAGCTCTACACTTGTGGAAGTCACGGATTCGATTCCCTTCGATGTTTATGTATAATTTGTACTTATCTATACTTTTACTGTTATAAAGAGGAAAGATTTGATTGTTTGTTTGCATTGAATAGGCTCCGAAACTACTGACCCGATTTAAAAAATTCATTCACTGTTGGGAAGCTACACTATCCCCGGGTGACATAGGCTATATTATATTTTCAAAAAATTAGGGGTCCTTACTAAAACTCCAATAATGTAACCCAAGGTGTAAAAAAATTACCTAAAATATTATTTAAATCGCGTGCGTTGCAAAAACTATTGAAGATAGAATAAAAAAATAATGTACTACGACTTTGCAGAACACATCATTATTTATAAAAAGTGTCGCGACAGCATACGTCTATTATAGTTATGCCACAATAAGTGTTCTTTTATTTTAAAAATTTAATTGAAATGCCGCCGCTAGAAAAGGCTCTTAATTTGTATCTTGGTATTAATCCTTGTCAAAATAAATCTTCATATTCAAAACTGATTCAATACCTTTATATAACTTTTTGAATTATTCAATTCGGATATTCCATTCGAAAGATATCACGAGTTTGAAAATGTAAGTATTAGAAAAATGTTGCGTGGTAGCCGCTCACCCTGTTCGGCTAGCTAGGCAGCACCTTATGCAATGTAGGCGTGCGTCACAGGGATTTTTACAAAAATTAGAAAAAAAAATACTTATTAAGAATAACGAAAAATAAATAAAAAATAATAACAAAAAAATCATTAAAATAAAAGTTGCGCGCCATACTATATAAATTGCGAGTTCTTTGAATGACTGTGATGCTGATTACTCAACATTTTTGTACTATGTGATACTAAACTAAAATACATGTTTCTCATAACTTTTACTAAAGATGTGTGAATTTGGACGGTGTTGTCAAAGTCTCCCTGTATATGTAGTATATCAGTTGTCTAGTATCCATAACACAAGTGCCATTGAAGAAGTAAAAGAGACTTACAGTTAAATCGCGTATTTATTTTTACACTCTCACACTTATTTCAATACGGTAACGTACTTATTACGTTACTTTTATAAGAATATGCATAATTCTAATTATTTCTACAATTTTACAACTCAACATATAGTCTAAGATCCGGTATTTGAAAAATATACCCTCATCTTAATTAGATGAAACAATTTTTTATAGGCTGATATCAATATTATGAATTTATGAAAACAGCCTGTCCCACCACAGGTCTGCTGCAATTAATAATTAACCATGAGCTCCCATAGCCACCGTAAATTTTTATTTTTATTAGTTATCTTTGGCTGCATCAGCTTTTTATAAGATTTGGCCCGGGCCACGAGATCGGCAGGCCACATATCCGTAGGCCCGGGCGTAGGCGATAGGAGAACAGCGGGGTTTTTAGTGGGTAGTCGGATGGCTGAACATCTTCCCCGGAGTCCCACATATCCCTCGGTCCCCCCGGGCCGGGGGAACCCGTCAAGAGAGGTTTTTCCCCGAGACAAAAAAAAGCTTTTTATAAGATAGCCAATCATTATTATGTTTAGAATCTCGATTATTGCACTTGGATTTTTTAATTAACAATAAGCTACATTTATTTACCTTTTCTCACCTGGCTGCAGGTATGTATAGCAATCATAGCGATGGGTGCCAACTATAGAAAGGTACATAATATAAAATACTGACGATTTTAGCTCACTATATGTAATTAACACGAGAAGGTAAAAATTATAAATAAATTATTTGTCAATTAATTATTATTAATTGCAGCAGACTTGTGGTGGCAGAGGTTGTTTTAGTAAATTCATAATATTGATCATCATCATCTCAGTGTTGTATCCCGGTGCAGCCCAAACTCTCGTTTTGGCGCCCGGGGTCCGCTTTCCGGCTTTTTCTTCTCCACTTCACACGGTCTTCAGCATCTCTAGTAGTGAGTCCATTGGTAGGCATATCACACTTTACGACGTCAAGCCAGCACTTTTTGGGTCTACCCCTCCTGCCGGGGCCCAGCGGAGGCGGCATGGCCAGACATTTGTTTAACATGTAAGCATCCGGTTGCCGTAAAACATGGCCGTATCAACTTTCATAATATTGATATCAGCCTATAAAAATTGTTTCATCTAATTAACAGATGAGGGTATATTTTCTAATCCCGGATCTTAGACTAATAGTAGTTAGTAACGTATTCGCGAGAGCGCACTGTGCCAATGCTAAAAAACGCAAAACCACCTTGTGCTTTTCAAATAAAAATATTGCTATTCAAATGTACATTCGGCGAGACAAGTTTAGATTTCTCGAGCTACGTTTGTCCGCCAAGTGCAATCGTGCATAATATGAATTACATAATAACAAAATAAATAATTTTACATTTAATGAATGCGAAAGCGTATAACAAGAAAGGGCGTTGAGTAATCATAATGCACTCGCGGTGGGAGTGAAGCGAGCAGTTTTAGCGCGTGCTAGGCCCGGCGCTTGATCGGGAACATATAATGAACAACGTGATAAAGCGCTTGGGTTATCTATTTTATCATTTATTAATACTATATTATATAGAAGATGTAGTGACAAAAATTGAGAAAGGTATGCTGAGATGGTTTGGCCATGTCGAGAGGATGAATGAAGAACGATTGACGAAAAAAGTGTATAAGGCGAGTGTGAATGGAATTGTTGGATGGGGTACACCTAGGCGGACGTTTCGAGGCCAGATCAGGGACGTCTTGAAAAAAGGCCAGGTCAAGAGTACCCTAAACCGAACGGCATGTATGAAGGAAATAATGAAAGTGGACGAAGCGAAACAAGTATGTAAGGATCGTAGCAAGTGGAAAGAAGTGGGTCTCTGCCTACCCCTACGGGAAAAAAGCGTGATTATATGTATGTATGTCTATACTACTATTATAAAGAGGAAAGATTTGATTGTTTGTTTGTTTGTTTGTTTGTTTGTTTGCTTTGAATAGGCTCCGAAACTACTGACCCGATTTAAAAAATTCTTTCATTGTTGGGAAGCTACACTATCCCCGGGTGACATAGGCTATATTATATTTTCAAAAAAATTAGGGATCCTTACTAAAACTCCAATAATGTAACCCAAAGTGTAAAAAAATTACCTAAAATATTATTTAAATCGCGTGCGTTGCGAAAACTATTGATGATAGAATAAAATAATGTACTACAACTTTGTAGAACACATCATTATTTACAAAAAGTGTCGCGACAGCATATGTCTAACTATTATAGTTATGCCACAATAAGTGTTCTTTTATTTTAAAAATTTAATTGAAATGCCGCCCCTAGAAAAGGCTCTTTATTTGGATCTTGGTATTAATCCTTATCAAAATAAATTACTTCATATTCAAAACTATTTCAATACCTTTACATAACTTTTTGAATTATTCAATTCGGATATTCCATTCGAAAGATATCACGAGTTTAAAAATGTAAGTATTAGAAAAATGTTGCGTGGTAGCCGCTCACCCTGCTCGGCTAGCTAGGCAGCACCTTATGCAATGTAGGCGTGCGTCACTGGGGTCTTTACAAAAATTAGAATACTTATTAAAAAATAACGAAAAATAAATAAAAAGTAATAACAAAAAAAATCATTAAAATAAAAGCTCATAGAAATAATAATATTCAAACTTTCTTTATAATTTTATTTTTTTAGTAACCTGACGCAAATATAAGGGTTTGCCCTCAGGGGCGCTCCTCTGTCCGAGGAGTGCATGGGTGTGCGTACCCGAGGTGCCCGAGCATCCGTCGCTTCACTCCCCTCTCCGTTCGAGGCAACAGAGTCCTACCTTTCTTTCCGTCTACCTCTTACATCCTTTCCAACTTAGCTCTCTGTTCGTGGCGTGTTCCCCGATGGGATGGTTGCGAATACTGATTGGGGTCCCGGGTTCTACCCTGGGACCTGATTTGGTAGTCAAAACCATGCCTATTTCGACTGCGCCTGCACAGAGAGTGTTCCCGGGGCGGGAATTGCATCCTCGCTGTCGGTTGGTCTTGCTGGGCCGGCTACGACGTCAGGCGACTCTGCTTTTTCTGGAATGTCGTCTGGTAGTCGTACCCACGCCTGACTAGCACGCGACGGAGATGCGAGTCCCGTCCGGAATTGGCCGCGGACCTGTCGCTCCCGGCCTTGGTTCTGTCCATGGTCGGGGGCGATCCTGGATGGACGGCCGTCGCCTCCTTTTGCGAGGCAGTAGTGTCTGCAAGGGATGCGACGGAACGGGAGCGGGAGTCCGCCACCGCACTCCCCTCCCGCCAACGTAGGCCGCGTCGTCGGCGCCGGAGGGCGGGCAACGATCTCCGGCCGCCGTAGAAAGCGGCCGCGGGCGGCCCCTCGGGGGAGGATCCGCCGCCCGCACTATTGCCGCGAGGGAGAAGGCCGCGTGCTGTTCCGCAGCCCCCCTCAACTCCTAGAGTTGTTACAAGAGAGCGCCGGGGGAACGAAACACTGACCCCCTGGCGCCAGCACTTTAGAAGTGGCCCGCTTGAAGACAAAGCGTGGGCCGGCACCGGCCCGGGCCACGAGATCGGCAGGCCATATATCCGTGGGCCCGGGCGTAGGCGATAGGAGAACAGCGGGGTTTTTTAGTGGGTAGTCGGATGGTCGAACATCTTTTCCGGAGTCCCTTATATCCCTCGGTCCCGGGGAACCCGTCAAGAGAGGTTTTTCCCCGAGACCGAAAAAAAATAGAAGGGTTTAATTTTTAATTTTTTGTTAAATACCCGTGCGAAGCTGGGACGGGCTGCTAGTATATTATATTCATATAGTATTGAATCAACGTTGCACAATTACGCCTAAGTTCTAGAATGTTTAGACCCGTCATTCCCGCGACAAATAAAGTACAAAAAATACAATTGTTTTTTATACTTTATCATGAGTATACACTTCACTTCATGAGGGTTTTATATTAAAGTTAAAAATTATCATCCGTAAATTGCGTCCAGGTAGTAGTAAGTCCAGCCGAATATTAACATCACTCAATAGTAGGTATTTTCAATGCGTAAAAAAAATCAAATAATTTTTTTTTGTTGAAAACTAATTAAAAACGAATTCAGACCTCTGCGGCCGGGGTCGGTCTGTGGTAAAAGCGACAAAACAACGCACCCCTACACGGTAGGGTCCCAAGTCCGTTTGGATGGCGACCACCTTTGGTCTTAAGTATGCCGCTATAATAACCTTGTGTTGCGTTCCGGCATTAGTGACCCAAGTTCCTGTACCCTTATGGGATAGCAGCGCGTTCGCAGTGCCACTGGCCTTTCAAACATCCATAGGCGACGGTAATTCCTAAATTCTAAGCGGGCCGTCAGACTGTCTGCTGTCTTACAACAATAATAATATAGGAAAAAGATTTGAAGAGGAAGGAGAGAATATGTTGTGCTCCCCCCCCCCCCACACAGTTTGGAATAAGGACAGGAAGAAGTATAAACACTTAAAATCAGAACGGGAATCGAACCCGTGGCCTTCACAGTCGGTCGATATGCAAAATCCGTTGCGCCACGGAGGTTATTTACTATTAAAAAGTTACTTAAAAAGCTTTTAAATAAAAGTTATTATTACCTTGATGCGAAGGTTGACAATAGAATGCCGGATCATATCTGTCGAAACCCTCATCAGATGGCGACATGCTGCCGTAGCTCGACATTAGACTAAATTATCCTGGTGGTCAGAAAAAGAAAGATGAATATACATTTCTCTCCATGCAGGGGCGTAGTGAGAAGATTAGCCCCTGCGGCCGGGGTCGGCCTGTGAAAGGCGACAAAACATCCCACCCTAGCTACGTGGTAGGGCCTCAAGCCCGTCTGGATGGCGACCACCTTTGGTCTTAAGTGTGCCGCCATAGTAACCTTGTGTTGTGTTCCGGCATTAGTGACCCAAGTTCCAGTACCATTATGGGACAGCAGCTTGTTCGCGATGCCAGTGGCGTAGCACACCCATAGGCGACGGTAACTGCCAAGTTCTAAGCGGGCCGTCAGCCTGTCTGCTGTCCTACAGCAATAATGTTTTCTTAGCACAAAAACAACAACTCAGTTGTAACAAAACAAAAAAGCTAAATATTTCAAATATAGGGTGAGTTGTTTTGTCGCCTTTTACGACAGGCCGACCCCGGCAGAGCTTAGTGTTCTTTCTCCACTCCTGCATGGATAAAAATCTATCTGCAGAAAGATATCCGCACGTAACTATACGACTATACTAATGTTTCTTAAAATATTTTTAAACTACATACAAACATCTCCAAAAATAGTGAGATTGAACGGTTGTAATTTAAGTTAGGAAAAAAATGCAAGTAGCACTTGACTGTCATCTTATCTTACAGCGAGATAAAGCATCACATTTTGGGGTAGCAGACATATTTAAAGACCAAAAATGCTACATCGAAAGCTTTCTCCGTGCAGGTGCGGAGTAAAATATTGCGGCTGAAGGCAGCCTGTCATAAAAGGCAACTGAAATTAATTTTTTTTTCAAAATATATTCCTCATTAAATCGTTTTTTGTAATCAAACAGGTATCTGAGTACAATTTGCAAAATTAACTAAAGTTACCACCGCTGAACGAATTTACTGTTACAAGGAGAGCGGCATGAACAAGGTTAAGCAACACTAACCCTAACTAGGTAGTTCAAGGTCAAGTTCAAGGTCGTTTGGATTGGAACTAGGGTTACGACGATATATCCGAAAACCGATAAATATCAATATATTTACATACTAACTGCCCCGACCATAGATAGACAGACTTCATGCTGTCAAAAATTATTGGAATCAACTTGAAGGCATTCCAAAGACAATTCCCATCAAGCGGTTGTTTTATTTTGGTTGACGTCTAATCCTTGACAGCTGGGTATTATAGATGTTTTAATTTAATCTGTGGTTTCTATCGGTAACGAGAGTTGGTGTTTTTTTTATGTATTTTCTCTTAAGAACCTTCCTTAAGCCTTAACGAAAATCTATACAAATAAATACAATTGGAGTGTCTGTTTGTAATATTAAAATAACCGCTTTTTACTAAGTGCATTCGGACGTATACACGGTACATATACCAAAACAACAATTTTTACAATTTTTGTCTGTCTGTCTGTCTGTTTGTTCCGGCTAATCTCTGAAATGGCTGGACTGATTTTGACGGGACTTTTACTGGCAGATAGCTGATGTAACAAGGCGTAACTTAGGCTACTTTTATTTTAGAAAACAATTTTAGTTAATAGTGATCAGTTCCCTAATTTTTAATCCAATTTAAGTAGACCTCAGATTTATATCATCAATCATATGAAACAAGGTTTAGCTTAGGCTGGACTTTGTAGGTTCGAACGCAATCCAAAATAAACCATAAGATAATCCAAAAAATGCTGCCCAGTCACTATTCCACGCGGACGGAGTCGCGGACACAGCTAGTTCAATATACGAGTATATATCCATATCGATATTTTTAAAAGTCTTACATCTCTAGTTGTAACCACCATAGTCCCAAAATATGTCGCCATAGCAACATTTTGTTCCAGCATAAATAATCTAAGTTCCATTCTACGCGGACAGCGGCGTGTTAGCGTGCCCCTAGCATCGCAAATCATGGGCGACGGTAGCTTACTATTAAGCAGCCGTCAGCCTATCTGCTGTCCCACAACAGGAAGGAAAAAACTTGTCTTCGAAGGTACCTACACTAGATATTTTATCAGTGCAGGGGCGGAGAAAGAATACTGACCTCTGCGGCCGGGGTCGGCCTGTCGTAAAAGACGACAAAACAACCCACCTTAGCTACGTAGTAGGGCTCGTCTGGATGGCGACCACCTTTGGTCTTAAGTATGCCGCCATAATAATATTGTGTTGTGTTCCGGCATTAGTGACCTAAGTTCCTGTACCCTTATGGGAGCAGCGTGTTCGCGATGCCACTGGCGTTGTAAACATTCATATGCGATGGTAACTGCTAAATTCTAAGCGGACCGTCAGCCTGTCTGCTGTCCCACAGCAATAAAAAAACCACGCTAGTCCATTGCGATCTTGGTATGCAAGTGTAAATCACCGTCGGTACTAATTTAAATTATTTATTATTCCGGAAGCTTTTTCTACGTTAATTGTTGACATACCGTCTTATTATAATGTAAACAAACATAAAACTAAAATTGTTACAATGTGCGAGACACGTGTAACGCAGTGATTTTATTTCAAACTAGCGGACCCGACATACTTTATCCTGTACACGTCTTAAATCCGAAGATTTCAAATATAAAAAAAAATGTAGCGTACCGAATTTTGATACTAAATTGCAGGGGTGGAGAAACAACTCCTGCAGCCGGGTCGGTCTGTCGTGAGGCGACAAAACAACCCTAGAAGTGGTTCCAAGTCCGTCTAGATGTATCCACTATAATCTAAGTATGCCGCCATTATAACCTTGTGTTGTGTTCCGGCATCAGTGACCCAGATTCCTGTACCTCTATGGCACAGCCGCGTGTTAGCAGTGCCCTTAGCTTCGCACCCATAGGCGATGGTAACTGTTACTTAGGCCTTTTATATTAGGACCTTATGGACTGCTATTTTAATTATTTTATGTATGTATAGGGGCCATCCATAAATTACGTCACAAGAATTTTAGATCTTTAACACCCCCCTCCCGTCCTTGTCATAGGGTGTCACATTTTTAGAACCCCTACCCCCCTGATGTGACAACATACATTTTGCAATTTTATGCATGTAATCATATTTAAAAATAATCAACGAACGAAAAGAACGAACAGTGCACCAATTTTGAAAATAGTATTTGCAAATGTGATAACTGTGTTGATAAATAACGTTATTAATTAAAATACTGCCCTCAATTATTGGCACTTATTTTTTTTTTTTTAATTTATTGGTCACTAAAATATAATTCGATAGTTAAGTTAAATTTATAAGCTTTTGAGTATGTTAACATCTTCGATTTTAATTGATTTATGTGGCGTGGCGTACACGCATTTTGACTACCTTTGTATTTTTTAAATTCAAAGAATTTGTGTCAATGTAGATAATTATTTACATGCTTAAATTGTTGATTGATAAATGGGCTAACTAATTAATACTGTATTAATTTTAGATTATAATTTTTATTTCAGAGAGGTTTCAAAGCTTAAGTGCGCACACTTGACTCACATGACAATTTGTTTTTTGTTATTAAATAATCTTTAATAAAATCAACATAAAGTCATATATTTTAGACTAGCTGTGCCCGCGACTCCGTCCGCGTGGATTAGTGACTTAGGGCAGCATTTTTTGGATATATCTTTTGGTTTATTTTGGATTACAAACCCTATAAACCCTAAAATATAAATAAATGAAATATGAAAACAGTCAGTATTATCGAATGCAACTGTTACGCCGTGCGCCTCCGGAACACGTGCGTTCAAACCTACAAAACCAGCCTAAGCTAAACCCTACCTCATATGATTGATGATATAAATCTGAGGTCCATTTAATTGAATAACAACCTACAAAGTCCAGCCTAAGCTGAATCCTATTTCATATGATTAAAGATATAAATTGGAGGTCAAGTTAAATTGGTCAGTAAATATTTCCGAAACTGATCATTTTTAGCTAAAACTATTTTTTGTCTAAAATAAGTAGCCTATGTTACTCCTTGTTACATCAGCTATCTGCCAGTGAAAGTCCCGTCAAAATCGGTCCAGCCGTTTCAGAGGTTAGCCAGAACAAACAGACAGATAGACAGACAGACAGACAAAAATTATAAAAAATGTTGTTTTGGTATATGTACCGTGTATACATCCAAATGCACTTACTAAAAAGCGGTTATTTTAATATTACAAACAGACCCTCCAATTTTATTTATTTGTATAGATAAGAGAGAAAACAAACGACTAATTATGTTAATTAAAGATACAAAATTTAAACATCTCGTGTCTATGGACTTAGGGCCCACTCCGTATTTATTTCGTATTCATTCATATCGTGACGACACAAAGCGTTTGTCCCCCCGTTCCTTGTCACATTCCGATGATACCCTTTAACATGTGACGTAATTTATGGATGACCCCTTATGTGTCATATAACGAGAGAAGAATGTCATGTATCAAAGAAAATGCTAGAAATGAGAATGGATGGATACGAAAAGGTAGACCAAAGGAAAGGATGGATTGCGTAAATAGTAGTATTCGACCGAAAGTTCGGTTTCGGTTTCGGCCAAGTTTCGGCCAAAAATCAAGTTTCGGCGGCAGTTTCGGTTTCGTCCAAAACTGGCCGAAACTTTTGCCGAAACCGAAACTAATTTCGGAAGTAGCAACACAACTTAGTCCGTGCGTTATCGACCGACGCAAGACTCAGTCTTACCTGTCGGAGCCATTATTACAACGCAATGCTGACATATACAGTTATTGGAACAGCAGTCAATATCCTATATTGAGAAGTGCAGTTTTAAAATACCCTTCAGCTCCACCTACCAGTGTCCCGAGTAATAATAATAATAGTAAATATGTGTCATAATGGGTAAAATGTACCAAATTTCAGTATTTTAAGGAATTTTATACTTGACCACGTGAGTTTCGGTTTGGGCCGAAACTGAACCCACGGCCGAATATTCGGTTTCGGTTTCGGCCGGAAAACCAGTTTCGGTCGGACACTAGTAAATAGTGACATGGTGAAAAAGGTGTGAATGTTGAGATGTCTAGAGGACGACATGTTGTGCCGACCTCACATAGTTTGGGATAAGGGCAGGAAGAAGAAGATAACATATGTACACTGCAGTGGCGTAGCGTAGGGGGGGGGGGCGGCAGGGGCGGCCCGAACGACACTTTTTAGGGGGCGGCAAAATTTCACAATAGATAGTAATAATATTGATGCGTTCGAAATGTGGTACTGGCGCCGTATGCTGCGAATCTCCTGGACAGAACGCCGCACAAACGAGTCAATCCTCAAGCAACTGAATGTGGAAACCAGAATCTCGGCAATATACAGACAGAGAGTCTTCAAGTTTTTCGGATACACAGTCAGGCGGGACCCAGACAGTTGAGGGGAAGAGGGGCAGAGGGCGCACTCATACATGTTGGATACACACGATTCGGGACGCTACGGGAGCCACTCTTCAAACCGCTATCTGGATGGCGCAAAACAGAAATGTCTGGAGGGAGCTGCTGGCGAGGACTACGCACCACAGTCACGTCCCTCAGTCATGAGGTTACGACAGTGAAGAAGAAGAAGTAATAATATATTGTAAATATTTTTACCATATTTTTTCCACACCTACGATTTGGACCGATTGAAAGAGCGGCAATTTATTCGTGTTCTTTAGAATTATTGTATATTGTTTTATAAATTGAAATACTTACGGCTTATATATATATAACTTATGGCGGCTAATACCCACGCTACGCTACTGGTACACTGCATGGTAGTGTGATAGTTTTTGTTTAATTAATATTTCCTGCATTTTTCCATATAAAATTTAACTGTATCAAATTTTTTACTCCTTCCGCGTAATTAAAATAAAAGAATAGTTTTTCCATCAAGTTTTTATCCGTGCAGAGGCGGAGAAAGAATACTGACCTCTGCGGCCGGGGTTGGCCTGTCATGATAGGCGTCAAAACAACTCACTCTAAGCAAGCCCGTCTGGGTGGTTTGGGGCCATACCATGTAGTGTTTTGTCGCCTTTTACGATAGGCCGACCCCGGACCCAGTGGTTAGTATTCTTACTCCACCAAATATAGGTAGGTGGTACCTACAGCCAAATAGGGGCTCCTATCCAAAAACAAAATGATACATACATACATACATATAATCACGCCTCTTTCCCGTAGGGGTAGGCAGAGACCACTTCTTTCCACTTGCTACGATCCTTACATACTTGTTTCGCTTCGTCCACTTTCATTATTCCTTCATACATGCCCTTCGGTTTAGGGTACTCTTGACCTGACCTTTTTTCAAGACGTCCCTGATCTGGTCTCGAAACGTCCGCCTAGGTCTACCCCATCCAACACTTCCATTCACACTCGCCTTATACACTTTTTTCGTCAATCGTTCTTCATTCATTCTCTTGACATGGCCAAACCATCTCAGCATACCTTTCTCAATTTTTGTCACTACATCTTCTTTCAGACCACAACGTTTCCTTATCTCACTATTTCTTATCCTGTCACTCAGTTTAACTCCTATCATACTTCTTAACGCTCTCATCTCAACTGCATTTATTCTGCTTTCATGTTTCTTCTGCCATACCCAATTTTCACTTCCGTACATGAGTGTCGGAACCAACACCCCCTCATGCATAGCCAGACGAGCCTTGTTAGACACCTTCCGACTGTTCATAAAGGAGTGCAAAGGGCCATTCACCATGTTTCCTGCATTCACAAATGATAGTATGTAATATTTGATGTTCTTTAAAATATTTAATTTTGTTATTTAACATTTTACGAATTTTCGTAAGAGTTTTCGCATATAATATTATCAATCAAATGAAAAATTTCCTATTGAAAACGGTAGTAAAATTTTCAAAACGCTGTCGAGAGAAGAAACGTCGAAACAAACTCCCCAGCTAATGTTTTTAGTCTCATTTTATATTTCTCTTTTATTGTATACAATCTTAATTACAAAATGAAATTGAAAGGAAAAACTAGGAGTTAACTTATTGGCAATATTATAGATTTTATTCCCATTGTGTGCGGTCGTCAATAAATATTTAATGGTGTTAACCTCACCACATAGACGGAAGACGTTGTTGCTTAATAGGTTTTTGAAACTTATTTGTTGAGTCTGAATTCTTTTTGAGATTTTATTGTAAAAACGTATACAAGACGGTGTAATCAATTTATCTTTGTAAAATAGGTGATTAGATGTAAACAGGCTTAATTATTATTATTATTATAAAATATACTTACTTTAAATAGCTTATTTAAAAATATTTAGACTTTAAACAACACAATGTTTTCTTGCTTAACACTGTTTTAATTATTTTATTTGACAATCACTGACTTTTATTCACTGTTAACAAATATTTATTTGTTTTAATTATTTTCATATTTATTGTACACTTTTTTTTTATAAATTCAATGAACTTTAATATTATTTGTAACTTTTATATAAATTATTTTCATTTTTATATATAGAAAAATTATTTAAAACATTTTTAAAACTGATTTTGGGGTTTAAATATATTTTTTAAACATTTTTTTTACATCGTTGACCTTAACAGATCTTAACAACACGTAGTTACAGAATACACTGATTTCTGAGTTGCTACATGTGGCGTGACGAGGGGCGTGTTAGGGCGTGTTCTCACTCCTTGAAGAAAAAGGGCATACACGCCAGGTGCCGTGTTATTCGAGAAAGTTCTTTATATCATTAAGGGATGGTATTTATATGCGATGATATGTTAGCGTTAAATCCCGCTTGCGACCAAAACATCCGCTTTGGGGTCCACTTTTCAACTTTTTTTATTTCTACTTCGCACGTTTTATTGTTTCTGTCAATATTTTACATACAGTTATAATCTTTCCGATTGAATTTGATTACTTACCTTATCCGTTTTACCAAAAATAAAATGTAAACAAATCGTAAAAAGGGTTTTTGTGATATCGATTTTACAGTAATCAACGTGATATAACAATTATCATAGCAACTTTTAATTATTTAATAGAAATATCTCTTAAATTCTTATTTTTTTATATTACTATTCCTTACTTTTAGAAAAAAAAAACATAAAATAATTTTATTTTTACAATTATTAATGATAAATATAATGCGTATAAAATTTACATATTTACAAAATTAATTGTAATAACTAACTTACATTATAAAGAAACTAAAAAGACAATGTTTTCAAATCTCTTACTGGTTTTATATGCTGGTATAAGTGTACTGTTTAATGTACTATTCTCGATTGGAAGAAGTGTTTTATTATTACGGTCGGATTATACCCGCCATGCTGTTTTTATTCTAACTTTGTTTGAGAAACATTGGTTTGTTTGTTTACATTTAATTTTTTGGTAAAGTGGATAGAGTATAGCTCAAATTCATTTTGAGAAATAAATAAAATACTGGAAGGACTATTTACAAGTTTACCCGAGTAGGAATCGAACCTGAAACTTTTAGGTAGAACTTTGATGAATTCGAAATCGGCTTTATGACGGACAAATTGAGATATATTTCTTGTGTAGCTGAAAATTTATTCTATTAGTCAGTGAAATTCATAGTAGGAGTTGTGAAAATATAGCTGTCCTATTTAAACTGGAAGCGTGGAAAAGAGACAACGTATATTCGATTATTTATTATGTTTTGGTATTTTGTTTCACGGATGGAGAGATGTGATGGCGTGAGGTTTTCACCAGTCTTTATGTTTTTAGCTCACATAATACTCAGCTAATGCTCGTATTTTCTCGTATTTTTTTTAAATAAAATCAATTAATAATATATACTGCGATAATGACACAGTGCCATTTGTTAATGAAACTTCTTTAGCACCGATGTGATTTAAAAATTCTATGAAACTAAAGCAACACCAAAAAGCATTTAGCCTGCGAGAGTAAGATTTTTATCCGTGCAGGGGCGGAGACTATACTGACCTCTGCGGCCGGGGTCGGCCTGTAATAAAAGGCGACAAAACAACCCACCACACGTGGGGCCCGTCTGGATGGCGACCACCTTTGGTCTTCAGTATGCTATAATAACTTTGTGTTGTGTTCCGGCTTTAGTGACTCAAGTTCTCGTGACTCGCAGTGCCTGCTAGTGTCGCTCCAGCACCGGCCACGCTTCATATCCGTATAAAAGGACAGGCCTAATGATGGTTTTATAGACCTGTCCCTTCAATTTAACCGGTATTTTAGGGTCACAGATGACACCAGTCACCTCATTCCATTTGGCCCACGTGGCAGCAATGCGTGCCATAACGTAGGAGTCATAGGCGACGGTAACTGCTAAATTCTAAGTAAGTCGTCAGCCTGTCTGCTGTCCTAATGCCTAATGCCGGAACACAACACAAGGTTATTATGGCGGCATACTTAAGACCAAAGGTGGTCGCCATCCAGACGGGCTTGGAGCTCTACCACGTAGCTAGGGTGGGTTGTTTTGTCGGCTTTTACGACAGACCGACTTCGGCCGCATAGATTAGTATTCTTTCTCCACCCCTGCACTGTTCCGGCATGATCCAAGTTTCACTGGCGTTGCAAAAACCCATAGGCGACGGTAACTGCTAAATTCTAAGCGGGCCGTCAGCCTGTCCTACAGCAATAAAAAAAAAAAAAAAACCAACGTGTAAAGTAGGTGAAAATTACATTCAAAGATTTCGTTATGTGGATACTATGAGGCGAGAGTTAGGAGTGCCATCTCAAATAGGGGAGACGTTGAAAGTATCCAGCAGTACGAAGTAAATTATAGCTCAAAAATCCGCCATGATGGCGCTAGTGCAGCAGTATGGTGTGTAACTGTAGATTAATTAAAGTATGCCGAGTTAAAATTCCAGGCTAGGGGCTCACTTAGTAGTAAGCAGTTTGCGATGCGAGGGGCACCGCGAACACGCTACTAATTTGAAAGCTGGGTCAGTAATACCGGAATACAACATAAGGTTATCGCGGAATACTTATAGACCAAGGGTGGTTGTCATCCAGATGGGGTAACTCTAACACGTAGCTAGGATTATTTTGTCGCCTTTTAGGACAGGCAGACCCCAAAGAGAAATGCTCCCGACCCTGTACAGAGAAATATTTTAGGCGCTTGCCTCAATAATTTACACTTATACGATTGAAGCGCTTTAATTTAATGCATTTTGATGGGCACTTCTCAAAGAGTTGATTTTGACCTAACCTTACCGAAAGATGGCGTTAAACATTATTAATCGCCTAAAACATGTAAATTAAATATTTGTGATTGATCTCTCTGATATCACAGGCGTGTCTGAATAAATATGTTCTTTTTCACATTTGTGATTATTAACTGCCTGCGAGGGGTCCGCTCTAGAATAGTGCTATACACTAAGTTACCATAAAGCGTGTAATAAACAACCCCAGCACGCGAAAATTCCCCACGGAGCAATCTTAACACGCGTTCTTAATTTACAAAAACCGCTGGCACTATCGCCTTACCCCAAAATTGACATTTATAGTTTTTTTTTATTAGGCTTGGGATATATTGAGAGATGATAGTTTTATTATAATTCGCAATTATATCCTGGACATATTTTTCGACTTGCCTTCATCATCATTTTAGTGTTAAATGCCGGTTGTAATACACACTTCGGCTTCGGTGTCCGATTTCCGATTTTTTCTACTCCACTTCGCACGGTCTTCAGCATCCCTGGTATTGAGCTCATTGGCACGAATATCACCCTTTACGACGTCAAGCCAGCACTTTTTGGGTCTAGCCCTCCTGCCGGGGCCCAGGGGAAGCGGCATGGCCAGACATTTGTTTCCCACGTAAGTATCCGGTTACCATACCAACAAAGCCGACACTAATGCAATTTATCCGCAATGTCACGGACATGAAATTGCAGGAATACCTTGGCTACTTACGTGAACAAATGTCTAGCCATGCCGCCTGCATCAGTTTAGGTTAGAGCGTCAGTCAGAAAGCGAATCCCGGGCAGCGAAGCGGAAGTTTGTGTTGCAACCGGGATACAACGCTGTGATGATGATGACTGTATACTTGTATTCTATTTCATTCTCTCACATAATAATTATGAATGTTTGTTTCTTTTTGTAAACGTTTTTCGTTTCATCGAATTTTCAAATAACAAGGTTGCTAAAAAATTTTGCCTTTAATAAACGTAATCCATATTTTTAATATGGTCGTGAAATTTCTCTTATGTGTGACTTTTTTAAACATCTCTCGGTGTGTTCCCAACTTAAACACGTCAATAGTTTTACACAGTTCTTGTTGATTAGTAACAAATGATCCGTGTTGCTTCCTTCCCAAAAAAACGTCTGAAGTTTTAACATATACTGTTTCAAATTTTTTTTAAATATTACAGTTGACTCGTTAATTCAAAACTCAAAGGACTTTTAAAATATCGAGAGTTTGAAATATCAAACGGTTCGAAATTATTGGAAGAAAACATATGTACATTCGAATTATTGACTATTTTAGATTCTTTTGCTATCTCACTTTTCTTTCTACCTCCCCCCCACTTTATCAATTAACTCATAACTAACACAAACTTTTGATTTGCATACATATACCCAATCAAAGAGTAATTGAAATTGTGATATCTTAATAAACCACCGTAATTAATTAATACGGATTTATTTGTTGATTTATTTGCATCGCAAGACACTGTTCTAAATGTCCGAACAATAGAACGAGACACACACATAAGTGAGAGGACTAATTTTGAGAATGTTCTTTAGGCAAGTGGAAATTGCGAAAAATTACAATTTCGTGCCTCGACTAACTATCCTTGTCGCACTTTTTTTGGTAATATAAAAAATAAAATTTTTGAGTCGTCTGGCAATACTTAATAACCGACAAAAACGTCTGGGATATTTTTTTTGAATTCTAGAAATAATAAATTAAAAGATAAAACAAAATTAAATTTGTCTAAAATATATTTTTTAAATTTTTTTTTTGCAAATGTTATATACTGCGCCGTAGCGAAATAACAGCTAACTCGCTAAAAGACTTTCAGGACTGGATTCGTCAATTGACGAAATTGTATTTTTTCGCAATTACAGCTTGCCTAAAGAACCTTCTCAAATCAGCTATCATCAGCTCTCGGGCTATATACCACAGAAATGAAACCAAGTAAACAAATTATTGCGGAAGCGTGTGTCAAATCATTATAATAGGTCTACCGGAAAGTTCTGTCCGTTTCTATTACAAGTTTCGACACGTAAGCACAAGTTTATTTGGTGCATGCTCGATTTTATATTTTTATCGCTTAATGTATACACACTGACGTAGTAAATTGACTGTAATATAGTTATTCACATTAGTCTTAAGTTTAAAACGATAGTGTAACCAGGACTACCTACTGATAAAATTCATCTACGCCACTGTACGAATGTCAACAAAGGAGAAATGCTACATAAGCATGTAGAAATTTAATGAAATTGTTTGGTGAAGGTACAGTTTCTGGTAGAACATGCAGAAGATATACAAAAAATTTTAAACAGGTGATTTCAAACTTTCTGATAAGCCACGTTCTGGGCGACCATCTTTGATCGACGACGATGTTTTTAAGGCGATGTTGGAGCAAGATACCTTTCTGACAACATCGGTGATAGCATAAAGGCTTAGTTCAGCTCAGCAAACCATTTCGGACAATATTCGAAAGATAGGATTGATGTGAAAATATTCAAGATGGTGCCACATGAATTTTCTTTCATTCCAAAAACGGACAGAACTTTCTGGTAGACCATATAATAAGAAATGCACGTGCAACGGTGATACACGTTTGAACTTGTTTCAAAATTCACCTATGCAATAACTATGTTATACATATGAGATAGAATTGACACGTCGTTTTATTATGTATCGATTACCTTATGTTGTAATTACCAAGTGCTTAAAAATGTACAGATTTGTTAAAAAATATAAAAAGATGTTTTAAGGAACTCGTGACAACTTGGAATAAAGAGATTCGAATTATAATTGAATTGACTGTTTTATTGTCAGATGATTGCTTACTTTGCGAATATAGTGTTTGAAGGCTCTATGGGTATTGTTTAGAATTATTTTCTTCCTACGTGTAGCCGAGGTCGGCCTGTCATAAAAGACGACGGTAAGACGCAGTACGTAGATTTATGACCCTGTACGCTGTCGAAGATGACGCTTCGATCAGATAAATACTCATAATATTCACCTCTAATTTAATGACATAATTGGAATAAGTACCTATCATAAATCGACAGACATCACTAACTGAGCGGCACATCACAATTTATACATATATAAAAACGTCATAACGAACAAGCTTGAGAATCTACTGTGAGCACTGACGCAGAGGACTAAATACCTCTTAATTATTATGTTTTAACATAGTTTTTATGCTTCTACTAACAATTTACGGACTCGGCGTCTGTTAATTCAGACGCATAAATAAAAAAAAAGTGTAAAAAAATACATAGTAAACAACTGTATGCAATATGTGATATTTTTTAAAAACAAAAATGAGAAAGAGTCAATGTAATCCAAAAACTAAATAGCCTTTAACCATCTACGAAAACTTCCGTGTCGAATGGTAGCAGTCCCTTCTTGATATGTTCAGTAGTTTTGAGGTGATGGTGCGTCAAAGGAACCCCCATTTTCATTTTCAAGAATACAACCTCTGCGGTCGGGGTCGGCCTGTTGTAAAAGGCGACAAAACAACCCACCTTAGCTACGTGGTAGGGCGCCCCAAGTCCGTCTGGATGGCGACCACCTTTGGTTTTAAGTATGCCGCCATAATAACCTTGCGTTATGTTAAGGCATTATTGACCCAAGTTCCTGTACCCTTATGTTACAGCAGCGTGTTCGCGATGCCACTGGCATTTCAAACATCCATAGGCGACGGTAATTGCTAAATTCTAAGCGGGCCGTCAGCCTGTCTGCTTTCCTACAGCAATAAAAAAGACCTTTTTTTTAATTTATATGACGGAATAACTTCTGCTCCTAGTAGATGAATAAAATTGAAAACAATTATCGAAATTAGCTTTTCACACAATTTGACCCCAACATAATTTATCCGCGATACGCCCTCTTTGTAATAAAAATATAATCATAATTACATTATTATCTTCAACAGAGATCCGCAATCGCCATAATGAGTGTAATTTGATTATCTGTGTCAATATTTTGACAGCTCACAGCCGCCATTTTGTTAATTGAATTACAGGGATAATGGAATTAAAGTTATCGCGTTATTTTCCTCCGTGCAGGGGCCGAGTAAGATTACTAACCCCCGCGGCCAGGGTCGGCCTGTCGTAAAAGGCGATAAAACAACCCTAGCTACGTGGTAAGGCTCTAAACCCGTCTGGATGGCAAGCATCCTTGGTCTTAAGTATGCCGCCATAATAACCTTGGAGCCCTAGTTAGGATTGTTTGATTACCTTTTAACAAGGGGGCCGTTCATAAAATACGTTCACATACGGGGGGGGGGGGGGTGTCTTGCTGAGTGTGACAAGATATGACAAGGAGGGACGGGGGGTTTAAGGCAACGTGATGTTCGCCGTTCATTATCTTTCGACATGAGCGCTAGCTCTGTGGGGTGGCTCTAGCGGCGTTGCGATCCATCACAACTGGTTTCTTTGTTTTTTCAATTCTTAAATAAATAATAAAAAAATCCACTTGAGATAGTAACGTTGCCGTTGAGGTAGTAACGTGCCCTGCGCTCTCGATTCAGTAACAATGAAAATACTGTTTATCATGTACATTTATATTTCTATCATTTAAAATTTAGCACTCTTGGGATAGTTTTTGTGACGGAATTTTTATAGGGGGTCACAGAAAGTGTGACACAGCGTGACAATTGGTCAAAAAAGTTGATTTTACGGTGACGTATTTTATGAACGGCCCCAAGGTCTGCACGGAGAATGAAATCTAGGAATCAGTTAAAAAAAACCATTTTTTTTTCTGTTTATGTATTTTCACATCAACCCCAGAAAGAGAAAAGATATTCAAGTTCTTCAATCGCTTCTTCGAGCATTGTCTTGGTAGTTGTCGGTGATTGGGGAGTACCTGAAAATTAAATTAATATAATTGGCGTGGTTAACCGCTGCGTTGGAAAAGATGGCGTAATATATTCAAAGAGTACTCTTTTTGAATATATTATTATTGGCCTTACTAGGCCAGGGTGGACGACGACTGCTAGGGACAGAGTTGCTTGGAAACTTTTGAGGGAGGCCTACGCCAGTGAGGCGACTTCGAAAAAACAAATATAATAGTATAAATGCATCATCATCATCCCATCGTTATATCCCGGTCGCAAACTAAACTTCCGTTTCGGTGCCCAGGGTCCGCTTTCCGACTCTTTCTACTCCACTTCGCACGGTCTTCAGCATCCCTGGTATTGAGCCCATCGGCACGCATATCACCCTTTACGACGTCAAGCCAGCACTTTTTGGGTCTACCCCTCCTGCCGGGGCCCGGCGGAGGCGGTATGGCCAGACATTTCTTTCCCACGTAATCATCCGACTGCCGTAAAACGTGGCCGTACCAACGGAGCTGATACTCCTGTAATTTATCCGCAATGTCACGGACATGAAGACCGCCGCGAATGCGGGAGTTCCTAACGCGGTCCTTCCGCATCACTCCACACATCCACCGCAGCATATTCATCTACGTGACACGCAGCTCTTGCTTGTGTCGCTCTAACACCGGCCACGCTTCACAGCTGTATAAAAGGACAGGCCTAATGATGGTCTTATAGATCTGTCCCTTCAACTTTAATAATATAAATGCATGTTATATTGTAATGCTTGTATTTTACTAGAAATAAAGACTTGTTTATTTATTTAATCGGCGTGGTTGCGATTAGAAATAAATGAATACCACACTTCTTATCTTATTTTTGGGGCCGAGAAATATCTCGGACACTTCGACCCAATGGGATCTTTTGTGTTCCCCTAGATAGCAATCACTCCTCTCCAATCTCATTGAAGATTTACTTCATGAGCCTAACAATGAGGTATGGAGATAGGAGCCTGTAGTCTTCCGGTGTTGGATATCCTACCCCCAAAAGATTCATTCGCCTCCTGGCCAATGCATCACATGTACACAGTAGGTGTTCCATGCGTTCTGTATGTTCCCCACACAACCTGCACATGGGTGTCGCGGTCAGACCCATCTTCATGAGCATGTTGTTGGTTCCAAAGTGCCCAGTAAAGGCTCCAAGCAAGTAGCGTATTTGCCCCCTGCTCATGTTCCAGATGGATCCTCGTGCTTTGTACGTGGATCCCAAAATTTTTTACCACACTTAGGAAAATATATCACTTGACCTCAACAGGTTCAGGTGAACACCTATTTTTGTAATTTTTACCCACCTTCCCTTTGGTGACCACTCGTAGTATACCAGAAGACCCATCATCCCCTGTACAGCAGCACCACACCTTGAGTTCACGATTAGAAACGCGCGCGACAAATGCTTCGAGCGCATTTTTTTTGGGTATATGTAAAGCTTTTGCTGTCTCAGACGACTCGACAGCTACTACGGACGGCAAAGGCATGCCAACTCCGTGGTAGCGTCTCCTGTGGGGTGAACAAACGAGAACACCCAAGAAAGGCAAAAGTTTTAACTGGGGTCATGTCGACTTCACCGGTGAAGCCGCTTCTATTAGAATCCTACCGTTTCGGAATGTGTATAGCTGGGGGAGAAGATACGGCGAATGAAACTCCCTTTCAACACATCTAGGGGCCATCCATAAATTACGTCACACGAATTTCATGATTTTTTGACCCCTCCCTCGTCCTTGTCACAGCTGGTCACATTTGTGAGACTCCCCCCTCCCTAGTGTGACGTCACATATTTTGCAATTTTACATTTAGAAATTATTGAATTTAAACAACAGTTCCGAAATTAGTATTATATGAATTTACCTTCGGCGTCATTCTTTTTCTACAGTTAGATACCAGCTTTACGTCTGACTAATTAAAACAGGTGGTGGTAAAAATCCCTCTCGTAATAGTCGCTAAAGGCTAGATCATCGTACATTACAACATGCGACAATCTCGCATTTAAATTTTTTTTCAAACATTTTCAATCCAGGTAGAGTTGCAAATGTTTTTGAGTATTTCGTTAATAGTGCAAAGTTCATGTTTTAACACGTTGGTGACGTCACAAAATTTAGGACCCCTCCCACCCCCTTGTCACACTTCGTCGACCCACTCCCTTCCCCTTAACGTGTGACGTAATTTATGGATGGCCCCTATTCTACGTTTGATAGGCTATGGGGGGCGGAAGGCATCCCTAAACCTATTGGCGAGCGCAGAAAGCCGTATTCTTTTGTATTTACGGCACGCGACACGATACGCGCATATCTTTTTTCTCGTTCACGCATTAATTCATTTACTATAACATCTATTTATACGCCTTACTTACAAACTCCTGAACCCCTGAACCGCCACACCCCTATCTCTAGTTTTACGTAGTATTTCATAAATATGGTTTTAAATCACTTTTTGCAAACAGAAAGTTAAAATATTTTTTAAAGATGAAGTATAGCAGGCGGGTATATGGTTCATATTTGTATTTATGCATTGATACAGGGCTTGCCGTGACGCCAAAACTATAACTAAACGCTAACTCTCAAAATCTCCATCCGTTGCAAACAGTGTGTACCGCTTTGTCTAGCAGTCACTGCACCTAGCCAGGTCACTTTGAATCTAACGCCTCTTAAAAAACTATTACATTTGAAAAAACATCCTCACTTGGTATTGTAGAAACTGGTGACGTGGAACTTGTGTCAGCCTCTGACGTCATTGCACTTGATGGAGACGTAGGTGCATCTGTAGTGACGCTCGCAGCGCTGACGGTTGAAATTGATGTGGAGACACTTTGAGAAGTACTTGTAATAGTGCTTTGTAAATTTGCTAAGGTGCTTAAAGCGTTTGGAGTCGTCGGTAAACTTGAACTAGGAGGGGAATCTGTACTAAGTGTACTGGGTGTGCTTGGAATTATGCTAGGCGTACTTGGAATTATGCTAGGCGTACTTGGAATGTTGCTGGGCGTACTTGGGATGTTAGCAGGTGTACTCGGAATATTACTAGGCGTGCTTGGAATGATACTAGGAGTACTCGGAATGATGCTAGACGTACTTGGAATGGAGCTAGGTGAACTCGGTAAATTATTAAAGGATGGATCCTTTAGTCCTTTGAGTAGATCATTGGCAGGATCCTTAATATTTGGAATAGTAAAAGGGTCTTTTGGAATAACTGGACTGTTTTCTTTAGGACGATCTTGTAGAGGTGTTTTCGGTGTAGATACTTCCTTGAATAAATCAGATATGGGTTTTTTTAAGTTGTTTGGATCTTCTGATTTCTTCTGAATATCCTTAAATGGATCAGTAGGAGTTTTTGGAGTTGAAATGGGTAAGGTAATTAGATTTTTTATATTAAATGGTGTAGACAGAGTACTTAGCATTTGTGCTTCAGGTAATTTTTGAGGTAGTTTTGGAAGAGTAAACCCTTCAAGATCTGAAGGTTTAGGTGTTTGAAAATTTGGCTTTGTAGGAGTTGGCAGAGTGTTTTCAGATGCTATAATAGGTATTGGTGTCGATATGTCATTCTTCGCTGGGAGATTTTCGAAACCAGATTTCATATGCTCCATATTATCTTCGAATTCTGGCGGTTTGATTTTGTCGACGGGTTCTAAGGCCCCCATAAATCGATTATGGGCTCCTGAAATAAAAATAGCATTTTATTGCGTTATTATTTTTAACGTTAAGATTTGTGGTTAGGGATTCTTTTTAGTAAGCCTTTTTAAACTTCTGTTATAATTGTAATCCCAGCTGAAAATATAATTGAAAGAAAGGTTTTTTTTATTTAGAACGTGCAATAAACATCATAAACAATTCGAACAAAAGTTATTCTCATAATGAATGGATAAAGGGTTGTACACAATAATAGAGTTGCAAATGGTTTTATCATTTAATTACTGCATAAATTAATGACAGCACTACAAGCTCAATTATCGTATGTATTGAAATTGATATTTTTTATATTTTAAATAGATAATTTAATAATAATAATTTAGATAGATAGATAGATAACACTTTATTGTACATTGTATAAAAGTAATTTACACTGAAATTTTGTGGTTAACAATATTGCACAAAGGGCGGCCTTATCGCTAATAGCGATCTCTTCCAGACAACCCAGTACAGGAAATAAATGATTTATAAAAGTTGCTGGTGGGATAACCAATATACAAATTTCACGATTTTACAATTTCATAATTAATAGTTTGAACAAGTAAATACTCATACATTTATATGTAATATACAGGGTGACTTTGACAAAACCGTCCAAATTTTTTTTACGCACTAAACATCATTTAAGGAACCCATTTTTGTAAAAAAAATTGTATGTCAAATTTTCACCATAAATTATTTCATATATGATCATTAATTCAATCGTACAGAATAGTCCTATGGTGCAACCTTCGTACGTTAACCTGTTATTACCTCTCTCTGTCTCTTCCGCGTAAATGAGTAGTGCGTATTCGCTCTATTGCGGTGCCGCCGTCCCCGGCCTTTTACTAGGTCAGATGGAGAGATCATTGACACTCTAGCGCCGTAATATGTAAATTGCGAGTTCTTTGAATGACTTTGTGATGCTGATTACTCAACATTTTTGTACTATGTGATAAAAAACTAAAATACATGTTTCTCATAACTTTTACTAAAGATTCTTCTGTGTGAAATTGGGCGGGTTTGTCAAAGTCACCCTGTATATACACACGCACACTCATATACACTAAATATCTACTGCAAAGACAAATAGTGTTGGTACACCCTACTTTTAAATATGGGCAATGTTTTAGCTTGTCTATTGGAGGGGAGTGTGGTGGTGGACTCCCGCTCCCGCTCCGCCGCCTCCTTTGCGGACATGACTGCCTCGCAGAACGAGGCGACGGCCGTCCATCCAGGAACTAGAGATTACTTATTACTAGATAGCAAATATAATAATTACCTATTTTTTAGGACTTGCATACACATGCATTTATCTAATAATTTACTTTAATTTGTATTTAGTAATTAATGTAGTTTTAATTTTATCACACGTGTTGCGGAGGAGTTTCTTTCGCCGTTACTTCTCTGCGAATATTCCAAAATAAAAAATAGAGATCCTACAAGACTAATGATGCCGATCCGTGGCACTGCTTTAGGACATAAGAATATACCTGTTATAACTATTAAAGTGTACAATCGAATACCCGCTTCGATAAGGCAGTTGCCTCTTAAACAGTTTAAGGAAAAGATGTTTATATGGCTGGTTGAAAGGTGTTTTTATAAATTATCAGACTTATTTCAATAATGTTTTATTTTATGTGTTTTTATAAATTGTTTAAAATTACTTTAAATCACGCGGACTCAGGTATTGTGAACACTGAAATGGAAAAATTAATTATAGACATGATATATATATATAATTGTAACCAAAGAACATGTAATTAATCCAATTATAATTCAATGACAATAATTAATTCGATGACATTTATTTTTAAATAATACTGACATACTTTATATTATCTTTATGGACATTACAGGGAAAGAGATTAACAAAAATATGTAACATATATAAAATAATTTAATGTTAAGATTTTTATTTTTTAGGTTTATAAAGAAATTTGTATGCCAGAAATGGCGAAACGTGTTGTACATTTATAAAATTTGAACAAGTCACCTATGTATTCACCATGTTTCTTACAAATAAAGATTATATTACAAATAAAAAATAAATAAAAGATTATATTATATTATTATATTCTCCCCCATCTATACACACTCGGAAACGGTAGTAGATTAGAAAAGAAACGGCTTCACCGGTGGAGCCGATAGTCACCAATATAAAAATATTCTTGCCATTCGGGGCTGGTTTTCGCTTGGTCCCCATGCAGCGGTCGAGCCGGGAGCGCGCCTCACAGGAGGCGTGCCCCCGAGCACGCTCCCACCGGGGCGGAATGCCGACCGGAGTCGCCTGTTGCGTCGTCTGAGACCACAACAGCTTTAACATATAGAAAAAAAAACTCACTTGGGTATGCCGTCATACACGTCACGAAGAAAACCTGCCAAAAAACAACAGTTAAATTATTTCAATATCGAGTTTAATAATTATCGCTAAGAGATGGCGTTAATTGAAATTCAATATTGAGTTTAGTTAAATTTATTGCTCATAGATGGCGTTACTTTGCTCCGTCACTGTCAGCCGGTTTCGAGTAGCTGATAAGGGGCCAGGTCACGTTCCAGGAGCTCGCTTCAGCCATCGGCGACAAGTGTATTGGATATGTTAGTTTTTACGTTGGTGCTATAGTTTGAGGTATGGAAGCACACTTGCGCCCAGGTGCGGGGTCCTTTGAAAAGATTTGCTACGGGCCCTGCGCTTGCTTAATCCGGCACTGGGTATACTGTCTGTGTTCTCTCGGACAGGCTCGAGTCCAAAAGTGGGATTATTAGCCGTTATTATTCTTCACTGACGCCTAATATCCCCTTGTTTGAAGTCCCTAAGGTATTGGAATCCTTTTCCGAACTAGGGATTTAGGGAGATCCTTAAACTAATGAAAATATAACTTACCAATATGATATATATGCTATACATGTTGAAAGGTCGCGAATTAACTCAAATTTAGTGACAAATGAATATTTTAAGGCAGATTGTAAAATATTTTTAAAGTCGATTTCGACATCTGTGTAAATAAAGGTAAAATACGCTGTTATAGTATACCGGAAAGTATAAAATCCATCAATCCTGTCTTCTTTTTAAAGAGAACGGGCACCAACTACGCTTGTCCAAGGCGAATTTATTGCTGTACAACAGCAGACAGGCTGACGACGCGCTTAGAATTTAGCAGTTACCGTCGCCTATTGTTTACAACAACACGCGACGACAGATTACGACGCGACACAACGAATCCGCTGCTGTCCCATAAGGGTACTGGAACCTGGATCATTAATGCCAGAACACAAGGTTATTATGGCGACATACTTAAGACCAAAGGTCGCCATCCAGACGGGCTTGAGGCCCTACCACGTAGCTAGGGTGGGTTGTTTTGTCGCCTTTTAGACAGGTCGACTGAGTTCGGGTTTTCCCCTAGAAATGGATGCTACGCGCTACGCTTGACATGGGCGAAAGCAGCCACATACCAACGATCTCTGTAAGCATGTTTTTTATGATGTTTTATTTCATCATCATCATCATCTTAGTGATGAATCCCGGTTGCAGCCCAAACTCTCGCTTCGGCACCCGGGGTCCTCGTTACGACTTTTCTTCTCCACTTTGCACGATCTTCGGCATCTCTGGTGGTCAGTCCATTGGCACGCATATCAACCCCTACGTCAAGCTAGCGCTTTTTGGTTCTACCCCTCCTGCCGGGGCCCGGCGGTGGCGGCATGGCCAGACATTTGTTCCCCATATAAGTAGCCGGTTGCAGTAAACCATGGCCATACCAGCGAAGGCGACACTCCTGCAATTTATCCGCTATATCACGGACATGAAGGCTGCTGCGAATGCGGGAGTTCCTAACGTGATCCTTCCACGTTACTCCACACATCCACCGCAGCATATTCATCTCCGTGACTCGCAGTGCCTGCTTGTGTCGCTCCAGCATCGGCCACGCTTCACATCCGTCTAAAAGATGTTTTCTTTCATCATCTGTACGAAAAAAACAACTAACCGATGTATGCAATATGTAGCTGACCTGGCAAATATTTTTTTCTGAAAAGAACGGATTTTATGGAAATCCTATTTCCATAAAATCCGTTCTTAATGAGTCTACATCCAGATACGAGTAACTATGTTAAATTTCAAGTCGATCGGGTGTATAGTCTTAGAGATTTCGTGATGTATTTTGTTTATATTTCTTCCTCCTGCCCTTATCCCGCATTATATGGGGTCGGCACAACATGTTCTCTCTTTCCACTCTCCTCTGTTGGCCGTCATCCCAACATTCACACCCTTTTTTGCCATATCACCTTTTACTCAATCCATCCATCTTTTTGCTAAACCACGCTAGTCTATTACTTTTAAGTTTTCCAATAACTGGCGCTACTTCCTCTAATATACTCATTTCTAATTTTATCCCTTTTCGTAATTCCACACATCCATCTCAGCATTCTCATCTCCGCAGCATGTAACACCCTGTCGTCCCTCTTTGTGGCCCAGCATTCTGATCCATACAACACGACAAGCCTACAGATTTATAAATTAAATGTGACAGTGAGCTTCTTTGTTACGCTTTCATGTCTAAACCTCTGCACCAATTTTGATGAATTTTAGTAGAGAAAGATTGGACCTTGGAGAAGGATAGAGATTAATTTAAGTGAAAACTTCTTTAGCGGCAGTGTGAACTTTTTTGTGATGGGTGAATAATGTTAAACTCACGTCAGGTCACGTGTCCTGATCGTAAGAATTCTTAAGATGTAATAATTTTTGCTCCAGTAATACCAACATTATTAATAACGACTTAAGGTTTATTTTATAATGTAGCTTGAAAATGATTGCATTGCATTACTTATACATATCTATTCGAATTGCGACTTTATTACAATGAAATACAGTTGAATTTTTGAAGTGAAATCTTCTTTAGGCGCGTTGAGCACTTTTTGGGTGAATAATTTTTGGTTTGTAAAGAAGTGATAATGACAATTTAAACTTTAATCCTTGATCATAAACACTTCTTTATAAACCGAAAATAATAATCTAATAGCTCGACGATACAATTCACAAGTTACTTAGTTTTCACTTCTATCGTCAGTCCCCAAAGACAGCCAGCCTCACATGTTTTTTCTTTTAATTTATATGACGAAACAACGTTTGCCGGGTCAGCTGATATTGTACAAGTATGTGACCATTTACCCTGTTACATACATAATATATTGATTCAAGTGTATATGAATGAGATTATAATATTAATTTGGAAGTTTGCAAATCGGAATTTCATTTGCAAATATTAATATATTTGACATCGTCATAATATCATTTGTTAATTAATACGTTATTTTGCATGTTTTTCTAGTTTTTTTAATTGCTGTAGGACAGCAGAGAGGCTGACGGCTGGCTTAGAATTTAGCAGTTACCGTCGCCTACGGGTGTTTGCAACGCCAGTGGCATCGCGAACACGCTGCCGTCCCATAAGGGTACAGGAACTTGGGTTACCAATTCCGGAACACAACATAAGGTTATTATGGCGGCATATTTAAGACCAAAGGTGGTCGTCATCCAGACGGGCTTGGGGCCCTACCACGTAGCTAGGGTGGGTTGTTTTGTCGCCTTTTACGACAGGTCGACTCCGGTCGTAGAGGTTAGTATTCTTTCTCCGCCTCTGCACGGATAAAAAGTATAACACTAAAAGATAGTAACTCATTATGACAGTTTCAAAGAACTTACGTACGTAAGAGGTACAGGATTGTGTTAGCATCATTATAATCATATATTTTCCATCTATTATATTAATAAAATGTATCAAATCTTCTTTATTTGGGTAACAAGCAATCAATATAATTCACAAAATAATTCCGCCAATAAATAATTATTTTTAAACGAAAAAATACAATTCGGTTCAAGTTAAAGTTAAGAAATATATCCGAAACAATTTATTTTTTAAAGTTCAGGATGCCATTTTTAAATATGTAATTTGAATCTGTCTAAATTAAAAATATTAATTTAGAAATAACATAATTTCCGATAGTAATTTCTTTCATATTATTCAAATACTAAGGCTAGTCATAAATTTGACTATATTATTATGTAATATTTTTTACATAAAATATGATGAAATTTTTACACTACTAAATCATTATAACAGTATGGTTAGTGAACTAAGTATAAGTTATTTATTTGCACGGTACATGTGCGATGTTGTACAAAAGTGGTGTCTTCAATGACGTGCAAATATTGTTTTTATACTGACGTTAATTTCATGATACCGTACCGAAACAATAACGATACTAGACCGTGATAGACAGAAAAAAGAGCGTCAGTGTTAAGTTCACGAGATAACTTAGCCAAAGCATATCGTGAACTACTTAATACTTATTCTTTTACAAAGTTGTTCAATGTGTGCTTTCCAATTTAACTTACAATCTATTGTTAAACCTTTTTTTTGGTCTCGTGGAAAAACCCTATTCGTGACGGGTTCCCGCGGCCCGGGGGTCTGAGAGATATATGGAACTCCGGGAAAGATGTTCGGCCATTCGACTACCCACTAAAAAAGCCCGCTGTTCTCTACTCGCCTTCGCCCGGGCCCATGAATATGTGGCCTGCCGATCTCGTGGCCCGGGCCGGCGCCAGCCCCCTCTTTCTTTCAGGGCGGGCCTCTTTCATGTGTTTGTCGCCAGGGGTCAGGATTACATCCCCCCGGCGCTCTCTTGTATCAACTTGAGTAGTTGAAGGGGGGCCACGGAACAGCACGCGATCTTCACCCTCGCGGCAATGGTGCGGGCAGCCGTAATCTACGCGCGGCCTGAGGTTGTTGGATGCCCTCCAGCGCCGACGAAATGGCCTGCGTTGGCGGTTGGGGAGTGTGGTGGTCGATTCTCGCTCTGCCGCCTCCTTTGCGTACATGACTGCCTCGCAAAAGGAGGCGACGGCCGTTCATCCAGGATCAATTATCGTATCATTTTAGAATAAAAATCAATTAGTAAGTAGTTTAAGCAAAATAACCAAAAAAATAAATTTTGACCTTTCCAAAGGTTAAGAGATAAATTTTTTTGCGCCAATATTAAATTTCTCCGTCTAAAGGGATCACAATAGAAGCATAATTGAGCATTGTTGGTAAGTTAAAGAGTATAATGAGCGAAATAAAAATTATTTGCTAAAAAGTGCAAAAATCCCATGTTAATTAAATGAGAAAAGTATCGTTATTTAGGCAGGGTTAAACGGTATCGTAAAATTTTTTTTTGTTTCTAAAATTGTTATTAGGTCAAAAAGAAATGATTTTGACGATACCCAAGTCGAAACAGCCAACTTGGTAAATAACGGACACCCTAGTATACATGCTCGCTAGCTTAGACCAACGACCAATTCTCTGGTACCAGGTGCTACAGGTACGTAAAAACTTATACTTTACTTACAGTCTGACACTTGTTTTTGAGGTATAAGGAGTTCCTGGCCTCCCAAAGCTTTATTGTTATGAAGAATTCTTCCTATAAGGTCTTCTTGTTACTTGAGTTCAATAAAAGTCAGTTCCAGGATTCCATGTTTTATTTGAGAAAATTTGCTTAATATATTAACAAAAATTGTATGATAGATGCTAACAAAAATAGATAAATGAATGAGACAACAGCTGTGTGAGCGAGACTATGTTTTAGTAAAACACGTTGCTGCTATAATAGCAACACTGCCGCTTACGAGCGCACGCTCTCCACTTTACAAATGCGCCATTTTGGTGCGTCAGCGCACATTTAATTAAAATACTAATCATAATTCAAATGTAAAATAAGAGTAATGTAACTTTGTTCTAAAATAAAAGAAATTTAAAACCAACAAAAGTTATTATTCAAACACCGTTTGTCATCGCAAACACCCGGTGTTGATCATAAGACCAGGAAGTTTTTCTCCGTGCAAGGCGGATGAATACCCTCCTAAATGACCCCTACCGGAGGCGTTCTGTCGTAAAAGACGACAAAATAATCCTAGCTAGGTGGAAGCCCTCACGAATGGCAACTAGGGGTCTCTAAACATGTTGCCATAATTACCTGTTGTGTTAAATTAGGGTTGCCAACCCCAAATTTAAAAAACTAGGATATGATGTTGGAAAAACCAGGACAATTTAGTTTAAAAACAGGACGCAGTAATAGAATTGCAATACTTAAGTAGGTTTAGTTAGAATTAGTTTTTTTTTACTGCTGCATAACAGCAGACGACCCACTTAATAGTAAGCAGTTACTATCGTCTATGTATGTATGCGACGTTAGGGTCACCGCGAACACGCTGCTGTCCCATAGACATACACGAGATTATTATGGCGGCATACTTATAAACCAATGATAGTAGCCATCTAGAGGGGCTTGTGACCCTACCACGTAGCCAGAGTGGTTATGTAGCCTTTTACGATAGGTCGACCCCAGTCACAGAGGTTATTCTGACTCCGCCTCTGCACGGAGACTATAACAAGTTAGTTACAAATATTATTTAATAATAAGTATTTGAATATTAAAAAACAGGATGCTACTTAAAAACTATCAAGGACATCCCAGGACACCACAAAAACTAGGACATGTCCTGGGAAAACAGGACGGTTGGCAACCCTATGTTAAATTATATTACAATTACTGGAATCTGCGTCACTTATTAACACAACACGTAATTATGGCGAAATATATAAAGACCCAACCATTGGTTGCCATTCATGAGGGCTTCCAATTAACTAGAATTATTATATCGTCTTTTACGACAGATGGTCTCCGGTAGGGGTCATTTAGGGGGGTATTTATCAACCCTGCACGGAAAACCTACTGCTCTTATGATCACCGGGTGCTTACTTATTTATATGACGGAATTGTTTAAGGTTGTGTGTATAAAATATCGGGCCATCCGTCCTACTGCTGAACTCGGATCTGGCCTAGAGGGAACCTGCTACCACGGTCATCGGCATGTGTAACCCGCGGCGTTGCGGCTATACTGTCACTTGTGTCTTTTAATCCGTGCAGGGGAGGAGAAAGAATACTGACCCCTGCGGCCGGGATCGGCCTGTCGTAAAAGGCGACAAAACAACCCACCCTAGCTACGTGGTAAGGCCTCAAGCCCGTCTGGATGGCAACCACCTTTGGCCTTATGTATGCCGCCATAATAACCTTGTGTTGTGTTCTGGCATTGGTGACCCTAGTTCCTGTACCTTTATGGCACAGCAGCGTGTACGCGATGCCACTGGCGTTGTAAACCCATACCGTTGTACCCATAGGCGACGGTAACTGCTAAATTCTAAGCGGGGCGTCGGCCTTTCTGCTGTCCCACAGCTACAATAAAAAAAAAAGTTATGTCTAGGGAGGCCTAAGCCGGCAGGCTGGTGTCCTAGATATCTTGTGTTTTCACAATTTTTTTTATTGCTGTAGTACAGCAGACAGGCTGACTTAGATTTTAACAGTTACCGTCGCCTACTGGTATTGTCACGCCAGTAGTATCGCGAACACGCTGCTGCCCCACAAGGGTACAGGAACTTGGGTCACCAATTCCGAAACATAACGCAAGGTTATTATGGTGGCATACTTAAAACCGAAGGTGGTCGCCATCCAGACGGGCTTGGGGCCCTGCCACGTAGCTAGGGTGGGTTGTTTTGTCACCTTTTACGACAGGCCGACCCCAGCCACAGAGGTCAGTATTCTTTCTCCGCACCTGCACGGATTAAAAGAAAGAATTAAGCCAAAAAGAAGCCCTGCACTATAGGTTATTGATATTGAAAATGTTTTATTTGATCATAGAAATATTCTCTAGGAATGGCAGGTGTCGTTGGATAAAGAATCTTCTGAATGTAATTCTTCAGTGGAAGACATTTTGTTGCTGTCAGAATATTCTGCTTGTTCTTTGTGTGAAGTAGACTCTTGATTTCCACCTTTGGATGACGCTTCTGAAACAGTAATGATGCAGTGGAAGCGGCCATCCAATGACAACCTGTGTGTGTGGGTCGTGTTTTTCTTTTTTCCCTCTCCTCTCCCTCTGTCAACCTCCCACATTCTCTCTCTCTCTCAACCACATGCTTCGCCCTCTATCTCAACATTAGGCTCCCCTTTATAACTTCTGTTCCCCTTTTTCTGACATTCCAGTCCTTTTCTTTATATTTAGCTTTAACTAAAACCGTCTCGTAAGCGCGCTTGTATTCCCGATTTTCCTGTACGGGGCCGAGACATGGACGGTGAAGGAAAGAGAGCGGCAGCGTATTGACGCCTCGGAAATGTGGTGTTGGAGGAGACTGCTTAATGTCTCCTGGACACAGCACCGCACCAATGTCTCCATCTTGAAGGAGCTTAACATCGGCGAGAGACTATCATCGGTGGTGCAATCTCGAATACTCCAGTTCTTTGGACATGTGACGCGACGCGGGGGGGACTCCGTGGAGCGGCTGGTTGTGCAGGGCCGGGTAAATGGCAGTAGATCGCGAGGGCGTTCGCCTTTGCGATGGACGGACTAAATTAAGTCGATGACACACACTTCCCTAAACGACTGCGCAAGACAGGCTTCAGCTAGGGACAAATGGCGCGCGGTGGTGAAGCGCTGCCGGGCGTCTTGCGTGACCACGACTGCTCCGTCAAGAGTATTCGACTGAGAAGAAGAAAACCTCTCACTTTCAAACTCTCAACTCCCTAGGGAGTTAGAAAGTAGGTGAGTAGATGAAAGGGAGTGTAAAGTTGAAAGAGATAGCATTAGGAGATTGACAGAGGTGAGAGGTTGAGGCCGTGGGAGCGAGATGTTGCAACAGTAATAAGATATAATAAAAACATGGTAGCTGAATGACCTACTTGATGCGAACACAGCATGCTTTTACATCTGTTACTCATAAATTCTAAGGTATTCAATTATTTAATCACAAGTGCAGACATATACATATTTAATTTTTTTTTATTGCTGTAGGACAGCAGACAGGCTGACGGCCCGCTTAGGATTTAGCAGTTACCGTCGCCTATAGGTGTTTGCAACACCAGTGGTATCGCGAACACGCTGCTGTCCCATAAGGGTACAGGAACTTGGGTCACTAATGCCGGAACACAACACAAGGTTATTATGGCGGCATACTTAAGACCAAAGGTGGTCGCCATCCAGACGGGCTTGAGGCCCTACCACGTAGCTAGGATGGGTTGTATTGTAGCCTTTTACGACAGGCCGACTCCGGCCACAGAGGTTAGTATTCTTTCTCCGCCCCTGCACAGATAAAATTAATTTAAATTTAATTTTTTTATTTGCTTGACCGATGCATTGAAAATATCGAGCTCATGGCAGTTGCGATTATACGTGGCACACAGGCGATATAGTGGTGAGTGTTGGCGATAAACAGTGTGACATACAGCGAAATTTAAGTTAGGTTACAGTTAGGTTTAGAAAAAGAGGCGTGTGTGAGAAGTTGACTCAGAGGAGAGAGGAATGTTAAAAGAGAAGCGGAAGGTTCAGAAAAAGGAACATGAGGTTAAAAGAGTGAGAAAGGGAATTAAAGAGAAGAGAGCGCCTGAGTACAATATTATAGCTCTACCGGAAAGTTCTGTCCGTTTATGGAATGAAAGAAAATTCATGTGGCACCATCTTGAATATTTTCACATCAATCCTATCTTTCGAATATTGTCCGAAATGGTTTGCTGAGCTGAACTAAGCCTTTATGCTATCACCGATGTTGTCAGAAAGGTATCTTGCTCCAACATCGCCTTAAAAACATCGTCGTCGATCAAAGATGGTCGCCCAGAACGTGGCTTATCAGAAAGTTTGAAATCACCTGTTTAAAATTTTTTGTATCATCTTCTGCATGTTCTACCAGAAACTGTACCTTCACCAAAGAATTTCATTAAATTTCTACATGCTTCTGTAGCGTTTCTCCTTTGTTGACATTCGTACAGTGGCGTAGATAAATTTTATCAGTAGGTAGCCCTGGTTACACTATCGTTTTACACTTAAGACTAATGTGAATTAACTATATTACAGTCAATTTACTACGTCAGTGTGTATACATTAAGCGATAAAAATATAAAACCGAACATGCACCAAATAAACTTGTGCTTACGTGTCGAAACTTGTAATAGAAACGGACAGAACTTTCCGGTAGACCTTACTTAAGTCCATTATTACCTGTATCTTCATAGTTTCTCTTCTCACTTTCATCGGATTGAACATTATTTTGTACTCTTTTTGATTGCTGCATCTCGTCTCTTCTCCCCCTCGCGCCAAAACTGAAACTCTCCGATGTCTCCTCATCGCAGGAATTTTCTTTTGCGTTGTGTTTGTTTGTTTGCGACGTTGATTTTATTGTGTGATTGGTGTCGTTTGTTTTATCTGTAATATATAAATTATTTGTAACGTGTTTGGTTCTAACTTCTAGTATTTTATTTAAATATATTGTGACAATTCACATAACACCATCTACTCCCAAAGTAAAAAGCATAGCACTTGTGTTATAGACACTATCCTTATCCGTGCAGGGGCGGAGAAAGAATACTGACCTCTGCAGCCGGGGTTGGTCTGTCGTAAAAGGCGACAAAACATCTCTAGCTACGTGGTAAGGCCTCAAGCTCGTCTGGATTGCGACCACCTTTGGTCTTCGAATGCCATAATAACTTTGTGTTATGTTCCGCCATTATTGACCCAAATTCCTGGACCCTTATGGGATAGCAGCGTGTTCGCGTTGCAATTGGCGTTGCAAACACCCATAGGCGACGGTAACTGCTAAATTCTAAGCGGGCCGTCAGCCTGTCTGCTGTCCTACAGCAATAAAAAACTACTAGACAACTGATTTACTACCTAGATACTTTTCCTTTTATAAATAAATACATATTATACACAATGAGGCGCGAGGCGGGAATCGAACCTGTGACCTCCTCAAGCGTACCGAAGTGCGTTAGCCGGTACGCCATGGAGATCGAAACCCGTTTGGACCATGGGGTTGAGGTCACAAGTGTCGCGACCCGAATGACTCCACGACCATTTCTTTTTAGCTAGCCGAGTGCTTGCAGTGAATAACTCCACCCGCGTCAGCTCCCACTCCCAGAGCCCACTGCGAGTATAGGCAAAAGTCCCGTCGTTCTCCGTTCCAATAAGTACCAGCGCAAGGTCACCCAGTGGTGAATGTTCCTTAAATTTCCTAGTAATAAACCAATATTTAATTTCAAGTACCTGTTTCTTCGTAACCTTTTTCGACCTGGTCATCTTCTGTTTCTTCATTCTTGTCGCTTTTTGATGTTTTCTTGTTTCTTAAAAAGCCATTTTTGCCGATGGAAATTGACTCAGATTTTTTTTCATTATGAACACCTTTAGTCGTTTTGTTTCGCTTCGAATTTGAATAGGCTTTTGTAGTTTTGTTGCCTTCTGTTTGTAGTTTAAAAGGGCTTGTAAAGTAAATGTATACTAAGGGAACGTACCCACCCTACGTGACCGTTTCAGGGGGAGGTATCTACAAAATACCACGCTTGGTCACAGGGAGGCGGAGCGTGAGTTTTTGTCAAGTAGTTAATATTCTCTAAAGCAGTGTTTTTCAATCTTTTTTGAATACACGACCCCTTTAAGGGTTGAAAAATTCTGGTGACATCCTTGGGCCATAGACAGACAAAAAGTTGGTAAGTAATTTATAAGACTACGTTTATGATTTTCTCTATTTTGGTATGTAGATACATTCATTATTAAGACCTACATTCTGTAAAGTCATAACAGCTTTGAAAGTAAGTACGAGGTAAGTTGGTAATATTGCCTGCTTTGCGTAACTTCGCGGCATTACACCGCATTGTCGCCGCGAGCGAGAGCTTTTTCCTTTTGCCGGTGACCCCCCCGATTAAGGCTTCCCGACCCCCCTAAGAGTTGCGACCCACAGATTGAAAAACACTGCTCTAAAGGAAACCTCTTACAAGCTTTATTCAAATACGGCGCGCAGTGTAAAACACTGACGCATATTTACCGGCGTCAGCTGATTGAATTTTTTTATAGCTAGCTTTCAGCAGACAGGCTGGACACCCTGGCAGGTGGTCACCGTCATCTATGGACGTTTGCAACACCAGAGGCATTACCAACGCGCTGCCTACTGCCTGTTACCTAATTAATTAACAGTTTGTAGTTTCTGTTTGTACAAATGATTTTAATCCGTATTTATAAATTACTACATGAAAACTAGAGGGGTAGGGGGAGGGGGTGGTTTCATTTACTTCGGATGGTCACCAGGGGGGGTGGGGGGATAAAAATTACAATAGGTCACGTAGTATGGGCATGTAGCCACCATATCATATTAATAAGGAACAGGGAAGCTCTGAAAAGTCATCATACATAATCGTCGGCCACGTCGCATATGTACTATCCACAAAACATCGCCCTCAACTTCATTACATTTCTCGGAAGAGACTTCGGGCGATAATAATAACAACGTACATATTAAATCGACAACGCGACCACACGCTCACTGCGCAACGTCTCAGCCGGGAATGACCGCGAACGGCGCGAACGCGCGTATCAACGTCGCCTGCGGAGGCGGCGTGCGGGACGAGGACTCGACCAAATTTCGAAGAAACGATAATCCTGTTGTCAAGCCATGGTTGAAATATTCAATTTCCAAGAATTTGTGATTATTTGTGTCGTGTAAAAACATCTGCATTTGTTTACTTTTTAAACGCTTCTGATTGGTCGACGAACCCCAGCCAATTCGTATATAAAGAGCACGAATTTTGAAATAAATTATTCAGTACGGGATCAGTACTCAATACGGCTTCCGTATTGATTCAGCTAAACCATCCCTGGTGTTGTTTCATTTATAACCCAAATGGTGACCCTCTGAAACACTGAACCCGGTCACCAAAGGCACATTCTCTAACATTATAAATATGTATTCAATTTTCATGGTATGAATTTGTTCCCAGACACATACAGATTAGAAACTATTTGCGATATGTACAAAATCACACTCATGGGCATCGAACTCATATAACCACTAAGCTTACTATACTCTTATACTCGAAAATACCTCCCTTTAAAATTTCAACAACAGCATAATTTTCTCCATGTAGGGGTGGAGTAAGAATACAGACAGCGACCGGATGGTCTGTTATTTAGGGGGACAAATCAACCCTAGCTGTGTGGTAGGACCTCAAGCCCGTCTGGATGGGAACCACCCTTAGTCTAAAAGTATGCCGCGAAAATACCCTTGTGTTCTGGTATTAGCAAACCAGGATTCAGTTCCTCTTCAATTCTGGCAGCACGTTGGTAATTATAGCAGCATGCGTAAGCCAGAGTGTGGTTGCCATCTAATCGGGCACGGAACCCTATCACGCCTTTTACGACAAGCCGCCCTCGGCGGTAGGGGTTAGTATTCTTCCGCGACCATGTACGGACAAATTTATTTAAGAAATATCGGGATAACTATTTTGGGGTGGTAATCATTGATGCCTATCACCGTTTGGAAGCTCGCGGCGGAAGCGTTCGACCATTGTTAGTAAGGGGACGCACATTGCTGGTATACCCACTAAAACCACTGCAGTGTTCATTTACATGCCATGGGAACTTAGGCCTGACCGGTCTGTGAGCTGGGGTATGAATTCACGTTTGCCTCTAGATCAGGGTTCCCAAAGTGGTCGATATCGACCCGTTGAGGTCGGAATCGATTTGGATAAAGGATCCAAATCGATTCCGATCTCAAGGGGTTCTGACATCGATTTATCTGTGCAGGGGCAGAGAAAGAATACTAACATCTGCAGCTGGGGTTGGCCTGTCGTAAACGGCGACAAAACAATCCACCCTAGCTACGTGGTAGGACCCCAAGACCGTCTGGATGGCGACCACTTTTGGTCTTAAGTTTGCCGCTATAATAACCGTGTGTTGTGTTCCGGCATTAGTGACCCAAGTTCCTGTACCCTTATGGGACAGCAGTGTGTTCGCGATGCCATTGGCGTTGCAAACACCCATAGGCGGGGGTAACTGCTAAATTCTAAGCGGGCCGTCAGCCTGTCTGCTGTCCTACAGCAATAAAAAAAAAAGGAAAACTAATTTCGAGGGTTGACGAGGTCTAAAAATCAGTCCCTATTAATTAAGACAAATTCTTTTTTAAAACTTTCAGGATATTGTATTAGTTACCTATTGAGAACTTGTAACACAACATGTTAAAGCAAATAAATATATCTTATCTCGTCTTAAGATATCTTATTATAAAAATGACTAATATTTTATTAGGTCATAACCTTTGCTTCGGTGCCCGGGGTCCGCTTTCCAACTTTTTTGTTTCCACTTCACAAGGTTAGTATCTCTGGTAGTCAGTTTTTTTGCCACGCAAATCACTTTTTACGGCGTCAAACTAGCACTTTTTGGAACTACCTCTTCTGCCGGTGGTGGCATGGCTTTGTATTAAAGTAGGATACGGACTATTATTTTGTATCAATAGGAAAAAACTAAAGATAGGATTTTTTATAATAATTATGGGGTCTGAGATATCAGTTCATTCTGAAAATAGAGTTCTTTCCTAAAATAATTTGGGAATCCCTGCTCTAGACTGCTCGATAGAGAGAGAGGCGTGGAACACTACACGTCTCCAGAGTCCCCTGCTGCTTTTTGATATTACCTTGATTCTCATAACCCTGGCTGAGCTGCTCGTCCTCAGTGCGCTCGCTGTCATCAGTTTTTAACACCTCCTTGGTCATAGAGAAGCCGCTTTTGCCAAACGTAAAGGTATCAGTGTCTGTCTCTTCGTGTCGAAGCTTTGCAGTTTTGTTCTTTTTAGAATTAGCATATGCTTGCGAAGAATTGCCATCTGCTATAAAAGTAGGTATATAATAAAAACCCTTTTCCCTCAAATTTCCCGTACTATGGGACTGGTTCAGGGGATCTTCAAAACAGCACGCTGGTTAGAAGCAGGAGGCGGGGAGTAGGTTTTTGTTACATAGTCAATATCCTCGTAAGCAAATTTCGCGCTTTTTCGAGCTAATAAAAATATTTTAAAGTGAAGGTATACATGTAATTTTGGCTTTGCGCTGCGAACGCTGTTAATACAGACATATTTGAGCCAAAATGTATGTTTGGGCGCTCGGAAAGACAGCAAAGGACAGAACGACGTGGAAATTACCGTTGCCGGATAGATATATATATATATATATATATATATATATATATATATATATATATATATAATATTCCCACAATTTTTTTTCTAAAATAAAAGTAACCTAAATTACTCCTTGTTACATCAGCTATCTGCCAGTGAAAGTCCTGTCAAAATCAGTCCAGCTATTTCAGAGATTAGCCGAAACAAACAGGCAGACAGATGACAAAAATTGTAAAAAAAATTGTTTTGGTATATGTACCGTGTATACATCTAAATGCACTTAATAAAAAGCGGTTAATTTAATATTACAAACAGACACTCCAATTATATTTATTTGTATAATTTTTAAACTTTCTGTTTGCAAAAATGGTTATTTACCACGTGAAAGAGTACGGGGGAGTTTTCTCATATACTACAGATGGTCAGCAATGGGAGGTAGAATATTGACAAAAATAGTTCATGTTATATGGGTTCGTGTCCTTATCCTTAGCTAGAGGGAATGGACGCCATATTTGTCCAGTGCTATATTTAGAGGGTTTTCAGCTTCTTATTTTTTACGATTTTGTATTTCGTATGTTTTTTTTAAATAAAGTTATAAAAATATAGGGCCTAGAGCCGTGGTCGTCAAACTGCGGCCCGCGGGCTGCTTGCGGCCCGTGGAAGATATTTCTGCGGCCCGCGACAGAGCAAACAATTTTAGTAGATAATGGGCTAAATTCCCAATAAAAACACGTTAAAGCTAATTAAGTCGTCTGTCATTTTCATTTATTCCAGCAAGAAAATGGACATAAGTGATTGGTGAAATTTTAATTTTTATTAAAATATGTCAATTGATTGGTGGTCAAATAAACAGTCCAAAAACGTGTGGCCCGCAGTGATACCTCACATTGTCCTATGTGGCCCTTGACCAGAAAAGTGTGACGACCACTGGCCTAGAGTAACGCAATTGCCAAATATATTTATTTGTTAACCTAGCGGCTTAGCGACATCTAGAACAGTTTCTAATTACTAAAAATGCGGAATTTAGGAATTGTAGTGAAAATATTAGCCATGTAAAAATTATGAGAGATATTTGTTTTGGAAAACTATATCCTACAAATTATTTTTTTTATAATATTAATATTACAGTGTAAATATCAAACATTTAAAACATTCATTTCGAAATTAAGGCAAAAACCTTGGCCCCATTTATGATTTTTCAGAGGATCTTTTGGCTTAAGCTTTAGGGGTAAATATTTTCGAGAGCTGCTAACACTATAAGTGTAGCTTGACATAACTTTTGTCAACTACTTTGATTTTGATATTGGCAAAATGAGTGTTTAAATCATCGAGGCCAAATATAAAAAAAGTATATAACTCCTACTTTACTTACTTTTAGTGCTATTGTAACTGGAGCTAGCTTCTTGACTATTGTCGCTGCTCTCTTGATTTTTATGGGAGGTCTTGGTGACTTTGACGCCATCTTCTGTGAAGCTTAATTCGACTGGTTTCTTTGACCTTTCAGGACATGGGGACCGTTCTCTGCAATCTATGTCTTTATTTATAACTTTTAAGCATAATAGTTTTTGTACGCAGAAACGCTTGCACGGGTTACCGGTTCAATTCCCATCGTAGTCTTATAATGCCTTATTTATAAAAAAAAAATTTACTTGCTGAGAAACAGCATACAGGCTGTCAGCCCACCTAATAGTATGCAGTCATCGTCGCCTATTGATGTTTGCGACGCTAGGGGCACCGCAAGCACGCTGCTGTCCTATAAGGGTGCAGGACTTGGGTCACTAATGCTGGAACACAACTCAAGGTTATTATGGCGGCATACTTAAGAACAAAGGTGGTCGCCATCCAGACGGACTTGAGGCCCTACCACGTAACTAGGGTTGTTTCGTGGCCTTTTACGACACACCGACCCTGGCCGTAGGGTTTAGTATAATATAATAATATACCTAGTCAGGTCATAAGTATTGTCACACAGTAAAAACTTTTCTTTTAGAATGCTGGCCACAAAAAAGTTTATTGAATTCGAATTTCGAATTGTTCATGAAAATAAAAAAGGTATACTTTTAGAATTTTACTCATTTTTAAATATGGAGTGGACGCTTAAAGAAGACCGTGTTGCAGTTATTGCGTTGCATCGTTGCGGTTACGCGCTAATTCAAATTTTTAACATACTGAAAAATTTGAATATAACCAAAAGATTCGTTTATCGTACCATCAAACGATACAATGAAGACTCTAGTGCAGATGACAGGTCAAGAAGTGGTCGCCCTCGGTCTGTTAGGACTCCAGCAGTGATAAAAGCTGTGAAGGCACGAATTCAAAGAAATCCCAAACGTAAGCAGAAACTGTTGGCCCTTCAGATGGGGTTAAGCAGAACCACGGTGAAAAGGGTGTTAAATGAAGACTTAGGGCTTCGGGCATATCGAAGAAAAACAGGACATCGTTTGAATGCTCGTCTAATGGACCTGAGACTGAAGAGATGCCGCGCTTTGTTGAAGCGGTACGCGAGAAAAAAATATCGGGAAATTCTTTTTTCGGATGAAAAAATGTTTACCGTAAAAGAGAGCTACAACAAACAAAATGATAAGGTGTACGCACACAGTAGTGAAGAAGCGAGCAACCGTATTCCGCGTGTCCAACGAGGTCATTTTCCATCCTCGCTCATGGTATGGTTGGGAGTTTCTTATTGGGGCTTAACAGAGGTACATTTTTGTGAGAAAGGTGTAAAAACGAATGCTGTTGTGTATCAAAATACAGTCCTGACGAACCTTGTGGAACCTGTTTCTCATACCATGTTCAATAACAGGCACTGGGTATTCCAACAAGATTCGGCGCCAGCTCATAGAGCGAAGAGCACACAAGACTGGCTGGCGGCGCGTGAAATCGACTTCATCCGGCACGAAGACTGGCCCTCCTCCAGTCCAGATTTGAATCCGTTAGATTACAAGATATGGCAACACTTGGAGGAAAAGGCGTGCTCAAAGCCTCATCCCAATTTGGAGTCACTCAAGACATCCTTGATTAAGGCAGCCGCCGATATTGACATGGACCTCGTTCGTGCTGCAATAGACGACTGGCCGCGCAGATTGAAGGCCTGTATTCAAAATCACGGAGGTCATTTTGAATAAACTTTAATGTCATAAGAATCTATGTTTTGTTAAGTTCATTTTGATATATGAATGGTTACATAATGAATAAACTTGTTACAATTATTTTACATTAAACATGTGACAGAATTTATGACCTGACTAGGTATATTAGTTGTCTAATACCCATAACACAATTATCCATGCAGAGGCGGAGAAAGAATAATAACCTCTGTGGCCGGGGTCGGCCTGTCGTAAAAGGCAAACAACCCACCCTAGCTACGTGGTAGGGCCTCAAGCCCGTCTGGATGGCGACCACCTTTGTTCTTAAGTATGCCGCCATAATAACACAACACAAAGTTAATAAACTTTGTGTTGTGTTCCGGCGTTAGTGACCCGAGCAAAAAAAAAAAACTATATATTTCTTAATATTTTTATCTAGCTCAAGCATTATTTTATATTTGAATGAAAAATATTACATTTTAGGGGGCGTCCATAAATTACGTGAGGTGTTTAAGGGGGGGGAGGGGGTCGAGTCTAATCTCATCTAATCTTACGTTGGAGAGAGGGGGGGTCTCGGCAAATATCACGCAATTTTTTTCTGATTGAAACAAAAAAAAATTATACTATTTCGGTCCATTTAATCCAGATTGTACATGCTTAAGATTTAATCTTGAGCGTAATCGCGTAATACGATTAAGATCATTCACTAATTCGTTCTCCATGGATTGAATTAGAGTAGATATTCTTTTTTTAATCACAGTAGTTACGATTTAAGTATTCTATTGTTAAATTTTTAATACACTTATAATTAAACTCTCAGCAATATTGATTACTAGTCTTAACTAGTCGTAAATAAAAACACGAAGCATTTTTTTTTTCTTTTTACAATAACAATCTAACGCGTTTACGTAAGAAACCCACATTTTGAAAAATCTCACGTGAGATTGGGGGATGGGAGAGGGGGTTGAATAAAATCTCACGACATCTCACCAGGGGGAAGGGAGGGGCAGAAAATTTAAAAAACACCTCACGTAATTTATAGACGCCCCCTTATATATTAGTGTAGAAAAGCTACGAAAACCCGAAACGAGACGAAAAAGGAAACACTTGTATTCTAACTCATTTTCTCGCTACATATTATTTATGAATTAGTCTCTTTTTGTTGTCGCTTTTTCGTTTCATCAAATTTAAAAATCACAACGGTGCTCTCTTCAATAAATAATGATGTTATTTCTTACAATTTTTATTGCGATGGATATCTTCATGTGATTGAACATTTTCATTTTGTATTTCGTGAAGATCTGTTCTTTCATTTCCGTTGAGTGTTTTTCTTTTTAATAATCCATCGAAACGATTATATATATTAAAATCTAAAACAATTAATAACAAAATTATTATAACTAGCTGACACACGTAACTTCAATAATAAGTCCATGTGCGCGCTACACAGCTTGCCCCACTTCTCCGCGCGTTAAGACTTTAATAACTTTATGCTATATGAAGATATCGTAATATTTTTTTAAATAAGGGTCAAGTGTCTAAGAAATAAAACTTAGAAAATTTCATTGAAATCTATCCAGTAATTTCGCCCTGAACCGCGCACAACTGTAAACCTCTATCATTTTATTTAAATAAGATTACTTTGAGATACAGAATGGAGGAATGTAAAAAACAAAAATATGTTAATACTTACTTGCTAATGCGTGGTTGGTTAAATATATCTGAAAGATAAATAGTAAAATGATAATTAAACGGCGCCACCTAGTGCGCTTGTATTATGGATGATATTATGGAAAAATAGATAGTATAGCGGCCGGGAGATACCCGAAGCGCGCCACGCGTGGCAGGCCGCCCTCGCGATACTCGCCACCCGGGACTCTCCTTCAGTCATAATACTCCGCCGTTGGCAGTAGGCAGTCGCTATAAGACCGCACGCGATCGAGAACGTAAATTAATATAATAAAATGTTCTTTTATTGTTGTAGACGTTTCATCGATATTTTCAAATAAATCATTTTAAAATGCACCCGTCGTTTAACATACGCAAACCCGGAACCATACACCACAATAGAAAATTTTATTAAAAGCTATGTAGCCACCGTATAATATTGATAAGGAACACGGAAAAGAATTAGCTCTGAAAAGTCATATATAATCGTCGGCCACGTCGCATATCCACGAAGCATCGCCACTTTGGTGACACGGTGTCAGTATTTCAGTGGGTCACCATTTGAGTTTATAAATGAAACACTAATGATGGTTATCTGAATTAATTTTTTTTTATTGCTGTAGAACAGCAGACAGGCTGACGGCCCGCTTAGGATTTAGCAGTTACCGTCGCCTATAGGTGTATGCAATGCCAGTGGCATCGCGAACACGCTGCTGCCCCATAAGGGTACAGGAACTTGGGTCACTAATGCCGGAACACAACACAAGGTTATTATGGCGGCATACTTAAGACCAAAGGTGGTCGCCATCCAGACGGGCTTGAGGCCCTACCACGTAGCTAGGGTGGGTTGTTTTGTCGCCTTTTACGACAGGCCGACCCCGGCCGCAGAGGTTAGTATTCTTTCTCCGCCCCTGCACAGATGAAAATTAGTACAGAAGTTAGTACAGTATTAATACAGAAGCTGTATTGAGTACTGAATGATTTATTGGGGGGAGTTTTTTTTTCTTAAAGCTAAAGCTGTTGTTGTCTCAGACGACTCGACAGCGACTTCGGGCGTTAAGGCATTCCAACCCCGTGGGAGCGAGGTCGCTCAGCCGTGGCAGCGGGCTCGGTCACGCGCCTCCTGTGAGGTGCTTTCCCGGCTCGACCGCTGCATGGGGACAATTGAGAACAGCCACGAATGGCAAGAATACTATTTATTTGGGGACTATCGACTTCACCGGTGAAGCCGATCCTATTCTAATCTACTACCGTCTCGGAGTGCTTATAGCTGAGGGAGAAGAAACGGCGAAAGAAACTCCCCCGCAACACATCTATTCTACGTGTATTTATGTATTGTGTACGTCTACAGGCTATGGGGGGCGGAAGGCATCCCTAAACCTGTTCCGTCGGGCTGGTAATGATTTATTTCGAAATTTGTGCTCTTATATGAATTGGCTGGGGTTCGTCGACCAATCAGAAGCGTCAAAAAGTAAACAAATGAAGATATTTTTACACGAGACTAATTCTTGGAATTTAAGCATTTCATCCATGGTTCGATTTGTGGTGACACGAGACTATCGATTCTACGAAATTTGGTTGAGCCCTCGTCCCACACAGCCGCCTCCGCAGGCGATGTTGATACCATGGACTTATTCTTCCGAGAAATGTAATGCAGTTGAGGGCGATGCTTCGTGGATAGTACATATGTGACGTGGCCGACGATTATGTATGACTTTTCAGAGCTGATTCTTTTCCCTGTTCCTTAACAATATTATACGGTGGCTACAGCTACGTGGTAGAGCTCCAAGCCAGCCTGGATGGCGACCACCTTTGGTTTTAAGCAGAAATGTTATGGAGCTCCGTAACCGTAACCGAAACTATCGGATATCCGAAATAAAATTATATCCGTATCCGTTTCACAAGTTTCGGATAGCGGAGTCTAAATAAAACGACATGTTTCGATATGTTTGTGTCATTTTGTGTTTATATTTTACTTCAATCTAATATCCGTAACCGAAACTATCCGAAACTAACGGATAATCCGAAATAATTGCATATCCGTAACCTTATCCGAAACCGATATAATTTTATTCCTATATCCATATCCGTATCCAGATCCGAAATATCATATCCATAACATCCTTGGTTTTAAGTAACCCAAGTTCCCGTACCCTTTTGGGTCAGTAGCGTGTTCGCGATCACGCTAATTGCTAAATACGAATTGGGCCGTTAGCCCATCTGCTGTCATACAAAAATAAAAAAAAATCATCTTACCGCGAATATTAAAAACAATCCCAGCCGCGTCATGGTTTGAAGTCAGATTAAAAAAGGTAAAACATTACTCAGTTTATATTTGTTTCGACTGAATACAATTATGACGACATTGCAACTGAACTAATAACTTATATATATAAATATTGTAATGCATTTATGAACTTTTGAATACATCCCTCCCTAGACGACGGTGTTAGAGGCAGGGTCGTAGCCAGGGGGGGGCGGCATTGTGGGGCAATGCCATACCTTGAAAGCCTCACTTAAAAAATACTTTTTAGAGAAATTGTAATCTAAATTTACTCAGTCGTTTGAACGTGCGTAGACTTAAGTTTCGATGGCATTGTACAAACCTTAGTGGTTTTTTGTGCTATTATTTTATTAAGCCAATGTAATAACTGTGAATTTGATAAATAAATTAAAAAAAAAATGCCCTACCTTAAAAATACCAAAAACTAATATAAATTATTATAATTAATTAAATTTTGTTCATAGTTTGAGATAAATAAATTATACTCGTAATGATAGTTATCTAAACTTTTCCGAATATACCACAGTTTGTGATATTCTTCATATTTTAATAATTCTTTGTTCTGTGTATAGATGGCATTTGCAGCGCCATCACATAAAGCGATGGGTCTATTTAATTATATCTGTGATACAGAGGGGATTCCCCGTACCATAGATTTCAATATGGGTTATATTGCAATCTATGGTACGGGGAATCCCCTATATACATGGTGATTGATTTAGGAGCTCGTGCTTCGAGGGCAGATCAGTTATGATAAATTTTTTACTTCTGCCCTACCTGTAACCAATGCTGCCCTACCTCAAATTCGACTCTAGCTACAGCCCTGGTTGGAGGACGGCACACGAATTCCAGCCGCCGTAGACAGCGGCCCCACAGAGGAGAACCCTGGTAACCCTACTCCACGTGGGCTAAGGCACGGGTTCCACGTGTCCCCGGGCGATAGGACAGCGGGGTTTATATAGGTAGTCAGATGTCAGATTTCCACCGGAGTTACACATACCCTGACCCTTCTGGATCGAGGTCCATCGGAGGTTTTCCTTAAAAAGCACATCCTTCCGGACATAAGGCTCTAGAGCAGAGTTCCCCAAACTTTTTTGTGTCGTAGACCCCTTGCCATGTTTTTCCGTGTTGGGTAGACCCCCTACTTACCTGATATTGATTTCCTGTAAATTTCTAACTGTAGTGAAGTTTAGTGTTAAAAACTTAAAGTAAAAACTCATGTTAATTTATACATTTATTAATTGAATTTAAAACTACTCAAAATAAAATTTTGTATCTGTTATGTAAAATATACGTAACATTAAATAAACATAAAATAAATTTTTTACTTCATAGGTACTTATATAAATAATGTATATGTTTTGATATTATAAGATAGTATGATGTAAGTAAATAGGTACTATCAGTGTATGTGTTGAGATCCACTATCGTGGACCCCCAAATTTTTTTTCGCTGACGTAGACCCCTTGCAAGTTGTCATAGACCCATAGGGGTCGATATAGACCACTTTGGGAATCACTGCTCTAGAGGAACACTAGGGTAGTTTTAGTGGGTATACCAACATTCCCCTTATTAACTAGGGTTGTATGGGCGCATTGCACGGGATTCTCACACTACCAAACCACACCCCACGCTTCCAAACAATGGGTTTGTACCAAGTAACTAGTAGTATAGTTTTCTATCCGTGCAGGCGCGGAGAAAGAATACAGACCTCTGCAGCCGGGGTCGGCCTGTCGTAAAAGGCGACAAAACAACCCTAGCTACGTAGTAAGGCCCCGAGCCCGTCTGGATGACAAGCACCTTTGGTCATAAGTATGCCGCCATAACCTTGTGTTGTGTTCCGGCATTAGCGACCCAGGTTCCTGTACCCTTCTGGGACATCAGCGTGTTTGCGATGCTCTTAGCGTCGCAAACATCCATAGGCGACGGTAACTGCTTACTATTGTGGCCTGTCAGCCTGCCTGATGTTTAGCAATAAAAAAGAAGAAGCCGGGAACATAATATCTGTATTAAAAGAAATAAAGATTTATAAAAATGGTTACTAACATTTATTTATAATAATTATTATTTATACAATAATAATAATAAAAATGTATCATAATACAAATTCATGCATATTAATAAAATTTTCCAAGCGTATTATAAGTTATAAAGAAACGTGAAATTGCCCTTCAAATAAAAAAAAGACATTAGAAACTAGCTGACACACGTGACTTCGTCCACGTTGCAAATTAACAGTTTTCGTCAAGAGACAGAGGCAGAAGAGACTTCGCCTCTCCTACACAAGAAAACACACATCACTGAACGAACACGTAGTGCTCATAAAAACCGTTAAAACTTTATATTAAATGAAGATGTGGCGTCTATGTACCGCACATAAACCGGGTTTCGGAACATCACTAGTTTTTGAGTAAAAATGTTCCCACTCACTAGTGTGCTCCGATTCCCGCCATTATTCTCACGCAGAGAAAACCTGTCTCGATGCATGTATTTTTGGAACGAAGTTCCTTATCGCGCGTTGTGAAAGGGGGCTAGACGGAAAAAATTCTCACGAAAAGTTGTAACGACACTTTTTGCTATAGTAAGCTATGCGGCGTGCGCTTGTTTCTCTGTCTCTCTCTCTCTCTTATAGAAAGCAAGCCAGATATTTTCATTTCTGTTTCGCATTGAACAGTGTGGTGTCGCGACGATTATTTTTGTTGAGTGTATACAGGTTTTTTTGTACATAATAAATAATAATAATAATGAATCCTGACAGTGTTTCTGCACAAGTTCCGGATATTGCTGATGGAGTTAGGTTAGTTACTGATTAAGTTTATATTACATTATATTTGTTAATAATAAAAAAAAATATTATTATAACTTAAAAAAGTTAAAATTTTATTACAATTCCTTCACTAATTTTTTCTAACTTCAATGTTTGCCTAAGTTTATAAAACTAGACTATCATGTGTGATTCGTTAATACTAGTTTGATTTGATACGTGTTATCGTGTTAGTGTGTACATGGTGTTATGCCTCACGTAATAAATTATACTTAGAGTTAACTGAAAGGCATTTTTATTCGAGCACGCCAATGGCGGCCGTGCTCACCGATGTCCCTCCTGAACATTTATAAAGATATCGCAATAATTTAATTTTTTAAATAAGTGCCAAGCGAAGAAATAAAACTTAGAAAATTTAATTGCAATTTATCCAGTAGTTATGCGCACACAATTGCAAACCTCATAAGATACTGTGACAATTTTCCCAGCGCCATTTAGTCGTAAAGTAGCGCTTTTGTTATGGGTACGAGACAACTGATATAACATGCAAACACATATACATAAACAGCTAACCTCAATAACATGGTAGATTAGTTTCGCGTTACAGAAAAACGCGTTTTGTATATTATGTTATTTGACAAATAATTTATATCCAACTATCCGTTTGCAACAAATTATTAATAACCTTATTTATTATTAATCATTATGTTAAAACAGGAGGGAGAGGGGGAGGGGGGAACATCTCATATTCTCATTCTCATATAGACCATCCATAGATGGTCACTAAGGAGAGGGATGGGGTAAAAAAAAATGACAAATACGGGTCACGTGGTATGGATACATTTTTGATAAGTTTTATATTTTATTAATATAAAATAAGCTAATATTCATAAAAAATAATTATAATTCATATAATAATATTGATATTCGCTTTATATACATACACTATACATTTCTCAATGCATATTTTATTTTTATAAAAACTCTATTCATTATTCCTACTGATTTAATTAAATTAAATTGCATAAAAAAGTATATCACCGAGCAACTATTGACACGCAGCCTAGTGTCCGACTCCACTCTCGAGTGCCTCGTCAACGCAACAACGACCACGACTTGTGACAAGTGTGTCCGACACTAGCTTGCATACACTAACTAGCCAAGTGTCCGATACTTGACTATTAACAGCTTTTTTTTATAAACTGTGAAAATCCTTAGCGGTATTAGCGGTTATGCGCAACTCCCCTGGCAGCTACCGCCCTAAAAGGGGCACTAGTGCAATGCTGGCAGAGTCTACCCACAATTTTTTTTAATTGTTTTTTTTTTATTGCTGTAGAACAGCAGCAGGCTGACGGCCCGCTTAGAATTTAGCAGTTACCGTCGCCTATGGGTGTTTGCAACGCCAGTGGCATCGCGAACACACTGCTGTCCCATACGGGTACAGGAACTTGGGTCACTAATGGCGGAACACAACACAAGGTTATTATGGCGACATATTTAAGACCGAAGGTGGTCGCCATCAAGACGGGCTTGAGGCCCTACCACGTAGCTAGGGTGGGTTGTTTTGTCGGCTTTTACGACAGGCCGACCCCGGCCGCAGAGGTTAGTATTCTTTCTCCGCCCCTGCACGGATAAAAGTATGATTATCAAGTAAAATTTAAATAATAGTTCTTTTTTTCTTTCTCAAGTTTTTTTCTCAGTTTTAGTTTATTTTAGTCTAAGAGCCGGTGGGAGATCGACCTTCACCCATCGGATCGGATCGATTGGTTTTGTAATTAAAATATCTTACTTATGATAGATACCAACTTCGATTGGTTATCCGAACGCTACAGTTTCCTATATTGACTTACCTGTTTACATCTGCTTGGCAGGTAGCCATGCACAGAAATAAACAGACAAGCCTACGTAGCCATATTCTGTGTATTAAAAACTATCAGTTGAAATGAAATTCATTCGGTTATCAAAAGTGTGAAGGTGATGAAAAAAATATTGATTAAAATTAATTCAATTAAAAATAGCTATGAACACTTTTCGATAGCCAAGCTATCATAGGCATGTTTGTTTAATAAATTATATTTGATAAAAAATATGTCTCACCTGGTTATCCGATGGGTGAGGGTCGATCTCTCACGTCTCCTCTACTATTTCATGTTAAAATTACTTTTATCCAATTTATAGATTTGGTTATTTGACTGTCTTGTTATTATTAATGTTTCTTTGTTTACTTTTTAAGTCCAAATTTTGTAAAGTGGCCTCATTACCAGGTTTTAACGTTTATTCAGTTCATATTATTGATTTTGTATATTTCTTTGAAATCCTAAATAAATATTTTTCTTTCTTTCATTCTATTACCACCTGAAAATTTAGTGCTCGGCGTAACCTTAAACTCTAGCGACATTAATAATAGCCGACTAGTGTCCAACACTAGCTTATGTATATATACTCATAGTTACTGGAAATTGCTAAGTGTCCAATACAAGAAAATCGACTAGTCTAGTGTCTGACACTAGTTTATAAAAAAATATTGCATAATATCCGATTACTTAGTACTACTTACTTAACAGAATACCAAACACTATCAAATATATAGCGTCTGCAACAAAACACTGTTTCTGACACTAAAATAACCTTACCTAACCTACCACTAAGCTGTGATAAGCTAGTGTCGGGTACTAGTCTACGAGAGCAGTAAACTAGTGTCCAACACTATTTCACATACACTATCTAGCCTTATGTATTTTTAAGTGTCTCAGAGCGCATCTCGCAGCGGTGCCCTTGGCGATCCTATAATTCCTCCCCACTCCTTTGAAGGCCCCTCTTCCGAATACCTCTACACACACCCTGACACGTCTACCGTCGGCCAGTCTTTCCGGTTTACTTAAAAAAAAAGGAAATATAAACAATTAGTAATCACAAAACGAAGCTGCTTATTAGAAGTCATTGACCCATCTTGCCTAAAGGCATCTTACACTACGTTTTCGATAAAATGGTCTCTACAATAGAGCACCTAAATTACAACGTTTAGGGAGCGTTCAAATATTACGTAACGAATTTGGGGGATGGGGGTCTAGTAAAACGTTACCATGCGTTACAGAAAAACGTTACGACGCGTTACATAGGGGCGAGGGGGGCAAAAAAAATCTCCCAAAATTGCGTTACGTAATACTTGAACGCTCCCTTATCCGGAATAAATAACTAGACCAATGTTGCTTCAGTTGGTAGAAAGTGGATGCAACAATCCACAGAATCAGTGCAGGGGCGGAGTAAGAATACGGCGTGCGGCGTGTAAAAGGCAAAGAAACAATCCTAGATACGCAGTAGGGCTGAGCCCCAAGCCTGTCTTCATTGCAACCTCTGGATCTATAAGTGTGCCACCATAATAAACTTGCGGTATTCCAGCATTAGTGATCCAGGTTCCTGTACCTATATCCGCATAGCGGCGTGTTCGCGGTATCCCTTACGTTTGTCCAACAATAAAAAGAGTCCAAATGCACCCTACGTATGTCCAACAATAAAAAGAGTCCAAATGCACCCTACGTATGTCCAACAGTGGCCTTCTGTTGGCTGATGTTAGAATAATGACAAACTACAGTGTAATACATTTAGTTTTAGTATATTTTAGTATCTTTCCGTTATATTATCTCTTTCAGTTGCCATAACACTCAGATGAATGAAAATTTCAAGGTTCAGATAACATTCGCTTATATGAAAATCTAATCTAACAACATCTAATTACTACCCACTCAAGTAAACGCTCTTGTCAGAGCGGTCGTGGTCATCATTTTTCAGTCACACGCCAGACAAATCGTCTCCATTCATCCCGCACAGCTGCCTTTCGGGAGCACACGTGTACAGGGACGTCCACTGCAGCCTTCACTTGGTCCGTCCATCTCATAGGCGATCTGCCGCGAGGTCGTGTTCCTTCTACTTTCACACTAAACAATTCACTAGCACTCAACTCAAGAGCACTCAATTCACTCATTAGCACTTCTCCCTGCCTTCAAACTATGTGTGGGCGTCATTAGTCGTCATCCAAACATTCACACCTTCTTTCGCCATATAATTTTTTTTAGGTAATCCTTTATTTGATCTACCCCTCCTTTTGTATCCATCCATCTACACTCAATAGCATTTTTCTTGTCAAATGACATTTTTGTCTACGCATTTTAAGATCACTGACCACTTTTTTTTTTTATTGCTGTAGGACAGCAGACAGGGTAACGGCCTGCTTAGGATTTAGCAGTTACCGTCGCCTATAGGTGCTGGCAACGCCAGTGGCATCGCGAACACGCTGCTGTCCCATAAGAGTACAGGAACATGGGTCCTAATGCCGGAACACAACACAAGGTTATTATGGCGGCATACTTAAGACTAAAGGTGGTCGCCATCCAGACGGGCTTGGGGCCCTACCACGTAACTAGGGTGGGTTGTTTTGTCACCTTTTACGAGAGGCCAAGCCCGGCCGCAGAGGTTAGTATTCTTTCTCCGCCCCTGCGCGGATAGAAGAGGTGACAGGAAAGGTGAAGGGCAAGAGGCCAAGAGGACGCAGTCCAAAAAATTGGCTCTGGGTCAGGTATCCGAACACCTAAAAATACCTGCCAGCGTGGCACTACACCGGGCCATAGACGATTCTCAGCTCTGTGGGACCGACTGAAGAGAGATTTTAAAAATAAACCATGCCAATCTGTCAGTTTTCAGCTGACACTACTTTCTTCCTCTGATATATTGATTTTTTAATTAGCACTCAAATAGTGAAATTCCTAGCACTCAACTCATTCACTCAATAACTCACCCAAATTTGGCCGTGTCCGGTTCAGCTTCAAGCAACTCGCGCACAGGCGACTTTGGCGCAGCCGCACTGAACGCTTCCAACTCAGCACCCATCAGGTTCACGTACGACTTCCACACAGCACCGAGCGACATGCCTGTTAAATATTTTTTATATAACACTTATTCGCCATTTTTTTCCAAAGTTACAGCCACCAACGACATGCGCGCATACTGAGAAATCTCAACTCACCTGAATCCAAGAATATAGCTCCGGCAACGGACTCGAATAGGTCTCCCAACGCCTTCGGCACCTCCACGTCTTCGGCTTGCTCCATCTCATCTTCTTGGATCAAATAGTGCTGTAAACATAAAATATTACACGCGTCTGCCCATTCAAAACTATTTTCATCATCATCATTTCAGCCGGAAGACGCCCACTGCTGGACAAAGGCCTCCCCCAAAGATCTCCACGATGATCGGTCCTGCGCTGCCCTCATCCAACCTATTCCGGCGATCTTGACCAGATCATCGGTCCATCTACCAACATTGCGTCTTCCGGTACGCGGTCGCCATTCGAGGACTTTTCTGCCCCAACGGCCATCAGTCCTTCGAGCTATGTGCCCAGCCCACTGCCACTTCAGTTTTGCAATCATCCGGGCTATGTCGGTTACTTTGGTTCTCCTGCGAATCTCCTCATTTCTGATTCGATCTCGCAGGGAAACTCCGAGCATAGCCCTCTCCATTGCCCTCTGAGCGACCATGAGCTTTCTCATAAGGCCCATAGTTAGCGACCACGTCTGCGTTCCGTATGTCATGACTGGCAACACACATTGGTTAAAAACCTTCGTCTTGAGACACTGCGGTATTTGGAACGAAAAGATTTTACGGAGAAAACTCAGCTTTTTTGAAGTGAAAACTTCTTTAGCGTCGTTATGCATTCATTTTTGTGATGAGTAAAAAAATGTTCAACTCGCGTCAGGTCACGTGTCCTGATCGTAAGATTGGGGTTTATTTTATAATGATACTTTTAAATGATGGCATTGCATTACTTATACATATCTATTCGAATAGCGACTTTATTACAATGAAATACAATTGAGTTTTTCAAGTGAAAACTTATTTAGGCGCGTTGAGCACTTTTTGGGTGAAGAATTTTTGGTTTGTAAAGAAGTGTTAATGACCAATTTAAACTTTAATCCTTGATCATAAACACTTCTTTATAAACCGAAAATAATAATCTAATAGCTCGACGATACAATTCACAAGTTACTTAGTTTTCACTTCTATCGGCAGTCCCCAAAGACTGCTTCGCAAGTTTTTTTTGTTCTGTTACGCCAAAGAAGTATAACTTCTTACGTGCGTATATACGTGTTTTTTTATTTTTATTTTATTTAAGTTCATTTATTTTTCACTTCGTAGAAATCGAACCCACAATCTTAAGCAGATGTCTAAATCTTCTGATAACAAATTTTCGAATCAAATGCTCACCTCTTCGCTGATGGAATGACCGTTTTCCTCTTGTAACTTCACATATTTAGTTAAAACTTCGTTCAAACCGGGAGACATGTGACGGAAGAATCTAGAAACATAAAATATATAAATAAAACTCAACTCATATGTAAAAACTTTCCCATGAGGGAATTGAACTCGGGACCTTCTGGACGTGAGTGCAGCACGTTACCACAACGCTGCCTAGCATTCTGAATTTTTTTTTTGTATATATTTTTGCGATCTGTTTCATTATTAACATTCAGCAACTAGTTAAAGCATGTTTAGTGTCTTGGAGGGCGGTCTGTCCAGTGACATTTGCCCTTTATTGCAAGTGGTGAAGCTTATGAAGGTAGCTCTATCTTACAAGTTATGTCATTAGGTGACTTTCTTTCTTTCTGAAAATATAATTGGAAAATGGTAATTGCTCATCGACTTTATTACAATGAAATACAGTTGAGTTTTTGAAGTGAAAACTTCCTTAGGCGCGTTGAGCACTTTTTGAGTGAAGAAATTTTTGGATTGTAAAAAAGTGTTAATGACCAATTTAAACTTTAATCCTTGATCATGAACACTTCTTTATAAACCGAAAATAATAATCTAACAGCTCGACGATACAATTCACAAGTTACTTAGTTTTCACTTTTATCGGCAGTCCCCAAAGATTACCCCGCATGTTTTTTTTTTATATGCATCTCTGAAACTTGTCAGTTGTTCTATGTTGTCGGTGTATTTTTGTCGGTCAACGCGGCCAATCCTGGTATATTTGCATACAAGGATCGAGCAGTCTTTGGTATATGGCACGCGATATTAAAATTCCGAAATAATCTCATTGGTCAGAAGCTTATTTTGGATTTTGAAACGCTAGGCGTTTCGGCTAGTGATCTGCGAGGGATCACGCTGCAGTTATACCAGATCATTCAGTTGAGAAGTGATGTAGACAGTAGTGATGGAAACACTGTGAGTAATATTCGTGATATTTATACAAATAAATAAAATTGGAGTGTCTGTTTGTAATATTAAAATAACCGCTTTTTATTAAGTGCATTTTATCCGTGCATGGGCGGAAAAAGAATACTAACCTCTGCGGCCGGGGTTGGCCTATCGTAAAAGACGACAAAACAACCCAAACTAGCTACGGGGTATGGCATCAAGCCCGTCTGGATGGCCACCAACTTTGGTCTTAAGTATGCCGCCATAATAACCGTGTGTTGTGTTCCGACATTAGTGACCCAAGTTCCTGTACCCTTATGGGACGGCAGCGTGTTCGCGATGCCACTGGCGTTGCAAACACTAATAGGCGACGGTAACTGCTAAATTCTAAGCGGGCCGTCAGCCTGTCTGCTGTCTTACAGCATTAAAAAAAAAAACTCACTCGCATCTCCAATCAAAACTATTAACACTCGTTTACTAAATTAATCTCATTTTATGGAACTCGTTAGCACTTAGTCATATCACCAAACAAATTATTAGCACTCATTTACTCAGCCGCGCTTTAAGGAACTCATTAGCACTCTATTACTCGCTGACTCACATCTTATTGAACTTGTTAGCACTCGCTTGCATCTCAAGCAAATCGTTTACACACTAATCAGTGTACGGGGCTCCAAAATGATTATATAAATACTTACTTGTGAAAACCATGTCTCGCAGCCAATGTGGCAAATATCGTATTGTTGACGAGCGCCGATCGCAGGTCGGTCAGCGCGCCGGGCGAGTGCCGCCGCGGGTCTTCGTATAAGTGTCTCGTGATTAAATAATCTGCAAAGACCCAATTGTCAGTAGATATATCAATTTCGCACTAATCATTCCTCGTTGTTTCGCTTCATACTTTTAAAGAGTATATACGTAAGTATAAGTCAAAATATTATTCTGTTCCGGTTCTTACGTACTATGTAATACAAATATTTAATAATAATAAGTATAATAATAATATATAATAATAATAATTCACAATTCACACAGCGCCATCTAGTCCCAAAGTTTTGTGTCCCATTTGTGTTGTGGATACTAGATGCATATATACTTTTATTTTATAAATACATATATATTACACATAAACACCCAGAAGCGAGACGGGAATCAAACTCGTGACCTCCGCAAGCGTAAATAACTTCCCATAAATAAAAAAAAATTAATACTTTTTTTTATTGTTGATTAACAGAAGACAGGCTAGAGGCCCACTTAATATTAAGTAGTTACCGTCGCCTATGTATGTTAGCGACTCTAGGGACCCCGCAATCATGCTATTATCCCATAGGGGTACTTACTAAGTTAACTTACCTAATATGGCGTCCCCGAGGAACTCCAGACGCTGGTAACAGTCAGTTAGCCGGTTTCGTTGATGGGAAGCATGGGTCAACGCTTGTAGCAACAATGACCTATCTTTGAAACGGTATTGAAGGGTACGTTCTAAGGCATCGTATCCTGAAATAATGATAGTAAATTTAAAATCACCATTTCAATATAATACTGTTGTAATGTAACATTAACGTATGTTAACTATATCTTCTTTCTTTTCTTCTTCTTTTTCAGCCTTTCACCACCCAATGATGAGTGTAGGTCTCTTCTAATGCACGCGATTCTTCTCGGTCCAGCGCCTTTCGCGTCCAGTCCTTACCGGCCGCTCTAACAAGGTCGTCGGTCCAACGCATCGGTTGGCTGCCTACATTTCTATGCCCTACTCTAGGCCTCCACACAAGCGCCCGACTACCCCACTTGTTGTCCTGTCTACGGCATATATGGCCCGCCCACTTACATTTTTTTTAATTGCTGTAGGACAGCAGACAAGGCTGACGGCCCGCTTAGAACTTAGCAGTTACCGTCGCCTATGGGTGTTTGCAACGCCAGTGGCATCGCGAACACGCTGCTGTCCCATAAGGATACAGGAACTTGGGTCACTAATTCCGGAACACAACACAAGGTTATTATGGCGGCATACTTGCTAGGGTGGGTTGTTTTGTCGGCTTTTACGACGAGGCCGACCCCGGCCGCAGAGGTTAGTATTCTTTCTCCGCCCCTGCACGGATAAAAGACGGACTGCATTTTCTGCTAGTCGACCAATTTCGTTCTCTTCCGGATCTCTGTGTTCCTGATTCGATCACGTAGAGAGATACCTAACATAGCCCATGTTCCATCTCAGTTTATATCTAATATTTTACAAAAAGGTTTTACCAAATGCTTTTTTTCTATATTATGACCAAAATAAATATTACTCGTCCGATTTGACGTACATAGTTATCCACAAGTCAAAATTATTTAAATAAATATATTTCTATATTTATTATAAGTATAAAATATAGGAACTACTTAAGCGTTTAATTGAGCTGCTAACCTACACTGTTATTCCAGTGCAACATCGTCACTTCAATACATCATAATTATTATTTCATTAGTGTCATCATAATATGCATTATTGTAATTTATTAGATTCGTTAATGAAACAAATCAACACAAACTAATACCTGACAGCATCTGTTCGAGTTCGCTTTCCGGGTCCTTTATGTACCTTAACAATGGCGACGGTGGCGCCCTCAGTTCTCCGTATATCGGCTGAAAAGGTGGAATGTTTACTCATCTATATAAATAAATAAAATTGGAGGGTCTGTTTGTAATATTAAAATAACCGCTTTTTACTAAGTGCATTTAACAAAAATTATTTTTTTCTTCTATAATAAAAATAGCCTAAATTACTCCTTGTTACATCAGCTATCTGCCAGTGAAAGTCCCGTCAAAATCGGTGCAGCCATTTCAGAGATTAGCCGGAACAAACAGACAGACAGACAGACAAAAATTGTAAAAAAATTTGTTTTGGTATATGTACCGTGTATACATCCATATACACTTAGTAAAAAGCGGTTATTTTAATATTACAAACAGACCCTCCAATTTTATTTATTTGTATAGATATAGATTTTGTTGTTATTATCACTAGTTACAACTTATAGTACGAAGTGCCTATATAATGCCTTCGTTTAGATGAGAAGCAATCTATTATTGTGGAGACTGTATAAACAAAGTACAACTGAAACTACGGTACTGTCACTGGTCTGAGCCCAACAGTGGAACGGCACTTGTTTATTGATAGGGAACAGCGGACAGGCTGACGGCCCACCTAATAATAAGCAGTAACCGTCACCTATGACTGTTTGGGATACGTGTACAGAACAACCTAGGTCACTAATACCGGAACACAACACGAGGTTACTGTTCGATCCTTGCATAAGGGTATTTGAAATCCCCCCTCCTGATTTTCGTTACCTACCCTCACTCTCGGTGTGGTAATAATGGTGAAAGCGAGGGTGGGACGGAGAAATAAGAGTAGTGACCGACAAGCTCCTAAACTGGCAGGACGGTCGGCCTCCATGGTTACTCCAATATCTAATTGGCCGTGCCATTTAAATCTGTGTGTTCAGTGTTGTGACTTTAACCACAGAGTTGTGAACTGGGAAAAGGTGGAATCCAGGTCAGTGCGAGTTTCTTTGCCCATAGAAAGGCATCGCGTCTCCCTAGCCACCGCTCCTATCCCATCCTCTATCATACAGTCCACTGCTCCCGAGCTGTCCTTCTCATTCCTGTACGGTGCAAACTCGGTCCGTGACCGGAATCATACAATTACTATGACGGCATACTTTAGACCAAGGGTGGTTGCCACCCAGGCGGGCTTTTGGGGCTATACTCCGGACGCCGAGCAGGAATTGCTCTGTGCGAGCAAAGCGGCATTATATTTACGCGAGAGTGACAGAGACAGATAATAACAGGTCAATGGACGAAATTCTTCCTGCTCGGCGTCCGGAGTATAGCTGCGGGTTGTTTTGTCGCCTTTTACGACAGGCCGATCTCGGCCGTAGGGGTCAGTATTATTACCCCACCCCGGCACGTAGAACTCTCACGGAGTATTACTTTTAAACCAGTCTATTATGATGCTGCAAAGGTTTTCTTTGACACGTTAAGACTCACCAACATCCACTTGCCGTTCTCTTTCACCGGTCTCCTGCTCCCCACAGGTCTTCCCTCCCAACTCCACTCCTCGGGGGCCTCGCAGGACTCCTGCGTCTCCGGGCCGTCATCGTCATAATCATCATCCGATGATGACGAGCACTCCGACGATGACGACGATTGACGGGTGCGTTTCGGTGATGGTTTGCATGGTGGTTTCTGAGTGACGCCAATAATAAATTAAATATGCTATGTTGATTGAAAATGTGTCAGGGCTAGGAACAAAAATAATTCAAAGCGAAAAAGCCATAGAGAACTTTTCTTGATTTTTTTTTAATTGTAATTGACAGCTGCTGTCAATTTCTCCTTTTTCTATTTCCTTGCCAAGTTAGGGTTCAAATGAAAACTGGACAGAGAGATTAATGTAGGAAAGGTTCAGATGTGAAAAGTCTCGACTCGGGGGGATTGAGGGGTATATGACTCCGGAAAAAAATGGTAGACCTCCGACTGCCACTCGAAAACCCTGCTGTCCTCATATCCTAACACCGAGGCCGACGGATAAGGGTGTTCGCACATTACACCGACTCAACGCACAGTATGGCATTGAAATGTAAGCTCTATGCTATGTTAATTAAAAGTGAATTTGTCAACTTGTAAGTTAAAGTCGTAGCACGGAGAAGAATGAAGATGAATGTTGGAACAATAAAGAGTTTTAATTCTTTATCAGTGAACAGCAGTTCTCTCCTTGAGTCTTCTCCTTAATGAGAGACTTTTAGATATTTGTATTAGTGTGCATTAGACGATGTAAGAAAGCAGTTGCTAACTGAATAAAGAACTTTTTAACAGGGTTTAGCGTGCATAAGGGGATTTCATGTTTATAACTGGGGGGTCCATGTGTATACTTTTCTAATATAGTACAGTGAAGTGTCAAGTGGGGGGGGGGGGGGGTCATAAGTGAGAATGAGGGCCATGTGTGCTAGTTAGGTATCAAATGGGGGTCATATGTGATGGGGGTTGTTGTAAGTAGGTTTTAGATAACTGTATAATTAGTATGTACTAAGTACATATATAATGATAACAAAAAAAATATTATTCGACAAGTAACTGTTCCAGTCTGGGTGTTGGTGACTGTCGATTTACTGCCTGCGAGTAAATAGGAGCGAAGTGAGGTAACCCTTCTCAGAACGACACGACCTGAGTGAAATGGCCTAAAACTCCTTAATATATATATTTTTTTATTGCTAGAGTTCAGCAGACAGGCAAACGGCCCACCCTAGTAGGTTGTCACCGACGTGCTGCCTTCTTCTCTCATCTTTTCTGAAGTACCTCATATCGTACCGCACTGAGACGAGAGCTGAGCGCGCTCAGCCGGAAGCTCATTTCAGATCCTGATTGTACGCAACATGAACGTTCTTGAGAACCGTTTCGTACAAGAAAGAAGAGGCTCCAAGAAATGGGGATGAACATCCAGCCGATGACGGGTAGTGCGGTAGTAGAAAGACGACAAAAATAATAACAGTCCAGTGGGACTTTCCCACAGCTGGGCTCCGTGCAGGGGCGGAGAAAGAATACAGACCTCTGCGGCCGGGGTCGTCCTGGAGTAAAAGGCGACAAAAAAAAAAAAACCACCCTAGCCACGTGGTAGGGCCTCAAGCCCGTCTGGATGGCGACTACCTTTGGTCTTAAGTATGCCGCCATAATAACCTTGTGTTGTGTTCCGGCATCAGTGATCCTAGCTCCTGTATCCCTATGGGACAGCAGCGTTTTCGCGGTGGCTCTAGCTTCGCAAACATCCATAGGCGACGTGAACTGTTTACTATTAAGTGGATCACCATCATCCCTGTTGTACCTCAACAAAGAAAAAAAGGAAATACCTCGACCTTCTTCTCAGTATGCGCTTTCACGTACGGATGGTCTTCGGATATAGGTATATAATGCACGGGCAGGACTCGAATCCCGAGCCACGACATGAAGAGCAACGCACCACGGGGTCCACACTCCAATAGGTACGCGCCGATTAGGGCTTCCACGCAATCTGCTATTGATTTATCTGAAACATGCGACAATTAAGACGTAAGGTCCTCCCCAAAATTTATTAACGAAAAAATAAATAAATATAGTACAGCACAAACATGCCTGATATCCAACAGGTCAATCATTCAATTTATTATATATACATTATGCTAGTCAGTCAGTCGACAACATCTACTATAGTCAGTCATATGATAATGTTAGCCAATCAGTCAGATAAAAATAACAATCAGTCAATCATATGATAAAATTCAATAGTCAGTCAGATAATAATAAGTATCAGTCAAATAATAATTTATAAAAGTCAGTTAAATCATAACACCCAACAGACAGTCTCAATGATAATATTCAGCAGTCAGTCATATGATAATATCTAACGGACAGTCTAAAGATAACATTCAGCAGTCAGTTTAATGATAATACCCAAGACATATGACAATTTAGATAATAATAATAACTATCAGTCAGTCAAATGATGATTTCTAACAGTCAGTTAAATGATAACATCCAACAGACAGTCTCAATGATAATATTCAGCAGTCAGTCATATGATAATATCTAACGGACAGTCTAAAGATAACATTCAGCAGTCAGTTTAATGATAATACCCAAGAGTTGGATATATGACAATATTTAGATAATAATAATAACTATCAGTCAGTCAAATGATGATTTCTAACCGTCAGTTAAATGATAACATCCAACAGACAGTCCGATGATAATATTAAGCAGTTAATCAAATGATAATACCTAACAATCCGATGATAATATTCAGCAGTCAGTAAAAATATAATATCCGTCAGTCTAATGGTAATGTCCAAAATATCAATATGATGAAATTAGCATCTTACCAGGTATACTGTGCTGAGTTATCAAATTATACGGTATAAAGCAACCGGCGCCATCTTGCGGAGTTTCAGATTTTTGATTGGTTTGCTCTTGCGATTCGTTCTAAAATTAAATAATAAAAACCATAAGGTTTATCTTACTAATGGTTAAAAAAATAAATTAACTAAATGTATTATTCTCCATGTAGGGGCGGAGTAACAATACTAACCCCCGCATCTGGGGTCGGCCTGTCGTAAAAGGCGACAAAACAACCCTAGCTACGTGGTAGGGCCCCAAACCCGTCGGAATGGCAACCACCCTTGGTCTAAAGTATGCCGCCATATTGACCTTACGTTGTGTTTCGCGGCATTAGTGACCCAGGTTCCTGTATCCATAAGCGATGGTAACTGTTTATTATTAAGTGGGCCGTCAACCTATCTGCTGTTCTTCGACAATAAAAAAAGTATAGTTAGTAATGAAAAAATCATTAGACTTTTTACGGATGAAACGGGTAAACTTAATAAAGGCAAAAAAGGTAAACTTTATGTAAAAAGGGTAAACTTTCTATAGATAAAAGGCTTACTAAAGATAATAAATGGTACACTTTCTAGGGATAAAACACGTAAACTTACAGTTCTAGGATGCAAAGTGGGAGGCGGTTTATGACACGGCGGCAACCAATTATCGTGGGGTTCGAACTTCGATGCTATCATTCTGGCGCCGAGGCGTTTGTTGCGGCCAAGTCGGTACAGATTCAAATTGGACACCTGAAAACAAATTATTTAAAAAAATATAAAGATAGTCCCGAGAAAAGAGACCGCGTGCTCCCCTTAACCTCTGTATGTTTACAGGAGAGCGCTGTGGGGGACGAAATCCTGACCCCCTGGCGCCCCCACATGGGAGAGACAAAAGGGTGCGCCGGCCTGTGCCACGAGATCAGCAAGCCATTTGCCAATGCCATCCGTGGGCGTGGCACAGGCGATAGGACAGCGAGGTTTTTAGTTGGTAGTTAGATGTCGGCCATCTTTTCCGTAGTCCAATATATCCCTCGGTCCCTCCGGGGCGGGGGAATCCGTTAAACATATAGAAAAGAGTCCTGACCCTTGCGGCCGGGAACTACTTGTCATAAAACGCAAAACAACCCTAGCTAGGAGGTGCCATACCTGTCAGAATGACAACCAGCCCTGATCTCATACATAAGTGGCCCAGGTTTCAGTTCATCCTACCATGCAGCTAGGGCTGTTCTGTCGCCTATTGCGACAGGTCGACCGCGGTCGCAAATGTTAGGATCCTTATTCCACTCCTGCACGGAGAAAATGTTACGTACTCAGATTTGGGATGAGCTTCCCGGCTGAGGTTATCCCATCGCAGCGTTACGAAATTTCTTCGACGGTAGCAGCGCGTTAGTAATGCCTCTGGTGTCGAATACGTCCATAGGCGACGGTGAAACTCTAGCTATTAGAAAAAGTTTTTTTTTTATTGCTGTAGGACAGCAGACAGGCTGACGGCCCACTTAGAATTTAGCAGTTACAGTCGCCTATAGGTGTTTGCAAGGCCAATGGCATCGCGAACACGCTGCCGTCCCATAAGGGTACAGCAATTTGGGTCACTAATACCGGAACACAACACGAGGTTATTATGGCGGCATACTTAAGACCAAAGGTGGTCGCCATCCAGGGCCACGTACCACGTAGCTAGGGTGGGTTGTTTTCGCCGCCCCTGCACGGATATGTCAAATGTTAAATGCACTTCAAACAGTTTCGTACCATTTCGTACATCAGGCATAAAAGTTTCCAAATTATATTTCATATATTAACAAAGATCTATGAATATACATATAAGAAACCACTGTGAATATAGTTACAAGTTCTCGGGGAACACAGTTATCGGGGAACACAGTTATCGGCTAACTTCATCATGTCGCATCGTAAAATTTTACTCTCATATTTATTCCAAAACGTGCCAAAAGAAGTTCAACTTGAAAAACATACCTGTTTACTTCTCATGTGACTGAGTTTCCCCTCGTGGACTGTCGGATGGGCGCAATAAAGGTAAGCAGTTATGGCGAATTTGAGGAAACTGTCTCCAATTGTCTCCAGACGTTCTAGATTTATCCCGTCGTTCGCGTTCGACATTGTTAGGGCCTGAAAATTTGAAGATCTTCACAAATGTTTGCACCATAACGTTTTACTGTACCGGGGGGGGGGGGTACCACTTGGTGGTTACGTAACGTTTTACTAGGGGTGGGGGGGGGGGCTACCCTAGTAAAACGTTACGTAACCACCAAGTGACCAGTTTTACCTAAAAGTCACCCGAATTGAGGTATTTTTTGTCGTTTATTAAGGAGTAAACTCCAAATATTATACTAATAAGACAATACAAGGTCGTTCGAGCGTGCGTCGCGCGTCATCTTGATACAACAAGTGGCCGGCAGCGTTCGGTCGTGCGTTGCGCGTCGGCAAGGGACGGAACGTAGACACGTCCGTACGTAGCGCTCGCCGGAGCTCGAATGTGACCTAAATTAGAAAGTTGCAAATATGTAACGAGGTCATTCATCAGTAGATTTTACTCCTCACATTTTTCTCATACCGGGCGCCTTATATATGAAAATCGATTCTTAAGGAGTAAACTCCAAAAAACTTTAAAAAAAATGTGTGAATCTCTCTATGCGACTGTTCTGAAGGGTTAAAAAACAATGTTACGTAACACGTACTTCAAATCCCCCTCCCGGCCCTGTAACGCATCGTTACCTTTAAAAGACCCCCCCATCCCCAAATTCGTTACGTAATACTTGTACGCTCCTGAAAATGCCACCACATCTTTGGAAAAGTTTTCGAAGAGATCTTTCCACAATATTTATATGAAGTAAGTAGCTCGGACTAATAATACTGACCCCGTAGTGAAAGAAGATGAGACCCCAAGCGTATCTGGATGGTAACCACCCCTGGTCTATAAGTATACCGCCATAATAACCTTGAGTTCTGGTATCAGTGATCCAGGGTCTAGTACCCCTATACGGACGACATGTATTCGCGGTGTCCTACTGTCGAAAACATCCATAGACGACTGTAACTGCTTATCACTAAGTCTGTCGTACGCCTATTTCTTATTCTTCAGTAACAAAAAAGGTTTCTAGGTCACATTTTTAAATCTGAAATCTGATTATAGAGGTTGTCTTTGATGATAGAGCCCTACCACTAGCTGGGATTGTTTTATCGCCTTTTATGATAGGCCCATCAGGGCCGCAGAGGTCAGTAATCTTTCTCCACCCCTGCACGTTTAATCTCACCTGTAATATAAGGCTAGGACTGGGTCCAGGGTGTCCATCCAATACGGGCTGATGATCGAAGTCGAAACTCCCCCTACTCTCCGCATAATAGGGTCTATACCCCCCAAAACTGTGTATATTCATGTATACATCCTTCCTGTCGAAACCTACATTCACCACCTTCTCGTTGACATAACTCGGCGAATCTATGTCCACGTCAACCATAGAGAAGCAGTTCAACTTTTTCAACTCATCCATAGACAATTTACTCTTCAATTTATCGAGTAGAACACGTTTGTTCCTCTCTATGCTCTCTAGAGTGACTTGGCCTTTATCGAAGTTCAAATTCTCTATGGCGTACGGGAATAAGTCATCTACTCGTTGATTGTCTATGGTCTTTGAGTGTTTCATTTGGTCTTTTGGCGGTTCTGGGAGGATTTCATTTATGGTTTGATTGTGTTTGACCAGGAGACCTTTGTCTATGATATCTTGTTTATGTTTGGACACAGAATCCCGAAAATTTTGGATATACTGAAAAGATGAAAGTAGGTTACGTATTTGGAAAACGATAAAAAAATTAAATTATATAGAAATTTAAGTGTATAACATCTTTTGAAACTTTTTTTTAATTTCTACTAACAGCAATATGTTAATTACAATTCACACAGTGCCCTCTATCGCCAAGTAGCATAGTATTTGTGTTATGGGTAATAGATAACTAATAGTTTTTTGTTGTTACGTCACAGGGGGCGTCATACAAACGAAGTAATGGTCTCGTATACCTCAAAAGGAGCCTTGCCGGATCTTATGAACTCGTCATAAGCCTTCCTGTCCAGCTCATCGTCGGCCTCGTCGGGCTGAGGAGCCGGGTTCACCTTCTTCCGCTCTATATCCACTGCTTCCGCTTCGTGGGCGGTTTTGTATTCAATACGCACGCCCATGGCCGCTAATTGAATTAAAAACACTATGAATTTCCCTATCACAATAACAGACCACAACCTCCAATGACTGGTGTCATCTGTGACCCCAAAATACCAAATTGAAGGGACAGTTCTGTAAAACCATCATTAGGCCTGTGCTTTTACGGATACGGATGTGGAGCGTGGCCGGTGCTGGAGCGACACAAGCAGGCACTGCGAGTCACGGAGATGAATATGCTGCGGTGGATGTGTGGAGTAACGCGGAAGGACCGCGTTAGGAACTCTCGCATTCGCGGCAGCCTTCTGTCCGTGACATTGCGGATAAATTGCAGGAGTGTCGCCTTCGCTGGTATGGCCACGTTTTACGGCAACCGGCTACTTACGTGGGGAACAAATGTTCGGCCATGCCACCACCGCCGGGTCCCGGCAAGAGGGGTAGACCCATAAAGTGATGGCTTGACGTCGTAATGGTTGATATGCATGCCAACGAACTGACCACCAGAGATGCCGAAGATCGTGCAAAGTGGTGAAGAAAAAGTAGGAAAGCGGACCCCGGGCGCTGAAACGAGTGTGGGTTGCAACCGGGACTCAACGCTAAGATGATGATGATAAATAACGAGAAATCAACGGGAGGAACGTTAAGACAAGACATATTTGTAATTTACATTAATTTTGTTTTTTATATCTTAATAAACAAAATTTAACTGTATTTTATTGCAATAAAGTCGCAATTCGAATAGATATGTATAAGTAATGCAATGCAATCATTCTAAAATTACATTATAGAATAAGCTTTAAGCCATTATTAATAAGGTTAGTAATACTGGAGCTAAAAAAACGTTTCACATCTTCGTGACGAAGATGTGAAACGAAAATTTTACCCTCATTATACGCGCAAGGAAGTTTCACTTCAAAAAATTGTTGAGCTTGGTGTAAATATTATAATAATAATAAACCGTATAATTATAACCTGACCTAACCTGATAATCTATCAGGAGTGTTAGGATAATTATAAGGTTTATATTTATCGCATTCGTAGGCTACTTTTCTGAAATTTCACTTATGTGTGAATTGCACACATACACACACTTTTTTTAAATTTCTTACCAATGGAATTCTTGCTGCTGCAGAAGCCGCTGGTGTCAGTCTCGTCGTCACTGAGTTGACTGTCCAGGTCTGAGTCATCCGTGTCAAAGTCACTGTACAAAGATGTTTTCATCAACTAACCGAATTGTTTTTTTTTTAATGACGAACAGCAGACAGGAGGATTTCGGCCTGTCGTAAAAGGCGACAAAACAACCCACCCTAGCTACGTGGTACGTGGCCCTGAATGGCGACCACATTTGGTTTTAAGTATGCCGCCATAATGACCTAGTGTTGTGTTCTGGCATTAGTGATCCAAGTGCCTGTACCCATATTCCTATGGATTGCGACACGCTGCTGTTCAGAATATGGCGGCATAAATACAGACTAGCTTGCCATCGAAACTTGCTACAAGTCCTACCACCTAGCATGCGTTCGATAAATGACAAAATCTGTATGATTCAGTTTATTACAATTTTAGTTTACAATACTGACTCCGGTGGCAGGAGTCGGCCTGCCGTCGACAACACATCCATAGCTAGGTGGTAGGTTTAAAAACAAATTGCAACAAATCGCATGCTTAATCATAAACTGACCTAACTCAAAAAACCTATTTTTTGGGAAATCGCAAAAAACGTTTTGTCATTTACTACTTATCACATATATTGACATAAAACTAAATAGTGGTAACTCAATGTGGGAAAGAGATATCGAAATAAATCTTAGTTTGGCCGATAGAGGGCGTCGATACAATGCTGCCCGTTATATTAACCCATTTTAGACCTAAATCGTAATCGGTCAGTTTATGATTAAGCATGCGAAATGTTAATTGAGAAGTCGTATTATAACTTAGATGAATATCTGAAGGACAAGTTTCTTAATTTAAGGGCAAATTATTATTGAATAAACATAAAAAAATTTATACATATTATTTTATTAATTTGATAAATTATAAATATAATAAATAAATTAAATATGATGATTTTTTTCTTATTTGTTAAAATTAATTTAATTCTATACTTTTGTGTTTCCAATTAATAAAACAATTAGATATAAAAAATTATAATTGCAAATAAATGAATATGTTACTATTATTTTACTAATAGTTTGAAGCATAAAAATACCTTTACAAAAATATTGTACGCCTTAAAAAGGCATAATAATGTACACAGTTCTAACAATAAATAAATAAAGTGGTAGGATTCGAAGACCGTCTCGATGACAACCATACCAGATCTATGAATACCCAGTCGGTATTAGTGAACCAGGCTCCAGTTCCCCTAAGCTGGCGTCTCAATCCATAGGCGACAATTGGTAACTACTATGAGGACCGTCAGCCTGTCTGCCTGCCGTTTCACAAGAATAAAATAAAAATTTGATTTAAAGCTAAATTACACGCACACGCGCGCTCATTCACTCATGCACACGAACTCACACACTAAGACAATCGTCACAATGTACATGATATATTAAAAAAAAAATACCTTGACATATAAGAATAATCACTGTCAACCATAGAGTATGCCTTTGTAGGCTTGAACTGCGGCTTCGGCCTGTCTATGGGCGCACACCAATCGGCCCCACCTACGGATAAAGTACAAAAACGTACTAGCTGATTCAAATGTTGTTTTGCCATACAAAGTTTAAAAAAGTAGCCTAAGTCCTTCTCCATGGTACAATCTAGGTATTTCTATACCAAAACAACAGGACAGACAAACAGACAGAGTTACTTTTACGTTTATAATATTAGTATGGATTCTAATTCAATCTTCGTGGGAACGCCTATATTTGAGTGTTGATTTATAATATGTGTTTAGGCCGTTGATATTATTAAAAAAACTTTGATATACTCGTGATATCTAGTCATGCGAAAACGCTTCATGTGCCGTCTCCCTCACTCCTGTACGTCCTATGACACTATCCTGATACCCATTTCTCACCTCTTAAGAGACGGCGTGCTGCCGTGACGTATCAGCGAGTGCGTGTAAAACCGTTGAAAGGTAGACATTATTATAAATAATTTAATAATAGTATCTTGTGTTGTTTTCGGTTTTTTTAATGCTGTAGAACAGCAGACAGACTGACGGCCCGCTTAGAATTTAGCAGTTACCGTCGCCTATGGGTGTTTGCAACGCCAGTGACATCGCGAACACGCTGCTGTCCCATAAGGGTTACAGGAACTTGGGTCACTAATGCCGGAACACAACACAAGGTTATTATGACGGCATACTTAAGACCAAAGGTGGTCGCCATCCAGACGGGCTTGAGGCCCTACCACGTAGCTAGGGTGAGTTGTTTTGTCGCCTTTTACGACAGGCCGACCCCAGCCACAGAGGTTAGTATTCTTTCTCCGCCCCTGCACTAATTATAACATTGCTGTAATTGCTGGTGATTTAAAGATATAAAGATGGACAACGGCAGCACGAGAAAGAATACCCGTCAAGTTCGAGAGTCCCTTGAATTCCCGTCCTCTATCAATAGGGTGTTTTCGCATGACGACAAAAGAATTCCATATAAATTTATCCGAACCAGCGCTTTCAATATTTATGTAAATATATACTGAACTCTGCGACCGGGATCGGCCTGTCGTAAAAGGCGACAGAACAATCCACCCCAGCTAGGCGGTAGAGCCCCAAGCCCGTGTGGAAGTGTGCCAAGTCAACCCAATTTGTCTTCGCTATGCCACTGGCGTTGCAAACAACCATAGACGACGGTAACTGCTAAATCTAAGTGGGCAGTCAGCCTGTATGCTGTCCTCCAGCAATAAAAAAAAAAATTTAACCCTTTCGCTGTCAATGAGAATATTTTTCCCTTCCTTAAAATCCGTAATTTATTATTCAATTATTATTACCTAATAGATATTTCTTTGCTGAATATCATAATGGAACATATGCTCCTCCGTAAAGGGGTGGGGTAAGAATATTAACCCCTGCGGCCGGGGTTGGCCTGTCGTAAAAGACGACAAAACAACCCTAGATACGAGGTAGGGCCCCAAGCCCGTCTCGATGGCAGACCTCCCTTGGTCTATAAGTATACCGCCATAAAAACCTTGTTGTGTTCCGGCATTAGTGACCCAGGTTCTTGTACCTCTGTGGGACAGCAGTGTACGCAGAGCCCCTAGTGTCGTAAGCGTGAATAGACGACGATAGCTGCTTAATTATTAAGTGGACCGTCAGCTTATCTGCTGTTATTTCAGCAAAAAAAAAAATGTGGCCTTGCACTACGTCTGAATACGGATTTCATGTCTAAGAACCATTTTGGGTTGGGTTTCCTTCTTAAATTACATTTAACCTGGTGGACTGGTGGTGGTGGGGAGGTATCGAATGCATAAAAAGGTAAACCTCAGCCAGTTGGTAGGGCTTCAAGCCTGAATGGCAACCATCCCTGGTCCATAAGTATACCACCAGCATTAATTATTCAGATTCCAGTACCCCTATACGGACGGCAGCGTCTAAGTACCCCTGACGTAGCATAGGCGACGGTAACTGCTTACTATTAGTGGGCCGCACGTCTGATCTTCGTAATAAAAAAAAATTACCAGAAGCCGAAGTGCAGAAGGTCAGGTTGGGAGGTAAGGGTTCCATGAACTCGTCGTACTCCACCGTTTCTGGTATCGACGATGCCATGTCATTACTCCAGGTGCCGATCTCAAAACTCTTCATGTACAAAAAAAAACATTCAATATATAAAAAAAAATATTGGAACAATTCACAAAGCACCATCTGGTTCGAAAGGAACATAGCACTTATATTATGGATACTAGACAACCGATATATTACTAATATACTTTTCTTTTGTAAATACAATATATATTATACATAAATATCCAGACACGGGACGGGAATTGAACACGTAACCTCCTTGATTGTAACGAAGTACGTTACACCAAGAAGTTCGTCGTGATGTATAAAAAATGGATTATGTAAAAGATTTGAATGGCATAAAGGTGTGAATGTTGACAGCTAACGGAGGGAGGGGACATGTTACGCCCCGCCCATTCAATGTAGAATACGGGCAGTGCATTTGATCATCGATAATTGTTTTGTTGCAAGTTGTGTTGATGTCTCTTTTGTGAAGCAAAACTTCTTCAAAAACGTTGTGATTTGAAAATTAGCGTTGTGTGAGCCTTCGTATGTGTGTGTGAATTGCAAACACAATTTTCTCAATCAAAAAGGAAAAGAAAAAAGCTGGAATAGATGAGGTTAAGTTGGTTATCGGAGGGAAAGCCGCCTGACACGCCCCTTTCCTCCTCTCCAACTGTGAAAGAACAAACTGTTCGCTCCTTGCATAAAGGGTAGTTGAAACCACGCCTCCTGATTTTCGTTACCCTCACTCTCGGTGAGGTCTCATTGGCCGTGCTATAAGTGTGCGGTCAGTATCCAGTTTTGTGACAATTAACTGGTGCCGTGCAACAGTTCCTCTTCGAGCTGATCTGAACCGATCCGGGAAGGGTTGGAATCAAGGTCAGTGCGAATTTCTTTGCCCATTGCAAGGCATCGCTTATCTCTAACCACCGCTCCTGTCCTGAGTACCCCTTATCTTATCCTTTCTGTTAAGATATTTTTAGTTCCATGTAGTTCCAGAGGAAATTACCTCGAGCTTGTGCAACCGGGATTCAGCGAAGTAGTGTTTTTCATGATACAGCTTGCTTAACACTTTATCGCCCGCTAGCATGTTTATCGACTTTTCGATTGCCAACGCTTATCGTCCGCTAGCCTATTAATCGGCTTTTAGCTAACGATGGTTTACTTTACTATAGGCCACCCATTTTTCAGTAGCTTGTAAGTTTATTTCATTTTCTTGTATATATGTATATATATTTAAGGTGAACAATAAAGAGTTTTCATTCATTCATTCATACTATTACCTTGAATGTATGTTATGAATGTTAGTTTATAAGAAAGGCTCTTTTATATAAAATAATTTTATGGCGCGAATAGTTATATCCGCTATGAGTATGTACATTGTACTTTAAGTAAAATATCCTGCGATTCAGGTTTCCTTCTATTTATATTTCAACTTATTCCCCATCTCTTATCATCATAATCTTCTTCTTCTCCCTGCCCTTATCCCCAAACTATGTGGCGTCGGCACAACATGTTATCTCCTTGCAATTTCCTCTATTAGCCGTCATCTGAACATTCACACCTTTTTAAACCACCTCATCTCTTACACAATCTATCCACCTTATCTTTGGTTTACTTCTCTTGTATCCGCCCACTTTCATTTCTAGCGTCCTCCCTTTTTTTCTTTTCTTCCCCATCACATATGAGGGAGACGTTGAAATAGTTGAAGTAGCTGTAGATGAAGTATGCCGAGTTAAATTAATATCTTTGACGACTAAAGTTAGTGACATTATTGAAAACCTCAATTATTGGCGTTGTTCAAAATTATTCGGCAAACATATCCTAAAAAAAACAATGATGCTATTGTGGCGCCATCTTTATCGCTTTTTAAAAAACGACACTTTTTCTAACACAAATACAGTTTTTTCTCTACCCTCGACACCCCTTTTATAGGGAAATTGTTAAAAAAAATTACAAAAGAAGTATTAAAGCAAACTCACGTTCTCTGCTTCTTCTTTCTCTTGCAATATTTCGTTGATAGTCTTCTCTTTGGTTTCTCTAAACTCTTCTTCCTTGTCTTTTTGTTCTATTTCTTTTTCTACTTTATCTCTGATAAAGGAAAATATTTTATATTACAATACGTCGATATATAAAAGTATTGAAAGTAATTTTATTTTTGAAGCGTCAATCCCGGCTTCATCTTGAATAGAGGAATACTAAATAAATATACTATAATTCACACAGCACCATCTAGACAAAGTGAACACAAGAGCGCTTGTGTTATGGATTTTTTTTAAATTTATGGTTCTAGAACAGCAGACAGGCTGAGGCCCGCTTAGAATTTAGCAGTTACCCTCGCCTATGGGTGTTTGCAACGCCAGTGGCATCGCGACCACGCTGCTGTACCATAAGGGTACAGGAACTTGGGTCACTAATGCTGGAACACAACGCAAGGGTATTATGGCGGTAGGTAAGGTGGTCGCCATCCAGACGGGCTTGGGCCCTACCACGTAGCGCTAAGAGTGGGTTATTTTGTCACCTTTTACGACAGGCCAATCCTGGCCGCAGAGGTCTGTATTGTTTCTCCGCCCCTGCAGAAAGAGGGAGATAGATATATATATATATATATATATATATATATATATATATATATATATATATATATATATATATATATATATATATATATATATATATATATATATATATATATATATATATATATATATATATATATACTAGCTGACCCGGCAAACGTTGTTCTGCCATATAAAAAATAAAATGTCAAAAAATTAAAAAAAGTTTTGGGGGTGGGTCACCCTTATCATTTAGGGGGATGAAAAATAGATGTTGGCCGATTCTCAGACCTACTCAATATGCTCACAAAATTTCATGAGAATCGGTCAAGCCATTTCGGAGGAGTATGGCAACGAAAACTGTGACACGAGAATTTTATATATTTTTTTACATATTAAACATAAAGACCCATATCTGGGATGGGAATCGAGTCCGTAGGAATGTGTAAAAGCTGTTTGATCATGGGAGTCGATTGCACTCCTCGTTTTTTTATTGCTGCAGACTGAACAGCAGATAGGCTGACGGCCCACTCAATAGTAAGGGCACCGCGAACACGCTTTTTTCCCATAATCATACAGGAATTTGAGATACTAACGCCGGAACACAACATAGTTATAGACGGCCTTGGGGTCTTACCACGTAGCTAGGGTTGTTTTGTAGCCTTTTACGACAGACCGATACCGGCCGCAGGGGTTGGTAATCATACTCCAACCCTGCACGGAGAAAATTCCTTTGATGCCTTAAAAGGCATTAACTTAAAATTTAGCAAGGGAAAATTAATAATTTGTCATCTTTAACGACATACTAACAATCAGGTGTTGCAAAAAGGTTGCAACGGTAGACATAAAGAATAAAGTGTCGTGATAAATATGAAAAAATTTACCTCATTTCTTTCTCCTTCTGCTCTTTCTTGGATTCTTCCTCTCTCTTCTTCTCTGAATCTGCACTCAGCACCTACAATCATAACAGTTGCTGATGTAAAAGAATGTTGAAGATCTGACGAATCAGACCCTTGTATTGTTTTCCAGGAAGATTAGTCAGAAACGATTAACTCGTAAAACTCCTAAAACTCAGGAAGGAAGAAACATACCTCAGCCAAACTCCATCCGAAATCCAGTGGAGGCCATTGAAAGCCCGGCATGGTATTATCATCTATTTTGGGTATACCCAGACCGACGTCGATGGCGACCGCTCTGCGGATCTCGTCAGCAATGAGGAGGGCGTTTATCCTTGAAAAATAAAAAATAAATACATTGTAAACTCTTTATAACGTCACTCGATTTAACGACAAACTCCTTAAAATGTCCAAATAGCTTAACTTTGTTTGGTTTACCTTGTGTTCTATACAATAACACACTCTATATAGCGTTGCGCTCACTCTATTTAACGGCATAAATAAGGCATTATAAATCACACTGAAGAGCAAACAAATGAATGAAGAAGATGAAATAGACGACCTTGTACCTCCACCAAGCATCAATCAAGCAGTTAGCGAAACTATTAGAAAATTACTTTTTATATAATCAAGTCGGTCCGGCAGTATCTCAAGATATGAGTAAAATACATAAGAAAATCCAATTAGAATATTGGAGCAACGAAAAACATCAAATGAATATAACAGACTTATACGCAATGAGTGTTGTTATTTGTATAAATAATAATGTTCGTGTGTAAAATGTGTACTATACTTGTAAATACATACATATTATTATAAAATAGTAAAATAATTTTTTTTTTAATATTTCTCTCCATTTAACGACCACTCTCTTTAACGCTGAAAAATGCACAATCCGTTGAGTGTCGCTATATAGAGTTTACACTGTATATAGTGACAACTGATATTACAACTTACATAGGTGTCGCTAGGCTTAAGTATGCAATGTTATGATTTGACATGTGCCATTTTATTCTACTGACATCAAGCGTCATAGCAACCTTTTTTTTATTTCTGTGGGCCAGCCAGGCTGACGGCCCGCTTAGAATTAAGCAAATGCCTATAGGTGTTTGCAACGCCAGTTGCATCGCAAACACGCTGCTGTCCCATAAGGGTACAGGAACTTGGGTCACTAATGCCGGAACACAACACAAGGTTATTATGGCGGCATACTTAAGACCAAAGGTGGTCGCCATCCAGACGGGCTTGAGGCCCTACCACGTAGCTTGGGTGGGTTGTTTTGTCGCCTTTTACGACAGGCCGACCCCGGCCACAGAGGTTAGTATTCTTTCTCCGCCCCTGCACGGATAAGACTTTTTACTCTAACATTGTGAATTATAAATCAAAAATAATCGAATTATGCAAATGACTAAAGTATTAAGTTTAGATATCTCAATTCTTTTCTTAACGTATTTTATAATTTTAATTTATGACATTACTATTATTCTATTTGATGATGCAAATCAAACTCTCGCTTCGGCGCCCGGGGTCCGCTTTCCAACTTTTTCTTCTCCACTTCGCACGATCTTCGACATTTCTGGTGATCAATCCATTGGCACGCATATCAACCCTTACGACGTCAAGCCAGCACTTTTTGGGTCTACCCCTCCTGTCGGGGCTCGGCGGTGGCGGCATGACCGGACATGCGCCCGCATAAGTAGCCGGTTGTCGTAAAACGTGGCCGTGGCCATACCACTCGAAGACGACACTCCTGCAATTTGTTCGCAATGTCACGGACACGAAGACTGCCGCCGCTGATCTGCGGCTGCCGATAAAAATTCTGTCTGTATCGGTATATTTTTAGACTAAAGGTTCCGAGTTCAATTCCCACGGTAACGTGCATCGCTTGAGCGGTTTTTCTCGCCAAATGTCCGTATTAGCACAATTGCCATGTACCGACGATGAAGGATAACATCGCGAGTAAACCTGCATCCGCTTTGCACAAACAGGCGTTAAGTCACGGTTGCGAACCATGTCGCACACTTCCGATGCACGCTAAATATTGTTACACGGCTAGACTTAATTATTTTTGAGTTACAACCAAAAAACACCTACCTGTACAGAACACAAGGCAACGCTACCGTTGCGAACCATAGGGGCGCAGCGAATGGATGTACCCTACACAACTCTGGCACAAGTATCTGCTTCTGGTCCAGTCTGTCTCGCTTCGCGCGACGCGTGCGCTCGGAAGATACCGGTAAGGCCACGCCCTTTCGATTCACGTATCTAAGGAAACGATTAATAAAAAATAAATAAAAACATGTGTGCAGTTCACGCGTGATAGAAGTGAAACCTTGAAAAAAGTAAACTTCAATATAACACCGCACAAAGAAGAGACCACAAATATAGGAAACACTTTATAATGTCTTTTATCTCATTCTCTCCACGTTATATTCTATAGATATGTCTCTTTTTACTGTGACTTTTCCGTTTCATCGAGTTTCAGATCACAATGATGCTAAAGAAGTTTTTACTTCAAAAAGAAAAACATCAATAAGTCAGGATTCGAACTCAGAGGGATCCGATACCAAGACCAAGTCTAAGAGCTTAGAATCCGCTTGGAGTTATTAAGTTTGATGTTTACAAACAGAAAAGAAAAACTTTTTGGAATTATGCAAGTCAGGATTCGAACCCGGACCGATCCGAAACCCAGAGATCCAGCCTATGAGCTTAAAATCCGCTCGAAGTTTTGGAGTGAAATTATTAAAGTGTTGAAGTTAACTAAAGTTTACGCATTTCAAATTTTTCAAAAACTGTTTCAAAAATGAAGTTGTTAATTCAAACGAGTTCCTACTCAATTTCAACTAAATTCATAATTACAATTGAATTCATAATTTTATATTTGAGTTCCTAATTTGAACTGAGTTTAGAATTTAAACTAAGTTTCCAATTTTAACTGAGTTCATAATTACAACTGAGTTTCTTGTTTCAATTGAATTACCAATTACAAAACAAAGGATTCTGAATTCATATTCTAAAACGTGTTTCTGATTTTAAAATATTACACTAAAGGTGTAGGAATCAAATCATCCACCAAAAGATGGCGCCTGTGGCAATATTAGCTCACGCTAACTTTTCGCAATTGCGTATTACAAATCCATATAGGAATTTAACGCAAGAGGGTCGTTTTAGTAATATTTTCAGAGGTCGTTGCTATCGTTGTAATAATTATAATTGTTGTAATCATTATCTGGTGATCGTTTTGATAATATTCAGCACTTGGTCGTGGTTGTTGCATTCAAGTTATTGAGTTTGTTTACGAGTCCTTGTAATTCGCACAAGTCTGTTTTCATATCTATGTGACCTAACATATTTAATTATTAACATCAAACAATTAGTAATTTGTATCAGTTCACTGGTACAACCATTACAACACAATTAGACGAAAAGTGCGTGCGTACAAAGTACACATGTCAAAAGTGAACTTCTTTGGCAAACTAATTTTTAAATTTCGTTTATATTTATACTAATCTAAAGCTTTAGATTTCTGATACTTAGAGGGAGGGAAAAAGGAAGATATGTTAGCAGTTTAATTAATTTGTCATTAAAATATTAAGTGTCGAAAATTATAGTACGGCCGACGGATCTTGGCACGCCTGAAGTTTGTATTTAATATTTCCGAAACTATTAATCGGATAATTAAGGATTAAAACTTTATGGTCTTTACTTGTTTATTAACAAGCAAGTTATAATAATATATTACTTATATTTCTATAATAAAAACAATTTTAACTAAACACGAAAGCAAGTTTGTAGGTATGTAAATTAAAATATTTTTGAGAAGAGTTAGCTAGAAATATAAAAAAGTTTATAATAAAAATAAATAAGAAATCGACTATTTTTAGATATTTAATTTGTCTACCACTTACACACATTATTATTATGTTTAAAATAAAAATTCTTCTTCTTCTTTTTTCTTTTTAGCCTCCTTCAATCATTTTGGTGTAGGCCTCCTCCAACTTTTTCCACTCGGCGCGACATTGAGCTTTCTGGATCCAATTGGAACCAGCGACCCTCTTTATGTCGTCTTTCCAGCGCATCTGTGGTCTTCCTTGAGGGCGCTTATTCCCCCACGGTCTCCACTCAAGGAGTCGATTGGACCAAGACTCTTCCTTTCGGGCAACATGGCCAGCCCACCTCCATTTTAGGTGACTTACTCGTATTGTTACGTCTGCGACTTTGCTTTGTTCTCGAAGCCAAATAAAAATTAATTGTAATAATTATACTAACATGTAATACGTGTTCATAAAATTGCAATTGTCACAAAACGCTCATAGAAAGATTATAAATGTTATATTTCTTTGAACATTTATCGATAATGTAATTTTATATCTGAGCTCCATATTTTCCATATATTTATTCATTGCTTGCTCTATTGCTCCATATATTCCACAACGTTATAAATTATTTTTCTCGCCTGACAACGTAATACAATATTACGTTGCGGCATGTTACACGCGAAACACTAAACGTTAAACTAATCAACAGTAAAATTATAACAAAAAGCAAAACGTAATAACGATTAATAACAAAAAAAAAACAAACAAAATGAAAACTTTTCTACGGGGCGATACTTATGAACGAGATAGCGACACAAATGCTAACAAATGTGTGACTGAGACAGAATATCTCGTGCCGTGCCTATCGCGTGGGGCGTTATTGTTATTGTTATTGTTGTTATCACCATTTTGAACTTAAAAATGTGATCTCCGTAGCTCTCCATACAAAGTTCAGGCCGGCCAAGATCCGTCGGCCGTACTATAATACAAATTATAAATTTAATTTATTTCACCAATATCTATATTATTTAATGCGATTTCTATTGGTATTGTTGTGACTAAAGCATTATGACAAGTGAAATATGCAATATAAGTTCTTGCTCCCACCTCTCGCTCTATGACTATGTGCTTCATGCCACGTTCGCCCTTTCTCACTCTCTCTCTCAATCGGTTTCAATCGCTCTCTCCCTCTCCATCGACAAAAACGTTTCACATTTTCGTGACGTTTCATTCGTAAAAATTTTACCCTCGTGCGCGCACAGAGGTTTCACTTCAAAAAGTTAACAAATATCCAAAAACGAGTTCCACAAACCTTGGCGTTAATAAATTAAGCCTAGCACTCGTATGATCAACGTCCAGTAACGGCTGATTGCTTTGAGTCAACACCGCATTGTATTTACTCCTGTAATAGTCTCTGAAACTCGCGTGCGCCGCGGAAGGAAACTCAGAATCCGGAGTCAAGTTCCGACATATCTCAGCAACGAGGAAAAACTGAAAATAATATATATTTTTTTTTGTTAAATTTGGAAGATTATACTACTATTTTTCCTGTGAAGTATGAATACTAACACCTGCGGCCGGGATCGGCCTATCGTAGAAGGCGACAAAACACCCCTAGCTACGTGATAAGGCCCCAAGCCCGTCTGGATGGCGACCACCCTTGGTCTTAAGTATGCCACCATAATAACTTTGTGTTGTGTTCCGACATTGGTGACCCGAGTTCCCTTGTGTACCCTTATCGGACAGCAGCGTGTTCGCGATGCCAATGGCGTCGCCAACAACCATAGGCGACGGTAACTGCTAAATTCTAAGCAGACCATCAGCCTGTCTGCTGTCCTACAGCAATAAAAAAAATGCTGTCTAAATTTTATCCGTGCAGGGGCGGGGAAAAAGAACAGACCGCCGCGGCCGGGGTCGACCTGTCGTAAAAGGCGAGAATATAACCTACCCTAACTAAATGGTAGAACTCCAAGCCCGTCTGGATGGCGACCACCCTTGGTCTTAAGTATGCCGCCATAATAACCTTGTGTTGTGTTCCGGAATTAATGACCCAAGTTCCTGTACCCTTACGTAACCGCTAAATTCTAAGCGGGCCGTCAGCCTGTCCGCTGTCCTACAGCAATAAAAAGAAGGTAATATAACTGGGACAATTCACACAGCGCCATCTAGTTCCAAATGATATCACTTGTGTTATGGGCACTAGATAACTAATACACTACATATATATACTTTTATTGTGTGAATAAATACATATTTTACATAAAAACCAAGACGCGAGACGGGAATAGAACCCGTTTACTCAGCAAGCGTTAGCGTGTTAGATATTTTTTTTTTTTTTTTTTATTGCTGTAGGACAGCAGACAGGCTGACGGCCCGCTTAGAATTTAGCAGTTACCATCGCCTATGGATGTTTGCAACATCAGTGGCATCGCGAACACGCTGCTGTCCCATAAAGGTACTGGAACTTAGGTCACCAATGCCGGAACACAACACAAGGTTATTATGGCGGCATAATTAAGACCAAAGGTGGTCGCCATCCAGACGGGCTTGAAGTCCTACCACGTAGCTAGGGTGGGTTGTTTAGTCGCCTTTTACGACAGGCCGACCCCGGACGCAGAGGTTAGTATTCTTTCTCCGCCTCTGCACGGATAAGATATTACGCTAAGTAGCTCAATACAATGTTGTTTGTTAATCTATCATAATAATGAACCAATTGAATCCTTCTGTTCCTTTTTTTATTTTTAAAAGAAACATACATAGGTAGACAAACCAAAAGGTGAATAGCAGAGCCACGTTGAAATACGTGAAAGACAAGATTCAGTTAAAGTAGTTAGAGGAGGCTTTTGTCGGAGGACAAGCTGGACTATTTACACATATTTAAAAATGTTATTGTTTATATAAATAAAGGCTTTTTTTTGTGGGTCCATACCTGAGGTTGATCACGGTTCCTGTACCAGGGTGTCACGACCGCCTCTCTATACTTTTGCTCATCGAAGATAAACACTTCGCCTTCTTTCAAGAGGGGATTTTGTATTATTTTACCTAAAAAAAATTACAAATAGAGCTTTTCTTGAGGCTTCTCTGGTTATGGTTGATATCTTCAAAAACAGCCGACATTCGTACATCCATCTTTCAATACTTTTGAGGTTGAATTACAATAAACTCTTTCGTGATGCTTAACTAAACCTCTAAAAAGCATACGAACAAATCACTAGGGCCACAGCGACATTCTCGTCCATGCAGGGGCGGAGTAAGAATGGCACGCGGCCAGGGGCTGACTGTCCTTGTTCCATAATAAGTAAGTGGGTGGGACACAATATTTCTCCTCCCACTCTCGTGTTACTGACATTGTCCTACAAAAATGGGCGGGGCAGAACACTTCCTCTCCCACTCTCGTGTTACAGTCCTTGTTCTACAGTAAAAAGAATACAGACAAATCACTAGAGACACAGCGACATTCTCGTCCATGCAGGGGCGGAGTAAGAATGGCACGCGGCCAGGGGCTGACTGTCCTTGTTCCATAATAAGTAAGTGGGTGGGACACAATATTTCTCCTCCCACTCTCGTGTTACTGACATTGTCCTACAAAAATGGGCGGGGCAGAACACTTCCTCTCCCACTCTCGTGTTACAGTCCTTGTTCTACAGTAAAAAGAATACAGACAAATCACTAGAGACACAGCGACATTCTCGTCCATGCAGGGGCGGAGTAAGAATGGCACGCGGCCAGGGGCTGACTGTCCTTGTTCCATAATAAGTAAGTGGGTGGGACACAATATTTCTCCTCCCACTCTCGTGTTACTGACATTGTCCTACAAAAATGGGCGGGGCAGAACACTTCCTCTCCCACTCTCGTGTTACAGTCCTTGTTCTACAGTAAAAAGAATACAGACAAATCACTAGAGACACAGCGACATTCTCGTCCATGCAGGGGCGGAGTAAGAATGGCACGCGGCCAGGGGCTGACTGTCCTTGTTCCATAATAAGTAAGTGGGTGGGACACAATATTTCTCCTCCCACTCTCGTGTTACTGACATTGTCCTACAAAAATGGGCGGGGCAGAACACTTCCTCTCCCACTCTCGTGTTACAGTCCTTGTTCTACAGTAAAAAGAATACAGACAAATCACTAGAGACACAGCGACATTCTCGTCCATGCAGGGGCGGAGTAAGAATGGCACGCGGCCAGGGGCTGACTGTCCTTGTTCCATAATAAGTAAGTGGGTGGGACACAATATTTCTCCTCCCACTCTCGTGTTACTGACATTGTCCTACAAAAATGGGCGGGGCAGAACACTTCCTCTCCCACTCTCGTGTTACAGTCCTTGTTCTACAGTAAAAAGAATACAGACAAATCACTAGAGACACAGCGACATTCTCGTCCATGCAGGGGCGGAGTAAGAATGGCACGCGGCCAGGGGCTGACTGTCCTTGTTCCATAATAAGTAAGTGGGTGGGACACAATATTTCTCCTCCCACTCTCGTGTTACTGACATTGTCCTACAAAAGTGGGCGGGGCAGAACACTTTCACCCTCGTGTTACTGTCCTTTGTAATGTAGATAGTATTTATATATAGTTTTTTTATTAGTTGTGTTGTTATAGGTTCCAAGTCTATGACGTATGTCAGCCATTAAACTTATTGGCAAAATATTGCGTATTATTCTAAACTAGTGGTCGCCCAAGGGTCGAAATTTGATCATAATTCATTTAATGTTAAATTTTGAACTTTACTAATAAAGTTGATCGATCTCTATAATTCAAGGTTTCATCATAGGTACTCAGTGTATATTATTATTATTTATTTATTAAAAATATTTACTAATGTATATTATGAATTTAAATATTATATTTTATATTATTAATATCCGGATGACCGAGCTTTGCTCGGTAATTTTTTTTTATAAATTGTGTTTTTTGGAAATTAACAATTGATTTTCTTAGTCTAACCTCAAACACAAACAAACACTCATTGACTTCTTGTTACTTAACAACGCCATCTGCTGGAATAGCTTTAGTGTTGTGTCGTTAAAGCAATTTAAAAAAAATAGTATTATTATTCGCCGATAGATGTCAGGAAGAGTCACATTTTTGTTATTTTTCATCCAATAAAAAAAAGCGAATAAAATGACATTTTCTAGAAATGATTCCTAGCTAGATCGATTTATCGCCCCCGAAACCCCCGTATACTAAATTTCATGAAAATTGTTGGAGCCGATTCCGAGATTCCAATTATATAAGTATATATATACAAGAATTGCTCGTTTAAAGATATAGGATAAAATTAACCATAATAGTCTTTACCAAGTCATAAACTCTTATAAATAGAAACAAAAGCGTAAGTAAGGTATATATGTGTGTGTATCTTGTGTAACATTCGAGTAGTGGTGTGTGTAATGTTGATTTTAATTAATTTAATGTATACTTCTAATGGATTTTAGGCAAAAAAATTGCTTTGCCTAATTTCATCCTCTTCCGTCCGCGCAATTTTAGTAAAAAGGAGTACACAGTTTTCGTTTCACGTATTAACATATAGATAAGTTTCCAATATTAATCATCATTGTCTTACATTAAGTGGGAGGGGCACAATATGTCTCCTCCTTCAACTCTGTTAATCATTATTTCAACATTCACACTTTTACGCCATATCTTTTACTCAATTCGTCTTTTCTTTCTTTTCCTTTCTTTTATACCCATTCACTCTCATTTCTCGCATTTTCCTGACACTTCGCATTCTCCTCTTATCTTCAGCTTCCGACCAGTTCTTAAAGTATACTATAAAACCATTCGGCACTCACCTTTCTCAACGGTCTCCTTCTCTCGGACGGTGTCCTCTATATTGCCATCCTCTTCTTCTTCGTCATGATACCACAAAATGGGTTTCTCTATTTCCGAATGCTTCTTCTCTTCTGTATGCTGGTATATCAACTCGAGGAATGCCCAGTCTATATCTATTTTTGAGGTGCCATCTTCTCTATCAGCTACAAAAGTTTGAGAACTTTGAAATATAGCAGGCTTCTAATGAGTCGCAAAAGGCTATAAATTATTTAGTACTATTTAATGGTCCACGCGAAATATGGACGAAAAAAGTAGCCTTCATATTAATTTCCCTCGCCAGCTCTTCGCCTAGCCAAACCCAATACCGGCTCGGACTTTAAATACATTCGCGACAAATCACAGTAAAGTCGACTGATGAGTTTCTAAGCTCCAACGAAACCGAGATATTGAGACATTTTTTCAGAAAACTTTAATTAACTTAGATTTGGACTAACGAAATTTATACAAAAAAACAAAATATCCCATCCTTAAAAGCAGCACTCCGCCAATTTCGTAAAAGTTATAAAATGGCTCGATGAATGATTTTGCTTAAAGGACAAACAGTTTTTTTTTGGGGATGGCATCCATAAATTGCCTAAAACATGGGCAAGATGTATATATAGATAGAATCAAATGGCCCCATCATACTTTGAATAAATAATTTTTTCCATTTCCCGGTGTTCCGTTTCCATTTTTTCCGGCACACCTGGCATATAAATAAATAAAGATAAATAAACACCCAGACTGAGAACGGTGAGGTCGTCAAACGACGTATACTTACACCTTATAGTTGGCACGACGTAATAATTATTGTGCGTAGACCCCTCGCTTTGAAGCTTCATCCCTTTCCGTCTAACACGGAGTACTTCCGCGAAGACGAATCTCATGAAGCTGAAAAGAATAGCCAACCTCTATTTATAATCCAAATTATACTCCTTGCATTCATATCATTGAAGAGGAACAAACGACGGGGGAGGAATCTTGCCAAATACGACAGCATATAAACCCCTTTGAGCGATTATCAGTTATTTAATATATATAACTATATATAACTGTAACCAAAGAACATGTAATTACTTCAATTATAATTTTTTTTTTTTTTTAATTTATTAGGAGCTACAAACAATTTTACCATAAAAATTACAATAGAGGTAAAATACAAATTTAAATTACTAATGGTAAAACCAGTATCGTTGCCCACAGTGACAAACTGCAAAAAAAAAATTAAGCTAAGGTAAACTACATTAGATTAAAAACTACACATTTTTAACATAACTTATAAACCTATATAATAAAAAGAAAGATATACATACATACAGACGGTCATTCAGTTTGCATAACCAATTGTTTAGTTACACTATTCCTAAAAGCAGCAGCAGAAAGGTGAAATATATCTACATCCGTGAAGCTTTTATTATATTGTCTCATAATCTTATTAAGAGGGGCACGAGCCCCCGCTGCAGTTTTACAAATGCGAGAAGTAAATGAATTACGAGTACGTGTTTCTCTAATTGTTTGATATCTCTGCGGAACATGGATATTCAGTTTACTAATTAATGAATTACAGTCAAATTTATTATGACAAATATTATACAGAAGTATAGCGTCAAGCGACTTCCTTCTCGTCTCAAGTTTGTGTAAAGAATATTTGGTAAGAAGCGAGTCATACGAGGACTTAGCGCCATAGCAGCGGTAGTTCATAGCTTTTAAGTATTTACGCTGTACTAATTCTATCTGCGCATTGTATTTGTTATATATTGGATTCCAAATAGTAGTGGCATATTCTAATTGTGATCTTATGAGGGATTTGTACAATAAAAGATAAGATGATGACTTTTTAAATGGCATACTAGAACGCATTACGAACCCATAAAGTTGTAAGGCTTTATTGACAATATAATTAATATGAAAATCGAAATGTAATTTAGAGTCTAGGAAGACTCCTAAGTCTTTAATTATGGAAACTTTTTCTAAACTGTTACCTGAAAGTGAATAAGTATAAACAATATTTGTTTTCTTTTTGGAGAATGTTATAGATTTACATTTTTGTATATTAAGATGTAGGTTATTTGCGACACAGTAATTGGACAGTGCATTGAGATCTTTTTGTAACATATAACAATCTTGTACATTTGTAATCTCCTTAAAAATTTTGAGGTCATCAGCATACATTAAAAATTGGGTATTTTTAAAACACTGCTTAATATCATTAATGAAGATGTCAAAAAGCAGAGGTCCTAAGATCGAACCTTGGGCCACACCGGAACTTACAGAAATTAAGTTGGAATAGATTCCATGTATAGCAACACGCTGTGTTCTGTTTTGGATGTAGGAGGAAAACCATCTCAATAAGTTTCCTCGAATACCATTGAACGCAAGCTTCCTTAGGAGTATATCGTGGTCCACTTTGTCAAAAGCCTTGCGAAAGTCAGTGTAAATAGTGTCAATTTGTATACGGTTATCCATAGATTGAAATAAAAAATCTGTAAAAATAAGAAGATTACTTATAGTTGATCTCTTCTTTACAAATCCATGTTGTTCTTCAATAATAAGCTTATGTAAGTGAGGATATATATAACTGTGTATCAAGCGTTCCAAGACTTTTGGCAAAACTGATAGTAACGATATAGGACGGTAATTACAGGCGTCGGTTTTAACTCCGCTCTTGTGAATTGGTGTTACATTTGCTAGTTTCCAAGTATTCGGAACAACTCCTTCTTTTAAACTTCTATTGAATAATATATATAGAGGAGTAGCCATAACGTCAGCAGTATTTTTTAGAAAAAAAGGAGGTAGGCCATCAGGTCCTGGACCTTTAGTTATGTTTAACAATTTAAGTTCTGTTACTATTTGGCTTTTGGTCAGAGATAATTCAGACAAAACACAGTTACAATTTACATTCATATCCAGCGACTCCATATCGATAGAACTGCATACAGTCGAGTTAAGTTCATAAACCGAAGAAAAAAATTCTGAAAAAATTTGACAAATTTCCTCAGGATTACTACTTTCATGGTCTCTATATTTCATATTCAATGGGATACCACATTTTCTTTTATGTGATTTTATATAATTCCAAAATGTTTTAACATCCTTTTTTAAGTTACTTTCTACATTTTCTATATACTTATTAAAACAAATTTTACTTAATGTCTTAAACCTTTTTCTAAATAAAGAGAACTGTTCATAGTCACTCAAGTTTTGGTACTTTTTCCATTTAATCCACGCCTTTTCTTTGTTTTTGAATATATGAATAAGAGGACGTGAAAACCAAATAGGAAAGCTATTATTTTTAGTTCTTCGTTTGGGCACGTATTTTTTTATAATATCATAAATGATCTCATAAAAAGTATCAACTGCTATATCTATAGGTGAACTACAGAGTTTTTCGGACCAGTTAATATTTTTAATTTCCTCTCTAATAATATTATATTTTCCTTCTAAAAATGAGTAATTAAATTTATTCGAGGAATTTATTATTGAATAGGGTACACTAAGAGAGATGAGCACCATAAAAGGAGGGTGCAAGACATCAATTGGCACTAATGGCGTTTGAACCGGTTCACAACAAATTGCTTCTGAATTAGAAATAAATAAATCCAATATACGTCCCATGCTATTTTTAATATTAAAAAATTGTTTACTTTTTGTAAAATGCAAGAAGTTATATAAACAAGTACTAATATTTACATTAGTATTGATCAGTAACGTTGAAGATAGATTTAATGAAAAATTTTGCCATTCCAGACTTGGTAAATTGAAGTCACCGACAATATAAAAATATTCAATACTAATATCATTTAAAATGCGTAAGAGATTATTGAGAAACATTTCGTAAGTTGATACACTTTGGTTGGGAGGAATATAAACACCACACACCGCAAAACTTTTGTTATTCATTTTAAATTTAAGTAACACGTAATCAATACAAGGTGTAGTGGTGTTTTGGTCTTCATTATCATTAAATGATACAAAAATTCGCTGTGCGGGTAAGTCGCGGCGTACGGCAATCAAAACACCACCGCCATCCTGCTTTCCTGATGCGATACGATCTCTGTCGCGTCGGTGCAGAAAGTAACGGGAATCAGCAATTTCACTGTCAGAGATACTCGGCACCAACCATGTTTCAGATAGAACCAGTACATCATAACATTCCGTCAAAATATTTGATCTCAAAATATTTAATTTTGTTCTAAGTCCTCGACAGTTTTGATAGTAAATTGCTAATTTATACATCATCGATATGCCTATGTATATATATTAAACAATAAACGAGTATATTAAAAGTACACAAAAGTGAGACGAGAATAAATATATCCAATACTGTGTATACTTTGTACTTTACGTACTTAGAAAGATACATTTTACAACAACATATTAAATATATTATACTCCAAAGATGAATTAATATGTAATATTCTCTGGAATTATCACTGTAATTATTACACAAAAATAAATAAACAATGTAAACAAGAAGTAACATTTGCAAAATGTGGGTGGATAGAAATATTATCCATAATAATGAAGTGTTATACAAACCGAGACCATCGTGTAAGTACACAGAATAACAAACAAAGCAGAAGTACCATGCCTCACATGTGCTGTATGTACACATTTTAAACCTTAAACTAAGTAAATAAGAGAAGATAAATTGAATGTTATATAGAAATATTAAATAGATTTTACAAGTTAGGTGATTAATCTTTGATTTTTGACAGATCACTTTCCGATTTAATAATAACAACATGTGCAGTTTCACTAGCTCTGGCGAGTATGGTGCCATTTTTAATCCATACAAAGCGAAAATTATGTTTCTTGGCTGCTTCCCGTGCTTGTCGGAACAAATTTTTGTTCATTATGGTTAAGTGTTCATTGAAGTATATTCTCTTAGCTGGACCCGAAATCTTTAGCTGTTCAGATGTTATTCCCTTTTTTAATCGCGCTGCCGACAAAAAATTATCCCGAAGTATTCTTGTAGAGAATTTCACTATGACATTTTTAGGATTCGAACTGTTTGGCGATAGTTGAGCTACCCGGTGAATAGATACTACATCTTGTTTTGTGATTTGAAAATTGATTAAAACAGAAATTTCTTGTAAAATGGTAATGAGATTTTCACTACGTCTTTCCGGTAGATTACTAATTTCAACATTGCATTGTCTAGCTTGCTGCTCCATAATTTGCATTCTATTTTCAAGATTAATAACTCGCAAATAATCATTTTGTAGGAAAGTAGTTTTTTCTTCCACGGCTGTCAGACGCTGTTCATTTTTATCGTTTCTAAGTTTAAGGTCCTCATACTGGTCACTCATAAATTTAATAGACGATTTTACCTCACTGAGCTCATTTAAGAGTCTATTAAATTTATCATCTTGTTTACCTAACCAGTTTTCTAGCATATTCATCATATTACTTTGGAATAAATGGAATTCCTCTTGCAAGCCTTGTGATCCCGTGCTGACATTACGTTTCCGTGTAGTAATGAATTGCGGCGGTGATTCTTTTTCAATTATTGAATTATCAACACTCATTTCACCGGGAATGCATTCTTGTCCATCTTCTCCGAACCGATCAAAGGTTACATTAAATGAATCCATTTTCCGCGTTGTATGCACCAATTCGCTGTTGAAGCTCTGTTTGCTGCACTATTCTATGCACACTCGAGTCCGACTCACAGTACGGTAAGGTAGTAGTTATGTGATTGTCTTATCGCGAATTAAAAGCGCGCGACGCAATACACGTGCAGTTTACTCAGCGGCGAACGACGAATGATAATATTTAATGATAATAATTCAATAACAATAATCAATTCGATGACATTTATTTTTTAATACTGACATACCTTATATTATTTTTATGGACATGTATAACGAAAGTTAGAGAGCACAAAAATATGTAACCTATATAAAATAATATTTAAAGGGATATGAGGGGCGTCCACATTATCAGAAGCTTCCATATTTGACTACAGACGGGCGTAGGTAGCCGGGCGAGTAGAATGAAAACGCAACTTTAGGTTATGCGTTATAATTTCAAGTAAATCACAATTAGCGACATTACAATAAGTTTCCAATTGAATTATCCAATAACTAATCACACTTAAATCAAATGACACTCCACCAAACACGTAGCACAAGTCGCGATAGGAACCAAACTTATCTTCACACCGCTATTCCACCACGCCACGCTGCTGCACTAGCGCCCGGTGTTGTCTTCTTCTTCTTCATCATTTTATTTGTGGCTCCAATGCTTTAGGCACTGATTTTGCCAATGTCAGGATATGGAAACAGGTGGGTTTCTTATTTTTTATCTTTTACAAACATATGACCGGTAAATTAATTTTCCAAACACTTAAGGGTCAAGCAAAAATGTTAGACTAAACTACATTACAAGAAAATGTTATTTACATATAAAAATTTGGAAAGAAAATATATATGTTTACTATAAACTAAAGTGAGGAGATAGTTGATATTTACAGGTCGAGGGATAGTTAAAGGCAGGATGTCATATAAAGGAGTGGAAATATTTGGGCAATGGAAAAAAATATGTTCGAGAGAACCCTCATCTAAACCACACTCGCACAGAGAATGATCGCGTACTCTAATTTTAGCTAAAAATACTGGTGAGCAAATATGACCTAATCGTAAACGAATAATTGCCGAAATAATTTTTTTAGGAAGATGCCGAAATTTAAAAAACCAGGGGTAATTACTTAAATTTGGTTGTATTTGACCGTAATGTTTACCAATTATTAAACGAGACTGTTGCCAGGAGTCATTCCAAGTCTCAAGCAAATAGCAATGACAGTACCCTTGTTACGTGACGTTGACAACTGTCACTTATCATTGCTCTTTTGCCCTAAATAAAACCTCCTATTCTGAGAAATCATCAGACGCGCCGTCATATTAATGTTAAGATTTTTTATATTTTCTTTTAGCTTTATAAACAAATTTACATATGTACATACATATAATCACGCCTCTTTCCCGTAGGGGTAGGCAGAGACCACTTCATTATTCCCTTCATACATGCCCTTCGGTTTAGGGTAGTCTTGACCTGGCCTTTTTTCAAGACGTCCCCGATCTGGTCTCGAAACGTCCGCCTAGGTCTACCCCTTCCAACACTTCCATTCACACTCGCCTTATACACTTTTTCCGTCAATCGTTCTTCATTCATTCTCTCAATATGGCCAAACCATGTCAGCAACTAAACAAATTTGTATGCGAGAAATGGCGAAACATGTTGTACATTTATAAATTTGAATAAATCACCTATGTATTCACCATGTTTCTTACAAATAAAGATTATTATTATTATTAAGATGCGGTATGCGGCGATATAAGGGGGAGGACACAAAATGAGCGGGGGAGAAAAGAACTTTCGTCGCTGTTTTGTCGCCTTTTACTCGTACGACAGGCTGACCCCGGCCGCAGAGGTCAGTATTTTTTCTCCGCCCCTGCACGGATAATATGTATGTTTTCCAATTACAGCACTAGACCGCATTATGCGACATAATGATCAACGTTGAATGTTTCAACTACAGCAACGCTTCGCACAATCGAGCACTCTCAAAAGTGATGCGTGCGATCGAATGCCAAATCAGTGACGGAAAATTAACAAGTGTTTTTTTCCTTTAAATTGGCATCGATCGAAATTTTATTTATACATTAAGTAATATTGTTTATTGTTGAAAAATATTTTAAAGCTTTCGTTTCGTCGTAGTTTTTTTGGAAATAATCAATATTAATTCAAACTGTGTTATAAAAAAATATGTAAGTATGGATGGTGCACTCTGCAACTATAAGCATAATTCGGCATTGTGCGCCACTGAGTCGCATTATGCTCTGTAATTGGAAAACTACCCCTGTCTGTAAGTACGATAAAGCAGCCCCATATCTGTGGACTATCCTTCCATCCTAGTGCGAGAACAATTGTGGAAAGAAATCACATACCGTCTGATGAGACGCCCCCTCCGCGGTGAAAGGCGTACATCCGCGTCGGGCACGAGCTCCACGCTGACACGAACTTCTCCTGATCGCGTATAAACCGGAAACGACGGTATCTGGAGGCTGGAATTGACATATAATTTTTTTTTTATAATACTGTAGAACAGCAGACAGGCTGACGGCCCGATTAAAATTTAGCAGTTACCATCGCCTATGAGTGTTTGCAACACCAGTGGCATCGCGAACACGCTGCTGTCTCATAAGGGTACAGGAACTTGGGTCACTAATGCCGGAGCACAACACAAGGTTATTATGGCGGCATATACTTAAGACTAGGTAGCTAGGGTGGTTGGTTTGTTTTGTCGCCTTTTACTACAGGCCTACCCCGGCCGCAGAGGTCAGTATTCTTTATCCGCCCCTACACGGATAAACAGTTACAAATAAAGTAAACAAATAAAGAGTAGTGGCATACGGGATGAAATCTTTAGCAATTTTTGTTTTGTTACGCCAAAGAAGTATATCTTCTTACGTGTGTATATAAGTATACAGACACACACGTTTTTTTTTTTCACATCTAAGAGTGTAAACAATAAAATGTTAACCTTAATATATAGTACGTAAAATTTAGATCATTTTCTGACACTGGAAACAAGTGGTCACAATATTAATAAAAAAAATAATATTTTTAGAAAATGATTAAAATTGAGTGAATAAATCAATGAATGCGTGCGTAATTAAGTTAATGCGTGTTTAATTAATAATAGAAATAAGAATTTTAGTTCACAATTTTCCGATAGATGTCGTTAGCATTTCTGAAGTATTGAACAGTTGTAGTGTTTGTGATTTAATATTATACTACCCACATTTTTACTTAGTACCATCAACTTGATTTGTGATTGGAATCAAGATGACTGTTTTTAATTCTATCGGTGTGCTTTAGTCATTTGTATAAGATGTTTATATTTTTTGATACTCCCGAGTGTTCTTCCACAGTGATAAATAAAAGGTATAAATGAGTGTGAGTGTTTAATTAACCAATGCGTGCGCAACTCAGTTTATTAGTGCGTATGTAACTGGGCTAATGGGTGCGTGACTGAGTTAATTAGTGGGTGCATAATGAGTGCGCAACTGAGTTAATGAGTGCGCAACTCAGTTTATTAGTCTTTGAGTAACTGAGTGCGTAAATGTGTAAAACTCACTTATCGGGCGCCTCTCTCGCCATGAGAATCCCTATCGCCTGGTTGGCGTTCTGTGGCGCGTGTAACCTCCGCCCACGCGTGTTATATCGTTCGGGCAGCGCGCAACGCAATGTGGACGTTAAAGCGTATAGCATGTTGCGTTTTGTACCTGTTTAACAATTAAACAACTTTACAATTTAGTAATAATCTAAAATCATCTCAAATAATTACTAAATTTTACAACTAATATCTATACCATTTTTTTCTGTTTCTTCAGTTTTGGATTTCTCTTGTTCGGTGGCGCCAACTGGCGGGTCGATTTCCGAGTCACTGGTGTCGACTATCGGCTGACAGTCCGTGAATGCGAGTGCCGTCTACAAAATCAAATATATTCAATTAATAAGTGAAAATTATTTAATGTTTTTAGAATTATAAACAAATAATACGTAAACAATTTATTTTTAATTTTTTTCTAATGTGTTTCTGCACTACGGATAGGGTCACGGATTTTATAACAATTTTTCTTTTTCTTTGTATGCTGTGCTTAAGCTTGTACGTAGTTGGAAATTTTTTAAAAAATGTATTCATTTGAAACTAAATAAATATATACTAAAATTTGACGTGTTGTTGGAAAGTTTGTTGTCGCTTCTTCTTGTAATGGCCAAACACGTTAAGAAGTGGTAGTAAATTTCGTTTATTATTTTAGTCAAAAAGAATTGAGTTTGATTCTCGACTGTTCTGGGTGTTTATGTATAACATATCTTCTTCTTCTTCGTAACGCTCTAGTCAGAGCGGTCGTGGTCGACATGGTATTATTATTGATTGGGCTACTGTGATTCGCCTCACGATATTTCGCCACATCTACAGAGAAAATAGAGAGTTTTGGTGTTTTTATTGCAATCGTGCAAGGGATCGGTCACTGCGGATTTGAATCTGGTCGGTCCATCGCATGGGTGATCTGCCACGCGATCAAGTGCCCTCCATTCTACCCTGTACAAGACAGTCAATTGGGTTGCCATCCCGCCTTGAGATGGGTCCAAAATATTTGAGAGTGTGATTCTGGACCAAGACAGATAGACGCTGCTTGATACGGACTTCTTGGAGTACAGGAGCCATTCGTCCGAAACTCATTCCAATGATACTCCAAGCATTCTTCTCCAGCACCATATCTCCAGATCGTCTATTTTCTTTTGGAGTTTACTCCTTAAGAATCGATTTTCATATATAAGGCGCCCGGTATGAGCAAAATGTGAGGAGTAAAATCTACTGATGAATGACCTCGTTACGTTTTTGGTGCGCAACTTTCTGATTTAGGACACATTCGAGCTCCGGCGAGCGCTACGTATGGACATGTCTACGTTCCGTCCCCTGCCGACGCGCGACGCACGCTCGAAAGACCTTGTGTCGTCTTATTGGTATAATATTTGGAATTTACTCCATAAGAAACGATTTTCTTATTTTTATATAATCAACACAATAATAGTTTTTATATATGTATATTATTTTTTCTCCGCCTCTCGCAGGGTCCACGTCTCAGCAGCATACAGAAAAATGGGGAAAACCAGTGTCTGAACTAGCTGGATCTTAGTAGTTTTGTAATCGATAGGCGACTGTAACTGCTCGCTATTAAGTGAGCCGTCAGCCTGTCTCCTGTTCCTTGGCAATAAGAAAAATACACGCACCCGCTTGAAGTAATACTGCCTCCGTTTAGTGGTACCAGGTCTTGCTATATCATTGATATCACCACCCTCATTGTTGCAGTTAGATGTGGCCTCCAAATCAGCTGCTTTGAAGTTTTCTTTACCTGTTTAATATTATGTTCCAATTCAGTGAAATATCTGAATATTTCAAATGATTAAATTCTGAGAAAAATATTAAGCGTTCTTTATTGCTGTAGGACAGCAGACAGGCTGAGACGGCCCGCTTAGAATTTAACAGTTACCGTCTCCTATGGATGCTTGCAACGCCGCTGTCCCATAAGGGTACAGGAACTTGAGTCACTAATGCCGAAACACAAAGTTATTATGGCGGCATACTTAAGACCAAAGGTGGTCGCCGTCCAGACGGGCTTGGGACCCCGCCACGTAGCTAGCTAGGGTGGGTTGTTTTGTCGCCTTCTACGACAGGCCGACCCCGGCCGCAGAAGTCAGTATTCTTTCTCCGCCAATACACTGGCGTTGCAAACATTCATAGGGGACTGCAACTGTTACATTCTATGCGGGCCGTCAGTCTGTCTGTTGTCCTACAGCAATAAAAAAAAAGAATTAAATGCTGCCCCATAAAACTTCCTGTCAGTTAGTGCTCCAATGAACCTACAAACTCTGAACTTAGATCTAAATTAAAATGCAAAAGAAATTTAGAACTGTTAATGATAAAATGTTTGAATAGTATAAAAACAATATATTATTAGAATGACCATTTTATTTATAAAACAAAAAATTAATACAAAATAATGGAAATTATAAAATTTACTAGATGATTAGGTTTAATTACGAATTTAATTTTTACGAAGCGAAACAAGTATGTAAGGATCGTAGCAAGTGGAAAGAAGTGGTCTCTGCCAACCCCTACGGGAAAGAGGCGTGATTATATGTATGTATGTATTAGATAAAATTTAAAAAAAAAACTTACCAATTGGCATCAATTGATTATCAAGCTCCCCAGATTTGTGCAGAATCCTACAAGCTTGTAAAGCTACCATTCTTCTAGCTAATACTTTGGTTGGCATTGGGTGACCCTAAAGATTGTTTTCAGTCAATTTTGTTGATTACACATACTATATTCAGGTAGATTTAGTGCAAAAATCAGTTTAATGAGTCGATTGAGTGCAAAAATTAGTTAATTGAGTGCTAAGAGTGGTGTCGACCTAGATTCAGTTGTAAAAGTCAACTAACAGATTCTTCACTTTGTCAACTAGTAGACAATTAAATAAGAATACTGTTCAGGGATTAGAGGGTCAGACGGCAGTTGCTACTGTAAAAGAAAATTTAAGCGACAGTTTGTCATTCCGCCAGCTTTCCATGCTGTTTCATAAAAATGATCGAAGCGTTCAAAATGTTCATGTTACTGATTCATATATTCCAGAGTAAATATGTATTGCAGCACTTTGCTGGTAAATAATATAGAAGTTAATATTGTTAATAAGAATATATATATCAAGATTATATATATATACATTAAGACCTAGACCTAGGCGGACGTTCGAGACCAGATCAGGGACGTCTTGAAAAAAGGCCAGGTCAAAAGTACGCTAAACCGAAGGGCATGTATGAAGGGAATAATGAAAGTGGATGAAGCGAAACAAATATGTAAGGATCGTAGCAAGTGGAAAGAAGTGGTCTCTGCCTACCCCTACGGGAAAGAGGCGGGATTATATGTATGTATCATGATTGTTAGTTTGTTTCGTTAAAACAGTAAAGTATTTAAATTTATATAATACGAAGGGAAAATGATAGAAAAGAGTGTGGATACCGGAGTAAAGATAGACCAAAGAAAAGATGGATTGCGTAAAAGAAACAACGGCGAAATGAGAAAGAGAGTGGAAAGAGAGAATATGTTGTGACGATCCCAAATAATGTAGGATAAGGGCAGGAAATAGAAGAATACAGGAAACTACTACTTACCACTATATTGTATTTTACAGGACAGTTTAGAGGTAGTCGCAGGGTACATATGTATGCTGTCCGCATCTCGCCTGTATTCCTCAAAGGTAGTTGCACTTCTTCCATCCACCACTGCGGCGCTAGACGGGTGAACGTGTCCGAAGGTAGTTTCCCACAGTAACTTAAATTATAAATTTGGAAGGTGAATCTCTAATTTCGAACGTTACATCATTAACCTTATTTATAACTACTCACCGATTGATAAGAGCTATCGCCGAATTTAAATCGACACTAGCGCCAACTGCATCTCTAATTACACTGTCATAATCTTTGATTACATTTTTCATATCCATTTTCAATTCACTATCCACTTTAGTCACTTCTGTGTCAATTTCAGGTTTATATTCATTATTTTTAATTATGTTTGTTGCACTAACCACTTCATCAAACACTTTACTTTTATCACAATTTTCAGTGCTAATTTTCTCATCAGTATTTTCTCTATCAACAGCTTCTCTTTCAGTGCCTTTAGCATACATATTTGTTTGAATTTTATCTTCAGTATTAAATTCTGTTTCAATTAAACCTAATGTGTCTCTTTCATATTTGGTTATGTTATCATATGCAGAGTTTCTATCATTAAGTTCATTTACACTATCTAAGTCTTTCAGCCCTTCATTTAAACTACAAACATTTATTTTGGTGTTTTCGTTATTTTTATTAATATCATCTTCATATATTTCATTATGTTTATCAATTTTTAATAATGCTTCCTTCCCATCTATAATATTTCTATGATTTAATTCATTTTTGATCACATTTGAAGCTTTATCAGAACTAATATTATTTTCTATATCAATTTCATCACTTTCAGAAATACTTGATTTAAAAGTATTATTACTTTCATCCTCTCCAGTTGTGCTTATATTTCTTGAATTTCTCTCATATTTTATGGGATTATTACTTGTATTGAAATCTTTATCGTCCATAGACACAATGTTTTGCATACATATTTTCTCACGTTCATTTTTATCATTTTTAATATTCTTAAAACTATCTTTATTAAACAAATTATTATTATTAAAGCTTTCTTTTGGTGTATAAGGTTTAATTATGGCAGTAAACGGATCAGCTTCATCCTCTTCAATCTGTGGGGGTTCGTCTTGGATACCACATCCACATTTTCTACTTATTATCTGCAAAAAAAGGACTTATTAATCATTTTTACCAAGAAGTCCAAGTATCTTCTCATCTTACAGACTTTGCAACTAAGTTATGGTTCTAAATGCCTTTTTTTTGGTCTCGGGGAAAAACCTCTCTTGACGGGTTCCCCGGCCCGGGGGGACCGAGGGATATGTGAGACTCCGGGAAAGATGTTCGAACATCCGACTACCCACTAAAAAACCCCGCTGTTCTCCTATCGCCAACACCCGGGCCTACGGATATATGGCCTGCCGATCGCGTGGCCCGGGCCGGCGTCGGCCCGCCCTTTGTCTTAAGGCGGGCCCCTTCTTAAGTGTTGGCGCCAGGGGGTCAGGCTTTCGTCCCCCTGGCGCTCTCCTGTAATAACTCAAGGAGTTGAGGGGAGCCGCGGAACAGCACGCATACCTCACCCCTGCGGCAATAGTGCGGGCGGCGCGTCCTCCCCCTAGGGGCCGCCCGCGGCCGCTTTTTACGGCGGCCGGAGGTCGTTAGTTGATAAATGCCTGACATGTAAAAAATGTACTGTCTGGACGTCTTTGAACCTATTTGGACGGATTTAAGTTGACTCTAAATTTAACAGAAATAATTTTAAATTCCCAGAACGAAGTGTGTGCGAAGGGGTCAGTCAGATCCAATTTTATAAAAATTATCGTAAAAGTAAAGGGAGATCAAAGAGAAAGGGGCAACGCCTCCTTCATCATCACATTTCATCATTATCTTAGCGTTAAATCTCGGTTGCAACCCCAACTTACGCTTCCGTGCCCGGGGTCCACTTTTCGACTTTCAGGATACGACTTCTTCGATTGGACATTTTCCATGACTGGTTCTGAAGTCTTGAATCGACTCGCGTACGGTATTTATGCGCATCTTGCTAAAGCGACACACTTCGTCGGTATATTCACTAAAAACACCCTGGTGTTCCTAGTCCCCAAGCCACTGGACGTGATTTGAGTTTGATCGCAGCCCCGAGTGTCGTTGGACCGGTTTCACGGACCTCTTACGCACCTTTTTTTAACTTATCAATGTGGTATCGTAACTTAAGGGTAAGTCGACGGAGTATGTGGGGTTCTGAGAACTCTTACTGCGACCACACACCTGGCTAGCAAATGATAGCCAGCGGTGGTTACGGCATAGCCACTAAAAAAAACTCCGATTGTAGTCTGAGCCTTTGTGGGGGGGTCGCAGGCTCGAATTTTGGTCATTGCTCTGCGACGGTCACGGCTCGTACGGCAAGGGGTCCCTTCGAGCTAGCGATCAAGTGTTACCCGCAGTCACTTCAACTTAGGGAGGTGTACGTACCGACGCCTACTTGTATTCGCCCTTCGCCTGCGAATAGGTAACGCTGTTGGGTTCTCTTCTCTTTGACGCTCAGCACGTACGTGTACGTTTCTTAGAAACTTTTTTTTACATGGAAATGTATGACACATACTCCGTCACGTGCGAATAGGCGGAGGGGTAGTGTGGGACTCCCCGTGCAATGCGCTCAGGCCACGACCAGGACTGGAGCTGGCAAGCTTTCGCGGTCCTTTTCAAAGCCGGGGGGAGGAGACCCCGGCATCTTCCTAACGCTCGCCCCTGTCTTGGTTATGTGTGTGCGGGCTGCTGCCCTCTCCCAACAGAGGACTCGCCCGACTGACGTCTTTTACGTACCTGATCCAACTCCTTGTAGGTGGCGACGTTGTGCAACAAAATGTCGGTGCACGGCGGGCGATCGCTGCATAGCAAAGCTGAAGACGCTCTGGGGGCTCGCGCTCTTGACCGACATAGGCCATACGAACGGTACCTATTGAAAATAATTAAGTAGTGAAAACCATTATCAGTGTAGACGATGTGCCAAGCCAAAATATAAAATAAAATAAATTAAAAATGTACATATATAATATAAAAAAAATTATAATCAATACCCTATATTTGGTTGGGCATACCCTGGACGACACACCGAACTAATGTGTCGATCCTGAAACGGCTGGGCATTGTGATTAGGCTCTCTACCATCTGCTTGCGTAGGGTCCTAGAATACTTCGGCCACATCGCCAGAAGGGATGAGGACAACCTGGAGAGACTGATGGTAACAGGGAAGGTGGAGGGAAGAAGACCAAGAGGAAGGAGCCCCATGCGATGGACCGATCAGATTCGCACTGCCCTGGAAACTACTGTCCACGACGCTTTACACTCTGCTTCCGATAGGGGCAGATGGCGGCAAATAATACGCACCAAAGTACTCCGTCGAGATGATCACGACCCTCAGCACTGAGGAAACCGACGCGAGGAGGACCCTATATTTGAAATATATTCGGCTCGGATATTTCCAAAAACTACCGTCAGTACCAGTTTTTTCGGAACAACCGCGCCGCGAACATTGTACTTGCCCTAATCAGTGAAAAGTGTTAAAAAAATTGTGATAATCACGCCGCGCATTACCAGCATCGTGTACAATCAGTCTTATCATACTTGGATACTCTATGTACCCATTATACGTGGTAGCAGTTACCGTCGCCTATGGATATTTGCAATGCCAGAGGCATCGCTAACACGCTGCTATCCGCGTAGTGGTACTGGAACCTGGTCACTTATGCCGGAACACAAAATTTTATTATGGCAGCATACTTATAATCCAAGGATGGTCGCTATACAGACGGGCTTTGGACCCTACCACGTAGCTGGGGTTGTTTTGTCGCCTTTTACGAAAGAGTCTCTTACTCCGTCCCTGGACATACGAAGACCAATGTCACGGGTTTAATTCCGGCTAATTTAGAAGACATCTACCGATGTATTTTTATGTATGTATATATTTACAAAAGCATATAAGTTTAACATCAGTATTCTAATACCTATAACACAAGTACTTTGCTGTATATTTTAGGACTATATAGGTGGCGTTGTGTGACAATTCACACTATGTTCGGTGTCGGGAATGGAATTTCGATAACCCAAATGTACAACCACATACCTCGGTCTTTCGATTGAGCTACTGTCTTGAAATATTTGAATAGAACAACGGAAATCGATGCGACGCGTGCGCAGCGTATATTTTGAATGAACGAATCGAGAGATGGCAGCGTCGTCGTAGAATAGGGGTGGCAATGCATTTGCTTAGATACGATTAACTCGATACTAGGAAATATTCGCGATCAATGTATTTTTTTTATTGATATAGGACCGACAGTTACCGTCGCCTATGCGCGTTTGCAACGCCAGTGGCATCGCGAACACGCTGCAGGAACTTGGGTCACTAATGCTGGAACACAACCAAGTTATTATGGCAGCATACTTAAGACCAAAGGTGGTCGCCATCCAGACGGGCTTGGTGCCCTACCACGTAGCTAGGGTGGTTTGTTTTGTCGCCTTTTACAACAGGCTGACTTCGGCCACAGAGGTCAGTATTCAGAATCCGCCTTAGACAAGCGTGAACATCTACTTACGAAGGCGGTAAATCCCATCTGAGGACCAAATTGCATCTCGGAAGGTCGATACCCTCTTCCAGAGCTGGTGTTGCCAGCAGCAGGTTACATTCATGCATCCTGAACCTATTAAACATACATCTTAATATGTAGATCAATCTATTCATCTTCTATCTTCTCAATTACTTTCAAGCCTTCATGGGCAGGACACAAAAATCGTAAATTTGGCGAGCTTTACACGGTGGAGTTGGGGAGATATGTGAGCCTACTAACTAAAAAAACGCGCTATCATCAAGCCCTCCCCTTTTTCTATGCCTCCGGGTAAAGTATATTAAACCCCCCTACCAATCTACAATTTATTTATCGCCACCTCTATCTATCGCGGGCGGAGGTCTTTAGACGCCTTTTGACGCTGTGAACAATTCCTACGTTGGCGGGCGGGAAAATGGTCAGCTCCCACCACCATGATCACTATAACAAATTAGGGAATACTTCTTTGGCGTAACAGAAAAAAAATAATTACCAAAGATTTCATTCCGTATGCCGTAAGTCTTTGTTTGTAAAAGTACTGATCATTTAATAAAATAAAAAGAATACATATTAACAATTAACCTCAAAACTATAAACGCAGTTGTTTTTTTTTTTTTAGATTTTAAGTGATTTAAAATCACAAACAAACATATTTATGAATAAATATGATTTTTATCTCCACTGATATAAAAAATAAGTGTTGTAGATTTATGTATATTTGAGAAACTACTGTGAATATAGTTACAAGTTTAATCGGAAACTTGAGTCAGTTATCAGCTAACTTCATCATATCGGCGTGTAATCGAATCGTAAAAATTTAACTCACAATTTTTTCCAAACACGCCGAATGCTAAAATGCTTTGAAAAATAAAATAAGTTTATAGTATTTTAAAATAAAATTAATTATAACAAAATGGGACGTACTTCTTCAACACCTCCTCCTGTTTTTTGTTCTGCCTCTGACACTCCTTCAGTTCGCTTCGCTCCATAATTTGTTCCGCTATGCAGTATTGCGCGCAGAGGTGCGAAAGTTTCGAATTAGAACGCGACATGTCCTATTCGATCAAAAAAGATAATCTATAAATATACTAAAACATATTGTGAAAATTTTAATGGGTTAAAACTAAAAAAATATTTTTCTCAGTCCAAGGGAAGAGTAAACATATTGCGGCCGCCTTGTCGTAAAAGGCGACAAAACAACCCTAGCTACTTGGCAGGGCTCCAAGTCGGTCTGGATGGCGACCACCTTTGGTCTTAAGTATGCCACCATAATAACATTTTGCGGTGTTCCGGCATTAGTAACCCAGGTTCCAGTAGCCGTATGGGATAGCAGAGTACTTGCGGCGCCCTTAGCGTTGCAATCGTCCATAGTTCACAGTAACTGTTTACTATTAAGTAGGCCGTTAGCCTGTCTGCTGTTCTTAAGCAATAAAAGTAAGGTGTATTTTTAATAATTTAAATGGATGTTTATAAGTCGTGAGATAAAGTAAATGTTAGGGGATTCAAATGAGAAATGAACCAGGAAGCCGAGTGGTGTCTAAGAGATGGTCAAAGAATGTGTTTATAATCCCGGCGAACCCATGCGGCAACCCATTTTATACATACGTCCTTTTCGATTCTACCAGTGCTTCCTATGACAGAACCCTCGAATCTCCAGTTAAAATGATACTACTAGTGATCTAAGTATAAAAAATAACTTACCACGACCAACATAAAAAGAATTTTGGCGACAAGTGGCTCCTTGGTGAACACTAGCCCGCATAACGCATCGGGACAAAGCTGACCTTGTTGACCCCTACCGGTCTGGCGCTGCCCTCTACCTCTTCCACGAGTTCTTGGCCCGGATCTACGAGACCTCAGTTCTACGTCTGATTGGTTAGGTTTTTTTGGAATGTTTATGGTATTGGTCGGAAGGTCAGATGCATTGGTTAAATCGTTTGGAAGTTTGTTCGATTGACCATTGTTGCTAGACTCCGGCAGGTCTGTAGAATTTGGAATATTGGTTGAAATTGTGGGTTTATCGTTTAATTTTGGAATGTTTGTTTGAAGGACATCGGATTGGGCATCAATGGTGAAGTTTGAAAGGTCTTTTGAAGTTGAAGTGTTTGATAATTTTTTGGAGTTGTCTTTTGAAATTAGAATACTGGTTGTAGATATAAAAGATTCTCCTGATATTGAGCTGTTTTTGGAATTTACATCGGCATTTGATATTGGGTTACAGCTTGATTGGGAAGCTTCGTTGGGTTTTGAAATATTTCCTCCATTTATATTGTTACTAATAAAATCATCAAGATCTTTTAGATTAGCTTGGTACATATTAACTCTATCTTCAATCTTATCACCTAGAGATGTAAAATCACAATCTTCGATGTCTTTTAGCATCCTTTTGGTTAATTCATTTGAATGAAAACATTCATCAGAAATTTTATCTATTACACTATCTGTGTCTTTCTTAATGTCTATGTTTTCTACAATTGCTACATCTTTACTATCAGAATACATGTCTTTTGCACTTCCTACATACTCTCCATCACTTAAACTAGTATGAACATCTTTAACATTGCTTTGGTTGCCGCCTTCAATCACAGATCCATGACTATTTACATACAAAACAGATGTTTGGTTAGGATTATCACATTCGACTATTTCAGGAACAATAGCTTCTCTCTTATGAACATTTTCACTAAACGTATCACAAGTTTTTACATCTTCGTCGTTAATTTTAATTACATTTATATGTTCATTTTCTACTTGAATATCAATCTTATTACTATTATTGCTATCATTATGCGTTAAATCTTTTTCACATCCTTCTTCATTAATGTCAACTACAATGCTGCCTAATTGCTCTACACTTTCATTACCATCTTTTTTAAGTACTTTACGTTCTTTATCCGTCTCTAGATCTTTATTTTGACTATTAATGTCACTATGAACCTTCTTAGATTTGTCAGCTTTATCTTTAGCACTAGGTTCTGGTTGAAATTTCTCCAATATTTCAGCAAATCTTAACACTTTTGGTGTGCAAAACAATTTTATTTTATCCCAGTCAGACTCGTACTGGCTGAATATAAGGTCAGCGTAACAACGTATTTTTACAAAGATGGTAGTACACAGGCACAGAAGTAAGAAGTGACGTTCATAAGGCACTTTGATTTTTAATTTCTCTATTTTCGTTAGGAGGGATATCGCTGCTTTGTCCGCTGCATAGGGGCCTAAAATTTAAGCAATATTTCCTTAAATATACTTTAAAGTATTGTTAGCGATGAAGTATTCTATCTATTCTATCTATATATATCTCCGCGAAGGGGTGGACTGTCGCAAAGAGCAACAAAACTCAGTAGCAACAAACATTGGTCTTTAAATATACCACCATAACAACAACAACAACAACCATGTGCTCTAGTATGGATGACTAAGTTTCCAATTCTCTTACGCGGATGGCAGTATATAAGCGATGCCCCTTACGTCGCAAACATCTATAGGCGACGGTATTTGCTTAAACTTAATTGAAAAATTCTTAAACATTTCACAAGGTCTCTATTACCCATTACTCAGACAAACTAACCCATAAAAAAGAAATATGATATCTGCTAACATGTGTATACAAAGTTCAGCAGTGTAAGTAGATATATTACAAGAGTGACTACCCTCAGATCCTTCAATCTTGAATGGAGATGGAATCTTGTTCACAGTCCTATCTATGACTTTTTGATAGGAATAATCCATTTGTAGTCTTTTACAACTCATGAGGAAAGTAAGGAAATAGAAAAGGGTTAATTTTAATTCAATGCCGTACATGGGTAAGTACAGAACGAAATTCAAGCAAATTATGCTAGCAGTATATGGAATACCTAGGACAGATGAAATAGTACTTTTATACTGATCCCTGCGGCCGGAATCGGCCTGTCGTAAAAGGCGAAAAAACAACTCTAGCTACGTGGAAAGGCCCCAATCCCGTCTGGATGGCGACCACTCCTGGTATATAAGTATCCCATCCCGCAATTATAACCTTGTGTTGTGTTCTGGTATTATTGACCGAGGTTTCTGTACGCCTTTGGGACAGCAGTGTGCGCCACGCTAGAGTCGCAAACATCTATAGGCGACGGTGACTATTTACTATTAAGTCAGCCTGTCTGCTGTTCGTCAGGAATATAAAAAAAAATACGGCAGATCTTTTAAAATTTTACCCTAACTGGAATTGAAAAAGGTTGATTGACTCGGAGCAAACAAAACTAGACTCGATCGAGTCTCATCATCAAGTTAGCGTTAAATCCGGGTTGTAGCCCAATCTTCCGCTTCGACGCTCGTGGTCCGCTCTTACGTGCGTACATACATACACACACATACAAGTTTTTTTTTTAATTATAAACAATTTAATTATGATTGCATTATTGAAATCTTACCCAACTGATTTAATATATATAGAAACTGCTGGAAAATAATTCTCGGGTCTATAGTGGGGTCTGGAATGTTCTTGAACTCTTCATACAATTCATCGCCATAAATCTCGCTTGGGTCGTGTCTAAAAATCCATACTAATATTATAAATTTGAAAGTAACTCTGTATGTTTGTTCCGTTCTCACGCCTAAACCACTTTACCAGTGTTGATAAATTCATTCCTATATTAAGAAATATTTTCAAAACATCTTCACGGAATTAACAATTGCATTTTTTAACACAAATATTATAAAGGTACCCTTACCTATGTTCATCGATAAACGCTAAAGCATCATTCACAGTCTCACGCATGAAAGTCTCAAGTTCGATGTACTGTTCTGTAATTTTTTCATTTTCTTTCGTACCATGTTCTATTATAACCTCTTTCGGCTTCGTTACACTCGAAGGTAGTCTGAAATATTAAGAATTTCCAATTGCAATATTATATGTCGAGAATCTGACGGCAGTCGCTGGAGAGCGGAGAAGTTTTCAATCTGCATCAAGCCAATCTTCTCTTTTTAACTTTCTGCTGACTATTTTGACACATAAATACATACACTATTTCACTCTGTGACAATACAGTTGTAGTATCACTGCTCTCTTTTCACTTTTTCAGGCGTGCGCAACAGCATATCTTCTGTCTCGCTCACTCATTATCATTTAATTACCTCATTACCTTAGCATACATTTATACATATTATAACTTTTGTAAATATATATATATATAGCATTTTTATCAAATAAAACATGGAAATCCTGAAATCAACTAATATGCAACTTTTATTGTGAACACGTCTTCCAACAGGCCTCCGAAGAACAATTCTGCCTTCACTCAACAACAAATCAGTAGAGGCCTGGAACGCCTGCACCTCCAAACCATACTCCATCTTACGCTACCACTTTTTACTCGAATTTACTAACAAGGTCGGTCCTAACTATCTAATATATACGGAGTAAATGAGACAATGGGCTCCAATGTACTTTAGTCCTCCGTGTTGGAATGGAGTAAGATTACTAACCACTGCTGCTGGGGTCAACCTGTCGTAAAAGGCGACAAAACAACCCACATAACTCCGTGGTAGGGCCCCAAGCCCGTCTGGATGGCGACCACCTTTGGTCTTAAGTATGTCGCCATAGTAACTTTGTGTTATGTTCCGGCATTAGTGACCCAAGTTCATGTACCCTTATGGGACAGCTGCGTGTTCGCGATACCACTGGCGTTGTAAACACCCATAGACGACGGTGACCGCTAAATTCTAAGCTAACGCCTGCGGCCGGGGTTGGCTTGTCAAGGCATACATGGTCTATAAGTATGCCGCCATAATAACCTTGTGTTCCGGCATTAGTGACCTAGCTCCATGTACCCCTATGGGACAGTAGCGTTTTCGCGGTGTACCTAGTGTCGCAAACGTCTATAGGCGACGCTGCTTACTATTAAATGAAAATGAATTAATCAGTCAAAGGACACATACCTCTTCCCGCCATCAATGTCTTCAGCTAAATCCATTTGAGAGCATAAATCTCTCTCCAAATTCTCAATTTTCCATTCCAATTGCTCATACATATTGAAATCATCCAAATTTTCATAATCCTCCATATTATCTCGTACATTTTTATCAATTTCATTACTTACTTCATTAATAACATTAAATTCTATATTTTCAGCTTCATCTATGACATTATTAGTAGTTTCTTTAGATTTGTTAGTATTTTCTTTATCATTACTGGTAAGTACGGATGTTTTAACAGCTTTGTTTTTGTCACTAGTCTCCAAAGTATCAATTATAGCATCATTATTAACTTCTTGAATGCCATTATTGTTTGAAATCTTATCTACAGTTACGTTTGAGCTATCAATAAGTACTTTTTGTTCGTCTGTAGAATCTTTACTAGCATCTATGGCTGCTATTTCCATAGACACGTCCAATCCTACATTTTTATCAGACATATCTTTACATTCATCTAGTTTGGTTATAACATCAGAGTATGTTTGCTTATTAAAATTTGTTTCGTCGCTAGGATTATCTATCATTTCCGAATTGTCATTAGATTTTGTATCATTCTGTATCAGATTTTCCTTTTCCTCGTGTGGATTTTTTATTTTATTTGACACAAATATTGGATAAGTTAAAGCTAATATTCTTGGTTTATTAATATCATCACATTCTTTGTAAAGGTTCATTATCTGTAATTTATTTACATTTATTCAATATATTTAATTTTTCTACGTGGTACGGGGCATAGCCGTCTGGATGGCGACCACCCTTGGTGTAAAATATGCTGCCATAATAACCTTGTTGTGTTCCGGCATTAGTGATCCAGGTTTCTGTACCCCTATAGGACAGCAGCGTGTTCGCGGTGTCCCCAGCGTCGCAATCATACATAGGTGATCATAAATGTTTATTATTGTGCAATAAAAAAAAAATATTACGGTGAATAAGAAAAGTAATGTGTGCCGCAAATACGCGTTTTCAAGTACGAAATTTGACATTTTCAGTGGTATAAATCTATGGCGGTGTTATTTTCGCCAAATATAAGGCCAGCCGTACACGGACTGCTCGAGCAGTTAACGGCTGACCGACGTACACGGACCGCTTGAGCGGTCGGCGTTGACTGCTTGAGTATTTGGTTGTTGACTGCTCGAGCTGTCTCTACCAACCGCTCGAGCAGTTGAATTTCTACCGCAGTCTAGTCATGGATTCTGACGAGGAAGCACTGCTTATAAGCGCATTACTATCGCACACACCCTCCATTTTCAAAGATCAGTCGACAAATGAAACGAGACAGAGAGACACTAGACGCCGCGAGGCCAGAAGAGAAGGGAGGGGGAGGTCGTAGAGCTGTCGACTGCTCTAGAGCCGCCGAAGGCTCGAGCAGTCAGTGTATGCCTCGCGACTGCTCGCGAGCGGTCGACAGCACGATGGAATTTCATCATGTAGTTGACGGCTTGAAGCGGTCGCGACTGCTCGACAGTCGTGTGTACGGCAGCGAATGAATGGCTATAGTTCACCGCGCGGTCACGGCTTCAAGCAGTCGGTCATAACTGCTTGAAGCAGTCCGTTTACGGCTGGCCTAACATGTATATCTTTGAAGCTTGATGTCGGTAGAATAAAATGACGATATGTGTCAAATCATAACATTGCATACATAAGCCTAGCGACATCTGTTAAAAAAAAATCGATAACGACTTTCCGTTGCACCTGATATAAATGTGAAAATAATTCTGTCTGTCTGTAATGCCTGAACCGTTGAATCAATTTTGATGAATTTCAGTATAGAAATAGACTGGACCTCAGAGATGGACATAGGCTGTTTTTGTTTTTATTTATATGGCAGAACAAAGTTTGCCGGGTCAGTTAGTTATAAATATAGTTTAATGTTTACACATAATATTCAAACAATATGATAAAATGTTGCTGACGTAGGAACGCAGAGGTCACGATGGAGATCAAATCAATCCCAGTCTCGAATCTAGGTGTTATTGTTGTCTAGTATGCATAACACAAGTGCTCTGCTACTTGTAACACTACTAGGCACTGCATTAATTACCACAATATAATTATTATATTTCTCCGTGCAGGCTCACAGGAAGAATACTAACCCATGCGGCCAGAGTCAGTCTGTCGTACAAGGCGACAAAACAACCCTTGTCATGTACGTGGTAGGGCCTCAAGCCTATCTCGATGGCAACCACCCTTGGATGAGTGGAGTGGGTCTTGATGACCCAGGTTCCAGTACCTATATACAAACAACGGTAACTGCTTACTATTACGTGAACCGTCAGCCTGTCTGCTGTTCCTGTTTCTCAGCAATAAAAAGAATTAACTCACATATTTCAGGTTCACATCTTTGCATATCAAATGGCAGCTATCGATGATCAAAACATTAATGTGCGTCATTGTGAGTATCTCTTCTTCCAATATTCGCTTCAAAACGGATGATGTACAAACTAGAACCTGTAACATACATATGGTATTAACCTATTAATCGGGGAATAAACAGCTGGGGTGGAGAAAGAATACTGACCTCTGCGGCCCGGGTTGGCCTGTCGTATAAGGTGAAAAACCACCCTAGCTATGTGGTAGGGCCATAAGCCCAACGGCAAAATGGATGGCAATCACCTTTGGTCTTAAGTATGCCACCATGACAACTTTGTATTGTGTTCCAGCATTAGTGACCTAAGTTCCTGTACCCTTATGAGACAGCAGTAGGTTCGCGATACCACTGGCGATGCAAACACCCATAGGCTATGGTAACTGCTTAATTCTAAGCGGACCGTCAGCCTGTCTGCTGTCCTACAGCAATAAAAAAAACAATGGGGAGTTTTTTCTTCATATAAATAATATCATCACACATCAAGAAATAAAGCAAAGCGGGCGGGAATGACTAGTATAGAGTTGTTTGACAACTTCAATGCAATTTCCTAGTATGATATTCCAAAAGTCCATGACGAAAAATGTCGTAATATCCATTGTGGTACTTCGAGTATGACGAAATATTTCGTCATACCGTGTTAACAGGTTAGTGTATAAAAACGCAAGATATCATCCAACATAACGATGTAATGGGTCTCCGTGCGGGTCGGAGTAAGATTACTGACCCCTGCGGTCTGTCATAAGAGGTGACAAAAAAAAAACCATAGCTAAGTTACCACCTAGCTAGGAATGTATAAATCGAGCTCCAAGCCACTCTAGGTGCCAACCACCGCTGGTCTCTTAAAATACCACCATAACAACCTATGTACATGTACCTTATGTACAGAAAAACGTTACGGCGCATTACTATGGGGGGAGGAAGGTTCATAAAATCTCCAAAAATTGTATTACCTAATACTTGAACACTCCCTCAGTTGTCTAGTACCCATAACACAAATGCTATGCAATTTAATTTGGGACTACATGGTGTTGTATGAAATGTACCAATATATTTATTTATTTGTGTATGCTGTGGTTATCATCGCAAACATCCATAAGCCTGCCATATGAATAAAAAAATCCTACTCCTTCTTCTTCTTTATACTTATGGCTCCAATGCATTTGGCATTGATTTTGCCAGTGTCTATGTTATTAATAAAAGTGACAGGTTAAATGTAGCAATAGTATTAGAGATATATGGGTGGTAAATTGAATTCTAAGATCCTGCGGACAGCACAAGAAGCAAGTTAGTATTAAATGTATAATATATGTAGACTTATAAATAAATACTGTTAGTAGTGTATATATTAACTTAGAAAATCCTACCTCCTTTTTGTCCAACTCAGCGGCCCAATCGTACACATCATCATACATGGTTGCTTCGATAATGGACAGATCTGTCAATATACGGAGATCGTACGCAACGCATTGAATTCGAGATGCTCTCGTCACGTATATAGAACGCTGATTGCCCTCGCATAGACATCTGTAAGTTATCCATGCAAGGGTGAAGAAAGAATAGTAATCTCTGTGGCTGGGGTCGGCCTGTCGTAAAAGCTGACAAAACAACCCATCCTAGCTATGTGGTAAGGCCTAAAGCGCATCTAGATGGTGATAACCTTTGGTCTTAAATATGTCACCATAATAACGTTGTGTTGTGTCCTGTACCGTTATCGAATAGCAGCATGTTCATGATGCCAATCGTGTTACAAACATCCATCGGCGGTGGTAACTGCCAAATTCTAAGCAGGCTGTCAGCCTGCTTGCTGTCTAACAGAAATTTAAAAAAAAAGTAAATTTAAGATAGTAGGTATATTTATCATTAAAATAACAACAGCTTATGATAGCCTACTTGCTGGGTTTGAACATCCAAGAAGGAACCCTATACGCTTACCATATATACCCATCATGCTTTTCTAAGACCGATAACATGGATTTCTCACTATCTCTCCATGCAGAAGTAGAGTAATACTGACCCCTGTGGCCAGGATCGTCCTATCCTAAATGGCGACAAAACAACCCTAGCTACGCGATAGGGCCCCAAGCCTATCTGGATGGCAACCATCCTCGGTCTATAAGTATGTTGCCATAATACAATTATGGGTTCCCCTATGTGAAAACAGCTGTTCATTATCATTATTTAAGAGCTACCACTCTTGTTGGTGGAGCATCTTCCAGTCCTATCTACAAGTGCCTTTTCTTTGACTTCTTGATTCAACACCGCATCAAATCTTTACTTGCTCCATAAATGTCCTTGTTAGTCTCTCTCTTCCGTTTTCCTTCAATTCTCCCTTCTATGATGGTTTTGATTAGATCGTTGTGTTGTATCAAGTGTCACAGCATCTGTCATTTTCTCTTTTGCCATGTTCAGCACTTCCTCTTTAATCTTTTTCTCCATCCAACTTATCCCCAGAATTCTGCTCCTCAGCAATATAAAACTTTGTAATAAAAATATGCATACCCTCTAATTTTATACGCTTCTTCATGCACCAGCCTTGTTGCTATAAACGACCAATACTCTGTTGCCAATATATTCTTTGTTGATGCGTTTGCCGCTAACCGAGCTCCTCCTTCCGCTGCCGTGAACCTCGAACAGCAAGAATCCATTATCTAGAAATTGATATGTAAAATATAAACCTAACACCTTTAAAAATTTCAGGATTAATGTCAAGACAAAACAACTCCTTCATTGTTTGTCGCCTTTTACGACCGACTCCAACCAGAGGTCAGTATTCTTTCTCCACCCCTGCATGGATATAATGCAGAATAAGGCTTATCCTAACTAATATTATAAATGCAAAAGTGAGTTTCATTGTTTGTTAATCTTTCACGACTAAACTGCTGAAGCAATTTTCATTAATTCCAGTATAGACATCGAATGGACCTTCGAGGAACAAAGTTGTATTCTATCTCATTCTCTCGCTGGCTAAATCCTATTTACTACCCGTTCGCGCTAAGTTTGCCGTTGGCCACATGACGTCACTCGAAGGGTAGCGTCAGCAAAAAAAGAAACTATATTTAAAATATTTTTTATTTTAAAAAATTTCTGATTTCTGTATCAAAAAATCGCAAGCCTTTTTACATTTTTTAAACTTATAGCCCAGCTTGTCCTTAAATATTTTCCACAAGGTGTTTTTTTTGCCCAGGAAAATTTAATTCCGCCGTTGCAGCGGCTAGAATTTTTCGCAGTGTAGGTATTTCTTTTTTAACCATATAAAAGCTGTTTATTATATTTCTTGTAGCGCAAATCATAAAATCATCAATTTCTAATGTTGGTTTCCTTTCTTTTTTTTACATGGTGTCGAAAGTTTAATAGCTTCTGTACTCCACAACAGCTTCTGACGATGCTGACACTATTTTTTTAACCTCTTGTTTAATGTTTCGTAACGTGCATTCTGATATACCAGTCGCCATTGCCGTGCGTTTCATAACTTGATCGACAGGTCTTATATAAGAACGGTTTTTCTTCTCATCTATACAAATAAATAAAATTGGAGGGTCTGTTTGTAATATTAAAATAACCGCTTTTTACTAAGTGTATATGGATGTATACACGGTACATATACCAAAACAAGAGTAAAGTATTGGAAAACAAAAGTATTGGAAATTATTAACCAATTTAAGTTGACCTCAGATTTATATCATCAATCATATAAAATAGGGTTCAGCTTAGACTGGACTTTCTAGGTTCGAACGCAGTTTGTATATTTCATTTATTTATATTTTAGGATTTATAGGGTTTGTAATCCAAAATAAAACATAAGATATATCCAAAAAACGCTGCCCAAAGTCACTATTCCACGTGAACGGAGTCGCGGGCACAGCTAGTTTTCGAAATAAGTCATAACCTTTAACACCATATTTCGTACATCACTTCTTAAAATTATGCCTTTACCCATAGTTTAAACAAAGTGAAAAACTAAGAAATGTCAAAAGCAAAGAATTTTTATGAATAATAACGCGTACATGCGAATGACGTTGCTAACGATACTGAGAGGGCGATTTAAGGGCACGGTAGGTGGTTGGGGGAGGGGACGCGCATTCCATGGACCAGCAAACTTAGCGCGAACGGGTAATATGTATGTTTTTCTTTATGATGTCGCTTTTTAGTTTCATCAAATTTTCAAATCACTAAGAAGTTTTACTTCAAAAACTTAGCTCCCCTCCCTTATTATAACAATATATTACAGCAACTCTTCACTAAGGTAGAAGAAACATAAATAAATTAGGCTGTCAAGCTATCTTGTATAGCAATTCTATTCTATTCTTGAAATGCTTGGCTCCAACGCTATAGGCATCGATTTGCCAATATCAAAGTAGACAGGATAAATGACTGGTGTTATAAATATAATGTTACATTCAGTTAAAATTACCTTTTCTGATAACCAAAATCAAAATACGTAATATATAAATATTATTAACTAATAAAAATTTACATAATGTAGTTACATGCTTATTATTTAGTGATGGAAGAGAAAACTGTCGTGCAGTATTGGAGCAAAAGAAGAAGTGTTCTATTGTTCCTTATGCATTCGCAAAGAGGTCTTGGCATTCAAATGGTCTTGGACCCTGATTTTTTCCAAAAAGACTGGGATAGAACAATGGCCTAATCAACAATTAAAATTACAGAGAAGCTCAATTAAAATAATAGCAATAGCGGCTTGATTACTAAACCTTTAACATTTAAATGATACTTACGCAGACCAGTTAAGCCGGTTCAGAAATCTGATACTATAAGGTATATCCCATGAAAACACTATACAAAACTGAAATACGACACAAAACTTACAATCATCCAGAAATTTCAATAATACACCTCTATTAATTTAATTTGAGTATTTATACAAACAGTAAAGGATGAACTTTTATAAATAATGCAATAAAGTATGGATTTAATTTAAAAAAAATGAAATTGGAACAGCGTCGCGACGGTAAGTTCAATGACATTTACGTTCCATTTTTCATGATAATGTTGTTGTTGTTTTAATTTGCCAATCTGGCAGGCAAAGGACTTGGTCCATACAGCCTTGTCAATTGTAATCATTTCCAGAAATTTGTTGGCATATGCCATGTCATAAGTATTCAAAGTTCAAAGTTGCAGCTTTTTAATTTATATTAAAGGCCGAAGCCATGTCAAATGTATTTCAAACCCAGTAATCGTGTAATCAAATAGGCCTAAGCCATGTCACTTGTCTAAGAACTTTCCCAATCCATTTCATATCCTTATAGTTACATCTTCATGTCATAATCCTTCAAAGTTCAATTCCAGACGTTGTCACAAATTTGTAAAGAATAGAATAGGTATCCGAGTTTTTAAGTAGATCCTGGATGGAGCGCGGGATTTCTCCAGGGTTTTTATAAATATGGAGGAGGGAATCTACCAGTATTAATCTAGCCACCGCAAAATAAGTACATTTGAAGAATATATGATCCAGAGTTTGATTTTCAGAATTACAATAATTGCAAATAGATGACGAAACAATTTTCATTCTAGCCAATACAGCATTAACTTTACAATGACCAAGCCTTAATCTGCAAATAGTTGAGTAAAATTTTCGTCCCATGTAAATATCGGGTTTCACAAACCAAGGTGTAACAGGATTGGTAGAATTAACAATAGAAAAGTACCATTGCCCTTTTCCAGTATTGATTATTTCGTTTTTATAATTGGCCCAGTCTTCTTTAATTTTTTGCTTCAAAATGATATAAGAGTCGGTGTAAGGGATGGCAATACCAGGATAGGCGATAATGTCACTCGTCTCGTTATCTGTGATAGCCCTGGCTAAGTAATCCGCGTGCTCGTTTCCAATTACTCCAATATGAGAAGGAGTCCACAAAAATACAATATTAATGTTATCTTCTGTAAGAATCGTCCACAGTCTTTTAATTTCATAAATTATATAATTAACACTAGTGCTCAGCTTACAATTATTGATCGCCGTTAATACACTCATAGAATCTGATATAATCAACCAATCAGAGGTTCCTTTATGGTGCTTTTGCTGTACATACTGAAGGGCAAACAGTACTGCCAGACATTCAGCTGTATAAATACTAACATACGCTGGTAACTTTATTCCATGTCCAATTTTCATGTGAGGTATGTAAAATGCACAGGATACATTGTTATTTCTTTTGGACCCATCAGTGAATATGGCAATATGATTAGGATATCTATTAATCTGCTCATACACTTCTTCTTTACATTTCATTTTATTCTGTATGATAACATTAATTTCTGCAAATTTACTTTTATATGAACCTCTATAGCAGGGCCAGTTAGCATTTGCTCGATATATATTATAATCCTGACCTAATTGTATTATTTCTGAGAAATCTTTAAAAATATAAGGAGCTGAATCATTTATAGGATGAAAGCAATTATAATAATGAAGGATTTTTTTGAATAACGGATGATCCAACATTGAATATAATTTAATTAGAAAGCGATTCTTAAGATATTTAAATCTTAGAGATAAAGGAAGTATATTACATTCCGATTGAAGAGAAATAATTGGAGATGTCCTCATGGCTCCAGTAATAAGTCTTAAGTTATTATTCTGTAACACTTCAAGTTTTTGACAGTGCCTTTTGCTTGACCCAAAACACATAAATGCATATTCGAAATGGCTACGAACAAGAGATTTATATAACATTAGTAATATTTTAGGATCTGCACCCCAGTATGTCCTAGCTATAGCTTTTAAAATATTGAAAGCTTTGGATGCCTTACAAACAATGGAATCCACATAGCTTGTCCATGAAAGATTTTTAGAAAAAGTAACACCAAGAAATTTAACATTATTAGCTATAGGTAAGAGAATCTTGTTATAATACAATTTTACATTAAAGGGTCTAAATTTATTAAATAATACAACCTTACTCTTGTCTGTGCTTATGTCAAGGTTTAGATAAGAAAAGTATGAATTAAGGTTTTTCAAACAGTTATTAAGAGTCTCTACAAGCAATTTTACATTTGTTCCTGATATATAAATAACTAAATCATCAGCATATTGTAAATTGGAGATAGATGGACCTAGAATTGAATTAAGCTTATAAATATACAAAATAAAAATCAAAGGGCTAAGGATACCACCTTGACAGACGCCCTTGTGAGAATATCTTGGTCCGATCAAGTCACCACATGAATTTATTTTAACAAAGACTTCTCTATGATGTAAGAAATTAAAAATCCAATTAATTAATTTCCCAGGTATACCAATAGACCCCAACTCAGATGCAAGAATGTGATGATTAACATTATTGAAAGCGCCCACAATATCAAAGAAGATACCTATCAAGACTTCTTTATTTTTAATGGAATTATAAATATCTAGATGAAGATGTGTAATACTTTCCCTAGCTGATTTACCTCTTCTAAAACCTAACTGGTTTGAAGGTAATAAATGATTACTTTCAATGTAAAATTCAAGACGTGACTTCAACATTTGTTCAAAGATCTTACCCATACATGATGTTAGTGTGATAGGTCTATAAGAGTCTGAAAGTTGAGGGTCTTTTTCTGGTTTCAAAACAGGAACAATAATATCAATTTTCCAATCATCTGGTATAAGAGACTTATCCCATAATAAATTAAAAATATTTAAAACAACATTCCTGCAACACGTTTTCAATTTTTTCAATACTTTGTAAGAAAGGCCATCTAAACCACTGGTAGTATCTTTCCTCGAGTCACATGCAGCATTAAATTCATTAATTGTAAAGGGCTTAGTGAGAAAGTCTATGTCTGCAACATAGACTGAAGAGGTTTTTACAGGAAGTTCGACTGTATCTGGTGTAAATTTGTTTAGGATTTCATAAGCCCACTTAAGATCAGTATGTTTGGTATTCACAGGAGGAATGTAGGTTTTATTGAATTTTCTAATTTTGTTCCAAATCAAAGTCAATGGCGTATTTCTATTTATTGATTCACAAAATTTAATCCAGCTTAAATTTCTTTCTGTTTTTAAAACTAACTTTTTATTTGCCTGCATTCTCTTAAAGTTTATATAATTTGACTCAGTTGGATCATTTTTGAATTTAATGTAAGCTGCCTTGGAACTAGCAACTGCATCATTACACTTTTCACTCCACCATGGCAGAGCTAATTTTCTTTGCTTTCTCGAAGAAGCAGTAAAATTACAAGAATGTTGTTGAAAGGGATGACACTGTGTGATAGCATTTTTAAATAAAAGTATAAGATGACTATAACCTTTCAGGGGATCACTATAATCAAACTGACAGCTATGCAATAAATCATGAATATGTTTGGTATAATTAGTCCAGTTTAGTAGACGATTATTAGAGGAAATTTTTTTATTATTATTTGAGATATTAAAATTTGAATTTTTAAAATAGTATTTTGATATTACAGGGAAATGATAACTGCCTAAAGAATCATCACCAACATACCACTCTGAAGAAAGGGATAAAGATGGGGAAACTATTGTTAAATCAAGAGCATTTTGACGCCATGTATGAGACCCTACTGTTGTCTTGTCACCATTATTTAGAATGACAAGACCCAAATCATCTACACATTGTAGTACATCATTTCCTCTTGCATCTGTAGAGTCGCAACCCCACACTGTATTTAAAGCATTGAAATCTCCTGCAATAATCATTGGTTCCGAAAGGCTATTGAATAAATTATCTAGTTTAACTTTACTAAAAGGTGGAGAACATTGCTTGGGGCTGTAAAATGATACTAATGTAATTTTTATATTAGCAAAATTTAACTGTATGGCAATATTTTGTAAAGAGTCATCATAAAATGTATCAAGCATGCGATAACTTAATGTATTGTGAATGAAAATAGCAACACCATTATGACTATTACCAGAATCCAAACGAGCTATATTGTATCCATTAATAGAAAAGTTATGATGTGCTTGTAACCAAGTCTCACAAACAAGAGCAACATGTATTTCATTCTCATATAAAAACTGTGTAAATAAATAACGATTACTTATCAAACTCTGAGCATTCCATTGTGTGATTCTTAAACAATCCATTTAGATAATTATTTAGTATTTTTGAAAATATCCATGAGAACATCTTTAATAAACTGAGATGAAATTGATTTATTATTAGTTTTATTTTCTGTTATTATTTTAACAATTGACTTTGTAATAAGATCCATTATATCAACAGAATTAATTAATGAAAGGAACTGTTCTGGCTTAGATTTAGATGGTAATGAAGGAAAAGATTTCTCGTTAAAAAGGTCACTAAATTTTCTTTTTTCTGCCAAATCTTTACTTTCTGCAATCATTTTTTTTTTAATTGGGCAGCTCCCCGAAACACTAACATGTGGACCTTTACAATGTACACATACTGCTTTATCAGTTGAAAGGGTGCACTCTTTGTAAGTATGAGGCCCAGAACATATTGAGCATCTGATAGAATTTTTACAGAATTTAGCCATATGACCGTATCGGAGGCATTTAAAACATTGTTTCACTGGAGGTATGTACGTTAGTAAAGGAAATCGCCATCCATGAATATCTACAAATTCTGGTAATATAGACGATGCAAAGGTAATGACTATAGTGCCTGTAGGCTCCAAAACGAATCCTGAATTTGTATTAATCCTTCTCATAATGCGACGTACGCAAATTATCTTCCTCTGACTTGACAATAAAGTAAAAATTTTAAAGTTAGATAAATTTAGGGGAACGTTTCTAATTACTCCTGATATTTCTGTGCTAAAGGCTGGGATGCTCGCCCGGAACTTATAATCCTGAAGAAAAGTCTTATTGCTCAAGAAAGCATTTGCCAAATGAGACTTATCAAAGTGTACTCCTATCTTGTACTTATTCATTGATTGGAGGTATTTAATTCCTTTAACATATCGTTTTAGGTGGCTAGCTAAGGAAATAATATCCTTAGAACCTATGGGTTTTCCCTCGTCCGCAGACTCCAGGAACACCACAAAGTCAACTAGAGGTGAATCCTCGGGATACCGTCTCGTGTAATCACTAACATAATATGGCTTAAACTTATCTTTTTCTGAAATTTCTGTCTCGTTAGAATCGCTGCTGCCATCGGACGCTTCATCCGCCCAATCACCAGAGGTCCCAGTTAAGGGACGTTTTTTCTTTTTGGGCATGATGCCCTAACTTTAAAATTAATAAAAATTGCAACGATTGTATTAAATTAAATTATTATATATTATATATTAAATAAAAATATTTCTAAAGCGCGCCTTTACACTTTGCCTTCCCGCCTTTCTCTCTTTTCATGATAAATGATTAATAGATAACGTTTCGTTTTGTTCCAACGAAATGTTTACAGGTTATTTTGGATATTTATAAAATTAAATTAAATATATATGTGGTATATCTATACCTCCCGTCTATGGACGTTTCTTAGCAACCAATTCATTCTAAATCTAATAACTATGTCATACACACTAAAATATGTAACATTAATTTTGTTAATAAAAACCTTATATTGCAAGGTTTTGTCATTTAACAATTTTATTAACAAAATAATTATATGTACATGAGGTGTATAAAACAAAAGTAATGGAAAAGTATCTGAAACCAGACCGTTTAGATATCGACCCTTCAAGCGCGTCGGCAACTAAAGAATGGGAACATTGGAAGCGAACATTTCAAAATTTTCTTATGGCCTCGGAATCGCTATCTGGGCAAGTACATACGTCCAATTTAGATCTACTTATAAACCATGTATCGTCGAATATATATACTTACATCAGTGAATGTACTGATTATTCGCAGGCTATGAATATTCTTAATAAATTATTTACAAAGCCTAAAAACATTATCTACGCGAGGTATGCGCTTGCTACTAGAAAACAGCAAGGCGAGGAATCTCTCGATACTTTTCTGCAAGAATTAAAGCAACTCTCAAAAGATTGTGAGTTTAAAAGCGTCGACGCTAATACAAACAGAGATGATTATATAAGGGACGCATTTATTAGTGGTATAAAGTCTTGTCAAATTAGACAACGGCTACTTGAAAGTCTAAGCCTTACTCTTGACGAAGCCTACGATAAAGCTGTCTCTCTTGAAATGGCAGCAATTAACTGTCAAGGATATAATGCTAACAACTTGAACACTGTATCAGATACATCTGATACTAGAAAGTACGATGAAGTAAACCAACACACTTCAGCGGCCACGCCAAGGCATTCGCCTAAAAGAAAGAACTGTTTCTTTTGTGGTAATAAAGTTCACTTGCGAAGAAATTGCCCAGCTAGAGATATTACGTGTCAATTGTGCAATAAAAAGGGCCATCTTGCTAATGTCTGTCGAAGAAATTATTTGAATAGACCGGCCAATGCTGTCTTCGCAGCCGATGAAGACTCTAAAAAAAAAACTTCTCTAAAAAAAGCAACAGTTTCTGCTACTATTAAAGGGTTGCAGGCAGAAGCCTTAATAGATACTGGAAGCTCCATTAGCTTTATTAATGATGACTTCTTCAGATTAACTGGTTTAAAGAAATTTCCATGTCATCAAACTATAACTATGGCAGCTACAAGTCTTTCATCTAATGTTGAAGGTCAAACTATTGTATCAGTACAGATAGAAAATCATTACTATAAAAATGTAACTCTGTTAATTGTCAAGAATTTATGTGCTGATCTCATTATTGGGCATGATATTTTGCAAAAACATTCTTCCTTAGAATTTTCATTTGGAGGGCCTAAAGAATCCATGAAAATCTGCAACGTAGCAGCTGCATCGGTACCTGCTGTCTCGCTTTTTGCAAGTGTCAGTCCTGATTGTAAACCCATTTCCATAAAATCACGCCGATACAGTCATGAAGATAACCAGTTTATACACTCAGAAATAAAGAAGTTGCTTGATGCTGGTATTATTGAAGAAAGCTCTTCCCCATGGCGAGCCCAGGTACTGATTACAAAGAATACAAATCATAAAAGACGCCTAGTGATAGATTATTCTCTAACAATCAACAGATATACTCAGTTAGATGCATATCCACTACCCAATATTGAAGAAATAGTTTCTAAGATAGCTAAATACTCTATTTTCAGCACTATAGACCTTCAAAGTGCTTATCATCAAATACCTATCTTACCAGGAGAAAAGAAATATACAGCATTTGAAGCAGCGGGAAATTTGTATCAATTTTGTAGAATACCATTCGGGGTTACAAATGGTGTATCAAGCTTCCAACGGACTATTGACTGGATTATCCGTAACGAAGAACTAAAAGGTACATTAGCTTATCTTGATGACATCACCGTATGCGGAGAGACAAAAGTCGAACACGATGAAAATTTGCAAAAATTTCTGACTTCTGCGCGAAAGTATGGCCTCTCGCTTAACAATAATAAATGTAAATTTAGTCTCGACTCTATCAATATTCTGGGATATACTATTAAAAATCACACCATAAAACCTGATGCTGATCGCCTTCGTCCTCTTCTAAACCTACCACCACCAAATGATCTAAAGTCGTTGCGTAGGATGATTGGAATGTTTGCTCATTATAGTAAATGGATACCAAATTTCTCTGAGAAAATCCATGGTCTTTCCAACACAAAAATATTTCCGTTGTCACAAGATTTAGTAGTCTTTTGAAGAATTTAAATCTGACATAGCTAAATCGTCAATACACGCTATAAATAACAATATACCATTCGTCGTTGAAACTGACGCCTCAGAACACTCTATTGCTGCTACATTATCACAGAATGGCCGTCCAATAGCTTTCTTCTCTCGTAGCTTAAATCATAGCGAGCAAAACCATTCTGCCATCGAAAAAGAAGCTTATGCAATTGTGGAATCATTAAAAAAATGGCGACATTTTCTTATTGGTAGACATTTTAAATTAATTACGGATCAAAGATCAGTATCCTTTATGTTTGATAACAAGAAAACAAGTAAAGTTAAGAATGAGAAAATACAAAGATGGCGCCTTGAACTTGCACCATTTAAATATGATATTGTATACCGTCCTGGTAGACAGAACGATGTAGCTGATGCACTATCGCGCGTATGTGCAAACATGCAAACGCGAAATGAAAGATTAAAATCGATACACGAGGCTTTATGCCATCCAGGTGTAACGAGGATGATTCACTGGCTGCGATCGAAAAATTTTGCTTATTCTATTGATGAAGTAAGGAGTATGACCAATTCATGTCGTCAATGCTCAGAAATCAAACCACGATTTACCAAACAATTAAATTCTGGGAGTCACATTATAAAGGCAACCTCACCATTCGAGAGATTGAGTATAGATTTCAAGGGACCTTTACCCACGAATACAAAGAATAAATATATATTAACGGTTATTGATGAATTCTCCCGTTTTCCTTTTGCATTTGCGTGTCAACATACTACATCGAAAACCGTAATCAAACATCTTAATGAACTCTTTATGTTATTTGGCATGCCTGCGTATGTACACTCTGATAGAGGTGCGTGCTTTCTTTCAAGCGAAATTAAAGAATTCTTATTTAATTGTGGTGTAGCTACAAGCCGAACGACACCATATAATCCCCAAGGCAACGGGCAAGTAGAAAGATTAAATTCTACGCTTTGGAGAACAGTACAATTAGCTTTAAGAACCAGAAATCTACCCACAAATAATTGGGAGATTGTCCTGCCATACGCTTTACACTCTATACGCTCTCTTCTATGCACTGCTACCAACTGCACTCCTCATGAGAGAATGTTCGTTCACCAAAGGAGGTCAACCAATGGAGGTACCGTTCCCAGCTGGTTGCTTACCACTAATCAAGCGCTAATGAGAAAGTTTAATCGCACAAACAAATACCAACCTTTGGTGGAGGAAGTGGAATTACTGCATGTTAATCCAGACTACTCTCACGTTCGAATGCTCGACGGCAGAGAAACTACGGTGTCGAACAGACATTTAGCACCTTTAGGTGCACATGAAGCATCTACTCATGACATTATAAATACAGATTTGACACACACGGAAGAAACTCTCCCGGAGGTGTATCTGCCTGAGTCAGAAGCGCTTATTACAACTAAGGAGAATGTAGACGATCCAGAAACACAGACACCTATAACTGACCCACAAGTGCAGGAACCACTAAGACAAGACTCTTCTGAACATCTACGAAGGTCGTCAAGGGAGCGCCGGCCACCTAGTTATTTAAACGACTACATCACATCTTAGCACGTCGGAAGAATGTGGTATATCTATACCTCCCGTCTATGGACGTTTCTTAGCAACCAATTCATTCTAATAACTATGTCATACACACTAAAATATGTAACATTAATTTTGTTAATAAAAACCTTCTAATGCAAGGTTTTGTCATATAACAATTTAAACAATTTAAAAATATGCCATTTGGATACATTCAAAAATTACTAATTTTTAACAATTGTTATACACTATATACTTTTTTATTTATTTAAAGTGCGTGTCTATCCTTTCAAATATTTGATTACATTGTTATGAAATTATAGTGACTGGCTGTAAATAAGAGGTGCTCACATGCCAGTGGTATAACCCTGTTAAAAAATTATTGAGGCTCTAGGTTTCCTTTGTGGCAGATTAGATTTAACAGAAATATCAAAATTTTTCATTATTTACTATCTAGTGTGGGCAAAGATGTCAATTAATATCTATTCAATGACTATACTCAACACATTCTGTACTCCTGGAAGTTTAACCCGTGAATTCCCAGTGTCACCTGTAGGTGACAGAGATTGGAGAATTTATTTATATTAAAAAATGAATAAATAAGAAAAAATATACAAAACTAGGATAAAGTTAACAGTCAGTAGTATTTATATATTTTTTTTTTTGTCTACACTGATCCATACGTAATCTGTCAAATTATTCAATTGTTTCCAAGGGTTCTGATTTTTTGTGCGTGGGAGCGGTTTTGTAACTTTTTATTGATGTAAAAATGGCAAAAGGGTAAATACTGTAATAATTATTTTTGCAAACTATTGTTATGGAATGTAACTTATAATCTAAATAATTTTATTGCGAAATCAACAGCTTTTGTACTCAAAATAGCGGTCAAATTTGCAAGTGACACCTGCAGGTGACACTGGGTATTATTACAACAAAATTCCTGTTTCGGCTGCGCTCATGATAGCATCTTTTTTCCTTTAGGTTGATGTTGAATGAAATAGCTGATGCAATAGAAGGTGTAGATAGCTTAAATGTGACATCATCTTATTTCCGCCTGGAGATGGACTCTTTACTGATGAAGACAGTGGGGACGAAAATGAAGCTAATTTTCTTCACCTTCCAAGTAGAATGTTACGCTCAGAAGTATAAATACAGACTAGACCTACTGATACAAATAATAAAGAAGAGGAGATAAAAGAAGGACAGCTTGAAAATCAAGAACCGGCTCGAAAGAAAAAAAAAGAAAAAAGAATTTACAGTAAAAAAAATGGACAAATGATACATCACTTTTTACACCTTGTGGAAAAGGGGATGGTGAGGAAGATGTTCAAGTACCAAACAGCACATCCATATGAAGCCCATCCGCTTTGATTACAAACTTTGGTCAGCGGCTACACGGCATTGGTATCTCGTCAATTGCGAACTTTATCAAGATGCAACTGGTCCTACTTTGAAAAAACAATCTGATTATGGTTTAGGTGCCGCTGTCATTTTAGAATTAGACTCCAGGTTACCAGAAAATCTTGGTCCATACAACCTGTATTTCGATAATTTTTTCATTGGCTTCCCTTTGCTGAAATATTTACATGAAAATAATATTGGAGGGACTAGAACTATTAGGGAATACCGCTTGGAAAAGTGTGATCTTATGAACGCCAAATAGATAAAAAAAGAAGCCTAGGGGTGAGCTGGTTTACAAGGTCTCATAAGAAATCATTGTCGCTAAGTTTGGATTGGTGTAATAAATAAAAAACGAACAAAAATACAAGTCGTCTGTCCATCGCTTATAAAAATGTACAACAGATACATCGGTGGCGTAGATCGCTTTGATGCGAATGTCGATTCTATGAGGATAGGTTTACGAGGAAAGAACTGGTGGTTTCCACTGTTCGCTTTCGGACTGGATGCATCCTGTCAAAATGCTTGGCTGATCCGAAGAAAGTGTGGTAGTAACTGGAGTTACTGCGAGTTTCGCAGGCTGTCGTGATATCGTAAGAAGTAAAAAGTAAAGCACAGATACAAACATACATACACACATATGTTATCTAATACATTACATTTATTATCATGTTTTTTTTTTCACGTAATAAAACTGTAGAGAAGAAAATATGTCGTATTATTTTTATTACCACATTAAGTTAAAGGTATGCATTACGCCCAGTGTCACCTATAGGTGACACAACCCTTACAAAAAAAATAAGGGACGTAAATTTTTTTTAAATTATTTTCCATGTTTTAAATTTTTAAACACATCAAATAACGCAAAAACACAAAACTTTTCCATTTTACTTTAAGCATGGGAATTGACGGGTTAACACTATAAATAAGTCACATTTAAGAAGCATACAAAATTATTAATAATAAAGAATATTGATGAAAAACTAATACAGAATAACGTGAAACGAAACAACACCTGTCAAAAAATATCCCTTTTTATTGTTTATAAGACAAGGCACAGCATCAGCCATCAATAATTAATTCACATAGAATTTTTTTTCACTTCGTTTGAAAATAGGAGTTTCTAATACTTCAAACATATGTAATGAAACCTGAAATCTTTGTTTAGTAGAAATTAATATATCTAAACAGCAATAATATATATATTGACCTTGAAATATGTGTGTAATTCAGGGTCTGAAATTCTCTTAAAAAAAAAACTTCAGAAAAAAATGCTTCGTTATCTTTGGCCTTTTATTTTTAAAATAGTTGTTAACCCCCCCCCCCCACTCTTTTGATCTACTCATTTAGCAAACCATTGAGTGAATTTTGATTTCTTTCGCTCATCTATTGAAAAGATTACTTAGTAAAATACTAGCTTTCTGTAATTCATTATTTTCATGCTGTAGAGCTTTATAAACAGGATTAATGATTTCAAATAGTGAAGAAAAAATGTGACAAGCACTAAGAACTCATAACTCTCAAATGTTAATTATATTTTTACATTCTTCACGTTCATGTTTTTTAGTGGAAATTAAATTTAGTTGGTTTATACTTTCCTAATCTAATATATAAAATTCTCGTGTCACAGTTTTCGTTGCCATACTCCTCCGAAACGGCTTGACCGATTTTGATGAAATTTTTTGTGCTTATCCGGTATCTATGAGAATCGGCCAACATCTATTTTTCATCCCCCTAGATGTTAGGGGTAGTCCACCCCTAATTTTTTTTTATTTTTTGACATTTTATTATTTTTATGGCAGAACAACGTTTGCCGGGTCAGCTAGTTAATAAATAATTTTTATTTATCGCTAATAAAGCGTCGTTCTTCGAAGACCATCTAGTAGGACATACCTTTTTAAGGGTAATTTTATATCATTCAAATGAATCGTTATCAACATTGCCCAGCATTTTGTATTATTGCTAAAAAAGTACTTATTTTTCTAAATTATTGAAAAAAATCGACACTACAAGAACAGGTTTCGCAGCATCGTTTAAAAATTAATTTAATGCGTGTGCAGCACAATAAACATAATCGGCATTTGGGGCATGCTCTTTTTTAAGGGCTTATAATCCTCCATAAACACCCGACATAACATTTGCTCCATGTAACCCTATCCTCTACATTTAGACAAATCAATTCCATATTCTTTAATCGTATTTAAAATTTCAGTTTTAAGTGCTTCTGCACTGCAAGCGGATACTGCAATAAACCCCAAAAAGGACTCACACACAGTGATGTTAGATAGTTACCCAATCTCGTCGGGGGGGTAGTGACGAATGCTTCGGCGATACCCGCCTCTCCGACACACGGGTACATGAGGAACACGGGTTGGGTTTCAGTCAGTAAGAGTCTGACAGTCCCCTTCGTCCTTCCCCGAGGGCGGAGGGCCTCCATGAGGATTTTCCAACCCGATACCAAAAAAAAAATAGTTGCCCAATGAACTTGGTACAGATGTCGCTAAAACCTGAGTTAAGGCCAGTTTGCGCCATCTCTATTGATTAATTGCATACTAAATAAAATGTCAGCAACTAACTATTAGTATAAACAGTTAATATTAAGTATAAACAATAACGCCATTACTAGTTAAACAATGCCTAGAAATAGGTCCTTAGAAATAGCAAAAATAAAAATTATCATTCATGGTAGATGTCAAAAACATGGTATTTTTGCGTACCAGGATAATATTATATTTGGTACATGGTACAACACCTCCAAAAATGGTATGCATACCATGAAATTGGTACGTCTAACATTACTGCTCACACATTTCTTATTAATTCTTTATGTAGGTACATTACATCATTTTCTGTTATTGAGATGTATCGAAAAACTACAGAAACTGACAGAAAGTTGGTAAATTTTTGACAAGTCTTGTATTGTATTCAAAATCATTGCCAGAAATGGAGTTTTTTTTTAAATTTTATCAAATACTTACAAGAAATAAATAATTTTACATCCAGCAAGGTCTTTTTTCTTCTATTATTTTTTAATAATTAGAAAATAAAAGATATTTTTTAGGTAACCCATTTTATTTCTCATAGAACAGTTGCAATGCAATTCAAAGTCAAGTTTTATTGTAAGAAATTTTTCTCAGAATCTAATTGGAATTTTGTATAATTCCGATTACATATAGAGAAAATCAAGTTTTACTAAACCTATACCCTAAAAAAAATCTGTTTGTCAAAACTTTTAAAATGGCCGCTATAGATAAATATATTTTGATACCAACTGCGGAATGGTTAAGTTACTCCTTGTTACATCAGCTATCTGCCAGTGAAAGTCCCGTCAAAATCGGTGCAGCCGTTTCAGAGATTAGCCGGAACAAACAGACAGACAAAAATTGTTGTTTTGGTATATGTACCGTGTATACGTCCGAATACACTTATTAAAAAGCGGTTATTTTAATATTACAAACAGACACTCCAATTTTATTTATTTGTATAGATGTATAGATTAATAATGATAGGCCGAAAAACATCGATTTGTTTCTGAATCTTTTAGAAACGGTCCGTGGTTCAAATGGACTCAATTTAATAATTATGTCACCAAAATTTTTTGTGTCTGACGAAATTATATTAAGAAATTCTTCAGACTTCTTAGAATCATCGATTTGAGGTTTCTTCTATTTCCGGATGGACATTTAATGGAGAATGTGCTTCAGCAGAATCTAAAAACATAATAGATAAAAATTAAAACAGTAATTTTGTTAATTATTTGAAACTAGAGGACTACAACTAATGTAAAATAGATTTATTGATCATATTAAAATTCTTAAAAATTAAAATTTGTCAATATAGTTTCCTTGTGCATCAATACACTTGCAAAGACGATTTTATTATTTTTCCTAATAAATATTGCCGCTTCATAAATATTATTGAAGAAAATTTTAATAATACCGAGATTATGGAAATGTGGTTTACATGTATATTTCTTTTGGATATTTTCTTCTCATGCTCGTACCATGCCAGTCTCCTTCTTCTTTTTAGTATTTTATAGTTGTGCAAATACTTAACTCAGTACGAAGTTTTTTTTTTGTCATTTATCTCAACAAGTACTTAAAATTTACATAAATAATTTAAAGGACTTTTTCCACATTTAATGTTAAATCCCAGATACAATTCGATACACTGAATTTCAGCAATTATAGTCGATATTAGAACAATCGATGTATATTAAAAATAAAGACTAAGTGACCTACACTATTGAACATTGCAAAAAAAAAAACAAAAGTTTCTAGTTGTGTAAAAATGCGATTTTTTTTTGTAACTAATTAAATAATTTATTAATTAATGAAATACGAATACATTTAATATGATGGAGTTATAATTACTAATGATAAGTATATAACGCAAGACCTATAAAAAGTGTTGTATTCGATTTTATATTAATAGTTGGTAAGTACATTTGTAATATTTAATACAGTGATGGGGTATTGAAGAATAATCCCTATTTGATCTGCGTCCACATTGTTGAGACCAAATCCCAACACAAAGTTGCAGTTTAAGAAGCAAATAATTAAAAACTCGATTCAAAAAATAATGTGTATATTCAAAGACACGTCAGAATTTAAAAAAACTGTTACAATAGAAGTCACTGGCATATTTATCTTAAAACATACCTACCAATGTAATATTAGACAATAAAAAAATTCTCAGTGCAGGGCACACCCCAGTGGCCGGGGAAGTCCTGTTATAACAGGCGACAAAACAACCCTAGCTACGTGGTGAAGCCCCAAGCCCGTCTACAACCACACGTATAAGTATGCCACCTTAATAGCCTTGTGTTGTGTTCCAGCATTAGTGATCCAGGTTCCTGTAGCAGATGAGACAGCGTGTTTGCGGTGACTCTGCTTACTATTATGTGGGCCGTTTGCCTGTCTGCTGTTCATCAGCAATAAAAAAAAAAACTGTGTGTGTCAGCTCCGACGCACGACTGGAGTTTACTCCTTAAGTACGATTGTTTAAACATACGCAAAAAGAGTTTATTTAACTGAAAAAAGATTAATACCATATGAAAGGGTAAATTAACAAATTAATGAAAATAATATACATATATAAAAACTATTATTGTGTTGATTATATAAAAATAAGAATATAGTTTCTTAAGGAGTAAACTCCAAATGGTGGACGTGGTCGCTAACTATGGGCCTTATGAGAAAGCTCATGGTCGCTCAGAGGGAAATGGAGAGGGCTATGCTCGGAGTTTCCCTGAGAGATCGAATCAGAAATGAGGAGAGTCGCAGGAGAACCAAAGTAACCGACATAGCCCGGATGATTGCAAAACTGAAGTGGCAGTGGGTACATAGCTCGAAGGACTGATGGCCGTTGGGGCAGAAAAGTCCTCGAATGGCGACCGCGTACCGGAAGACGCAGTGTTGGTAGGCCCCCCACAAGACGGACCGATGATCTGGTCAAGATCGCCGGAATAGGTTGGATGAGGGCAGCGCAGGACCGATCATCGTGGAGATCTTTGGGGGAGGCCTTTGTCCAGCAGTGGGCGTCTTCCGGCTGAAATGATGATGATGATGATGAAACTCCAAATATTATACCAATAAGACAACACAAGGTCGCATTTAATAAGAGATCAAAAATCAAGTCAAGCTGGTCCCTTTTGCAGCTCTGAATGGAGCACATTGGCATGAGCAAGAAGCCTTTGCCAATAGGCACTCCATATTTAGAGATGTAATCGGAATAATTGATGGAGGATAATTTAAATTCGGAAAAAGACTTATTATTAAAATAACTTCCCACAGCTGGACTTGAGACTGGGAACAGGTATACCCATGTCTATCAGTATAACACGGGCAGTATACCACTCGTCTAAGGCCTAATGGTGATCATGTAGGTATTCTATTTCTTAACTATATATATATACACTTGAAAAATTAAATAACACAATTTATTCTCATAAAAAATGGGCGGTATTATTGTTAATAGCAATATCTTCTATGATCAAATAACTATGATCGATAACATAGTAGTGTTATTAAAAAAAATATATAATTTCAGATGGTGTCACCATGTGGTCAGCAAAAGATACTCCTCACAGTTTCGGTAACCAGGAAAATGAAATTAATAAAAAAATCAAATGTCTGAATGATTTCAATTTGTTTGACATTGTTAACCATTACAATTTAGCTCCAAAAACAAGTAACATTTCAGAAAATTATAGATTCAACGCTAATCAAAATACTTCCAGCAAATTAAATGATCACACATTTCAAATTGGAAAATATATAAAACAAGCAGACAATAAAATAAAAGAAATAGATAAAGCATTACCATCAGAGCAAATATTTGACAATATTCATAATAAATTTGAAGCTACTAAACTAAATATTACTGAAGAATCATTGGACACAATAGATGATATCAAAACACTAAACATACCAAATTTAAAAAGAGATTTGAAAGAAGATATCAATTATAAATTTGAAAAGGTTGATAGTAAATTACTCAATAATGGTACGGCAAGAAACACTAGAGATGTAACAGAATTCACAAACAATAACATTGAAGAAAATACTTCACCTAATTATCATAATGAAGTTTTGATTGATCAATTCAATGAACTTTTTGATAAATATGAGAATACTGGCATAAAAGATTTAATGACTGATATAAATATTAAATCAAATGAGCTAGAAAGACTATTACTTAATGATACAAACAATGCAGATCATGTTGAAGATATATTTGATGCTGTTACTAAAATACAAAGAAATAATGACTTCAATGGAGAATATGATAATGAATTTAAGAAGAATAATATGACTGATGATATTAGAGAAATAAATATATTTGATCAAGAAATACACAAGACAGGATCTTTAATAAATATACTTATTGAAGATTTAACTATAAAAGACAAAAAAAATTCTAATGAATTAGATTTAAAAGACGATTTTGTCGAAAACGTCGCGAAAGATTTGAGTACTATCAATGAATTTCCTAAAATATTGGTACCAATATTAAATAACAATAACAGGTCTGTGGATGTTGAAGTAGATAAAGTAAGTACTCTTAATGTAAAGACAGATATTGAGGAGTGTTCTAATATAGAAGTAAATGAAAGTAGTTGTAATACTAAAAATATTATTTTAAATGAAGTGAATATTGAGGTGAAACCAATACCTCTTAAGAATAAATCTTTTACAATACTTTTAAACAGCGATGGAAATGAAACTATTCTTTATAATGATGAAGAAATAGAAATCAATGAAGTTGATTTTGAAAATATAGAATTTTACAGTCAGCCCAAAATTGTTGTTGATGATGAATCAGTAACAAATTCAAACAATAACGCAAATTATATTGAGGATTTTCAGCAACCAGCTAATTTAGATGTAATTAATAACAGTGACGACAATGAGCTAGAGAAAGTTCCAGATATATCACCAAATTCATCACTTAATGTAAATAATGAAGCAGAAATTACGAAAGTGCAATTTAGAAATCCAACAGAAAGTGTATTAAATTCTCAAAATGTTGATATAAAATTATTAAACACACTAATTGATGTCCAAATTACTGAGCGGAAATTAAATGATATATCTCCAATTTTCTCAACTATCAATGATTTCAAAGCTATAAATAATATCAGTCAAAAAAATAATACAGTTTTTAACATACCTACAGTTGTAAAAGATAAGAAATTGTATACAAGAAATAGGATTGTAAAAAGTGATGCGGAGAAACGCAATTTTACAAAAGGACCTACTTTGTATGAAAAGTCCATAGTATTACCGCAAATTGTTGAAAGATTGGCTATAAGGAAAGCTAATTTTGATGAAAAGAAGAGTTATAAACGAAGATTAATTCTTGATAATGGGATAGATAAAGTTGTTAATTTTAATACTACGCTAAAAGATATAAATACAAGTTTTAACAAGCCTCTTGGTGATAATAATGTATTAAAAAGAAATATTTCAAATATAACAAGTGTAAATAAAAATCAAATGGGAAAAAATAGAGATGTAAATACAATTAATGTTACTACAAACATTGGCTCCAATATTGCTACAAATCTACCAACATATCAAACAAGTGTTGGTACAGAAATGGTAGAGAAAGTTCCAGATATATCACCAAATTCATCACTTAATGTAAATAATGAAGCAGAAATTACGAAAGTGCAATTTAGAAATCCAACAGAAAGTGTGTTAAATTCTCAAAATGTTGATATAAAATTATTAAACACACTAATTGATGTCCAAATTACTGAGCGGAAATTAAATGATATGTCTCCAATTTTCTCAACTATCAATGATTTCAAAGCTATAAATAATATCAGTCAAAAAAATAATACAGTTTTTAACATACCTACAGTTGTAAAAGATAAGAAATTGTATACAAGAAATAGGATTGTAAAAAGTGATGCGGAGAAACGCAATTTTACAAAAGGACCTACTGTGTATGAAAAGTCCATAGTATTACCGCAAATTGTTCAAAGATTGGCTATAAGGAAAGCTAATTTTGATGAAAAGAAGAGTTATAAACGAAGATTAATTCTTGATAATAGGATAGATAAAGTTGTTAATTTTAATACCACGCTAAAAGATATAAATACAAGTTTTAACAAGCCTCTTGGTGATAATAATGTATTAAAAAGAAATATTTCAAATATAACAAGTGTAAATAAAAATCAAATGGGAAAAAATAGAGATGTAAATACAATTAATGTTACTACAAACATTGGCTCCAATATTGCTACAAATCTACCAACATATCAAACAAATGTTGGTACAGAAATGACTAAAACTACCCTCCAAAGTAAAGTAAAATCAACTACCACATATATTGCTTCAAATGTTGGTACAAATATTGGTGCAAATTCTAACACTACCCTCAAAAATAATGTGGATTTAGAACCAGTACTTCTGTTGGAGAATTGTAATAAAGAAAGATTCATAGAGTGGAAGAAGAGGCAGTGGCTTCGCAATTTTGTTGAGTAGTATTTATATGCTACTACTGACTTCTATAAAGAATCAAGGAGTGTAAGGCAATTTCATTGTTCACTCCTCTGCTTGAAACAGACGAGGGATTGCACAGTTTTTAAGGTTAGAGTAAAACTTGCTGATTATATCCAGATGTAACTAACTATGGGCCTTATGAGAAAACTCATGGTCGCTCAGAGGGCAATGGAGAGGGCTATGCTTGGAGTTTTTCGCATTCGCAGGAGAACTAAAGTCACCAACATAGCCCAGATGATTGCAAAACTGAAATGGCAGTGGGCTGGGTACATAGCACGAAGGACAGATGGCAGCTGGGGCAGAAAAATCCTCGAATGGCGACTGCATACTGGAAGACGCAATGTTGGTAGGCCCCCCACAAGATGGACCGATGATCTGGTCAAGATCGCCGGAATAAGTTGGATGAGGGCAGCTCAGGACCGATCGTCGTGGAGATCTTTGGGGGAGGCCTTTGTCCAGCAGTGGGCGTCTTCCGGCTGAGATGATGATGATATCCAGATGTCCAATTAAGGAAACGCTATTTAGTATCAAAGTAAGTAGCAGTGATTGTGTTATGGGTACTACATAATTGATACACTAAGTAGTATATTTTAAAGAAATGTTATTAAAATATAAGATTATCGTATTCAGGGTGTCCCAAAACTCCAGGATAAGCTGAGTACAGGCTCTAGACCTGATTATGAAAAAAAAAATATGTAAAGAAATTAATAGCTTATCTTTGAGTTTTGGATAGTATGTGGTGCTATTTTTTTTTAATAAACAATATACAAAAATTGTAAGATTATTATTTATTTCATAAATACAGATAATCATAATTTTATATACTATATTAAAATAGGTATACTGGAAATTCAAAACATATAGAGATTTGTGTTATGGGTACTAGACAACTGATATATTACTTAAATACTTTTGTAAATAAATACATATCATACATAAATACCGAGAAGTGAGATGGAAATCGAACCTGTGACCTGTGCAAGTCCGATTTCTGTAAGAAATAACTCCCTATAATTTTTAGTATACATATATAAATTTGTATAAGCACCACTCACTTCCTATAATTTCTCCATGTAGGGGTGAAGAAAAAATAATGACCCTTGCGACTGGGTTGGCCTGTTGTAAAAGGCCACAAAATAGCCCTAGCTAGGTGGAAAGCCCACAAGCCCGACTGGATGGCAGCTAACACTGGTCTCAAAGAATACTGTATAACCTTGTGTTGTGTTACAGTATTAGTGAACAAGGTTCCAGTACCCCTATGTAGATAGCAGTTGCATCTATCCATAGGCGACAGTAAATACATGATATTAAGTGGGCCATCAGCCTGTCTGCTTTTCTTCAGCAATTAACTCTCTTTTACCTGTGCATGACGAATGGCAAAAGCAGAGCCTATAGCTACACTTAAGGCATGACACACTCAAACATCAGCTATCTCGCTCACACATTTATATTTATTTATCTTGCTAACTTAGCATATTTGTATACAATATTTATATAAATATACTAGCTGACCTGGAAAACGTTGTACTGTCATATAAATAAAAAACAGAACAAAGTTCAACCCTATTTCACCCCCTTCAAGTTTCATTGTTGCGACATAAAGTAGCCTTTGTCCTTCTCCAAGGTCCAATCTATCTCTATACTGAAATTCATTAAAATTGGTTTAGCAGTTTAGGCTTGAAAACATAACAGACAGTTATTTTCAAATTTATAATATTAGTATGGATACAGCATATTCTGCTCAATAAATCTTTTTATTTTATATACAGCTGACATTGAACACCACATAAAACATTGCAAATATCATTTTTATGCAGATGATACACAAATCTACATCTCATGTAAGCCATCTGAAATTGATAGTGCAATATCTAAACTCAATGAGGATCTTGCTCGGATAACCACTTGGTCTAAAGACAATTCTTTACTGTTAAACCCAACCAAAACTAAATTTCTCATATTCGGTACGAAACGTCAACTTTCAGCCCTAGTGCCAACAATGAAAGTTTTACTAATGGACAAACCAGTGGAACGGGTTTATAGTGCACGAAATTTGGGATTAGAAATAGATAGTGAGCTGAGATTTGAAAAGCATGTGGCTAACTCAGTAAGGAACTGTTTCTACAAACTCAAAGTTTTGTACAAAATGAGGCCTAACTTATCTGAATCATTACGTATTCAACTAGTAGAATCCCTAGTTTTAGCCAAACTAAATTACCTTGACGTTGTTTATGGCCCTCGCTTGTTGGCTAGGACTAAGAGGCTGATTCAGCGAGTTCAGAATGCTTGTGCTCGGTTCTGCTTCGATATTCCATTAAGAGGTCACGTTACACCATATCTGAACAAGCATTCCATTTTGAAAATGATCCACCGTCGCAAACTTCACTTAGCGTGTCTTCTTTTTGGAGTCATAAGATTCAAAGTCCCAGGCTACTTATATGATAAGCTCTCCTGGGTATCAAGCCGTGGAATGGTCGCTTCTCGAACATGTGCGATACAACTCGCTTCTGAGCGCCATTGTACGGCTGGTTTTCAGGGGAGTTTTCGTTACGCAGCCTCAAGGTGTTGGAATAACATTCCACCGCCCATTAGAAATCAGCAATCTGTTTCTGGATTCAGATGCAAATTGAAGACTTTTTTAAATAAACACCAACACTCACAATGCGACCTAAGACAGGACACAAGTGGTATTTAATTATAATACCTCTTTTTATGTTTATGTAATGTTTATTTATTTCTCTTAATTGCAACACTTGTATATTCATTAATATTACTATTAGTTATTGCATTTATATATTTACAGTTTATTCATGTATTTACAGTTTTATACCATATACTACATATATATTTATTTGTATAAGATTACATTATTGTTTGTTTTGTTCTATGTGCTAAGTTAAGGTGTAATCGTCTGCCGTACCGTTACCTTATGTGCCTTATGGGCTCAGCGGAAGATCAGCGCTGGTCAACTGACCAGCATTATGCTGAGTCTGATGACCCTTTTAGGACAAGTTTTGTTTTAAGTTCAATTTCATTATAACACTTAGTTTTATATTAGTTTAATTGTCCTAAATAAAAATTATTTTCTTTCTTTCTTTCTAAACATATATGGAATCGACACATAATCATATAATCAGAAGTTAAGAGAAGCCAACATGGAGAACTCAGAGAAAGAGCTGTGCATGAAGATCATTCAAGGGCATTGAATTTGAGATCAGGAACCCATATACCTGTAAAATGTCTAATCATAATTTTTTCATCATAAATGGTTATTTGTAATAATTAATCATCACTTTGGACCTGGGGTCCTCATGGCACTTTTGCAAGTCTTTTAACGTTGAGCCTTTTTAGCGTAATACTCTTATCCAAGCGTCACCCTTGCAGTGGTCACACATGGATCTGCTTAACTATTACTTTTGTCTACCAGTGTGCCAAACATGTCTAAAGAACTGTTATATTATAATAAATAACAATAGAAGAAATAATCAGATTATGGAAGATGGATCAAATATATATTGTACCAGTTATCAGGCAAGGATGTTATCCTCTTGGTATCTTCACCAGTCCCTTAAAGTTCAAGGGAGAGGGGTCTTCAAAATACCATGTTGATCAAAGGGAGGAGGGGGGTGCATAATATGACGTTCAGCATTTCTTTGTATTAATTAAAACAAATTTGAGCCAAAATTGTTTGCATAAAATAATATAGAAAACCGTATTTATGAATTGCTACATAAAAAGCGGAGGGGGGCCGTCCCATATGGTCACCAATGGGAGGCAGGGAGGTAAGTAATTGACAAAAATAGGTCATGTGATGTGGGTACGGTCTCTACTTATCTTAACCTTAGAAACATACTATGCTAAAAAACCGGCTAAATAATTTAATTGTTTTTATAGACAACATATAACAGAAAAATGCAGATCACGGTCTAGACCCGTATATAACAACAAAATACTACATTTTGAGAAATGAATAATGAATATCTTAGGAACATTTTGACTTATTTTCCCATTCACTTTTCAAAAACTAGCAGATCCGCAGATCCTTTCTTTAAATCTGTTTTTAGTGAGCCTACATGGTAAAAGTTAGAGATCTCGCCATGAGTGTGGTATTTCGCTTAAAGATTATATACAAATGGAAATTGTATCCTTTGATGCTAATTTAAACGACAATCAACATATTAAGTAAAGAAATAGGCCCATTGTTATGTGGCGTATTTAGTACTTACTTTGAGTCACCATATTGAATGCGTAGTTGTTTTCACATTATAATTAAATAAGTATTCAATATAAACACAATAACATCGTGTATTGTACATAATTAGAACATTTTTAAATAATTAAAGTACAAAAACACGGGGACTTTCCTCACCATAAACTAAAGATACGAGATACGTTTCGATACAAAGTAATGTAATATATCGATACAATACGCATCGATATATCGTAACACTAGGTAAAAAATATCGAATCTATCTGCTTCAAAATATAATTTGAACCTGTAATCTTAAACCTCCTCTGTTTTGGTCAGGAGAAATTAATGTGAACAAACTTTGCGCCGTTAAATTAAGCTGTCGGCGTGTGGCACACTTTGTGCACTATCGTCCCGATAATTTGCATATAAATATTGTAAATATTTTTTTATGATGTTAGGAACTGGCATAAAAAATTATTTTGTTGCTTTCATGACACATCGTCTTTGTTTTAGGTAAAACGTCGTTAACAAACTTTGTTGAAATATATTATATGACTATACCGTCGCCACAAAAATTAAGTGTGTGGTAATTTTTTAGTAAAACAGATGACGGTGGTAAATGTAAGCTTTGACAAGCGAAAATGAAAACTAAAAATAATACTACAAATCTAAGAATAACTCATTTACAACGACACCATAGGAAACATTCGATAACGATATGATTCGTTAAATGTATTTCTATGTTTATTATAGTAGTACTAATACTATGTATGAAGATGATGGTGGTGTACGGAATACTTCACCTTTAGGATGAGTGGCCTACTAATAAATAATACTCGGTACAGATTTTATTGTATTTATTTGTGCCAGCGACCGCGACGTGTCACGAACATTTTTAGCGAAAGGAAAACTTTTATGATGGAAGTAGTACTCGAGAGATGCTGACTACGAACCTGTTACGAAATGTTTATTAATGAAGCATTTATTAACTATTTCCTTATTTTTAGGCAGAACTCTCTAGCTCTGGGACTTCGTTAAGACAAAAAATTGCTCTCGATAATTCACAAATAGATGAATCCTTTGAATTTGAACTACTGTTTGTTCAACACCAAAATACAACCAAAAAACAGAGGTAATACGCCAACCACGAGTTGATGTTATTTTTAATAATAGCGTGAATTGCAAATGCGGATCAAAGGAAGGTAAATTAACAAATGCCATTTTATACTTTATTGTTCTTGATGAATGCATTATGCATGATGGCTTTAAGTACCACTGAAAAAAGAGGATTTCAACAATGAATGATAGTGGTGTGCGGTGTGCCCGTCCTACCAGATTCCAAGTCGAAGCACAAGATTGATAGACGAAAAATATGATAGACTATTTAATAAAATAAAACACGAATTAAAGCAGCACTCTCAAAAGTGACGCGTGCATCGAATACCAACTCAGTGACAGAAAATTTTATTTTTATACTATCGTTTTTTCAAAGTTTTCGTTTTTTCGTATTTTTTTGGAAATAATCAAAGTTAATTCAAACTGTGTTAAAAATATAATTAGGGATGGTGCACTCTGGTGGTGCATTTGAAAACTAATTTACTTTAAATTACTTTTTATTATCTAGTTAAACTGACGTTTGGACTGACACTGTGAATACAAAATGCTATTTAGGTTCATGCCACTATTTAGAAAATGGAATCGTAAAATCAACGCATTGAAAATATTTGCTCAGAGTGAAGGCAAGCAGCCACCACCTGATTTGGCGCTGAGGGCGCTCGACACGTTTGTCTTAGGGCTTCACACAGAGGTCCATGATAAGAAGACGGTGTTGTGCAGTGAGACTCTCACCAGGTATGACATTGCAGTTGGCCACTTTGCTAATGTGATGTCTCCTAGTGAGTAGGAAGTCGATTTGAGTGATATCGATACAAAATATTGCGATGTATCGCTATGTCGATACAAAAGATTTTTTGAACATCTTTACCATAAACAGATTTTATAGCGGCCGGGAGATACCCGAAGCGCGCCACGCGTGGCAGGCCGCCCTCGCGATACTCGCCACCCGGGACTCTCCTCCAGTCATAATACTCTGCCGTTGGCAGTAGGCAGTCGCTTTATGACCGCACGCGATCGAGAACGTAAATTAATATAATAAAATGTCCTTTTATTGTTGTAAACGTTTCCTCGATATTTCAAATAAATCATTTTAAAATGCACCTGTCGTTTAACATACGCAAACCCGGAACCATACACCACATCTGGCGCCCAACGTAAATAAAAAAATAACCAGTGTTAAAACCGTGTTTGTGTAGTGTTGTAGTGAAAACAAAATGCCGCGTACTCGTCAAGGTGCTGCTGCGTCGTCGGATGGTGAAGAAGAGGGAAATCAGAGTGTGACGATGTCACAAGAGATGTTCTCCAACCTTATCACGTCGTTGCAGAAGTCACAGCAGGAGTTTTGCTCTCAGCTACTTAGGGAAGTACGAGCGTCAACTCCAGATCCGTCCGCTATCTTTTCGGACGTTGCTGTTCAGAAGTGCGGCAATTTCACACAATGTACGGCACGTTTCTCGGGAAGTCCCGATGAGTCCGTAGATAACTTTATAGACGCAGTAAGTGTATATAAGTCATGTCTCAGGGTCAGTGATGAGGACGCCTTGAAGGGCTTGTCCATGCTTCTCATTGGTTCTGCAGCAGTTTGGTGGCAGGGCGTCAAGTCTACCACAACATCTTGGGCGGAAGCAATTACGAGGCTTCGTTCGGCATATGGGATACGTCGACCGCCTCATAGGATATATTTTGAACTCTTCACATTGTCTCAAGGAAGCGAACCTACGGACTTGTTTATAGCTAAGGTGAGAGCGTTGCTGGCTAAGCTTCCTGTTGGAGATTTATGTGAGCGAGTGGAATTAGACATGACCTTTGGACTTTTGGATCGTCGTATAAGAAAGCGGGTCGATCGCGAGAGCATATTCACTTTTGAGGATCTACTTCGGAAGGCTCGCAGCATTGAAGATTCATTAGCTGAAGCTCGAGAGACCAGTGTAGTCCCCACGGTATCGTCGAGACCACCTCTTCACGCCGAAGCGCGTTCGAGCAGCTCACGCAGTGTTCCAGTGGAGACCGACATTAAGACAGACAGTGCGTACGTCAACAGGAAGCAAAATCGTTTGTTTTGTGTCTATTGCAAGCATCGCGGTCATTTAAAAGACACGTGCGAAAAGCTTTTAAGTGTTAAAAGTGATAAAAGGGAAAAAGTTTCTATAAAGTGTTACGGGTGCGGTGCAACGGGCACAGTCAGGTCTAAGTGCGTAAAGTGTAACCCGAAAGAAACCGAAAACCCAGGTACGAGTGCGTTTTACTCCGTCGAAACCGGCGCGATTACGTCATGCGAGCCGCGCGAGCGCGACGCCGGAAGTTTGAGGACTTTCCCGCATATTCGCCAAGCGCCGCGGCCGCCGCCGACATCGCAGACAAACGTTTCTAACACGCCGCCGCGGCCGCCGCGATCCTTTGTGGCACCGCCGCCGACAAACCTTTGTAACTCGCCGCCGCGAAGCGTTTGCACCGACATAAGGTATTTTTATAGAAGTAAGAAATGTAATAATGTAAGTAATTTTATACCTCTTTCAATTTGTCCTACTGTAAATAATGACCTTTGTACATGTTTAGCTTGTAAAGTTTGTAATCGTAATGTTGATTTAAGTGGTTTTCAAACTTGTAGCAACAAAGTCAGTAGTACCCAGTCATTTTCTGTTAACAGTAATGTGGTTAGGGACAGTAGTTCTCAAACTTTTTTCAAAGAAGCCAGTGATTGTCAACCTTTGCATTTTAACCCCGTTTGTTTTAATAAAAATGAACAGCCATTACGGCCGATTCTTAATATATCCATACTGGGTGAACATGGAGTGGGGTTAGCTGACTCTGCGGCTAAAAGTAGCATTGCTGGGCATACTTTATACAAACTTCTTAAACAGAAAGCCCAGCCATTTTATGCTGTAACAAAAATTGTCAAGTTAGCCGACGGCCTTAGTAAGACTATGGACTTACTAGCCACAGAAGTTGAGGTGACTCTCGAACATAAAACTAAAGTAGTACGATTTTTTGTTTTCCCTAATGCAACAAATAATGAAACGTTGCTGGGTATCGATTTCCTTAAGTCATTTAATTTAAATATTGATTTTGGCCGTTCTACGTGGACCTTTTCGGAAAAGAAGTCGCGTGTATTTCCTTTACGTTTTGAAAACAAGTCACCTGGGCTACCGTGTGCGTCCCTTGGTGTACTGCGGGATGACGAGGCAACGTTTTTAAATCCGTGTCAACGTACGGAAATTTCTAAGGTCATCAATGAATATAAAGATATCTTTGCACCAGGGGGAGATCCAACTACTTACTGCGAGTCCAGTTTAGATTCTCCAGAAAATGTTTTGGGCAAATTTCACGTTTCACAACTAACGCGACTTTACCTTCGTAATGACAACGTCATGCCTCTTCGTCTCGTCGTACCAAAGAGAAACAGAGGCCGTCCGCCTAAAGTGAAAGGGAGTCGAGTCCTGTGCGAGCGCAGGAGAGGTGTTTCTCTCCTGCCCTCGAGGGGGAGGATATAGCGGCCGGGAGATACCCGAAGCGCGCCACGCGTGGCAGGCCGCCCTCGCGATACTCGCCACCCGGGACTCTCCTCCAGTCATAATACTCTGCCGTTGGCAGTAGGCAGTCGCTTTATGACCGCACGCGATCGAGAACGTAAATTAATATAATAAAATGTCCTTTTATTGTTGTAAACGTTTCCTCGATATTTCAAATAAATCATTTTAAAATGCACCTGTCGTTTAACATACGCAAACCCGGAACCATACACCACAATTTTTATTAAATATCTTTTAGTAGGCAAACAATTCAATCTATACAAATTTGACAGATGTCAATATTTAAAATCGGTCAATTTAATAGGCTCTTGTTCGGCAACTCGAACCTTGTAAAATTATGTTGAATTATTGTCATATATTTAAAAAAAAATACAATCCTCACTCATACTTTTGCATGTTTTTAGTTATATTTTTTGTTAAGGTTAACAAATATATAAGTAAATACTGTTAGTAAGTAAAAAGTTAGAAAGTTTTTATATTAGCTAGAATGCACAAGTGTTAAAGTTTACATTAATGGTGCGCGGGTATTACTGTGGCAATAGGGGTCGTTAACTTTAGCAGAACAATGGAAGACTATGTTTGTGTTTAAGGTTTCTCTAACAAGTATCAATCCACACTCGCACAGAGAATGATATAGCACAGACCAAAAAGTCGATATTAACTAATTTATGGCGCCATTTTTCCTAGTTAAGCAATCTGTCATAATTTACTTTTAAACAACTTTGCTATTGGCAGTTAGCGTTATACTAGGCATGCCTTTTAAGTTCTGTCGTTTCCATATTTCCCGGCAATTTTGAATTTGGAACTGTTCTTCTATATTCGAATGAGTTTAAATTTTGAATCTCAAAACAGTTGAAAGTATTAGGATTAATGCTATTGTTTAGTCACAGCGTCGATTGGAATCTATCAGGTCACGTACGAAAATGAATCTTTCTAAGGAAAATGTTCGTGCAATAATTATCTACAACTTTAGAAGAGGCCTGACACGGTTTCAATGTTTTGAAGAGTTAACATCTGTGTTCAGTGATGAAGCCCCATGTCTGCGAACTGTCGAACGCTGGTATTTATAATTCCAGCGTAGACATACTAGTGTTAGTGACAAATCTCGCGAAGGACGCCCAAAATCCGCCTTCACTGAAGATAACATCATTGCTGTGAGATAACTAATTCTCGAAGAACGTCATGTGACGTATCGAGAGATAGAGGCTCTATTAGGCATCTCAGGGACAACCATTCAGAAGATCTTGCATGAAGCGCTTGGTGTGACAAAGCTAGTTTGCTGTTGGATACCGCATCTGCTTTACGACAATCATAAGGCGGCCCGCCTCAGATGGTGTAAGAAAACTTTGCAAAGGTTCAACCGAGGAGTCAAATCACGTCTACGACATCATCAATTGTGACGAATCTTGGATCTATGCCTACGATCCTGATTCCAAACAACAATCTACAATCTGGGTCTTTCAAGACGAGTCAAACCCGACTAAAGTTGTTAGTTCTCGAAGCACTTCAAAGAAGATGGTGGCCACGTTCGTTGGAAAAACCGGTCATGTTGCGACTATTGCAATTGAAGATTTTAGAACGGTTACGCAGAGTGGTATACCATAGTTTGTTTATCACAAGTCATCGCCGAACTTTGAAAATGTAACTCAAAGCGACGCATCATCCTGCACCACGACAACACAAGTTCACACAGCGCTCGTCAAACGCTTCAAATACTCAATGTATTTGAAGCAGGAAAAAGTAGAAATTCTTAACCATCCTCCATACAGTCCTGACTTAAGCCATAACGATTTCTTTACATTTCCTAAAATTAAGAAAAATCTTCGTGGTCAAAGGTTCCAGTCCGGTGAAGAAGCAGTCGACGCTTTCAAGTCAGCTATTTTGAACGAATAAATGTTTTATTAACTGGTTTGAGCGAATGGAAAAGTGTATTAAGCTACGTGGAAAAAAAAGTACTATATGGTTCTAGTTGTGTTTTTTTCTTCAAACGACAAAACTTAAAAGGCATGCCTCGTAGTAGTTTATTAATTTGTAAAAAAAATATAATAAAAGTATATTAGTTTCTAGTTACACTGCTTTGAAACTAGATGGAGCTGTTTGAATTGACGCAGTATTTTTTTTGCTCTTGTTTTGAGTTCGGAATTTCGTGGTTTGGTATGTCTAATACTCGGAGGATAAATATTAATGTATATTTTCATTAATTTATATGTATTGAAATTTTATATTTTTACTAACAAGCTTATCGAATTTGAATTTTATTTTTGCTTTATACTATAGGGGAGCAGTAGTTAAATATTTCAATTATTTTGCATGCTGTTTGTGGCATAACATGTCTACTTGTTGTTAAAACATCTCCATAATTTAAAAATGTGTGATTATTGTACCTATTGTGAACTTGTAACACAAGATGTTAAAGCAAATAAATATATCTTATCTTATCTAAAATAAAACAAAACATGTAAACAATCCACTTTATTTTATTACAAAATCTACATGATCTTATTAAAATTTATGAAATTTATGCGCGAGGTTAACAATTATTTAACTTATTTTATAGTATTTAATAGAATTTTCTACGTGGTAGGGCCCCAAGCCCGTTTGGATGGCGACTACCTTTGGTCTTAAGTATGCCGCCATAATAACCTTGTGTTTCGGCATTAGTGACCCAAGTTTCTGTACCCTTATGGGACAGCAACGTGTTCGCGATGACACTGGCGTTGCAAACACCCATAGGCGACGGTAACTGTTAATTTCTAAGCGAACCGTCAGCCTGTCTGCTGTACTACAGCAATAAAAAAAATTAAAATAAATATATACATATATACTTATTAAAAACAAGAGAAAGTAAAGAACTTATTTTCTACAAAATGCTTTGTAAAACGTCCGCTTAGTATGACGTGATTATAATTTCCCTTCGAAGTCATTATAAACGGACTCCACTGTACACGGTAATTAACGTAAATGCACGGTATTTTTGACCAAAACACGGTTTACGGTAATGATCTAATACCGTGTTATCGTGTAAATAATAGTCTAATTCTAATCTAAAGTTACAAAAATGTGTAAAACGTAACGTTTATTTCAATTCGGTAGACATAGTCAACAATACGAAACAATCGGCTATCGCTGTTGGGGACATCCCCAAATGCTTATCTACTAGTATCTTCTCTTTTATATCTTATATTATCCTACTAAACTAAACAAGAAATATTTTTATATATTTAATTTTTTTACATTTAAATAGATTAGAAAATATATGTACAATAGCATATATATCTCCAAAAAATCTAGTTTACCGTAGTATTCCTAAATATTTATGGTCCTTCGAGCCGGATGTTAAATTACTTATAGGTAGTTTATTAGAAAATAACAAAACAACTTTTACCATATCGAGAAGGTTTTGATAGATCTACAATTATGTATATATGACAATATATACATAATTGTAGATCTATAATTTGTGTATGATTGTGTATATAAGTTAAAATTGGCGACCAAAAATCAAATCCCTAAGGGTACGCGTCCATTGGCCCGCGCCGGACGCACCGCACGCACGTCACGCAACGGATTTGCCGAACATAAATGCCGGCATTCGGTGCGGGCGGTGCAGATAGTGGACGCAACACTATGTGAAATCATACAAAGCAAAAAAATCCGGCGTCCGGCGCGGCACAATGGACGCGTACCTTAACATTCCGTAAACGCAAGGAACTCGAACATTTAAGTATGGTTTTATCGAAGACAAAAATAAGGAACACAATCTCTATGCCTACCTTTAAATAAAGCCTTTCGAACAGTTTTTATAGTTCGAAAGGAGAGGCGTTACTGTAGCAAGATTTTTCTTAAATCGTTGGCTTAGTTAACAGAATGCGTAACTCCAATAAATAAGACTTTTAAATTTACCCTTATGGTACAGTTAACATGTTCGCGATGCCACTGGCGTTGCAAACACGCATAGGCATAGCTTGTCTGCTGTCCTATAGTAATAAAAAAAATTAACTAGATTGCTAGTGGAATATTTTGAAGCCTATCTATTTGATGATTATTTTCTGTTCTACAAAAATATGGCTAATTTGTATGAGTGTCAGTACTGTCAGTGTTATGAGTAAAACATTCTGATAACCAACCCGACGATATAATATGTATATTATATATTTATTATATAAAAAATCTAACAACTTAATAATAATTAACGACTACAAATTAAATATCCGAACGCAACATGCTTCATTCTCAACAGTTGCTAACTTCATATCATATACACTGTGATAATGGACACAGTAATTAAGAAACATAAAATTTAAAAATAGATAAAAACAATCCTTGATGCGGATTATATATCATGCTAAAATTTCAAAATAAATTCATATATAAACATCTAAACTCAGGAAGAGAATCTAACCAGTGACCACCGTAAGCGCTCCAACATGTCATACACGTTGCGCCATGGAGGTCAAAATCACCATCACCATTCACCACACAAAATAGTGCTCATTACAACTTCAACAATTTAAGCACACCACTTACGACCCATTTGACGTTTATGACAGTTCCATGATAGTCGCCTAACTGTCACTGTCACTTTCACTGTCACTAGTGGTGGGTTGACGCCGCTCCTTCCGCTTCGGGCTTCGACTCCTACCCTTGCGGACGCGGTGGTGTCAGATACCGGAGTCATCCGTGGTCGGATGGGCATGCTGGGGGGACTCCTCTGACGTCTCAGACTTATATTTCTTTTTAGTTCTACAGTAAATATAATTTCTTAAATATTCCGTATAAAAATAATAAAATAACTACAATAGTAAACAAGGGAATGCACCATACTGCGTGACCCGTTCAATGGGAGAGAGGTCTTAGGTCTTCAAAATACCATACTTGGTTCCAAGGAGGATGGCGTGAGGCTTAGATTTTCGTCACGTAGTCAATGTTCTATAAATGCAATCTTGCGCTATAACGAGCTATTATCAAATATGGCGCGTTTAGCGTTTAGTTTCCACCCGTAACTATAGGCTTAAGCATGACCTTTCTATGGCGTAGATTGGTACTGAGTTTATAGTGGGTAGACTCTGCCGCCCTTTTCGGGGCGCTAGCTGCCAGGGGAGTCCTACATAACCATTGTCGACCCACTCCCCGGCGCGGTACCCTCAAAGGATTTTCCCAATTTAAAAAAAGACGTGCTGATAAAGACAAGAGCCAAATTATTGCAAATAATGACTGAAAATCGAATTAGTGAAAACTAGAAGACGGGGATGGGGGCTGTCTTGGATGATTAACAAGGGAAGGGACGGGGGGGGGGTGTAATTTTTTTTAAATAGGTCAAGTATACAGTATGGATATGTTCCCTAAGTGAGTTTGTAGTAAATATAAATAAACATACTGTAACAGCGCGTCTGCCTTATGTGTGTGTAGCCTATGAATGCTTGCGACACTATAGGCACTGCGAAGACGCTGCTATTCGCATATAGGTACAGAAACCTGGGCCACTAATGCCGGTACAAAGGTTATTATGGATGCATACTTATACACCAAGGGTGGTTGCCGTCCAGGTGGCCTTGGGGCCCTACCACGTAGTTAGTGCTTACTTCTAAGTGCGCCATCGGCTTCTCTGGTGTCTTACAGCAGTAAAAAATGTTTTAACAAAAGAATTAAACCGCCAAAAAAACTGAAAAGCAAAAAATAGTAAGCCTTCTTTTTATTAAGCTTATTAACTAAGTTTTTAAACTAATGTAAGTATATCTAAGCAATTCTGAGTCGGCGTCAGTGCCCTCACGTGTGTGCCTGTTTGGGTTGCTGTCTCGCTGACATTAACTTCGTAAACACTCGGCATTTTCCGGCGAAGGGGCGTGTCATGCTGCGCCGCCGCCGCTCATCACGCTTTTTACGTAATTACTTAATTTGCTTGTTTGGCGCCGGCTCAAAATTAGATAGATAGATAGATAGATAACACTTTATTGTAAACCAATTATATAAACACAATGAAACTTATTTACACAATCAATGAGTACTTGACTTACAATGGGCGGCCTTATCGCTACAGAGCGATCTCTTCCAGGCAACCCGGGCTATAGAACATTATTGGTGTTACATTGATGTGGAAGGGAGGTATGGTAATAAATAATAATTATATTTTATTTACATAATAAATAGATAATATACATAAAATTCAATAATATATATAAAATATAATAAATAAATAGATAAACATACTTAAATATCTATATTTGTAGAATACATAAATAAATATATGTTTTGTTGTTACACTAAAGATAGGTAGTGATTTTTAACCAATTTTTTAAAAGTTGGTAGTGACTTAGCTTGTCTTATAGCAATAGGCAGTGCATTCCAGAGTTTGATAGCATGAACAATGAAGGAGTTATTATAAAAAGAAGAAGTATGAACAGGAGTTTTAAGCGATAGTTCAGTAGATGTACGCAAATTTCGGAGGCCAGACGAGTTAAGAAACTCGAATTGATTCCTGAGGTAAATAGGGGCGTTTGGATAAAAGATAAATTTGTAAACGAGTGAAAGGATATGAGTTTTCCGGCGAAGATGGATAGGTAACCATTTGAGTTTTGTACGAAATTCTGAAACATGGTCATATTTACGCAAACCAAATATGAACCTGATACAAAGATTTTGGAGGCGCTCAAGTTTATTAAGTTGTTCTTGCGTTATATCTAGATAGCTGGCATCGGCATAATCCAAAATGGGCATGAGCAAAGATTCTGCAAGCCTAACTTTAGTGGCAATCGGTAGGAAATTTCTGAGTCTATTAAGAGACTTAAAAGAGAAGTAAACTCGTCGGCTTAGTTCAGCGATTTGAGGTCGCCAAGACAGCTCCCTGTCAATAATAATACCAAGGTCTTTAACCTTATCACCAATCTGAATATATAATCCATCAAAATTAATTTTCGGCAACTTTTCCCATTCAACTTTAGCTAGCATTCTGGAACTACCGATGACAATAAGCTGCGTTTTTTGTGGATTGACTTTTAACCCAAATGAATCACTCCACAGCATTATTCTGTTTAAATCTGAGTTTATTGTGTGAAATGCTTTAAATAACTCAAACACAGAAGCTTGTGTGTATATCTGCAAGTCGTCTGCATAGAGGTGAAAGGATGAAGTTAACTGGTTGGAGATGGAGTTAATAAAAATTGAGAACAATAATGGAGACAAAACGCCACCCTGAGGAACACCAGCAATCAAGTCACGCCAAGACGAATAAGTTTCATCAAGCCGGACTCGCTGCCGACGACCATAGAGGTAACTTTGAAACCAGCCGATCACTTCAGGAGATATGTTAAGAGTAGAAAGAATCCCTAATAATACATCGAAATCGACGGTGTTAAACGCGGTACTAAAGTCAAGTAACGAGAGCACTGTTAGCAGACCATTATCCATACCATACCGGATATCATCAGTTATTTTTACTAATGCTGTAGTTGTGCTATGACCTGGGCGAAAGCCTGATTGAAAATTACTTAGGTATTAGGTACGTACTCAGGTAAAAACTTAATTATTAAGGTTAAAAAAGAAGGTTTATTACTTTTTGCTTTTCTATTTTTTCGGCGGTTTAATTTTTTTGTTAAAAAGTTTTTATTTTATAATTTTTTTTTGGCTATAATCTACTAATTACTACATGCTTAAATAAATCAATTCTGTCAAGTTATGCGTGGTCATAGATATAATCAGTGAGTGAACAATCAATCATTCTTAGTTTTCGTACCCTTGGGGTTGGAATTTTTTTTATATGTGACCAACATCCAATTTTTAAAATAGGACTACTCTGTAAAAAGTTATGCGTGATCACACATAAAAAAAAACAAAAAAAATATACGCGTCAACTTGAGAATCTCCTCCGTTTTTTTCGTCGGTTAAAAAGACAATACTTACGTTTTCTTCTTTTCGTTCTCCATAGCTATTTGGTCTTTGAACAGCTTCGTCATATCTAACTCTTTAATTTCATCGGAGTTCGTTAGAATTATTGCTCTGGAATCAAATTATTGATTTATAATGTAATGTAGGGCAGCAGACAAGCTGAAGGCCCATTTGGAATTTAGCAGTTACCATCACCTAATAATTATTGGAGTTCCTAATATTTTTGAAAATATATAGCCTAAGTATGTCACCCGGGGATAATGTAGCTTCCCAACAGATAAAGAATTTTTCAAATCGGTTCAGTAGTTTCGGAGTATATTCAATGCAAACAAACAATCAAATCTTTCCTCTTTATAATAATATACCAAACATTTCCGTTCGAAGCGCAGTCCATTTATTAAATTTGCATTATAGAAATCTATATGTCCGATTCATGGCCATCTAGAGTTCACTAAATTAGTTGGCCAAAGAAGTTTCACTTCTGACATGTGTACTTTGTACGCACGCACTTTTTTCCTAGTTTCATTCCGAAATACAGAGTAACAGTGACATTCATTTTCTCGTCAGTAATTTTATTCATATGGTAAGAATTATTCCTAACTTTGATTAATTACTAAAGCGTGTTTTTTAGTTTTTTTTTAACTATAATTATTGTTTAACTTTTCAGTTTGATTAATTATAAAATATATTTTATTTGTTGTCAATTGCCAATCGTTAAATGTTTTTATTAATTTCACACCATCTTCCGGCAGAAGGAAAAGAAAGCGTCAATCCTGATGATATTGATAAGAACTATGGGACAAAATTATTAAATCTGTGTATTGTCATCATCAGGTCTTGACAAGTGTTCAAAGTGTTTAAAAATCGAGTCCGCAAATTCCGTTAAATAGACGTCAAGTTAATATAAAACGTTAAAAACGCAATGTAATTTTATTGATTTATTTCTAGCTGTTGTCTTGCGTGCGTCCACTAGAACTCCGCGTCCGGGCGTACCCGCACCCCTTGAACTCAAAGTAAAGACGGACCTGATCGGACGACTATAATTGTCCCCTGAACCGTAAAACAGGTCAAACATCGTCTAATCTCGAAATTCTCATAAAATTCTATATAGATTACTAAAATAAAATTTAGTTTCGTTGGCTATCAGTGATGTACATAGCACGGGGTGCAAGCATCACCTTGACACGGCAAAGGGGTTGCGATGTTGCCAATCGCCCCATAATATAGTGATGTGACATACACCATCGATATATCGACAATAATTTGTCAAAGTTCATTGACTTTAAAATATTAAATATTCCTTCTTTTTTATTGCTAAGGAATAGAAGACAGGCTTAATAGTAAGCAGTTACCGTCGCATATGAATGTATGTGACGCTAGGAGCACCGCGAATACGCTGCTGTCATATAGGGGTAAGGAACCTGGGTCACTAGTGCCGGAACACAACACAAGGTTATTATGGCGGCATACTAATTGACCAAGGGTGCTTTCCATCCCTTGGAGCCCTACCATGTAGTAATCTACCTTCTTCTTCTTTTATTCCAATATTAACTATTAAATTTATCAACTATAAAAAAATAATTAAGTATCAACGTTTGGATGCGCTGATTTTGCCAATATAAATCGGAGTAACGATAAAAAATGACAGGTGTGAAAATTAAAATGCCTTTTAGGGAAAACAAAATTTAGTCGAACCCCAAAAGAAATTTCTGAGGATCTGAAGACAATATAAAGTAAGTAAAATTATATTTATAAATTTCATCATATTTAATGACCTCCGTAGCAAAATGGGGTATCGTCGAAACGCCTGCGGAGGTCACGTCAATATCGTATACCAGTCGTCTAGTACCCATAACACAAGTGCTATACTAACTTAAGACTAAATGGCGGTAAACACGTATTATCACAATTGCAGATCAATCAGCTCATGGGTTCCCGGCCGAGCGTGAGGCGGGCAATAGAGGAACAGGTTTTTAATGGGTACACCAGCGACGTGCGTCCCCCTTGTCAACTGTGAGGGGCGTGGACGCATTGCACGGGATTCCCCCACTACCTCATCATCAGCCCCCAGGCGGCGGGGTGCAAGCATTTTCCATCTCACAACAAAAGAAGGTCATGAGTACAACTCCTACGGTGAGCCTTTTTTCGCCTAATGAGCGTATTCAATAATTACCACGTATCGACTGTGAAAACACAAGAAACACAACAAAAAAGAAAGAAGAGCACAAGAATTTTTTTATAGCTGAATTTCAGTAGACAGACAAACTATATCATAGCAGGTAGTCACTGTTACCTATAGACGTTTGCAACGCATTGCCAATGGCTGCCAATCAAAGAAATGTTACTCATTTTTTGGAAAACCACATATCGTACCATGATGGGAAAACAGCCGGAAGCTTGACCGTCTCGTATATAAATAGACTATAGGAAATAGGGATGAACTCCCAGCAAATGGAGGGCAGTGCGATAGTAGAAAGTCTATATAAGACTGTATTTATCCAAACCACCTTGGATAAGTGTGTTGGATATTTTGTCCCTTTATTGGTAAGAGTAAGGGCAGCGAGACGTTATAGACTAATTATTTTAACAAACAATAACAACAATTTGAAGCTAAATATAGCCTCATGCTGAAGAAAATCCAAAATAAGTTCGCACGGTTTCTTTATCTCCGACTTTATGGCATTTATCAGACGTATCCCACCCTGTTCGTTTTGGGCATGGTGGGATACAATAAATATAAACCCGAAGAGATGCCGCTCTTGTCAAATATGCGTTACAGGTAATGAGGGGGAAAATCTACAATCCTGGACTGTTAAACCAGGTATGCTTTACCGTACCTGACAATTACGTTAGGCGGCGGAGGAAACCACAAATGTTTGTAGTGCCACGTGGTAAAGAAGGCGCCCCTTACCCGGGCCCTACGAATATTTTTTAAAGTTCTTTGAGCGAATTTACACAGGCAGCACTTTATACTGTGTTATTTGTAGGGACCGCACTATCGATTTGGTTTATCTCTAATGATAATTGTGTTGTGTTCAAATAAATAAATAAAACATGACTAAATTGGAACAAATCACACAGCGCCATTGAGTCCCGTAGCAGTTGTGTTATACAACTGATCATCATTAACTTGGACATGTCCAGATCATTTGGGGTCGGCATAATATGTCTTTTTCTTCCTTTTCTATCCTCACAAACCCTCTTAACATGCATGACACATTATTTCCATCGCTTTTTAGGTCTACCTCTGCCCTTGCACTCATCTCTTCAGGTTCAACATTCTTCAACAGAACAATGAGCTTTTAGCAAAGTTGTCTTCCTTGCATATACTAGATAGCTGAAATACTACTCATATGGTTTTGTAAATGCTATTATTTATATGAAATTTTAATTTTAATTTAAATTCATAAAAGTGGGCCGTCTTCGATGGGCTGGTCACGTAGAAAGAATGCAAGACGACAGGGCACCGAAGTGTCTTCTGCGTGGCAGGCCTGATGGCCGAAGACCCCCTGGAAGACCGAAACTCAGATGGCTTGATGGAGTCCAACAAGATCTAAAGGCAATCGGAGTGACTGATTGGCAGGAAAAAGCCAGGGATAGGATCGGATGGAGAAATTTACTCGACCAGACCAAAGCCCACCCGCGGCTGTAGCGTCAATAAAAAAAAATTATTTATATGACTGGATTAGCTGATTTGGCAAACGTTGTCCTAACGTATAAAAAAATAATTTTGGATAAGATTTTTTTTATTGCTGTAGTACAGCAGATATGTTGACGGCCCACTTAGAATTTAGTAGTTACCTTCGCCTATGGGTGTTTGAAATGCCAGTGGCATCACGAACACGCTGTTGTCCCACAAGGATACTAGAACTTGGGTCATTAATGCCGGAACACAACATAAAGTTATTATGGCGACATACTTATGACCAAAGGTGGTTGTCATCCAGATAGGCTTAGGGCCCTACCACGTAGCTAGGGTGGGTTGTTTTGTTGCCTCTTACGACAGGCTGACCCCGGCCGCAGAGGTCAATATTCTTTCTCCGCCCCCTGCACGATTTCGGTAAAATCCGTTATTTAGGACTGAACCTTTCATTATAAAAGAAAGTTATAATTATTATAAACCCTTACACTCAGCCAACAAAACCAAAAAAGGAAGAACAAATTGACAGCAGCTGTTATTTAAAAACAAATGTCACTAAAGTATTCTCTCTGCCGACAACTGTACATGCGTGCTTATATTTAAAGAAATCATAAATATATAACATCCAAAGCTGCGCTTAAAAACGAGGATCAAAGGCCGGGTAAGTCCTTTTCCATCCTTACCCTCACACAGTTTCAATCAAATCATATTCTTACCATCCGTACTAAGTGAGCGTTTACATCACGAAATGAGTTACTTTGCCAAATTTTAAGTTTCTTTTTTTTTCTTTTCATTTTTTGATGTGTATTTCGCTTTTATGTTTATTTAGAAAAGAATTAGATTATGATAATAAGTGACTCCTCTACCAGTAGATTAATTATATATTTTATCGATAACTTATTATCGATATATGTAATGTCCTCTCCCTAGTAGGGTGGGGTTTACAAATGACTGAGCGGGCACACAATGGACAGATTGACCTGTGTCTATCTTTTATGTATATATGTATATATATATATAAAGATAGCTAACGATTTATTTGTTTGCGAATTGCTTTAGATTAGAACCTTTGGGTTTTGTTGTCATATTTGTCTACAAAAATTAACTAAGCGTTAAACCCTGATTGCAATCCAAACATCTATTTCGCCACCTGGGGTCCGTTTTTAGGCTTTTTCTTCTCAACTTCAGACGGTCAGCATCCTTGGTAGTGAGTCTATTGGCACGCGTATAACCCTTTACCACATCAAGCCAGTACTTTTTGGATCTACCCCTCTTGAAACCAGCGGAGGCGGCAGGACGATATTCCCCACATAAGTCTTGAGTGAGTAAGTATTTATGTATGATATGTGTTTATTACAAAAAAGAAGTAAAAATTATTACAGTTTGCTATACACGTAGGGCAGGGATGTTATGGATATGATATTTCGGATCTGGATATGGATATAGGAATAAAATTATATCGATTTCGGATAAGGTTACGGATATGTAATTATTTCGGATTATCCGTTAGTTTCGGATAGTTTCGGTTACGGATATTAGATTGAAGTAAAATATAAACACAAAATGATACAAATATATCGAAACATGTCGTTTTATTTAGACTCCGCCCTTATACGAAACTATCCGAAACTTGTGAAACGGATACGGATATAATTTTATTTCGGATATCCGATAGTTTCGGTTACGGTTACGGAGATCCATAACATTTCTGACGTAGGGTATTGGAACCTGGGTCACTAATGCCGGAACACAATACAAGGTTATTATGGCGGATATATGAGTCGTATAGAAACAAAAACAGCAATCTGACATTTCACCAATTAGTGGTAATTAAGAAAAAACATATCAGTATATTGCTGTATTTGATACTAAATTAGTTTTTGAGTCGAATTTTTGGTTAGAATTTACTGTTTTTGATATGAAGTTATTAAATGGGCAAAGAATATTCTAATGGAACAGTGCTGCCCAATATATAACTTGATTTTCACCAAAATGACAGATTGCTGTTTTTGTTTCTATACGACTCATATATAGGTCCACCTCTGTTAGTATTCTTACTCCGCAATTAAAAGTATTTCGAGGAAGAGTTGAAAGGAGACTCACCTGATTCTCCCTCCGTCTACTTTGTCGTTCTTTCTTGGATCACTGATCACCGATATCGAGGTTTCGCCAATCTCATGTTTTCTCTTATGTTTCTTTGATTTGTGTTTCCTAAAACGAATATGCTATGTACAGTCGAGTTCAAAAGTGGATAACCATTTTTGACGTCATCTGTGGGGCGGATACCTGTGAAGGTCACAAGTTCAATTCCCATCCCGGTGTTTATGTATAAAAGGTTTTCATTCACAAATGAAATATATAACTAGCCTGGTGTGGCCATATGATGCCAAGAGAAGAATGTCATATAACGAGGAAAATTCTAGAAATGAGTGGATGGATACAAAAGGGGGGTAATCCAAAGAAAATGATGGATTGTGTAAAAGATGATATGGTAAAAAAGGTGTGAATGATGACGGCTAATAGAGGAGAATGGAAAGAGAGTTAGAGATAAGGGCAGGAAGAAGAAGAAATATACAGGTGACTTTGACAATCCAGTCCAAATTTTTTTACGCACTAAACATCATTTAAGGAACCCATTTTTGCAAAAAAAATTGTATGTAAAATTTTCTAAATAAAATATTTCATATATGATCATTAATTCAATCGTACAGAATAGTCCTATGGTGCAGCCTTCGTACGTTAACCTATTATTACCTGTCTCTGTCTTTCCGCGTAAATTAGTAGTGCGTATTATATAATGCCGCCGTCCTCGGCCTTTACTAGGTTAGATGGAGAGGTCATTGATACTCTAGCGCCGTATTATGTAAATTGCGAGTTCTTTGAATGACTTTGTGATGCTGATTACTCAACATTTTTGCACTATGTGATACAAAACTAAAATACATGTTTCTCATAACTTTTACTAAAGATTCTTCTGTGTGAATTTGGACGAGTTTGTCAAAGTCACCCTGTATACGTAGCGTATCGATTGTCTGTCCCCAATTTAACAATATTCTTGCCATTCGTAGCAGTTCTCAATTGTCCCCATGCAGCGGTCGAGCCGGAAAAGCACCTCACAGGAGGCGCGTCTCCGACCCCGCTCCCACGGTGTTGGAATGCCTTAACGTCCGTAATCGCTGTCAAGTCTTCTGAGACAACAACAGCTTTAACACAATAAAAAAACGTCTAGTCCATAATACAAGCGCCTGGGACTAGATGGCATTATCTCATTATTCCGCTTTTTTGAATTTCTTTAATCGAAGGAATCAAATACTAAAGGCAACGCAACCTTTTCATTATGGGTTCTTTTCTCAACAGTGTCACCATCAGCGTTAAATCCCGGTTGCAACACAAACTTCAGTTACGCTGTTCGGGGTCCGCTTTCTAACTTTTCCACTTCGCACGGTCTTCATCTTTTAAGTTATTGCATAGCTTTTATCGCGGGCTTTGAGCGCGGCGACTGAATCAAGAAATTCCGTAACGAAAAAAACCTAACACCCCCCCACTCCGCCTACCATGTAGTTCGGCCGAGCGTTCGCTTAACGTGTATGATATTTCAACTATCGATGTTTTCGATCGATATTTTTTGGACAAGATATATCGATACTCGATAATAAAAACATCGATATCGTAACATCGATACTTTTAGTTTTTTATTATCGAGTATCGATATATCTTGTCCAAAAAATATCGATCGAAAACATCGATACTTTTTTCTAAAGTATCGATATTTTTTGGACAAGATATAAGGCCAGGGTCGGGCTGTCGTAAAAGGTGACAAGGTATATTTGGTCTCTAAGTATGCCGCCATAATAACCCCGTGTTTTGTTCAGTGGCGTAGCGTAGTGGGGGCGGCAGGGGTGGTCCGCCTTGGGCGGCACTTTTTAGGGGGCGGCAAAATGATATAAATATTTAAACCATTTTATTACATTTTATTTTCATTACTTATTCTGTGACGAATTCGGGGGAATCCCCTTTCTTTAAATGATATTTTGTAATGACTGCTAGCAGCACCGTCTATTTTGACTTGCGGGGATACCCCATTATTTATTTTGTGCTTTAAATGTTACTCCCTACAACGTCACAAACTTTACCTTTGTATATTAGTATAGATATAGTATGCATTAAATTGAAATACCTAAATAAAAGGGCGGCAAAATTGTCTTCCGCCCCGGGCGGCCGTCACCCACGCTACACCGCTGGTTGTGTTCAATAGTCCAGTACCCCTACACGGACAGCAGCGTGTTCGCGATACCCTTAGCAAAAATCCATAGGCGACGGTGACTGCTTACTACTAAGTGGACCGTCAACCTGTCCTGACCTGTCGGCTGTCCATAAGGAATAAAAAAATATTACCTGTGTTTTTTCTCTTTCTCCTTGCCTTTCCTGTCCTTTATCTTATGTTTATGAGCCTTTTTATAAACCGATCCGCCATTTCCTTCTTCAAGTGTCTCCAAATGGAGTACATATAGCCGGTATATTTGTAATAATATTACCTAAAATGAGGAATTATTAAATAACACGCAATATCCCAAGGCTGGGATTGGGTCCTTCGGTATTCAGAGTACTATGTTATCCTTCACCGTGCATGGCCGTATGCTATTGCACATACGGTGAAACATTGACTTCAAGATTGGTCAGTATGACCATTGAGCGACAGGTACATTCATCATTTTTAATATAATGTGGGTACATTTCCGTGATCTGTGTTGTCAAGTAGGGGGACGTGACCTATTTTTGTATAATATAATTTATCCACCACTTCCGTCCACTTGGTGACCATCCGTAGTGTATAAAAAGACTCCCCAGCCCTTAGTTTTCACTTATTAATTCATAAATACGGTTTTGTCCGAGTTGTCGGCATTACTCGTCTGGCTGTGCATGAGGGGGCGTTGGTTCCGACACTCATGTACGGAAGTGAAAGTTGGGTATGGCAGAAGAAACATGAAAGCAGAATAAATGCAGTTGAGATGAGAGCGTTAAGAAGTATGATAGGAGTTAAACTGAGTGACAGGATAAGAAATAGTGAGATAAGGAAACGTTGTGGTCTGAAAGAAGATGTAGTGACAAAAATTGAGAAAGGTATGCTGAGATGGTTTGGCTATGTCGAGAGAATGAATGAAGAACGATTGACGAAAAAAGTGTATAAGGCGAGTGTGAATGAAAGTGTTGGAAGGGGTAGACCTAGGCGGACGTTCGAGACCAGATCGGGGACATCTTGAAAAAAGGCCAGGTCAAGAGTACCCTAAACCGAAGGGCATGTATGAAGGGAATAATGAAAGTGGACGAAGCGAAACAAGTATGTAAGGATCGTAGCAAGTGGAAAGAAGTGAAGATTATATGTATGTAGGTATGTCGGCATTATTTTTAAAAAAATTTCAATATTATTATTCATTAAATAAAAGGGTCACATGGTCCATACCAGCTTCGAAAAGACTTGTCAGTCAGAGCCGACTACGTCAGGGTCACGTCCCATGGCCCTAGCAGTCAAGGTGAACAAAAGAGCAGGGACGGTTATTGTTATCCGTCTCTAAATATTACTACCATAAATAACCCTGTATTGTGTTTATCATAAGCGATTCAGGCTCCAGTTCCGCTACGTGGGTGCGTGTTAGCGTTGCCCCTGGCGTCACAATACACGACGGTAAATTACTGTTAAATGGGCTGTTTGTCTGTCTGCTGTTCCAATAATAAAAACAATATCCACTGTCCCACTGTTGGGCATCTCTTCCCAGAGATAACACTTGACATGGTCCATCAAATAAACATATTTTAATCGTCTTTCTCCCATTCAATCAAAATTATATGAAATGGGACAAATGCACGTTTATTACGAGTATAATAGATAGTTAACATATGTTTATTTATTTTTCTTTTTATTATTTATTTATTTATCCGTGCAGGATCGGAGAAAGAATACTAACCTCTGTGGCCGGGGTCGGTCTGTCGTAAAAAGCAAATCAACATACCCTAGCTACGTGGCAGGCCTCAAGCCCGCCTGGATGGCGACCACCTTTGGTCTTAAGTATGCCGCCATAATAACCTTGTGCTGTGTTCCGGTATTAGTGATCCAAGTTCCTGTACCCTTATGGGACAGCAGCGTGTTCGCGATGCTACTGGCGTTACAAACACCACTAGGCGACGGTATCTGCTAAATTCTAAGCAGGCTGTAAGCCTGTTTGCTGTCCTACAGCAATAAAAAAAAATTAGTTCTGCTTCGTAAATTGTAAATTATTATTTTATGTTCAGTAACTGTTTTTTTTCTTTGTGACATCACTCCGTGGGCTTGACAAAAAATCAGCGCTGGCTTTTAAATAAGTCAGCATTATACTGAGTTAAGTCCAATTTAGGACACTATACTTTATCCGTTTAACCAAAAAATAAAATGTAAACAAATCATAAAAAGGGTTTTTTGGATGTCGATTTTATAATAATCAACGTGATATAAAAATTATTATAGCAACTTTTAATTATTTATTAGAAATATCTCCTATATTCTTATTTTTTATATTTCTATTCCTTACTTTTACATAAAATAATTTTATTTTTACAATTATGAATGATAAATATAATGCGTTAAAATTTACATAATTACAACATTAATTGTAATAGCTAACTTACATTATAAGGAAACTAAAAGGACAATGTTTCCAAATCTCTTACTGGTTTTATATGCTGGTAATTATAAGTGTACTGTTCAACGTACTATTCTCGATTGGAAGGAGTGTTTTATTATTACGGACGAATTATACCCGCCATGTTGTTTTTAGTTTAGCTTTGTTTGAGAAACATTGGTTTGTTTGTTTACATTTTATTTTTTGGTAAAGTGGATAGAGTATAGTTTTAAATTATTTACACTGTAATACTTTATTTAATTTCCTAAATAAAGTTTTCTTTCTTCTTCTTTCTTTCTAATAAATCATGTACTTACCAAAGTATTTTTGCATGTGAAGAATATATTCATGTAGTTGATGATTTTATAATGTCCGATGATGAGTAGTCTAAAAGCTAGGAACGGGGCATCTTGCAACGCTATGTTCATTATGATAGCACACACCTCGATAGAGCAGCAACAGGCCCTGCTGTTTCTAAAATCAAGAAATGCATCAATGAATTGAATAATTTTGAATAATTGAATAATTTTATACAGAAGAAAGATTTTCTAAGCAGACAGGCTGACGGCCCGCTTAGAATTTAGCAGTTACCGTCGCCTATGGGTGTTTGCAACGCCAGTGGCATCGCGAACACGCTGCTGTCGCATAAGGGTACAGTAACTTGGATCACTAATGCCCAAACACAACACAGGGTTATTATGACGATATACTTAAGACCAAAAGTGGTTGCCATCCAGACGGGCTTGGGGCGCTACCACGTCTAGCTACGAACGGCGGTAAAACAACCCTACCGAAGTTAGGTAATCATTTAAACGCTGGTCAAGTAACGAAGACAACTGACATTGTCGTTCAAAGGATTGGAGAAAGAACAAAAACAATCAAACAAATAATACAAACACCATAAATGTCACACTTTGGTTAGGCCCGTACTAAAAACAGCGCGTTCTTTTTTTATTGCTGTAGGACAGCAGACAGGTTGACGGCCTTCTTAGAATTTAGCAGTTACCGTCGCCTATGGGTGTTTGCAACGCCAGTGGCATCGCGAACACGCTGCTGTCGCATAAGGGTACAGTAACTTGGATCACTAATGCCCAAACACAACACAGGGTTATTATGACGATATACTTAAGACCAAAAGTGGTTGCCATCCAGACGGGCTTGGGGCGCTACCACGTCTAGCTACGAACGGCGGTAAAACAACCCTACCGAAGTTAGGTAATCATTTAAACGCTGGTCAAGTAACGAAGACAACTGACATTGTCGTTCAAAGGATTGGAGAAAGAACAAAAACAATCAAACAAATAATACAAACACCATAAATGTCACACTTTGGTTAGGCCCGTACTAAAAACAGCGCGTTCTTTTTTTATTGCTGTAGGACAGCAGACAGGTTGACGGCCTTCTTAGAATTTAGCAGTTACCGTCGCCTATGGGTGTTTGCAACGCCAGTGGCATCGCGGACACGCTGCTGTTGCATAAGGGTACAGTAACTTGGGTCACTAATGCCCAAACACAACACAAGGTTATTATGGCGGCATACTTAAGACCAAAGGTGGTCGCAATCCAGGCGGGCTTGAGGCCCTAACACGTAGCTAGCTAGGGTGGATTGTTTTGTTGCCTTTTACAACAGGCTGACCCCAGCCGCAGAGGTTAGTATTCTTTCTCCGCCTCTGCACGGATAAAACAAAATATCTATAGCTTCAGAATTTTTTTAGAAAACTACCCCAGCTAGGTGGTAGGGCTCCAATCCCGACTGGATTGCAATCACTGGTTTTAAAACATGCCGCCATAATGACCTTAAAGTGACTCGGGTTCCGCTGTGTTCCACTTTGGTGCCACTGCGTTGCAAACGTTCATAGCTGACTATCTGCTAAGCTCCAGCTTAAAAAATCCCTTTCGTATTAAAACACTTATATAATATTAAGTTTAACATTCTAAAATAAATGCTATGAAAAAAAAAACAGTGCTATAAGTGTAATAATAATAGCAGCGCGTGCAGTGTTTACAAATACATACATGTCAGACCTATTTGCCGTCCCTCGGGACTTTCTGGACTTAGTCGCTGTCAGGACTACAGTGAATTGCATCAGGGACCAGGACCAGATCGCCAGGGTTAGTAGTACAAGGACCTTCTCTGAAGCCACCTTCTCGTCTTTGAATGAGTCGAAAAATTCTATTATATCTGCCGCCGTTCCTAAAAGAAATACAACATGTAGGTAATATGTCCTCAGTGAAGAAGTATGTCGGAATAGCCGCGGGGGTCGCTAGTTTAAGCCTCTGTCCTTCTCCGAGGTCCAATCTATCTCTATACCGAAATTCATCAAAATTGATTCAGCAGTTTAAGCGTGAAAACGTAACAGACAGAGTTAATTTCACATTTATAATATTAGTATTGGTAAAAATTTACAATTATAAGAGAGAGTTATAAAATAAAATATACTTCACAGAAATGTTAAAAGTGCTAGTATACGTATCTGGACTGGCAGGTTCCACAGGTTCAGGCTGGATTTGTCAAAGGAAAAGGGACGCGAGAAGAAATACTTAACATTAGGCTCATCGTAGAAAAATGTTATGAATTTAACATCCCAACAGTCATGTGTTTTGTGGATTATCAGAAAGCGTTTGATTGTGTAAATTGGCAACATTTGTGGCAAGTGCTAGCAGAGATGGGAATTCCCATACATCTGATTACACTAATCAAGAACCTCTATGATGCGGGAAGTGGATCAGTCAGAGTCGGCAAAACGAGTTCCCGGGAGTTAAGATTCGAGAAAGGAGTTACACAGGGGTGCATCATCCATCCTATTCTATTCAACACATATGGGAAATATATCATGCGCAAAACCTTGAAGAATTGGAGTAGTGGTGTCACGGTAGGAGATGTCAAAATCTCGAATCTACGATATGCGGATGATACCACCCTTTTGGCAACGTCAGAGGCTGAGATGGTTGAACTTCTGAATTGGTTAGGCTCAGTCAGGAAATGGGTCTCATAATAAATCAAGCCAAGACCAAGATAATGATTGTAGATAGACCTAATATTTTACAAAACGTCCACGCACTCAGCCAATATGACATCGTGCAAATTTTCATATATCTAGGCTCGAGTATATGCAACAAAGGTGGCACAGAAGGGGAAATCAGACGACGAATTGGTTTGGCGAAGACGGCAATGACCCAACTAGGCAGTGTGGAGAGACCGAAAGAACTTTGGTCTTTCCCATTTTCCTATATGGTGCAGAATCCTGGACTGTTAAATTGGCCGACAGACGACGTATCGACGCTTTTGAGATGTGGTGCTGGCGGCGAATGTTGCGCATTCCATGGCCGGCTCGCAGGATAAACATCTCAATCCTGCTAGAATTTAAAATAGCACAGAGATTGTCGAGCATTTGCCTCCAGAGAGTGCTGGTATATTTCGGCCATTTTGCCCGAAAACCCTCCGATAACTTGGAGAAATTAATAGTTACGGGAAAAGACCCTGAGGTCACAGCCCTACAAGATGGTCCGACCAAGTGGCCAAAAAGCTGGGCACACGGATCACAGTCGCCCTAAACCACGCCAAAGACAGAGAGCAGTGGAAGCGGTGCTGTCGTGATATCAGTTGGGAGCATCACGACGCTCAGAAGTGAGCAAAGGAGAAGGATGTCGCCATAATAAAACCTTGTATTCCGGCATTAGTGACCCAAGTTCCAGTACCCGTATGCGACAGCAGCGCGTTCGCGATGTCCATAGGCGACGGTAACTGTAAATTCTAAGCGGGTCGTCAGCCATCCAGACGGGCTTGGGGCCCTACCACGTAGTTATGGTGGGTGGTTTAGTCGTCTTTTACGACAGGTCAGTATTCTTTTTCCGCCCCTGTACGGATATTACTTTTTCAGGGAAAATTGAGACATAGTTATGAGCTAACTTCACCATGTCGGTGTGCGCGTCGTAAAAATGTTACATATTTTTTCCAAAGGCGCCAAAATATATAAATTCAAAACTCACCGATATAAACCAGAAGTAGTTGGCTCAGTTGATCTCTCGTCAGGTCACCCTTGGGCAGTAACCACCTTCCGACAATTAGCGTCAGCATCAGGAACTGTTCGATCAGCGTTACCCACATATCAGTGGGTATCTTTGTTGCACCGGGGAGCAGTATACCTGTCTGAACAATGGAAATAACACCCTAAGCTGTACATACTTAGGGTTTAAATTGAATTGTAATGTTAGAAAACGATCAACAGTATAAAGGAGTGAAGAAGGAGGAGAAATTGGCGAAGAAAAAGGTAAGACTAGTTGAAAGAGAGTCACATGAACTCTTTATCTAATCAAAATTATTTATTTCAAAAGGTTTTACAGATTGCTTATTCAATGTGAAGGATCTACCATTCCCAGTACAATACGCTAACTAGAGAAACGGAGAAACAAACTCCCCAGCGAATGTTTATTATGTATGTCTTTTATTACGTAAAACTTTAATTACAAAATTAAAATGATATGTTTATTAAATCATAGAGATAGGAAATATGCTTTAAAGACATTCAAAAGTTGATGGATCACGGTCATTCTTTTCAGGCGGACCAATGGTGCATCCCCTAGCTATGAGTAGGGGCGAATGGAAATTTTGTATTTTGCACGTTATTTTTTTAATTAATAAAAAGATCATAATGACTTAATTAAATATATAATTTATACAGATCAGCTTCGGATGGAAACGTTCCCAAAATGCTGGCTGCATTGGATAGCACAAAATTTAAAAAAAACAACATCATTTGGTCCTTAAGAACTTCATCAAGGGTCCTAATAGATATCTGGAACCCACAGTCTAAGGTATTAACAGAAAGTCACAAGATTTTTGTTAATAAACATTTTTAACGTAATTTTTTATATATTTATTTATTTCAGTAAAAAACAAATTACAATAATATATACAATGTCCTCCCTGGCGTAGCGCTAACGCATTTTGGTACGCTCGCGGAGGTCACGGGTTAGATTCCCGTCTCGCGTCTAAATGTTTATGTATAATATGTGTTTATTTACAAAAAAATGTATATATGTAGTATATCAGTTGTCTAGTATCCATAACACAAGTGCTTATGCAACTTAGTTTGGGACTAGAATTTTATATTTATGATAAACCAAATTATAACCCAAAAAATGTAACAGTTAATTAAAAAACTTACTGAAGGAAAGTTCTTGTAAATATTACCATTATTAGAAGGGATAAAGAAAAGGAGAAGGAAAATTGCACAACCTTTTTATCATCAATCACAAATTAGTGTTTTTTTTATGTGGCTCCAATGCTTTGGGCACTGATTTGCCAATGTCAAAGTATTTTATAGAATTTTATAATTAGAAAAGGCAGGTGGCGAAAGAGCATAATTGCAAGGATCAAGAAATAATTTTGACAGTAATTTTAACTAGTTAACTGCAAACCAAGAGTTTCGATTCGATCAATATCAGCATTGATTTAGACAAGTATTGACAAGCGCGCAGAGCACTACTGGATTAAAAATAAGAAGTGTTATTGCGATATACTTGAAAATATAAATATATTAATACTTACATCATTGCTGAAATACTGAATTTCATGATGAGTCAATCTATATGGAGACACCGTATGACGCGTTTCCTGACGGAGAGCATGCATGAGCTAAGCGGCTAATTCATTCGAATCTATTAGATCAGCAAGAAGCAAGAGATCGAAAATGCTTGACAGTTCTGACAGTCAATTCAAGATGGCTTCCAAATTCAAAATGGCGGTCAAACTACAGCTGTTCTTAATAATAACGTAGGACTAAATCTAAGAACAAGACTTATGGTAGATATGTCGTCATAAAAAAGGCCGTAGGTTCCCTATTTTATTTGCTTCAGTTCCCCTACCCGTATGGGACAGCAGCGTGTTTGCGGTGCCCCTAGCGTCGCATACATCCACAGGCGACGGTAACGGCTTACTATTACATACTTTATTTATTGAGTCGTCAGCCTGTCTGCTATTTCTCAGCGATAAAAAAGTTTTCTAATAACACCTCCTTTTCCGGTATAATAGGACCACAAAAGATGTGTCCAAATATGATTTTATACAAATTTGACTTTATCATTCCATTATTTCTTTTCTTTCCTTCGTGCAGGGGCGGATTCAGAATACTGACCGCTGCGGCCGGGGTCAGTCTATCGTAAAAGGCAACAAAATAACTTCATCTAGGTGGTAACGCTACAAGCCCCTCTGTATTGCAACCACCGAGTCTATAACTATGCCACCTTAATAACCTTGTATTGTGTTCATAAATGACCCAGATTCTAGTACCCCTATACAGTAACAGCATGTTCGCGGCGCCCCTAGCATTAATATTCATAAGCAATATATATATATATATATATATATATATATATATATATATATATATATATATATATATATATATATATATATATATATATATATATATATATATATATATATATATATATATATATATATATATATATATTAGGCTATGAAATAGTTATCTATAGGTAGAAAAGCCAAAGCATTATGAAAAAACAACAAAAATCCGACCACTATTATTATGTGCAAAAGACGTCATCAATCATTAGTATCTAAGTAAGACCTGTCATATTGAATGGATCGAAATACTGGGTCACAAAGGGGATGGATGGGATGTTTATTGAATACAGAGATGCGAATGTTGAGATGGATGAGTGGAGTTATAAAAATTGATAAAATTAGAAATGAATATTGAACACGGGAAATGAACACTTGAAATGAACACGGGAAATTTAAAAGTAGCGCGAGTGGTATGGCCATATAATGTCATGTAACAAGGAAAATGCTAGAAATAAGAGTGGATGGATACAAAGGAAAGATGAAAGAAAACATAGATGGATTGTGTAAATTTTGTAAAAGATGATATGACAAAAAGATGACAATGTTGAGATGACGACTAATAGAGGTGAGTGGAAGGAGAGAGTTGAAAATAAGGACAGGAAGAAGAAGAACTTAGTATTAACTAACTTAGTACCTAATTACATACATACATATAATCACGCCTCTTTCCCATAGGGGTAGGCAGAGACCACTTTTTTCCACTTGCTACGATCCTTACATACTTGTTTCGCTTCGTCCAGTTTCATTATTCCCTTCAAACATGCCCTACGGTTTAGGGTAATCTTGACCTGGCCTTTTTTCAAGGCGTCCCTGATTTGGTCTCGAAACGTCCGCCTAGGTCTACCACTTCCAACACTTCCATTCACACTCGCCTTATTCACTTTTTTCGTCAATCGTTCTTCATTCATTCTCTCGACATGACCAAACCATCTCAGCATACCTTTCTCAATTTTTGTCACTACATCTTCTTTCAGACCACAACGTTTCCTTATCTCACTATTTCTTATCTTGTCACTCAGTTTGACTCCTATCATACTTCTTAATGCTCTAATAGTACCTAATTAAGAACACAAAAATTATTGAACTCAGTGTGATTCAATTCAGTAAATAAAATGTAGTAACTCAGTTCACTTAAGCAGTAACTCAGTACATACTAATGCAGTAACTCAGTATAAACACTAACAACCTATAACGTCCCATTCATGGGCTCTGGGTTCTCCATAAAGGGAACGGACGGTATATTCATATTATTGTGGTATGGAACATACCCACACTACGTGACCTTTTCATGGAGGAGAGGGGTCTTTAAAATAACAGGCTTGGTCACAGGGATGAATGGGAGTTAGGTATTCATTACGTAGGTAATATCCTCTAAAGGAAATTTCACGTTTTTTCGAGTTATATTCAAACATGGTGCATAGGTATGCAATTATGACGTCAAGCGGTAAGCGCTGTATTAATAAAGACAAATAAGACCTAAATAGTTTTCTTTTTACTTTCTGTATGCAAAATATGATTGAAAACCGTATTTATGAATTAATACGTGAAAACTAGGGGTGGGGGAGTCTTTTTGTACACTACGGATGGTCACCAAGTGGACGGAAGTGGTGGATAAAATATATTATACAAAAATAGATCACGTCCCCCTACTCGACAACACAGAACACGGAAATGTACCCACATTATATCAAAAACTAATAGCTGTGCCCGCGACTGCGTCCGCGTGAAATAGTGACTGGGCAGAATTTTTTGGATATATCTCATGGTTTATTTTGAATTACAAACCCTATAAACCCTAAAATATAAATGAAATAAGCAAACAGTCAGTGTTATCGAATGCAACTGTTACGCCATGCGCCTCCGGAATACGTACGTTCGAACCTACAAAGTCCAGCCTAAGCTAAACCCTATTTCATATGATTGATGACATAAATCTGAGGTTAACTTAAATTGGAATATAAAATTTCCGAAACTTATCATTTTTAGCAAAAACCATTTTTTTTTCTGAAATAATAAGTTACTCATTGTTACATTAGCTATCTGCCAGTCCCCTCAGGGGCGCTCCTCTGTCCGAGGAGTGCACGGGTGTGCGTGCCCGAGGTGCCCGAGCCTCCGTCGCCTCACTCCCCTTCCCGTCCGAGGCGACGGAGTCCTACCTTTCTTCCCGTCTACCTCCCACATCCTTTCCCAAATTCGCTTTCTGTTCGTGGCGCGGTCCCCGGTGGGATGGTTGCGAGTACTGGTTGGGGTCCCGGGTTCTATCCCGGGCCCTGATTTGGTAGTCGAAACCATGCCCATTTCGACTGCGCCTGCACAGAGAGTGTTCCTGGGGCGGGAACGGCATCTCCGCTGTCCGTCGGTCTTGCTGGGCCGGCTACGACGTTAGGCGACTCCCTGGTTTCTGGAGTGTCGTCTGGTAGTCGTACCCACGCTTTACTGGCATGTGGTGGAGATGCAAGTCCCGTCCCGTCCGGAATCCCCCAGCTTTGGGGGCTGGAGCTGGGGGACCTATAACAGTCCTCCCGAAGCTCAAGGTTCCGTGGCGCGCCGATGGGCTGCATGGCCGGGGGGTAAACCCGGTCCCGAGCGCCACACCAAAAAAGAAATCATGAGTTCGGTAAATGCTAAGATACTACCCCAGGGAGGTACCACCCGACAGGGTGGAGAATCCTCCCCTGCGCCTTCGGGTGCAGGCATGGGCCCAACGTATTCTGGGGGGGCCCACATTTCCCGAGATCAATCACCTCTGGTGATGTTGGAGCGGTTGCCTGTGAAAGGCGTAGTGTTGCGAAACGAGGAAGAAGACTCGGACGGCTCGGTCCGCTCGGGGATGTCTTTTAGGACAATTCCGAGCGGCACAAGCTCCCGAGTGAACACTCCCTCTTGCGTTGGTCCTGGATCCGTCCTGGGCAAGCGCAAGAGGGGATCTAGGAGGTCCAGGGACAGCTCCAGGGGGGAAAATGACCCCGGAGCCTCAACTTCTGAGGAGGTCTCTGCTGCCTCGGCCGCTGCAAAAGGCGGTCCAAAAAAGCGAGGACGCGGTCGCCCAGCGTCAACTGGGCAGTACGTTGGGATAGGGAGGGCTCGGAAGGAACTCCAAGCGGCCCGACAAGAAGAGAAAGAGCTCGCGAATTTTGAAGAGGAGCTCCGCCACCAACTCCGTAAGGAGGAGGTGGCGCGCCGGGCCCACTCCGAACTCTCCCTAGTTGCACCGGAATCCTCTCGGGCCCAGGGGGGCACAGAGAGAGAAAGAGGTCACCAGCTTGAGGTCACCGCGCAAACGTCGGTCGACCTCCAAAACGCTGTGGATGGGGCCCTGGCTGCAATTTTAGAGGTAGCCGGGGTCTCGAAGGGTCTCAAAGGCACATGCGTAAAGACCCTCAAACAGTCGGTGAAGAAGGTGCGGGAGGTAATAACTGAACTAACCTCCCGCACAGAATCGGAAGAGGTGGGACGGCTGGCAGCCGCCAATCGCCGGATGCGGGCCGAATTGGCCGATCTCCGGCAGGAGGTGGCTCGCCTCTCGGCACACATAAGTAAGCCCGGCCGCTCCGCCTCAACCACGACAAGGAAGGAGACCACCCAGCCCCCTCCAGCAGCGCATGTTGAGCCTGAAGACTACCAGCTCTTCATGCGCGGCGTCATGGTCCAGGTAGGGACCATGATTGACGCCAAACTGGAGGGGCTGAAGGACCGCCTGTTGCCCGCCCCTCGCTACCGGCCACCACTGGCCCACGAGGTGCGGCGGACAGCGGCGGTCACACGGCCTGAAGTATCGCCCGCGGAATACCCAACGCTTCCCGCTCCGAAAAAGAGCAGGGTTGCGGCACAAGTACCAGGAGCGACGACGGCTGCACCCTCTAAAAAAGCGCAGCCAGCGACCAACGAGCGAGGGATAGCGCCTCCGCCACCTCCTCTGGAGGAAGGATGGGCGGTCGTGGCAAAGAAGAATAAAAAGAAGAAGGCGACGACCGTCCCTCAAGCAACCGCAGCCAGGCAGGCGGCAGCATCGGCCATACCATCAAGGCCCAAGCAGCCGCCGCCGGCTTCTAAAAAGAGGAGGAAGAGGGGTCCCCGCAAGCTCAGGGCCCCAAAAACCGCCGCTGTCACCCTAACCATCCGCCCTGAAGCGGCGGAGAGGGGGGTCACCTACGGGGGCCTCTTGGCGGAGGCCAAAGCCAAGGTGGATATCGCCGCCCTCGATATACAGGGCGGCATCAAAATGAAAACTGCGCGGACGGGGGCACGCATGATGCTGCTCTCTGGCGCCGACCAGGGGGCGAAAGCCGATGCCCTCGCCGCGCGGCTGAAAGACGTCCTCAAGGAGGAGGACGTCAAAATTGCGAGGCCTGAGAAGTGCGTAAAGGTGCGCATCTCGGGCCTCGACGACTGCACGACGGCGCACGACGTGGCGGCTGCCATCGCTCGCGCCACAGGTTGCCCTGCGGAGAAAGTCACGTCCGGGGGGATGCGTCTGGGGCGCGATGGGACGGGCACAACGAACGTGCTCGTGCCGGTGGTGGCCGCCAACGAGCTGAAGAGGATGGGCCACATCCTGGTCGGCTGGGCCTCGGCTCTCATTGAGGTGCTTGATAAGAGGGAGCCGAGGTGCTTCAGGTGTCTGGCGCCGGGTCACCTCGCGGCGAATTGCAAGTGCCCAACGAGCCGCAGCGATGCCTGCTACCGCTGCGGTCAGCCAGGGCACTCGGCTGCCACCTGCAAGGCCACGCCCAATTGCGTGGTCTGCGCGGCGGCCAACAGACCGGCTAACCATAGGGTCGGGGGAGGCCCGCCGCTGTGCACCTGCCGCCGCACCGGCCGTCCGGCAAATTCAGTGACGGACATGAAAGAAAAGGCGAAGAATAGCCGCTTCGTGGCCAAAAGACAGGCCAAGAAGCGGCGGGAAAAGGAAAGGAGAAAGCGCCGTCGTGCCGAAGCCGCCGCGGGGGACATCGCCCCCCCGCAGGTGCAGGCACGGAGGACTGAGGGGATGGATATCTCAACCAAATAATGGATATCCATCTCCTCCAAACGAATCTCAACCACTGCGCCAATGCTCAGAATCTCATGGTTCAGAGTTTGGCGCAGTGGAATATCAACATCGCCGTGGCCGCCGAGCCGTACTACGTCCCCACCCAAGGCGATTGGGTTGGGGACCTGGACGGCACAGTGGCTCTACACGCCAGGACCGCCGCGGGTACCCCGCTCCCCACAGAAGTAGTGAGGGGCAGGGGCTTCGCCGCGGCCAGATTCGGGGAGATAATGGTCGTGGGCGGCTACTTCTCCCCGAACAGGAGTCTTGCCGACTTTGAAGGGTACATGGAAGAGTTGGGCAACGCGGTCCAGCGGTTCCTCCCACGCCCCGTGCTCGTTCTCGGGGACCTCAACGCCAAATCTCAGGCTTGGGGTTCCCCACGGACAGATGCGCGGGGCGAGCTGGTCGAGGACTGGGCTGTGGAGAGGGGTCTGGAAATCCTCAACCAGGGTCGCGAGTACACGTGTGTGAGGCAGTTGGGGGGGTCGATCGTCGACGTGTCGTTCGCGTCGGCCCTCCTGGCCCGCCGTGTGCGAGGCTGGAGGGTGCTCACGGGCGTTGAGACGCTGTCGGATCATCGCTATATCCGGTTCAGCGTCTCCGCCCGTCAGCGAGAGCTTCCAGCCCAGGTGACCCCGTTGGGTGACTGTCCGCGCTGGACACTTGGAAAGATGAATCGGGAGGTTTTCCGCGAGGCCTTGACTGTCGCTACGTGGTCGAGGCCGGGCGACGTACCTTCCGGTGACGTCGACGAGGAGGCAGAGAACCTGCGGTTGCTCATGACTGACGTCTGCGACGCGGCGATGCCGAGGCGGGGGCCACACCGACCCCCGCGCCAGGTGTACTGGTGGAGTGCGGAGCTTGAGCGGCTCCGCAGGGCGTGCAACTACGCCCACCGCCAGTACACCAGGCTCCGAAGACGGAGTCGCCGCGACGCGGACAGAGCAGCCGCGGAGGCTCGGCTCTACGGGGAGTATCGGAGCGCCAGAAACGACCTCCACCTCGCTATCCGCGAGGCGAAGGCGGCGGCGTGGGAGGGGCTCTTGGCCAGCTTAGATCAAGATCCTTGGGGGCGACCCTACAAAACGGTGCGGGGCAAGCTCCGCCCGTGGGCGCCCTCGCTGACCGAGAGTCTCTCTCCGCGCCAGGTGGACAGTTTTGTTGGCGCTCTGTTCCCCACGAGGGCTGAGCACCCGCCTCCCGCCATGGTCCCGCCTCATTGGGATGAGAGGGACCCCAGCGCGGACGACGACCCCGTGCCCGACGTGGACTGGGCAGAGCTGGGGGCAGCGATGTTGCGGCTGAAGGCCAAGAACACCGCCCCCGGCCTCGACGGCATACCGGGGCGTGCGTGGGTTCTGTCCCACGACGTCCTGGAGCCCCGACTATTGAGGCTCTTCGACGCGTGTCTGCGATCGGGCCAGTTTCCCCGCAGATGGAAGACGGGGAGGCTGGTCCTGATCGCGAAGGAGGGGCGCCCGGCGGACTCACCGTCCGCCTATCGGCCCATCGTGCTGCTGGACGAGGTGGGGAAGGTCTTCGAAAGGATCCTCGCAGACCGCCTCGTCCGGCACCTAGAGACGGAGGGGCCGAACCTGGCGGACGAACAGTTCGGGTTCCGAAAGGGGCGCTCCACTATTGATGCGATCACGCGTCTGAGGAGCCAGGCGGAGGACGCGGTGGCTCGGGGCAGGGTGCTATTGGCAGTGTCACTTGACATCGCCAATGCCTTCAACACCCTGCCGTGGAGCTGCGTGCGGGAGGCGCTCAAGTACCATCGGGTGCCTCCCTACCTCCGCCGCATAGTCGAGGCATATTTGGATGATCGTGCCGTCGTCTACCCGGTCCAGGGTGGGCAAAGTCGGCGAGACGTCGTGTGCGGTGTTCCGCAGGGGTCGGTCCTGGGCCCCCTGCTGTGGAACATCGCATACGACTGGGTCCTGAGAGGGGCGCTCCTCCCCGGCGTCGGCGTCATCTGCTACGCCGACGACACGCTCGTCACAGCGCGTGGGAGGAACCCCCGCCAGGCGTGCCTTCTGGGCACGGCTGGGGTGGCGCAAACGGTGGCTAGAATCCGGCTACTCGGCCTGGAGGTGGCCTTAAACAAGACGGAGGCCCTTATATTCTACGGGCCCCGCCAGAGGCCGCCACCGGGCCTGAGCATAACGGTAGGAGGCGTCCGCATCGCCGTCGGGCCGTCCATGAATTATCTCGGACTGGTGCTCGACGGTCGATGGGACTTTGCGGCGCACTTCGAGTGCCTGGCGCCGAGGCTAGTACGGGCGGCGGCGGGACTCTCCCGTCTGCTGCCGAATATCGGCGGGCCGGGCGCAGTGTGCCGCAGACTCTTTGAGGGAACCGTGCGGTCGATGGCCCTTTACGGGGCCCCGATCTGGGCGGATCGCCTGACGGCCAAAACGACGGCGCTGCTTCGCAGGCCGCAGCGCGTCCTGGCCGTCAGGGCGATAAGGGGATACCGCACGGTGTCCTTCGAAGCGGCCTCCCTGCTGGCCGGATCCCCACCATGGGACCTCGAGGCCCGGGTCCTGGCGCTGTTGTACCAGTGGCGCCGGGACGCGGCCGAGCGTGGCTCTCGCCCCGCGCCTCGCGAAGTTGAGGCAAAGCGGGCGGAGCTGCGCGACGTGGTGCTCATGGTGGAGTGGAAGGAGCGCCTCGCGCACCCCAGCGCGGGCCTCGCCACCATCGAAGCGGTGAGGCCCGTCCTGGCCGAATGGTTGGAAAGGCGCCACGGCGCCCTGACCTTCCGCCTGACGCAGGTCCTCTCGGGACACGGTTGCTTCGGGAGGTACCTGTGTCGCATAGGGCGGGAGATGACGTCAGGGTGCCACCACTGTGGCGTGGGCGACGAGGAGGACACGGTGAACCACACTGTCGCCGTGTGCCCTGCGTGGCGCGAGGAGCGCCGCGCCCTCGTCGCCCAAATCGGCGTGGACCTGTCGCTCTCGGCCCTGGTTCTGTCCATGGTCGGGGGCGATCCTGGATGGACGGCCGTCGCCTCCTTCTGCGAGGCAGTCATGTCCGCAAAGGAGGCGGCGGAGCGGGAGCGGGAGTCGACCACCACACTCCCCTCCCGCCAACGCAGGCCACGCCGGCGGCGCCGGAGGGCCAGTAATGACCTCCGGCCGCCGTAAAAAGCGGCCGCGGGCGGCCCCTCGGGGGAGGACCCGCCGCCCGCACTATTGCTGCGAGGGTGAGGGCTGCGTGCTGTTCCGCGGCCCCCCTCAATTCCTAGAGTTGTTAGGAGAGCGCCGGGGGGACGAAACCCTGACCCCCTGGCGCCAACACTTTAGAAGGGGCCCGCCTCAAGACAAAGGGCGGGCCGGCGCCGGCCCGGGCTACGAGATCGGCAGGCCATATATCCGTGGGCCCGGGCGTAGGCGATAGGAGAACAGCGGGGTTTTTTAGTGGGTAGTCGGATGGCCAATCATCTTTCCCGGAGTCCCACATATCCCTCGGTCCCCCCGGGCCGGGGGAACCCGTCAAGAGAGGTTTTTCCCCGAGACCAAAAAAAAAAAAAAAAAAAAAAAAAAAAAAAAAAAAAAAAAAAAGCTATCTGCCAGTGAAAGTCCTGTCAAAATCGGTCCAGCCTTTTCAGAGATTAGCCGGAACAAACAGACAGACAGACAGAAATTGTAAAAAATGTTGTTTTGGTATATGTACCCTGTATACGTCCGAATGCACTTAGTAAAAAGCGGTTATTTTCATATTACAAACAGACACTCCAATTTTATTTATTTGTATAGATTATGATGAAAATATGTATGCTGATGATATCGCGCTGGCAGATTCGGACAGGGGTAGACTGGTGCGACGTGTAAAGGCGTGGAAGGAGTCGCTTGAGAACGGTGGTCTGAAGCTCAATGTGGCGAAGACCGAGTACTTGGCCTGTAACTCCACAGATCCCGCACCCGTACGCATAGACGGCAACAGGGTCGAGCGCACGGACCAAGTGAAATACCTGGGATCTGTGTTTAATGCGTCTGGTGACATCGATTGCGACGTCAAGGCACGCATCGCTGCCGCGTGGGCCAAATGGCGTGAGGTGACTGGTGTCATTTGTGACCCCAAGATGCCGGTAAAATTTAAGGGACAGGTCTATAAGACCATCATTAGGCCTGTCCTTTTATACGGCTGTGAAACGTGGCCGGTGTTAGAGAGACACAAGCAAGAGCTGCGTGTCACGGAGATGAATATGCTGCGGTGGATATGTGGAGTGACGCGGAAGGACCGCGTTAGGAACTCCCGCATTCGCGGCAGTCTTCATGTCCGTGACATTGCGGATAAATTACATGAGTGTCGGCTCCGTTGGTACGGCCACGTTTTACGGCAACCGGATGCTTACGGGGGTAACAAATGTCTAACCATGCCGCCACCGCCGGGCCCCGGCAGGAGGGGTAGACCCAAGAAGTGCTGGCTTGACGTCGTAAAGGGTGATATGCATGCCAATGGGCTCACTACCAGGGATGCTGAAGACCGTGCGAAGTGGAGAAGAAAAAGTCGGAAAGCGGACCCAGGGCGCCGAAGCGAGAGTTTGGGCTGCAACCGGGACTTAACGCAAGGATGATGATTATAATGAAAATATCCCCACTGTGAAACGAGTGGAAAAAAAGTTTATTTTCCGGTTAATATGAAGTAGTTTTCACTTTTTTAAGTTTGAAGTATATGTAATATTTTTTTCATAGATTATTAAATAACATTTTCACGTCTATGCTTACTTCTGTAGTATTGATCATCTTCTTTTCGAGTCTCATGTCTACTTTGTGGAGCTCGATGAGCCATATTGCAGGGACCACCAGGCCAAGGTATATGAACACCGATGGACAGAACCTGTGAAGAGAAAATTAATTAGGGCTAATAAAGGAACGTACTTGACCTATTTTTGTTACTAACAAAGTTTTTGTCCCTCTTCCTCTTTTTAAAATTATCAATATTTTTTTTATTGCTGTAGGACAGAAGACTGGACAACGGGCCGCTTAGAATTTAGCAGTTACCGTCGCCTATGGATGTTTGTAACGCCAGTAGCATAGCAAACACGCTGCTGTCCCATAAGGGTACAGGAACCTGGGTCACTAATGCCGGAACACAACACAAAGTTATTATGGCAGCATACTTATGACCAAAGGTGGTCGCCATCCATACAAGCAAATATACTGGAAGAAAATATACACTGCCATTTAGTCCCAAACTAAAAATAACATAAGTGCTATGTTATGGATACTACAAAACTAATATACCAGATACATACTTTTATTTTGTAAATAAATACACATTAAAACAACACACAGACTCGAGACAGAAATTGAACCCGTGACCTCCGTAAGCGTACCGCATTGCGCTAGCCGCTACGCCACGGAGATCGTCGGAACTTTTATAACATGAGCTTTTTTATTGCTGTAGGACAGCACAGGCTGACGGCCCGCTTAGAATTTAGCAGTTACTGTCGTCTGTGAGTGTTTGCGACGCCAGTGGCGTCGCGAACACGCTGCTATCCCATAAGGGTATAGGAACTTGAGTCACTAATGCCGGAACACAACACAGGATTATTATGACGATATACTTAAGACCAAAAGTGGTTGCCATCCAGACGGGCTTGGGGCGCTATCACGTCTAGCTACGAACGGCGGTAAAACAACCCTACCGAAGTTAGGTAAACATTTAAACGCTGGTCAAGTAATGAAGACAACTGACATTGGCCCCAAGGCTCTACGACAGATACGGCTGCTTTGTCACTTTTTAAGACAGGCCGACTCCAGCCGCAGGGGTTGGTTGTGCTTATTCCTCACTAACACGGAGAAATACTCTGAAAATACCGTGAGTATCCGTTGAGCCTTGTCATTTTTTTAATATTTTGATTAATTTACACTGTGTGAATTAGAAAAGTAGCCTTTTACAACTCTCTAAGTGAAAGCCCATCTGGCGTGCCCCCTGTAGGTACATTAGTAATAACTTGATAGGGAGTGGGGGGGCGCTAATGACACTTCCGGCTGTCATACCACGCCTCGCTGACATGTTGCTTGTTCCACTAATGAACTAGCTTGCCTTATTTATATATATATTTAATCCATCTTGCATCTAAGTATTAGCTAGTTAGTAGCTCAGCAGTATTACTACACTTGGAGACCATTAGCTTAGGTAGTTTTTATCGCATTATGTGCTTATCTATAATATACTTGTTATTACGTGAAGCGAAAACTTTGTACCAATTTTACGAAAATGGCGCGGACGGGGGAGTATGAAATTTGGTATAGTTAAAGTTTATATGGAGGAGAAACGCAGAAAGTATTTTTCTGCCTAAAATCCCTTAAAAATACATAAAATCAATTAAAATGAATGATACACAACATATACATACATACATTACTTACGCTTTTTTATTATAAGAGTTTATGGCCTGGTAAAGACCGTTTAGGTTAATTTTATAATCCGTAAATTTTTATCCGTGCAGGGGCGGAGAGAGAATACTAACCTATGCGACCGGGGTCGGCCTGTCGTAAAAGGCGACAAAACAACCCACGCTATCTACGCGGTAGGGCCTCAAGCCCGTCTGGATGGCGACCACCTTTGCTCTTATGTATGCCGCCATAATAACCTTGTGTTGTGTTCCAGCATTAGTGACCCAAGTTCCTGTACCCTTATGGTACAGCAGCGTGTCCGCGATGCCACTGGCGTTGCAAACACCCATAGGCGACGGTAACTGCTAAATTCTAAGAAGGCCGTCAGCCTGTCTGCTGTCCTACAGCAATAAAAAAAGAACGCGCTGTTTTTAGTACGGGCCAAACCAAAGTGTGACATTTAAGGTGTTTGTATTATTTGTTTGATTGTTTTTGTTCTTTCTCCAATACTTTGAACGACTCAACATATAGGAATGTACCTAGTTAAAGAGTCAGGGCTCGTTCTTACTTTTGGAGTCAATTGTACCGGGAATCATATTTCAAATTATAGAAGTACTTCATAATTTTTTGTTCCAAGCAAATAAAGACCTATAATTATATAAAAATCGTCGCAGAATCAAAAATTGACACTCAAAAAGTCACACAATTCACAGCCCTACAGCCGAAGTACTTACATAAATACGTAGAAAGGGTTACGATGGGTCAATCCCTGACATTTATACCCTTTGTGAAAGATTAGTCAAGCGGCACGCAATTAATTATTATTTTATATCACATTTTTTATATCTCGTAATTGCTAAGTATATGGCGTAAGCTAACTGATGTCATTTGTGACCCCAAAACGCCGTTTCAGTTGAAGAAACAGGCCTTTAAGACCATTGGGACTGTCCTTTTATACGGCTGTAAAACGTGGCCGGTGCTAGAGTCACGGAGATGAATATGCGGTGAATGTGTGGAGACGCGGAAGGACTGCATTAGGAGGTCCCGCATTCGCGGTAGTTTTCATGTCCGTGACATCGCGCAATCCTTAAAAAAAGCTATAATATATTTATTCCAAATAAAATCTTATATATAAAATTCTCGTGTCACAATGTTCGTTCCCGTACTCCTCCAAAACGGCTTGACCGATTCTCATGAAATTTTGTGAGCATATTGAGTAGGTCTGAGAATCGGCCAACATCTATTTTTCATACCCCTTAGTGATAAGGTCACTATTCCACGCGGACGGAGTCGCGGGCACAGCTAGTTTACTATAAATATTTAATCAGGCGTAAGTACGTAATATAGTACGTAAACATTTTTTTAAATCCTGGCGATTCTTATCAGGATAATGAGATAATCTTATTAGTGTACTTGGAATAGTGACTTTGGGCAGAATTTTTTGGATATATCTTATGGTTTATTTTGGATTACAAACCCTAAAATATAAATGAAATATGCAAACAGTCAGTGTTATCGAATGCAACTGTTAGGCCATGCGCCTCCGGAATACGTACGTTCGAACCTACAAAGTCCAGCCTAAGCTAAACCGTATTTCATATGATTGATGACATAAATCTGAGGTTAATTTAAATTGGAAATTCAACCTACAAGGTCCAGCCTAAGCTAAACCCTATTTCATATGATTGATGATATAAATCGGAGGTCAACTTAAATTGGAATATAAAATTTCCGAAACTTATCATTTTTAATAAAAACTATTTTTTTTTTCTAAAATAAAAATAGCCTAAGTTACTCCTTGTTACATTAGCTATCTGCCAGTGAAGGTCCCGTCAAAATCGGTGCAGCCATTTCAGAGATTAGTCGGAACAAACAGACAGACAGACAAAAATTGTAAAAAAGTTGTTTTGGTATATGTACCGTGTATACGTCCGAATGCACTTAGTAAAATGAGGTTATTTTAAGATTACAAACAGACCTTCCAATTTTATTTATTTGTATAGATTGTCATCGGTCTTTGATAAGTCTACAGCGTTTAAATGAAATCGGGCCGTTTAAAGTGGGTCATAATTAAGTTCAAAGGATTCGCTTACAAACATACAGGTGAAACTAATAAGCGTGAAAACACAAAGTTCGTCATAGATAGATAGATAATACTTTATTGTCACCAACTTAACCTAATGATATAATACAAGTTAAATAGAATATTGTAAATATTGGAGACAATGGGCGGCCTTATCGCTTTAAGCGATTTCTTCCAGGCAACCCATATTATATAGTCATATGTCAAATTCACATACCACTTCCATTCCTGGTTCTCCTTAATGGTAAGAGTGAAGAGTCCTTCGAAGACCAGCAGCAGTATTGGTGACGCCAGGTACCAGTATTCAAGGTCTTTCTTGAAGAAGGTCACCTGCCAAATAGCTATGATGCCATGGCATGCGAAGACCAGCCTTGTTATCACTGCTTTTATTGTTGCCAAGATCTTTCCAACCTTCGCCATTTTGTTTTCACATTTAATTCACAAGATGTCCGACTATTATTTGTTCACTGCGAATAGCCAAACTAAATCACTAGCAATTTATAAAGAACAGAAAAAAAACTAAGTGAAGCCTATAAAAAATTCTAACATTAAATTAAATGTTTAATAAGTAATATTTTGTTTCTCCTTAAATTATTTATATATCTAATTAAATTACTTTATAAATCAAAATAAAATATTATATTTTATAATATTTTGGTTTATATTATCTTTATTAATCTTATTTTCTATCTTTAATACCATATCTTTTTTATAAAATATTTACATTATATTAACAATACATTACTTTGTAAAAGGACACTCAAATAAATTACATTAAAAATTTAAAAAAATATATAAATCGCTGGAAGTGAGACCAAGCTACCGGCGGTTAGGGCTCCAGAGACATGAACCTCCCCACTATATGTGCCGTGCTCAGGAGACCCACCTTCTGTATGCGACCCTTCACTCATTTACCCAGTGAAAGCCTCTCTATGTGTTTATCGAGGGTCTGCGCTGATAAAACTTTTTCCAAAGTTTAGATTTCACAGTTCCATTCATTTTTATTCCTAAATAACCAACAAAAAGACATTAACTATTTTTTTTTGTTTATTGTTATTTTACTATTAGTATTAATGATAAAATTTAATTTAAAAGTTAATTAACATAATAAAACGTATTATAAATAAAATCTAAACAGAAAATATTTTAATTCCATTTCACATTTAAATAAAAAATACGTTTAATTGTATTGTTTTTTTGAATATATTTTTTTTTATTACATAATTATGATTTATTTTTATTTGTTACACTATAACACTCCGCGCTAAGGTGTTCGCTAGCTTTAACTTATGGAATGGCTAAAGGGTTACTTTTTCCTATAAAATAGGAATGTGCAAGTCATTGCAGTTGTACGGTATACATTGCGTACGTAAAAAAACAATACTCATGTTTTTTTTATTACTGAGGAGTAGAAGACAGGCCACTTAATAGTAACCGCAAACACGCTGATGTCCCATAGAGGTACAGGAACTTGGATAATTAATGCTAGAACACAAGGTTGTTATAGCGGCATATTTAAAGGCAAATGTGGGTTGCCATCGAGAAGGTCTTGGCTCTATGGTTGATATGTACCTTTTACAACAGGCCGCAGAGGTTAGTATTTTTACTCCGCCTCTGTACGGAGAAGGGAATTTTGTGTATGTTCATCCTGGAGTCCCAAGGGCTGAAATAGCCTCGTTCTATAAGCTTATTGAAGGAAATCGCTAGTTTTGTATGACGATTTAAATCTAATGCTTTTTTGTGTAAATATCTGTATTTCACACGCACATTAATACTCCACAACGTCCCACTACTGGGCCTCGGTCTCCATACATAGGCGGGGTATGAATACTGACTCCTTAAACCGGAGTCGGCCCGTCGTCAAACAGCCGTAGCTAGGTGGCCGGCAAGTCTAAGTATGCCACCATAATAACCTTGTGTTGTGTTTCGGAATTAGTGGCCCAGGTTCCAGTGCCCCTATGCAGATAGGAGCGTGTTCATGGTGCCAACCCGTCGTATCCCATAGGCAACAGGATCTGCTTACTATTAAATTGGTCGTTGCCCTCCCATCTGTTTGAAATAACATTATCAAACCGATGAGAAGAAAATAAGTAGCATAGTACATAAATCTACTGTACGCTGAGAAAACTACTATTGTAAAATTCCTTAACCTTCATTTGTATTAGAAATCCAAACAAGCAATGTATACCTTCCAATTGAATTGGCTCAATTCACAATCCCATGGTTTCCCTGCGCACGCAAGCTTATAAAGCCAATCGGAGTTCCCAAAGAAAATGGGCTTGGAGACTAATATATTAAAAAGAGTATAAAATACACAATTTAGACCTTATTGGTAAACCATAGAGTTAAATTTTCAACGGCCTTTGTTTGAATGATAGTTTTTACGAACATAGAATATTGGACAGAGAAGATATTACACTAACGGCATCGTTCCGCTATATAGTCGACCACTGACACATAGACCCCGGCTACCGACCCCCAAAGACTTCGCGAAATCGTTGGAATAGTATTAAGTACTTGAAACCATGAATGGCCCGCGACAAATGAAATTAATATGACCCAGAAAATGCACCGTGATGTTCCGCCACTCATAAGTATGCAGGCACTGGTCACCAGCTCCACATCATCAGGGCTAGTTGCCCCACGAGAGGTAAAGAGGTCCATCTGAAGCCCCAACCTCCCCTACTAGCTGGTCCGATTGAGATGTTAAGGATACTTCATGACTTCTTATAGTGGACATACTAGACTGACGCCCCACTCAACAGTAAGCAATTACGGTTGCCTATGGATGTTTGCGACGCTAAGGGCACCGCTAACACACCTTACGCGTAGGGGAATTGCAACCTGGGTCTCTAATACCTAACGTGACCATTTTTTTTTCGTGTCAAAGCGGGACGCCTACGGAATTTCGTATATAAATAAATACATATATAGGATACGTCAGTGTAAGATGTATATTTAAGTGCAAAATATAGTTTAAAAGATGACTTGAAATAATTTATTATGGTATCTTACCCTCACTGACATCTTAATTCTTACACCAACTTACCCAAAAAATAATATTTATAAATAATTTCGCAACAAAAAACTACTTTGCTACAGCAAAATTAGAGTTACTTTAGTATGTATTTTGTAATACGATAAGGAGTTGGGATAAGTAAGTATTCAGTAAGTTTCTAATAAACATTTTTAATAATCATTTTTCTAATAATCATTTTTCGTTTATCCCGTTCTCACATGTCAGTCAGTTGCTCGCTCTCGCTTGCTCCTGACTGTCAACCCGCGTCTACGCTGCGCTGCCGTCTTTCGCGATACTAATGTAGGCAAGTAGTCAGCATCCCTGGTAGTGAGCCCATTGGCACACATATCACCCTTTACGACGTCAAGCGAGCACTTTTGGAAGTACCCCTCCTGCCGGAGCCCGGCGGAGGCGGCATGGCCAGACATTTGTTTCTCACGTTAGCATCCGGTTGCCGTAAAACGTGGCCGTACCATCGCTAACACGCCGTCAGCGTAGGAAAACTGCAAGACAACACGAGGTTATGGAAACATGTTTAGAGACGAGGGCGATTGGCATCTAAACGGGCTTGAAGACTCCTTTCTTTCTTAAATTTAGAATTTACGTAATAATAAAATTCAGCTGAAATGAGAATGTTGAGATGGATGTGTAGAGTGACAAGAATGGATAAATTGAGTGGAAAAAGACTGAATGGTACGGGCATGTAATGAGAAGGGATTCTGACCCTCATTACCAGAAGAATGTTGTACTTTAAAATAGATGGGAACAAGAGCAGAGGTAGACCTACAGGATGAAAAGTTACAGATTAAGAATGCTAGAATAGAATAAAATGAAAGAAAAAGACATTGTGCCACCCCAAATGATTGAAACAAGCCAAGCTATCTATCTATCCGTGCAGGTGTGGAGAAAGGATACTAACCTCTGTGGCCGGGGTCGGCCTGTCGTAAAAGGCAACAAAACAACCCACCCTAGCTACATGGTAGGGTCTCAAGCCCGTCTGGATGGCGACCACCTTTGGTCTTAAGTATGCCGCCATAATAATCCGGCATTAGTAACCCAAGTTCCTGTTCCCTTATGGGACAACAGCGTGTTCGCGATGCCACTGGCGTTGCAGACACCCATAGGCGACGGTAACTGCTGGATTCTAAGCGGGCTGTCAGCCTGTTGTCCTACAGCAATAAAAAAAAATTATCCCAATATTCCTGATAATCTATATTTATGACATTCCCTTGTAGGTTACTTTCTGAAGTTTCCCTTTTACCTTGTGTGAATTGTACACACACTTTTTTATATATTTTTAGGCACTGAAGTACAAACTAATAAAAAAAAATACACCACTTGATTCCCTAAAAATTTTTATTGTAATAATTTCACTTAACAATTAATTAATTTCACCGACATACGAACGACGACAAGTATTTTACTTATTTAATACACGAAAAATAATACAATACAACAGAATCACGCTTCGTCGAATAGTTTTTCCAAATTACAGTCAGGCGAAAAAAGGATAGGCTTAGACACCACCGAGTATTCCGAATGCGTCCGCATCGAGCGCTGTCAGGTGAGAGATTGGCATCGCATCGCCAGGTGGTAGAGCTTCGGTAAGGTGGGGGATCCGTCTAATAATATATTAATAGATAGGAAAGCCATCATCAACGTCTTTGGACCACGCGTGAAGACCTCCCGACAAATCTTTGATCCTACTGCGGTATTCTTCGTCTAGAGCATCGAGGAATTTCTTCGCTGCAATTTGAGAGTCGTTTCCACGTCGGCATATGAAGCTAACTGTAAAGGAATCGATTTATATCATCACCTCTGGTGTTTTAAGCACTTAACGGGTCAGGGTGTTGATGTTCTTCCTGTCTTTAGCCCAAACTATGTGGGGTCGGCACAACATGTTCTCTCCTTCTACACTCCTCTAACTCCACTCCACTAATAAGTCATCTGAACATTTACACCTATTTGCCATATCATCTTTTACGCAATCCATCCATTTCTCTGGTCTGCCATTTTGTATCCATACCTCTCATTTCCAGCATTTTCCAGTGTTCGCGATGCCACTGGCCTTGCAAACACCCATAGGCGACGGTAACTGCTAAATTCTAAGCGGGCCGTCAGCCTGTCTGCTGTCTTACAGCATTAAAAAAAAAAGAAAAAGAAAGTATTTTGAAGAACTCCCTCATCTTGAACGGGTCACGTATATAATGAGTTCTTTAAGTGTTATATCAGTTGTATAGGAGGCATAACACAAGCTTTGTATATTACTCTCTGAACTCAAGGTTATTATGGCGGCATGCTTATACACCAAGGGTCCATCCAAACGGGCTTGGCGCCCTACGAAAGTCGACCCCTGCAGGGGTCTGTATTCTTACTCCGCCCCTGCACGGAGGAGAGTTTATATGGACATACCTTGATAACACTTCTTGATCTCTTCTAGAAGTTCCTCGAACTTCTCCCCGCGGAGTTTCTCTATTGGATAGTTAACAGAGCCATCTATCCTGCACATTTGGAACTCTGCTTCGCTTCTGACATCGACTAACAGATGGCGCTGTGAGTCTTCAGTGTTTAGGGTGTGGGCGAGCTGAGATGGTGTTATACGATTCTCTGGGGGTAGGATGTGGAGTTCCAAGTCCTAGAAATAATTATAGTTTATTTTTTAATAGATCTAGCGCCACCTAGCTCCAAAGTATACAGCAAATCGTTTGTGTTATGGATACTAGACAACTGACATTTTACTTTTATATTTTTCTTTTGTAAATAAATACATATTATACATAAACATCCAGACTTGGTACGGGAATCCAACCCGTGACGAATGACGATATTTCAACGTGAACATCAGCTCCACGAAGATCGCAGTCAGTATTTGAATTTCTATTTGCTCGGATGTACCAACTAAGAATCAACTCTTGGTGGGTCCTCTTACATATCTTCACTTATCATTAGAATCATACTATATGAGCAAATAGCTAAACAGATGTAATGTTACGTATTGTTTAGGAATTTCCAAATAAGTCGATAAAGGCTATAAATATTTTACCCCTTTTTGCTAGTTCAGACATAATTAAAAGTTTACAGAAACACCCTTATGAACACAATTTAACAACAGCTAAATTTGTGGCTCCAAGAGAGGTCAAATATGGACATCGACGTAAAAGGCACGCACAAGCTACCCTGTTTCAATGGTGCAGCCAAGGTACCAGATTCAATTCCCGTCGCGAGTTAGGGTAATTGTTTTTTATAGCTAGAGTACAGAAGAGACAACACGCCCATCCGATAACAGGTCACCTCCATCATGGAGGTTTGCAACACCGGGGACATTACCAACGCGCTGCCAGTCTTCGAAAGGTGTTTATTTTATTATTTGTACTACGACTCATAACACAAGTGCTTTATTACTTTGGGACTAGAGGACGCTGTATCTGTATATATACACTCTACTCTGTTAGTCATCATTTCAACATCCACCGTGCAGGGGCGGAGAACGGCCGGGGTAGGCCTGTCGTAAAAAGCGACGAAACAACCCACCCTGGCTACGTGGTATGGCCCCAAGCCCGTCTGGATGGCGACCACATTTGGTCTTACGTATGCCGCCATAATAACTTTGTGTTGTGTTCCGGCATTAGTGACCCAAGTACCTGTATCCTTATGGAACAGCAGCGTGTTCGCGATGCTACTGGCGTTGCAAACACCCATAGGCGACGGTAACTGCTAAATTCAAAGCGAAAAAAAAACCAAATGGCACTAATTCGCGGCAACCACTGACTGAACCAGTCACAGATTAAAACAACGAATTTAATTTTTTTTCTACCATGGACATCTATAGTAGAAAAAAAAGAAGCTAAAAACATGTGAGAGGGAGAGCTAGTTCATTCTAATATGATTTTTTCATGTGTGCGAAAGAGTACGAACTACATAAACATTAATCTATGCCCGAAACTAAACAAGGTGATCGCGTCCTGTCTTGCTTGTACAAGACTGATTTATTCCACGCATTTTTGGCAAATATGGTAGAATCAAAAGTGGCAATGAGGATATATTTTACTTGTAATGGGTGTCCCAAAATTAACGCAAGATTTGAATTAAATAGAAAACACAGTTTTTAGTCTTTTGATTGTTATTTTTTATTGAATCTAAACTACATAGGATAGGGTTATTTATGGAGTAACACATCGGGCAAATGGCCTCCACGGCTTTGCATGCACATACGCACTCGTTTGTCGAAATTTTCCATGACCATTTTGCATAAATATGGCTGAATTTCGTTGATGCAGCGTTGAATCTCCTCCTTTAATGCAAGGGTAGTTGTGGTCTTGTTGACATAGACCTGTGATTTTAAATAACCCCATAAAAAAACTAATGGTGTTAAACCACACGATCTAGGGGGCCAATTCTGATCACCAAAACGAGAGAGTACACTACCTGGAAATGTCTCATGCAGTAATTGAGCACGGTCTTGTCAAAACCACATATTGGCCACACCCATATCATCCAATTCCGGCAGAAAGAACTGTTTTATCATGTCGCGATATCGAGCACTAGTAACAGTTACTGCTTGACCAGCCTCATTTTCGGAAAAGTATGGTTCAATTATGCTTCCAGCCCAAAATCCCCACTAAACAATGACACGTTGTGGATGCATTTGTTTTTCGACAATCACATAAGGGTTCTCAGAACCCCAAAAGCGGTAATTTTGGCGATTAACAAAGCCATCATGGTGAAAATGTGCTTCATTGCTTAAGATGATTTTACTTGAAAAATCAGCATCCATTTGTTGATGTTCAATAATCCATTCAACGAACTCTCTTCGCTGTGCATGGTCATTAGGCTTCAGTCGTTGTGTTAAATGAATTTTGTAAGCATGGAGAAACAAATCTTTAGTGAGTAAAGATTTGTTTACTCACTAAAGATGTAGAGAGCTTCTTGAAATTTGCAATTCTTGTCCATGACGCTGAATTGAGGTTGCTGGATTGTCACCGACACTCTCACGCACTGCTTCGATATTGACATTTGAATGGGTTGTTTTTGAATGACCAGTGTGTTTGGCGTTTCCAACGGATCATTCCGTCTTCCTGAATTTTTCAATTAATCTTCACAGTTGACGAAGTTAAAACACTATTCGGACCATATTTTGTATGAAATTTTCGAAATGCCGCCCCGCCAAGCTCTCATTATTTTTGAAATATTGTTAAATAATAAATACACATTGTTCTATCGTGTATCGCTCCATTTTTACTAACCCTAAACTGTCAGCTGTGTCGAAATGTTTTTTTAGGGTTGTCAACACTTTACTGCACAAGTAGCGACAAATTCAAATTTTACGTATATTTGGGACACTATAAAAGGTAAAAATGCCGTACAAGCAAGAAAACTATTCGTCGATTTGTATGAAGAATATGTATTGACAGCACGCTAGTGTCAAAACTGGTTTTCAAAATTTCGATCTGGCATTTTTGATGTTGATAATGCTCTATGTTCTAGAAAGAAAATTAAAACTGATAAAGACACGATAAAGGGCGTTTCCGACCGACCAACGTCCGTCTGCCATGATTAAAAAAAAACATTACCTCAGAAAATAATTTATTAACAATTATAATTTACAGTATCTTAATTATAAACAATGGTTGATTAAAATTAAATTAATTATATTCACATATAACGTCACTTTTTTTTTATTGATTTGGAACAGCAGACTGTTACCGTCGCCTATGGATGTTTGCAACGCCAGCAGAACTGGAACCTGGGTCATTTATTAACAGAACACAAAATTATAGGGGCATATTTAGATACCAGGTGGTTGCCATCAAGACAGGCTTGGAGCTCTAACTATAGTCCATTCGCGTTAAGAAAATAGTGAGTAATCGTTGTCCGCCGGCCTAGCCCCGCCCCCCGACCAATCATTTCAACGATGACTCACTATTTTCTTAACGTGAATGGACTATAGCTAGCTATAGCTAGGGTTTTGTCGCCTTTTATCACAGAATATAGTCATCACAATTATTTCACTCATCATGACGTCACAAACGTCAATGTAACTGTCAAATGTCAAAAACTAGACATTTATGAGCTAACGAGAATGATACGTAAGGCTTTGTCGCCTTTTATCACAGGATACAGTCATCACAACTATCTCAACCCTACATGGCATCACAAATGTCAATGTCACTTTCAATTTCAGTGTCAATTGTCAAAAACTCGACATTAATGAGCTCTCATTCTCGATTTGAAACTGATCCAACTGGCTCTTTACTTATGTTTCAAAATAACTAGAATGACCGTAATCCGTATTAATAAGCGAATTGTGTTCTGGCATTACATCACAGATGTCGCTCTCGTGTTTCGCCTTGAAGACTCTCAACTTTTTTTGCGTCAAAACCAACGAGAAAGTCTTCCTTGACGCCGGCTCAACTCCTCTCGTTTTCATTACTTTTGTATATATATTAAAAAGTTGCGATATACTTTTTATGTGTGACAAATTTATGTACTCTGCTACGTTGTCTTGGGCACATATTGGACACTTTGGTGGAACCCTTGGCAGGCTGTTGATATAAGATTCCGCGTTCAGGGTCCTGATTGGCGGTCTGTGACATTTAGGCTTATCGGAAGCTGTTAACCAACTCCTGCAAGATAATTGTAATACAATAAATACAGTGGGGTTCTCACACAGCGCCACCTAGTCGCAAAACACCATAGCGGGTACTAGACGAGTGACTTACTTATATACTTTTTTTATTCGCGAACACGCTGTGGTTTAGGGGTATTGGAAAACTGGGTCGCTAATTATGGCGGCATATTTAGGTGGTTGCCATTCAGGTGGGCTTGGTAACCTACCACCTGGTTAAAATCTTTTTTACCATGTTTTATTAAATTAACCTGTATGTATCTATGTAACGGAATTTTTTGACTCAATTTTATCCACTTTCAACGATCAAAAACATTAAAAATTTTACACGCTTGTCAGAACCTTTTTTTTTATTGCTGTAGGACAGCAGACAGGCTGACGGCCCGCTTAGAATTTAGCGGTTACCGTCGCCTATGAATGTTTGCAACACCAGTGGCATCGCAAACATGCTATCGTCCCACAAGGGTACAGGAACTTGGGTCACTAATGCCGGAACACAACACAAGGTTATTATGGCGGCATACTTAAGACCAAAGGTGGTCGCTATCCAGACGGGCTTGAGTCCCTACCACGTAGCTAGGGTGGGTTGTTTTGTCGGCTTTTACGACAGGCCGCAGAGGGTAGTACTCTTTCTCCGCCCCTGCACGGATAAAGAACCTGATGACAATACACAAATTTAATAATTTTGTGCCACACTCCTTATCAGGATCATCAGGATTATAACGCTTTCTTTTCCTTTGGCCGGAAGATGCCGTTAAATTGCTAAAAATATTTACCGATTGGAAATTGACAACAAATAAATAGTTTAAAAACTACATAAAAATAACTCTTAACATAAGAATAAAATTACTGACGCTGTCACTGTCACACATTAATGTCACTGTTCTAAAAGCGTGGGGTGTTTTGTACGATATTTTTTAACTAACTGCATTTCGGAATGAAACTTGTAGACTTATAACGATTGATATCGAGCACCCCACGCTTTTAGAACAGTGGCATTATTTAATTACAAAATAATTGCCATGTATCGACGGTGATGAAACCCCTATAGACATCACCGATATGTATAACCAGTCCGTGTTGGACAGCCGCCGTGGGTTAAACATCTGACATTACTCCACGATGAACTAAGGGGTGAAGAGTGGCATAAAGGGGAAGGAGAGGAATACGCCTTTCCGCTCTTTTACCATCTTGAGATAGAGGAAAAGAGGAGTGTTGGAAGGGGGCGGGGGAATAAAAAGGGCAAGTGGAGAGATGAGAGGGGAGAAATGGGGCAATAAGGGGTGACACGGTAGATAATAAAAAGAGGCTGGAAATTTGGCGAAGAGGGGAAGAAGGAGATGGTATAGAGAGGAAAAGTGAGGTACTTGATGAAGATAGAAGGAGTTAAATAGAAGGGAAAAGAGATGGTGAAAATGAGTGAGTGAAGGGAAGTAGGAGGATAAAAAGAGTGGGGGAGAAAAGGGCGATGCAGAGCATGATACGGAGGAGGAATAGACGGGATGTAATAGAGAGCGAGAGGTGAAGGGGTAATTAGTAAAGAGAGGAAATGCTGGAGAAAGCGGGGAGGGAAAAGATAGTGCAGATAGCGGTATCGGGGGAGGATAAGAGGGAAGTTAGCAGTTATATATATTGTTGCTAACCTGACCATCGCCTCCTTGATCCCCAACGTGTTGAGGAACATAACCCTGCACACATGGTACTTATCATCGCCGTACTTCAAATGGTATATCTTCGAATCCCCCTTCCTCGAGACGTCACTTTTGTGAACGGCCCTACGCCGTTTCGGGGGGACGGACGCGATTGATTCCCGCACGTATTGCTTTTTGCCTTTCCAGTCTAGATCGTTCCAGAAATATCTGAAATTCGTACTAATATTGTAAATCTGAAAGTAACTCTCTCAATCTGTCTATTATGAGATATTGAGATGACGGCTAACAGAGGAGAGTGGATCGAGAGAACATGTTGAGCTGACCCCATATAATGTGGGATAAGGGCAGGAAGAAGAAGAAATAAAGATACTGTGACAATTGACTCATCACTAACTAGTCTCAAAGTGAATAGCAGAGCGCTTATCTTATGGATAGTAAACTCATATACTTTTTTTTTTTAATAAATATATATCATACATTAACCCCCTAAAAGTATCCGTGTAGGGGCGGAGTAATAATACTAACTTCAAGGGTCAGCCTATTGTAAAAGGCGAAAAAACAACCCACCCTAGCTACGTGGTAGGGCCCCAAGTCCGTCTGGATGGCGACCACCTTTGGTCTTGAGTATGCCGCCATAATAACCTTATGTTGTGTTCCGGCATTGTTCCGGGTGCGTGTTAGCGTTGCCCCTGGCGTCACAATACACGACGGTAAATTACTGTTAAATGGGCTGTTTGTCTGTCTGCTGTTCCAATAATAAAAACAATATCCACTGTCCCACTGTTAGGCATCTCTTCCCAGAGATAACACTTGACATGGTCCATCAAATAAACATATTTTAATAGTTTTTCTCCCATTCAATCAAAATTATATGAAATGGGACAAATGCACGTTTATTACGAGTATAATAGATAGTTAACATATGTTTATTTATTTTTCTTTTTATTATTTATTTATTTATCCGTGCAAGGGCGGAGAAAGAATACTAACCTCTATGGCCGGGGTCGGTCTGTCGTAAAAAGCAAATCAACATACCCTAGCTACGTGGTAGGCCTCAAGCCCGCCTGGATGGCGATCACCTTTGGTCTTAAGTATGCCGCCATAATAACCTTATGTTGTGTTCCGGCATTAGTGACCCAAGTTCCTGCACCCTTATGGGACAGCAGCGTGTTCGCGATGCCACTGGCGTTGCAAACACCCATAGGCGATGGTAACTGCTAAATTCTAAGCGGACCGTCAGCCTGTCTGCTGACCCACAGCAATAAAAAAATCATACATTAACCCCTTAAAAGTCTTCATATAGGGGCGAAGTAATAATACCAACTTCAGGGGTCATCCTATTGTAAAAGGCGACAAAACAACCCTAGAGCTACGTGGTAGGGCCGCAAGCCCTAGCCTATAAGTTCTGTACCACTAACATAACGTCGCAAACATCAATAGGCGACGGTAGCTACTTACTATTAAATAGGCCATCGAACTGTCTGATTTTCTGCGGCAGTAAAAAAATTATAAAAATTACCTAAATATCTCCTCCCTTTTGCCTTGTTCCAAATCTTTGCACTTTTTGGAACCACCTGCACACGAGGCCGCCTTACAGGTCGGTCCGATTCTCCTCTCGTTTCTAACAACGTCTTGAATACATTTCTTTTTACAAACCGATATGGAGTCTTTCTCCTTCTCCACTCTGAAGCCTAAATATCTCTGTCCCAACATACGTTTCTGTTTTTGTATTTTACGAACGGTACACTTCTCTTGCGTCTCTTTCTAAAATAGAGATAATCAATCTCTTAAACTCACTCTGAATATAAATACATTATTTATTACCATATATAATTCGTTCGTTGTGGTCTGAAAGAAGATGTAATGACAAAAATTGAGAAAGGTATGCTGAGATGGTTTGGCCATGTCGAGAGAATTAATGAAGAACGATTGACGAAAAAAGTGTATAAGGGGAGTGGAAGTACTGGAAGGGACCAGTACAGTCAGACCTAGGCGGACGTTTCGAGACCAGATCAGGGACGTCTCGAAAAAAGGCCAGGTCAAGAGTACCCTAAACCGAATGGCATGCATGAAGGGAATAATGAAAGTGGACGAAGCGAAACAAGTATGTGGTCTTTGCCTACCCCTACGGGAAAGAGGCATGATTATATGTATGTATAATTCTTCTTCATCCTGCTTTTATCCCAAACTATGTGGGGTCGGCACAACATGTCCTTCACACCTTTCGCCATATCATCTTTTACGCAATCCATCCATCCTTTCTTCCTGTTGTTTTTTTTTTCACGTAATTTGTATATTGTAACATAATACATTTCCTCCACGTGGGGGCAGAATAACAATATCGACCCATGCAGTCGACTTATCGTAAAAGCCAACAAAACCACCTTATCTAGTTATTCAAAGCCCGCCATGGCAACCACCCTTGGTCTCTAATTCTCTTCTTAGTCGAACTCTTCATTACTGAAGGTCGTGTCCTTGTAAATCAACCGTGGCCTGTCTCGTAAGCTGTTTCCATTTCGTCCGGTCCCCAGCTTCTCGAATAGCGGTTGCTATTGGGAGTCCACCTTGTCCGTCACGATCAGCTTATCCAAGTTATCCGGCTCTCGTCAGGCAATGTGACCAAGGTACCCAAGAATCTTCCGATAACAGATTGTTGAGAGCCTGACTTTAATGCAGTCTCTAATTATGCCACCATAATAACCTGTTGGGGCAAAGTGACTAAAGTTCCTGTTTATGATGTTGAGGTTCAATTTGTATATGAATGGATCGATGTGTGATTTTGTAGAAAAACAAACGTCTGTTCTTACTAATAGTTTATTAAGACTGACTCGAAGTCGCATCAGTGAGCGTATTTACTATGAACTAGACATACCGCCCACCAAAAACAATAGTTTTTAAGCAAATTTGTATAATTATGTATACTAGCTCTAAGTGGACTGTAGTTGATCACAGATATTGGTATACATACTGATAAATTGTAAAATAAATTTGACATAATAATAGTAATCACTCATCACTGGTACATCGTAGCCATTTAGTTGGAGGTAAATTTTCCTCTTTGACCACAACAATATCTCCAATTCCAGGCGATGGCACCTTAGTTTGCCATTTGAATCTTTGTTGTAAGGTGTGAAGATATTCGGTTTGCCATCGTTTCCAAAAATGGTGTGTCATCCTTTGGATCATTTGCCACCTTGTTAAGAGACTGGTTTTCTTGTCTTCGTAATTAGTATCAGGAACGCTAACAAGCGGCTCTCCTATTAAAAAATGACCTGGGGTTAACGGTGCTTCTGTGGTATTGTCAATGAGACACATAGGACGAGAGTTGAGAATCGCTTCAATCTGAGCTAAAAGAGTAACCATCTCCTCGTAGGTTAATTTGGTGTCCTTGTTTATTCGAGATAAATGTCTTTTGGCTGACTGAACGCCAGCTTCCCATAAGCCTCCACATGTTGGCATTCTTGGAGGAATAAAGTGCCATGTTGTGCCATCATTTGCTAAAAGTTCTGCTGCTTCTTTAGCTAGGTTATTCTTTCCTGCCTGAAACATTTCCTTCAACTCTTTAGCAGCGCCAACAAAATTTGTGCCGTTATCACTCCATAAGTTAGAACAATGGCCTCTTCTTGCTACAAATCTCCGAAAAGCGGCGATAAAAGCTTGTGTCGTTAAGTCTGTAACTGCCTCCAAGTGGATTGCTCGAGTTGCCATACACACGAATAAGCAGATGTACCCTTTAGTCGCATGGTGTCCACGTCCTTTCGAAGTTCGAATAAAAACAGGTCCAGCGTAATCAACCCCACTGTTCTTAAATGGCCGGTGCTGGGTAACTCGTGCAGTCGGCAATTGACCCATAAATTGGTTTCTCACTTTGGCTTTGTCTATAATACAGATTTTACATTGATGGATACATTTCTTCACGGCAGATTTTAAACCTATTATCCAATAGGTACTTCGCAGAAACGCCATCATCGCTTGGATGCCACCATGCATCGTTCTGATATGTGCTTCGTTGACCAACAATTTTGTGATATGCTGATTAGCAGGTATAATAATAGGGTGTTTAGTGGCCTCTGGTATATACGCACTTTGTAATCGCCCTCCTACTCTCATTATTTCGTTTTCGCCAAGGAATGGCGACAATGTGATGAGAGAACTTTTCTTCTTTACTTTCGCAGTTTTCTTTAATTCTTCAATTTCTCTTCCGTAAACCAAATTTTGATAATATCTTATGCAATCTTCTAATATTTCATTAAGTTCCTTTACTGTTATGTAACTTTTTTCTATGGGTTTAGAATTGCTTCTCTTTAAAAACCTCTTACAATATGCTAACACTCTCTTCATCCTTGAAATTGTTGAAAATCTCTCCCAAATCGGTTTCTCTTCTGTAGTTGCATGAAATGTCCTCCTTTCTTCTAATGTTACGTGTGGAACATCACATCTGTTCAATTCTATTTTGTATTCCTTTAACCAAATAGGTCCAGTCCACCATAAGTCTAGTGAAGCCAATTCAATTGATTTAACACCTCGAGTTGCAATATCGGCTGGATTTTCAGCAGACTGTACGTGATACCATCGATCGTTGTTTATTACACGAGTAATATCTGCGACTCTATTTGCAACAAATGTACGCCATCGACTAGGTTGAGATTGCAGCCACGATAAAACAACCGTCGAATCAGTCCATGCATAGATCTTATCTTTAGGTATGTTCAAGGTGTGTGTCACATCATCCACTAATTCTGCTAGTAGTGCTGCAGCGCATAATTCCAATCTTGGAATTGATAGTTGTTTCAATGGAGCAACCTTTGTGCGCGACGCAATAATTGACACATATATGTCATCAGTGTCAATTACTCTGAGGTAAGTTACAGCGGCATATGCGTGACTAGATGCATCTGCAAATCCGTGCAACTCTATGTCTTTATAATTGTTTGATGTCGTTCTAAACCATCTGGGTAATTCCAGGGATTGTAAATACCTTAGCTCATCTCTATAACTCATCCAATCTTCTTTGATATGTGATGGCAGTTCATCATCCCAATCTAAAGTAAGTAGCCACAATTTTTGTATCAATATCTTAGCAGTGATAACTACTGGTGATAACCATCCAAATGGATCGAAGAGACGAGCAACATCAGAAAGAACGGATCTCTTTGTAATTTTACATCCTATAAAAGGTAAGTTTACACTAATTTTGAAAGTATCATCCTTTCTATTCCACGTTAATCCAAGAATTTTTATTACTTGATCTAATTTTATTTCAATTTTGTCATTAGTAGATTTTTCTTCTTGTAGATAGTTAATTATTTCTTCAGAGTTACTAGACCATTTTTGCATTTCAAAACCTCCCTTTCTTAATATTTTTTTGATTTCTTGACACATTTTCTTAGTTTTTTCTACAGTTTCATTACCCGCCATCAAATCATCCATATAGAATGAATTTTTAATTACAGAAGATGAATCTGGGTACTGCTGAGCTTCATCATCAGCCCGTGGATTTAATGTTCGAACAGCCAAAAATGGGGCGGCTGCTGTACCAAAAGTAACAGTTGTCAAGTTGTAACTCTCAATTTCATCTTCAGGGTTATCTCGCCAGACTATACTTTGTAAATTTGTGTGCGCCTCTGTCATATTGATCATCCTATACATTTTGACGATGTCTCCAACCACACATATTCTATGTATCCGCCAACTAATAATGAGACTTCGTAAATCTGACTGTAAAACTGGTCCAATCATCATCATTTCATTAAGAGAATGGTCATTAGAACCCTTTGCCGACGCGTCAAAAACCACACGAACCTTCGTTGTCTCTTTATCTTCGCGTATCACAGGATGATGAGGAAGATATATTGCGTCTCTGTCATCAACAGCCCTCTTCATATGACCCATCGCTATATACTCGTGAATAACCTTGGTGTACTCTGTTTTCAACTTCGGTGACTTCATAAATTTCTTCTCTAATTGTCGTAATCTGTTTATTGCTTGTTCCCTTGTATTTCCACATAACCTTATTGTTTCTTCAATACTTTGTTTCAATGGTAAGTGTACTGTGTATTTCCCGCCTTTTATTCTCTTGGTTGTATTTTTGTAAATCTCTTCGCACATTTCTTCTTCTCGAGTCAATAGTTTTCTTTTCTTGTATGAATCAGTCTCTATTTCCCAGAACTTCTTCAACATGTCGTTGTCTTCTGAAACCATTCTTCTAACATGTAGTGTAATTATTTTGTGTTCTTCGCCAAGTGATTTGTTTTCTCTTTGACCCGATAGTATCCATCCCAAGCTTGTTTTCTGCGCCACTATACCGTATGGCGTTTTCATCAATCCAACGTTTATTATTTTACTGTAGACGTCGGCTCCGAGTAAGAGGTCTATCTTACCGGGTTTGTTATACATCGGATCAGCAAGCGATAATGTTTCTAGCTGTGGCCAGTTCATCGGGATATACTTCGAAGGTAAGATTGTTGATAAGGTTTTTAAAACGTACGCCTTCACATGGATGACTTCTGTAGTATCGAATCGGGATGTAACTGAGAGGTTTACTACATGTTTGATGTTCACTTGTGTTCCTTCTCCTACACCAGAGACTACACCGTTGATACAAGTTTTCTTTAGCCCCAAGAGTTCGATTACTCTTGAAGAGATCAATGAAGCCTCTGAGCCCTGATCAATCAAAGCACGAAGTGTGTGTATAACTCCATCACTTGCTCTGACTTGCACTTGTGCTGTTGCTAATAACACTTGATTATCAGGTTGTTCTTTAGAGAAGTGTGCGCTAGTAATTTCTTGTTCCGGTTGTGGTTGATGATCCTTCTTCTCGTTTGTTTCTTCGACTCTGTGTAACAGAGAATGATGTCTTCTTTTACAGACTCGGCACCTCGCTTTACTCTTACAATTGTATACATTGTGATTCGGTATAAGGCAGTTAAAACATAATCGATTCTTGGTTGCAAAGTCATGTCGTTCTTCTGTAGTTTGTTTTGCAAATTCTTTACAATTAAATATGTAATGTTCACCTTTACAATACGTGCAAGAAGAACGTGAGCTTATATTGCTGTGTTTTGTAGATGAAGATGTTTCATCCTCTTTCGCCTCAGCTACGACATGAAATGACCTGTGACCTCGTGCCTTCTCCTTTGTAACAGCTGACGACATCATCGGGGTTGTTAATTCCAAGGTACGGAATTTTGCTTCTAGAAAACCCTTCAACTCGTTCCATGATGATAACTCTTCGCTGTTTTGCTTGTAGGCATGTTCCTCCCACTCCTTCAGTGATTCTGGGTCCAACTTCTGCGCGATCAGAAATACTATTATAGGATCCCAAGAATCGGTACTTATGTTATAGTTGTTTAAGCTATTAATACATTCCGTTGTTGTATCTAATAAAGCTTTTATCTGAGTGGCAGTTTGACTTGCTAATTTCTTTTGACTAAATAGCCTTTTTAATACACTGGTCACTATCATTTTCTTGTTACCGAATCGCCCTTTAAGTAACTGCCATGCTTGTGTATAATTGCATTCTGTTATTTTGATTTGCCGTAATAAAACTTCTGCCTCTCCGGAAACGCTCGTTTTTAAATAATGTAATTTTTGTACATCACTTATTGAAGTATCATGAACAAGAGCCGTAAATAAATCTTGGTAGGTGGGCCAATCCTCATAGTTACCCGAAAACGTAGGTAACTGTATTCTCGGTAACTTAGCGAAAGGTGTCTGCCCATTCTGCGACGAGTTTGATGTATTAGAAATAGCAGATGGTCTATTTTCTGATTCTAGTTTCGCCAGGAGATCGGTTAAGTCTCCGCGTAAGCAAAGATACAGGTCTTCAAACGTATAATATTCTTCATTGAGAAAATACGGCAATATTCCTCGTTGTTCACGTGGCGTACACTTCAGAAGATTTGTATTCGCTTGTTTGAATGTGTCCCAATACTCCTCTATACATTTTAATCTTGCTTTGATGTAACCTTCAGTTAATCTTTGCTTCGGAGCCTTTTTTATGTTTACTTGTGCCTTTTGTAACATACCGGCGACATCTTCAAGCATAGTTAAATATTTTGATTGTTCCGCAGTAGGCGATGACATTTTGAATAATTAAAGTATCCAAATATATACACAAACACAGTCCGTTATAAGTTTTCAATCACTTTATTCACTTAGTTTTATTTGTTATAAAATCTTTTCACTAATGAGTTTGTTTACGAGTTCAATTTCTAAGAATCGGTTTCTATTGTATTCGCGCGGCCGAGCTCCGTGTGTCGATCTATTCACTAATTAATCCGGCTCGAAGGACCATATGTTTATGATGTTGAGGTTCAATTTGTATATGAATGGATCGATGTGTGATTTTGTAGAAAAACAAACGTCTGTTCTTACTAATAGTTTATTAAGACTGACTCGAAGTCGCATCAGTGAGCGTATTTACTATGAACTAGACAGTTCCAATGCCCCTGACATCGCAAACATCCATAGGCGACGGAACTGCTGACTATAAGGCCAAGGCCCCACCGCAGGTGGCACGCTTAGCGGCAAGAGGTTAGCTGATCGCTTCGATGACTTATCCTAGTGAACCGACACAAGGCACGTTATGTGCGCGTCCCACCGCTCGCTGAGAGGGTCGCTTGGCGCCTCGATAGTCGCCTAGCGGTTAGCGACGTGAACGGTCGTGTTGGTTCTTTGCATGGATTACTGGGGATGCATCATGGAAGAATTAATAATAGTCTCTGTTTAAAGTTTAAAGATCAAAGGTATCTTGTGTCATACGTAAACAGTCAAAACATTTGTCGGGGTAGTTATACGCAGTTTTTTGTATAAAATTACGAATTCACCTTCACTTGATCTCAACATGTTAATATCATGTACCCAACATGTTCGATACATTAGGTTAAGTGAATGAAATTTGAGTATAGTGCTTCCAGTAAGAAGCAATTTTTTAGATAATTTTGAGAGAGACATTTTAGCACAACAAAATATACGTCTACAACCACAATTTAGATCACCAGACACGATTTTTGTAGCCAGGCAGTATGGCCACTATGTATCGAAGCGTCTCGACAACTAAGCTTGCCTCCAAGCGTACTACCTGCGGTGGGGCCTTGGCCTAAGAGGGGCGGCAGGCTGTTTGCTACTCCTCGGCAATTTAAAAAAAGGTACAAAACTCCGAATTCCTGAGCGATAACTTTGCATGCGAACAAACGAAATGGTTGTAAAGAGAAGATTTTAAATGAAGCAACATATTTTTTTAATATGAACTCATTGATCAATACCGCGAATGTATTAAATAAAATTCAACTTTAAAATCATATTAATATAAAGTTATTGTAATTAAAAAAATATGTTTTAAAATAATAATATAACAATGTAACTTACCTTTATGTTATTATTATTATTATTATAACATTCGCAGTTTTGATTCTTCAATATAACAATTCATAAAAATACACAAAATAATAATACTGTATGTGAAATATTTTTTTTAATTTATTCGAGTTTTTATTTACAAGTGTTATAAATTTTCTATTATCGGACGCTAATAATTAAAAAAAAATTTTTTTTTTATAAAGAAATGTATAACACGATAACATCTCTGTTGTTCGCGTTGGTATTGGGTCTTCCTAGGCGAAGAGCTATCGAATGAATATTTAAGGGTACTAACAATTCTACGAGTAATCAAACACACCTTTACACCAATTTTACACCCGATTATTACTAAATTATTCAGTTTATGTTAAAAATAAGACGGAACCGACAATCATTGTTCGGCCATCGACGTTATAATGCAATTTAAATCGGTCACACTTCATTTGATAAGGACGGGGAGCGGATATTAGGTAAGAGGAAAAGAGATAGGATATAGCATCCTCACCTAGACCCATTATAGCCAAACGGCGTTAATATCTGTCTTATTTTATAAGTATTGCAACGGGCTGATGGGCGAAGATTCAAACACTAAGTTCTTCAGTACAAACTGTATTGCAACAATATACAGTACAAATACAAACTATGTCAATCTGGCTGACAAGGGAGCGGGGCGTCTATGGTACTTTGCGACTCTTATAACGACACCGATAACAATACCGTCCCAACAGGGGTGGACGGTGGAAGCGGTCGTTCGGCGGAGCCGTTAGCCTTGAAGCCCTAAGAGTTTTCAAAATGCCTGTCCCAACGAGGGGTGGAAGCAGGATTTTTGCCACTCTGAGGCCCTAGGTAAGCGAGCTTGACGGACGTTGCGAAGTGCGCGAGTTTACATGGCAGCCGGAGGAACTTGCCACCGCGATCTAGTTATTGCCTAACGCCATCTAGTGGTGGCGTGAGTGAAACAGGCGCAGTCTTAAGAGGAACCGATTGACAGTATGCCACACCTCATACAAACTCACTACTGGCTGTCACGACAGCTAGTATATACCGACAACTTCATATTAATATTTACGGTGTTGCTACTACTAAATAAATGACGCTCGTTCAGAAACCATTATTATCTCCGAAATAGGAGCCGTCCATTAATCACGTGATGTTTTTTTTTGGAATTTTTTAACCCCCACTCCCCCTTGGTGATACATGGTGAAGTTTAAGACTAACCCCCCCCCTCCCCCCTATATCACGTGTATAAAAATAGTACCTACAAAGGATCTTAATTTTAAGGGTCTAATTTTATTACAGAAAATTAAAGACTACATATGATAACGTTTAGAGGTAGACAGAAAGGTTGCAGGTTTATGACTGACATAAAAATAATGAAAGAAATGCGGAAAAACTTTTTTTATACTAATACATGAACAATGAACATAATTTAATGTACAATATCCTCGGACCACGGATTGGCAAGATTTTCTTCAACACCAATAACTGGATAAGCATCTTGCAAGTCAGTTGTTGGCACAGTGCTAAATTCGATCTTGTACGCGTTTGCCGAAAAAATAAATACACGTGATATATTATTACACCCCAACTTGTGATATATCGTCATTTTTTTATGGACCTCCCCCCCCATTTCGAGCCTCACGTGGACAGCCCCATATATATATATGACATTTGTAGTGTCATTATATTGTTATAATTTATGACTTGGCGTATACGACGTTCAAATATGAGAAATGGAAATACGACGTAAGAGAGATCAATATGTGTTGCGTCCGAGATGAAATATTACGTTGGGGATAGGGGTTGCCAAATGAGGCGATAAAACAAAATTCAAAACATTTTTTATATACGAAGAGAAGTTTTTTTTTTTGGTTAACCTAAGTTCTGAACTTACCTTTTCTTTTGCTTTCGCTTTGCACACTTCTTCGTAGTCGACGAATTGTTTTATTGTTGCGTTTTCGGAGCAGAGCTCACATTGAGCATTCTTCGGACGTAGTTGCACTTAAAAGAGAGAGAGAGAGAGAGTAAGTTTTATCGTGAACATCCGACGCTAGGGGCACGCGAACACGCTACTGTCCCATAGGGGTACAGGAACCTGGCTCACTAATGCCGTAACACAACACAAGGTTATTAAGACGGGCTTGTGGCCCTGACGCGTGAATATGGTTATTTTGTCGCCTTTTACGACAGCCTAACCCCGGTCGCAGGGGTTAGTATTCTTACTCCGCCCTTGAATGGAGAAAAAATGTATATTGTGGAATAATATATGGTAGTCAAATGTCATCTAGAGTTCTGACTGTCTCGCGAGTGTGTGTGTATGTGTGTATGCTTATGTGGGAGTGTGAATGAGTATATGAGTATGTGTGTGCGTAACTGTGTGTGCGTATATAATTATGTGTGTGAGTGTGTATTTGAGAGTGTAAGTGCGTATATGTGTGTGCATGTTTGATTATGTGTGTGAGTGCGTGTTTGAGAGTGTAAGTGCGTATATGAGTGTGTGAGTACGTAAGTGTGTATGAATTTCAGTGCGTATACACTCATATAAGTATATATATATATATATATATATATATATATATATATATATATATATATATATATATATATATATATATATATATATATATATATATATATATATATATATATATATATATATATATATATATATATATATATATATATATATATATATATATATATATATATATATATATATATATATATATATATATAAGTGTGAGTGCGTACGTGTGTGTATGTGTTACAAAGACATTTATTTAATAAACTTACCATTCCTAAAAGTCAAGTCCTCCCCATCGAATAACAACAGCCTTTTGACCAATAACTGATTGTGGTTATAGCCAACAATATACTTGATTGCTTCCAAAGCTTGCAGCACTCCTTAAAACAGAAAAGTTTCAATCGAGTTCACCATCTAATAAATAAATGTATACTGTGCTAATTGACACAGCGCTATCTCGTGTCAAAGTAAGCAGCAGAGCGCTTGTGTTATGGATACTAGACAACATCATCATCATCTTAGCGTTGAATCCTGGTTGCAGCCTAAACTCTCGCTTCGGCGCCCGGGGTCCGCTTTCCGACTTTTTCCTCTGCACTTCGCACGATCTTCGGCATCTCTGGTGGTCAGTCCATTGGCACGCATATCAACCCCTATGACGCCAAGCCAGCACTTTTTGGGTCTACCCCTCCTGCCGGGACTCGGCGGTGGCGGCATGGCCGGACATGCGCCCACGTAAGTAGCCGGTTGCTGTAAAACGTGGCCATACCAGCGAAGGCGACACTCCTGCAATTTATCCGCAATGTCACGGACATGAAGGCTGCCGTGAATGTGAGAGTTCCTGACGCAGGCACTAGACAACAATTAATGTACTACTTATAAATTTTGAAAATAAACACATATTATACACTAGCTGACCCGGCAAACGTTGTTCTGCCATATAAATAATAAAATGTCAAAAAATTAAAAAAAAATTTTTGGGGGTGGGTCACCCCTAACATTTAGGGGGATGAAAAATAGATGTTGGCCGATTCTCATAGATACCGGATAAGCACAAAAAATCACTAACTCAATTTAGTTATCTGCCTACTGCCTACCCCCTAAGAACGATGGCGTGATTATTTATAGCCTATGACCATTTCTAGGTTATCATCTATCACCATACCAAATTTCATCAAAATCCGTTCAGCCGTTTAGGCGTGAAAGAGGAACAGACAGACAGACAGAGTTACTTTCGCATTTATAATATTAGTATGGATAGTATGGATAAACACACAGATACGAAACGGGAATCGATCCCGTAATCCCAGCAAACGCTTCGATGCGCGAAAATCACACACAGAGGTCGGCAACGGAGTTGAATAATAAATAAATATATTGGGACCAATTCACAAAACGCTATCTAAAGTAGTACTTGTGTCATAGATCCCAAACAACTATAAATATACCTACATTTTTATCCGTGCAGAGACGGAGAAAGAATACTGACCTCTGCGGCCGGGGTCGGCCTGTCGTAAAAGGCGACAAAACAACCCATCCTAGCTACGTGGTAAGGCCTCAAAGCCCGTCTAGATGGCGACCACCTTTGGTCTTAAGTATGCCGCCATAATAACCTTGTGTTGTGTTCCGGCATTATTGACTCGAGTTCCTGTACTCTTATGGGACAGCAGCGTGTTCGCGAGCCTACCGAGGCGCGTTAGCCGCTACGCTACAGAGGTCATCATTGTACAATTTATTCAATTCATAAATTTTTTTATGTGTAAGTATATACAAAAAAAAAATCGTAGACTTTTTAAGACGAAAAAATTTGGTTTTTTAAGGAATACTTCGAAATTAACACTGGCTTAGTTTAGAAAACAATTAATATGAGATGGTTCTCCTTATCACCCTCCATACTTATGTGGCTGGTGTAATGTAGTAATGTGAATATGAACGTACAATTAGCATACCTATGACACCCGGCACTGGACCGGCCACGCCGTTCGCGGAACAACTGCCCACCGCCTCGGGTGGAGGCGGGGTGGGGAACAAACAGCGGTAGCAGGGGCCGGTGAAGGGATCATCCTGTATATGAATACCCATGAGCTACACATAACATTTCTCATCTGATATTTCTCAATAATATTAAGCGTGTGTGTGCGTTTGAGTGTGTCTCTCTGTTTCTGTGTGCGTGTTTACGTATGTGTGTGTGTATGTACGTAATTGCGCGCGCGCGCGTATGTGTGTGCGTGCGCGTGTGTGTTTGTGTATTTTTTTTTCTGAACGTACGTGATTTATTTAGTAGTAGCAAACAGGGAAATGTTAATGTGAATATGAACTAGTCAATGTTAGTTGTCGTGACAATCAGTACGAGCGTTTGTACGAGATGTGGGATTATTTCAATATTGTCAATTAGCCCCTCCTAAGACTGCGCCTGCGCCGGGTGTGCGCACTGATTCATAAAAAAATATTAAATAGCGGATTCCGATCTTGAGCATGTGGAAATAAATTCAGTCGAATATATGTGTGTGTATTTGTATGTATATTTTTTCATTCCTTTTACGTTTATTTTATATACAATATTTCGTGTTATTCAGTAACAAACATCCATATAAAATAATAATTAATTTACTGGAACAATATAACACATAGCACCATCTAGTCGAAAAATAAATAGCTAACGCTTGTGTGATGGGTACTAGATAACTGAATTGCTTATATACTTTTATAAATAAATACAAATAATACATAAACACCGAAATTCTGGACCGGATTCGAACCCGTAATTCCCCTTAATCCGACGCGCAAAATCTGTTCAGCATACATACATCCACCCTTTCACATTTACCTTGATACATACATACCTTGTTTTCTGTTTTTTTATTCGGTCTGTATCCATATATTGTCAACTGTCCCTCCATTTTTAGAGCACTGCCTGAGATAAGTGGGATCTAAAATATAAAATAAGAAATACGCTTTTATAATCACTCAAACTTCTTCGTCCTCCTGCCCTTAACCACATTATATGGGGTCGGCACAACATGTTACATATTGTAATAGTTGTGGCTTAGTTTTTACAACCGGCCGCCTGCCTGACGTAAACCCCTTTTTGGGTAAAAATATGTCATCCTTTTTATTTAAATTTATTTCTCGTTTCACATTGAAAGTAGGTCACGAAATTTCGTTGTCAATCATCTAATATATCCTCAAGCGACACTTTTATTGGTTTCTTCTTGAGTAAACAACATCCTAGTGTCGGTTTGGGTGTGCAGGGTGGCACTTTCGCCGGGTCGCCGAATTTTACGGGGTTCGTGGACAATTCACATTCGACAACTAAGTCACGAGGGCTTCTAAATAGGAAATTCACAGTGTCGAGCGTCTTTGAATGCTCTTGGTCCTGCATTCAAGAGTAACGGAATGCAAACACAAGCAACTTGCGCACAATGCGTCCATCTTCATATATTTTGGTGGTGGCTCACAGCAGTCTTTGTCTTGGCAAGTTACAACAATACATAACCTTCGGAGGACATCGTGGCAAGCAGGGTTAGCAAATAGGCGGATCTTCGCAGCGCGTTGTTGGACAAGGGGCCACTAACATCGGACATACTGCAAATTGCTCGCAGTCTTCGTGGTAATTGCACGCCATTTTGATTTACTTCTTTTTCTTTTGTAGATTTTATATTGAATTTATTAACTGTTAATGATTTTATTAAAATATATATATAGTGTTATTATGAGTGATAAATAATATTGTGATGAGTTACAATCAATCAAACTAAAAAGTAAAAAACAATTCTTAATTACTGACGAGAAAATTAATGTCACTGTTCTAAAAACGTGAGGTGCTTTGTACGACATTTTCAAACTAACTCTGCATTTTATCCGTGCAGGGGCGGAGAAATAATACTAACCTCTGCGGCCGGGGTCGGCCTGTCGTAAAAAACGCCAAAACAAACCACCCCAGCTACGTGGTGGGGCCTCAAGCCCGTCTGGATGGCGACCACCTTTGGTCTTAAATATGCCGCCATAATAACCTTGTGTTGTGTTCCGGCATTAGTGACCCAAGTTCCTGTACCCTTATGGGACAGCAGCGTATTCGCGTTGCCACTGGCGTTGCAAACACCCATAGGCGACGGTAACTGCTAAATTCTAAACAGGCCGTCAGCCTGTATGCTGTCCTACAGTAATAAAAAAAAGTTTTACGAGAAGTCAATAACAAAGGGATTTTAGCTACTTTCCGGTTATTTGCGTAAAAATAGTTACTTGAATATTATGAAACTTTTTTGGAAAATCTTCAAACATTGCGATACATAGTTGAACGCCCCTTTACCTCCTTTTGACAATTTTCATTACTAATTCCGGAACACAACACAAGGTTATTATGGCATACTTGTACATCAGAGGTTGCCATCGGGATTGGGGCCTATCACGTTGCTAGGGTTGTTTTGTCGCCTTTTACGACAGGCCACTTCCTGCGGGGTTAGCATTCTTACTCCCTGGCATGGAGAACACCTGTCTCCAACCAACTTACCCCGGTGAAGACGCAAAGGTCGTTCAATAGATATCTCGTGGGCACGTTGTCCGTGCAATCGAGGACCACGTCGTAGCGCTTCGCGATGGCCAACGCGTTCGACGAGCTTAACTGGAGGTTGTATGTATCCACCTTTACATGCGAGTTTATGCTAAAAAAAATAATGAAAGAAAAATACTAGTGCTATTGTCAAGACCAGATGCGTCTCCATTCAGCTGATATGAGAATGTTGATTTGGATGTATGGAGTGACGAGAACGGATAACGTGAGAAACGAATATACAAGAGGATCTCTGGAAGTTGCACCTATCTATACAAATAAATAAAATTGGAGCGTCTGTTTGTAATATTAAAATAACCGCTTTTTACTAAGTACATTCGGACGTGTACACGGTACATATACAAAAACGACATTTTTTACAATTTTTGTCTGTCTGACTGTCTGTTTGTTCCGGCTAATCTCTGAAATGGCTGCACCGATTTTGACGGGACTTTCACTGGCAGTTTTTGTTTAAAATGATGTTTCGGAAATTTTCGATTCCAATTTAAGTTGACCTCAGATTTATATAATCAATCATATGAAATAGGGTTCAGCTTAGGCTGGACTATGTAAGTTTGCATTCGATAACACTGGCTGTTTGCATATTTCATTTATTTATATTTTAGGGTTTATAGGGTTTGTAATCCAAAATAAACCATAAGATATATCAACAAAAAATGCTGTCCAAAGTCACTATTGCACGCGGACGGAGTCGCAGGTACAGCTAGTAAATGATAAATTGAGAGGATACAGACTGGCATGATAGGGGCGTGTAATGAGAAGGGATCCTTACCACATTACCAAAAGAATGTTGCACCTGAAATAGATGTTTGATGCCATGGTATGAGGGTTTATGAAGTGACAGACGAAAAATGCCTGGATAGAAAAGGAAGACCACATATTTCGCTGACCCCAAATGATTGGCCAAGCCAATGATGATGAGTTGATAGTTTTTTTAACTATATTTATTTTTTACTGTTTAGTTACCGTGATTTTTTTTTATTGCTGTAGGTTAGCAGACAGGCTGATGGCCCGCTTAGAATTTAACAGTTACTGTCGCCTATGGGTGTTTGCAACACTAGTGGCATCGCGAACACGCTGCTGTCCCATAAGGGTACAGGAACTTGGGTCACTAATGCCGGAACATAACACAAGATTATTATGGCGGCATACTTTAGAACAAAGGTGGTCGCCATCCAGACGGGCTTGGGGCCCTACCACGTAGCTGGGGTGGGTTGTTATGTTGCCTTTTACGGCAGGCCGATAAAAAAACTTGTCGCTACAGTGTGTTCTTTAGTCTTTTTTAACTATATTTATTCTAATTAATTTTGTTTTAAATATTTTATCAGGCATAGTTAATAATATGCCACATTGATTTTTTATCCTGGCAATTCTAATCAGGATAATGAGATAATCTTATTTTTTTTTATTTATTTATCAAATTTACAGTTGGCTTAATAAAATAACAGCACAAAAAACCACTAAGGTTCGTACAATGCCATCGAAACTTAAGTCTACGCACGTTCAAATGACTGAGTAAATTTAGATTATGTTTTCTCTAAAAAGTATTTTTTAAGTGAGGCTTTAATATTGAATTATTCTATTGTCATCTGTCCTTGATAAGTCTACAACGTTTAAATCTGACCCGTTTAAAGTGGGTCATATTTGAGTTCAAAGGTTACAAACAAACAAACATACAGGTGAAACTAATAAAAGCGTGTTAATATCATTCTAGCGGTAAATTCCGGTTGCAAACCAAACTAAGTCGCTTTTTGACTTCTTCGCTTTGCACGGTCTTCGGTATCCCGGTTGTGAGTCCATTGGCAGGCATATCCCCCTTTACGACGAAGCCAGCACTTTTTAAATCTACCCCTTCTAAACAAAAAAAGATGGATACCTTCGGAGTGTGTTCGCAGCAGATTCCGCTTTGCTCATATGCTCATCAGCCTCACCGTGTAGCACCTGGCGATGTATGTTCGTAATGTCAACTGTGTCGAAATCAACTATGCCTATTTCACCTACAAATATATGTTACATAAAAATAAATATACTGCGACAATACCCACAACGCCATCTACGTAAGGAATGTTAGTATACATTTGTATCCCCCTCCCTCCCTTTGGTGACAATAAAAATATATAAAAAAAAATGAATCGCAAAATAAATTGGTAAGCGCAAAACTCGAAAAAAAATTTTTATTGGTTCAGGCTGGCTAGATCTAGGTCTACATTCCGTGGTGGAATGGCTGAAGACACTCACCAACACCAGCTCCGGCCAGATACAGTGCAGCGGGACATCCTAACCCCCCAGCGCCTATAATAAGCACCTTTGCTTCACATATCCTCTTTTGGCCCCTGACTCCGATTTCTGGCAACAAAATTTGTCTGCTATACCTGAAAAAGTAAAATTGCTACTTGAGTGTTTTTACTGCTGCGAAACAGAACATAGGCTGATGGTCCACTTGATAGTAACCAATTAACCTTCGATTATATTTGCGATTCCAGGGGCACTACGAACATAGGTGTACCGTCAATACACAAAATTTTCTTAAGGTACTTTTCCGTTAGCCGGGCACAAAAGGTAGGTTAGGTTAGATTATTTTTTGATTACTATCATACTATTATAAACGCGAAAGTTTGTATGTATGGGTGTTTGTTACTCTTTCACGCAAAAACTACTGAATAGATTTTAATGAAACTTTAGGCTTAGGTTTAGTTTAGTTTGGCATCTGTATGAGGGTAAAAGGGGTCAGAGCTGGTACAGGTTGGGTCCCTGATTATAACGGTACTAGCTTATACAAAGTAATCCGATTTCATCCTCCCTGAGGTACCAGACTGTTACCAGTTTGCATCAATTATCCATGCAGGGGGCCGGGGTCGGCCAGTCGTTAAAGGCGCTATAACATCCCACCCTAGCTATGTGGTAGGGCCTCAAGCCCGTCTGAATGGCGACCACCTTTGGTATAAGTATGCCGCAATAATAACCTTGTTGTGTTCTGGCATTAGTGACCCAAGTTCCTGTACTCTTATGGGACAGCAGCATGTTCGCGATGCCACTGGCGTTGCAAACACCCATAGACGACTGTGACTGCTAAATTCTAAGCAGGCCGTCAGCCTGTCTGCTGTCCTACAGCAATGAAAAAATATATCATTACCACCATTTCTTTGATGAACCCCTTCCTTTATAACAGACTAACCTTTTGTTTAGTTACAGAAGCTTATAAGGAACCATTTGACTTTTGAGGTCTGTAGTCAGAACAGGGAATAATGGGAGGGATAGATTACAGGAGAACATACCTTTCTATTGCCCATTTCGGCAACATATCCCCATATTGAACTTTATTATGTTGGTTTATATTACATTGTTTGTATTCCTTGTTCACTAGATCCTCTGTATTTTGATCTTTTTTGTCCTAGAAATAATGTTAAATTAGTTAAGTAAACTGAAGAACAAAAAATAAGAGAAGGAAAATGTTAGTTTTTGTGTATTCTAATATTAAAAGAATAAAGATTGAATTGTAATTGACAAGGAATGACATTTCAGGATATAAATATTGTCGCACTATGCTAATAAGTTTATTATACATTAATAATACTATATAAAGAAGTTGTTTTTATTGCTTCCACTGCATGCCTCCTTCTCAGTGCCGGATTAAGCAAGGGCGGGGCCCGTAGTAAATCTTTTCCAAGGACCCCGCACCTGGGCCCAAGTGTGCTTCCATACCTCAAATTATAGCACCAACGTAAAAACTACATCACCAATGCACTTGTCGCCGATGGCTCAAGCGAGCTCCTGGGATGTGACTTCATCAAGTAGCCACCACCTGATTCGGCGATGGAAGCGCTCAACACGTTTGTCTTTGGGCTTCACGCAGAGGTCCATGACATGAAGGTGGTGTTGAGCAGTGACAGTCTCGCCGGATATGATCTTGCAGTTGGCTACTTTGCTGATGTCTCCAGTCTACAGGAGAATTTGAGTCAGTCCGTGGCAACCTTGAAAAAGCAAGACTAGTAGGCACAAACTTAGGGGGGGCCTACGTCCAGTAGTAGACAACTGGCTGACGGATACAAGGCAAATCTTGAGTGCTACTACTTTTATGATAATACCTGATCTTTAAAAATAATTTGTAGACTTTTTACATTTATTCTCCATGCAGGGGTGGAGTAAGAATACTAACCCCTACGGCCGTGTCGTAAAAGGTGACAAAAAAATCCAAGCTATATTGTAGGGCTTTAAGTCCGTCTGGATGACCACCACACTGGGTCCACTGCCGCATCAAGCAAGAGCGGGGCCCGTAGCAAATTCTTTCAAAAGAACCGTTATGGATTTTTAAGTAAAAAGTTGTAAAAAATAATTCAGTACTCAATACGTTTATTTGCCGTCTATAAGTTACAGTGTTGTGGGTGCTTAATCGTACAGTAGATACTCAGACAGAGATGAGCGGGTTTAAATAAGGGGCCCGTAGCAATTGCTACTCTTGCTACGTGGTTAATCCGACACTGACTGGGTCTATAAGTATGACGTTACCTTGTGTTTCGCCATTACACGATTCCTGTACCCTTATGGGACAGCATCGTGTTCGAGGTGCCCCTAGCGTCGCAAACATCCATAGGCAACGTTAACTGCTTACTATTAAGTGGGCCGTCAGCCTGTCCGCTGTTCCTCAACAATAAACAAAAATATTTTTGGGAACTTTCTTAAAACAAAACTTACGGATAATAACCCATTTTTTAACTTGAATAGTTCTTGCTCTTTATCATTTAAAACCTTTCGCAAATTCTTTATCTCTTCTTCTAATATAATTATACGATCCATTGCAGTCTTTGTTGATATTATAGAAATAATAAACCACAGAACACTATTACTCAAAACAGAGTGCGTAACGCTCACTCAATCAACACATGTTTGTGTTGTATGTTACTTTTTGACAAATAAAATAAACAAACATCAAAACAACAATGATTACTCCCGGAGTGAAGTGAACATTGATCTAGCAATTCACAAAATTTCGCATCTACACTTCATTTGCTAAATGCTAAATTAATATCATGCTAAACATGAATGCGAATGTAATTTAAATTAATTTAATTCTGTGACTATAACTGAATATTATATTTTTTTATTCTTATAACCTGGTTGGTAACAAGACATTTTTGTCAAGCTTTTTTTAATTTGACATGTATGTCATTGTCATCTATGAAACGGAATTTTCGGACTTGAATTTTATCCATAAAAACCAACCTATCTGTGGTTCGGCCCCAACAATGATGAACAATGGTTGGATGGCAATCATCGCTGCTCTTTAATTATCTCGCCGCATATGCGGTTAATAAACCTGTTTTGTGATCCAACATTAGTGACTCACGTTCCAGTAGCGCTATATGAACAACAGTGTGTTCCCGATGCTCCAAGCGTCGCAATGTAAAAAAAATACAAAATTTTGTACTTAAGTTAAGACAATATACAAAATTATTTTTTCCCATAGTCCAGGATTAGCACTTTTTTTTCCTTGTGCCGGAAGATGGCGTTAATAAATAAAAACATTTACCGAGAGAATTGATTTATGCCACGCAAATTGGTAATGCGCTGACACCTTGTCAAATTAATGCCCTTGTGATGTTATCAGTAAATTAAAAAGTACAGAGAAAACGTAATATTCTCATTTAATAATAAAGGAAATTTGATGTTTTTTTAATTAAAACTAAATGTTTGAATAATGTTTAACTTTCATAATCATCATCATCATCATTCATAACATTTTTGAAAATTTTAACTACATCAGACTCAGAATTGGTATCCGAGTCTGATGTCTCGTCAGAATCAGTATCATTTCCCGTGTTATCTTATCTTATTTCGGGGCCGAGAAATATCTCGGACACTTCGACCCAATGGGATCTTTTGTGTTCCCCTAGATAGCAATCACTCCTCTCCAATCTCATTGAAGATTTGCTTCATGAGCCTAACAATGAGATATGGAGATAGGAGCCTGTAGTCTTCCGGTGTCGGATATCCTACCCCCAAAAGATTCATTCGCTTCCTGGCCAATGCATCGCATGTACACAGTAGGTGTTCCATGCGTTCTGTATGTTCCCCACACAACCTGCACATAGGTGTCGCGGTTAGACCCATCTTCATGAGCATGTTGTTGGTTCCAAAGTGCCCAGTAAAGGGCCCAAGCAAGTAGCGTATTTGCCCCCTGCTCATGTTCCAGATGGATCCTCATGCTTTGTACGTGGATCCCAAAAAATTTTTGGAGTGTTCCAGACCGATTCTAGTCAGCCAGTGTTGTTGTTGACTGCGATCTGCAAAATCCCTGAATATGGCTTTCACGAGACTAGTCGGAATGCCTACACATGTTTCTGGACCCATAAAATCATTAGATGAGCCCTCTCTTGCCAGTTCATCTGCCATTTCATTGCCATGAATTCCCTCGTGTCCCGGGACCCACATTAGTCTTACCCTGTTATGCCTTACAAGCCTATTTAGAGTTTGAATGGTATCCAGGACAAGTCCGGAGTCAACTTTGAAGGAGGCGATGACCTTTATGGCTTGACTGTCACTGAGAATATATATAGAATTTGCCTTTGGTAACTCTATCTATGTTCACCTAAGCACAGGTTATTATAGCATATAGTTCAGCCTGGAATACACTTGCCATTTTCCCCAAGCTTTTACTACATTTGTAGTCTTTCGCGTATACTCCCGCCCCTGTACCTGATTCCATTTTGGATCCATCAGTGTACCATACCAGACTGTTATGTTCCGGTGGATCTGGTCCCTTTGTCCATTCCATTCTTGTTTGAATTTGGACCCTGAAAAACCTTTCAAATATAAACCTGGTTTGCATTTTATCGGATATCATATGTGTTATCCGATCCAGGTCCGCATTTTCATCGAATTTTGTATGATTGGTTTTTGGCTTGGTAGCGTCCCATAGGCCAGCTACCGCAAGGCGATATAGTGCCCTCCTTGCCTCTAGTTCAACCATAATATGCAGAGGAGGAATGTTAAGATATCTCTCCATAGCAGCCGTAGGTGTTGTTCTAAAAGCACCCGTGATTCCAAGACACACCGTTCTTTGTAGCCTATTGAGTGTCTCTTTGCACGTAGTAAGTTTTATTCTAGGCCACCATACTACGCTGCCATACGTGATGATGGGTATTATCATTATCTGATAAAACCATCGTATCACTTTGGGTTTTAGCCCCCAGGTTTAACCATAAGTGGAGCGACACATACCGAACACTCTCAGAGCCTTCGCTATTGTCTTTTCCACATGAGTCTTCCACCTGAGTTCCTTATCGAGGGTTATGCCTAGATATTTAACCTCGGTGGACCACGGCAGTTTGGTTCCATTAAGGGAGGGATTCCCTAGACTTGCTAGTGTCTTGCTCCTTGTAAATGGTAATATAACTGCTTTATTTGGATTAATGGAGAGGTGATTTTCCTCGCACCATTTCTCTGTTATCTTCAGAGCCTTTTGTAATAATCCGGAGACTATGTTCGGAAATTTACCATTGACCATTATGGCTATGTCGTCAACATAACCTACCGTGTAAAAAGGTCCGGTGTTGAGTTTGGTTAGTAGGAGTCTACTACCAGACACCATAATAATGGCGACAATACTCCACCTTGAGGGCAGCCGCGTGTTGTTTTTGCGCTAAGTTTGTCTCCCATTAGTTCCGATCTGACTAGTCTGCTCCGCAGCATATAGTCGATCCAATTGCATATGGTGTCACTGACACCATGTTCCTTTGCAGAATTGCGAGTAGACTTGAATGTTGTTTTGTTTTCCCGTGTTAATAATAAACCTTCTCGCCAATATTCTTCTTCCAGTCTCTTAACATGATGTACCTCCTTTTCCCAATCTTCAGGAGTGATTGATTGCAAAGCCTCTAAAGTTAGATTCGATCTTAATCTTCAATTGTTCAACATTCTTGCCTGAAACTCTTTGTTTTACGAGGTTCCAAATGTATTCTTTAAGGTTGAAGTTACAGTTATACGGTGGCAGTCTAACAACTTCGTGACCATGATCAGCCAATAATTTATCAATAATGTATTTCTTCAGCGTTTGGTGCTGTTTTATTATCAAACTAACTGTGCCCGCGACTCCGTCCGCGTAGAATAATGACTTTAGGCAGCATTTTTTGTGGATATATCTCATGGTTTATTTTGGATTGCAATCCCTATAAACCCTAAAATATAAATAAATGAAATATGCAAACAGTCAGTATTATCGAATGCAACTACGCCATGCGCCTCCGGAATACGTGCGTTCGAACTTACATAGCCCAGCCTAAGTTGAACGCTATTTCATATGTTTGATGATACAAATCTGAGGTCAACTTAAATTAGAATATACAATTTCGTATATCCTTTTTAACAAAAAACTATTTTTTTTTTCTAAAATAAAAATAGCTTAAGTTACACCTTGTTATGTCAGCTATCTTCCAGTGAAAGTCCCGTCAAAATTGGTGCATCCATTTCAGAGATTAGCCGGAATATTGTTTTGGTATATGTACCGTGTATGTCCGAATGCACTTAGTAAAAAGCGGTTATTTTAATATTACAAACAGACCCTCCAATTTTATTTATTTGTATAAATATAATTCCGGTTTTGTGAAATATTCCGGGAATTCAAGGTTATGTGCTTGGAGCCACTCAACAATCACTTGTTTTTTTGAGCTCATGGTGGGAGTTCTTTCTTACTCTTTACTATGGTAAGAGGCGTTGTCCATTACAAGAATACTGTTCGGTGGTTTAATGGATATAAACTTTTCATGTCATCAACCATTTCGTGAAATTTTGAGTATTCATCTGGTCATGATAATCGCCTGTTTTTATATCCGCTTTATACATTAAAAGAGCGTTATTGACAAATCCTAACTCACTCCCACCATGAACTATAACCCAGCGGCCACCAGGGCTATCATTTTTTTTCACCCCAACATCCGTGTCTGACTGCCAACACTTTTTGACTCTGTAATGGGCGTGTATCCACGTCTCGTCGATATAAATCACTTGTTTTTTACTAGCGCCAAGTAAGTCATTTTGTCTCATGTGACGTAAATATTTAGCCCTCCAAGTTTGAATATTTGGCCTTTCAATTAAATGCAATCGATTTTGGTAACGTTTTTTTAAATCGGTACCATAGTTTTACCTTTATTATTCCACATAATGTGTTCACACTTCCTGTATAATTTAAGTCCTTTTTTGCAGCAGCCATAATTTTACGCTTATTAGGGTATTTCTTTGCGATCTGTGTACATTGTACTAATAATATTTCCTAAACGCTGTTAACGCAAAGTCATCAAAACACATTTTTTGCCCCTCTTTTTTTATCGGCGTTGTGATTTTACTGCTACTAGCAGTAGAAGTTTCCTCTTCGCGCCTTAACCGTTCCACTGTATTTTTGACAACTCCTGTAGCACTACACTAATATGTCCGCCAGGCGTATTACCAATTTGTGTGGCTTATTCACGCCCAACTTCGATGAACACACCCAAACTAAGAACGTTTAAGACTTTCAAATTCCAAAAGTTGAGGTTCTTTATAAAGTTTACAATTCGATACGCGTACGCATCGGGCAACGTTGCTAATGGTACTGACGTCACCAACATGGCCGCCAGACGCATTACCAACTTGTGTGGCTTATATCCCAAATTATACTGTTTATTTTTTTAATTAATCGTATATTTAGGAAACGTTTATGACGACGTGTGAAAGGATATTGTTTGTATTAATTTAAAACCAATACTTTGAATGAAAAACTACAATACTAATTAATATGATTAATTTATCAATTTTTATATGTTTATGATGATTCCTTCAGTAATATACATGGAGTTATGTAATATATCAAATATCAATTTGCTTTTGCACATCACTAAAATCAAATATGGCTGTCAAATCAAAGCCCGTATGCCCGTAATATGTACTTTTGATTGATCAAGTTTTGCACCTACTTTATGAATAACGTTTATTAAAACGAACACCTAGAACGACGATAAACATGTTTCGTGATCACTACTCTTACCGTACTCTTACAGAGAACGAAAAGGGCCATATAACTATCCCTCCAAAGTCGAAAATTAAACCCAAAAGTGTAAATGTGACTAAGAAATATCCATGCGATATTTGCCCCAAGTTCTGGATGTCCGAAATAGACCTTGAATTCCACAGACAGCTGCAGCACAGGAGTCATTTGAAGGAAGTCTCTAGAATCAACAAAAACATGTGTTTGGTATGTGCCCTATATTGTAGTACTTATTAATTACTTATATTCGACGACCTCCGTGGCGTAGCGGCTAACGTACTTTGGTACGCTTGCGTAGGTCACGGGTTCGATTCGGTCCCGCGTCTGGATGTACAAAGCCTTGATCTTAAGAAGCTGATTTTCTTAGTTTTTCATACATGCATACAGATATGATTACCATACAATTCCCTTCTTCACCTTTTAAAAAACCCTATTTCCGTCACCTAGGGCTGAAAGACCGGCTTTGCTGATACTGGCGATTTCTCTCCATTTAACGACTATTCTCTATAACACTGAAAAATGCATAGTCAGTCTGTTGAGTGTCGTTATATATAGAGTTTACGTACGAGATATGCATGCCAATGGACGGACCATCAGAGATGCCGAAAATCATGCGAAGTGGAGAAGAAAAAGTCAGAAAGCGGACACTGGGCGCCTAAGCGAGAGTTTGGGCTGTAACTGGGATTCAACGCTAAGATGATGATGATGAATTGATACTTTTAAAGATACATAAATAGCTAGAGCAGCGTTTCTTAACCCCAGGTCGCGACCCAAATTTGGGTCGCGGGCAGTATTGGGATGGGTCGCGAAAATTTTTTCAATTACGCTATGAACGCCGTAATCAGTGACATCTCGAGTCCTGACTCGGAACGCATCATAGGTTAAGTACTATGCGGGTAGTGAAGCTGAAAAGGCTGTGCTACCATTTCCAACTACTTATTTATGTGAAGCAGGATTTTCGTGCCTTGCTGTCTGAAAAAACAAGTACAGAAATAGACTGGATCCTCAGTATGATATGTGATGGTGCACTTTCCATAAACTTAACTTCACATATAAATCTTCTTTGCTCAAAAATACAACATCAGGGTAGTCACTAATATTGCCGATGTATGCTTGTTTTTCTTTGATTTGAATAAAGAAAAAATTAATAATGTAATTTTTTTTTAATATTTCATAATGACATCAATTTTAACAAACAACGGGCTTTTAGTTAATCCTATTTTTTATTATCACTGGAAGAAAAATAAAACATTAGGGTCGCGAGCATCAAATATATTTAATCTTTGGGTCGTCAGCAAAAAGGTTAAGAACTGCTGAGCTAGAGAGTACTTGTGTCAAGTGTGTGTTTTGCCTGTTTTCTTTGGTGTCCATAAATGAGAGCTTTGGATTTTAATTTGAAAGTGCATGCTTCTAGATTTCTCAGTGGTGGTGGTATATTCCAGCACTTGGTTGCTGAATAGTGAAAACTACCTCTAACAGCTGCTGAGCGATTTCATAGTTGCATTGTACTGCACACTTGAAGGTTGGCAGATCTTTGGGACCCAGCTTGGTTTTTAATTACTCCATACAGCAAATACGCGAGATGAAGTTTGCGATGATGTTTCATTTTTAACCTTGAGTAGTTATGGAAAATCTGAAAAACTCAAAACAGAATTGGGTAGAAGCATTCTAGACTCGCTGGATTAGCCTCTGGGTTCTGGACAGTAAAGTGTTCCTATTATTATATCGCAGTAATTAAGTCAAGATAATATTAGTGATTCCACCAACAGTATTCTCAGAGTTTGATTAATGTAAGGTCTAATACTATAGAGCACCTTTTTTTTATTAAGACCATTTTTGATCATTTGTCTGACCATAAGCAAATAAGTTGTGTTAAAATGTGACATTATGGTGGTACAACCAGTGCTGAACCTCCCACTCAGAAAACTATGTGGTCTCTTTTGAGTCTTGACCACAACTGTTGGATCTAGCACCTCATACATATACAAGTGGATTTGGATCGACAAAAGGCGGTCTTTGTGTTTCTTTCTTCATCTTTCAATTTCAGTTACAACTGTAGACATTTTGAGGTAACCATGAATTTCATTGTTCTTTGTTCTCTGCAAGGGAGCATTGACTTTTGTACACATTGTTACTATGAGAGTGTTACTCTTCTATTTCCTCTTCTTCTTGTATGCCATATGTCCAGATAAAGCACCTTAAATATATAAAAATAACTTTTAATGGTCGCTATCAATATATAGATTCAAGTTACATGCCTCTAGTACTCTCTCAATTGGAGTGCCCATAAGTGTAACGTGAATCGATAGGTTTATTTTATTTACATGTTTTTTACTACCAAAAATAATATATTTGGTTTTTATCAGGTTAATATGTAAACAATTTTGTTCTGAGTACATGGAGATTCTAGAAAAGTTCATTTAGCTTGCAAATAGTATGGTTTATTTCTGCGATTTTACATGAGATATGGACTTGAGTATCGTCCACATTAAGATGAAACTTATTTGGTTCATAATATCAGCAGTATATAAAATAAAACGAATAGAGCCCTGAGGACCGCCTTGAGTGACACCTAACTTTTCAGATAAGGAACATAAATTACTGCTTATATCAAGCTTAACGAACTGCTGCCGATTAGTTAGGTAGCTAGGACACCATTAAATTGATTTACTATTTAATCCATAATAATTCAACTTAGAGAAGAGTTAGTTAATATTAATATAATCAAATGCTCTATAAAAATCAATAAGTATAAGGATTGTGTACATTTCTTCATCCTGAACGCATAGAATATTGTCCGTATCATCAAGCAAAGACATCACTATGCTTCTGCCGTTTCTAAATCCTGATTGTAATTCAGGTTGGATTTGATTAGATGCCAAAAAAGCAACCAGCTGATGACAAACCACTTTTTCTAAAATCTTTGATTAGAATAGCAAAACGCTTATTATCACTCGTAAATCCTTTAAGTCAGTCGGATGACGTATATTCGGGATTGGTCGAACTATTGTTAGCTTTCAGTTTTCTGGGAAGATATAGGTGGTAGTTAAAACATTCAGGATGGATCTGATAGTTTCTAATGTATCAGGCAGCGTCATAAGGATCATGTCCAGGGTAATCCCATCACAACCCTCCGCATTCGACTTAAGACTATTAATTATTTTAGTAATGAATTTAAAGTAACTGGCTGTAGGAAAAATAGCTTCACAAAATCTATGCTGATTAAAATATGAAGACAAGGGGGTACAAGCTACAGGAGAATATAAAATATTTAAAAGAGTATTATTAACACACAAAATAAGTCTGTCAGAATGGGCTAGAGAGAAGCATACTAGAAGACTAGACTAGACTAGAAGCATACATAAAAGAAGAGATAGGCTAAAATTAAAAGATGTAAAAAGAAAAACATATTTCAAAAATGGCAGTGTTGTCAACAAGCTAGAACATCACGGACTGTCATGCCAAAAAAGTGCAGGCCGCTTCTCGAGACATGCAGCACTTAACGATATTATTCACCGGTCCCTTGCTACCGTCAACGTGTCAAGTGTACTTGAGTATAATACTTGGTATTGCAAGAGAAGATGGCAAGAGACTGGACGGTATGAGTTTGATTCCATGGAAGATAGGCCGGGTGGTGATATGGGATGCAACCTCTTCAGACATGCTGACCCCTTCCCATCTACATGGAACCAACAACAGAGCTGGTGCGGCTTGTGAAGCGGCTGAAAAAGCTAAAGTATGCAAATACAGAGGTCTAGGCTCCGAATATGATTTTGTTCCATTTGGTGTTGAGACCCTTTGTCCATGGGGTCTTAGCGCTATAAGGCTTTTTAAGGAAATAGCAAAGAGGTTAGTCGACATCACAGGAGACCGAAGAGCTGGCAGCTACCTCAGGCAAAGAATTAGTCTAGCTATTCAAAGGGAGAATGCTGCCAGTGTCTTCGGAACCTTGCCTAAAGGGACTCCTTTTGATAATATATTTTAGTTATTTTATTATATTTTTAAGGTTTTTAGTTTTAGGTTCATTGTTCTAATATATATTTTTTAATATGTATATACCTAGTCAGGTCATAAATTCTGTCACATGTTTAATGTAAAATAATTGTAACAAGTTTATTCATTATGTAACCATTTATATACCAAAATGAACTTAACAAAACATAGATTCTTATGACATTAAAGTTTATTCAAAATGACCTCCGTGATTTTGAATACAAGCCTTCAATCTGCGCGGCCAGTCCTCTATCGCAGCACGAACGAGGTCCATGTCAATATCGGCGGCTGCCTTAATCAAGGATGTCTTGAGTGACTCCAAATTGGGATGAGGCTTTGAGCACGCCTTTTCCTCCAAGTGTTGCCATATCTTGTAATCTAACGGATTCAAATCTGGACTGGAGGAGGGCCAGTCTTCGTGCCGGATGAAGTCGATTTCACGCGCCGCCAGCCAGTCTTGTGTGCTCTTCGCTCTATGAGCTGGCGCCGAATCTTGTTGGAATACCCAGTGCCTGTTATTGAACATGGTATGAGAAACAGGTTCCACAAGGTTCGTCAGGACTGTATTTTGATACACAACAGCATTCGTTTTTACACCTTTCTCACAAAAATGTACCTCTGTTAAGCCCCAATAAGAAACTCCCAACCATACCATGAGCGAGGATGGAAAATGACCTCGTTGGACACGCGGAATACGGTTGCTCGCTTCTTCACTACTGTGTGCGTACACCTTATCATTTTGTTTGTTGTAGCTCTCTTCTACGGTAAACATTTTTTCATCCGAAAAAAGAATTTCCCGATATTTTTTTCCCGCGTACCGCTTCAACAAAGCGCGGCATCTCTCCAGTCTCAGGTCCATTAGACGAGCATTCAAACGATGTCCTGTTTTTCTTCGATATGCCCGAAGCCCTAAGTCTTCATTTAACACCCTTTTCACCGTGGTTCTGCTTAACCCCATCTGAAGGGCCAACAGTTTCTGCTTACGTTTGGGATTTCTTTGAATTCGTGCCTTCACAGCGTTTATCACTGCTGGAGTCCTAACAGACCGAGGGCGACCACTTCTTGACCTGTCATCTACACTAGAGTCTTCATTGTATCGTTTGATGGTACGATAAATGAATCTTTTGGTTATATTCAAATTTTTCAGTATGTTAAAAATTTGAATTGGCGCGTAACCGCAACGATGCAACGCAATAACTGCAACATGGTCTTCTTTAAACGTCCACTCCATATTTAAAAAATGAGTAAAATTCTAAAAGTATACATTTTTATTTTCATGAACAATTCGAGATTCGAATTCAATAAACTTTTTTGTGGCCAGCATTCTAAAAGAAAAGTTTTTACTGTGTGACAATACTTATGACCTGACTAGGTATATTTTATTTATTTGTATAGATTTAATCTTTAATTTCCTATTTATGAAATTTACTATTTATGTTATTATTGTAAGTGCTTGTGTTTGTCCTATATAATAAACTGTATTTCAAAAATGCATATATGATGTGTAAACAACTAAAATGGAGATGGAAAGGGCATATAAGGAGAGAAAACAAAGACAAATGATCAAGAATATTAACACTACCCAAGAGACAATAAAAGGAACAGAGGTAGACAAACCAAGAGGTGGGAAAATGACATAAGGAATATAGCAGGGCCAATGCGGACAAGTATTGCAAAAGACAAGATACAATGGAAGTCTTTACATGATGTATATTATCGATATTTAAAAACAAAGACAGCAGCAATAGAGGCTTTTTTATTTATTATTATTATTTATAATATTAGGATCATTAAGCTTAGGCAGAAGCTCTGTGTCAGCTGATGTTAATATAATGTTTTTAAGATTTTTCCTTAATAACTTTGGCTTTTTTTATTTATATTTATAGATAAGACAGTTCAATATCTCATGCCTTACTTCCAGTGGCGTAGCGAGCTTAACTCGCGCCCGGAGCACAATACCTTTTTAGCCCCTTAGAAAAGACGTGCTATGAATATATTATTACAGTTCGATTTAGACTATTAGTGTTCCTTTTTTTCCTTTTTATTTACGAATTAACATTTATCATATTACTGTTGTGTATGTAAGCGCGTGGGCCGCTTGCCCCGCGACCCCCGCCAGTAATAAACCCGATCACAACGTAAACGGTTGTTTAAGGATCGATGCCAAACACCTCAATTACACTTGCGCTAAATTTAAAATATATTTTCCAGAAATCAATTATAATAGAAAGCAAAATAATCCAGCAATTTTTTGTTTTGCTGACCATTTAGCGCCCCTTTGTGATGATGCCCCCTCCTCCCCATGCCACTGCTTACTTCTGTAAAGTGTAAAACTTTATTGTTCTGTTTTCAGATATGTTTTCGTACCCAATCATCGCAAGTATCACTATTGAGGCACTTAAAGGTAAATCATCTGTACAGTTCACCGAAAGCCAAACGAATAGAGCGCTATGTATTCATCTGCGATGCCTGCGGCCATTTGTTCTTCAACAAGATAACACTAACATGGCATATTTTCCGTTTCCATTCGAAAAATGTCCAGCACAACTGTGAACTTTGCTGTAAAATAGTGAAAGACTTCGTTGGACATCAAAAGTATCACGCGTTCTCCTGTTACTGGACATGTCCAATTTGTTTGGAAAATACTAACGATCAAGAGGTCCAAGCGTGTATATCTAAGCACAATTACGTGCTAAGATGTGAGATATGTGTGCTCGATGCGAAATCGAGGGAATTATATGAGAATCATTTACTAGAACATTCTAAGAGAATGAGTAATAACATTGACAATTACAGTAGATATTTTGTAACATCTTCTGATTGTATATACACTGTGGAAAAGTGGTTGACAGGTATTAAAATACCCCCAACTATATCAATATGCGTGCTGTGCAGAGAGATATGCACAACTACAGAATCAAAGAGAAGACACATAACAATCGATCATGGTTACGTAAACAGTCCGAAGAAAGTCAACATGTGCGCTTGTGGTGATGAATTTTTTAATGCGTTACTCTTGAAGCATCATGTGTGGAAGATGAAAGGAGATCATCGAGCTTTGAGTAAGTCATGTTTATATAAAAAGTAAAACTAAGAGCACAATAATCACATATGTGTTTTTGTGGATCGCTAATGCCGGATCACAACACAAGGCTATTATGAAATAGTTGTAGAGCAAGGGTGGTCGCCATACAGACTGGCTTGTGGTCCTACCACATAGCTAGGGTTGTTTTGTAGCCTTTTACGACAGACCGATCATGGCCGCAGAGGTCAGTATGTGTTTGCAAAGAAATCGAAGTTTGTTCAGACGTGTGTGTGGTATGAGAAAAATAGCAATGACAGTTTTTATAGTTCACATAAAGCCTGGAATAACATGCTAGTTTCGAGCAGATGCTACTTAATAGCATACAATTAGCACGTGTATACGAAAAGAGCATGCTTGTGAACAAGCACGCTACTAAATCGCAAGCCGGTCTATTTTTCGTGCTAGATAGCACACGGTGAGAGGCGCGGAGGAGAAAGGGGCGGCTTCAAAGCAAGTCTGAACGTGTATTCTATGCGAGCATGCTACTTGATTTGTTTGCATAGGTACGCGTAGTCGTAGTTACATTATAATGGCTCGATGGGGCAATGATAAAACTTTAAATTTTATATTTCATTACCGAAATTATCAGTGTTTATGGAATGTACGCTCACCACAATACAAAAATAAAATTTCGAGAGAAAATGCGTACCAAAGGTTATATTTATAATTTTTTTTTTAATTATTATTATTATTATTGCAATCTATCAATTAGTGATATTCAGCAATATGTAAAATTTTTCTAATTAAAGGGCTTGCACGAAAGCCATCCAGTGACTGCTTCGTTAATTATTGTACTTCTCAGGGAAGGTCTTGAGGAATCTTTCTTTTCAGTCTGCGAGTATCTGTTTGGGTGTTCTGAGATTGACTGCCAGCATATTTGGATGATTAGTGATTCTCTTCCTGTACGCTTTTGTCCTTTCCGAAATTTCATCCACAACACTTTTGACGCAAAGGTCGTGATGGAGTCTAATGTTTGAGACATACCAAGGTGCGTTTGTTATTATTCTTAGTATCTTTGATTGGCATCTCTGTATTATTTCAATGTTTGATTTTGCTGCTGTTCCCCAGAGTTGGAGGCCATATGTCCATATGGGTTTTATTATGTATTCATAAAGCATTAGTTTGTTATGAAGCGAGAGTCGTGAATTTTTATTTAGTAGCCAGTACATATTGCGCAACTGTTGGCCCATAGCTAATCGCTTTGTGAAAATATGCTTCTTCCAGGTTAGGCGTCTATCCAAATATATTCCAAGGTACTTGGCATGATCCTCTTGTGGTAGAGGTATGCCATTGAGAGAGACGGGTGGACATGTTCCTTTCCTGTTAGTGAAAGTAACCTGGACAGATTTGGTTTCATTAGCCTTGATTCGCCAGTCTGAGCCATTTGGATACCTGATCAAGATTGTTTTGAAGCTTTTGTGCTGCAATTTCTGCGGAATTGTCCTTTGATAGAATTGCTGTATCATCAGCAAATGTCCCAGTAACTACTCCATCGGTCGTAGGGAGATCAGCTGTAAAAAGCAGATACAACGTGGGACCCATGACGCTGCCTTGCGGAACTCCAGCTTTGATAGGATATAAAGACGTTACCTCTTCTCCTTGTTTTACAAAAAAGTGTCTGTCGCTTAGGTATGACTTTATAAGGCTGTAGAAGTTTATAGGTAGGTCTTTTTTAATTTTGAAAAGAAGTCCGTCATGCCACACTCGATCAAATGCCTGAGATATATCCAGGAATGCTGCGACACTGTATTCTTTTGATTCAAAAGCTTTGTTTATATGTTCCACTATTCTGTGTACTTGTTCAATAGTACCATGCTTTCGACGGAAACCAAACTGGTGGTCAGGTAATAATTTGTTTGCGGCAATAATTGGGGATAATCTAAGCAAAATAACTATCTCCATGATCTTTGAGGGTATGGGTAACAGGCTAATAGGTCTATATGATTGCGCCTCAACCGGATTTTTTCCAGGCTTAGGAACCATTATAACTTGGGCTATTTTCCATTGAGGAGGGACCATTCCTCTTCGTAGGATAGCGTTATAGAGGAAAGTAAGAAATTTAATCCCTTCCTTTGGCAGCTCCCTTAGGATTTTTCCTGTTATAAGGTCGTAACCAGGAGCTTTATTTGGATCTAGAGCCTTAATTGCTGTTATTATTTCTTTATATGTGAGTTTATTAATGGGAAGATCGAGTTGGTGGGTTTGACCCAATAACTCTGTAACTTCTTGGATTTTAGATGAGCCTGTATCTGGATTTGGTATAAAGACCTGTTTGAGATGTTCAGCAAATGTAGCAGCTTTGTCCGCATTGCTAGAAGCCCACTCTAAGTTACTTTTACGGATAGGAGGTTGGTTGCTTACCGGGCGTTTAAGTTTTTTAGTGACTTTCCACAAGGAGTAATTTGTCTCTGCTGTAGCATCAAGGTTTTCAAGAGATGTTTGGATGCCCTGGTTTTCATTGTCTTTTAGCAGATTTTTTAGTTTTGTTTGAAGATAGTTTAGGTGTTTTTTATCAGTAGGATAGCCTGTTGTTTGCCACTTTTTACGAGCTTTTCGTTTATCAGCTAATAGTTCTCTTACAGATGTTGGGTATTCTTGTTTATGGTACGAGTCTGCGACAACTGGAGTAGCAGACCAGGCAGATTGTTGAACGCAGCTATTGAAATGTTCAACGGCTTCTGTTATGTTGTCGTCCGTCTTTAAAGGAATTTTTAAGTCTAATTTTTCTGTCAACAGCTGTCTGAAGAGCTCCCAGTTAGTTTTATTAGAGTGTAGCTTGCAAGGTTTGGGTACTACTGTAATTTTCCTTTTTAGTACTATTTCTACCGGGGAATGATCGGAGGATAGTTCGGTGCTCGTTTTACTTGTTATAAAGTTGTTAGGGATACCTTTTGTAATACAGAAGTCCAGCAAGTCTGGAGCTTTATTCAAATCTGTAGGCCAGTATGTAGGATCTCCGGGGGAAATAACATTAAGTTTTAATTTCTCAATGGCCATCAACAGCTGCCTACCTTTCGTTGTTATAGTGCGTGAACCCCAGTAATGGTGCTTGGCGTTGTAATCACCTCCAGCTATGAATCTGTGGCCCAGTGTAGAAAGAAACCTTATGTAGTCTTCTAATTTAAGTTTATGTTTAGGTGGACTGTAAACAGCCGAGATTGTAAAAGGTCCCGCCCAGTCTTCAATAACAACATTTGTTGCTTGGATTTCGTCTGTGCAATTATAATTATGAAAGTAATAATATAACTGAATTTAATTAATTCCGCAAAGAAACGTCCATTTTGAATGCTCAATATGAGCATGTGTATCTCACACGTGCTAGAAAGAAGCATGCTAGCAATAAGTATGCTTCTGAAGTATGTGCTCTCATGAGCAAATGTATACACTTGGAGAGCATGCTATAAATGAGCATTTACCTAGTAGCAAACAAGCATGCTTTTCTAGTAGCATGTGTATTCCAGGCCTAACATTCATTGTGTACAATGCCATCTCTAGGTAATAAGCTGAAAACAGACAGACCAATCTTGATATGAAACTAACAGAGCTTTTTATGAATCAACAATTGCCTGGAATATTATTGAGAGCGTTAAGAAGTATAATAGGAGTTAAACTGAGTGACAGGATAAGAAATAGTGAGATAATGAAACATTGTGGTCTGAAAGAAGATGTAGTGACAAAAATTGAGATAGGTATGCTGAAATACCTACCCCCGTAACAGTTGGGAACTGTACTCTCGAAATTGTTGACGAATACGTCTACTTGGGTGAAACGATCCAGTTAGGCAGGTCCAATTTCGCGAAAGAGGTCACTCATCGAATCAAACTCGGATAGGCAGCGTTCGGGAAGCTCCGTAAAATCTTTTCGTCCCAAATACCGCAGTGTCTCAAGACGAAGGTTTTTGACCAATGTGTGTTGCCAGTGATGACATACGGAACGCAGACGTGGTCGCTAACTATGGGCCTTATGAGAAAGCTCATGGTCGCTCAGAGGGCAATGGAGAGGGCTATGCTCGGAGTTTCCCTGCGAGATCGAATCAGAAATGAGGAGATTCGGAGGAGAATCAAAGTAACCGACATAGCCCGGATGATTGCAAAACTGAAGTGGCAGTGGGCTGGGCACATAGCTCGAAGGACTGATGGCCGTTGGGGCAGAAAAGTCCTCGAATGGCGACCGCGTAACGGAAGACGCAATGTTAGTAGGCCCCCCACAAGATGGACCGATGATCTGGTCAAGATCGCCGGAATAGGTTGGATGAGGGCAGCGCAGGACCGATCATCGTGGAGATCTTTGGGGGAGGCCTTTGTCCAGCAGTGGGCGTCTTTCGGCTGAAATGATGATGATGCTGAAATGGTTTCATTATTATGTATTAAATAAAAAATTAATGTAATTATACTATCAAGTAATACGTGTTTATAAAATTGCAATCATTACAAAATGATCATAGCAAGATGTATTGTTATGTTTCTTTTAATATTTATCGATTATGTACTTTTTATATCTGAGCGTACATCCTTATTCGAACCTCACCTCCCACACTCCGTGATATACTACCATTTTGTACGTAAAATGTTATCTGCGCAGCCATCCGTGCAAGGTTCAGGCCGGGCCGGCCAAGATCTAACGGCCGTATTATATATGATAAGATATCTCAACTTTAAGTTTCTTAATTATTTCCTCTATAAAGGGGTGGTGTAAGAATACTAACCCCTGTGGCCGGGGTTGGCCTATCGTAAAAAGCGTCAACATTCCTAGCTACCTGGTTGGGCCCCAAGCCCGTCTGGATGGCATGATGGCAACCAACCAATGGTCTAAAGTATGCCGCCTTAATAACCCTGTTTTGTATACCTAGCTGATAGCATAATAAAATTATTATAACAAGAATAAGAAAATTTAATCCATTATTTTGTTTTTTTTTTTTATCTCAGATGACGAAGAAATAAAGGAGTTTCACTGGAAAAAGTTGACTACGCCAGACTCAGGTATGTTTAGTTTATTTTTAATGAAACAGCAGACAGTTTGAAGGGCCACTTAATAAACAGTTGCCGTCGCCTAGTGTCGCAAACATCCATAGGCGACGGTAACTGCTAACTATTAAGTTGGCCGTCAGTCTGTCTGCTGTTCCTCTCGCTGGAATGCCGTGTTTTACGGCAACCGGCTACTTACATGGGAGACAAATGTCTAACCATACAGCCGCCGGGCCCCGGCAGGAGGGGTAAAAAGCGCTGGCTTGACGTCGTAAACGGTGATATGCGTGCCAATGGACTTACTATCAAGAATGCTGAAGACCGTGCGAAGTGGAGAAAAAGTCGAAAAGCGAACCTCGGGTCCCGAAGCGGAAGTTTGGTTGTAATCGGGATTTAACGCTAAGATGATGTTGATGACACAGACAAAGTAATGAGAATAACTAGTTTAGGCTATGGTAAAAACTTTAGTTCTATGATTTATTTTTTCATTCGTTTATTTTTTTTGTCCAGAAATAAACATGGAACAAGAAAAAAATGAAAATTCACAAAATGATATTCAAGAAGACAGTGTACATGATATTGATCTATTTGATGTAAGTGCTATTAGGAATGTTAGTGAAGATAAAGACAATGTAGACGTCGATCATACTACACTTGAAGATCAGGAAGTTGAGTATTTTAACATGCCTGAACTTTATAATGATAAAATAAATGTCAGCCATGTTGATGATACAGGAGTAAATGATGAAATTGCTGAAGTTAATATTGATATGACAGTAGCTGAAAGTAACATAATAGATGTTAATAATGATAACGAAGTCAATGATAACATTAATGAAATTGATAATGAAATTTTAGAAGTTAATGACGACGATATGGCACAAGATAAAAATAATATAACTGAAGTTATAGATAATGTTGAAGTTAATGACAAAAATACTGAAATCAAATATATTATCAGACAAGATGATGATTATATAATTGAAGTCAAGGATAAAATAGCAGATAGTGAAATGGAAGTTAACAATGATGAAGAGGTTGATGATTGTTACTATGTAGTAGAAGTTATTGATAGTGTGGATGGTAATGATGATTTAAATTGAACTTAATGATATTATCGTAGAAGATAATGAAAGCAATTCTCAAGTTAGTGATAATGACTGATGATAGAAAATATATAAATAAATAAAATACTAATGTAGTACATGTCTTTCTCGCACGTAGAAGCTTTTTGATCGCACTCGATGATAAAAAAATTTATTATAACACGTGGATCAAGAGTCCCAGGACTAATTAAGAAAACACATTTTTTTGGCAAAACTTGACCTTATTCATCAACATCAAGAGCAAATTTCATCATCCTTCAAGAGCAAAACAATTAGTCCAGCGCTTTTCTAACATTTCAATACCTTTCTTGTAGAACGATTTATCTTTGGCGTCGAAATAAACGTTCGTTTCGGCGATGCATTCCTCGTTGGAGTAGAATCTCTTGGAGTATTTTTTGAGGTCTGCAAACAGGTAGTAGTCGCTGGGGCCAGATCCGGTGAATATGGTGGGTACGGAAGCAATTCGAAGCCCAATTCATGCAATTTCGGCATGGTAGCGAGTGACTTGTGACACGGCGCATTGTCTTTGTGAAAGATCACTTTTTTTCTTCTTCATTTAGAGCCGTTTCTCACCGATTTCGTTCTTCAAACGCATCAATTGGCCAATGTACCGTTCACTATTGATCGTCTTACCTTTTTCAAGGTAGTCGATGAACAAAACTCCATGAGCATCCCAAAATACTGAGGCCATAATCTTACCGGCCCACATTTGCGTTTTTAGCCGCTTCGGACGCTTCTCACCGACTGCAGTCCACTCGGCTGACGATCGCTTTGACTACGGAGTATAGTGATAGATCCAGGTTTCGTCCATTGTCACATACCGACGCAAAAAATCGCGGCACTCACTTTGATAACAACTTCCTCATAGACAAATGTTCATGCAAAATAGCGTACACACTGCCGTATATCTTTAAGTTGTCAGCTATCTCACGCCATTTACGGTTTCATTTACGGTTTTCATAAACGATTTGGTGGACTTTTCATTTGGTTTTCGGTGTAACTACCTCATTTGGCCGGCCGGAGCGTTCAGCATCTTCAGTGTCTGTACGACAACGTTTATACTCAGCATATCACCGACAAATAGTTGTTTTTTTTTAATGGAGCAGAGGCCCCGTAGCACTTTTCAAGCCGTTGCTGAGCTTGCACTGTGTTTTTTTTTCATAAAAAAGAAATCATAAATCAACACACCAATTTGTTTCGAATCCATTGTTTTGAGAATATCAACGCTAGCGTCACTTAAGGAGGGGTGGGGGGGGGATTAAGTTTATTTCGTAGAAAAGGCATGTTTTTGTGATTTTTTTGTGACGACAAAGTAAAAATATATTTATTAAAATTAATGGTATATTAAAGTATGGCATTCGAAGAATATTGTGTAAAATTTTCATGAAATATTAAAAAATACGGCAATGGCAGCAATTATTCCGATGTTTCTGAAAAAAAGTAGAATTGCGGTGCCCCTCATAACTTGGTGCTGGATCATATGAAATCAAAAAATGAAAGTTCATTCGTTAGATAATAGTTTCCCCAGGTAACGCTGGTAGGGTTTTTCGGAATTTCAATTATTCACTTTTTTGGAACACTGAAGGGAAAAACGCGTTTTTTTTGCAAAAAAACGGATAATTTGTTATTGTAAAATAAAAATTATTAACAAATTTGAAAAAAAAAAAGCTTTACCTCGTAAATTATGTACAAAAATAGTGTACAAAATTTCAAAAGGATCGGTGCTGTAGTTTTGAAGTTATGAGGGTCACCGACTTTGAAAACGTGAGTTATGGGGAAAACCCTTTAAAGTTTTGAACACTAAAACATCTGGTATAAAACGTTCATAAGCGAATTCTATCGGCTTACCTCACACTGTAAATGATGTTGCTATCATCCATGATGTCTAAAGCACCTTTTTGCTCCTGTCTACGGCGAATCCTGCCTTCTTTACTTTGTCTTTAAGCTTCCTGCTCTGCTCGGCTTATACGTATGGAGTCAGTTGATCGCGCCCAGTCATGACCGCTTGATCCACTACTGATTCCCATGTCTTACATGAAGGTTAGTAAAGCAAAATAACCTTCATTGAGAACACTGGCTGCCACATAAGTTGCAATTTCAATGATGACAGTGGTTCCACTGAAGTTCTTTGGTGATATTTTCCAAATAAGTTGGTTCAAACTTTCATTGTTGCTTTGCGTGAAGCCTCCGACACATCGCTCCAGGATCTTTGGCTTGATGGCATGCAAAACATCCACGGGAAGAGCACTGTACGTGTGTTACCTATAATATTTTTCAAGGTCCTCCTTAACTTGATCTTCAATAGTCACTTTTAGTTTTTTAGCTGACGCGCTACTTGTAGAAATGTTTTTGCGGAGGTACAATTTTTCTAGGTCGATTTAATCTTGAACCAGCTGATTGTCTATCAGATAAAATTTTTTTAGGCATTTTAGTAGTAATTTAATACAAAACAGTGAAAACGGGGCTAATGATGCGAAAATAGGAACGCGCGTGTGCGTCTGCTCGGTAGAATATTTACTGCTACACTAAATTTTATATTCTACACTGACAAAGTATACATCACAAGTATAAGCACGTTTGTATTTGCGTTGAAGTTTATAAAGCTGAGAGAGATGTATAGAGAGCGAAACATCTGAAAGGTAACAATAGCGCGCTCGGGTCGGGTAGGTATAAAAATCCAACGGGTAAAAAATACTCATAATTTCGTCAATTTTGCTCCAATCGACCTGAAATTTTGACACAATATTCTTGGGATATTATGCATTCAGCTAAAAAAATGAAAAAAGCAAAAAATTTATACCTTGGCACCCAACTCCCCCTCGCCTTAAATCACTGTAACTTGTAGACCAAACATCAGAATGTCGTTAAATTTTGACAGGTATCTTTTGAACGTTGGTACTCATAAAAATCATACGGAAATTTTGCTGGCAACGCCATCTATGTGTCAGTTCCGGAACTTATTGATCCACGTGTTATTAATTAATATTGTGAATGAAGTAATAGTTCTTTAATAGAGTTAATCATTGACTAATTAAAATTGTAATAAAATAGACCAAAAGTTACTTCATACTTGTATTAAATTTAAAAAAGCTCACATGATATTTCTGCAGGGGTGTAGTGAATACTGACCCTGTAGCCGCGAGAGGCCAGTCGTAAAAGGCCCTGACATGAATAGGCGACCGTAACTGCTTACTTTTAAGGGGAGATTCAACTTGTCTGCGGTTTCACAGCAATAAAAAAACACATTGATTGACATTTAAGAAATTCAAATTTCGAATCAAAAAAATTCGAATTTTGAATAAAATGCAGTAATGATGATAATAATAACCTTTCTTGGGATTTGAGCGGTTGGCTCATGTCTAGGGCTCGGAGGGAACTCCAAGCGGCCCGACAAGAGGAGAGAGCTCGCCAAATACGAGAAGGAGCTCCGCCACCAACTCCGCATGAGGATGTGGTGCGTCGGGTCCACTTCGAGCTATCTCAAGACGTTTAAGAGTCTTCTAGGGCCCAAAGGGGTTGGGAGAGAGAGGGTCAACAGAAAGAGATAGAGGTATCAGCGCAAACATCGGTTGACCTCCAAGACTGTTTGAAAGGAGCCCTGGCTGCAGATCAGAGGTTGGCGGGGTTTCTAAACGTTTAAAACGGACCTGTCAAAAGGCCCACTCGATGAAGGTGATACGGGAGGTAATCTCCGAAATAACCTCTCGCACAGAATCGGAAGAGGGCGGACGGCTGGCAGCCGCCAATCGTAGAATGCAGGTCGAATTGGCCGATCTCCGTCAGGAGATGGCTAGCCTCACGGCAGACATGGGTAAGCCCAGCCGCCCTGACCCAATCCCACAGCAAGGACGCAGACCACCCAGCCCCCTCCAGCAGCGCATGTAGAGCAGGAAGAGTACCAGCTCTTTATGCGCGGAGTCATGGTCCAGGTAGGGACCATGATCGACGCCAAACTGGAGGGGCTGAAAGACCGCCTGCTACCGGCTATCATTGGCCCACAAGATGCGGCAGGCAACGACGTCACACTGGCCAGACCTATCCGAAAAGGAATACCCACCGCTGCGTGCCCTGAAAAGGTGCAGGATTCAGGAGTGACGACAGCTGCGCCCACGAAAAGGGCGCAGTCACCGCACGAGCGATAGTGCCTCCGCCACTTCCGCTGGAGGCAGGATGGACGGTCGTGGCTAAGAAAAACAAGAAGAAGGCGTCGACCGTCCCTCAACCTGCCGCAGCTAGACAGGCGGTAGCATTGGTCATTCTTTTTGGGCTAAAGCAGCCGCCGCCAGTTTCTAAGAAGAATAAAAAGAAGAGGTGTCCTCGCAAGCTCAGGGCCCCAAAATCCGTCACATTGATCATCCGCCATAAAGCGGCGGCTAAAGAAAAAGTCAACATCGCCGTACTGGGGGTTAAGGGTGGCTTAAAAATGAAGACTGCGCAACAGGGGCACGAATGATGTTGCTCCTTAGGTCCGACCAGGAGGCGAAAGCCGATGCCATTGCCGCGCGGCTTAAGGATGTCCTAAAGGAGGAGTTTGCCCCTCCGCAGGCGCAGGCCCCAGCGGCTGATGAGATGGATATCTCAACCAAATAATGGATATCTATCTCCTCCAAGCGAATCTGAACCACTGCATCAACGCCTAGAATCTCTTGGTTCAGAGCTAGAGGCAGTGGAACATCAATAGTGTCGTCGCCATCAAGCCGTACTACGCTGCCGTCCAAGGCGATTGGGTCAGGGATCTAGAGAATCTAGACGGCACGGTGGCTTTGCATTCCAGGACCGCCGCGGGTAATCTGTTACGCTACGACACGCTCATCTCAGCGGGCGGGAAGAGCCCCCGCCAGACGTGCCTTCTGGGCACGGCTGGGGTGGCGCAGACGGTGGTAAGGATCCGGCGACTCGGCCTGGAGGTGGCGTTGAACAAGACGGAGGCCTTGTTCTTCTACGGGTCCCGTTAGAGGCCGCTCCCGGGCCTGAGCCTAACGGTGAGCATCGCTGTCGGGCCGTCTATGAAATACCTTGGACTGGTGCTCAACAGGCGATGGGACTTCGTGGCGCACTTCGAGCGACTGGCACCGAAGCTAGTTCGGGCCGCGGCGGGACTCTCCCGCCTGCTACCTAACGGCAGACCAGGTGCAGTGTGCCGCAGGTTCTTTGAAGGACCGTGCGGTCGATGGCCTTTTACGAGGTCCCCCTATATGGGCAAATCGTCTGACGGCTAGAGCGACGGCGCTGCTCCGCAGACCGCAGCGCGTCTTAGCCGCCAGGGCGATAAGGGGATACCGCACGGTATATTTTGAAGCGGTCGCCCTGCTGGCCGGAGCCCAACCATGGGACCACGAAGCTCGTGTCCTAGCGTTGTTATTCCAGTGGCGCGAGAGGCGGTAAGGCCCGTCCTGGCTGAATGGATGGAAAAGCGCTACGGCGCCCTGACCTTCTACCTGACATAGGTCCTCTCAAGGCACGATTGCTCCGGGAGGTACCTTTGTCGCATAGAGCGAGAGACGTCGTCGGGGTCCCATCAATATCGCGCGGCTGACGAGGAGGACATGGTGACCCACACTGTCGCCATGTGCCCTACGTGACGCGAAGAGCGCCGCGCCCTCTTCTCCTAAATCAGCGCGGACCTGTCGTTCCCAGCTCTGGTTCTGTCCATGGTCGGGGGCGATCCTGGATGAACGGCTGTCGCCTCCTTTTGCGAAGCAATCATGTCCGCAAATAAGTCAGCGGAGCGGGAGTGGGAGTCGACCACCACACTCCCCTCTCGCCAATGCAGACCACGTCGTCGGCGCCGGAAGGCCTCCAATGACTTCGGCCGCCGTAGAATGCGGTTGCGGGCGGCCCCGCGGGGTCGCGAGGTCGTGTGCTGTCCCGCAGCCCCTCTTAACTCCTTAAGTTGATACAGGGGAGCGCCGAGAGGGTGAAATCCCGACCCCCTGGCGCCAAACACATTGAAGAGGCCCGCCCTGAGACAAAGGGCGGACTAGCGCCGGCCCGGACCACGAGATCGGCAGGCCACATATCCGTGGGCCCGGGCGTAGGCGATGAGAGAATAGCGGGGTTTTTGGTGAGTAGTCGGATGGTCGAACATCTTTCCTGGAATCCCACATATCCCTCGGTCCCTGCAGGCCGGAGGAACCCGTCAAGAGAGTTTTTCCTCGAGACCAAAAAAATGTCTTCCATAATGAATAACCTTTATACGTGGCTCCCAGTAGACGGTACTGCTTTGTGGTGTTTGGCATTAAATATGTAAAAAAATCTGTGTATAAATTTTTTTCATACTTACGAGATCTCTAAAACCATATAGCCGATTGACTTAAAATTTATCATACTTATTTTACTAGAAACAGATTTTACGAAAATCCTATCCAAAGTATTTTTTAAATTTAAATGGCAGGATTTTTCCGGGTCTGCTAGTAATATAACTATTTATTATATATGTAAATGAATCCAATTAATTATACTTCATAAAATTCAACTTGATATAAGCTTTCTAATATCTAGTGTGCGAATAGATGCCTCTTAATAAAGCAATGAATATAAATTATAGATAAAGAAACATCATTGTATTATTAAATGATAAATAATAATAAAAATATCGATCGATTCAATTAATGCCTCTTAATAAAGCAATGAATATAAATTATAGATAAAGAAACATCATTATATTATTAAATGATAAATAATAATAAAAATATCGATCGATTCAATTAATGCCTCTTAATATAGCAATAAATATAATTTATAGATAATGAAACATCATTATATTATTAAATGTTTAATAATAAAAATATCTCATGAGCTAATAGAAGCCTCTTAGCACAGCAATGGATATTTGTGGATAATGAGATATCATTATATTATTTAATGATAAATATTTAATAATGAAATTATTTTAAGCTTTTAGTCTTCTTTTTCAAGCGTATATTATCGGTTGCATAATTCGGAGTATGATTATTAATATTGTATGATTATTAATAACAACAAATCTTTTTTTTTTACAATAAATTATATAAATATGAAAATTATGTTTTTTTTATCACGCTTTTATTAAATTGACCTGTATGTATCTATGTAACGGAATTTTCAAGACAGTTTAATGCAGCAAATTCAAACCATAGTCTAAACCGTATAGGAAACAAATACCACTACGCTAATAATACTACGGTGGACAAAGAATACTGACCTCTGCGGGCGGGGTCGGTCGCAAAAGGCGACTAAGCCAAAGCTAGGTGGTAGTGCCCCAAGCCCGTCTGGATGGCAACCATCCCTGGTTTTTTTTCATTACCTACTTAATAGTAAGCTGTTGCCGTCGCCTGTGGGTGTTTGCAACGCCAGTGGCATCGCGAATACGCTGCTGTCCCATAGGGGTACAGGAACTTGGGTCACTAATGCCGGAACAGAACAAGGTTATTATGGTGACAATTTATAGACCGAGGGTGGTGGGTGGTTTTAAATATGACGCCGTAACACAGGTTCCAGTACCACTACGCAGATGGCAGCGTGTTCGCGATGCGTCTATCATCGTAAACATCAATAGGCGACAGTAACTGCTATATCTTAAGTGGGCCGTGAGCCTACCTGCTGCCCTACAGCAATAAAAACATACACTACAGACAAGAAAATACCGCCACTGGGTTCCGATGGGAGCAGTGGCGTAGCGAGGGTGGGGCAAGGGGGGTCATCATGCCCCGGGCGCTGCTCACAAAGGGGCGCCAAATGGTCCGCAAAATATAAAATAGCTGGATGGTTTTTATTATAATTGATTTCTGGAAAATATATTTTAAATTTAGTGCCAGTAATTATAATAAATGTTAATTTGTAAATAAAAAGGAATCATACATTTACAAAATCTAGTCTTGTTTTCTCAACTACATTTTTTGTTTCAAATTTAAAGCCTGGCTTGAGCCTATGCCTTTATTTATTTGCGAGTATACATATTCTCGCAAATAAAATATTTTACATATAATATTATATGGTTTTCGAATTGGCTAAAAATGTATTGTGCCCCGGGTGCGAGTTAAGCTCGCTACGCCACTGGGTGGCAGACACCCGAAAAGTGCGTTGAATACGAAGGAAGAAGCGAGGAAAGGAATTTTGATGAATTTGAATTAAATATAGAAACAAATATTCATTTATTATTTTATTTATTTTATATTAATATATTTACAAATATTCCTTGTACATTAATTCACTTTTATTCTTAAATTAAGAACTATATTTACTTGTAATTAAATAAACGGATCGTATTACTTTTTTTATTACTATTATCTGATGTTATGCAGAGTCGAAAAAAGTTATAAATATATAACTCCACTTGATAAGTCACAGGATAATTAGATACCGTTTTTCCTTTCAAGGGAATCAAATTGATTTATATATGTTTTCTTGTCTTCATAGAAGCAGAGGATCCCAAAGCTACAACTTGATGAAAGACATTACCATCAGATCTTGCGTTAAACGAGGGTCTGGTAGCTCGCATATGGGAAATGAGTCCCTTATAAACGTATGCAACACCAGGGACGTTGCCAACGCAGAGTAATGACCAGAAGCCGATGTGATACTCTAACGTAGCTCAGGGTGGCGACCAAAAGTAGGTTCTGCAGGCAACAATAACAGTGGACTATAAGAAAGTGGAGAAAGACCGTGCAGTGTAACAAGAAACTCACACTGACCTTGATTCTACCCCTTCCCGGTTTAGTTAGACAAGACAGTAAAGACAAGCAATGATACAACATTCCTCGCTTTCTTTCACCATTTTCTTCCGCGTGAGGCTAGTGATCAAAAACAGGAAGCGAGATAACTTCTCTTTATGCAAGGATCGAACATAAGCTGGGGCCATCTAAAGGTTTCCTCGTTAGAACGACATAACGGCTTACCCCGGATTTCATTAGGATTCGGTTTTCTCATGATATCAAAAAGGGAAGGACAGAGAAGAACCTCGTACCCACCCTGCCTGTGACGGTTTCCCCAATAAAGTTAAGATACGGCATTGAGTTCAATTGTTCCCAATTTTTTTAATGCTGTAGGATAGCAGACAGGCTGAGGGCCCGCGTAGAATTTAGCAGTTACCGTCGCCTATGGGTGTTTGCAACGTTAGTGGCATCGCGAACACGCTTCTGACCCATAAGCGTACAGGAACTTGGGTCACTAATGCCGGAATACAACACAAGGTTATTATGGCGGCATACTTAGGACCAAAGGTGGTCGCTATCCAGACGAGCTTGAGGCCCTATCACGTAGCTACGGGAGTTGTTTTGTCGCCTCTTACGACAAGCCGACCCCGGCCGGTATGCTAACGGCCCTAAAAATATCGAAATCATTTAGACCACCACGGTCGATTAACTTGTACGCTATAATTGGGTTCAAAACCATAATTTGGCTCGATTTGTTGGTTGCCATACTTTGGTTGGTTTCCACTAGAATCAGGTATTTCATAACTTGGATTAATGTACTGAGCGGATTGTGTATTGAAGTTATTTGGTTGGTTGACGTTTTGGTTGCCATAATTTTCTCTATTATAATTTGGTTGCTGTTGATAGATAGGCGAAACTCTGTCATTTTGGTTGAAGCTTAGTGTATAACCATTTAATTTTTGATTATTATTATTTTGCGTACTTTCATAATTCGGTATATTTTTATCATATTGGTTTTGCGTGTTAATATTTTGTTGGTTTTGATTATTATTTGAACGGTAGCCCTGATTTTCCTCGTAATTAGGGTTACCATCGTTTTGGTAGCCATCATAGCCTGCGGTGGTTTCGTAGTTATTTTGCAGACGATTTGTAGTCTGTGAACAAAAATACATATCAAAATAAAGGTGTAATCACAAAAACATTAATATTTTGGAGGCGGAGGTTTTTGGTCTCCAATAGGTTACTTAAGTTAATATTAATTATTTAATTAAGTAAAATTAATATTAACTAACAAACTTAATTATTAAATAAAATATGGCACGCAGCATTTAGTTTTTACTTGTAACTATGTGTTTAAATGCACTTTTGGAGACAATGGCTCTATTAATACAGACAAATATGAGCCGATTTTTTTTTACCATCTGCGTAACATAATTATAAAGCATTTAAGATTTACTACGTGAAGACTAGAGGGAGAGGCCCCCACCTGTTTTTATATACCACGGATGGCTATTAAAAGGAGGAAGCATTTACAAAAATATGGATACATTCCCTAACATGTCTGGGAGTTAAAATGAATAGCTATTGTACTCGGATCCGAGTATTGGGTAGTTGTATTAAACTTTAATAGCTAGTAACACAGGGCATGAGGTAACTTCCTCAAATTACCTGTCTAAAGCGATCTTCATACACTTTGGCCGCCACAAACGGAATGGGTATCCTTGCATACAGTGCTGGTGTCAGCGGAGCCCCGCAGGACCTTCCATAAAACGTCACGGCTACCACCCGCCAGACACAACCGTCTTGAACCTGGGCTGGGCCACCTGAATCTCCCTGGAAAAATTAGATAGATAGATAGATAATTCTTTTTTGCTTACATTTATAATAAAATTTATATCTAGGACAGTGTTGCCAACTCAATTTTTTAAAAAGAGCTAGATGAATTTCGAAAAAGAGCTACACGTAAATGAGGTGACCGAGGCCGATCGCGCCCTATTTTTAACGAACATTTTCGAACTAAAAGTTTTATTTGATACGTACTACAGTTGCACACATAAATATTTTGTTTTTGTAATCGACGTTATGTTTCTAGACAATTTGAAATATCTGTAATTTTGGTTTTATTTAATAAATTCCAATCCTTTTGATTGGAATTTATTAAATTTATTCCGTATAGTTGAATATTATCCTAAGTATATTATTTAGTTTAATTTAGTTACAAAGTTTAAAGGTATTAATCAATGGCAAAGTGGCAGTATTATTATAGTATTATTTATATTTTACATTAATTTTTAAAATAATTAATTATAACATTTTGTATGTATTATTTATATTTTAAATATTATGTATATTTTACACTCTGTAGTACATAGGTACAAATTGTGAAAAACGGTACAACCGAGGGAATAACGGCCATCGCTTCAAATGTACTGTTGCGGTACAAATGTAATGCTGCGGCTCAAATGTCATGCTGCAGTACAAATGTACTGCCACAGTACAAATGTAATGCTGCAGTACAAATGTACTGTCACAGTACAAAATGTCTCGCCTCATTTGAAGTGGTACATTGTAATACTTCATTTCAAAATGTCATGTTACTCATACAAACTCATTTTATAATCGTGTCCTGTCCAAAACTACTTTGCAGACCGTTTCTCTTTACATCTATTGATATTTAAAAAGAAACTTTAACCTACAGACTTATAGTATATTTTTAGTTTTTATGTCAAACGAAGTAAGCACTCCAGTTATGATACTAACTCTATGATCAAATATCAATTTGCCTTTGCACAATGCACATCACTAAAATCAAACATGGATGTCAAATCAAAGCCCGTGTAAAGGCTGTATGGACCAAGTCCTTTGCCTGCCAGATTGGCAAATTAAAACAACAACAACAACAAAGCCCGTGTAAATAATACTTTTGATCAAGTTTTTAAATACTTACTTTATGAATAACGTTTATTAGAACGAACACCTAGAACGACGATAAACATGTTTCGTGATCACTCCTCTTACCGTACTCTTACAGAGAACGAAAAGGGCCATATAACTATCACTCCAAAGTCGAAAATTAAACCCAAAAGTGTAAATGTGACTAAGAAATATCCATGCGATATTTGCCCCAAGTTCTGGATGTCCGAAATAGACCTTGAAATCCACAGACAGCTGCAGCACAGGAGTCATTTGAAGGAAGTCTCTAGAATCAACAAAAACATGTGTTTGGTATGTGCCTTAAATTGTAGTACTTATTAATTACTTATATTCGACGACCTCCGTGGCGTAAGGTCTAACGCACTGGTACGCTTGCGGAGGTCACGGGTTCGATCCGGTCCCGCGTCTCGATGTACAAAGCCTTGATCTTAAGAAGCTCATTTTCCTAGTGGTTCATACATGCATACAAATATGATTACCATCCAATCCTCTTCTACACCTTTTAAAAAACCCTAGTTCCGTCACCTAGGGCTGAAAGACTGGCTTTGCTGATACTGGCGCTTTCTCTCCGTTTAACGACCATTCTCTATAACACTGAAAAATGCATAGTCCGTTGAGTGTCGTTATATATAGAGTTTACGTACGAGATATGCATGCCAATGGACGGAGCACCAGAGATGCCGAAAATCGTGCGAAGTGGAGAAGAAAAAGTCAGAAAGCGGACACTGGACGCCTAAGCGAGAGTTTGGGCTGCAACTGGGATTCAACGCTAAGATGATGATGATGAATTGATACTTTTAAAGATACATAAGTAGCTAGAGAGTACTTGTGTCAAGTGTGTGTTTTGTCTGTTTTCTTTGGTGTCCATAAATGAGAGCTTTGGATTTTAATTTGAAAGTGCATGCTTCTAGATTTCTCAGTGGTGGTGGTATATTCCAGCACTTGGTTGCTGAATAGTGAAAACTACCTCTAACAGCTGCTGAGCGATTTCATAGTTGCATTGTACTGCACACTTGAAGGTTGGTAGATCTTTGCGACCCAGCTTGGTTTTTAATTACTCCATACAGCAAATACGCGAGATGAAGTTTGCGATGATGTTTCATTGAGTAGTTATGGAAAATCTGAAAAACTCAAAACAGAATTGGGTAGAAGCATTCTAGACTCGCTGGATTAGCCTCTGGGTTCTGGACAGTAAAGTGTTCCTATTATTATATCGCAGTAATTAAGTCAAGATAATATTAGTGATTCCACCAACTGTATTCTCAGAGTTTGATTAATGTAAGGTCTAATACTATAGAGCACCTTTTTTTTTATTAAGACCATTTTTGATCATTTGTCTGACCATAAGCAAATATGTTGTGTTAAATGTGACATTATGGTGGTACAACCAGTGCTGAACCTCCCACTCAGAAAACTATGTGATCTGTTTTGAGCCTTGACCACAACTGTTGGATCTAGCACCTCATACATATACAAGTGGATTTGGATCGATAAAAGGCGGTCTTTGTGTTTCTTTCTCCACCTTTCAATTTCAGTTACAACTGTAGACATTTTGAGGTAACCATGAATTTCATTGTTCTTTGTTCTCTGCAAGGGAGCATTGACTTTTGTACACATTGTTACTATGAGAGTGTTACTCTGCTATTTCCTCTTCTTCTTGTATGCCATATGTCCAGATAAAGCACCTTAAGTATATAAAAAAAAATAACTTTTAATGGTCGCTATCAATATATAGATTCAAGTTACATGCCTGCCTCTAGTACTCTTTCAATTAGAGTGCCCAGAAGTGTAACCTGAATCGATAGGTTTATTTTACTTACATGTTTTTTACTACAAAAAATAATATATTTGGTTTTTATCAGGTTAATATGTAAACAATTTTGTTCTCAGTACATGGAGATTCTTGAAAAGTTCATTTAGCTTGCAAATAGTATGGTTTATTTTTGCGAGTTTACATGAGATATGGACTTGAGTATCGTCCACATTAAGATGAAACTTATTTGGTTCATAATATCAGCAGTATATAAAATAAAAAGAATAGAGCCCTGAGGACCGCCTTGAGTGACGCCTAACTTGTCGGAAAAGGAACATAAATTACTGCTTATATCAAGCTTAACGAACTGCTGCCGATTAGTTAGGTAGCTAGGACACCATTAAATTGATTTACTATTTAATCCGTAATAATTCAACTTAGAGAAGAGTTAGTTAATATTAATATAATCAAATGCTCTATAATAAATCCGATCACAACGTAAACGGTTGTTTCAAGGATCGATGCCAAACACCTCAATTACACTTGCGCTAAATTTAAAATATATTTTCCAGAAATCAATTATAATAGAAAGCAAAATAATCCAGCAATTTTTTGTTTTGCTGACCATTTAGCGCCCCTTTGTGATGATGCCCCCTCCTCCCCACTTTACAGAAGTAAGCAGTGGCATACTGCTTACTTCTGTAAAGTGTAAATCTTTATTGTTCTGTTTTCAGATATGTTTTCGTACCCAATCATCGCAAGTATCACTATTGAGGCACTTAAAGGTAAATCATCTGTACAGTTCACCGAAAGCCAAACGAATAGAGCGCTATGTATTCATCTGCGATGCCTGCGGCCATTTGTTCTTCAACAAAATAACACTAACATGGCATATTTTCCGTTTCCATTCGAAAAATGTCCAGCACAACTGTGAACTTTGCTGTAAAATAGTGAAAGACTTCGTTGGACATCAAAAGTATCACGCGTTCTCCTGTTACTGGACATGTCCAATTTGTTTGGAAAATACTAACGATCAAGAGGTCCAAGCGTGTATATCTAAGCACAATTACGTGCTAAGATGTGAGATATGTGTGCTCGATGCGAAATCGAGGGAATCATATGAGAATCATTTACTAGAACATTCTAAGAGAATGAGTAATAACATTGACAATTACGGTAGATATTTTGTAACATCTTGTGATTGTATATACACTGTGGAAAAGTGGTTGACAGGTATTAAAATACCCCCAACTATATCAATATGCGTGCTGTGCAGAGAGATATGCACAACTACAGAATCAAAGAGAAGACACATAACAATTGATCATGGTTACGTAAACAGTCCGAAGAAAGTCAACATGTGTGCTTGTGGTGATGAATTTTTTAATGCGTTACTCTTGAAGCATCATGTGTGGAAGATGAAAGGAGATCATCGAGCTTTGAGTAAGTCACGTTTATATAAAAAGTAAAATGAAGAGTAAAATAATTACATATGTGTTTGTGTGGATGTGGACGTAGCTAGGGTTGTTTTGTCGCCTTTTACGACAGAGTGATCACGGCCGCAGAGGTCAGTATGTGGTTGCAAAAAGTTCATTTTTTTTTTTTTTTTTTTTTTTTTATTTCTGTAGAACAGCAGACAGGCTGACGGCCCGCTTAGAATTTAGCAGTTACCGTCGCCTATGGGCGTTTGCAACGCCAGTGGCATCGCGAACACGCTGCTGTCCCATAAGGGTACAGGAACTTGGGTCACTAATGCCGGAACACAACACAAGGTTATTATGGCGGCATACTTAAGACCGAAGGTGGTCGCCATCCAGACGGGCTTGAGGCCCTACCACGTAGCTAGGGTGGGTTGTTTTGTCGGCTTTTACGACAGGCCGACCCCGGCCGCAGAGGTTAGTATTCTTTCTCCGCCCCTGCACGGATATATGTAACATTCATTGTGTACATTGCCATTTCTAGGTGATAAGGTGAAAATAGACAGACCAATCTTGATGTGAAACTATCGGAGCTTTTTATGAATCAACAATATACTCCGTTATTGACAGCGTTAAGAAGTATGATAGCAGTTAGGGGCTGAACATCACGTGCCGTGCCAATCGCGTGGGGTGTTAGTGTCATCAATTTTGTTTCCTTGATTTATCGATATCAGGAAGATTGTTCGATATTTTTCGAAATAAGATAATAATTAAAATGTCCTTTAAAATTAAATATTATTTTTGTGTTATTTCGATATTAATACTTATATTTCTATAATAAAAAAAACTATTTAATTAAACACGAAAGCAAGTTTGCAGGTAGACATTAAAATATTTATGAGAAGAGTTTATTTAACACTTATTATTCAGAAATTTAATTTGTTTGCCACTATGTTACTTTATTATTATTATGTATAAAATAAAAAATTAATGTAATTATACTATCAAGTAATACGTGTTTATAAAATTGCAATCATTACAAAATGATCATAGAAAGATGTATTGTTATGTTTCTTTTAATATTTATCGATTATGTACTTTTTATATCTGAGCGTACATCCTTATTCGAACCTCACCTCCCACACTCCATGATATACTACCATTTTGTACGTAAAATGTTATCTGCGCAGCCATCCGTCCAAGGTTCAGGCCGGGCCGGCCAAGATTCAACGGCCGTACTATATATGATAAGATATCTCAACTTTAAGTTTGTTAATTATTTTCTCTGTATAGGGGTGGTGTAAGAATACTAACCCCTGTGGCTGCGGTCGGCCTGTCGTAAAAAGCGACTAAACATTCCTAGCTACTTGGTAGGGCCCCAAGCCCGTCTGGATAATAACCTTGTTGTGTATACCTAGCTGATAAGCGTAATAAAATTATTATAACAAGAATAAGAAAATTTAATCCATTATTTTGTTTTTTTTAATCTCAGATGATGAAGAAGTAAAGGAGCTTCACTGGAAAAAGTTGACTACGCCAGACTCAGGTATATTTAATTTATTTTTAATGAAACAGCAGACAGTTTGATGAGCCACTTAATAAACAGTTGCCGTCGCCTAGTGTCGCAAATATACATAGGCGACGGTAACTGCTAACTATTAAGTTGGCCGTCAGTCTGTCTGCGGTTCCTCAGTAATAAAAAAAAAATTACAAGAGTGTCGCCCTCGCTGGTATGGCTGCGTTTTACGGCAACCGGCTACTTACGTGGGAGACAAATATAAGTGGAAACCTCACTGATTTGTTAATTATTATGTTTTCTTTATATTGTGATGTTTCCCAAATAAATAAAAAATAAAAATGTCTAACCATACAGCCGCCGGCCCCCGGCAGGAGGGATAAAAAGCGCTGGCTTGACGTCGTAAAGTGTTATATGCGTCCCCTCAGGGGCGCTCCTCTGTCCGAGGAGTGCACGGGTGTGCGTACCCGAGGTGCCCGAGCATCCGTCGCCTCACTCCCCTCTCCGTCCGAGGCGACAGAGTCCTACCTTTCTTACCGTTTACCTCCTACATCCTTTCCAACTTCGCTCTCTGTTCGTGGCGTGGTTCCCGATGGGATGGTTGCGAATACTGATTGGGGTCCCGGGTTCTGCCCCGGGCCCTAATTTGGGTAGTCGAAACCATGCCTATTTCGACTGCGCTTGCATAGTGTTCCTGGGGTGGGAATCGCATCCTCGCTGTCGATTGGTTTTTCTGGAGTGTCGCCTGGTAGTCGTACCCACGCCTGACCAGCACGCGACGGGGTGCGAGTCCCGTCGCGACGGGGTGCGAGTCCCGTCCGGAATTGGCCGCCGACCTGTCGCTCCCGGCCCTGGTTCTATCCCTGGTCAGGGGCGATCCTGGATGGTCGGCCGTCGCCTCCTTTTGCGAGGCAGTAATGTCCGCAAAGGAGGCGGCGGGGCGGGAGCGGGAGTCAACTCCCGCCAACGCAGGCCACGTCGTCGGCGCCGGAGGGCAAGCAACGACCTCCGGCCGCCGTAGAAAGCGGCCGCGGGCGGCCCCTCGGGGGAGAATCCGCCGCCCGCACTATTGCCGCGAGGAAGAGGGCCGCGTGCTGTTCCGCGGCCCTCCTCAACTCCTGGAGTCAACAGGAGAGCGCCGGGGGGATGAAACCCAACACTTTAGAAGAGGCCCGCCTTGAGAAAGGGCGGGCCGGCGCCGGCCCGGGCCACGAGATCGGCAGGCCACATTTCCGTAGGCCCGGGCGTAGGCGATAGGAGAACAGCGGGGTTTTTTTAGTGGGTAGTCGGATGGCCGAACATCTTTCCCGGAGTCCCACATACCCCTCGGTCCCCCCGGGCCGGGGGAACCTGTCAAGACAAGGTTTTTCCCCGAGATCAAAAAAAAGGGTGATATGCGTGCCAATGACTTACTATCAAGAATGCTGAAGTCCGTGCGAAGCGGAGAAAAAGTCGGAAAGCGGACCTCGGGCCCCGAAGCGGAAGTTTGGTTGTAATCGGGATTTAACGCTAAGATGATGTCGATGACGTAGACAAAGTAATGAGAATAACTAGTTTAAGTTGTGGATGCTATGGTAAAAACTTTAGTTCTATGGTTCTATTTTTTCATTTGTTTATTTGTTTTTGTCCAGAAATAAACATGGAACAAGAAAAAAATGAAAATTCACAAAATGATATACAAGAAGACAGTGTAAATGATATTGACCTATTTGATATAAGCGTTATTAGGAATGTTAGTGAAGATAAAGACAATGTAGACGTCGATCATACTACACTTGAAGATCAGGACGTTGAGTATTTTAACGTGCCTGAACTTTATAATGATAAAATAGATGTCAGTCATCTTGATGATACAGGAGTAAATGATGAAGTTGTTGAAGTTAATATTGATATGACAGTAGCTGAAAATAATATAACAGATGTTAATAATGATGACGAAGTCAATGATAACATGAATGAAATTGATAATGAAATTTTAGAAGTTAATAACGACGATATGGCACAGGATAAAAATAATATAACTGAAGTTATAGATAATGTTGAAGTTAATGACAAAAATACTGAAATCAAATATATTATCAGACAAGATGATGATTATATAATTGAAGTTAAGGATAAAATAGTAGATAGTGAAATGGAAGTTAACAATGATGAAGAGGTTGATGATTGTTACTATGTAGTAGAAGTTATTGATAGTGTAGATGATAATGATGATTTGATTCAACTTAGTGATATTATCGTAGAAGATAATGAAAGCAATACTCAAGTTAGTGATAATGACTGATGATAGAAAATATATAAATAAATAAAATACTAATGTAGTACATGTCTTTCTCGCACGTAGAAGCTTTTTGATCGCACTCGATGATTAAAAATTTAATATAACACGTGGATGAAGTCCCGGGACTAACTAAGAAAAACACATAATATGTATTTTTGGCAAAACTCGGCAGCGGCTGATGAGATGGATATCTCAACCAAATAATGGATATCCATCTCCTCCAAGCGAATCTGAACCACTGCGTCAACGCCCAGAATCTCATGGTTCAGAGCTAGAGGCAGTGGAACATCAATAGTGTCGCCGTCGAGCCGTACTACGTCCCCGTCCATGGCGATTGCGTCAGTAATCTAAACGGCACCGTGGTTTTGCATTGCAGGACCGCCGCGGGTAATCCGCTCCCCACGGAAGTGGTGAGGGGCAGGGTCTACGCCGCGGCCAGATTCGAGGAAGGAGTGGTCGTGGGCGGCTATTTCTCCCCGAACAAGAGTCTCGCTGACTGAACGGTTTCGGTTGGCACAATGACTTCCGGCCGCCGTAGAATGCGGTTGCGGGCAGCCCCTCGGGGAGAATCCGCCGCCCGCACTATTGCCGGGAGGGCGAGGGCCGCGTGCTGTCCAGCAGCCCCTCTTAACTCCTTAAGTTGATACAGGGCAGTTGGCAGGGGATGAAATCCTGACCCCCTGGCGCCAAACACATGACAGAGGCCCGCCCTGAGACAGGGCGAGCTGGCGCCGACCCGGGCCACGAGATCGGCAGGCCACATATCCGTGGTCCGGGCGTAGGCGATAGGAGAACATCGGGGTTTTTGGTGGGTAGTCGGATAGCCGAACATCTTTCCCGAAGTCCCACATATCCCTCGGTCCCGGCGGGCCGAAAGAACCCGTCAAGAGAGGGTTTTTCCCGAGACCAAAAAAATGTCTTCCATAATGATTAGCCTTTATACGTGGCTCCCAGTGGATGGCACTGCTTCAAGGGTTCCGTCCCACTTGGATCTGAGGGTTTGGCATTAAATATGTAAAAAAATCTGTGTATAAATTTTTTTCATAGTTATATATATCGTAAATTTTGGTATGTGCTTGTAGTTATGTCCACAAACGTTATTCTGCCATATAAATTAAAAAAATATATAGCCTATGTCTTTCTCCAAGGTCCAATCTATACCTATTTTATACCGTATTTCTTAATCCTAATATCTATACCGAAATTCATCACAATTGGTTTTGCGGTTTAGGCGTGAAAACGTAACAGACAGTTTCACATTAATAATATTCGTATGGATATAATATAGACGAAACATCACTCATCACGAGATCTCTAAAACTATACACCCGATTGACTTAAAATTTATCTTACCTATTTTTCTAGAAACAGATCTTACGTAAATCCTATCTTAAGTATTTTTTAAAATTTAAATGGTAGGATTTTTCCGGGTGTGCTAGTAATATAACTATTTAATATGTAAATGAATCCAATTAATTATACTTCATAAAATTCTACTTGATATAAGCTTTCTAATGTGGCGCCTCACTCGCCACCTGACTTGTATACTAAGAATTGTATACTTTCTTATACGTTCTTCTTTCTAGATACATACATATATAATTTTTAGATATTTTCGAGAAGTTATATGTCAAATACAAAAAATGTAAGAATATTGATTCGGAGTCTGTCACTAAATTATTTTATATACATAATTAGATAGTTTTGTAATATTTAATAAAGTATCACACAATAACATGATACACACCATCATTAAAAATAGTGAGTCAGTGAATACGTGTTTGATTAAATATCTCGCTTAGAGAATCTACCCCATAGGAGGTCCGGTTAATCCTCCAAACTAATATCTAGTGCGCGAATAGATGCCTCTTAATAAAGCAATGAATATAATTTTTTTTATTGCTGTGGGACAGCAGACAGGCTAACGGCCCGCTTAGAAAATTATAGACAAAGAAACATCATTATATTATTAAATAATTAATAATAATAAAAATATCGATCGATTCAATTAATGCCTCTTAATAAAGCAATGAATATAAATTATAGATAAAGAAACATCATTATATTATTAAATGATAAATAATAATAAAAATATCGATCGATTCAATTAATGCCTCTTAAATAAAGCAATGAATATAAATTATAGATAAAGAAACATCATTATATTATTAAATGTTTAATAATAAAAATATCTCATGAGTTAATAGAAGCCTCTTAACACAGCAATGGATATTTGTGGATAATGAAATATCATTGTATTATTTAATGATAATTATTTAATAATGAAATTATTTTAAGCTTTGTCTTCTCTTTTAAAGCGTATATTATCGGTTGCATAATTCGGTGTATGATTATTAATTGTGGAATATATTGTAACAATTAAAACAGCGCCACCTAGTCCCAATATTAAGCGACAAAGCGCTTGTGTTATGGGTAAAGAACTAATATATACTTTTCTTTTGTAAATAAATATATATTATTCATAGACACACAGACGTGGGACGGGAATTGAATCCGTGACTAGGATGTTGCGAACTGCCATAAATGCTACCTGCGTGTGATGGGTTCGATTCCCGTACCAAATGTTTATTTATTTATTTAGAAAAGAAAACTAGTATATACGTTTTCGTATAAATGATTATGGCTTTTACATTATTGTTTTTTTAAATCTGTTTTATGTAAATGAATTGAATGAACAATAGACACTTCGGCCCTAGGTGCACATACTTATAAGCATATGGAAATGATAATATGTTATTTATAGAGTAAAATAGTAAAGGAATTGATTTACAAAAAGTCCGGATTTTTAAGTTTTAAAATGGATTTAATTGTCACAAATCAGTAGGTATTTTAACAACCATTTTGCTTTTAAACAACATATACATTATTACGTTTTGATAAGATCTAATAGGCATTTTATGATCTTATACATCATTTGTATCATATATGATCAGTACATCATCCAGGAATTGAGCAGGCGGGAAAATATTTGTTTGATGCCGTGCCCAACCCAAATACCATATTACTTGGGCACAGCATCCTATCGTTCGTCGGCCAACAATATAATTGCAACAATACTTTTTAATTGCACTTCTACCAGAATCATTAGCATTAATTAAAATATTATATAAAATATAAAGTTCATATAAAATGGTTATTATAAATCCACAAGAAAACAATGTAATACAAATGCAAACAGTCGCCAGCCGCCTAGCTGTCATTATGTCAGTTTCGATGTTGCTGCTTAATAAACATAAAATCGATAGATCAATATCGATTTTAGTTCATATTATATAATTCATCATTAATTTATTAAAGAGCGAATTAATTAAAGCGCTTCAAAGATTATCTAAAGATGATTATTTTAATTTTTCATTTCTTTTTATATGTATTTTAAAATAAAGATAAAAAAAACAGTTAAATTATGCAGTAGTTTTATTTATTATGATTTTTTTATATTAGAAGTCATGGTTAATCACCTAGCGATAATAAATTGCTTGTTCAATCAACATAAAATCATAATAAGTATCGAATAAACAACCAATAATATTGGAATTAATTATATTATTTACATCTTATAAATCGAACAACATAAACAGTATCGATTATATTTTTGACGAAATTAGTACATAATTGGGCAACACTGCTTAGTGCATATTTTATCCAATGAATTACGAATTTCCTTAATTTCATTTTTATCATTCAGTACTTTTTTTGTGCACATATATGTTGTAATCTTTTTTGGATAAATGAACACCGCGATTAATTATCATAAAACATGATTTTTTTTTAACAAAACCATATTGTTGGGCGTTTCTTGGTCAAAAATGGGCATGCCCCTTTAAAGCCTGGCCTATGCCTTTATTTATTTTACTTTATTTATTTGCGAGTATGTATATCTACACAAATAAATAAAATTGGAGGGTCTGTTTGTAATATTAAAATAACCGCTTTTTACTAAGTTCATTCGGACGTATACACGGTACATATATCAAAACATTTTTTACATTTTTTGTCTGTCTGTCTGTTTGTTCCAGCTAATCTCTAAAACGGCTGCACCGATTTTGACGGGACTTTCACTGGCAGATAGCTAATGTATCAAGGAGTAACATAGGCTATTTTTATTTTAGAAAAATAAAATAGTTTTTGTTAAAAATTATAAGTTTCGGAAATTGTATAGTTCAATTTAAGTTGACCTCAGATTTATATCATCAATCATATGAAATAGGGTTCATCTTAGGCTGGTCTTAGTAGGTTGAATTTCCAATTTAAGTTAATCTCATATATCCAAAAAATGCTGCCCAAAGTTACTATTCCACGCGGACGGAGTCGCGGGCACAGCTAGTTTTACATATAATATTATATGGTTTTCGAATTGGGGCTAAAAATGTATTGCGCACCGGGCGCGAGTTAAGCTCGCTACGCCACTGGGTGGGGGAGACCCGAAAAGTGCGTTGAATACGAAGGAAGAAGCGAGGAAAGGAATTTTGATGAATTTGAATTAAATATAGAAACAATATTCATTCATTATTTTATTTATTTTATATTAATATATTTACAAATATTCCTCTAACATTAATTTACTTATAATATAACCTTAAATTAAGAATTATATTTACTTGTAATTAAATAAACGGATCGTATTACTTCTTTAATTGACTGGATTACTATTATCTGATGTTATGCGGAGTCGAAAAAGGTTACAAATATATAACTCCACTTGATAAGTCACAGGATAATTAGACACCGTTTTTCCTTTCAAGGGACTCAGATTTATTTAAATATGTTTTCTTGTCTTCATAGAAGGAAAGGATCTCCCAAAGCTTTTACAACTTAATGAAAGATAGACCATCAGACCTTGCGTTAAACGAGGGTCTGGTAGTTCGCATATGGGAAATGAGTCACTTATAAACGTATGCATCACCAGGGACGTTGCCAACGCATAGTAATGACAAGAAGCCGATGTGATACTCTAACGTAGCTCAGGGTGGCGACTAAAAGTCGGTTCTGCAGGCAACAATAACAGTGGACTATAAGAAAGCGGAGAAAGACCTTGCAGTGTAACAAGAAACTCACACTGACCTTGATTCTACCCCTTCCGGTTCAGTTAGACAAGACAGTAGAGACAAGCAGTAATACAACTCATTCCTCGCTCGCTTTCACCATCTTCTTCTGTGTGAGGGTTGTTATCAAAAGCAGGAAGCGAGACAACTTCTCTTTAAGCAAGGATCGAACATAAGCTGAGGCCATCTCTAAAGGTTTCCTCGGTAGAATGACATAACGGTTTACCCCGGATTTCATTAGGATTCGATTTTCTCAGGATATCAAAAAGAGAAGGACAGAGAAGAACCCCGTATCAGATACGGCATTGAGTTCAATTGTTCCCGATTTTTTTTAATGCTGTAGCATAGCAGACAGGCTGAGGGCCCGCGTAGAATTTAACAGTTACCGTCGCCTATGGGTGTTTGCAACGTCAGTGGCATCGCGAACACGCTGCTGACCCATAAGCGTACAGGAACTTGGGTCACTAATGCCGGAATACAACACAAGGTTATTATGGCGGCATACTTAAGACCAAAGGTGGTCGCTATCCAGACAAGCTTGAGGCTCTATCACGTAGCTACGCGAGTTGTTTTGTCGGCTTTTACGATAAGCCGACCCCGGCCGGTAAAAGGGGTACTGACAACTGCTAACGGCCCTAAAAATATCGAAATCATTTAGACCACCACGGTCGATTAACTTGTACGCTATAATTGGGTTCAAAACCATAATTTGGCTCGATTTGTTGGTTGCCATACTTTGGTTGGTTTCCACTAGAATCAGGTATTTCATAACTTGGATTAATGTACTGAGCGGATTGTGTATTGAAGTTATTTGGTTGGTTGACGTTTTGGTTGCCATAATTTTCTCTATTATAATTTGGTTGCTGTTGATTATAGATAGGCGAAACTCTGTCATTTTGATTGAAGCTTAGTGTATAACCATTTTGATTATTATTTGGACGGTAGCCCTGATTTTCCTTGTAATTAGGGTTGCCATCGTTTTGGTAGCCATCATAGCCTGCGGTGGTTCCGTAGTTATTTTGCAGACGATTTGTAGTCTGTGAACAAAAATACATATCAAAATAAAGGTGTAATCACAAAAACATTAATATTTTGGTGGCGGAGGTTTTTGGTCTCCAATAGGTTACTTAAGTTAATATTAATTATTTAATTAAGTTAAATTAATATTAACTAACAAACTTAATTATTAAATAAAATATGGCACGCAGCATTTAGTTTTTACTTGTAACTATGTGTTTAAATGCACTTTTGGAGACAATGGCTCTATTAATACAGAAAATATGAGCCGATTTTTTTTATCATCTGCGTAACATAATTATAAAGCATTTAAGATTTACTACGTGAAGACTAGAGGGAGAGGCCCCCACCTGTTTTCATATACCACGGATGGCCATTAAAAGGAGGAAGCATTTACAAAAATATGGATACATTCCCTAACATGTCTGGGAGTTAAAATGAATAGCTATTGTACTCGGATCCGAGTATTGGGTAGTTGTATTAAACTATAATAGCTACTAACAGAGGGTATGATGAAGTTACGTTAAATTACCTGTCTAACGCGATCTTCATACACTTTGGCCGCCACAAACGGAATGGGTATCCTTGCATACAGTGCTGGTGTCAGCGGAGCCCCGCAGGACCTTCCATAAGACGTCACGGCTACCACCCGCCAGACACAACCGTCTTGAACCTGAGCTGGGCCACCTGAATCTCCCTGGAAAGATTAGATAGATAGATAGATAATTCTTTATTGCTTACATTTATAATAAAACTTATATCTAGGACAACACAATAAAACTAGACAGTAAAATATGTAATAATAATAATAATGTCAAACAAAAGGCGATCTTATTACTTAAAGCGATCTCTTCCAGATAACCGAGTAATATGGCGGTGTAGATGTTATATACAACCCATAAAAACAACATTTATTAATTTAATAATAGTGATTGCGAAGTAAATTCCTGAAGTACATTCCAGGGATAGAAGACAGCCTGCACAATAAAGGAATTTTGAAATTACAATGAAAAATAGATTATTCGTGATGTTATAGAATTAATGGATTTTTAGATTCCAGCGGCTACGATCCGCCTTTTTTATAGCTAGAGTTCAGCAGACAGGCAGACGACCCACCATGGCAAGTGGTCACCGTCGCCTATGGACGTTTGCAGCACCAGAGGCATTACCAACGCGCTGCCGGCCTCGAAGAAATTGTTAGGTGGTAGTGCTTTATGCCCTAGGACGGCAACCTAGTTTATAAGCATACCGCCATAATAACATTGTGTTCCGGCATTAGTGACATAAGTTGCAGTTCCATGCGGACAGCAGCGTGTTCGCAGTGCCCCTGGCGTCAGCGTAGCGACGGTAACTGCTTACTATTAAGGCCGTAAGCCTGTCAGCTATTCCTCAGCAATTTAAAAGACCCATGGAAGCTCCTACTAATCCAAAAAATTGTGTGTGCAATTCACACACGGCAGAAGTGAAATTTCAAAAAAGTAGATTAAATTTCATATACATTGTATAAAAGCTACGAAAGTCCGAACGAAGAGGAGACGAAGATGATAGGAAACAAGAAAGAAGAAGAAAGAAAAATTATTTATTAGGACAACTCATACAGTAAATTTACATAGAAAATTTGGACGGGTGAGGCAGTCACCCTGTATATATATATATATATATATATATATATATATATATATATTACTAGCTGACCCGGCGAACTTTGTACCGCCATATTTTATTTCTCTAATCGCAACTGAGGAAATAAAACCCTTCCGGTAAAATCGAACAGCGCCATCTATTGGGTGTATTTGCAACCTAGATGTCAAACAATATTGAAGAATTTTATCGATAAATCAACGTACACCGCCATCTATGAGAACTTCATAAAACTAAACAGTAAGTAAACACTTGCTTATGAAACAATTAATTGATACATTTTATTCGTTTACATTCACGACATAAGCGAATAATTGAGATGTGAACTATCCTATCCAGTAAGTTAGACCAAAATACGGGTACATGTGAAATTTGATTGAAATCGGTTCTGTAGTTTTGGAGTTTATTGGCAACATACATCGTGACACAAGATTTTTATACATATAGAAGATAGAAATATATATATATATATATATATATATATATATATATATATATATATATATATATATATATATATATATATATATATATATATATATATATATATATATATATATATATAAAATACAAATGTATACTTGTAGTCTATCTCCTCTCGCAGACTAAATCCTATTTATAAATATGTGTTTGTCTCTTTTTAGTGTCGCTTTATCAAATTTTCAAATCATAATAGCGCTAAAGAAGTTTCACTTCAAAGTATCGTTTTTTTGTGTGGGTTTTTATTCGTGCAGGGGCAGAGAAAGAATACAGACCTCTGCGGCCGGGGTCGGCCTGTCGTAAAAGGCGACAAAACAACCTACCCTAGCTACGTGGTAGAGCCCCAAGACCGTCTGGATGGCGACCACCTTTGGTCTTATACTTAAGATGGCGGCATACTTGCCGCCATAGTAACTGTGTATAGTGTTCCGGGATTAGTGACCCAACTTCCAGTACCCTTATGGGACAGCAGCGTGTTCGTGAAGACACTGGCGTTCCGTCAGCCTGTCTGCTGTCCTACAGCAATAAAAAAATAAAAATAAAAACCTGGCAGGTATCTTTTCCGCCGCTCTTCTCTCCAGCACAGATCTGATCATTATTCATAGGTCCATTCGGCAGCTTCCGTGACGTTCCCCATACCTCCCTACATTCATCCATATTCCATATAGGTAGGGAGACGCTGCGGAGCTCACGGGATTGGGAACCACCTGTATCAACAATAAACCAATGTCTATCAGCATTGCCAATGATTTCAAGGAAGGAATTTTGTAACGCCTTACTTAAAGAACCCCATATCGTACTAAAATCTAAGCTCATTCTAAATACGGAGAGTACGCAACATGAACGTTCTTGAGAACAGGAATGAAGAGGCTCACGAAATCGGTATGAACGCCCAACGGACAGAGGGCAGTTCGGTAGACAGGTGAGTGGTGTAGATGATGACATTTTGAACAGCTCTCTTCTCCGTGCAGGGGCGGGGTAAGAATACCCTGTGGCCGGGGTCGGACCGTTACAAAAGGCGACAAAACAACCCACCGTAGCTACGTGGTAGGGCCCCAAGCCCGTTTGGATGGCGACCACCTTTGGTCTTAAGTATGCCGCCTTAATAACTTTGTGTTGTATTGCGGCATTAGCGAACCAAGTTCCTGTACCTTTATGGGGAAGCAGCGTGTTCGCGATGTCACTGGCGTTGCAAACATCCATAGGCGACGGTAACTGTTTACTATTAAGTGGGTGGTCAGCCCGTCTGATGTACCTCGACAATAAAAAACTAATAACTAACCAAATTCGGTTCTCCCCCATCCAGTGGCTATTATAGGCTCGTCCACACCTGGAGGTCTTCCTAAACAGGCAGGTCGTATCATTTCAGAAAACCTTCAAAAACAACAATTATTCAAGTTTAAATAAATATAAATAAGATTGTATGTATATAATGCAAAGAGAAGAATGCCATATAACAAGAAAAAAAAAACTAAAAAGACACGCATTTATAGAAAAAAAAAAAACTAAAAGGCAAAAAATAAATAATTTTCAATAAATTTAAATTAAGGATAGTGGGATTAACAAAAAATTAATTTTATTGTAAAAAAAGTGTGGGGTGTTTGTTGTCAATAATTGTTATAAATATTTAATTGACAGATATTGGTAGAAGTAGTCATTTTTTATAGCTAGAGTTCAGCAGACAGGCAGACGGCCCACCCTGGCAGGTGGTCACCGTCGCCTATGGACGTTTGCAGCACCAAAGGCAATACCAACGCGCTGCCGGCCTCGAAGAAATTTTATAACGCCTTTTTTGAAGAACCCCATATCGTACCGCACTGAGAAAACCTCAGCCGGAAGCTCATTCCAGATCCTGAGAGTATGCAGCATGAACGTTCTAGAGAAACGTTTCGTATTTCTTGTTTCACTTTGAAAATATCTCAAAAAGCACCACACGCAATAAATTTTTTTACACCTTGGGTTACATTATTGGAGTTTTAGTAAGGATCTCTAATTTTTTTGAAAATATATTATAACCTATGTCACCTGGGGATAATGTAGCTTCCTAACAGTGAAAGAATTTTTCAAATCGGTTCAGTAGTTTCGGAGCCTATTCAATGCAAACAAACAATCAAATCTTTCCTCTTTATTATATATACCAAACATTTCCGTTCGAAGCGCAGTCCATTGGACTATAGAAATCTCTAAGGCGCCTATTCATGGCCGTCTAGAGTTCACTAAATTAGTTTGCCAAAGAAGTTTCACTTATGACATGTGTACTTTGTACGCAGGCACTTTTTTATTATTGTGGAATGGCCGACAGGCTGACGGCCTAATAGCAAGCAGTTGCCGTCACATATAGATTGTGACATCAGGAGCACTGCGTATGCGCTCTTCACAGTGCGCACTAATGAACACAACACAAGGTTATTATAGCGACATCTCGAGTCCAGCGGTGGTCATTCGGTTATCCGAAGCTTATGCTTGGAGCCCTATCTAAAGTTGTGTTGTCGTCTACGACAGCTCTTCCGCCCCTGCACGGATAGAACAGAACATTATTGTCAAAAATTACAAATCAACCCTAGTTAGGTGAATAAGTATGTCGCTATAATAACCCTGTGTTCTATGCGGCAGTAGCGTGTTAGCGGTGCCTCTGGCTTCGTAATCTATAGGCGACGGTGCTATTAAGTGGGCGTCTACCTGCTGTTTCTCAACAATAGAAAATAATTAGGTATATAAAATGTGGATCACTTACACAACTTCTTGGACCAGTTTTATCAAGGCCACGTCGTGGTAAACACGTCGTCGTTTGTATTTCGGGTGACGAATTACAGAGGCCACTTGTACTACAGTGGCGCGCGGATCGTCCATGATTGCGGAGCCAAGCTGAACCGCTTGTGGGGGGCCACTAGAATTATAATATACAAAAGCCTTTATCTACGTGTTGAGTTCTCTCAATGACTGACTGAACGCTGGCTTAATAAAGGGTGGACAGTATAATTTTCTCTTGTATTGCTCACTACTCTTGCTGACCTCCTCGGTCTGGATCAGCTCAGGTGCTGCTCGCAGTGAATCACGCACGGCATCTCTCTTGCGAATTGTTGGTTGAGTACACTCTATGTTGTTAAAGGTTGAAGATTGGCACGGCCAATAATATAAGGAGTCTATGAAAGGGCTTGTTCTTCACACACGGTGCGAACAAGTGGTTATCTTTCTTGTCAAACGTTGACTTAAGAGCGAGAATGAAGCTTTCACTTCAAAAAGATTATTGAAGATACCTGACTGCGTTGTTGTCTTTCTCTTGAAAGGTACAATGACCCGCGGTGAGGACGAATTGACTGCTCAGCAAAGACCCGCCACATTTCCAAGAATACCCTCCCTGGAATCACATTTGATATTTTGACTGACTATGGAGGAGTGAAGAGCCATCTCATATAAGTTGAAATTTTTCCCACTACGTTGTAAATTATACTTCAAAAACCCACCAGAAAGGCGTTAGTGCCAATAAAGACGATATGAATGTAGATAGATAGATAACTCTTTATTGCTTACATTTAAAATAAAACTTATCACTAGGACAGCACTCTAAAAATTGGTTATTAAATATTATATTGTCTAGTATTTGTTCCATAGTTTTCCTTTCACTTTTTCTTTTTGTTATTTTGGAGTTTACTCCATAACAATCGATTTTCATATATAAGGCGCCCCGGTATGAGAAAAATGTGAGAGTAAAATCTACTAATGAATGAACTCGTTACGTTTTTAGTGCGCGTGCACCGGAACACACTAAACAAAACAAAACGATGTATCTCTCAAGGCAAAAATTACTTTATTTGTTACAACGTAAGGTTGATTTCACATTAAATGTTGTTTAACATATGTCTTTTCATTTGTAAGTGACAAGAGTAATTTATTGCTTTGCTCATTTAGATAATGTTTTGGAGATTTGTGACTTTATTATTAGGTGCCATAGTTGTAATTAGGTTGAACTTAAAACTGTTTTAAAACTTTTTTTATGTATGTATATTATTTTCATTAATTTGTAAATTTACCCTTTCATATGATATTAATCTTTTTTCAGTTAAATAAACTCTTTTTGCGTATGTTTAGACAATCGTACTTAAGTAGTAAACTCCAGTTGTGCGTCCGAGCTGACACACACAGTTTTTTTTTAATAATTTTGTAATTACTTCTTTTATCACTCTAAGTGTACCACTTAGACCTAGTTTTATATCCCAGAAAATTAATACGTGGAAATGTTGTTGTTCGTACATGTAAACAACGGTACTTATAGATATGCAAAATTATTTAGTATTGTATGGATGTTTATTTCCCAAATAAAAAAAAATAATTACAAGTATTTAATAACAGAATAATTACAAGTATTTAGTAAAAGGCTATCTTGTCGTTTAAAGCGATCTCTTCATTATATGGGGTCGGCATAACATGTTACTGGATGCTGCTTAATGCTGTTGGCTTGGTTTTTACAACTGGCCGCCTGCCTGACGTTAACCCCCTTTTGGGGCAAAATCTGTCATCCATTTTATTTAAAATATTTTTCTCGTTTCAAATTGAAAGTAGGACACGAAATTTCGTTGTCAATCATCTAATGCATGCCTTGGATGTCTTTTCGAAAACCTATTCGTTTTATATCAATATGCATGGTTATATGCATGGTGGTAGGGCTCCAAAGCCATGTGGATGGCAAGTACTAGTACCTTGGCTTCACATCGGGTTGATTCACCAAAGGGTTATGTGGGTTACCTTAATTATTTGATGTGTAACCTTGGTTATATTGTATGTAACCTTGGTTATTTGGTGTGTGACCTTGGTTATTTGGTACTAGTAGTCTCTAAATATGCCACCATAAAAACCTTGTGTTGTGTTACAGTGACGGCAATATGTTAAAAGTGCTGGTAGTGTAGCTAATAGTGCAGTAACTACTTGTAGCGTCGCAAACATCCATAGGCGACGGTAACTGCTCATTATTAAACGGGCCGTCAACCTGTCCGCTGTTCCACAACAATAAAAAAGGTAGAACAGATTAGCTTATAACCCCAAAAGGGAACCTATAGAGCATCGTTATCGAATATCTTTATCCGTGCAGGGGCGGAGAAAGAATACTCACCTCTGCGGCCGGAGTCGGCCTACCGTAAAAGGCGACAAACAACCCATCCTAGCTACGTGGTTGGGCTTCAAGCTCGCCTGAATAGCAACCACCTTTGGTCTAAAGTATGCCACCATAATAACCTTGTGTTGTGTTCCGGCATTAGTGACCCAAGTTCCTGTACCCCTATGGGACAGCAGCGTGTTCGCGATGCCACTAGCGTTGCAAACTAACTGCTAAATTCTAAGCGGGCCGTCATGTGCCAGCCTGTCTGCTGTCCTAAAGCAATAAAAAAAACCAACCGTTAACAGATTAACTCAAAGGTTCAGGGTTCATCAATCATAAAAGAAAAAACTCACCAGTATGAGCCTCCACCCGACCAGCGCCATGTGTGGGAACTCCTTTATCGAAGAAACAACCGTCCCCCCAAGGATTAGGGGTATGTTTATAGGAGTGCAATCAGAGACATTCACTGCCCGACCCTGGGAAGAATGAGATAGGGGGAGAGCTACTACCTTCTTCACATTACGGGCCTTATACTCGTTGCATACTGGAAATAACAATATATAAATACATATATTTAATTGTGTTATGGGTACTAGACTGATATGGTGATGACTTGACGGCCTTCGTGTCTTAATAGCGGAACAATCGCAACGTCTGCTGAGGTCACGGATTCGATTTCCGTCCCGCGTTTCAAATCATTATCATCTTAGTATTGAATCCCGGTTGCAGCCCAAACTCTCCCTTCGGCGCCCGGGGTCCGCTTTCCGACTTTTTCTTCACCACTTCGCACGATATTCGGCATCTCTGGTGATCTGCTCTGCGCATACCAAACGTTTTATGTCCGTGCAGGGTCGGAGTACGAATACTAACCTCTGCGGCCAGGGTTCGCCTATCGTAAAAGGCGATAAAACAACCATAGCTACGTGGTAGGGCCAGTATGCCGCCATAATAACCTTGTGTTCCGGCATAGGTGAACCAGGTTCCAGTACTTCAATCTTAACATCACAGTCATAGGCGATGTTAACTGCTATTAAATGGGCCGTCAGCCTGTCTGCTGTTCCTAAGCAATAATTTTTTTTATTGCTGTAGGATAGCAGACAGGCTGACGACCCACTTAGTATTTAGTGCAATGCCAGTGGCATCGCGAACACGCTGCTGTCCCATAAAGGTACAGGAACTTGGGTCACTAATACCGGAACACAACACAATATTATTATGGCGGCATACTTAAGACCAAAGCTGGTCGCCATCCAGACGGGCTTGAGGCCCTACCACGTAGCTAGGGTGGGTGGTTTTGTCGCCTTTCACGTAAGGCCGACCCCGGCTGCAGAGGTCAGTATTCTTTCGCCGCCACTGCACGGATAAAAATAATATTAGAATAAAAATTAGGTGATATTTACCTTCTTCAGCGATCTCCACATATCTTCTCTTCTCACTTTGACTCATATTCTCTTCATTAGGACCTATTTCTATAGGTGGTTCAAATTCATCATTGGCTACATCAGGAAAATTAAAAATGGAATCCGTTACAGGACTATTGGTGATTGGCGGTTGGTTCTCGTCCACATTCGCTGGCTTTACACCGGGTTGATTCACCAAAGGGTTACGTGGGTTACCTTGATTATTTGATGTGTAACCTTGGTTATATTGTGTGTAACCTTGGTTATTTGTTGTGTAACCTTGGTTATTTGAAGTGTATTGATTGTAAGCGGTGTTTTTGTTATTTGTGTTAGTTTCTTGGTTTCTATTTTCATTATAGTTTTGATTTTTATTATAAATTTGATTTGTATCATACATCGGTGTGGTATTTATTACATGATTGGAATGTCCAGGTTTGTGGGTAGTTACATATTTATGAGTTGCACTTTGAAAATTCTCTTGAGTCTTATGTTTTTGAGGTTTATTATCAAAGCCTGTATTTATCTTCTGCGGTCGAGAGAAATTGTTAATATTTTTTTTATTTTCTTGGATTGGATTACGGGTGCTTTGGACATTAAAATTCGTTTCAATTCTTCTATCTTGATCTATAAATGTTATTGCTGACGGAAAGTCATTTTGGATTCTCTTTATGCTGTATATTTGTGTAGTTGATTCGAGATTAGGTACGAATTTTCTACCAATCTCTTGTATATTCTTGTTGGTAATTTTCCTTGGTCGGCTGGTTGTTGTTTTTTTTCTACTGTCATCTTGGAACACAATGACGTCATCGTAAATTTTTTTCTGCGTTGTCTGTGGTCTTTTTGTTGTCTGTGCGTAAAATGGATTCTGTGCCTGGTACGGTTGTATTAATGCTTGTATACCTTGAATGAAATCTGAAATTAATAAATATATTATAATCGACTCTCGCTAATTTCAAACTCTTTATAATTTCAAGTTGTCACGAGTTCCTTATAACATATTTTAATATTTCGAAATAAATCTATACATTTTTAAGCACTTGGTAATTAGAACAAATAAATAGCTACGCAACAAAACGAGGTGTTAATTTTATTTCATAGGCGACGAACACTGGATAATTCAAAGTTATCATATTGCATAGAAGTGCATTTTGAAACAAGTTCGAACTGTTTTTCATTACAGGGGCGGAGAAAGAATATTAACCTCTGCGGCCGGGGTCGGCCTGTCGTAAAGGGCGACAAAATAACCCAACCTAGCTACGTTATTATTAACCGGGATATTTGCTTTGGAGGGTACTGAATACGTAACGAAAACCTAAGCCCTATGACCAAGCGTGACATTTGAAGACCTATGAACGAGTTACATAATGTAGGTATGTTACGTAATATATCATTAATATTTAAGCGATGCCATTGTAAATGAACTTGTGACATTGGCGTCACAACAGTTTTCTCCTTACAGGGGCGAAGTGAGATTATTAACCCTTGCGGCCGGGGTCGAGACGTAAAAGGTGACAGAATAATCGTGGGTACGTACATAGGTAGGTAGCAGTGACGTAGCAAGCTTAACTCTCGCCCGGGACACAATACCTTTTTAGCCCCCCCCCCCCCATTCGAAAACTATATAAACGCACAACCATATAAAGGGCCGTCCATTAATCATGTGATGTTTTTTTTGGAATTTTTTAACCCCCCCTTGGTGATACATGGTGAGGTTTAAGACTACCCCCCCTCCCCCTATATTACGTGTATTTTTTTAGTACCTACAAAGGATTTTAATTTTAAGTATCATCTAATTTTATTATAGAAAATTTAAGACTACATTATTAACGTTTAGACGTAGACAGAAAGGTTGCAGGTTGTTTTTGACTGACATAAAAATAATGAAAGAAACGCGAAATTTTTTTTATACTAATACATGAACAATGAACATAATTTAATGTACAGTATCCTTGGGCCATGGATTAGCAAGACTTTCTTCAACACCAATAACTGGTTAAGCATCTTGCACAGTTGTTGGCACAGTGCTAAATACCCCCCCCCCCCCCTTGTGATATTTCGTGATTTTTATGGAACCCCCCCTTTCGAGCCTCACGTGATTAATGGACAGCCCCTAACGCACGCTGCTATATTTTACATATACTCGAAAAGTAATAAATAAATAAAGTAAATTAAATAAAGTCTTAGGCTCAAGCTAGGCTTTAAAACTGATTGAAAACTTGAGAAAACAAAACTAGATTTTGAAATGTATATTATCTTCTAGAATTAGTTCGAAGAAGAAAGAAATTAGAAAAGACGTGCCATTTCTATTATGAACTAGCTGTACCCTGCCACGCTTCGCTGTGGTACATTGTGACTGTACCCTGCCACGCTTCGCTGTGGCACATTGTGACTGTACCCTGCCACGCTTCGCTGTGGTACATTGTGACTGTACCCTGCCACGCTTCGCTGTGGTACATTGTGACTGTACCCTGCCACGCTTCGCTGTGGTACATTGTGACTGTACCCTGCCACGCTTCGCTGTGGCACATTGTGATTGAATGGTTGAGAAATGAGAAACAAAAAAATAGATAAAAACAATTCTTGACGCGGATTATTAAAATTTCAGCTCGATCGGCGCAGAACTTTTTGAGTTTTTGAAGCGTACACAAACCAACATAACATTTTTATATATATAGATATATTATTACAGTTTGATTTAGATTATTGGAACGAAGTTCCTTATCGCGCGTTGTGAAAGGGGGCTAAACGGAAAAAATTCTCACGAAAAGTTGTTACGACACTTTTTGCTATAGTAAGCTATGTGGCGTGCGCATGTTTCTCTGTCTCTCTCTCTCTCTTATAGAAAGCAAGCCAGATATTTTCATTTCTGTTTCGCATTGAACAGTGTGGTGTGGCGACGATTATTTTTGTTGAGTGTACACAGGTTTTTTGTACATAATAAATAATAAAAAATAATAATAATGAATCCTGACAGTGTTTCTGCACAAGTTCCGGATATTGCTGATGGAGTTAGGTTAGTTACTGATTAAGTTTATATTACATTATATTTGTTAATAATAAAAAAAATATTATTATAACTTAAAAAATATAAAATTTTATTACAATTCCTTCACTAATTAATCGAAAGGAACTTCGTTCCATCCAAGTTTCTCTCAAGTTTTTATTGTTCCTTTTTTCCCTTTTTATTTACGAATTAACATATATTACACTGGCACTAAATTTAAAATATATTTTCCAGAAACCAGTTTTAATAAAAATAAAAATTATCCAGAATTTTTTTGTTTTGCTGACCATTTGACGCCCCTTTTTGAGTAGCGCCCGGGGCATGATGCCCCCCTTGCCCACCCTCGCTACGCCACTGGTAGGTAGGGCGGGAGCCCGGGTCTTTAAGTATGCCGCCATAATAACTTTGTGTTTCGTCATAAGGGACCTAGGTTCCTATACGGCTGTGGAACAGCAGCGTGTCCGCGGTGCATAGCGTCGCAAACATTTTTAGGCGACGGTAACCGCTTAAGTGGGCCGTCAGCCTGTCTGCTGTTTTTAGTACTAAACTTAAACCGCGAGTAAACATTCATAATTGATCCGTTTGTAATCTTTTTTTATAATTTTTTTTCATCGCCATATTTAATAAACCGCTTTGCTTATTATGGAAATTTTTTAAAGATCGCCCGCACCCAGGGTCGATAAAGGCGTGTTATGTTTAATTGTCGAACTATTAGTTATGTTTAATTGTGGCTTTGTGAAACATTTGTCCGTACTCAGAGTAAATAAAGCTTTGTTAAGTTTAATTAGTGATTGTAGTCTTTATGTTTCTTGTCTAGAGGCGGATCAAGGCTGGTCAAAGGTGGATTGTCGCATTACACAGATCGGTAATTCGGTTTTTTTCTTCACCGTTATGCAGTATATGCAATCGAATTCAAACCTGCGACTAGGTGACCGTCGCTTCCATGGAGGTAAAAATTATTTTCACCTACTTGGGGGAAACTAAGTGTTATTGTGGGACTCCTTCACTCTCGGCAAGGGGACACACTAAAACCACCTCGTTATTCCTTAGTCTTGATGGGCCTTTTGATGCCATAAAAAATAATCTTGCCCCGAAGGGAAGTTACAGCAGTAGCAGTAGTTGATAAGGTAAACTTTGATATAGCAACTTCTCGACGACCTCCGTGGCGGGTTTGATTCCCGTCCCGCGCCTGATTTTTTTTTATATTGCTGTAGGATAGCAGACAGGGTGACGGCCCGCTTAGAATTTAGCAGTTACCGTCACCTATAAGTGTTTGCAACGCCAGTGGCATCGTGAACACGCTGCTGTCCCATAAGGGTACAGGAACTTGGGTCACTAATGCCGGAACACAGCACAAAGTTATTATGGCGGCATACTGAGGCCCTACCAAGTAGCTAGAATGGGTTGTTTTGTCGCCTTTTACAGCAGGCCGACCCCGGCCGCAGAGGTCAATATTCTTTCTCCTCCCCTGCACGGATCAAATGTATTTATTTACAAAAGAAATAGTTGTCTAGTATCCATACCACAAATGCTACTTAGTATGGAACAATCATCATCATCATCTTAGCGTTGAATCCCGGTTGCAGCCCAAATTCTCGATTCGGCGCCCGAGGTCCGCTTTCCGACTTTTTCTTCTCCACTTCGCACTGTCTTCAGCATCCATGGTAGTAAGCCCATTGGCACGCATATCACCCTTTACGACGTCAAGCCAGCACTTTTTAGGTCTACCCCTCCTGCCGGGGCCCGGCAGAGGCGGCATGGCCAGACATTTGTTTCCCACGTAAGCATCCGGTTGCCGTAAAACGTGGCCGTACTAAGGAGCCGACACTTGTAATTTATCCGCAATGTCACAGAAATGAAGTCTGCCGCGAATGCGAGAGTTCCTAACGCGGTCCTTTCACGTCACTCCACACATCCACCGCAGCATATTCATCTCCGTGACACGCAGTTCTTGCTTGTGTCGTTCTAACACCGGCCACGCTTCACAGCTGTATAAAAGGACAGGCCTAATGATGGTCTTAAAGACCTGTCCCTTCAACTTTACCGGCATCTTGGGGTCACAAATGACACCAGTTAACTTACGCCATTTGGCCCAATATGGAACAATATGGTGTGTTAAATAAAATATATAAAAAAAGATTATTAACTACTTACCAAAATATTGACTTCTGACATTTAAAATACATGTTATTAATGCTAACGTCGTCAATAACCGGCAAGGCAACATATTATCATCGTTGTAATCTGGAATTATAAATTAATATTTAAAGGCGAGTTTCATCAACATTTTCTAATTTAATAACTGACTATATACTACTTTTATCCGTGCAGGGGCGGAGAAAGAATACTAACCTCTGCAGCCGGGGTCGGCCTGTCGTAAAAAGCAACAAAATAACTCACCCTAGCTACGTGGTAGGGCCTCAAGTCCCTCTGGATGGCGACCACCTCTGGTCTTAAGTATGCCGCCGTAATAACCTTGTGTTGTGTTCCGGCATTAGTGACCCAAGTTCCACTAACTAGCGTTGTAAACACCCATAGGCGACGGTAACTGCTAAAAACTTTTGTAGACACTTCTTACAATTCTTGTAGACTTCATAAAGTATACCATACAATAGTTTTATTGGACAATGGATTAAAGAAGAAAGTTTTTATAATATAATCCCAAAGAGATCATGTTGAGCTACAGCAGGCGCCCCGCGTCGCCAACATCCATAGGCGACGGTTATTGAGCCGTCAGCCTATCTGCTGTTCCACAGCAGTAAAAAAAACATACGCAAAAAGAGTTTATTTAACTGAAAAAAGATTAATACCATATGAAAGGGTAAATTAACAAATTAATGAAAATAATATACATATATAAAAAATGTTTTAAAACAGTTTTAAGTTCAACCTAATTACAACTATGGCACCTAGTAATAAAGTCACAAATCTCCAAAACATTATCTAATACTTACGATCATTCGTCATATAAAATGAGCAAAGCAATAAATTACTCTTGTCACTTACAAATGAAAAGACATATGTTAAATAACATTTAATGTGAAATCAACCTTAAATTGTAACAAATAAAGTAATTTTTGCCTTGAGAGATACATCGTTTTGTTTTGTTTAGTGTGTTGCACCAAAAACGTAACGAGGTCATTCATTAGTAGATTTTACTCTCACATTTTTTTCATTCCGGACGCCTTAAATATGAAAATCGATTCTTGAGGAGTAAACTCCAAAAAGTAATGATAGTTGTACAGAATAAAAAAGGCAAATAAATTGCAAACTTTCGTTAGATTCTTGACATCAATAAGCGATCTGGAAGATCTTAGGAAATAAATTACTTCGATTTTCACTCTTGCCCTCAGACCTTTTCAACGGACAGTATGCGCTAGTCCTTACTATGGCTTAGGGCTTCTTCACACGTACCACGACCACACCACGTCGCAAGGACAAAATGCTGCCAAGCATTGGTTACGTGTGAAAAGTGTCGCTGCAGCTTTTTACACGCTATTTAGCTTCACTTGTATGTTTGTATATTTGTTATTATTTGTTTGTAACCGACTCCTTTGGGGGGGATTTTGACCCACTTTAAACGACCAGATTTCGTTCAAACTTTGTAGATATATCGAGGGCCGATGACAATGCAATAATCTGTATAGTTTGTATCATTATCCTTACCAGGATCCTCAGGATTAAGGAATTTTCGGTTCTCGTCCGATCACAAAAGTGAAGGAGCATCGCGTGCGGTCAGTACTCGGATGGGTGACCGCTTAGGAAAATCGCGAAACGGTGGATTTTTGTTCTTTTTTATATCTTTTATATTAACTTGATCTGTATGTAATGGAATTTATTGGAATTCGACTCGATTTTTACTTACTTTGAACAATAAAATCAAAATTCTGCCGAAACGCCATCTGGAGCGTAATTAATAACATTGCCAGAAGATGGCGATAAATTAATAATAATATAGCCGGAAGATAGCGTTATGTTAATAAAAATATTTACGGGTTGGATATTGACAACTAATAAATTATATTAACACGATTTTACTTTATAGTTATGGGACTAAAAAGTTAAAAATAAATTATAGTTTAGAAAAACTAAAAATTACGCTTTTATAAAAAATCAAACTAAATAGCAAAAAATAATTTTCAATAAATTAAAATTAAGGATAGTGAGATTAACAAAAAAATGAATTTTATTGTAAAAAAGCGTGGGGTGCTTTATAAGATATTTTCAAAATAACAATTATTATTGACAACAAGCATCCTACACTTTTCTACAATAAAATTACTTTTTTTGTTAATCCCACTATCCTTAATTTAAATTTATTGAAAAAATTATTTTTTACTTTTTTGTTTGTTTTTTTGTAAAAGCGTGTTTTTTAGTTTTTTTGTAGTTGCGTTATGGTTATATTATCTCGGCCCGGGCCACGAGATCGGCAGGCCATATATCCGTAGGCCCGGGCATAGGCGATAGGAGAACAGCGGGGTTTTTTAGTGGGTAGTCGGATGTTCGAACATCTTTCCCGGAGTCTTACATACCGGGGGAACCCGTCAAGAGTGGTTTTTCCCCGAGACCAAAAAAATGGTTATATTAACTACTTTGTGGTTGTGGTACCGACAAAATGTCGATGTGGTTGCGTTGTATGAATGAAATGCATGAACCGGGGGAGGGGATGAGTGCGGGCGGCGTGCGCGCACTGTCGCTGCGTCGACGCAACGTTGTTTGCGATGTGGTCGGTATTACACACACGGTCGATGACGACTGCAAAATGTGGTACGTGTGAATAGTCCTATTCATTTTCAATACGAAATATACACCCGGCCACGTGGTGTGGTCGTGGTATGTGTGAAGAAGTCCTTACACCAAAGATCTTGGTGTGCAATCTTTGTGTTGTGGAACGGCCCACAAAGTAAGCAGTTCCCGTTGCTATGGATTGCGATGGTGGTTTTCCAATTACAGAGCATAATGCAACTCAGTAGCGCACAATGCCGAATTATGTTTATGGTTAATGGCAACGTGAATTAGTTTTCAAATGCACCACCAGAGTACGCTAAGTTTAGTGTTAAAAAATAGATAGAATATAGATTCGAATTCTAAAACGAAATTGTATTCACATTTTAAATGTGGAATATAAAAAAGTCAATGTTTGTCACCTTCATCCATGCTTATATTTATTTTTTTTGACACAGTTTGAATTAACTTTAATTAAAGCTTTAAAATTTTTTCCAACAATAAACAATATTATTAACGATAATATATAAATAAAATTTCGATCAATGCCAATATAAAGAAAAAACACTTGTTAATTTTCTGTCACTGAGGCTATCGAATGCACGCATCACTTTTGAGAGTGCTCGATTGTGCGAAGCGTTGCTGTAGTTAAAGCATCAATGTTGAGCATTATGTCGCATAATGCGCTCTAATGCTGTAATTGGAAAACATACTATGTTACCACCGCTAACACGTAATCCGCCTAGGACAGAAGTCGGCATCCCGCGACTCATTGACTTTTCGCTTATGGTTCTTCCGCGAAATGTTTACCAAACATGGAATATTGTTCACTATTTATAATTACTTCCGTAACAATATCTCTTACGTAAGCATAGAATTTGTTAAAAAAACGTATTAATTAATCAATTTTTAATTTTTTTAGGCTTAGGATTTAGCCGTTACCGTCGCCTATGGGTGTTTGCAACGCTAGTGGAACTTGGATCTCTAATGCCGGAACACAACACAAGGTTACTATGGCGGCATACTTAAGACCAAAGGTGGTCGCCATGGTGGCTTGAGGCCCTACTACGTAGCTAGGGTGGGTTGTTTTGTCGCCTTTTATAGCAGGCCGACCCCAGCCACAGAGGTTAGTATTCTTTCTCTGCCCCTGAACGGATAAGTGAATTGTGTATTATTTATATTTGGCTCTTTTGGGAGCCCAAGAATTGTCGTCATCCATTCGGGCTTGGAGCCCTATCCTGAAGGGTTGTTTCGCCGCGTTTTACTATAGGGCGTCACCGACCGCAGGGGTCAGTAAACTGACTGCGGCTTTATTGGTTTGCCGGCCTCCATTGTTGTTTGTGGATATATCAGCGACATGCGTCCCCACAGCCTGTACACGCGGCGGGGTGTGCGTCATGCATTTCCACCTTCCAAAAAGAGGTCAATAAACTGTCTGCTGAACATAATCTATAGAAAAAACACTCAGACCAGAAAAAATTATATTTACATCGTATAAATGTCCTTCTTCTAATATTGTTAGATTAAATGTGAATAATATATTGAATTAATTTGTAATAAAACACTAAAAAAACGTGTTCCAAGTAAAATGATGTCATTGTTTTTGACAATATACATAAATAGTTATAGTATGTACTCTGTGGCCGGGGTCGGCCTGTCATAAAAAACGACAAAACAACCCACCCTAGCTATGTGGTAGGACCTCAGAAGCCCGTTTGGATAGCAATCACCCTTGGTTTATAACTTTGTGTTCCAGTATCAATGACAGAGGTTCCATTTCCTCAACTCAGATGGCATGTTAGCACTGCCGCTAACGTCTTGTGCCACTTCCAGCAGCGGCGTCACATACATCCATAGGCGATGGTAACTTACTATTAATGGACCGTCAGCTTTTCTACAGACTCGAACAAGTCGTATCATTCAGATATTTTGTCCTCCAAGGGAATCTAATCCACAGGCAGTATCAGACCACATACGCTGCCTTTTTGCCAACTGTATCAAGAGATATTTCATTGTTGTGGAAGAGCAGACATGCTGACGGCCCATTAAATAGTTACTGTTGCCTATGAATGTTTGCGACGCGAACATGCTGCTGTCTTATATTAGTAAAGAGACCTGGGTCGCTAGTGCCGATACTCAACGCAAGGTTAATAAGCAGCATATTTTAGACAAATGGTGGTTGCTATCCAGTCGGGCTTGGAGCCCTACCACGTAGCTAGGGTTATTATGTTGTCTTTTACGACAGGCCGACCTCGGCTACAGAGGATATATGTGAAAGTAACTGACTGTCTGTCTTTTACATTTTCACGCCTAAACCGCTGTACCAATTTGATGAATTTCGTCACAGAGATAGATTGGACCTTAGAGAAGGACATAGGCTACTTTAAAAAAAATGGTAGAACAACGTTTGCCGGGTCAGTAAGTCATAAACTTTCACCTGGTGTGACAGCAAGTCGAAATGCGCCCCCAACCTTTTTTTTGGTCTCGGGGAAAAACCTCTCTTGACGGGTTCGTCCGGTCCGGGGGGACCGAGGGATATGTGAGACTCCGCGAAAGATGTTCGACCATCCGACTACCCACTAAAAACCCCGCTGTTTTCCTATCGCCTACGCCCGGGCCCACGGATATATGGCCTGCCGATCTCGTGGCCCGGGCCGGCGCCGGCCCGCCCTTTGTCGTAAGGCCTTCTAAATTGTTAGCGCCAGGGGTCAGGATTTCGTCCCCCGGCGCTCTTCTGAATCAACAGTTGAGGGGGGCCACAGAACAGCACGCGGCCCTCTCCCTCGCGGAAATAGTGCGGGCAGCGGATCCTCCCCCGAGGGGCCGTCCGCGGCCGCTTTTTACGGCGGCTGGAGGTCATTACTTGCCCTCCGGCGCCGCCGGCGTGGCCTGCGTTGGGGGGAGGGGAGTGTGGTGGTCGACTCCCGCTCCGCCGCCTCCTTTGCGGACCAGCGCGTGGCAAGTCTGTTTCGACCCACCAATACTAAGGTCGATATGTTCTTATTTTGCGAAAATGTGTATACATTTTTTTGTACTGTTAAAATGACCTTGAACCCAATTTCTTTACATTTTTTTCGCCCCTGGATCCGCCAATCAGGAAATGAGAAATAAACCAACCAAAAGCGGCCGATAACGAGCTGAAGTTGCACTCGCACCAACGAGGTATAGTTTCCACTGTGCTTTTACCTTTTAAAATATTAACTTTCTTCTTTGGAAAGCCGCCATTTTGTTAAAAATTTTGGTTATTCCTTCAATTAATACCTGCGTTCATCTATCCGCTAAATAAATGTTTCAGAATTTTTAATTTTAGATAATCCAAACCAGAGATATCGTGGTTACCACTGGACACCTGTGGATGATCTCTAGAAGATCATCTACAGGAGCACCACAATCTAATATTTTAGAAACGGACACCGAGGTTTTAAAATATAAAAAATTCACTATTTGTACATGTTTTTTATTTATATAAGTTAAATAAAATGTCTCTTCATAAAATGTCTCTTCATAAAATATCTGAGAAAAAGCGTTTTTTCAAGCTCGCAAGTAGGTAGAACTCCTTAAGTCTAAGCGGTACGCATCACAAATTCCTGAGATCTGTCGCCATTTTTTTTTATTACTGTAATACAGCAAACAGTCTGACGGCCCGCTTAGAATTTAGCATTTACCGTCGCTGGTGTGTTTGAACGCCAGTGGCATCACGAAGGCGCTGCTGTCGCATAAGGGTACTTGGGTCACTAATGCCGGAACACAACACAAAGTTATTATGGCGGCATACTTAAGACCAAAGATGGTCGCCATCCAGACGGTCTAGGGTGGGTTGTTTTGTCGCCTTTTACGACAGGCCAACCCCGGCCGCAGAGGTCAGTATTCTTTCTCCGCCCCTGCACGAACAAAGTTTCATCCATCCTGCATTCATGTCTGTCTAACCGTCCTTACAGATTAATGACTTCTATTGTCACAATATTTATGTATATTACTAATCGCATGCAAAGCTGGTTTGGATTATTCATCGCATGGTTTTAATTAAATTACAATAATAAATTTATTTTCTGGAGAAATTAGTCATTGAATGTTACTGATTTTAATGCATTGAAAGTCCATATAAGGACGATTTTAGCTCAACAGTAAATATTGAAACAGTAGTACGTAGCATAGCACTTGTGTTATGGGTACTAGACAACTGATATATATACTTATTATAACTGATATATATTATACTTACTGATATTTATACTTTTCTTCTATACACATATATAAAATTGGAGGGTCTGTTTGTAATATTAAAATAACCGCTTTTTACTAAGTGCATTCGGACGTATACACGGTACATATACCAAAACAACATTTTTTACAATTTTTGTCTGTCTGTTTGTTCCGGCTAATCTCTGAAATGGATGCACCGATTTTGACGGGACTTTCACTGGCACATAGCTGATGTATCAGAAGTAACTTAGGCTTTTTTTTTAGAAAAAAAAAAAAGGTTTTTGTTAAAAATGATAAGTTTCAGATAATTTATAGTCCAATTTAAGTTGACCTAAGATTTATATCATCAATCATATGACATAGGGTTCAGCTTAGGCTAGACTGTGTAGGTTATATTTCCAATTTAAATTAACCTCAGATTTATGTCATCAATCATATGAAATAGGGTTTAGCTTAGGCTGGACTTTGTAGGTTCGAACGTATTCCGGAGGCGCATGGCGTAACAGTTGCATTCGATAATACTGACTGTTTGCTTAATTCATTTATATTTTAGGATTTATATGGTTTGTAATCCAAAATAAACCATAAGATATATCCAATAAATACGCGGACGGAGTCGCGGGCACAACTAGTTAGAAATAAAACCTAAAATGTCTAGCCTAAGCTGAATCCTATTTTATATGGTTGTTGATATAAATCTGAGGTTAACTTAAATTGGAATATAAAATTTTCGAAACTTATCATTTTTAACAAAAACTATTTTATTTTTCTAAAATAAAAGTAGCCCAAGTTACTCCTTGTTACATCAGCTATCTGCCAGTGAAAGTCCCGTCAAAATCGGTGCAGCCATTTCAGAGATTAGCCGGAACAAACAGACTCTCTCTTCGTCTGCACGGCCTGGGGTCACGGCCAGGGGTCAGAATACTGACCCCTGCGGTCGGGGAATGTCGTAAAAGGTGTCAAAACCCAAGCTATGTGGTAGGGCTTCAAGTCTGAATAACAATTATCCTGGTCTTTAAACATGCCGCCATAATAACCTTGTGTTGTGTTGCGGTATAAACCAGCTTCCAGTTGCCCTAGACGGCAGCGCCCCCCTCGCGTCGCGATCCATAGGCTAAGGCGACGGTACATGCATTCTAGTGGACATTCCGTTTTCGTAGTAATAAAAACACAAACTCGAGAGTCCGTGCGAAATTGATCCATTGAAGGCATATGGCGATAATCTTATTTATAGACATAAAAAAATTCCATGTTCAATTCTCACAATAAAAACAAAAATGAAACAATCAAACCTGTTTACAAGTTAAATAGTTGTGCGACACGCAACATAATTAAACACTTGAACGATTAAAAATATTAAAAAAAAATTTATCACAAATGTCACATAACACTGTCACACAAAAAATATTGTTTTTTTTAATTTGGAATTTGAATTTTAAATATTATTTAAGCTGGTTATGGCAACGCGGGTACTTTGTATGGATATGAGAATACGTCTGGTGAATACATAGATTGTTACATGTTTTTATTTAATAGGGTTGCCGATTGTGGTTTTTATGTTTGTTTGTTTGTATGCAGAACCGTAGATTTCCCGTGCGAGGGCGAGTGACGCGCGTACCCCTGTCAATTGTGGGGACGTACGGGAGGCCAGCCTCCAAGCGGTAAAGTGTGCATCAAAGATTTTCCCAAGAACAAAAAAATAGCCCCAGACATCATTTACCTTATCACTTCTTCCCGCCCACCTCCCACCCACCTCGAGGCCTTAAGCCTGCACCTAGACCTTTTTTTTACTGCTGTAGGACAGCAGACAGGCAGACGGCCCGCTTATAATTTAGCAGTTACCGTCGCCTATGGGTGTTTGCAACACCAATAGCATCGCAAAGACGCTGCTGTCCCATAAGGGTACAGGAACTTGGGTCACTAATGCCGGAACACAACATACATGGCGGCATACTTAAGACCAAAGGTGGTCACCATCCAGACGGGCTTGAGGCCCTACCACGTAGCTAGGGTGAGTTGTTTTGTCGCCTTTTACGACAGGTCGACCCCGGCTGCAGAGGTTAGTATTCTTTCTCCGCCCCTGTACGGATAAAAATTAGGATTACGGTAGTCGGTTTGGTGATGATGAGCCTACAAGTACAGGGGTGTTGTGCTGAGTCATCATACACTATACGAAATTATTGCGACACAGTGCCATTTTTCCTCCTCCAAAATAAATTTTTTATGCAATCGGTCTTTTATTTAGCTTATCTCACCTTACCTAGGTTGCAGAAAATCCTTAACAGTGTTGATAAAATATAGATAAGATAGTTTTCTACAGACACGACTGCCGCCCGACTACAATCTCCATACATACACGGCACAAAGGCTTTTTTATAGGCAAAGAAGAGCAGCCAGACTGACGAGGCCCTGAGGCCCACTTAATAGCAAGCAGTTATCGTTGTCTGCGGATCACGACACTACGGGCACCGGGAACACGCAGCTATTCGTATATATACTGGAACCAGGGTCCCTAATGCTGGAACACAAGGTTATTATGGCGGTATATTTAGTGACCAACGATGGTTACCATCCAGATGGGCCTGAGTACTTAAGTAGCTTGGGTTGTTTTGTCGCCTTTTACGATAGGCCGTTATTATGTATTTATTTACAAAAGAAAAGTATACACAATCGCTTTGCTGTTAATTTTGGAACTAGATGGTGCTATATTAATTGTAATAGTATGTTTACTCCCGCATCACAGAAAGCCATCGCCGTAAACTACTATTTGTAATCTGGAGCAACTGTAAAAAGACTCTTCGGTCGAAGCTTTAATGAAATTGACAGCCCTAGAAAACTGGGCGTCATTAATGACAGGTTGCGGTGCGCCGGAGTTGATACGTCACTAGCCAACATCAATTCACAAGCTGAAGAGATTTATACATTATAAAGTAATTTAAAAAACGTGTATATGTACTTACGTACGCACGTGTTTTTTTATTGTTGAAAGCAGCAGACAGATTGACGGCTCATTTAGAATTTAACAGTTACCGTCACTTAAGGGTGTTTGCAACGCCAGTGGCATCGCGAACACGCTGCTGTCCCATAAGGGTACAGGGACTTGGGTCATTAATGCCTGAACACAAGGGATCGGCGCAGCGCAATGTGCTGCTGCGGCGGCCTCGAGTAATGACGCGAGTACTTTCGCCTCTAGGTCCCAGGGCGAGGATCCAGCCAGGACGCAAGCCGCCTCGTAGGAAATCGTGCGATACCCGCGCACGACTCTGACGGCCATCGGCCCTGCCACGTAGCTAGGGTTGTTTTGTCGCTGTTTACCCAGGTGAACCTCGGCTGCAGAGGTTAGTATTCTTACTCCGCCCCTGCACGGAGAATTTAAAGCAATTTCAGTACATTGAATTCCATATGCATTTTTACACACTTCATAGTGACAATGTAATGTCATAGAAACTATTTTTCCGCCGTGTCAGCAATCAATATTGGATGATTATTTGAAATTTTAATTACTCAAAACGCGTCCGCCTGTAAATTTTGCCACACACTACGCTTAAGTCACTTCAAGTGAAATTAATATAATACAAACTTCCTTGATCGTTTCGGATTAAAGCATGCTTTGTCTTTAGTTATGTCCGGATGAAAGTATTTTTTAACATATTTCCCTGCACTAGAAGGAAGATGGAGCATAGAATTGAAAGATAAACATGTTTCTCTCTATGTAGGGGCGGATTAGGAACACTAACCCCTGCGGCCGGGGTCGACCGGTCGTAAAAGGCGACAAAACAAACCTAGCTACGTGGTAGGGCCCCGAGCCTGTCTAGAAGTATGCCGCTATAATAACCTTGTGTTCACCATCAGTGACCCAGGGTCATTCCCCTACGCATCGTAATGCATAGGCGACGGTACCTGCTTACGAAAATTGTCTAACAAATGTTTCTAGTCTCAAATTGTTTCATTTAGCATCAGCTATTAACCGATGAATGCAGCGGCGTAGCGTGGGTGATGGCCGCCCGGGCCAGAAGACAAATTTGTTGCCCTTTTATTTAGATAGGTATTTAATTTAATGCATACTACATATCTATACTATTTTATCCGTGCAGAGGCGGAGAAAGAATACTAACCTCTGTGGCCGGGGTAGGCCTGTCGTAAAAGGCGGCAAAACAACTACGCGGTAGGGCCTCAAGCCCGTCTGGATAGCGACCACCTTTGGTCTTAAGTATGCCGCCATAATAACCTTGTTGGAAACTTAACTCTGTGTTGGAAAACCCATTTATTGAGGAATGTTATATGCTAGATAAAATCAGGCTAGGATCAATAGGAGCGGAGCGGTCATGAAAAATCTGCCCGTGTTGAGCCGAGCGAGCTTGCAAATATTACATACATTAATTCTAGACAACTTTTCGGCAAGAACAGTCATCATTATTTTGCATTAGACAGGTTAAATTCATTATACAGGTCAAGCACAAAATAAACTATGGGGAATCCCCGCAATTCAGAATAGACGGTGCTGCCCAGTGTTGCCAGATGGCCATGTGAATTTCCCCCAACTTTTTCCGAAATACCCCCGAAAATAAGCTTTTTGGGAAAAAAAGCCCCCAAAACAGTTTTTACTTATTTTAAAAAGAGAAATAAAAAAGCAAAAGTAGCTAGATATATAATTCTTTATTGTTTACCTCATTTTTAGAGTTAATTCAGATATAAAATAAATAAATAAATACATACATACATATAATCTCTGCCTACCCCTACGGGAAAGAGGCGTGATTATATGTATGTATGTAAAATAAAATGCTGCATAAGCTCAAGTGACAGATGTACAAAACAGCCACTAAACCTGCTCTGCTACTTTTTCCTGCAGGAGGCGGCAGAGCAGAAAGCCAGACAGACAATGAAACGACTGATATGGCTCACCCAAACCCTAGTTAGTTTACTCGTCTTATTTAACCAACACCAATACTCAATTAGTTAGTGCATTCCAGTGAATTATGATTGTACCACCACCCATCGGCCAACATCAATACCTATTCACACAATAATCAAATCACAAAAGAAAATAATGCAATTCAAACGTAGTTTTTAATTTGCCTCCACCAACTTCATCTTTACTTACGTAACTTTTTGATAGGACATGGTATATCTTTATTTTATAAACATATGATGGACATCATCATGAACAGGACGATCTGTTTCATAAAAATAAAATGTTAATGTACCGAGTAAGTAGTTATATATAAATAATCGTAGTATGTCTAAACAGGGACACTATTATTTTTTGAAATATTCTGAAGTACAAAATTATGATATTAATGATTACTTATGTTTCATTCCGAGTAAAGTTTCTATAATAATAACCTGATACTCAACAGAACATACCTCATCATCATTATCATCATCATCAGCCTATTGAAATCCAATGCTGGACATCTTCGTCTCTTTCATCCACTTCCTGCCAGCTGCCTTTCGAAGAACATATGTACCTACTTATGGTAAAATACGATACTAATACCTACGATAATATGTAAAAACATTGTTTACTAACATGAAAATACCGCTTCGTCTTCCCATTCTTTCCGGTATGTTCTGACATATGACTTGTTAGATTTCGACATTTTGCTTGCGTTTTAAACAATTCGTAAGAAGAAAACTTGGAAAATTAAATGAACACGACAACGACACGACATCAAAATCAACCAATAACAAGAAACAGTAACAAACCATTACCAACCCAACACGAACGAAATAACGAAACTCATAGGCTTTCTCGGCTCTTGCTATCGCATCGGCAATCGTTAATCGGCATCATGTTTAAAAAGACAGAGGTGACATATTAACGAACGAACGAATGAATTGAATTATTAATGAACGATTGAATTGAAGTTTATGTATAAATAAACATATAATTAATTATAAGATAAAAATATATCGTAATAGATAATAATTGTAGTGATAGTAATTGTGTCTATGGATGAATTATTGGCACTTAAAAAATCTCCAAAATTTCTCCCAATTTAATTTTTCCCCCCGTAGGTCCCCCCAAAGAATCTTTCCCCCCAAATTTCCCACCCAACGTCGAAAAAACCCCCGAATTTGCAGGGAATCCCCCCCATCTGGCAACGCTGGTGCTGCCAACAGTCGCTACAAAATATCATTCAAAGAAAGGCGATTCCCTGAATTCGTCACAGAATAAGTAATAAAAAATTCCGTGCTCTTTTCAATCGACCCGACTTTGTAGTTGCGATAAAAATATGAAATGATTTAAATATTTAAATTATTGAAGTGAGATTTTACCGCCCCCACTATGCTACGCCACTGCATGAATGGCAAGTTTCATCATCAAGTTCCGTTGCAATCAATCCAAATTCCGCTTCAGTGCCAAGGGTCCGCTTTACAACTTTTTCCTCTCCGTTTCGCATGGTATTCGGCAACCCTGGTAGTCCATTGGCACGCGTTTTATGATGAATAGCAAGTTTGATAATGAAAATTTTTAATCTTCTACAAAGAATTAAGAAAACTTAGGGTTGTACAGAACCTCTATAAGTTTAAGGGAGAAGTCCACTTAGCGAATTATGTACATGATACGTAACGAATGGAAATAATATTCGGCTTATTTTATTCGTGCAGAGGCGGGGTGTCGATCTGTCTAAAAGGCGACAAAACAACTCACCCTAGCTACACTGCGCCCAGGTACCTTGAACCCCCGAAAGAGACGGCCCTGATTCAGTGGATAAGGTAATACTGTTATACGAGTTCAAACCCCACGAAGGGCAGAATATTAGTATAACAGTGCTGTAAGTTGAAAGAAATAAAACAATTCAATAAATAAAACTCTATAATTAATATGATATAAATGTGTATGACAAATCAGTGTGTTGCACTCCCCCGATAACACTCTTAGGCAGTTTACACACGTGAGACAATTTGCAACTAAACCTCTAGTAAACATTAGATTTTAAAAACAAATTCTGTAAACGACGCACTCGATGAATGCGTCTGTAATCGCTAGATATTCTTTTTATTGCTGTATAGGCCAGCAAACAGACTGACAGAATACTTAGAATTTAGCAATTACCGTCGCCTAGGTGTTTCCCCATATGGGTATAGGAACCTGGGTCATTAATGCCGGAACACAACAGGTTATTATGACGGCATACTTAAGGCCAAAGGTGGTCGCAATCTAGACGGGCTTGAGGTCCTACCACGTAGAAACATAGATAACTCCCAAATAACCTCGTTTAGGCGGAGTATGGGAAGCTAGCAAAAAGGGGAGAAAAACAACGGTTATAAAAATGTACAATATATGTTTGCGACGCCAGGGACACCGTGAACACGCTGCTGTCCGTATATAAGTACAGGCACTTGGGTCACTAATGTCAGAACACAACGCAATGTTATTATGGCGGCATACTTAAGAGCCAGTGTCTTATAATTCAGGATAATTAATTAATTTTCTCCGTCAGGGGCATAATAAGTATACATACACTCTTGCGGACAGAGTTGATCTGTAAAAGGCGACTATATAGCCCTAGCTGGATGGTAGGTCTTCAAGCCCGTCTGGGTGACAACCACGCCTTGTCTCTAATTATGCCTTATGCGTCAGCATTAGTGGTGCCCGTGGCATCACAATCCATAGGCGTAACTGCTTGTTAAGTGGACCATCATCCTGCCTGCTCGCACATAAATAAAAATGACAAGATTGGTGATTAAATGTGTCCAAAAGAACTAACAAATATTGACAACAAATTGTCTCACATGAGCACACTGCGATAATTCACACTATGCGATTATTGCTGCTGCGACAAGTCGCATGCAACGTTTCATTAAAAATACATTTCTTCCTACAATAGATACGAACACAATAACGGGGGGCGTTCAAGTATTACGTAATCAATTTGACGGAGGGGGAGAATCTTATAAATCGTTTCGCTGCGTTGAGGAGTGGGAGGGGTGGCAAAAACATGAGGACATAATTTTGTAATCTTACCAACTGCGTATTACTGTTTTGTGACAAATAATGTGATTTGATTCAATTAAATAACTATTGCAAAGTAGTGGAACCATTGTGATGGGCAAAGTGGAGGGGATGAGACGCGCTGGACGCAGAAAGAAGTCTTCTAGGAGTGGACGGGTGGTCTCCGTCGAACAACTGTTCCGTCTCGATATTATTAAAGACGAATACAATAAGCTAACGGCCAACCTTCAGGATTGAATAGGTACATAAAGAAGAAAATACTAGGAAATTAAAGTCTCCCAAGTTGGCAATCATTTTCGTTTTACACATTTATTTATTTATTTAAATCATTAAACTGTAACTATTACCAATTTTTAAAACATATTTATACAATTCAGATTGTATAATAACATTATTCTTTATCATAATATCATGATTAATTTCACTAGTCCCAGAGCTAGTAGTTTTAACTGTATCTCTGGAACTAGTTTTCCCTCTCTGTTATGTATGTGATGGAGATGATTCGAGTTAGAACGTAGCGAAGCGTAGTAGAATAAATTGTGTGCGTGCATACGTGTGTGTGTTGTGTGCGTGCGTGTTGTGCATGTGTATCAGATATAAATAAATTCAGTAGTAGTATATTTTCAACGGGAAATGCCTCGACTGTATCGTATGCTATATTTAATTAATACTTTTAGCAACATAACTGCGATTTTCAATCTTAAGGCTGGTGGAATGGGGGAGGGGTCGTGCATAAAAATGTTTGGTGTCAAAAACGTTTTAAAAAAAATTGCGTTACGTAATACTTGAACCGCTGCTAACCTTAAATAAGGCTAAACTCAGACGTGCGACAAAAGATCGCACGCGACTCATAATCGCAACATGATCGCTTATAATGTAGACTTACTTATAAAAAGAGCTGTACCGACTATTCTCTATAACAAGGTTCATATTTAAAAATGAATATACCAAATAAGGTAAATTTTATATCTATATATATACACAATTTCGTAATGTCTCGCTAAAAATTTGTATAAAAAATTCCTTATTCAATTATTTACAACGACCGGCGGTGACCGTGTAGTCGCGTCTGGAAAAATAGCACTACCTAAGTAAGTCGTAAAAGCCTATAAAATTTGGTGAACATTTTTACAAGGACAAGAAGCCAACATATTACAAAAAGTGTAATAATAGTGCCAGTGATTAAAAACGAATAAGTAACAGACTAGCGTTGTATAGACATATGCCATGTCACAAGGAAAATGCTAGAAATAAGGATGGATGGATAGAACCAAACAAATGGACAGACCAAAAGAAAAAGTGATGAAATTGACAAATCAAGATTACCAGTGTGTGTAACCCACCCATCAGTTTTGAACAAGCGCGGTAGATCTGTTATAATTTCCTGCCGCGTCCACACAAATCACATATACTATTGTAGAATATAATTCATCACTTAACAAATTCCCTTTATGTACACAAAAAAAAAAATAACAATAGTGACGTATATTCAACCTCCGTGGCTTAACGGTAACCGCACGGCTGCGGTCACGGATTTAATTCCCGTCCCGAATGTGGGTCAACTCAAAACTAGCGACATCTATCAGCCTTTGAAAACCAGTTCATTACAAAGCGGCTAAATATATTAATGATAAATACTACCTCCGTGGAGCAACGGCTTTCGCACGCATTAATGTCTGTGAGGCGTCACGGCTCGAATCTGAGCGTTTATTTAATATTTGTTTAGAAACGTATATAAAGATCAGTTGTCTAGTATCCATAATATAAACGCTCCGCTACGTGAATTGTCCCAGTATATTTATTTGTGACTTGTCATCTCTAATTCACTTTATAATACACAAATACATGTAAATAAACCTATAAAAAAAGTTCACTAGTTTCCCAAACTCCACCAAAATCGAGTGCACAAAAGGAGTTATATAAAAAAAGTAACAGAATCCTTAATAATCCCATCAGACTGTTAACAGATTAATTTGTATGATAATATAATTCCTACTTTATTTATGTTTCCTAAAATCCACCAAAACCCTAAGGTCTTTGATGGGAATTATTTTCCTATAATTCAAACTTTACTTAAGTTTCCTTAACTAAATAAAATTGGGTTCTTTATATATTTATATGGATATTACTTTTCTATATCACATAAATAATACGTATGAAGTAATAATATATACTGAGGGGTCATCCATAAATTAAGTTACACATTTTAAAAAAAAGGGGGAAGGGTATTACCGGAATGTGACAAGGGACAGGAGGGGGGGGTCAGGCTTTCTGACGTTACAATATGAATAAATACGAAATGAATATGAAGAAGTGGGTCCAAAGTCCATGGACACAAGACGATTAAATTTTGTATCTTTAATCAACATAACTCGGTTATAGTCGTTTGTTTTCATTGTTATCAAAAATATTTGGCTATGTTGATTTTATTAAAGATTATTTAATAAAAATAAGAATAATTAACTTTTTTCTTTTGATTATATTTAAATATATGCATAAAATTGAAAAATGTGTGACGTCACATCAGGAGGGAGGGAGGGGCTTATTAAATTGTGACAACCAGGAACGGAAGGAGGGGAACGTGCTAAAATTTAACGGATAGCCCCTGATTGATTTCTTAAATTTCAAAACACATTCACATTTCACTTTTGCTTACTGCTATTTCCCGAACCCCACCAAAATAAGGTTCATTGGTTGGAATTATTTTCCCGTAGCACTATTTTTAACAAGTTTCAAAATATATACACAATTCCCCTTTGTTTACTGTTGTTTCCCAAACTCTACCAAAATCAGGTTCATTGGTAGGAATTATCTTCCTAAAGCAAATAAATAATACATTATATTCAATTATATTTTATAACAAACTATAAAAGTTTCAAAATATATACAAAAATCCACTTTGTTTATTGCCTAACCTCACTAAGTCTAGATCAATTTGTAGGTATAAACTTACCTACAATAAACTTTAAGTTTAGTTAAAAAAAATCAGAAATGTGAATATCTCTTATATTTACATTTCTGATTTTAACTGCTGAGGAACAGCAGGCCGACGGCCCTCTTAACAGTAAACAATTACCGTCGCCTATGAATGTTTTCACGAATACGCTGCTGTCCCGTAAGATACAGGAACCTGGGTCACTAGTGCCGGAACACAACAAAAGGTTATTCTGGCGGCATAATTAAAAACCAAAAGTGGATGCCATACAAACGGGCTTGGGGCCTTACCACGTAGCTGGGGTGGTTTTGTCGCTTTTTACGACAGGCCGACCCCGGCCGCAGGGGCTATTCTTACTTCGCCCCTGCACGGATAATATAGTTGTGTATTGTTAAAAAGTTACTTTGCTATGTTTATATTGTCTACATAATGTATTGATAAACAATTATTGCTTTAATTTCCCGAGTGAAAAGGCACAAAGCGACATCTAGTCAATGGATTTTGTATCTGGTAAATACAATCGTACAATAAAAACCTTAATAATAGAATTGGCTACTTGACAGCTATGGCATATTTTGAATAGGGTAGCTTATAGTGAAGAGATCCCAGATTTCAGGGACAGAGGAGTTTTTAGTGCCCCATAAGCATCTGTGGCACTTTTCCTGCTCCGGGACAAAAAAGAAATTGGTAGCTTATAATGGTGGTTGACAATATGAATGAATATAAGGGAGTGGGTCCAAAGTCCATGGATACAAGATGATTAAATTTTGTATCTTTAATTAACACAATTAGTCGTTTGCTTTCCCTTTATCTAAAATATTTGACTCGATGTTGATTTTATTAAATATTGTTTAATAAAAATAAGAAAAAGAATGAAAATATTTTTTTTCTTTTGACTATATCTAAAAATATATGCATTAAATTGAAAAACGTGTGAGGTCAATCAAGGGGGGGTGGGGGAGGGCTTCTTAAAATGTGACAACCTGTGATAAGGACGGGAGGAGGGGTTAAAACGTCCTAAGTGACGTCACATTACGCAAATATCACGTGACCCTCTATACTGCAATGAGGTTATGATTAAATAAAGGTAAATATAAGAATAACATTGCTCCGTGTGTTATGTACTAGTATTCTTACCACTTCCGAATATTTACACGTCATCCTTTCCTCCACAAACACAGTCTTAATGAGTCGCATTCAGGCTTTGAACCGCGAGCTCTTTTCAAACCAAACCCAAGGCGGTAAGGAGTACCAACACTGCGATCCCGTGAAGTAAAAAAAAAACCACTCAAATTCATTTGGTTTTACAACACAGACCTGTGTTTTTAGATCAGTGTCTCAAAATAATTATTAGAATAATTATGAGGTTAATTATTTTTATAATATTTTTACTAAGTCCGAGTACAAAGACCACGAGTCCACTATAAAACGATCGGTCTACTCAAAAAACCGATGGTATACTCAAAAGAACAATAGATACTTAACGCCCACGGTCTAATGAAAAGACCATTTGTAACTCATGAACATTTAATGTTTCATATATTAGTGTATAAAAATTACGAAAGCCCGGACAAAGAGACGAAGAATATAAGAAACACTGTACACTTGTATTCTATCTCTCGCAGGCTAAATCCTATTAATGATTTTTGTCCTCGTTTTGGTGACGCTTTTTAATTTCATCGAATTTTCAAATCACAGTTTCACAATTCAAAAATAAAAACTATCAAATAACCAATTCTGTGATATAAATATATTAACACCGTTAGGTTTTATTCGCATCACGTTAATTTCATGAAAAAATAATTTAATTTCATAAATATAGTGTAAAAATTTTATAGGAAACTAACCTAAACTTTTGGACGCATGTAAAAATATATTTTAAATAAATAAAATAAAAATGTCACAAATATAACAAATATGTTAAAAATCCTTTGAACCACTCCTGGTACATATGAAGTAGTGACAACCGTTATCCGATGGTCAGGATTCTATAAAAACCATGCCCGGAAACTTACCGACGGATCAGCATTTTCATATACATCGTAAACTCTATATAGCGAAATTATATTTAACGAAACTCTTTAAAACGTAGACATCGCTAAGGATCGTTTGGTTTACATTATTACCCCTGTATTGATCCCAATATATTAAAATATATGAATATATGAATAAAATACAACGAAATATACAATTAAAATACTAGAATAGTAAAAAAACAAAAACTGATTACATTAGGTATAATTTTTTTTTCACTTAAACTATGTTTTTTTCACCCTCCGTTTAACGAAATCACTTTATAATGCAATAAAATATTCTGTCCCTACAATTTCGCTACATAGAGTTTATAGTGTACATATACAGGGTGACTGACAAAACCGTCCAAATTTTTTTACGCACTTAACATCATTTAAGGAACCCATTTTTGCAAAAAAATTGTATGTCATATTTTCACCATAAAATATTTCATTCCAAGGAAAATATTTACCAGAAAATATTTATATATTAACTAATTCAATCGTACAAAATAGTCAAAATATGCTGCAAATTTCGTACGTTAACCTTATTACCTGTCCACTCCCGCGTAAATATAATGAGTACTCGCTCGCACAGATGCAATGACCGCCGTCCTCGGCCTCGTACTAGGTCATTGTACGAAATTCTTCAGTTTTTTGCGGTACCGATGGAGAGGTCATTGACACTTGCGCGCCTTATTATGTAAATTGCGAGTTCTTGGGATAACTTTGTGATGCTGATTACTCAACATTTTTGTACTATGTGATACTAAACTAAAATACATGTTTCTCATAACTTTTAATAAAGATTCTTCTGTTTGAATTTGGACGGTGTTGTGTCACCCTGTATGTATATATATTAATACATTTCCTCAGTCATGTATATAACAATCGAAACTTAAAAAAAATACAATAGTCGGTACACTCTAACAAATCTATGGTATAATTTTTATGTGCTCTGTTATTGTCTATGGTTTGAGTCGTTTATAGTTCGCGAGATGACTGTTCAGATGCTGTGCTAGTTGGTCGGCGCGGGCGAACGATGCCTGAGGGGGGAAAGTTGTATTATCAGTAGTGTTGATATATCATTTGAACAGAGTACAAAGACCACGGGTCCACTATAAAACGCTCGGTCTACTCAAAAGACCATTGGTATCATCGTAACTCATGAACATTGTTTGATGATCTTTACCATCTTTCTATAGCTTTGCAACAAACAAAGACGTCTTAAATGTTACAAAAACGAATTTGGATGTTTTTATGTAATATATATTTGCAAAAATATATAAGTAGTATATTAGTTGTCTAGTACCCATGACACAAGCGTTTGCTTATGATAGCGCTATGTGAACTGTTTCAGTATGTTTATCTAACAGAATTTTAACGACTGTAAACAAATAGCTTTAAAAAATATTTCAAGGAAATCTAAATGTAAAAGATAAGTAAACAGTCTACTCAGTAGACAAACGATCTTTCAAGAAGACAGAGTAGACCATATTAAAAAATACTCACCTTACACACGACACATCTGTACAACTGCTTGGCGTGGTTGTGCATGTGTCTGGTCAGCGAGTGGGCGTGGCCGAACCGCTTCCCGCACTGCGAACACGCGTGCGGCAGCTTGCTGTTCGCGCTTCCAGTCGAGTTCTGCATGCCGGCAGCGCCGTGCGCGCACGTCAGGTGCCGGCGCAGTTGGTCGTAGCGGAGGAAGGACGCTCCGCATTCCGTGCAACGGCCTGCATACAGCAATATATATATATATATATATATATATATATATATATATATATATATATATATATATATATATATATATATATATATATATATATATATATATATATATATATATATTGACCGTGTTTTCCGTGCAGGGGCCGAGTAAGAATACTAACCCCTGCGGTCGGGATCGGCCAGTCGTAAAAGGCGACAGAAGAACCCTAGCTACGTGGGCCAGAAGTATGCCGCCATAATAACCTTGTGTTCCAGCATTAGTGACCAAGGTTCCAGTACCCCTATGGAACAGCAGCGTATTCGCGGTGTCCTTAGCATCGCAAACATCCATAGGCGACGGTAACTGCTTAGTATAAAGTGGGCCGTTAGTCTGTTTGCTGTTGGCAGTGGAAAGATGAACAATTCAGGTATGGAAAGAGGTGAGCTCGGGGTGTCTGAAAGTCGGATCTGTAATTAAGTGACTAGTGAACTCAAAATCACGAACTCATATTTGAAAGCTGATAAACTTAGGGACTCCCCTCTTCTGGTAAGATTAAAAAAAAATTATGAGTCTTTTCTGACTATATATGTATGGAACCTAATTTCTGAAATAAATTATTATTATTGCAATGATAAAAGGGATATACAAACCTGCCCGCTCGTCGTCGGTGTGCATGCGGTCGTGCGCGGCCAACTCCGCGTCGTCCTCGAAGCACTTGCGGCATACCTCGCATCGCACCGTCATCGAGCCGCGGTGCGCTTCGGCCCTAACATCAAATGTTTACATAAATCTATTAAAGTATTTATATATAAGTGCATAAAACTGGACACCCTTCTGAGTAGACTTTCGGTCTTTTGAGTAGACCGTTGGTCTTCTGAGTACACCATTAGTCTTAGGTGTAGACTGCCGGTCTTCTAGAATAGACTATTAGTTTTATGGGTATATTGCTGGTCTTTTCTGTTCTATGCAGGTCTTTTGAGTAATGTTGATTTTTTTTGGATAGAATACGAATTTTTACGCAATTCATCATCTTTTCTGTAGTTTTGCCCCCCTGCATCCCTCCATCTACCCTCGATCTTAACATATCCCTAGTCACATGGTATTCTTACCTTTGCATTTTATGGCCATACCAAGTTAGTCTATTGCCTTCTCGTTTGTCAATCACTGGCGCTACTTTCAGACTTCTTCTGGTATATTCATTTCTAATTTTATCCATTTTCGTAACTCTACACATCCATCTCAATATTCGCATCTCTACAGGATGTAATATCCTTTCATTTTCCCCCTTTGTAGCATAGCCGACCCATCCAATAGACAGGTCTAATATTTGTTCAGTCTACTGGGCAATGCGTGTATTTCTTTACTACAGGTCAAGTCTTTTCAGAAGACCTTCGGATCAGACCACGCTAAAATCTGTATAGAATATACTGAATATACCATAGGTCTCTTGAATAGACCCTACCACTTACTTGTGCTCCCATAATTTCTCCCGTCTATTGAACGTTTCGTTGCAGCAATCGCACTCGTATCTGTCTGAGAAACGACTCCGCGACCGGGAATTACCACCGCCTCTATTCTGGTGGCTCCTTCGGTGGATTCTGTAATTTCAATTCAAATCATTAGTAACCGCGACCATTCATAGTGTATGCACGAGATATTGAGTGAGTGCGTATGTATAAGTGATTAAGTGCGTGTACGAATGAGTGAGTGCGTGTATGTGATTGAGTGCGTGTATGAATGAGTGAGTGCGTGCGTGTAATATTTGGCTAGCTCATCGAAGCTATAATATCACTCTGTGACAGAAATCAACTTCTACTTAGAGATGTAAGATGACTTATGAATAAATAAGCAGGTATACTTACTTCAGGGTGACCCTTGTGGAATACCATTTCCTGCATATATGGCATTGGAAGCTTTTATCCGGTGACTCATTATCCGATTCGCTGATCTCGTCTCCTTCGGCCACAACCGGGATTTGCTGCCCGGCAAGCCGCTCTGGGTCCGAGTCGGAATCTGACGCCGGACCGCTGTACGACCATGCGCCGAAAGATCTAGAAACAGTGAAAATTATAAATGCAAAATTTTGAAAGCGTGTATATAATTAAGTGTTTGTGAACGAGTCAGCAGTACATTTATACGAAGTGAACTAAACGAGTGTGAACCGATGCATATTTTTATTGCTGTAGGACAACAGACAGACTGACGGCCCACTTAGAATTTAGCAGTTACCGTCGCCTATAGGTGCTTACAACGCCAGTGGCATCGCAAACACGCTGCTGTCCCATAAGGGTACAGGAACTTGGGTCACTAATGCCGGAACACAACACAAGGTTATTATGGTGACATACTTAAGACCAAAGGTGGTCGTCATCCAGACGGGCTTGGGGCCCTACCAGGTAGCTCTAGGGCCCACCCTAAAAGGTGACAAAACAACCCATTGTTTTGTCACCTTTTACGACAGGCCGGCGGCAGAGGTTAATGAATAGCGTGCGCGACTAAGCTGGTAATTACAAAGGGGCAGACTCAAAAAACGACCGGACGATAAAATGTTAACATTCACACCTTTTTTGCCATCTTTTACACAGTAAGAGTAACATAGAAATACTCGAGAGATTCCAAACCAAAACACTGCGAACAATCTTCAACATTCCACAATACATAAGTAACAAATTGATATACAACGACCTAAAAATAAACACTATCAAGGAAGAGATAACAAATTATAGCATTAAATATCAGCAGAGACTATCTGGACATAAGAATAAGTTAGCTATTGAACTAAGTGGACACGGATCGCTTCAGCACAAACGATTGAAAAGGCATAGTGTGCCTACATTGTTCGGTAGATTTAAACACACAAAGTGAAAGCTCACCATATTTAGTGAAGGCTCACCGAGACTGAAATCACCTCAGATATCTAAATCGGACAAATGCAAGGCTTATATTAAAACAGATTGCCATGACGCAGAAAAGTGAAATTAAAAAAAAAATCTTTCACACAATCCATCCATCTTTTCTGTGGTCTATCCCATCTTTTATATCCATTTCCTCTCATTTACATGACATTCTTCTCTTCGCTTGTCTATTATTTTTCAACTTCTCAACCAACCACTTTCAAACTCCCCCTGATATATTCGTTTCTCATTATACATTCATCTCCGCAGCATCCTTCTGACAGGTGGAGAAGAAACTCGTTTACGAATAGAGAACTAAGTCACCTTTCATCCTCATTAGTGTTGTTGGTAGGCTGCTCGTTGTTCTCTGTTACCTTCTCCTCCCCGCTCTCAGTCTCGCTGTCTGAACTATCCGAGGAGCTGGAACTGTCCGAACTAGACGAGGAACTACCCGAACTCGAACTACCTAACAATGTAAAAAATCATTAGGGAACATACTCATATTGCGTGACCCGTTCATGGGGGAGGTCCTTAAATATCCCGCTTGGTCACAGGGAGGGGGGATTTAAGTATTCCTCACTTTTTTTTATTGCTATAGGACAGCAGACAGGCTGACGGCCCGCTTAGAATTTAACAGTTACCATCGCCTATGGGTGTTTGCAACGCCAGTGGCATCGCGAACACGCTGCTGTCCCATAGGGGTACAGGAACTTGGGGTCACTAATGCCGGAACACAATACAAGGTTATTATGGCGGCATACTTAAGACCAAAGGCGGTCGCCATCCAGACGGGCTTGGGGCCATACCACGTAGATTGGTGGGTTGTTTTGTCGCCTTCTACGACAGGTTGACCCCGGCCGCAGTGGTTATTATTCTTTCTCCGCTTTATCTAAAGGAAATCTTTTTTGAGCTATATTCAAATTTGTAACTATAAGCATGCATGCTTTCGGCTACTTAGGATACTCTCTGTGTTAACAAAGACAAATATAAGCTAATTTTTTTAACTATCTGTTTGCAAAAAAATTACAAAAGTAGGTCACGTAGTGTGGGTACGTTTTTTTACTGCAATTAATATTAATGAGTGCGGTGTATTTGTTGATAAATATGTAGCGATGTACGCTGTGATATTCGAGCGGAGCGTAAACGTGTGTTTAATGTAAGCGCCTCGGCTCAACTGACGGGCTGCGCGGTGAGTGACCAATGAGACGAGTGCGACGGCGCGTGCGCACGGCAGCCGTCGAGCTCCCGCTACATATGAATTAACGCACTCACTTTATAAACAACGCACTCGTTCTGCAAGTAAAATAGCTACTTGTATATTGACTATCAATAAAAAAAATTAAATCTAGCGTTAAATCCAGGTTGCAAGGTGATAATTCATTAATTAATAATAAAAATATAATTGAAATAATCAGAGACAGTAAATTTGTTAAAATTATTATATAATAAATATGACTTTTTTATATTTTATATTTATTAGTAAAATCACTACGCATGCGGAGGTCACAGGTTCGATTCCCGTCTCACGTCCGGGTATTTATGCACAATATGTATTTATTTACGACAGAAAAGTGCCTATATATTAAACTAGTTACCATACCCATAACAAGTGCTACTTTCGGATGCCAGTTGTGGGACGCTGTGAGCTGTTATTAATACATTAGACGTACTTATATAATGACTATATTAGGGTCTATTTTTTAAATGTTACTACAACTACTGAGATTGATTTAAAAAAAACCTTACCTGATCCAGAACTACTACTGTCCGAATCAGAATTTGAACTGTCCTCTAACTTCTCCACCCGAGTTTCCATCTCTTTCACAGACGGGCAACCTAGTGAGAGGAGAATATTAAAAGTCCGGCTCGAAGGACCAACATTTATTCTTCAAAGATAAAAACAAAATAATTACATTGTAGTAATTTTTTTTTTGTAAATAATACGGCAATTCTATTCGTAGCTTGCGTTTACATAATTTTAGAAGTACCTCCCGGTTGCAGACAGGCTGACGACCTACTTCATAATAAGTAGTTACCGTCGCCTATAGATATTTACGACGCCAGGAGCGCCACGAACACACCACTGTTCCAAAGGGTTACAGGAATTCACTAATGGCGGAACATAACACAAGGTTATTACGGCGGCATAATTATAGGCCAAGGGTTGCCATCGAGACGGGCTTAAGGCCAGAAGCTAGGGTTGTTTTGTCACCTTTTACGACAGGCCACAGGGGTTAGTATTCATACTCCACCCCTACACGGAGAAACCAAAATTCTTTACATACCTTCTGAACTTCTTACAGACAGCACCTCGTCATCCTCTCTCCTCAGAGCCGAGTCCTGAATGGGCTTTTTGAAGTTCGCCGCCAGTAGATGCGCTTCGAACATATCGTCCTGGTGAATAGATACATACATACATATAATCACGCCTCTTTCCCGTAGGGGTAGGCAGAGACCACTACTTTCCACTTGCTACGATCCTTACATACTTGTTTCGCTTCGTCCACTTTCATTATTCCCTTCATACATGCCCTTCGATTTAGGGTACTCTTGACCTGGCCTTTTAATAGATAGTGGTAAATAAAATAAAAAATACCTACAAGAGCTTCAAGTATATTGATGCACACAATATTATTAGCGTGACCGCCATTTTGAATTCGTAAACAACTGTCAAATCTATAAATATAGCGTTCTGGCCCGTTCACCTCTTTATTACTGTTGCAGAGTTCTACATGCGAAGATGAAGGAATATATTTACCCTCTTTCGTTACAAAATAATATATAGTATCAGTTATGTATTTAGTCTCCATAACCCAAGTGCTCTGGTATTACTTTGAGACTAGATGGCGCTGTTTCGATTGTCAAAATATTAATTAATATTTTTATTGTATTTAATCTGCCGATTTACTCTTTTCTGGTAATAACGAACTGTCGTTTATAAACATGCTCTGAATTGATTGGACTGTTTTTGACGATTCAAAGACAACTGAATGCGTTCATTATTATCATCCTAGCGTTAAATCCCAATTGCAACCGAAAGCTTCGCATCTGTGCTCGGGATTCGCTTTCCGACTTGGTGGGGCTGAAGGACCGTAAATTATGCGGGGGTGGCGGACCCGTAAAGGGAATGGTGCGGCTTAGACCTCGAAAGAAGGTAGCCGCGGTGCGGGAAACAAAGGTAGTGCGGGTTTAAAAATTATACGTGGAAAAGAAAGGAGACGGAAATACCCAGCAAGTCAGAAAGAGCGGCGACTCAGCTGAGGTTCTCCGATCTGCTACCCTCCACGGCTGGTTCTGCGGTTTGTAGTCTAAGACTTTATAGTCAGTGGTTCACTGATATATAAAAACTCGTGCGAGTTTAATTAAGACTCGAGAGTACGTGTCGTCGGCGCAGGCGCTCGCCAAGCAGAGAGGGCGGCGTGGCGGTGGTCGAGTAGTTTTATCGAAAAACCACCATCAGGCGTCGCTAATCTAAACTGACTTGCGGGTAGACAGGGAAAAAAGGATAGGATGAGGCGCCTAACCACTTCTTTTTTCTTCATATCGCACGGTCCTCGGCATCCCTGTTAGTCAGTCCAATGGCACGCATGTCAACTTTTACGAATTCAAGCCAGCACTTTTTAAGTGTAGCCCTCCTGTCCGGGCCCGCATAGCTAGATACATTTGTTCTCCACGTAAGTAGCCGCTGAACGCGTTTCATTGCTGAAATGAGGTCAGCTCAATCCCATGGATTCCATCCAACGGCGTGCAGTTCGTCTTGTCGCCGATCCTATACTCACAGATACGCTTGGCCTTCGAAGACTGCGTCTCTTTGCGTATTCTACCGTCTATACAACTGGGAGTGTTCTGAGGAGCTAGAATGGTTTCTCCTTCGTCTTTCTACCACAGCACTGCTCGCAATTGGCTGGGTGTTCATCCCCATTTCCTGGAGGCTCTTCTTTCTGGTACGAAACGGTTTTCAAGAACGTTCATGTTGCGTACTACCCGGATTTGAAATGAGCTTCCGACTGAGGTTTTTCCATCCCAGTACAATATGGAATTTATCAAAAAAGGCGTTATATAATTTCTTATAGGTTGGTAGCGCGTTGGCAATGTCTTTGGTGTTGCAAACGTCCATAGGCAACGGTGACTACCTGCTATCGGATGGGCCGTTTGCCTGTCAACTGAACTTAAAATATAAAAAAAAAATTATTATGCAATTAATATTTCAAGACCACAGGACCTTAAAGCACGTACATACCTTATCTATGTTGGCATATTTTTCGTGTATATGCCTCAGGGCGCGTAAATTTTCATCCAGGCTCAAAGAATCTGACGCTTGACTCGGCGAACCTGAAATGTATACTCAATTTTGAAGCCGTGCGGCCGGATAGTGGCTAAGATGACACCCCCCCACATTCGAAAACCACTCGCGCGTCGTACACAACGTAAGCGACCAAGTCGGCGCGTGTAGAAAGTCGAAAGTAGCCAAGGTAAATGAGATTAATCGCATCGACAGGGTCGCTTACATTGTGTACAAGATGGCTGCAGTGCGGTATAGGGCACTGCTGCTAAGTTAGGGAATCCCCGAATCGTTGACGTTGAATCGCGTCATTTTACGACCTCCGTGACTAAAGGGCACTCACAATGGGGTAACCCATTTTTGAAACCACACAATCAGCATATTTTTTTCTTATCAAATTCTTTTTCCCATATAAATATATTTTTTCCATTCAAATACACTTTTTCTATGCATCATCATTTTGGCGTTAAATCCCGATTCCAACCCGAATACCCTCTTCGGTGCCCGGGTTTCACTTTCCGACTTTTTCTTCTTCACTTCGCACGGTTTTCTGCATCACTGGTAGTGAGTCCATTTGCACACATATCACCCTTTACGACGTCTTTCTACCTGAGTAGGTACATTATTTCCATCCAAATACATTTTTTCCAAATCTTTTTTTTTTCTTTTCTTTTCCAACTTTTCCTTTAATTATTTTATTTTCCAACAATTTGACACGTATCGAAATAAGATGCTAACTCGAGATGGATGTATGTATGTATGGATACGGTACCTAAGTCCGGTTCATCATCACTGTCCAACGTGATGGGCTCTGAGTTGATAGGCATTAAATTGTTGCGAACACGGATTTCTGAAACAAATAAAAATTACTAATTACTAGGAAAGTTGTATATTTTTTTTTTATAAATTGTTGTAGAACAGCAGCCAAGCCGACGGAACACTTAGAATTTAGCAGTTCCTGCGAAAACAAGAATTTTCTTTACTAAGGCAGCACGCGTTGGACTAATACTAAACTAAACGCTCATGTGAGTTTCTGATGCTATCTGACAGTACGTCTAATACGACGCTGAACAGAAATGAACTAAGGACGGATCCCTAGAGTACTCCGACAGTGATGCGGAAGTATTTTGTGTCGCCAACAGCGGTCCGAAGCACGGAATAGGAATCGCGGTATCTCGGATGATGTCAATATAGGCCTCTGGAACCCTTTTGGATCGCAATGCCCACCAGATTATCGCGCGAGGAATACAGTCCCTCTGCAAGTCAAGAAACAGGCAATACAGAGGCGTATTCTTCGTTCTGTAGTCTCCGCGACAGTCCTTTGGGCAATAACAGGATTCATTGTTCCATGACTAGAGGAAAACCCATATGACATTCTGAGACAGTACACTCCTGTCGAATAGAGAATCGATAATCCTTTTGAACAGCTTCATGTTCAAACTCACTACCTCATCAGAGGCTAATAGAAGATTTAAAAAAAACTCACTGGGTTGCTGTGGTTGCTTGTTATTGGCCATCTGGTCGGTCTTCCTCGGCCTACCCCGCTTCCCCTTGACCCGCTCCGTGCCGGGAGGCTGTTGGAATAAACACACTTGAATCATCCCTCTGATTTGGGGGAGAGGGGGTTGGTCATTTGTATATTTTATTTGATTTGGATTAAATTTGTATCCAAATTTCGATAAATAATAACAATAACTTCGAGAATAACTTAAGTTCGATTAATATAATAACGTCTATAAATTCTAATAAAAACTTCAATAAATAACAATAATAACTTCGATAAATAATAATAACTTCCATAAATAATAACAATAACTTCGATAGTAAAACAATGAAATCGATATTGTTATATCTATCGCTGAAAGAAAAAAATCGGATAAAAGTGGAAAATAAGAAAATAAAAAAAGGTAAGAAAACCGAGGAGGCCTTTCTTTGGAAAGTCCATCGCTTCCTACAGAATGATAGATGTTGGGTTGACCTCGTAAAGGGTGACATGCGTGTCAACGGACAATTTACACATAAATACAATATACTGTGACAATTGACAGACTGACGGCTCACTTAAATAGTAAGCAGTTACCGTCGCCTATGGATGTATGCGACGCTAAGGGCATCGCGCACACGTTGCTGTCCCATAGGAGATGAGAGTAGTAGTATAGTACTCACCATATCCTTCCTAGCGTTGAGGGCCCGTCTGGTGTATTTACGCTTCATACGAGGCGTGGTATCGCCTGTTGATGACGACGCTGCCGAGTCTGAGGACGAAGGGTTGATCATGAACAGGTACCCGACTGAGTGGACAGGAACAAGTGGCCCAGCTCGACCATGACTTTGACAGGTAGTAAATGGAATGACATTCGGCTTTTCAATATCAAAATCGCGAGGAAATCAGCATAAGAGATCACATGTATTCCTGGTTTTGGACAAGCGTGGTGGGTATACTATAAATTCCCGAGCTCAACAATGGGAAGATTTTTTAAAATTTAATTTAGCAGTTACCGTCGCCTATGGGTGTTTGCAACGCCAGTGGCATCACGAACACGTTGCTGTCCCATAAGGGTACAGGAACTTGGGTCACTAATGCCGGAACACAAGTTTATTATGGCGACATACTTAAGACCAAAGGTGATCGCCATCCAGACGGGCTTGGGGCCCTACCACTTAGTTATTGTTTGTCGCCTTTTACGACAGGCCGACCGCAGCCGCAGAGCTCAGTATTCTTTCTCCGCCCCTGCACGGATAACGTTACGAAATAGATACGGTCTATTCTCATATTAATGTTGTTGTCTCGTATTAATGAATATTCTGTATGATCTAAATTTGTTTTTAAAGCAATTTCACCAAATCTCTAACGGGAAAAGCCGAATATCATTAACTAAATGAGTTAATTCTGTGAGGAAAATAATTTATTTCATAAGGTAAGAAGTAGATAGAGACCATAAAAAGATTACGTGATTATAAACTAAGAAAAATAATTCTATTAAATAGATTAAACAAAAACCGACAAACGAGGTTTAATTAGATGGAAAAAAATGTTATTTTTCCATATACTTTTTCAAATTATCATCTTCTTTATTCAAAATGATGGATTCCTTTTTCGAAATATTAGTTCAATTTTTATAATCCTTTTTCCAATTATTTTTTCATAAATTTGTAATAATATTTTTCGGTTTTTATTTATCATTATTAGATATTAGATAACAATCGGTCTAAAGCGAAAGAAGAAACAAAAGTACGATAGAATCTACTTGACCGGCGAACTTGATATGATACCCCGCTTCCAGTACAGTATAAAATGCCGATGTTTTTGTTTGCTGCGGAACTGAACAGCAGACAGGCTGACGCCTCACTCAATAATCAACAGTCACACCGTCTCCTATAGAGGTTCATCCAGACGGGCGTGTAGCCCTAGCTGGGATTTTGTCGCTTTTTACGACAGACAGCCTGCCTCCAGCCGCAGGGGTCTCTATTCTTACTCCACGCCTGCATAGAGATTAGAAACGGCGGTGTCGTTCAAGAGGTACCATCTCCAGCTCGCTACTTGCCAAAAAGGTTATGAGAAATTTTTTTACAATTGCATGCACAACACGCTAATGTATAGAATATTCACTCGCATATGAAGAGTATTTATAATTGAAGTGTCTCAATAAAGAGTGCATGCACTGTTTCGTTTAAAAATAAAAACATGTATTTCTGAGTAAGTTGTGATTATATTGCATTATAAAGAAGAAATTTTTTTTTATTGGTAAGGAATAGCCGACGACGTTAGGGACACCACGAGCACGATGCTGTCCTATAAGGGTGCAGGACCTGGATCACTAATGCCGGAACACAATGTTATTATGGCGGCATATTTATAGACCACGAGTGGTTGCCATCCAGACGGTCTTGGAGCCCTACCACATAGCAAGATATATAAAATTAAATAGTGCACTCTTATTAAGTCACGGTCTTAGAGGTTGAAGTGTGTCAGTGTTGTGGGGGCAGACTTCTTAATTTTGTTAGGTATGCAATCTTAATACTCCGACCGGAACTACCCATGCTGTATACACACAAAATAATATTTCTTAAAAATATAAGTTGACTACTTGTCAAATAAAAAAAAAATTATAAATATACATAATATATACTTTTAATTTATGCACATCGGAAATTTATTTATTTATTTAACATAAATTACAATAATGCATTACAGTTAGGTGTTCGTGCCTCCCTCCCTCCATCCCTTTCGCAATAATGTCTCTTAAGAAACATATCGATATCATATTTTTTTTTATAAATACAGTGTAAACTCTAGCGAACTACTATTTAATGAGAGACTCCTCAAAATTAAGAAATTGCTAATGTCTGTTTGGTTTTCAAGGTAACCCAACCACCACTTGTACCCTTGTACTTTGTACAACCATTCTCCAATTATATAAAGTTTATATTATAAACAATACATCGTTATTTTTAACGTCAATTAACATTAATTTCACAGACCTTCAAACACCATGCACAAAATATATCGTATGGACCATAGAATTCTTAGAAATATGTTCATTTATTTGTTGTAATTATTCAACGAAGATGATCCACACTATATATATCAAGATATTAAAAAAATACAACAAAATATACAATTAACCGTTTTAGTGCTAAGCAATTTTTGTGAATATATATGAAAATTGCTATACATTTTTTGATTATTTTAAAGGAAAAATAATGGTGTCAAATAAAACACTCTAATTCAGAAAAATATCAATCAATTACTATAATTCTTTTTTTAATATAATGAACAAATGAATGAAAAAATGAAAAAAAAACGTAGTATTTACTTTTTTTTCTTTTTGGAAATGAAAATTATAAAAAAATATATCTCAACAAGAATGCTTTGCCGCACAAACAGCATGTAGGCCTTTCCTACAGCGGGCGCAAATAAGTCGAGATCGCTTTACACGCCCTTTTTTGCTACATACTGTGCACTGGCGCAAGCTACGTCCCGGGAGTCCCGGCGTCCCGGTAATTTTTCCAGAGCAAATTTTTTAGTTGATGACGATGGTTGTGTCGACTCGCCATTTTTATAGTTCATCCACTCCATTTCGATATCATCGATAATTTTCGATGTACATTTGAGCCGGGTAATTTTTTTTTTCAGTAGTGTTGGAGACATACAATATAAGAGTTCAGCACCATTAATTTTTCGATGCATTATAATACTGCTTGTATCCGTTGTTTCACCGTCCGTACAATCATTAGAGACCGAATCATCGTCCGAAGTATTAGCAAGTGACATGGCTATTTTTGCTAAATAAAATAGAAAAACTGTATAAAAGTTGTTTTGAAATGTATAAATATGTACTCTCGTAACAAATTATGCGCGAGATTAGAATACGTCCACTACCACGAAGCACCAAAAACACACTGACGCGCGCGGCACTCGGCAGTTTTGCGCTGCGGCGCAATTTTCGATTCAAACTATGGCATCAATTTTGTGCCGCTTAGCACTCTAACGGGTAAAATACTGGCATATTAAAAAACGGCAAACAAAATAAATTGATTATAACATAGTTAATTTTTTTTTTACTTAATTTAATCAAAATGAAACAGTACTAATCGGAAAATTATATATTCCATTCTCCAGTTAACGAAAACTCTTTATAACGCATTAAAACACCAGGTCTTTTCAATTTCGCTATATAAAGTTTACGCTGTATATAATTTCAACATATATATATATACAGGATGTAACAAGAGGGGTGGATCATCGGTGGCTGGGGGGTAGGGGACCTCAATACCCATCGATTTAACCCCCATGTATGTTTTGCGAAATTCAATGGTTCAAAAGTTATTTGAACTTTAGTATTTTAGTCAAAATCAGATTTCAGCCTGAACTTCGCGATTGCAGCCAAACTATTAGGTCTGCAACCCTGCCTTTTTTTTTAAACGAGAGCATTAGTCGGTCTGTTGTATTCCTATACCAACCAGTCTTAGATTTATAAAAATCTAAATAAAAAAATTATGGTAGTTTTTTTTTCAATATCTAATGTTTACATTAACTTTATATGGTTCTAAAAAAAAACACCGATTATTTTTTCTACAACCAATCTTAAAAACTAGTCGATTTTATGAAGAATAAACCCTCAAAGTACAGTACAGTATAACTGGAATAAATAAATTGGACCTCTGTATATTGAATATACGAGTCACATCAGTTTGTCAGTTGACCTCTTCTGTTATTGAATTAAGACAATTTTTTTTTATTGCTGTAGGGCAGCAGCCTGGCCGACGGCCCGCTTAGAATTTAGCAGTTACCGTCGCCTATGGGTATTTGCAACTCGCCAGAAGCATCGCGAACACGCTGCTGCTCCCATAAGGGTACAGGAACTTGGGTCGCTAATGCCGGAACACAACACAAGGTTATTACGGCGGCATACTTAAGAACAAAGGTGGTCGTCATCCAGACGGGCTTGAGGCCCTACTACGTACGTACTTTCTCTGTCCCTGCACGGATACTTGTCTGTTTCCAAACATTAGCTAGGGGATCCAAACTCACCCGGATGGCAACTACCCACACTGCTCTATAAATACCGCCATCATAACCTTGTTTTGTGTTCCGACATATGCGAGCAAGGTTTTACTAAAGTCGCAAACACCCATAGGCAACGATAAATGTTTACCATTAAGTGGACCGTCAGCCTGTCTGCTGTTCTACATCAATAAAAAAAAATATATAAATAAACTACCTACATTACGTGCGTATCCATGCATTTCTAACTAATCACCGTTGCAATACCGATGACAGATTTTGTAAACAATATTTGAGGAGGCGGGATGGATAGTGGTGGCGTTTAACGAACATATTCGTCTGATGTCGCAAAAAAATATGTTTTAAACGGCGACACATTACAAAGTAAGCTGCAGTGTTTGAGTTATGGATACTAGAAAACTAATATATTACTTATACACGAGGGCGAGGAGGGCATTCCGATATATGAAAACCGTGTAACCGGTGTTTATTACTATAGCCTAGTATCATACTATACTATAAACGTATCCACTTTCGACATGGCAACATTTAATCATCATGAAAAATATCAACATTACAGTTAGAAATATTATTTACAAAATTTGCCATCACCAAAAAGTACACCCAATCTACGACAAGACGCATATTGATTGCCAATTAGAAAAAAAAGACATTCCATATAAGAGGGCATTCAAGTATTACGTAACACAAATTTTTGACACGCAAGCTAACGCACCGCAACGTGTCTCTGTACCCCCCCCCCCCCTTTCAAAATTTACATAGCACCCAGGTAACTATTTTCAACTAAAAGTCGCATTCATGTTGCACAGGAAAAAAAAAATAACACACAATAGGGGGATTTCCGTGAAACATAAACAAAAAGGCCAACTGCCAACTTTGGAGATTTTTCTTCAATAGTATTTTTTTTAAATAAAAAAAAACATTGATACGTAACGCGTTGTCCGAAGCCCCCTGCCGCCCTTATAACACAACGTAATGTTTCACAAAAAAACCCCCTTCCCCAAATTGCGTTACGTAATACATGAATGCACCCAAAAATTTCCGCCAAAAATATTCAAATTACCTTTTCTTTTCAAAAATTTCGAACTACGCCTCACCAACGCCTTCATATCGGCGGCGACTTTGCGAACGGCGTTCGGTTTTTGCGTAACTTTCCTTGCGGGGGGTAGTATGAATTTTTTGTTTTGCACTTTACCCACCACGCGTGCGGGTAGTTTTAACTGTGCTCGTGTTATCGGGTTAGCTATGGTGATGAAAAATATATACATATATATATGTGATGATTATTTCTATGATACTATAAAAAAACGTGTGTGTATTTATGTACGCGTGTAAGAAGTTATAGTTCTTTGGCAAAACTGAACAAAATAGCTAAAGATTTCATCTCCTATGTTACAACAACTTTTTGTTTGCAAAAGAAATGATAAATTTATAAAAAAAAAAATACCGATAACTGTACGCGAGTGGATCAAATATAAACGGAATTATTGTCAGTGAACGTCTACGGCTGGTAGAAATGGGCGCGGGATGATCAGTAGGAGTGGGGAGAGCCAGTGGTTTCACACTCCCTCTTTATCAGTAACCGTCGCGATGTCAGAGCAGCAAGTGCGTGCACCCGTCTACTTACTGCACAACGCATTATTATAAAATTTCTCGCTCGTGAAGGAGTTCAAGCGACGGATATTTTTCACACATTAAGTGCACAGTTCGGGAATCAAACATTATTATCAAGGACTCGTGTATATGCTTGGCATAAGAAGTTTAAAGAAGGGCAAGAACATGATGAGAGGAACATGAGCGCCGCCCGAGACATTCTTGAACACGATCGACGAGTTACGGTATCCGAAATTGCAATAAGTTATGGGAGTTGTCAAACGATTATCACAGTTCCGTAAAGTTTGTGCCAGATGGGTCCCTCCTCTTTTGAACGAAGATTGAAGAATTGATACGTTTGGATGTCTGTCAAAGGCTTACAGCAAGGATTTCGGGGAGACAGGGGTCAACCACTACACTCTAGAATCAAAACAAGCCAGTATGGAATGGCGGAAAAAGGGGAGACAGCTTCAGTGAAAGCCAAGAGTCTACTGTCAGTTGGCAAGGTTCTCTTAACAGTGTTTTTTGACCAGCAAGACATTTTGCTCAATGATTTTTTTCACGAGCGACGCACAATCAATGCTGCTTACTACTTTGAGCTATTGACTAAGGTGAGAGATGCATATCGCTGCAAAAGCAGAAAACAGTGCCGTCTAGCGAAGCTAAAAAATTACGTAAACGTGTAATGGTACTAAATCTGACGATTTTGTGTAACGGTAAAATCTGACGCTTAGCACGGATATACTGGCCGCGCGGCGAGCGCCTATATGCGAGCGGTCCAAACTTCCGGATAGAAGTTTCACTTTAACAACGGATTTAAGAGGTTATCCTTCTCCATGACAACGCCAGACCCCATACTGCAGCTCTAACAATGTCAAAACTGGAAGAAATGCACTGGACTCAACTTGAACACCCCCCTACAGCCCGGACTTACCGCCGTGCGATTTTTATTTGTTTGGGTCGCTTAAGAAAGCTAACCCAACCAGTTTCAATTTACGATGTTGGGATAAAAAAAAACCTTCCTGCGCGGTGGGAAAAATGTATTTTTAAAATAGAAAACAACATTTGTCTTTCATCATATAATAATTATTAGTTTATTAAAACAATCCCATTTCACCCTCGTATAAATTCACTTTATTGAGACACAAGTCACTTTAATCACAAACTTTGAAAATGACCTATCATTCACGATCATATAAAATTTAAAGTCACCTAAAATTATATTTATGAATACACATATATTTTTGACAGTTTGTAAAAAAATTACTCTATTTTCCGTACGCGCCCAAAGAAGTATAACTTCAAAAATATACATGAATGGAGTGCAGTTGAAAGGAGTATCATTATGTATAGGGGGCAAAATAGATGACGCCACTGTAGGAAAGTGTAAATTAACACGTCGATCGCTGCACTTGAAAATTTTCTCACATCCCAGAGGTCAATAGTTCATATATAAAGTAAAGCAGAGATATATGTATTATGGGTAATAAATTTTTTTTTACCATCCTATTATTGACTTTACCTGTATGTGTCTATGTTACGGAATTCGGAAAACGGAAACGATCCAAAAAAAATTCAAAATTTTGCACACTTTTAATAACACAAATTTTTTTTAAATTTTGTGCCATATCAGAATCATCAGGATTAACGCTTTTTTTACTTCTGCTGGAAGATGGCTTTAAATTAATAAAAACATTTACCGATTGGGAATTGACACCAAATAAATTATAGTTTAAAAAAAAAACTAAAAAAAAAACGCTTTCATAGTTAATCAAGCTAAAAAGTAAAAAATATTTTTTAACAGAATATAATTAGTGACGAAAAAATTAATATCACTGTTCTAAAAGCATGGGGTGATTTGAACGATATTTTTTTATTATTAACAGCACACAGGCTGACAACCCACTCAAGTAAGCAGTACCGTACGTACGCAACACACTTCACTCCCCACAATTGCTAACTTCATGTCATACATACTCCGTGCAACAGTGGCGCCGTTGCGGTCCGATTTCGAACTATATAATTTGCAGCTGATATTTCTAGCCGAAACTATACATGTAATGGTGCTCCCTTTAAACCTCTAAAATTCGACTGCCAATGTGTTGTCAGTGTAGAAAATTTTACACTTAAAAAATATAGTATCATAGAATAATAATTATAATACGTGACGATGAATGCGAACATGTGTTTTATTTACTTTACTTTCCAGTGAAGTAATAAAAAGTACTCGACTTGAAATAAGATTATTCACTTCAATACATACTTATAAATAAGGGCTACTCTGTTATTTAGGTGAATAAAGGCATGCACTCTGATGTAGGATGTCGGGCACAATAAGAAAAAAAATACGCCGCGCAAGAATTAGCAGTACGCCAGTCAAAATTAAAACGCACGCCGGTCATAAATAAAAAGTACGCCGGTAAATTAAAAATATCAAAAAGTACGCTTAGAAAAATAAAAGTACGCAGAGACGACTAAAGTCCTGAGGCTCTGACATTCCTCGTTTACTTTTTTTTTAATCAATATTTAGCACAATCGAGTTAAAATAATAGAGAAACGTCATAAATTACGAAGGAAGTAGTCACAGGCTACTTAAGAAAGCACAGGTTATGGTCCTGTTTCGCTTTCGGGATCTGGTGGTCAGGCCATGTCCACCGCGAAAACCATAGTGAACGACATCCATTTCATCTATTAGGATAAGTCATAAGTAACTTCCGAGGTAACTAAATAAAACCTATTGGTATTTAACCGTTATGAGGAGCGCAAGTTTTTTTTTTTTAATTTACTGTTCCAGAAAAAGTAGATAGACAGACGCCCCACTTAGTAGTAAGCAATTACCGTCATCTATGGATATTTGCAACGCCAGGGGCACCGCTAACACGCCGCCGTTCATGTAGAGGAGCTGAAACTTGGGTCACTAGTTTTAGAGGTGTTTTATTACGAGGAGCTGAGAGTTGGAGGTTGTTTAGTCGCCTTTTACGACAGGCTCTGACTGCTGGAGCCTGTATTCTAGCATCGCCTCCGCACGGGAAACCAGTGATAAAGAGAGGGGTTTTTATTTACTTATAGGGGTGTGCGAATAATTCCAACTTACGAATTATTCGTTCCAAATCGAATCGAATATTTCGAATTATTCCCGAATTATATATTATTCGCAAATTTTCGAGTATTTTGAATTCAGAGTATAATTATAAAAACCAAAATGAATTGAAAAAAATCTCTTGCCAATATGTATTAGTATCTAGATTTTTTATCTTACTGACAGAGATGAACATACATGTATTAAAATTGAGCAATTATTTTCTCCGGGTAATTGATTTTTAATCAAAGAGTATATTATTCGTAAGTAGAATATTTTGATACACGATATAATGTAATTCAAATTGGAAACAACAGAAAATCCAGTGATATATCGATAATTCGCGAATTGTTCGAATTAATCGATTTTTTCGTTGAATTTCGAATAATTCGAAATTTTTATTGGAGATTTAAAAATGACACACTCGTCTCCTGTAACGCTTTGGGAATTCAAAACGAGGCAATAGTGCTACTAAGGTGACAATGAAAAAATATACAATACTGTGTATAAGGCGAAAATCTTATAACTGATTGGACAGTTGAAATTTGTTGACGGGACGCCCTTTAGACTTTGATGATGACCTTTTAGTCAATATTGATGCAAAATTAAGGCCAATCAATGAGGTATAGCAGAAAAATTGAATCCATTAATTGAATTAATGTATTCAACATATATCAATATATAATGAAATTGAATAAAGTTGAATATTCTTATCCGTGTATGGGTGGAGAAAGGTTACTGACCTCTGCGGCCTGTCGTAAAAGACGACTAAACAACCCACCCCAGTTACGTGGTAGGGCCCCAAGCCCGTCTGGATGGCGACCACCTTTGGTCTTAAGTATGCCGGCATAATAACCTTGTGTTGTGTTCCGGCATTAGTGACCCAAGTTCCTGTACCCTAATGGGACAACAGCGTGTTCGCGATGCCACTGGCATTGTAAGCACCCATAGGCGACGGTAACAGCTAAATTCTAAGTGGGCTGCCACATGTAGAAATTATTTAATGAGAGCAAATTTCTGATTAAAAAAAAATTAACGAAGTTACTTATGACTCGACCTAAGTTAAGTTAATAAAAGTGATAATGCTTTTGTCGAAGAAGTTACTTTTGCTAAAAGTAAAATATCAAAATTACAGCGGCGTTACGTCATTTAATTACATAAATACGCCGTCACGTTTTTTTTTAAAAGTTCCTGGTCCATATTTTCAAACCGGCAAGTGGCGTTACGCTGTTATTTATATTGATCTTATTCTATCATCATCATCATCATCTCAGCGATGAATCCCGGTTGCAGCCCAAACTCTCGCTTCGGCGCCCGGGGTCCGCTTTCCGACTTTTTCTTCTCCACTTCGCACGGTCTTCAGCATCCCTGGTAGTGAGACCATTGGCACGCATATCACCCTTTACGACGTCAAGCCAGCACTTTTTGGGTCTACCCCTCCTGCCGGGGCCCGGCGGAAGCGGCATGGCCAGACATTTGTTTCCCACGTAAGCATCCGGTTGCCGTAAAACGTGGCCGTACCATCGGAGCCGACACTCCTGCAACTTATCCGCAATGTCACGGACATGAAGGCCGCCGCGAATTGATCTTATTCTATGTATATACAAAATACAAAACACCACAAAAGACAATCCCCCGCACTACGCGATAAACTGTGCTGAATCGTAGTTTTTTTTTTTTAATATATACAACTGAACCCTGAACTGCACCCAGACCGGGAAAAACTAAATCACAAACACACACGTGTCGATCAGATTTGCATTTCACCTGTGTGTGGGTTCGTTTCTTCACAGGGTATTTACAAATCTAAATAGATGTTAGTAGTAAAGTAGCGTAGGGAAATGTTTTTTTTTTTTTAAACACATATTGGATTTTTCTTCATACATACCAGCAGTGGAACGCCTTTTGTTCTCCCTTTTAGTTTTACGTTCCAGGGCTTCTGGAAAGAACGATTACGGAATTTAGAACTAAGCCTCATCTGGATTTTTTTTTACGTTGCAACGTTTGCATCGTTAACACGCTGCCGTCCGCTTAGGAGTACTGGAACCTGAATCACGTATACCAGAACACAACACTAGACTGGCTTGGAGCAATTACTACCTAGCTAGGGTAACAAACAAAATATTGCTGCCTTTTACGAAAGGCCGATCACGACCGAAGGGGTCAGTAAATTTACCAGCACTATGTAGTCGTAAAAGGCTATCACTAATGTATTACTCTTTTGGTTAGTAAATTCTATTTAATGTATGGTATAAATAAATATATAGTGGCCATGCACACACCACCATGAACTACCAAAATAAGCAACATAGAGTTACTAGCCAACCGTTATATTATGTATTATGTACAATGCAATTCAAGTAAAAATAGGAAATACGATGACCTCTATCTGTCAAATGTCACAAGAAAAGTACGGTTTGCAACGAAACCTTTTTTGCGTATCAATAATGGTGAGTGGAATTGAAGTCATAAATACGGTTAGCGGAATAAATATTAAAAACCTATGCTATGACGTCACAACATGGCGCAAAGTCTATTCTATTCTTATTTGAAACGCATTATATATTATATACTTTTAGAATGCATATGTGATTTGACGCACGCAACAAAAAATGGCGATTGAATGACGTCATCGACTCACCCAGCTCCCTGGCACGTTTCCTTGCGAGATACTCCGGACTGGTTTTGTCGACGCGCGGCCTACCGCGCTTCCGCTTCTCACCACCCGTGTCGGAAGATGGCCGGCTATTCATCATAGCCGCTATAAAAAATAAAAACGGACAAATGTTTTTAGACGGACGGCTCAACATATTCCGTGCCATCCGGAGACAGCGTATAGCAAATTTCACGTCCAGGGTCGAACGGTGTTGTGACGGCCTAATATCTGGCTTCGAAGGCCAGATGTTCATTACAAAGATGCCAAGGCAGTGGCTACAAGTCGCTACCTACAACATAATTATTATTCTAACACTTTCTCGACTGGTTGTTTTTGAGTCTGCCCGGTCATTATGTTGTCCTTTTTTAACCGACGAAAAAAACGGAGGAGGTTCTCAATTCGACGCGTATATATTTCTTTTTTTTAGGGTAGTCCGATTTTAAAAATTAATTTTTTATTAGAATTACCCCGAAGTTGGTCCCATACAAATTTGGGAAAAAAATTCCAACCGTAAGTGTACGATAACAGGGAACGATTGTTTGTTTCACTCACTGATTATATACATGACCACGCATAACTTTTGACAGAATTGATTTTGTTTTAAAGGAATGTAATTTTATTGATATTTATACTTTATTTTACATTTATTTTATATAATAAAGGACCTTATAAACTATCATTCTTAAAATAAATTCAACCGTCGTTAGTTAAAAGCCGATTAATAGGCTTGCGGTTGATAAAGTGTTAAAGTTGTGGGTACTGAACACTTCACCTTTATGATGAGTGGTCTACTAATAAATAATACTCGGTATAGATTTTATTGTATTCATTTGTGCCAGGGACCGCGCCGTGTCACTGCACATAGATCATGTAATGTTTACTCAACAATAGCGTATCCCTTACATTATTATTATTATTCACTATTAATAAATAATTTAATTTATATAATAGTTTTTTTTTTTTAATTTAAATGTATAAAGTCTGAAATAAATGATAATTTAATAAATAAATAAAAACTACTGCTGTAGGACAGCAGACAGGCTGATGGTCTGCCTACCCCTACGGGAAAGAGGCGTGATTATATGTATGTATGTATAATAACCTTTTGTGTTACGGCATTAGTGACCAGTTCACCTAGACGGCGGCGTGTGAGCGGTGCCTCTGGCGTCTGGCGCATTCAATATGCGACGGTAACTGCTCGCTAGTGTGCTAGCCTGTCTTCTGTCCTAGAGCAATAAACGTGATTCTCACCCATCTCCCTCGCTTGCTTCCTCGCTGCCAAGTTGGCCAAGTACTCCGGACTGGTCTTATCCACCCTCGGTCTTCCACGCTTCCTCTTTATAGGCGGTGGGGTGGAGCTTGATTCAGCTGAATACAATACAAATGGAATCAGGTATAATTATGTAAAGCGAAAACTGACATCTCCCTCCTTTTTATGAAAATGACACAGATGGAGGAGAATGAAATTTGGCCTTTATGTAAGAACTAGTTGACCTGGCAAACCTTATTCGCCAGTATAAATAAAAAAAATATTCTCAGTCCTAGCCCTTTTAATCAAATTCTACCGCATCCTAAAGTAGAAACTGTAAATGTGCCAAATTTCATACATCTCCATCAGAGTAATTTTCGCAAAAAAACGAGTAAAAGTTTTTGCTTCTTAATAAATATACATTTAGAAAGAATGAAAAAAGTTTATTTTAGTACAATACACACACACACACACAATAATTACAAAAGTACTTATAAAACAAACAAAACAGAAATACAGAAAGTTATTAAATAAAAGTAATGTATGTCCTAAAAAGGATCTAGCTCAGCATGTATGTTAGTCTACACTGACTAACGCTTATCTTCCGCTAAACGTAAAGGTGAAGTCACCACAGAAGAACACTGTAAGTAAAATCTTATATCTTTTAACGAGCAATTCTTGTATATAATTGGAATCTCGGAATCGGCTCCAACAATTTTAATGAAATTTAGTATACGGGGGGTTTCGGGGGCGATAAATCGATCTAGCTAGGAATCATTTCTAGAAAATGTCATTTTAATCGCTTTTTTTTATTGGAATAAAAATAACAAAAAGGTGGCGTTTGAGTAGTCCCAATTTAAATTGAAAAATGACTCTTCCTGACATCTATCGGCGAATAATAATACTATTTTTTTTAATTGCTTTAACGACACAACAACACTAAAGCTATTCCAGCAGATGGCGTTGTTAAGTAACACGAAGTCAATGAGTGTTTGCTTTGAGGTTAGACTAAGAAAATCAATTGTTTATTTATATTATTTGTGTCTTCTTAATACACGTGTTCACGTAAAATGCCTAAACGATCTTGGAAAAAAACGCTTATAAACAATCTAATTTTACGAAGCCGAAAAATACCGAGCAAAGCTCGGTCATCCAGGTGCTAATAATTAATAATAATGCACTAATATATACATTGAAAAAAAAATATTAGTAGATATTAATAAATAACATAACATAAATATTAATAAGAAATGTAATCTAATGTACCCACCCTCATCTAAAAAAAATATTATTCATTCTACCTTCAAACTTTTTTTTTTGTTCTTGAAAAATACCCACTAAACCCACGCCAGCGTTCCTCTACAGCCAGAAGCGGAGCGGATATGCACCTCCGCCCAGGCGGAGGCCGGTCTCGTAAGAACTTTTTTATTGCAATGGAACAGCAGATAGGCCTGAAGGTGAACTGTAACCCGGGTCACTAATGCTGGAACACAACACCAGGGGCACAGTATCCTTACTCCGTCCCTGAACGGAGAAAACAACTTATTGTGATTAGCAACTCACCTGAGGTGATCTGTTCTGGCTTGTGTCTTGAAGCGTATAACTCAATCGCTGGAGGAACGAAATGGGAGACCGGAGATCTGTAGTCCACGCTCAGGGGCAGGCCACCAGCGACTGTGAGTAGGTAATAAATTATATATTGTCATTGTACAATAGACACCGATATCGCAAAATGCTTGTGTTATGGGTACTAGATAACTGATATGGGAACATACTGTTCAGGGGGGATCCGTCCCCCCGTAGTATTGGTCACAGGAATGGGGGGTGGAGCCGAAGTTTCTATCACATAGGCAATATCCTCTGATGGAAATCTCTATTTTTACCATGCTTACCTATTAAAATAAAATTACTGACGAGAAAATTAATGTCACTGTTCTAAAAGCATGGGGCGCTCGGATATCAATCTTTATAATTTTTTGTTTACTACTTTCATTCTGAAATGCTGTTTGAAAATATCGTACAAAGCACCCCACGCTTTTAGGACAGTGACATTAATTTTCTCGTCAGTAATTTTACTCTTATGTTAAGAATAATTTTTTATTTTTTAGTTTTTCAAGCTACATTCAAATATGGCGCGTTTAACTCTGTGTTAATAAAGACAATGGCGCGTTTAGCTCTGTGAATAAAGACAAATATGAGCCAAATTATTATTTTTTTATCTTTCTATCTGCAAATGATATTAGAAATCGTATTTACGAATTATTACGTGAGAACTAGATAGAGGTCATACTAGATGGTCACCAAAAAATCGTCATAAATATCAGATATGAGTACATTTTTTTTATTGCTTTAGGATAGCAGACAGGCTGACGGCCCGCTTAGGATTTAGCAGTTACCGTCGCCTATAGGTGTTTGCGACGCTAGGGGCCCCTCGAACACGCTGCTGTCGCATAAGGGTACAGGAACTTGGGTCACTAATGCCAGAACACAACACAAGGTTATTATGGCGGCATATTTAAGACCAATGGTGGTCGCCATCCAGACGGGCTTGAGGCCCTACCACGTAGCTAGGGTGGGTTGATTTGTCGCATTTTACAACAGGCCGACCCCAGCCGCAGAGGTTAGTATTCTTTTTCCGACCCTGCACGGATAAATCTGCGAACCTGCTAAACAGTTACTCAAAAATGGTAAATCGACAAGATCGCTCAAAAGTTAAACGTAAGTCAATCTACAGTACAGAGAATAAAAGCAAAGTGTGAACTTGATATGCCAAGTAATGTTGGTGGTCGTACTAAAAAGTTATATGATAGGGGTAAGAAAAATTAATTGTTCACTATTTAAGATCTAGTGAAGCGTCTTCAACATCGCAAGCGGCAGCACTTTTAAGGCAAGACACCGGCATATTACTGAGTAAGTGAACCGTTTGTCGGGCATTGGACAGTGCGAGCTGGTAGAGAAGAAGAAAAAACCTCTCATAGCTAAAAACATATTAAAGCTAGAAAAGAATTTGTAAAACAATACATTAATTGGACTGAAAGTGATTGGATGAGGGTTATTTGGTCTGATGAGACCAAAATTAACAGATACATTACAGACGGGCGAAAATGGATTTGGAATAAAGAAGGTGAACCACTACAAGCAAAGGATTTTTTATAAATAAAACATGGTGGTGGTAATATCAAACTTTGGGGCTGTCTAGCTTATGGTGTGGGACCAATTTATAAAATCGATGGAAATATAGATGGGAAAATGTACCTCAACATTCTTAAGACACATTTGATAAAAGCTGTTGAAAGTGTGCCATATCCTGTGACTGAAGTAGTATTCCAACAGGATAACGACCCCAAGTATACATCAAAAATAGTAAAAAATTGGCTTCATAAGCAAGAGTTTCAAGTCCTTGCATAGCCATCTCAGAGTCCTGACATCAATCCCATAGAAAATTTATGGACATATTTGAAAAGCATGCTATTCAATGAATATCAAGCATCACCGTCCTATTTAAACATTCTAAGGGAACGTGTTAACGTGCATTCTAAGAACAGTGGTACGAAATTCCAGCTAACTAATGTGAAAAACTCGTGAAAAGTTTGGTTAATAGGTTACACACAGTTAAAAAAAGCAAAAAAGTCTTTGGACCAAATATTAAAAATACATGTTTTCATTATGTTTTCTAACAGGTGCAAAAGTGAAAATTATAATTGTAATAATTATATATCAATTAATTTACAATTGAAGTTTCAATAAATAAGGGTTTTAAATATAATAATGTTATTTTATTTATTAGTTAATTCTAACTTTACATGTCCATTTTTATCAAAATGTAAGGTACTGACTCAGTTGTGCACCTAACTATAATATGTATATCTAACAAGCACAACCATATATTAGAATTAATAAATTATAAAAAATTCTACCTTGATCGAGCCCATACAAGCTCCCATTGTGTTCCAATTTGGGCTTCTTCTCCGGCGACTCTTTCTGGCTGCCCTCGCTGCCAGGCGATGACTCCTCTCTCTTCAGACGCGAGAGGCTCGTCTCCAACTTACTCTCGCATAGCGCCATGCTTACTTCTCACACTGGAATATAATTTATTCCACATAAGGAATATAACTTTCTTCCCGCACATATACCACATTATACGGTGTTGCTTACTTGTTCTCCTTCCACTCTCCTCTGTTAGCCATCATCTCAAGATTCACAACCTTTTCACCATACTATTATTTATGCAATCCTCGACTATTTCACATTAAAACAATAATGTCAAAATGTGGATATCACACATACTCAAAATGCTATATAGCAAATACAAGTTTTAATTCAAAAAAGTGTTTTATTTAATTTACAAGACATAACAGTGGCGACGAGTGGTAAAATAAGTGTAAAATGGATACAAAAGCAGTGAAATTTTATGAAATTACCCTACAAACAGACAATAATAATTGAGACATTTATCTTGAACCTCTAAAATTGTGTTTCGAAGCCAATGGAATTGTGTCATATACTGCTAGACAAGCTAATTTCTTCACAGTTTGTGGTTCTAGAGTGTATAAAACATTATTGGCATTAATTACTCCAGAGAAAAGCTAATGAAGTGACATGGCATTCTCTGCGAAGATGCTAAAGAAGATTATGTTGAAATTGATAAAATAATAAAAAAACACTCTGATGTTTTATAAGAGGAACTCGGTACATACTGTGGGTAGCCAGTTAACATACATTTAAAGCCGGGGGCTACTCCAAAATTTCTAAAAGCTAGACCTGTACCATACGCAATTAAAGCGAAGGTGGAAGAATAAATTGACAGACTAATATAAGGTGTTCTTCAGGCAAGATTTTACTCTGAGTGGGCTACTTCAGTAGTTCCAATAGTGAAGAAATCAGGCAATATCAGATTGTGTGCAGATTACCGCAGCACAGTCATTGAAGCAAATGAATCTGATACATATCCAATGCCAAGTGCAAATGAAGTGTTTGCGACAGTTGCTGGTGGAACATTTTTTACTACTGTGGATTTGGAAAGGGCTTATACGCAGGTGGTTGTTACAGATTAAAACTTCAAAGTTGTTAACCATGAATACATACAAAGGTCTCTATACGGTACACAGATTAGCATTTGGAGTTTAGGCTTGTCCAGGAATATTTCAACACTTAATAACATCCTTGCTTGCTGGCATTGCAGGAGTAGCTGTACTGATTGATGACGTCATTATTAATGGCCATACAAAACATGAAATGCAAGTGAGATCAGATACAGTTCTACAAAGAACTAGTAATGCAGGTTTATGTCTCAACAGATCTAAATATAAGTTTGCAAGTGGAATTTCAGGGGTTTCTTATTGATGCAGAGGGCATTCACCTGGCACCTAGTAAGGTTGAGGCTATTGTAAATACACCGGAACCCAAAACAAACCAGAATTGCAGGCATTTATTGGTTTATACAACTTTTATGAGATATTTGTTTGACACAAAGCTACAATACTAGTAACAAATTCACACTTCCTCTAATATACTTATTTCTAATTTTTATTCCTGTCTTCATCAGAAGTCAGTATCTGATATTAATATGTCATGAGCCACAATTTAGGTAACAGTTGTAATTTGTAAAGAGAAAGAGTTTACGAAGAGCCAATCTTTATTTAAACCAATAAAGATGGATGGAAAATATGAATATATCACCATCTTAACATATTTGTATTCTTTCAAAATTGCTGCAATATTTGAAAAAAAAAAAAATTGTGGACCATTAAATAAATTCATGCACTTGAACAGATGTGATAGTTATGTCTCATATAACATATGGCTGTGACAATTATCAGCGATATCTGACTCTCTTTAATGGTCAACTTCTTCTAAATTATCTACTTCTCTTTTAAGAGCAGTAGCATATTCTGTCATTCTAATGTTTGCGATTGGCATTGGCCTAATCACTTTCCATGAAGTAGTCTGCCAGCCTGTCAGTCATATTTAAGGTATTCGCACATTACACCAACTCAACGCCGACTCAACTCCAACTCAACTCACAGTATGGCATTGAAATTATGTTATGTTAATTAAGAGTGAATTTGTCAACTTGTAAGTTAAAGGTATACGACTTTAACTTACAAGTTGACAAATTCACTCTTAATTAACATGACATAGAGCTTACATTTCAATGCCATACTGTGAGTTGAGTTGGAGTTGAGTCGGTGTTGAGTTGGTGTAATGTGCGAATACCTTTAACCTGTTAACCCAGGGAATAAACTTTTGTTCAGCTTGTTTCACAATGGGAATTTTTTCTTCATGATCACACCTCAAACACTAAAAGGAAACTGGTCTTTTAACTAAACGTTTTTATTTATTTTGACAAAATATATGTATAAATCAAATAACTTCAATGCAAAAAACTAATTGAAGGAATTTTAATAATTATTTCTTAGTGAGATATTCCAAATTTCATAGGTTTACCAGGTTTTAAAAAGAAATGTGAGGAATCGAAAAGTTTTGTCAATAAAATTGTACTTTTTTTTATTGCGTAGGACAGCAGACAGGCTGACAGCCCGCTTAGAATTTAGCAGTTACCGTCGCCTATAGGTGTTTGCAACGCCAGTGGCATCGCGAACACGCTGCTGTCCCATAAGGGGACTTAATTAAATAATATCATAAAATCCTTTAAACCTTAAAATTTTTAGGGGGTATCCATTGACTCACCATTCTGACATCATCTGGCCATAGGTAAGCATAATAGACAAAAAAAATACATATTAAATATGTTAAGTATAGAAGAATATCTTATTGTTAAATCCCAGTTGCAACCCTGACTTTCATTTTGGTGCCTAAATTCCTCTTTCCAATTTTTTTCTTCTCCACTCCACATGGTATTCAACATCCTTGGTAATCAGTTCATTGGCATGCATATCCTTTACTATGTCAAGCCAGCACTTTCCCGGTCTACCCCTCTAGTCAGGGCTTGGCAGAGGTGGAATGGTTTATAATTTTTTCCTCGCATATATAGCCGTAAAATGCGGCCATAGTCGCCTTGGTGTAATTGTATAAAAAAATATAGATCTTTAAAAAGAAAAAAATTACATTGAATGAATTGTGTTACTGTGTCATTATGTGTTATTGTGACTCTGTGATAGAACTGGAGTTTTGTTTGCTTTAATACACACATTCAAGTCATCAAGAGGTTTCATTACAATTGTATCCAAAGTCTGGATTTTGGAGCCAGGGTTTATTTATTGTTTTGGAATAGCAGCCTGCCTGACAGCAGCAGGTATGTGGTGCTGCGAACGTTGGAAACGTCCACATATCTTTGGCTTAATTATCAGAATGTGTAACTCCACAAAATATTGAAATAAGAGTTTTAAATCTAACTAGATAGCTAGTGGAGTAAGTGGAGTATTTTGAAGCCTATCTATTGGATTACTTTGAATGTCCTACAAGAGTATGGCTAATTTGTTACGAGTGACAGTGTTATGAGTAAAATAATTCCCGTGCATGGCAAAATCAGTTTTTACTTGCTCCTGTAACATTTATTCAGATGGAGTTACACATTCTGATAACAAATGTGCATTTAATTAATAAAGAACTTGATTGTAAAGGGACTTAAATTTTCAAGAATTGAAAGCATACTTTAGTAGAATTCATTTGGCTATAACAACAACTTAGGATATAATGTGACTTGATGTCATGAACCATTTGTGACAGATTCCTAGAAATTCAATGTCCATAATATGACTTGAGGTCTGCAAAGGCACAAAGACTCATTCATAAAACTATTAAGCTTTCCTTTGTTTTACAGATGGCAATAAATTTTTGTTTTGTTTGTAGGTAGGACTACTTGGCACTTGAACTTATTTACCTAGCAATTTCCAGTGTGTGAACAGTGTTTCATAAATTTGTGAATATGGCTCCTAAATGTACATTTACTGGTAAAAAAATTTAACATTATTTCAAGACATGAGAACCAGAGACACATTATGCGCTATGACAATGCTAAAAAAGTACTGTTTTTGTTTGGTGCAGGCAAGAAACAAAGAAATTATGAAAATGGAACAATCCTTACAGCATATACAAATAACTAAACTTGATGGACTATAACACATTTTTTCAAAAAACAGTAAAAGTTGTGTATAACATAAAAAGTTTGATATATATATATATATATATATATATATATATATATATATATATATATATATATATATATATATATATATATATATATATATATATATATATACATGGCATGAACTTGGTATTTTAGATATAGCGTCCCTCCAACATTGTTATAACTGAAATCCACTGTATATATGTATATAATTTTGGTAAATAATTTCTTCTAAAATTTTAATAAAATTTGACTGCACTAATATATATTATATGCATATATATTAAATATAGAAGCAAGCATAAACCATGGATACAACTAGGATTTATAGACAACATTATTACAATTCTTTGTATAGTGTTAATTCAAAGATATTAAGCATAAACACTAATCTATATACGTCATAGATTTCAAGTTGTTGGTGAGACCACATACACCATGTTAAATCTAAAGTAGAAAAAACCTTTACGGTTAGTAAAAAAGTAGGTTTTTCAACACTTGTTATCTTGTATTGAAACACCATCGAATATACCCGTTATCAAGTTGAAAGAACATTAAAAGCGAACATTATATTGTTTAAAAAGGTCGTATGTACTTACGATCAGCTCTTTATAATCCTTTCAAACAGCTATATAAACAACCTGTCTTACTAAATAACGTTAAAAACACTATTTAACGTATATATTCGTAACAAACAACATATATTTCTACTTATTAACTAAAAAAACACGTTCAGTAATTGTTACGATTTACTAGTACATCCAACTGAATCAATTGCTTAGGCAAATTAAATAGCACGAAAATACTCAAAAACACACGATTTCACGTTATAATTAACACTTAAACTACATTATTGTTGTCTTAATAACGTTTTAAAAGTAATTACAAAAGTTTTGGTTCCCGATTTCAGTTGATATAAACAAAATTCTTGGTGAACTAAATAAGCGATTTCGACGTCCATTTGGAAAGCAAAGTTGTCTATCAACTGCTCACGAAAGGAGAGAAAAAGATGAATTCATTTTTATTATAGCAACACTGTTGTGCTGTTAGCGGATTACCGTTATACTACGCTGACGTCGCACGTTTGATCCGAAATGTGTCTTCAATCCAAGAAGTGGAAAATATGTCAATATTTTGTAACAATTACAACACTTTTTATGAACAAATAATATAATTTTTTTTATTATTTGTGTTTTTTATTATTTAATTATTATTTTTGAAATGTATAAAGTGATTATAAATGGTATAAAATTAAATACCTATGAATATGCAAGTGTGTTTCGGACTTAATTTCAAGTTCAAGATCAGTTTGACATGCACTATAAAGTTTACTTAACTTGGTCGGGTTATATGCCTTACATCCAAAAAATTACAATAATTAAATAAAAAATCAAGATTTATATTATAAATCATAAAAAAAATTCAATTAATTATTGAATATAAATTAAAAATTATAATATAGGTAATGTGTTTGCGTTGATTTAATTTTAATGGCAATATTGTTTGCTTGGGTGAGGCGAACGTTAACGAAGAAAAAATTAACAGTGACGAATATGAGCTATAGGTAGATGAGGCGTTTTGTGTCTCGCTTTTATCGGACGACGGCTTTGTTTCATATACTCCAATGACGTAAAAACCTATATTGTGTATTCTTAGATTAATTAACTAATTTATATCGTTATTTTTATAATTAATATAACGTTTAATAATGATTGATTTAATGATTTTCACGAGAAATAGTTAATTTTTACATGTTATTTAAAATGAGTTTTAAATATTTAAATTATGAGTTATAATTTTATCTGTATAGTAAATTAAAACTGTAATTGGGTTAATTATTTATATCTCGTTGATTTTCTATTTTTATTTATATTATACTTATTACAATACCTATTTATTATATTATTTCCATTTTAAAATTACCCTAATGCTAATTTTATACCTTAATGTATGAAGTAATACTTATTGAAAAAAACAATAATTAAAAAATTGTACACTGAAGCTGGAGTAAGATTACGTCCTGTCGTAAAGGCGACAAAACCAGTGGTAAGGCTCTGGTCTGGGTGACAACCACCTCAGGCCTAAATAGGCCGCTTTATGTCAGCCGAGTTCCAGTTCATCCATTTTGAATATCATCCAGTTCCTCTACCTGGCGTCGTAATCTATGCAATGGTAACTGCTTACTATTTAAGTGGGCCGTCAGGACTGTCGCGGAGAAATACAGGGCGAAGAATACGCCTCTGCATTGTCTGTTTCTTGACTTGCAGAAGGCCTTCGACTGTATTCCTCGCGCGATAATCTGGTGGGCATTGCAGTCCAAAGGGATTCCAGAGGCCTATATTGAGATCATCCGAGACATGTACCGTGATTCCGATTCCGTAGTTCGGACCGCTGTTGGGGACACAAAACCTTTACCCATCACCGTCGGTGTGCACCAAGGATCCGTCCTTAGTCCGTTTCTGTTTAGCGTGGTATTATACGTATTGTCAAACAGCATCAGAAACTCACATGAGCAGCCCCCGTGGCTGCTCATGTATGCTGATGATATCGCGCTGGCAGATTCGGACAGGGGTAGGCTGGTGCGACGTGTGAAGGCGTGGAAAGAGTCGCTTGAGAACGGTGGTCTGAAGCTCAATGTGGCGAAGACCGAGTACTTGGCCTGTAACTCCACAGATCCCACACCCGTACGCATAGACGGCAACAAGGTCGAGCGCACGGACTTTGTGAAATACCTGGGATCTGTGTTTCATGCATCCGGTGACATCGATTGCGACGTCAAGGCACGCATTGCTGCCGCGTGGGCCAAATGGCGTGAGGTAACTGGTGTCATTTGTGACCCCAAGATGCCGGTAAAGTTGAAGGGACAGGTTTATAAGACCATCATTAGGCCTGTCCTTTTATACGGCTGTGAAGCGTGGCCGGTGTTAGAGCGACACAAGCAAGAGCTGCGTGTCACGGAGATGAATATGCTGCGGTGGATGTGTGGAGTGACGCGGAAGGACCGCGTTAGGAACTCCCGCATTCGCGGCGGCCTTCATGTCCGTGACATTGCGGATAAATTGCAGGAGTGTCGGCTCCGATGGTATGGCCACGTTTTACGGCAACCGGATGCTTACGTGGGAAACAAATGTCTGGCCATGCCGCTTCCGCCGGGCCCCGGCAGGAGGGGTAGACCCAAAAAGTGCTGGCTTGACGTCGTAAAGGGTGATATGCGTGCCAATGGTCTCACTACCAGGGATGCTGAAGACCGTGCGAAGTGGAGAAGAAAAAGTCGGAAAGCGGACCCCGGGCGCCGAAGCGAGAGTTTGGGCTGCAACCGGGATTCATCGCTGAGATGATGATGATTTAAGTGGGCCGTCAGCCATGTCTGCTATTTTTGAAAAAAAAAAACTCATTACTATCGAATAAATTAAGTTATCAAAGTGTTTGTGCTGTTGAATTATTATAGTTATTTTCTGTCAGTAGATCTGTGTGTAAGAGGCCTTATCAAGATATAAACAAACCATATATACAGACGTGGACAAAATCATGGGTTTAGATATAATCGTCCTTACACAAATGTATTTGATATTTGACAAACGTGACGCAACAGCGCGTGGGTTACTTGTTCGATTTCCCTCCCGAATCTGAGTAGTATTTATAATATGCCTTCTTTTACCTCCTGTCCTTATCCCACATTATATAGGGTCGGCACAACATGTTACATGTTGTAATAGTTGTGGCTTAGTTTTTACAACCGGCCGCCTGCCTGACGTTAACCCCTTTTTGGGGAAAAATCTATCATCCTTTTAATTTAAATTCTTTTTCTCATTTCACATTGAAAGTAGGACACGAAATTTCGTTGTCAATCGTCTAATATATCTTCAAGCGACACTGATATGGGTTTCTTCTTGAGTAAACAACATCCGAGTGTCGGTTTGGGCGTGCAGGGTGGCACTTTTGCCGGGTCGCCAACTTTTACGGTGTCCGTGCACGATTCACATTCGACAACTACGTTACGGGGGTATCTAAATAGGAAATCCGTAGTGCCGAGTGTCTTCGAATGCTCTTGGTCCTGCACAGACAGCTTGCGCACAATGCGTTCATTTTCATATAGATATTTAAGTAGTGGCTCACAGCAGTCTTCCTCTTGACAAGTTACAACAATACATAACCTTCGGAGAAGGACATCATGGTAAGCAGGGTAGCAAATTGCTCGCAGTCTTCACGGTAAAAGCACGCCATTTTTATTTAAATTTTACTTCTTTTTCTTGTGTATTTTTTTAAATTATTGCTATGGACAGTTTAAAGGCTGATGGACCGCTTAGGATTTGGCAGTTATGTACCGTCGCCTAAAGGTGTTTGCAATGCCAGTGGCATCGCGAACACGCTGCTGTCCCATAAGGGTACAGGAACTTGGGTCACTAGTGCCGGAATACAACAAGGTTATTATGGCGGCATACTTAAGACCAAAGGTGGTCGCCATCCATCGGGCTTGAGGCCCTATCACGTAGCTAGGGTGGGTTGTTTTGTCGCCTTTTACGAGAGGCCGACCCCGGCCACAGAGGTTAGTATTCTTTCTTATATAAATTTCCACTAGAATTTTGATAATATTGACGGATTTGGTATATAATAAAAGTGTTTATAATATGTATTTATTTACAAAAGTATATGTACTATATCAGCTGTTGTAAAGTAGTCGCAACTCAAGCGCTCTTCTACTTTTGCACTAAATGGCTTTTTTTTAATATGACTCAGCGAAAGGGAAAACACAATTTATATGAATTAAAAACATGCGGGACAGTCTTTGGGGACTGCAGATTATTAATTTTCGGTTTATAAAGAAACTAGCTGACCCGGCAAACGTTGTTCTGCCATATTATAAATAATAAAATGTCAAAAAATTAAAAAAAATTTTTTGGGGGTGGGTCACCCCTAACATTTAGGGGGATGAAAAATAGATGTTGGCCGATTCTCATAGATACCGGATAAGCACAAAAAATCACTAACTCAATTTAGTTATCTGCCTACTGCCTACCCCCTAAGAACGATGGCGTGATTATTTATAGCCTATGACCATTTCTAGGTTATCATCTATCACCATACCAAATTTCATCAAAATCCGTTCAGCCGTTTAGGCGTGAAAGAGGAACAGACAGACAGACAGAGTTACTTTCGCATTTATAATATTATATAGTATGGATGTATAAGACCAATTTATGGTCATTAACATTTCTTTACAAACCAAAAATTGTTCACCCAAAAAGTGCTCAACGCGCATAAAGAAGTTTTCACTTAAAAAAAACTCAACTGTATTTCATTGTAATAAAGTCGCAATTCGAATAGATATGTATAAGTAATGCAATGCATTTAAAAGTTACATTATAAAATAAACCTTATAACATTTATAAATAAGGTTGGTATTACTGGAGCAAAACTCCGTCTTCGAATTCTTACGATCAGGACACGTGACCTGACGCGAGTTTAACATTTTTTACCCATCACAAAAAAGTGCTCCACGCCGCAAAAGAAGTTTTCACTTCAAAAAAATTGTTTGTTTTAAACCAGTTCGTCTCATACGACGTAACAGCGACAACGGACAAAGGCATTCCGGCCCCGTGGTAGCGGGGACGATCAGTCGTAGCAGCGTGATCCTGTGAGGTGCGACCTCATATCGACTGTTGCATGGGGAGTAAGATGGACTTGAATGATGACTCGGTGAAGCCGATCCTGTTCGAATCTACTACCGTTTCAGAATGTAAAGTATCAATTTAAAACTTTGATTTATAAAATCGATTAAACACTGGTTATTAAATTTATCAATATTAATAACAACAATTATCGGTCCAAATTTAAAAATGCGAGACGAAAAACGATATTATTTCAATGGTTTTTGATATATCTTCCCACTAAAATGCTTTAAAAACAAAAAAAAATTATGAACTTGGCTTGCAGGTTATTTTATAAACATAACCGTTTTCTTAGCTCTCCAACAATAACAACTAGGAACTTATTTCAAAGAAACTGAAAAAAAATGATCGCAAAGGAAGCAGGCGGAAATTCGTATTCAAACTAAACATAAGGTCGTTCTTTAAAATTTCCATAAAATAATTAAAAACAATACCTAATATGAATAAAACAAAAAAAAAAATTAAATAAAATTTAGAACCAGTTTAGTATTAGGAATAATAATTATTTAATAATAAGTAACAATTAAGATATTTTGTAATTTAACTTATTTAAAGTTCTTGCTCGAAGTGACTTCCCTTTTTGCGTACCTACGCAAAGTTTAAATTATTTTCTGAGCTGTGACGTAACTACCGAAGTAGTCAAATTATTCCGCATCGCACTTGCTACGTTTATAATTCTTGTTTTGAGTTCTTCCGCGGATGACACAGGCGAGACGTCGTAAACTAGGGATTTCATATGACCCCAGACATAGAAATCAACCGGTGTTATGTCCGACTCCTCGCAAGCCACGGAATGGGTTTAATTTTTAAATATTGCCAGTTCATTGTGGATATTATGGCGCGCTCTTCTGTGGTCTACCGTCACTTTTGGGCCATTAGCTAGTTTATGAGGTTTCGTGCCATGCTCCACCAATCTTCTTCATATGGTAGAATCGCTAACAATCAATCCTCGAACCTCACGGAGCCACTGCTGCAATTGAATAGAGTTAAAGTAGCGATTTCTTAGAGAAACTGATACAATACGAATATAGCGGTCATCTTGCTCAGACGTGACTCGATGTTTACCAGATCCTGGATGGCGAGTAAACATACCAGCCTCCTGATAACGCTGCTACACTCTGTTGACAGCAGACAGGCTTAGATGCAATCGTGAAGCCACAACATGCTGACAATGCCCTGGGTCCAGTAACGCCACGACTTGGGCGGCTTTTGTAGGCGAGGTATCCATATATTTTATGAAAAGATCTGGTTGGTAGTATATCACAGAGCTTAATTAACAATCACGCTCAGCTCAGCTCAGAGCTCAGTTAACAAAACTATTATTTATGCAAAAAATATTTTTTTTATTGCTGTAGGATAGCAGACAGGCTGACGAGTCGCTTAGAATTTAGCAGTTACCATCGCCTATGGGTGTTTGCAATGTTAGTGGCATCGCGTACACGCTGCTGTCCCATATGGATATAGGAACTAGGGTTACTAATGCCGGAACACAACACAGAGTTATTATGGCGGCATACTTAAGACCAAAGGTCGTCGCCATCCAGACAGGCTTGTGGCCCTACCATCTAGCTAGGGTGGGTTGTTTAGTCGCCTTTTACGACAGGCCGACCCCGGCCGCAGAGGTTAGTAGGTATTCTTTCTCCACACCTGCACGGATAACGTAAAATTTAAGTGCAGAAATTCCGACGGAATTCACATTGAAAACAATCTCTTTAAACATTCATTTATTGGATGAAAATTCGAAAGTTTAAATTCAAATTTGGAATTCTGGTACACCATTGTGTAGACTAAACTGCCAGATACTTATTGGCGTATTTTTTTTAAATAATATCATTCCTCTTTTTTATTTAAATGCCGCCTGAATAATACTTGCAGTATAGTATTTAGATCTGATCGTAACAATTCGTAAGAATACGAAGTTTTGCTCCAGTAATACCAACCTTATTAATAAAGACTTAAGGTTTATTTTATAATGTAACTTAAAAATGTTGCATTGCATTACTTAAACATATCTATTCGAACTTAACTATTGCGACTTTATTACAATGAAATACAGTTGAGTTTTTGAAGTGAAAACTTCTTTAGGCGCGCTGAGCACTTTTTAGGTGAACAATTTTTGGTTTGTAAAGATGTTTAATCCTTGATCATAAACACTTCTTTAAAAACCGAAAATAATAATCTAATAGCTCGACGATACAATTCACAAGTTACTTAGTTTTCACTTCTATCGGCAGTCCCCAAAGACTGCCCCGCATGTTTTTTTTTATGAGAAGTACTCGTATATATACCGGCACGCTATGATGGCCGTTTTGACGTCGTTTGTCCACTCATGAAGTTTCGTATTATTTAGTAATTACATTTGAAGGAGCAAATTGCTGTTCTTTAATGTCAACAACTGCATGTCGCTATTGATGCTTCGATGGGCTGGTCACGTAGAACGAATGCAAGACGACAGGGCACCGAAGCGTCTTCTGCGTGGCAAACCTGATGGCCGAAGACCCCCTGGAAGATCGAAACTCAGGTGGGTCGATGGAGTCCGCCGGTGGCATCACGAATACGCTGCTGGTTGGTCTTGAGGCCCTACCTACTATAGCTGTGGTGGTTTTGTCACCTTTTCCACGCCACAGGGGTTAGTATTCTTACTCCATCCCTTCACGGAGATATTTACAAAAGATGTAATTAAATTTGATTTTTATTCAAATTTTTGACCATCTCTGTCTGAAATGAAATTCCTAGGGAGTCATAAAAGGCGACGAATAGATCTCCACTCCTTTTACCAGCTCAGAGATGACAAGGGCGACCTCCTACCCTTTCCTTCAGATTTTGGGTGTATACATTCTGTGTAAAACCGTTAGCAATCGTTACAGTAATTGTAGTGTGTTTTTTTGCTGAGGAACATCAGACAGGCTAACGAACCACTAGCGGTTATCGTTGCTTATGGATGTTTGAGATGCTAAATGTACCGCGAACACGCTGCTGTCCTCTTAGAAGTACCGGAACCTGGGTCATAATGCTGTAACAAAACACAAGGTTGTTATGTGGCGGCATACTTATAGACCAAGAGTGGTTGTCATCCAGACAGGCTTGAGGCCCTATCATGTAGAAATAACTAAAAAATTTATAAAACTATCATAAATTAAAAAAAAAAATTACAAATACAGCTCAGTATTTTTGCCTCTAGCACCGACTTTACCAGTATTAAAATATATTTTTTTTGTTTGGCACAATTCACACATTGCTATCTACTCCCAAAGTAGCATAGCACTTGTGTTATCATGTTATAGCTACTAGACATGTAAATAAATACATATTATACCTAAACATCCAGACACGAGACAGGAATCGAACCCATGACCGCCGCAAGCGTATTGAAGTGCGATAGCCGCTACGCCACGGAGTTCAACAAAAAGTTTAAAAAGTGACGGTTTATTAAAAAAAAAATTTAACGCGGGAAAACCTACGTTATCGAAATACATACTATAAAATTTATATTTAATATATTTTATTAGCTAAACATTTGGAATAATTTTCTGATAGTTACCGCTAAATAACATTTGATTGTGACAATTCAGAATTAAGGCTACCTATATTTTTAATCAGTATTAATTAACGTTTATATTTTGACTTGCATTTTTTGGTATTCCTTTTCCTCAGGTAGTAGTGTGCAATAAACTAGCTGTTACTTGTTACTAATTAAATTATTATTTGAATTATAAATACTTGGTTAATCTCTACTTATTAATTTAACACAATGTCCGATGAATGGTGGTCTTAGTGATAAAGTAATTTTCTTTTAAATATACTCAAGTCGGTGTATTAAAGAGTCAGTTTTAAATTAATTTAAAAATACATATTATTAAAAAATACTGTTATAAATCCTTAATTGCATTTATTGCTTATTTTGTTAGGTAAATCCTACATTAGTTAATTTTATAATACTAGCAACTCCTTTACTAATAGATTAAAACTTTTGTTCTGTATTAAACAACTCGATCGCAAACATAAAACGAACAGATTTATTTATAAATGCAAATCATTATATTTACAAATGATAATATTTGAAAATAAAGAAATAAATAATTTTAAATAAAATTAATTTTCATTATAGCAATACATATTATATTTTTTAACGTATCATGTGATTATGAATTTTAATCGTTACCAGGCCATAACATCTCATTAAAAAATATTATAATTGTCACTGAAATAAAAACAAGAAGAAAAAAAAAAGGCGGGAAGGCAAAGTGTAAAGGCGCGCTTTAGAAATATTTTTATTTAATATATAATATATAATAATTTAATTTAATACAATCGTTGCAATTTTTATTAATTTTAAAGTTAGGGCATCATGCCCAAAAAGAAAAAACGTCCCTTAACTGGGACCTCTGGTGATTGGGCGGATGAAGCGTCCGATGGCAGCAGCGATTCTAACGAGACAGAAATTTCAGAAAAAGATAAGTTTAAGCCATATTATGTTAGTGATTACACGAGACGGTATCCCGAGGATTCACCTCTAGTTGACTTTGTGGTGTTCCTGGAGTCTGCGGACGAGGGAAAACCCATAGGTTCTAAGGATATTATTTCCTTAGCTAGCCACCTAAAACGATATGTTAAAGGAATTAAATACCTCCAATCAATGAATAAGTACAAGATAGGAGTACACTTTGATAAGTCTCATTTGGCAAATGCTTTCTTGAGCAATAAGACTTTTCTTCAGGATTATAAGTTCCGGGCGAGCATCCCAGCCTTTAGCACAGAAATATCAGGAGTAATTAGAAACGTTCCCCTAAATTTATCTAACTTTAAAATTTTTACTTTATTGTCAAGTCAGAGGAAGATAATTTGCGTACGTCGCATTATGAGAAGGATTAATACAAATTCAGGATTCGTTTTGGAGCCTACAGGCACTATAGTCATTACCTTTGCATCGTCTATATTACCAGAATTTGTAGATATTCATGGATGGCGATTTCCTTTACTAACGTACATACCTCCAGTGAAACAATGTTTTAAATGCCTCCGATACGGTCATATGGCTAAATTCTGTAAAAATTCTATCAGATGCTCAATATGTTCTGGGCCTCATACTTACAAAGAGTGCACCCTTTCAACTGATAAAGCAGTATGTGTACATTGTAAAGGTCCACATGTTAGTGTTTCGGGGAGCTGCCCAATTAAAAAAAAAATGATTGCAGAAAGTAAAGATTTGGCAGAAAAAAGAAAATTTAGTGACCTTTTTAACGAGAAATCTTTTCCTTCATTACCATCTAAATCTAAGCCAGAACAGTTCCTTTCATTAATTAATTCTGTTGATATAATGGATCTTATTACAAAGTCAATTGTTAAAATAATAACAGAAAATAAAACTAATAATAAATCAATTTCATCTCAGTTTATTAAAGATGTTCTCATGGATATTTTCAAAAATACTAAATAATTATCTAAATGGATTGTTTAAGAATCACACAATGGAATGCTCAGAGTTTGATAAGTAATCGTTATTTATTTACACAGTTTTTATATGAGAATGAAATACATGTTGCTCTTGTTTGTGAGACTTGGTTACAAGCACATCATAACTTTTCTATTAATGGATACAATATAGCTCGTTTGGATTCTGGTAATAGTCATAATGGTGTTGCTATTTTCATTCACAATACATTAAGTTATCGCATGCTTGATACATTTTATGATGACTCTTTACAAAATATTGCCATACAGTTAAATTTTGCTAATATAAAAATTACATTAGTATCATTTTACAGCCCCAAGCAATGTTCTCCACCTTTTAGTAAAGTTAAACTAGATAATTTATTCAATAGCCTTTCGGAACCAATGATTATTGCAGGAGATTTCAATGCTTTAAATACAGTGTGGGGTTGCGACTCTACAGATGCAAGAGGAAATGATGTACTACAATGTGTAGATGATTTGGGTCTTGTCATTCTAAATAATGGTGACAAGACAACAGTAGGGTCTCATACATGGCGTCAAAATGCTCTTGATTTAACAATAGTTTCCCCATCTTTATCCCTTTCTTCAGAGTGGTATGTTGGTGATGATTCTTTAGGCAGTTATCATTTCCCTGTAATATCAAAATACTATTTTAAAAATTCAAATTTTAATATCTCAAATAATAATAAAAAAATTTCCTCTAATAATCGTCTACTAAACTGGACTAATTATACCAAACATATTCATGATTTATTGCATAGCTGTCAGTTTGATTATAGTGATCCCCTGAAAGGTTATAGTCATCTTATACTTTTATTTAAAAATGCTATCACACAGTGTCATCCCTTTCAACAACATTCTTGTAATTTTACTGCTTCTTCGAGAAAGCAAAGAAAATTAGCTCTGCCATGGTGGAGTGAAAAGTGTAATGATGCAGTTGCTAGTTCCAAGGCAGCTTACATTAAATTCAAAAATGATCCAACTGAGTCAAATTATATAAACTTTAAGAGAATGCAGGCAAATAAAAAGTTAGTTTTAAAAACAGAAAGAAATTTAAGCTGGATTAAATTTTGTGAATCAATAAATAGAAATACGCCATTGACTTTGATTTGGAACAAAATTAGAAAATTCAATAAAACCTACATTCCTCCTGTGAATACCAAACATACTGATCTTAAGTGGGCTTATGAAATCCTAAACAAATTTACACCAGATACAGTCGAACTTCCTGTAAAAACCTCTTCAGTCTATGTTGCAGACATAGACTTTCTCACTAAGCCCTTTACAATTAATGAATTTAATGCTGCATGTGACTCGAGGAAAGATACTACCAGTGGTTTAGATGGCCTTTCTTACAAAGTATTGAAAAAATTGAAAACGTGTTGCAGGAATGTTGTTTTAAATATTTTTAATTTATTATGGGATAAGTCTCTTATACCAGATGATTGGAAAATTGATATTATTGTTCCTGTTTTGAAACCAGAAAAAGACCCTCAACTTTCAGACTCTTATAGACCTATCACACTAACATCATGTATGGGTAAGATCTTTGAACAAATGTTGAAGTCACGTCTTGAATTTTACATTGAAAGTAATCATTTATTACCTTCAAACCAGTTAGGTTTTAGAAGAGGTAAATCAGCTAGGGAAAGTATTACACATCTTCATCTAGATATTTATAATTCCATTAAAAATAAAGAAGTCTTGATAGGTATCTTCTTTGATATTGTGGGCGCTTTCAATAATGTTAATCATCACATTCTTGCATCTGAGTTGGGGTCTATTGGTATACCTGGGAAATTAATTAATTGGATTTTTAATTTCTTACATCATAGAGAAGTCTTTGTTAAAATAAATTCATGTGGTGACTTGATCGGACCAAGATATTCTCACAAGGGCGTCTGTCAAGGTGGTATCCTTAGCCCTTTGATTTTTATTTTGTATATTTATAAGCTTAATTCAATTCTAGGTCCATCTATCTCCAATTTACAATATGCTGATGATTTAGTTATTTATATATCAGGAACAAATGTAAAATTGCTTGTAGAGACTCTTAATAACTGTTTGAAAAACCTTAATTCATACTTTTCTTATCTAAACCTTGACATAAGCACAGACAAGAGTAAGGTTGTATTATTTAATAAATTTAGACCCTTTAATGTAAAATTGTATTATAACAAGATTCTCTTACCTATAGCTAATAATGTTAAATTTCTTGGTGTTACTTTTTCTAAAAATCTTTCATGGACAAGCTATGTGGATTCCATTGTTTGTAAGGCATCCAAAGCTTTCAATATTTTAAAAGCTATAGCTAGGACATACTGGGGTGCAGATCCTAAAATATTACTAATGTTATATAAATCTCTTGTTCGTAGCCATTTCGAATATGCATTTATGTGTTTTGGGTCAAGCAAAAGGCACTGTCAAAAACTTGAAGTGTTACAGAATAATAACTTAAGACTTATTACTGGAGCCATGAGGACATCTCCAATTATTTCTCTTCAATCGGAATGTAATATACTTCCTTTATCTCTAAGATTTAAATATCTTAAGAATCGCTTTCTAATTAAATTATATTCAATGTTGGATCATCCGTTATTCAAAAAAATCCTTCATTATTATAATTGCTTTCATCCTATAAATGATTCAGCTCCTTATATTTTTAAAGATTTCTCAGAAATAATACAATTAGGTCAGGATTATAATATATATCGAGCAAATGCTAACTGGCCCTGCTATAGAGGTTCATATAAAAGTAAATTTGCAGAAATTAATGTTATCATACAGAATAAAATGAAATGTAAAGAAGAAGTGTATGAGCAGATTAATAGATATCCTAATCATATTGCCATATTCACTGATGGATCCAAAAGAAATAACAATGTATCTTGTGCATTTTACATACCTCACATGAAAATTGGACATGGAATAAAGTTACCAGCGTATGTTAGTATTTATACAGCTGAATGTCTGGCAGTACTGTTTGCCCTTCAGTATGTACAGCAAAAGCACCATAAAGGAACCTCTGATTGGTTGATTATATCAGATTCTATGAGTGTATTAACGGCGATCAATAATTGTAAGCTGAGCACTAGTGTTAATTATATAATTTATGAAATTAAAAGACTGTGGACGATTCTTACAGAAGATAACATTAATATTGTATTTTTGTGGACTCCTTCTCATATTGGAGTAATTGGAAACGAGCACGCGGATTACTTAGCCAGGGCTATCACAGATAACGAGACGAGTGACATTATCGCCTATCCTGGTATTGCCATCCCTTACACCGACTCTTATATCATTTTGAAGCAAAAAATTAAAGAAGACTGGGCCAATTATAAAAACGAAATAATCAATACTGGAAAAGGGCAATGGTACTTTTCTATTGTTAATTCTACCAATCCTGTTACACCTTGGTTTGTGAAACCCGATATTTACATGGGACGAAAATTTTACTCAACTATTTGCAGATTAAGGCTTGGTCATTGTAAAGTTAATGCTGTATTGGCTAGAATGAAAATTGTTTCGTCATCTATTTGCAATTATTGTAATTCTGAAAATCAAACTCTGGATCATATATTCTTCAAATGTACTTATTTTGCGGTGGCTAGATTAATACTGGTAGATTCCCTCCTCCATATTTATAAAAACCCTGGAGAAATCCCGCGCTCCATCCAGGATCTACTTAAAAACTCGGATACCTATTCTATTCTTTACAAATTTGTGACAACGTCTGGAATTGAACTTTGAAGGATTATGACATGAAGATGTAACTATAAGGATATGAAATGGATTGGGAAAGTTCTTAGACAAGTGACATGGCTTAGGCCTATTTGATTACACGATTACTGGGTTTGAAATACATTTGACATGGCTTCGGCCTTTAATATAAATTAAAAAGCTGCAACTTTGAACTTTGAATACTTATGACATGGCATATGCCAACAAATTTCTGGAAATGATTACAATTGACAAGGCTGTATGGACCAAGTCCTTTGCCTGCCAGATTGGCAAATTAAAACAACAACAACAACAACAACAATAAAAACAAACAAAGAAATTTTAATTTTGTTTAGGAAAATTATTTAAAAAATAACTCTAATTTAACATAACAAATCGTTCGAAATTGACGTAGTTCAAAATTTTACTATAAATCGCTCTGTATATACAATGAGCTGTATGTATAAATGTTTCTGTGAAATTATAATTAAATTTTCTTAAAAATGAGTAGGTGTGATTTTAAAATTGTATTACTGGGCAGCGAACATGTGGGGAAAACTAGTTTGGTTCTCCGATTTGTGAATTGTAGGTTTAATGCAGATATACCCTATCAAAATGTAAGTACCTATAAACATTAAATTTCATATCATGAAAAGTTTATTGATGGTATGAAAATTAGGAAAAAATCGATTTAAAAGAAGAGGATTATTTATTTATCAATACTGTTAAAACCTGCTTACTCTTATTTAAAGCACTGGCATATTTTAAGAAGTATAATTCAAAATATACTAGTGACTTATTGTAAAATTTTTTTACTTCTTTGTCATGTCTCTTAACTATACACACTAGTTTTTGATCTAATTTTTTATTATTTGCTTCCTTAACTGCAAGTTTGTTTTGGGACTTTGGGTCAACACATACTTGAAATAGACAGAATTAATATTTATTTATATAAATGAGGGTATTTTGAAAATTATTTCTATCCTCATAAAGATTTTGCTAGGGCTTATTATTTTGAATATATTTTAGTCTGGTTTTTCCTAACGGACAATGTGCATTGTGCATTCAAGTATAGTGAGTTTATATCACTGAGAAACAGTAAATAAGCCTCATAATAAGTAGTCACCATCACCTATGGGTGTTTGCAATGCCAGTGGCATCGTGAACACGCTGCTGTTCTATAAGGGTACAGGAATTTGGGTCACTAATGCTGGAATATGTTTGAAAAAAGGGTTTATTATTTTTTGCTTTTCAATTTTTTTGGCCATTTAATTTTACTTGTTAAAAAGTTTTTATTTTATAACTAGCTGTGCCCGTGACTCTGTCGGCGTAGAATAGTGATTTTGGGCAGCATTTTTTGGATATATGTTATGGTTTATTTTGGATTATAAACCCTATAAATCCTAATATATAAATAAATGAAATATACAAACCGCATTTGAACCTACAAAGTCCAGCCTAAGCTGAACCCTGTTTTATATGATTGATGATATGAATCTGAGGTCAACTTAAATTGGATTAATAAAATCCAAAACTGATCACTTTTAACTAAAACCATTTTTTTTTTCTAAAATATAAGTAGCTTAAATTACTCCTTGTTACATCAGCTATCTGCCAGTAAAAGTCCCGTCAAAATCGGTCCAGCTGTTTCAGAGATTAGCCGGAACAAACAGACAGACAGACAGACAAAAATTGTGAAAAATGTTGTTTTGGTATATGTACCATGTATACATCCAAATGCACTTAGTAAAAAGCGGTTATTTTAATATTACAAACAGACCATCCAATTTTATTTATTTGTATAGATTTTTTATGGCTCTAATCTATTAATTACTACATACTTAAATAAATCAATTCTGTCAAAAGTTATGCATGGTCATAGATATAATCAGTGAGTGAACAATCAATCATTCTCTGTTTTCATACCCTTGGGTTGGAATTTTTTTCCCAAATTTATATGTGACCAACTTCAGGCAGTGCCGGATTAACCAGTTTAACCACACGTAACAAGAGTAGCAATGAAAGTGGGCCCCGCATATTTAAACCCACTCATCTCTGTCTGAGTATCTAATATACAAAAACAAACAAAACGCATAGAAGGCAAAATTGTTTTTTTTTTCACTTTAGTTACTTAAGAACCCCTAGCAAATCAAGGGCTCAAAGGGCAAATAGAATTTGTTACGGGCCCTGCACTTGCTTAATCCAACACTTACTTCGGGGTATACCCTTTCCAATAAAAAAAATTTAGAGCCTGATTTGTCGGGGGCGGAGCTAGGCCGGTGGACAACAATTACTCACTATTTTCTTAACGCGAATGGACTATATATTAATTAACACTCGCTTTATTGCTTTTCCAGACAGTTGGTGCAGCTTTCTGTGCGAAAACAATGCAGTCCCATGGGAAGGATTACAACGTCGGTATATGGGACACAGCCGGCAGTGAAAGGTGATACAAGTCATAAGATCTGACCCAATTTGTTCTCCCTTTTTCTGTCTCTATTCTCTCCCTCTGGAGGTACTGGACAGTATACCCACTACACTTGTCACTATGCAGGATTCCTCATGTTTTTTTTTTATTGTTGTAGGACAGGCTGATGGCCCGCTTAGAATTTAGCAGTTACCATCGCCTATGGGTCTTTGCAACGCCAGTGGCATTGTGAACACGCTGCTGTCCCATATGGGAACAGGAGCTTGGGTCACTAATGCCGGAACACAACACAAGGTTATTATGGCGACATACTTAAGATCAAAGGTGGTCGCCATCCAGACGGGCTTGGGGCCCTACCACTTAGCTATTGTTTGTCGCCTTTTACGACAGGCCGACCCCAGCGGCAGAGCTCAGTATTCTTTCTCCCCCTGCACAGATAATGTTACGAAATAGATACGGTCTATTCTCATATTAATGTTGTTGTCTCGTATTAATGAATATTCTGTATGATCTAAATTTGTTTTTATTTATCTAAATTTATATTATCTAAATTTTAATACAACACAAGGTTAATATGGTGGCATACTTAAGACGAAAGGTGGTCGCAATCCAGACAGGCTTGTTGCCCTATCACGTCCGTGGGTTGTTTTGTCGCCTTTTACGACAGGCCGACCCCGGCTGCAGAGGTTAGTGTTTATTCTCCACCCCTACACAGATAGAAAAATGATCTTTCATTGATGGTATGTATCAATTATGCTATAATTTACCTGAGCTACCAGGTACACAATTTTAATGCTGTCGGTTATTATGGTCCCATAGCATTTTCTTTGTACAAAGGTGGAGAAGGAATAGTGATTCTTGACAGATGAGCTGTAATAAGAGGCGATGAGACAACCCCAGCTTGGTGGTAGTGCTACCAGCCTCTCTGAATGGCAACCATTCCTGGTCTTTAAGTATTCTGCTATAATCTTGTGTTCTGACATAAGTGACCCAGGATGCAGTTTACTTACGCAGACTTGAATGGGCCGTCAGCCTGTCTGCTGTTGTGTACAGCAGCAAACAAGAGTTAAAAAGAAGTACCACTTCCAGATATGAAGCTATGACGAGGATATATTACAGAGGAGCGCATGCAGCTATCATATGCTACGAACCGTCATCTATTGAATCGTGGAACAGACTCCGACATTGGCTGCTAGAATTACGGACTGTCGAAGAGGTATGGTGGAGACAACGTGGAAATATGAGAAGGAATAGCATGCATTTTTACAGTAATGGAAGGTTAGAGAATGTTTTCCTCTATCGATGTTTTCCTTCATACGTAGCAATTGAAAGCCTATGGTTGCCAACTTGGGAATGGAACCATATGGAACCGCAATCATCTAAATTGGTTCGTATAAATCGTATATTTAATTATATAAATTGAGAAACTTATAAGTAAACTAGTTTGCTTTGACTATCTAATGCAAAGGGAAGAATGCCATATAACAAGGAAAATGATACAAATGATGATATGGATGGATGGATACAGAAAAAGAGAGAGACTAAAGAGAAGATTGGATCGTGTAAAAGATGATATGGCAAAAAGCGTGTGACTTTTGAGATGGCGGCTAACAGAGGAAAGTAGAAGGAGAGAGAACATGTTGTGCCGACCCAACATAATGTGGGATGAGGACAGGAAGTAGAAGAAGACTCGTTGTTCCACGATTCCATATCACATTGTGTAATATGCGATCTATATATTTGTAAAAGTGGTATATAAAAAAAATGCTAAAAAATACGATCATCATCATAATCATCTAAGCGTAGTATCCCGGTTGCAACCTAAACTTTCGTTTCGGTGCCCGGGGTCCTTTTTCCGACTTTTTCTACTCCACTTCGCACGGTCTTCAGCATCCCTGGTAGTGAGGCCGTTGGCACGCATATCACCCTTTACGATGTTAAGCCAGCACCACACGGGGTCTATAAGTATGCCGCCACAATAACCTTGCGTTATGTTCCGGCATTAGCGATCCAGGTACACCTTTGGTCAGCAGCGTGTCTGCGATGGCGTCGCAAACATCCATAGGCGACGGTACTGCTTATTATTAAGTGAGCCGTCGTATCTGCTTTTCTTCTGCAATAAAAATAAGAAATTGCTAGAAGTGTCTATCCGTGCAGGGGCGGAGAAAGAATACTAACCTCTGCGGCGGAGTCGGCCTATCGTAAAAGGCGACAAAACAACCCGCCCTAGCTACGTGGTAGGGCCTCAAGCCCATCTGGATGGCGACCACCTTTGGTCTTAAGTATGCCGCCATAATAACTGTGTGTTGTGTTCCGGCATTAGTGACCCAAGTTCCTGTACCCTAATGGGATAGCAGCGTGTTCGCGATGCCACTGGCGTTGCATACACCCATAGGCGACGGTAACTGCTAAATTCTAAGCGGGCCGTCAGCCTGTCTGCTGTCCTACAGCAATAAAAAAAGAGATGTTTTATAGACGATATGCCATATAGTCAAGTGGGTGAAACTTTGAAGTATGAATTCCATCTTTTCCAGAGCTGTAAGGTATATCTATGTGGTACGAAAAAGGACCTCCTGGATGGTGGTTACGTGAACAGACAGGTCCCGGAGGACAAAGTTAACACGTACAGCTTAGATCTTAATGGGCATTATTTAACTTCGAGTAAGACCGGAGAAAATGTTGGTGAGTTACATTCATTGTTTGTATATAAATAAATATTCTGTGACAATTCACACAGCGCCCTCTAGTCCCAAAGTAAGTAAAATAGCACTTGTGTTATGGGTACTAGACAACTGATTTACTACATATATATATTTTTTTATGTAAATAAAATGATAAGGGTCTGCAGTTGTGCGCGTATCACGGCAAAAATACTGGATAGAATTCAATTAAATTTTCTTAGTTTTATTTCTTAGATACACTTATAGATACAACAACTATTTTATAGGAGAAATGGGGCAAGCGGTGTAGCGTGCATGCGTTGGAAGGGGGAATTCTCTTTTACCTCTGCCTGATGACGAACGTGGACGAAGTCGCGCGTATCAGCTAGTTTGAAAATAAATACATATTGTGCATAAACACCCAGACACGAGACGGGAATCGAACCCGTGACCTCCGCATGCGTGCCGAAGTAAGTTATCCGCTACGCCTCGGAGGCCGTCAACTATATGTTCGAATCCACCGCTTTGGCAGTTTTTCTCGCATGTACCGACGGTGAAGGAAATATATCAAAATAATATATTGTGTTACACCCCCATACCTTATCCGTTTTTACCAAAAAATAAAATGTAAACAAATTGTAAAAAGGGTTTTATGGATGTCGATTTAAAATAATCAACGTGATATAAAAATTATCATAGCAACTTTTAATTATTTATTAGAAATATCTCCTATATTCTTATTTTTTTTACATTACTATTCCTTACTTTAAAAAAAAACAAAATAATTTTATTTTTACAATAATTATGAATGATAAATATAATGCGTATAAAATTTACATATTCACAACATTAATTGTAATAACTAACTTACATTATAAAGAAACTAAAAAGACAAATCTCTTACTGGTTTTATATGCTGGTAATTATAGGTAAGTGTACTGTTCAACATACTATTGTCGATAAGTCATAACCTCATAAAACATCTTTGAATGTGCAGTCGGTTGACAAAAAAGTTTGAGAAACATTGGTTTGTTTGTTTACATTTTATTTTTTGTTAAAGTGGATAGAGTATAGTTTACCTAATGGTATCTCCGTACTATTTAGGACTGATAAGAGAATAGGCTGATTTAAACACTGAGATTTGCTAATAAAATAACTACTATATTGCAAAACTGATATAAAACGTAATTAATGTGAGTGAATAGAGAGTAAGATGAGAACGTGCGGTTTACTCGATGACTAGGGTTGCCAACCGTCCTGTTATCCCAGGACATGTCCTAGTTTTTGTGGTGTCCTGGGATATCCTTGATAGTTTTAAGTAGCATCCTGTTTTTAATATTCAAAAACTTATTATTAAATAATATTTGTAACTAACTGGTTATACTCTCCGTGCAGAGGCGGAGTAAGAATAACCTCTGTGGCTGGGGTCGACCTATCGTAAAAGGCTACATAACCACTCTGGCTACGTGGTAGGGTCACAAGCCCCTCTAGATGGCTACTATCATTGGTTTATAAGTATGCCGCCATAATAATCTTGTGTATGTCTATGGGACAGCAGCGTATTCACGGTGCCCCTAGCGTCGCAAACATACACAGACAATAGTAACTGCTTACTCTTAAGTGGTCCGTCTGCTATTCCGCAACAGAAAAAAAAAACTAATTCTAACTAAACCTACTTAAGTATTGCAACTCTATTACTACGTCCGTCCTGTTTTTAAACTAAATTGTCCTGGTTTTTCCAACATCATATCCTAGTTTTTTAAATTTGGGGTTGGCAACCCTATCGATGACCGATGACGAACTAAAATTATACATAAAGTGAATAATTGGGTCAAAACATATATTGCTGATTCGGAAAATGTACGTGTGCTTGCTAGTTGCTCGTACAGCTATTATCGCCATCTAGTGGGTAAAAATGTAACTAACTGGAGTATATACGAGTACAATGTACGACCATTGTTCCTTTTAAAATTATAAGGCAGTCTGTTGCAAATATTCAACGGGTTTTAATAGGAAAAGATTGCGAGATGGATGCATTGGAATGGACACCTCCATTCCAAGACTATTGATACGGGTAACCAGCTAACCGCGGTGGTGGTAGGGCTCCAAGCCCGCCTGGATGGTGAATACCTCTTTAAACATGCCGCCACAATAACTCAGGTCCACCTATGCGAACGGCAGCTTGTTAGCGGTGCCCCTGGTCTAACATTAAGTCCGCTGTAAGTTTATCTGCTATTAATAATAAAAAAGCAGCCCTTCGATGTAGGTTTAAAAGCTAACAGGGTCTTTAAAGAAGATATTTCACCAGATCCTTTTTGTCATTTGCAGAAGAACTCTTCCAGAAGATTGTCGATGATTGTACATCGGACTTCAGACTGATGCGAGAGGTAGAAGATACGAGGGTGCAGCTTCTGAAAGACCAAGCAGCCGATGAGGCCAAGAGAGGGGGTTGCTTATGTTAAAAATCCGTTCTTAGTGAGCGTTTACGTCGACAAATGAGAAACCATGCTAAATTTTAAGTCAGTCGGGTGTATAATTTTTTTTATCTCCGCTCAGGGGTGGAGTAAGAATACTAACTCCTGCGGTAGGGGTTGGCCTGTTAAAGCCGGCAAAACAAACCCTAGCTACGTGATAGGGCACCAAGCCCGTCTGGCCCCACCCCTGTATAAGTACGAGTGTGCAATAACTAAATAGTGATCCAGGTTCATGTACTCCAATGTGGACAGCAGCGTATTGGCGGTACCCCTAGCGTCACAAACATCAATAGGCAACGGTAACTGCTTACTATTAAGTGGTCCGTCAGCCTGTTTATGAAATACACCCCGATATGAAACACCATGTATATATGTGATTAAAACCGCCTTTCATTAGATAATATAGATTGAGATGATAACGTCACGGCGGTGACAAGTCTTCGGGAGATCTTCGGCGTCAGTGCAGCTACATCGTGGGTAAAGTAAACCCCCCCCCCCATGCACCGCGCGTGCATCGCACGCAACATAAATGGCCATGTCGGTGTTTTGAGAACCCGAAGGAAACCGAACTTTATCGCCGACTTGAGTGGTTATAGTATATTTTGCCCAAGTTCCTGTATCTTTATGGGACAGCAACGTGCTCTCGGTGCCACTGGCGTTGCAAATACCCATAGGCGACGGTAACTGCTAAATTATAAGTGGGCTGTCAGCCTGTCTGCTGTCGTCTGTTTTTTATTGGTGTACAGCAATAAAAAAATATATTTAGCGACTAAATATTTTTTTATTGCTGTAGGACAGCAGAAAGGCTGACGGCCCGCTTAGAATTTAGCAGTTACCGTCACCTATGGGTGTTTACAACGTCAGTAGCATCGCGAACACGCGGCTGCCCCATAAGGGTACAGGAACTTGGGTCACCAATGCCGGAACATAACACAAGGGTATTATAGCGGCATACTGAGGCTCTACCATGTAGCTAGGGTGGGTTGTTTTGTCGCCTTTTACGACAGGCCGACTCCGGCCGTAGAGGTTAGTATTCTTTCTCCGCCCCTGCATGGATAAAAAACGGATAAATTCGGTTTCCCTTTCCCTGTAGCGGACATTTTACCTAAGACTACACCGCAAGCGTTGCTTATTGGCTATGCTTTGTTTATAAATAATGTAATAAATGAAAATATGAGCCATATTAAAATATAAGTTGTAATATTTGAAAAGTATTTTTTTTAAAAATAAAAGTGTGACCTAGAAAGTTGTATTATTTAACACTTAAATGGAAATAAAAAAACATATGCGTCTCGGAACGCCCGACAGAAGTGATAACTTGAACTATACTCTATCCACTTTACCAAAAAATAAAATGTAAACAAACAATCCAATCTAAGTTGAACTACTTAATATTGAAATTGTTTAACTTGAGAAAAGCTTAGGTATTACTTAAATTTTATGTATATTAATATGATAATGTAAATAAGGTTATTTATTATAAATAAAATAAAAAGCCCTTTATTTCTGCCAGAAATTTCTAGTTAATAAGTTAATTAGTTTTGTTAGTATCAAGAATTTTTTTATAGTTTAATATATATATATATATATATATATATATATATATATATATATATATATATATATATAAAAATTTTGTATATTGTTCTCTGAACCTTCTAAAATGTAGTAAAGTTTTCGAGACTGTACTCAAGAGAGTCAAGGTTTAGTGCTTCTAGAGTAGCTATTAAGATTCTCGTGGCATTTCTGTCGGATACCTTACATCGATCTAACAAAATGGACAATTTCATGTTTAAAATATCTTTAACGCCCCTTGCAAATGAAACTCTCTGTTAAGGCTAAAAGCTGTTGTAACTCGGTTTGACTTGAAATAACAACAATTATGTATAGAATATAAATTTTGAAGAACAACATTAGCTTTCATTTGAGATATTAAGCGTGTTTTTATTATTTACCGTTCTGGAGATATGGCTCCATATGTCAGCTTGTTGGTCAAAAATTTGGAATTATTCAAACTTTGAGCGACGAGCGGCACGGGTTAACGTCCTTTAATCGAACTCAAATTTCGGCTATCTCAATATCTGGAAAGGGGAATCGTTTTGTGGGGTCCAGACGAACAAAATTCCGACATTTTTTTCCCCCTCTATGAGATCCGGTCACCCTAATATATATATATATATATATATATATATATATATATATATATATATATATATATATATATATATATATATATATATATATATATATATATATATATATATATATATATATATATATATATATATATATATATAATTTGAGATACGTTATTATCAATAAAATAAAAAATTATTATAATATATAATAAAATTATTCTCTAAGAACCCCTCTGTAGGTAAAGGCCTCCTTCAAATTGAGCCAGTTTTCTCTGGTTTGTGCTGTTTGTGTCCAGTTTGGATCCGCTATACGTTTGATTTTGTCCTCCCATCTGATGGAAGGTCTCCCTTTCTTTCTTTTAGCCACTGGCTCCCTCCATTCTGTCACTCTTTTTGTCCACCTTTGATCTTGCAGGCGTGCTATGTATCCGGCCCACTTCCATTTTAATGCAAGACCTTGTGCTAAACCGTCTGTGGCTTTTGTGATGTTGCGTATTTTTGTATGCCTTATTTTATTTATTCTTTTCATGTTTAGCATACTCCGCTACATTCATCGTTGGCACGTTATAATTTTATTTTTGATGTTTTTGTTAAACTTCCATGTCTGACAAGCATATGTCAGGCATGGTATAAGGCAAGAATTCATAACCTTTGTCTTTAATTTGATTGGCATGTTGCTCTTAAATATTTCTTTAAGACTAGTATTTATTCCATGTTAGCTGGGCTCTTCGCTCAGTCTGTTGGTAGTTGTTTAGTCTGTCGAAGCTTATTTGTTTGCCTTTATTAGTAAAACCAAAAATAATTCAATAATGACTAAAGTTTACGAATTTCCAATTTTTCCAAAAACTATTTCAAAATTATATCAAATTAAATTATTCCCTAATGCAGATTCTTTATAAAGAAAAAATAACAACTGTATTACATTGTAATAAAGTCGCAATTCGAATAGATCTAGCGCTGTGGGGTTAGTGAGAGAGGAGGAGCCTGCCTACCGCTGCCGTATGCGTGAGAAAAAGGTAAGCCATACAGACTGGCGCCGTCACGCGTTACGTAACGAAACGGTTTACCCTCCCATAAGAAGTTATCACTTCAAAAATTAACTTACTGTTGACTTGAATTGCTTGATAGTGTGTTATAGTGTAATAATAATATTGCTTTCTTTGCCAAGTGGATCTGACCCGCCTCTATAGATATCTCACATCAATGGAAGGCCCCAAACATCAGGCAACCAACTGGTCTCTAAACATGTCGCCATTATAACCTTGTGTTGTGTTCATATGTGACCCAAATTGCAGTTGCCCTACGCGGGCGGCACCGTGTCAGCGGTGCCCACGGCGCTGCTTACTATTAAGTGGGCCGTCAGCCTGTCTGCCGTTTCACAGTAGGTGATAAAAACGTAGAATGGATGGATTCAAAAGGAGGTAGACCCGAAGATGGATGGATTGCATAGGATTTTAGATTTTACCCCTATTATCTTAGGAGGCGTCTGTACCAACTTGTCTTTTGTTGTAAATTTTTGGTATCTTGGATCATTAATCCAAAAATATTATCTACGATCCAAAACGACGGTGAGAGACCGAGATGTGAAAAATTGAATTCAGAATGGATGAAATGGCGACAGGTCTCTGGAACAATTTGTGTCCCACGAGCCTTTTAGATTAAACGGTAAAATTTATAAGACCGTAATAAGGTCTGTCGTTGTATGGAACGGACTACTGGGCTACAAAGTGGAAGGATGAAAGGTTATTGCCTGCAGCAGATATGCGAATCAGAAATGAGGAGATTCGCAGGAGAACCAAAGTAACCGACATAGATTGCAAAACTGAAGTGGCAGTGGGCTGGGCACATAGCTCGAAGGACTGATGGCCGCTGGGGCAGAAAAGTCCTCGAATGGCGACCGCGTACCGGAAGACGCAGTGTTGGTAGGCCCCCCACAAGATGGACCGATGATCTGGTCAAGATCGCCGGAATAGGTTGGATGAGGGCAGCGCAGGACCGATTATCGTGAAGATCTTTGGGGGAGGCCTTTGTCCAGCAGTGGGCGTCTTCCGGCTGAAATGATGATGAATGTAGCCACCGTATAATATTAATAAGGAACAGGGAAGCTCTGAAAAGTCATCATACATAATCGTCGGCTACGTCGCATATGTACTATCCACGAAGCATCGCCCTTAATTGCATTACATTTCTCGGAAGAGACTTCGGGCGATAATAATAATAACAACGTACATATTAAATTGACAACGTGACCACATGCTCACTGCGCAACGTCTCAGCCAGGAATGACCGCGAAGGTGCGAACCAGTGTGACCATCTCAAAATTTATAATCCTGCCTTAGCTTGAATAGAATCCTGCCAAATCCTGCCAAAGTTTATAATGAAAATGCCAAAATAATGCCAGTATAGTAATAATATTTTTTTATTGATATTGTTAATATGAAATGTCGATCATCACATCACAATTAAGATTATATTCATCGCTACATGTCTTTAGCCATCCGTTTGACTATTTTTTGGTTGGTTGAAACGAAACACAATTCTTGAAAAATTTAGTAACCTACAACATTACTACATGAAAAACACGTATAAAGTCTCGTAATAGTAAGAGTATTTTAGTCAGAAGTTGCTGCTATTACTTTATTTTAGCGACTATTAAACCTACATTAGATACACATAACGCAAAGAATATTTTTTTTAGTTTGATACAATATAATTAATTAATTAATAATTCACTGGTGACTGCCTACCCCCTATAGTGATACTCTTCCATATTTTTCTTATGTTTTGTTATACAGGCATGTTTTTTAGGGCAGATAAATGGCAATTTACAATTGCATGCGTTACAAAATGCCCTGTCAGGATTGTCTTTAGCTTTAGTAAGCCATAATGACAGTAATGGGTCTTGCGCCCACTCTGCCCTGTACGCTCTTTCATACTTTCGCTTTATTTTACCAAAACACACTCAAATTATATATTTATACTCCTTAAAGTCGGACTGTACTCAGAATAAAAGACAAAAGTTTTATGAATAATATTAAGGTTGATTTGGTTGAAATGTACATACAACATTGCAAAAAGAATTTACACTCTAATATCAGTTTTATAGTTATAGACCATATAGATGAATCATTAGAGTTCACAATTAAGTGTCACACAAAAATTCTAAGAGAGGTTTAAGGGAATACCTGTAACTAAAGATGTAGTATTGCCATAATTAACATTTTTTCCCAATACTGCCAAATACTGCCGAATTTTTAAAAACTGCCACACATCCTGCCACAGCCTAAAATAAGGGCTCAATCCTGCCAAAATGGCAGGAAACTGCCACATATGGTCACACTGGTGCGAACTCGCGTATCAACATCGCCTGCGGAGGCGGCAGTGCGGGACGAGGACTCAACCAAATTTCGAAGAATTGATAATCCTGTCGTCAAGCCATGGTTGAAATATTTAATTTCCAAGAATTTGTCTCGTGTAAAAATATCTGCATTTGTTTACTTTTTAATCGCTTCTAATTGGTCGACGATCCCCAGACAATTCATATATAAAGAGCACGAATTTTGAAATAAATTATTCAGTACGGGATTCAATACTCAATACGGCTTCCGTATTGATTCAGTTAACCATCACTGGAGTTGTTTCATTTATAACCCAAATGAGTATATTAGGGGAAGTTTGAAAGTGATTGAGAAGCTGACAAGGTTAGCCTGGTATGGCCATATAATGCGAAGAGACGAAAGACATTCTTTCATGTAACAAGGAAAATTACATATATGGGAGTGGAGGAGTGTAAATGTTGAGATGGCGGCTAATGAGAGTGGAAAAGGACATGCGCAGACGCCACATTATATGGATTAAGGACCGAGTCACACCGGAATGGCAGCGGCCGGCAGCGGCGCGGCGAGCACTTTCAGTGTGAAATAATTTTAAACTTTATCTATATGCTTCTAAGATCAGTATCGCTTGAAAAGCTCAAGACACACGTGACTCGCGGCTGTTCGCTTCACCGCGGGTGGACGGCGGGTGCGTCGCGACCTTTTCAAGCGATACTGATCTTATAATTATGTAGATAAAGTTTAAAATTATTTCACACAAAGTGCTCGCCGCGCCGCTGCCGGCCGCTGCCATTCCGGTGTGACTCGGCCCTTAGGGTAGAAAAAGGAAATATGGATAAATGATAAAAATATATATTTTTATATTTCTTTATTTGCTTGTAATATACTTACAGCTACATCATATGTGTGTATGTCTATATATATTACTATCTAATTATATATAGGTACAGAATGTATAGGTTAAACATTTTTCAGAAAACATTTTTTTCACAAAACATTTTTTTAATATTTTTCGTATAAGACAAAAACAATAATAACAAGTATATTGGTTGGGAAAATTGTTTTGAATTGCTGTATTGCTTTATTGAATATACTATAACAATTGACAGCGCCATCTAACGCCAAAGTAAACGCCAGCGGTGATATTTTTCACTTTTTTTTGTAAATAAATACAAACATACATACCCGTTATTGTAAGTCAAATATTGCCATATTAATATACTTAAGTAACCCTGACGTTAAAATCTATGCAATTCATGGCTTCCTTTGGCTTATATTGACTATTGTCACAGGGCTCATATGAAAATAAGCACTGAGAAATAATACATTAATAATAACATTTGGTTTCATATATTCAACCAAAACGGATCCTGAGGTTTATTGAGTATTTTCACAAAAACATTTCGCTATATTTGCCATAATATACTTTTTTCCTGAGCACCACAAGACGTTAGTACCGCTTTTAAAGGAGTGACTGCTGTCAACTCCTCTAGAATTCCTCACTTTAAGCGAATGGATAGTACAACTCGATATGTGTTAAGGCGATCTCGGTGTGCCAGTTTCACAATGTTTTCTTTCATGTGCGAGAAATTAGTGGCGTAGCTAGCCGTGCGAAGTGGGCTATCGCCCACGGCCTCGCATTTAAAGGGGCCTGGTGAGGCCTTTTAATGCCAACAGACGAAATCCCGTTAATTTTTAAATTAACTAAAAACAGACTGGCATTATAGCTTAGTTTTGCATGACGTTTCTTTAAACATACTTCATTCAAAACCGTGAAGGTGGTAAATATATTGGCAAAATTGGATTTGAACAATTCTAGAATTAGTTCATATTATTCATTAATAAGAGGCAGGTATGTCGTTTCAAAGTATGTTTGGTAAGATTTATGGTCTTGAGAACCCAAGAAAAAGAGCATCGCTGATGCGACTTCGCCCACGTTTATTTACTCCGTGGTACGTCACAGCGAGAAATCCATACTAATATTATAAATGCGAAAGTAACTCTGTCTGTCTGTCTGTTCCTCTTTCACGCCTAAACGGCTGAACGGATTTTGATGAAATTTGGTATGGTGATAGATGATAACCTAGAAATGGTCATAGGCTATAAATAATCACGCCATCGTTCTTAGGGGGTAGGCAGTAAGGCAGATAACTAAATTGAGTTAGTGATTTTTTGTGCTTATCCGGTATCTATGAGAATCGGCCAACATCTATTTTTCATCCCCTAAATGTTAGGGGTGACCCACACCCAAAAAATTTTTTTTAATTTTTTGACATTTTATTATTTATATGGCAGAACAACGTTTGCCGGGTCAGCTAGTACTGCATAAATTGCTTCGTGTTAATTGAATACTTGACTATTGTCTTGTGGTTCATTTAGTTACGACTCCATCTTGTTAAAATACATTGTAACATACAGCGCCATCTATTAGTGTAGTTAGTGAGTGAACTAGACAGTAGCTGTGTACCGAACCGAGTGCCTTCAGAGATCAGTTTGGCTGATCGACTTTTTACCCACGATTTCCAACATCTAAAGCAGCTTGGGTTATACTAATATAAATGTGAACTCTGTCTGTTCTGTTTTCACACCTAAACCGCTGAAGCAATTTTAATGAATTTCGGTATATAAATTGGAACTTGAAGAAGAACATAGGCTATTTGTCGCGAACATGAAACTTGAGGATTATAAAATATAAATAAACAAAGCTCCTGTTACAATTTTAGGAGTAATGCGTTCAAACGGTATCAATATAATCTCCAACAACTGAGAATTCTGCCCACATGTTTTATTTTAAATATATGGTGGAACGACGTTTGCCAGGTCAGCTTATAATCATGACCTCCGCTATCGGGCTACGGTCAAATTTTTCGTTCCGATCACTAACATTAATCCAAAACAATTTCCCCAAACCACCAAGCAATAACAAGAGGTAATTAAACTTAAATTAAACATAACAGTGAAGACTTAGCATTAACCTTAACTATTCATTAAACTACATTTAAATAAAACAAGGGTTAACTGGGTTAATTATTAACACAGAATTCCCTAAAGCAATTTATTACGCCATTGCCTATGGACGTTTGCAATTAGAAGCATTGCCAACAAACGAATAAAAGTTTTAACGCGTTTTTTGAAAGACATGGGGTTTTTGCACTGAGATGAGAAACAGCCGGAAGCTCATTCCAAATCTGCAGAACAATATAGACTTGAGAGCCGTTTCGTATAATAAATAATCTCTAGGAAACGTAGACGAACGGCCAGCCGAATAAACGCTATTGTTCCAAAAACATATCAGATATTATAGTATAAAATATTCCAACAGATCTGATTGAGTATGAATACGCAAATCATAAAAAGACTATGGTTAATTCATGAAGCAAATGTATCAAACTTAAAAGCCAAAGCATTCCTATAGAATACATCATGATAACATTGGAATAGTTTTTTTTTAAATATGTAATCATGTATCAACTGATGGTTGGGAAATATCTCTACATTTTGCTCTTCAAAATAAATATTTTTTTTTTAAATATTAAAGTAAAATACGAAACTATCTTGGAATCCATATTAAATTGGGAAGCGATAGTCAAATAGCGTGTAGCGATCTTGTAAGTCAAAATATTTGGCGTCTGGTAGACATAAGTTGTGAGCTCCAGCTCACATGTTGTGCAGCTTTGAATATATTTTGTCATAGAATTAAACTATATATAGTGCGAACCAAACTTGGGACCTCTAGATTGGACCTCGTATAATACGACTATGCCAGAGTCAAAGATAGCATATTAGAAATTTGTTCAAAAAGCCATTTTTGAAGTAGGAGACATTATTACGGAAATAATTATAGATAATAAGTAATATTCCGCACCTGGAGTAAACATTTCGCGGAAAAGCCGTAGCAGAGGAGTCAAAGAGCCGCATGTGACTTGCGAGCCACGTCTTGCGGATCACCGGACTAGCTTATCGCATATTTTAGCCATAACGCTCGTCTATGTAAGCCTAGTTCGATCAAGCCTGGCTCAAGTCAATCTATAGAGCGTATAAAATAAAGTCAATAGTTTTTACATATATACATACATATAATCACGCCTCTTTCCCGTAGAGGTAGGCAGAGATCACTTCTATCCACTTGCTACGATCTTTAAATACTTGTTTCGCTTCGTCCACTTTAATTATTCCCTTCATACATGCCCTTCGGTTTAGGGTACTCTTGACTTGGCCTTTTTTCAGAGTTTGTAAAATGTAAATTAAGAAAAATGACTAATTTGCTGTCCTGACTTAGCCATAACGCTCGACTATAGTTTCCGAATTCAAGATGGCGTCATATAGCGTCCAGTAATGTCAATTAGATTTTGATTCATTTTCACCACAAATAGGATAGATTGCTTTAGAAAATTTCTGTGTTCACAACCAAAAAGGTTACTTAAATTATCAAAAAGGTTTTATTATTAGAAATTTCACAACATCCTGGTCTTATAAGTTCATTTAGATCACAATTTTAGAAAATAAAAGCTCACAATATTAATATAAGAAAATGACACGAAAATGTGCGTTAGTTATTAATAAGAAAAAAAGAGAAAACCTCTATTCTACATCTACAACACAAATGGACGGTCGAAATAAGAGGGAAATGAAAATATAAGGAAATTCGTGTTTTGACAAGCACTTGAATATTGAAACTTTTTACTACAACACATTTTTATACTTTGAGGGTTAGAAATGGAATATTATGGTGCAAAACAATGTTTTAGACTATTGCTCTTGTTTGTGACTTATTCCTCGCTATTTGAGTAAATTGGGTTACCCTCAGCTACTCGACACACACCGTGAAGTCGAAAGTAGCCATGAGAACCGGCCAATGATAGGGCATTATTCCCCTATATTTGGCTAAATTCGGTTAACCTCGATTTCTCGACACACAGCCGCTTACGCACTAACTGTGTGCACTGTCACTTTTTATTTAGACCAAAAAACTGCATTAGCAACATATGTGGAAAAAGTGACATAAACCAGTCAATAGCATAGAAATGGTTTGAATATGACAATTTTTGAATGCCTTCCAGCGGGATTTTTTCCGTTTTATCGATAAAAATCGATAATGAGATCCGATTTACATCGAATATCGATGTATTTGAGTACCCTAAGGCGTAACTTTCAAAACATACTGTTTCTTTTAGTACTTGAATGTAATTTTGATTTCGTGTTTTATTTCATAATCAATAAACGAGAATCAGAACATTTTGTTAATTAGAGAGGGTATGATAATGTTATCCGCTTTCTATTGAGTATTCAATAGGAAAAAAAACTAAACTTTATTTTGCGTCGGTGCCCAGAATGGTAAAAACCTGACCATCTTTTTGCATCGGTGCTCTTTTGTAACAATTTAAATGATAAAATGTCACTAAATTTAACGGACACCAGGCATACTATCTGATTCTCCAAAACCTGAAAAATCCTGTATGACACTTGTAAGCTTGAAACTAGCCACTTGTAGCTATTTATTACTCTAATTGACGACATTATGTGAATAAAGAACTCACAGAGTTAATATACTAATTTTATACGCTAATGACAAATTGAAATATGAAATAATTTCAATTATTGAAACAATCCGTAATTAACTTAATTACAGTCGTATAACTCATATAGTCCTGTAGATGGGGTTAAGTTCTATATTTTATGATATAGAAAGTAACTCCATCTAGCGGATCAAACTAAGTTACATAACTATAATAAACTAGGAGTTAATTACGATTTGTTTTAATTATTCGAATCATTTTATATAATAGTCATTATCGTATAAAGTAAAAATAACGCGCTCTACATCGGACACGGTGTGATTAACAGTTTACTTGCTTTGCTTGACAGATATTCAAGTGCTGTCAAAACACATGGAACGCTTAAAAAATAATAGACACTACTCACTATTATTTGACGTCATATTGACAGAAAAATCACGTATAGCTCAAAGCTGAACACACACAAATAAAAAATGGCGCATTTTATTCATAATAGATTTCTTTAGAGTTTAATCTTTTTTGACACAAAGTTTCTTAGATATCATGACGAACGTTGTCTCTAAGTGGCGTATTTTAAAAATGAATACTTATAATTAAGATTTAGGTGTTATATAGGTGCTTCAGCCTATTTGTATTAAAAAGAAAACGTTTATCTAAAATTAATTTCGTATTTATGGAAGGTAGTTTGAAGTATTTTTGTTTTGCTGAGGAACCGCGAACAGCTGCTGTCCCATAGGTATACAGGAAGCTGGGTCACCAAAGCCGGAACACACAAGGTTATTATGGTGCCATATTTAGACCATAGTCGCCATGCAGACGGGCGTATAGTATTCTTACCCCACGCCTGCAGAAAAGGATTGGAAGATGTTTGAATTGTCCGTCAAAACGCATTAAAATGGCGTCAGCAACTCAGTATATTTTAGTTCGTCTATAGCAACTATATTTATAGCACTGTAGTTGCCCTAGCGATATTCTGGCGGGTTTTTGAAATAAAATTTACAGTGCCTTTATTGATAGCAGTTTCTCGTCATTTCTTTAATTTGTCCTCCATATTCAGGATACAGTGTCCAAAAGTTCTACAATCACTATTGCATATTAGATGTTCGCTTGCTTAGCAGTTCAGATATTTGGTGTAAATTAAAAATGGCACCCAAACCTTAAAATAATATTTAAAATTTTTTTAAATAAAAAGTTAGTCAGTTATTCTTCTGAGAGTATCTAATACGATGATGTTTCATTGTATAAAGATTTTCTCATATTTTTTTTTATTTAAATATAGTTTTACAAAAAAACATTTAAACTACTATCGTCATTTATATATGAGAACGTGTATATTTTGTCTGTGGTAGTGAACGACACAGATAAACAAGTATCTGTATCGCAACAGTAGCGACATCTATTTTAAATAAAATGCGCCTAATAATGGTGACTAGCAGTACAATTAAATAAAAGAGATCTACTACACATCAATTTCTATTATTGCTGTTCATTTCTTATTTAAAATAAAAATCATTTCGAATTTTATATTGCTGATTTATTCGCCTTGGTTCTTCTTTTTTATTAGATTAGATCGAAAATTCTCCGATTTAAGTCAGTCAATATTCGGTCATTTATAATTGTCGGACAGTATTCCGAGTATGATTTTTACGATATTTTTGAACTTACAAAATTATATTTGACTTAACGAAAAGGTAAACGCTATGAAATGTTTAGTTGAAACGTGGCATTTGATTCAAAATGGCCGCCAAGTGGCCTCAACTGTTACAATAGTATAATAAAACTTACAGTAGAACTATAAGTTGAAGTTAAATGGAGACGTCAAAAATTCGAGTTGTAGAGTTTTCAAGTTACAGATTTAAATTTAAGCGAATATTGTAAGGAAATTTTCGACTTGTAGAGGTTAAGATTTATCCCAACTAGTTTTGAGTTAGGTGAATTAAATAAAATTTGTATTTTTAAGAAACATTGCTGTACATTATTAGTATATTGTTAAAGTCGATTTTCAAATGATCAAGTTGTAAAACCAAACATTGCTAATCGTATGTTGGATTAATTAATTCGACTAATAGAGGGTTCAGTTTTTGAGCAACAGAGGTTCAAGGGGTTGAAAAAGGAAGGGAACACACAACATGTTTTTGAATTAGGGAGGTTTTCGACTTATCGAGCTTCGACTTAGAGGTTCTACTGTATAATAAGATAAAAAAGCAAATTTTGTCATCAATATAAGTATTTGTGATGATTTTGACATAAAGCTATCAAGATATGGGTAACAGAACGGATTAGCGTCTATATTTTCGTAGCTATCACTACAAATAATACTTTTTCACTGTTTATTGGTAGTTATTTGTTAATTTTTTATATTTTACACTTTATTTATATTATTAATGAGTTTAAAAATAATTTTAACTTGGAAAATTCGAAACGATTTTTATTTTGAATATAAGTATATTAAGATATTGCTACTATTCTTTAGAATAAAACAAATATTAGATACTAAATTATATTAAGTTTTTACTAAATTTAAAAATAAAAACATAAATTCTTTTAAATGCCTATGATATTAAGGTTTATTTTTGAAAAATGAGTCCTTACTTGGAGTTTATTTGGACCTTTATTGATGATTAGAAATATTTCAAGTCCTGCATTTCATTGGAATAACATGCAGCAACCGTTTAATAACACTTACAATATTCACTTGGTTGCTCAACCAAGCAAATACTATATGAGATTTACTGTGTACATTCCCCTGTTCTTTAAACTTTCGCTTGTGGAAAATGTTTCATATGTTATTAATTTGGTTAAATCCATCAACTCCAAGAAGTTCTTAATATCATAGCCATTTAAAACGGGCCGAAAAGAAAACGAATACATAGGAAAGTCGATATTAAATCCATTAGGTTATAATGCTCAAAAAATATTTACTCTTTCTCTTCTTCTTCATTTGTCTCTCTTCAGCAATAATTCGTTATGCAAGAACTATATAATCCTATAAATGGTCGCATTGTTAATTTAAAAAAAAAGTCAAACTTTTTAACTGTGAAACATATAAATAATGACTGGCTTATGTTATATAAGACACTAAGATAGAGCAACCAACTAATATAGGGTATTTGTACAACCAAGCAAATATCTTAATCAACTGGTTGCCATTATGCAAAACTTTTGAATAAGTACCATTTAACTCTTTTAAATTAATAATAAATATTTCAAGTTCAAATTTAAGAATGATAAGCAGTTCTTGCATAACGAAAAGTTCACAGTCCTTCTTGTGACTTATCGTTTAAGTTTCGAGTAAATCATGACATTATTTTTCAAGTTTGGATTGTTCTCTGCATTCTCTATGCCGCGTTATTATTGGTTTTAACTATTTGTTTATTTTTGTATAGTTGATATTTATTTCGCCAAATCATTTTTTTCTTTATAACCTGCCAGTTATATATTTTATAGGTAGTTTTATTGAATTATTAAGGACTTCTTAGAGAGGACTTTTTTGTTTATAAAAGTTTGACTTTTACGATTTTATCTCTTTTTTTATATTTAGAAATGTGATATTGTATATCTGTTTTTTTACTTTATCAATATTTCCAGTTGCTGGTTTTAATGGTAGTTTCTTGTTTATTTGAATCAATTTCGGTAATTTATGAAACTTTGAGAGAATGTTCTGGAATCTTCTTAATATAAAGGACTGTGAACGCATTCTTCGTGGCTGATATACTATTCACACCTTGGGTACATTTAGACTACTAAACACCGAAAATCTAGCATGTTCTAACAAAAGAAAACATCAAGTACTACTGAACTGTGTCCAGAAATATACCACTTGTTTATCTGCCCTTTTATTTTTTTTAATGTTGAGGAATGAACGGGCTGACGGCCCGCTCAATATTAAGCAGTTGTCTATGGATGTTTGTAACGCTACTGAATAGTGGCTCGAATCGGTTCATAACCTTTTTGAATTGATGGCATTGACTTTAACCTTTTTGGAGTTTACTCCTTAAGAATCGATTTTCATATATAAGGCGCCCGGTATGAGAAAAATGTGAGGGTAAAATCTACTAATGAATGACCTCGTTACGTTTTTGGTGCGCGTGCACCGGAACACGCTAAACTAAACAAAACGATGTATCTCTCAAGGCAAAAATTACTTTATTTGTTACAACTTAAGGTTGATTTCACATTAAATGTTGTTTAACATATGTCTTTTCATTTGTAAGTGACAAGAGTAATTTATTTTATTTGTATGAGTAATTATTGCTTTGCTCATTTTTTATGACGAATGATCGTTAGTATTAAATAATGTTTTGGAAATTTGTGACTTTATTACTAGGTGCCATAGTTCTAATTAGGTTGAACTTAAAACTGTTTTAAAACTTTTTTTATGTATGTATATTATTTTCATTAATTTGTTAATTTACCCTTTCTTAAGGTATTAATCTTTTTTCAGTTAAATAAACTCTTTTTGCGTATGTTTAGACAATCGTACTTATGTAGTAAACTCCAGTCGTGCGTCGGAGCTGAAACACACAGTTTTTTTACCGGACACTACAATCTATATGGTCTAGAAAAGAGTTTTAGAAAAATGTGAATAGTCCTATTCGTTTTCAATACGAAATATACACCCGGCCACGTGGTGTGGTCGTGGTACGTGTGAAGAAGTCCTTAATCTCTACACATATCAAAGGCAACAATATAGCGGAGAGCTGAAATTGTTAGAAATCTTACTACATGTACATTATGAGTTTGTTGAGTTAATAAAATATATGAAAAAACAAGTTTCAAATTTCTTTTTTAAGGGAAATAGCGGCATCTATATGTGGTCATGTTTAATAACCTCAATAACTTTTTTTATAAATCTGGGCTATCTTGGGCAGATCTTTGTATATTTTTTTGTTGCAACGGTATTTGTTAGTGATCACAGACTATCCCAAACATTGTTGATTATGGTCGCGTTCTGTAGCATATTTCCGAACACTATTATCTAGATTAAAAATAAAAGACATATAGCACGTAACATCTATGCACGTCTAATCTATTATAAATTGCGGTTTTCGAAGTATTTTTTTTCAAGGTCATGTTGGGAAGTATAACAAAGACGCTCACTAATTTTTTTTAAATGTGTTGATACTTTTCTCATAATTTTGTTAAATATCTGGACAATTCTAGGAACTGACTTCCTTAACACAGACTCTGGCCTAGCTCAGTAGCCAGGGGCAATTTTGTTAGTTGATCAATGTATATTTAGTTGCTATCATTAAAATGGCAAATGAACTTTGATAATTTGCTTACGAGTTTTTTTATATTACTTAGGTATGTATAAGGTCCCACATGCTTGGACCTCCCCTAAATGGAGAGTATAATTACTACCCTTGTCCAAAACGTGGATACTTTGTTTAACCGTACGTGCAATTATAAGATACAGAATTAACTTTCTTGATTACACTTGGTTTCCACGTATTATAAGTATAATGCCATTTGACTATTATGTTATTTTAGTATAATGCCATTTGCAGGGGCGGAGAAAGAATACTAACCTCTGCGGCCGGGGTTGGCCTGTCGTAAAAGCCGACAAAACAACCCACCCTAGCTACGTGGTAGGGCCCCAAGCCCGTCTGGATGGCGACCACCTTTGGTCTTAAGTATGCCGCCATAATAACCTTGTGTTGTGTTCCGGCATTAGTGACCCAAGTTCCTGTACCCTTATGCGACAGCAGCGTGTTCACGATGCCACTGGCGTTGCAAACACCCATAGGTGACGGTAACTGCTAAATTCTAAGCGGGCCGTCAGCCTGTCTGCTGTCCTAGAGCAATAAAAAAAAAAAAAAAAATTCGACACCCAAGTATTATTAGTATTATGCCATTTAGTTGGAATGTACTTAAACTTGCGTATTTTATGTATTGTTTTTAAAGTGACTCGTATAACTGACTTTTTTTATTATATTTCTGTAATAAATAATTCAAAAACCGCAAGATATGATTTAGAAAGTTTCTTATAGGAGTAATTAACCATAAGTCTGTAATTGGTGTTCTCACTTTTACAATAATGGAAATAGACGGACACACGACGATGAAAACAACGAAAATAATTAAAATTAATTTGGCACTGCATGTGTTTTATTGGTATTTGCAAAATTTTAATGCTCTCATCGATTATATCGAATCAAGTGCATATATACTAATAACTTAATTGTAAGATTTTTTCCGAGTGCGTAAATGACTTCTGTTATAAGCTAGTTACTTGGAAATTGCCTTCACTCTAAAATGGTTGCTATTGAGTAAATAAGAAGTACATAAGACGTTATTTTATATAGCGCTTAATTTAACTTCAAGTTTCCATTTTGATTGAAATTAAATATCATTAATATTAATTATTAAAAACACTTAAAAATAAAATAAAACAATTGAAATATAAGAAAATAATTAATAAAATAAAAAGGCAATATAAGCTGTTGTAATTATGTATAAAATAACATTTATACATAAATTATGTACTTTACGAAAATAAAGAAAACCGAACGAAATCGATATATGTATGTAATAAAAAAATTATATTTCACATCTATATAGGTTTTGCACATATTATGCTGGGTGCATTTAAATAGATTTTCTTGACCTTACTAAAGATAGTTCAGTTATTTACTTTAGTCACTGTAATTATTGACAAATGGCATTAGTAACTGACTATTAATGACCTTGAGAATAACTTAATACAAACATTAATTAAATTTTGCAAATACCATATTTAAACAAACGTGACACTAACGAAAATCGGACTAGACGAGACAGTAAGGCATATAAGTATACGATATTAAAAAAAAGTTCTATATATATATATATATATATTACATTAGCCAATCTTACCTTAAACTTCGAGGATTATAAAATTTGGTGTTTTATAGGACCTTAAATTATTCTTAATTTTAAATGGAATTAACGAAATGGGTAACATTTAAATGAAACGAAACACACGCAAATTGAATACCTATCTAATTACATATGACATTATAATATTAATCATCGTTTTGTATATACTATACTTTTTGCAATTTACCTAACTACATTCGTGTAAGCGTAGAAATTGACTGACCCATTTATTATAGTGTAAATTCTTTATAACGTCACTCGATTTAATGACAAAATACGTCAGAATTTTTTGACTATGGTTGCTTTACCTTATTTTTTTTACACTCTATATAGCGTCACACTCTAGGGTATTAAATAATTATACAGTACTTTCTAAGTAAACCGACAATCCTGTCCTTCCACCAAGCATCAAACAAACACTTGATGCAGCGAAACTATTAGAAAAATACTTTTTATATACGCAAGTTGATCCGGTATTATCTCAAGATATGAGTAAAATACATAAGAAAATTCAATTAAAATATTGAAATAGCATAAAACATCAGACGAAGATGACACACTTTACGTAATAAGTGTTGTTATTTGTATGAATAATAATGTTTGTGTGTAAAATGTGTACTATTATATTATAGAATGGTAAAATAATATCTTTTATTTCTCTCCATTTAACGACCATTCTCTATAACGTTAAGTGTCGTAATATAACGTTTACACTGCAATTAAAAGTAAACAAACATATATTGGGTCTACATCGACATGTCTTTGTTCAAAGAGTCACGTAACGAGTTATTAAAAAGTACTGAAATCTCATGCTCTCAAGTAAAGAGACAAGAACGGAACGAATTTAATAAGAAATATTTACGTGACATCCGTGATTGTCCTCTTTTATTGGTGAGGAACCGCAGACAGGCTGACGGTCCACTTAATAGCATGGGTTTAGTTCAATTTAAGAGTTTTTAAAAAAAATATTGCTATAGCGGGTTTTGCAATGCCTCATATAGGAAATGCACCCTGGGTCACATGTGCCGGAATACTAAAAATGATTACATCATATTTAGAGACGAGGTGGTTGCCAGCTCGGACTTAGAGCTAGGCATTTCTCGCCTTTTACGACAGGCCTGCGGCCACAGGGGTAAGTATTTTTACTATGCTCCTGCACAGAGAACATCTTTAAACTCGAATCATGTCAATGAGTATTGACAAAGAAAAATATTTTGGTTCATAAAATATGTTGAATAATTACGCTAAGTTGCAGAAATGTTTGAGTTAATTTGTAAAGTTACATGAAAACTTAGTCCTTAGACACATTTAAGTTTCTGAAGATTCAGTATTTAACAGTCAATCTCTACAACTAACATGAAATATAACTTAGAATATTGGAGACAGCGAAGCCTTAACTTAGTTATACTAGCATTATTCATGAAGGAAGATTAGCCACAAGAGAAAGGCAACGACACGTCATTTTTGTGTGCAATGATAGCTACTAATAACATTTTTTAAATTACAGTTTAACTTATGTTGTGTGCCTGTATAAATATTCGTTACAACCATAGTTGTGTTATACCATCCCACTCATGTGCTCCACAATACTAATATTAGTATAAAGACCAATATTAAAAACACTAAAAGTTTTGTACGGTTATTGAATACACACACTAAAGACAAATAATTATGGAGGGTTATTACTATGATCTTATATCATTTTCATATTCCGGAATCAAGTAAAAACGATTACAGAATAATTAAAGTTTTCTTTTTATCGTTTGTTTCTTAAATTTGTCATAATAGCAAAGAACTTCGTACATATTGCTCTATCATATTTGTGTTTTAATTTGAAAAGGTTAGCTAATTATTTGGTTTCTTATCGACACGCCCTTTAGTGTAAATATTCTATTGAAAACTGAGCACAGTATAAATATAAAAAAAATCGCATAGACACCGGATTCCCACCAAAACTACATCAACATATAGATCGACATTAGCAGCCATCATAACACACTAACAAAACACGGTCGGCAGAATCTTATCATATAATATAATATATCCTTAATTTTATGAGTATATGATATTATTTACTATTTTAAGCAAATAGGCATATATATATATATATATATATATATATATATATATATATATATATATATATATATATATATATATATATATATATATCTAATCTAAAAACTAGCTTTTATATGTTTATATGTCCTACATACTAAATTTGACTATCTATGACCGTACACTTTTATTTAAAAGTTATTTTTTTCTATGATAATATTCTTTTGAAGGTTCTACCTCCTTGTTTTCGTTATTTTGAATGTTGTAATAATTATTTTAAGAAATTATATTAAAGAATATTTTTATATGTAGGTGTCACGGTTACGTCATCAAAGACGCAAAACCATAGGTCATTCAAAAAACATTCCTCTAAACTAGCAAAATGCATATTTTTTATATGAGTCTTTAGGAAACGGATGGTTGTTATATATAACAATTAGTATATGTGAATTATTTTGGATTCTTATTTTTATTGTGCAATTAAATGTTTCTAACTTGATCATACTGCCAATATAAAACAATATAAAAAATATTAATGAGAGATTAATAAATATACATAAATTATATATTGATATAGGCTGTTATTCAAATACATTGGTATATATATTGGTAACTATAACATTTTTTGTGTGTTGTATAACATATTTTTGTTATCCATAACATATTTTTCCATATAATTTTTTCAACATAATTATACACAACATTCAAAATAATTATTTCGATTGACAGTGTGACAAATTGAATTGACGTCTTGAAAATTCACTATTTCTTCGTCAATAAATGTATCTTATATCTATTATCTAACGATATGTCTTTCATTTTACTACTTGCATAACAAAACAGCGCTATATACTGGAAATGAAGAATATAGAACGACTACAATATATATTTTTAGTATATATGTTAATTGGATATATAATTATTTACTACTGGGAAAGAGCAGATAAGCTGGCGGCCCATTAATTAATAGTAAAGAGTTACTGTCACCTATGAATCGTAACACCAGGGGCACCGCGGAAATACTGCTGTCCCATAGACGTACAGGAACCTGGGTCATTAATGCCGGAACACAACAGACCACGGGTGGCTGTCATCCATACTTGGGGCCCTACCACGCAGCGGTTATATGTATATTATTAACATAATTTTTTAAATTAAGAATGTTGTCCATATTGTGTATATTATATACATATATAGATAACATATTTGCTGGTTAATGTTGTTATTCTCGTTGGTTAAAACCACATGGATATGTTCACTCAAATATTTCCAAGAAACATATATACACATTTTTAAATAATATATATGATTATATTTTAAAAAAGATCAGGCGACGCATACAACCGTGGACAGACACGGCTTTTCTCTTAATTATAAAGTTTCCAAAAAACAGTTTTTTTTATCATTTTTAATATCAATCTTAATTTAGACATAACTAAACTATTTCAAAATAATTACATACATTTCGTTCTTTTTAAAATAATGAAATGTATTTACAAAAGTGGTTCGTTTGTGTTCGCATTAGTAACATTATGTTCGTTAAAATTATATTAAGCAAAGCAATGTGTATATTTCTATTATATAACAGATAATAAAGTTCGTACATAATAAAACTTATCACAATAATAAATATGAAAAAAAAATGTTTATTATATTCGATAGTTTTGGTTCTCCAAGTTTTATATTATATTCGTACATTTTCTAACTACAGTAAATGTTTACATTATATTCTTACACTATATTAATATTTATATATGTATGCATAATAAATATTTTTTATTAATTTTCACCACACTTAATTTAGTTCTTTAATATCTAGAAGTAAATATATTTTAATAATAATATATTTTTCACTACATTTCGGATTTTTTCAAAGATTTTTTTAATAATACCACAGTACCTTTAGCTAGATCTCGTAATGTCAGAAATAGACAATATTAATGATATAGTAGGTATGTGTGGGATTTTTTAAATAAAAAAAATGTTTACGTGTAAATGTTTTAAAACATAATGTGAACACATTTATTGAATAGAAGTTGTGTGTTCTTGTAGAGGATCGTCTATGGATACAACTGCAGATGGATTAGTAGCCTTAAACCATTAGTTTTATGAGCTGTATTTATTCTGACCTGACTTAGCATATAACATGCTTCGCACGGCATTATTCTGACCTGAAAGTATGTGTCATAAATTTGACACCAATACCGTGCAGGGGCGGAGAAAGAATACTAACCTCTGTTGCCGGGGTCGGCCTGTCGTAAAAGGCGACAAAACAACCCACCCTAGCTACGTGGTAGGGCCTCAAGCCCGTCTGGATGGCGACCACCTTTGGTCATAGGTATGCCGCCATAATAACCTTGTGTTGTGTTCCGGCATTAATGACCTAAGTTCCTATACCCTTATGGGACAGCGGCGTGTTCGCGATGCCACTGGCGTTGCAAACACCTATAGGCGACGGTAACTGCTAAATTCTAAGCGGGCTGTCAGCCTGTCTGCTGTCCTACGCAATAAAAAAAAAATACCAAATATAATCAATTATAAAATGGTTTCTTAAGCTTTTTAAATTATACTCTTTAATTAATACTTAATTATAATCTTTAAACATAATTAATATGATCAAACTTCGACCTCCTTTCTAACGTCTGTCTTTGTTTGAGAACAACACTTTCTCTATGTAAGAGAACGACGAGTTACCCGTCTAAAATAAAGATACTGTGATATAAAATATCCTTTTAATCGTAGACACAACCTTCTTTATAAGTAGTATTTTTCATTTCGTTATAACAGATATTAAGTGTTTGGCATATATGCATTATGAATAATTGTTTAAAATTATTATACACATGTATAGATTATTTTCGTTATTTCAATATAATATTGAAGAGTGTATACATTTTGATAGCCATATACATTTAAAAAATGTATAGTTCAGTTCAGTTCTTATGGGTCTTATGGCACCAATGCCTTTAGCATCGATTTTGCCAGTATCGAAGTTACAAAAGTGACAGGTTATAATGAAAAAAGAAACAGTAATTTAAAATGCGGGAATTTCGAAAGCTAACATTTTAAGGAAACCTGAGGAAAAACGTATACCAAAATATTCAAGAATTCCAAGATTTGTCAAGTCTGTTTTGTTGTGACATTTAAAGTTTGATGAACAGTTGTTGCTGAATTTCGAATAAGGGGGCATTCAACAAACAAAAAAACAATGTAACGTAACGCGTTGTTCGAACCCCCTCCCGCTCTTGTAATGTTTTAAAAGACCATAAATTACGTTATACTCGAACGCCCTCTAAAATAAATAAAACGGGGAAGTACTTAATACAAGCGTAGACAAGAAGGCACATATCTATCTATGCCCTTGTATTCTATCATTTAATACATGAAAATATCTTTAAGTTTGGGAATCATTATAAACGTTGCTCCAATCAAGAAGCTTTATGGGCACGAGCTATATATTTGACAGATAAAAAAATACAATGATTAAGTGTCAATAATATAAAAACAGAATGTATACACACTTAACTTTTGAAAATTAACCTAGACTAGCATTCTGCTAATAAATATTAATTATTTTTAAAATTACCTTTTTATAAATCGTCTCACTCAGTATGTGACCTTCTAATCTATTTACCTAAGTAAACATTCTTCAAAAAATCTACGTTTTTTATTTTTAATATTAACCTAGACTTGTGCTGTCGTACCGATTTGACCACAATCCAAAGGGAAGATCACTTTTTAACATGAAACTCATAGAACCTCAACTTGTTTCGTAAAAGTAAAAAAGAGGTTTTTATAGTCACGAACTCGTGTTTATATAAATAAAACTGCATTTAATGCATTAATCAATTGTTAAATAATAGTAAAATGTTTAATAAAATATTGTTAAATAACATTTATAGCGCGATAGAAACAACCAATTTTGACGTATGTCCATGTAAATAATATATGAAATGACTGAGACATTATCATGTACTATGTAGTTCCATTAGCATAAATACTCTTTGTAGCACACTGCCCCGTTAAGTACATTTTTCATGATATATTCGTCAAAATAGATCGTAAGTAAGATGCTTAATATAAAAATAACATTTAATTACAAATATATATTAATGTCAAAGTAAAATAAGTTCCCCTTTATTCAAATGTTCATTTAGAAAAACCATCGCAACCTTTATTAAATTTTTGGCCCGCGTCTTGATAAATAATCTTAAATATAAGTACTTATACTAAATATTTTAATGCTTATTATATAATCTAATATTATTTTTTTAATAACGCATTTCTCATGCAATCATAAGCGGCTGTAAAATTAATTTGACTCACATTTTGAGTACCATATAATTTTATTATATTTCAATAGTGTTCTAAAATAGACTGAGCTCAAAATTAATACAATAATTTTGTGAAGTTACTTCATAAACTTTATACTCAGTCTAAGAGAAAGTTTATGAGATATGATTTATTGAAATACAATAATAGATATTTCTAATCGTATTAAAGGCGTAAGCCGTTTCATTTGTCGTTTTCTTCACTCATTTGCTGCCGTTACTTTGACAGTTAAAATGTCAAAATAGCTTATTTAACTTGATCACCTTATTGATAAAGATATTTTTTAAACAGTCACAGTGGAGAAACATATTTTGAATAAACAATTAAACTAAATTAAATACAAGTTTTTTATATCGTCGTTGTACTGTGTAAATTAATAATAATAAAAAATCCATTTATACTCTTTGAAAGAGTAAGAAATGGATACAATAAATATATTGAAATTTATGTTTTTAAAATATTTCTATTTTAACAGCATAACGACGAATTAAAAATAATTTCAAAACTTAAAGAGTATGTATGGAACAAAAATTTATAATATACAAAATAATATGTTCTTCAAAGTAATATTAAAAGTTTCGTTCTAGAAGTAATGTTTGTAGACTGAAATGGTGATGGGGCGCCCATTCCTTTTGAAGGCAGCAAAGAGATTCTTGTGGTGCAGCCCTTTGGCTTCACACCAAAAGACTTGGAGCTAACCACTCCTCTTCACCAATCTGGGGAATTAAATACGGTCAGCATTTAGCAGACAGGCTGACGTCTCACTTAGTATAGTAAGTAGTTACCGTCGCTTATGAATTGAGACGCTAGGGGCACCGCGAACACGCTGTTCCATAGGGGTTCAGGAATCTGGGTCACTAATGACGGAACACAACACAAGATTAGTATGGAGTCATACTTATGAACAAAGATGCTATCGAGACCCGGCCCCAGAAGTTAGTATTCTTATTTCGCCTCTGTACTTTGATCGATCAAAATAATTAAAAATTTTGCACACTTGTCCAGACCTGATGACAATACACAGTTTTAATAATTTTATCCCATAATGCTTTTCAGGATCGTCAGGATTAACGCTTTCTTTTTCTTCTGCCAGAAGATCATCATCATCATCCTAGCGTTAGTCCCGGTTGCCACCCAAACTTTCGTTTCGGTGCCCGGGGTCCGCTTACCAACTTTTTCTACTCCACTTCGCGCGATCTTCAGCATCCCTGGTAGTGAGCCCATTGGCACGCATATCACCCTTTACAACGTCAAGCCAGCACTTTTTAGGTCTACCCTTCCTGCCGGGGCCCGGCGGAGGCGGCATGGCCAGACATTTGTTTCCCACGTAAGTGTCCGGTTGCCGTAAAACATGGCCATACCAACGGAGCCGACACTCCTGCAATTTATCTGCAATGTCACGGACATGAAGACTACCGCGAATGCGGGAGTTCCTAACGCGGTCCTTCCGCGTCACTCCACACATCCACCGCAGCATATTCTTCTGCCAGAAGATGGCGTTTAATTAATCAAATTGCCGAAAGATGGTGTTGATTAATAAAAACATTTACCGATTGGGAATAACAATTAATTATAGTTAAAAGAAACTAAAAAACACGCTTCTATAATGATCAAACTAAAAGGTAAAAAATAAATTCTTAACTTAAGAATAAAATTACTGAAGAGAAAATTAATATCACTGTCCTAAAAGCGTGGGGTGCTTTATGCGGTATTTTTTAACTAATTCTGCATTTTTGCCGTAATCACACTATCTTACAAACCTTTAAATTTAATTCTTCCGTTTACTCATTCTGTGATTAATAATTTAGCCAGAAATTATTTTAATACAATTTTATAGAATTGTCTTGTGTTAATAAATGTTACTTCGTTTACTTTTTAAGTCCGGATTTTGTTATGTGGCGTCATAACCGGGTTCTAACGGAAGACCAGCGCTGGTTTTTTCTAACCAGTTTATGCTGAGTAGAACCCTTTTAGGACTAATTTTAAGTGTCTTCAATTATATTTTTAATTTTTCATATCTGTTTGTATGTTGTAGTCCTAAATAAATATTTTTCTTTCTTCTTTTTTTGATTAGTACAGTTACTTACTGGTTGTACCTGGAAATGCTGCACGGGGTAGTGAAGGACCTGGGGAGGTTGTGACATGGCCGCGACTCCCCCCACACTGCCCACTCCCCCCACTCCCCCTAATGCCCAAGGGAGCTGGACTCCGCCCATTCTGGAAGATAAATGAATGAATTTTAATACTATATCTATACATCTATACAAATAAATAAAATTGGAGGGTCTTTTTGTAATATTAAAATAACCGCTTTTTACTAAGTGAATTCGGACGTATACTCGGTACATATACCAAAACAACATTGTTTTGGGTTCCGGCTAATCTCTGAAACGGCTGGACCGATTTTGACGGGACTTTCACTGGCAGATAGCTGGTGTAACAAGGAGTAACTTAGACTACTTTAATTTTAGAAAAAAAAAATAGATTTAGCTAAAAATGATCAGTTTCGGAAATTTATAGGACCAATTTAAATTGACCTCCGATTTATATCATCAACCACATGAAATAGGGTTCAGCTTAGGTTGAACTTTGTAGGTTGTTATTCAATTTAAGTGGACCTCAAATTTATATCATCAATCATATGAAATAGGGTTTAGCTTAGGCTGGTTTTGTAGGTTCGAACACAGGTCTTCTGGAGGAGCATGGCGTAACAGTTGCATTCGATAACACTGACTGTTTGCATAGGTATTTCATTTATATTTTAGGGTTTATAGGATTTGTAATCTAAAATAAACCAAAAGATATACCCAAAAAATGCTGCCCAAAGTCACTATTCCACGCGGACGGACTCGCGGGCACAGCTAGTCTTCAATAAAACCTCTCACCTAACTGCTAGTCATATGATACTCGAGCATAACGCTTTAACCAAAACATATTATATCCGTATATATTTCTATCCGTGCAGGGGCGGTGAAAGAATACTGACCTCTGCGGCCGGGGTCAGCCTGTCGTAAAAGGCGACAAAACAACCCACCCTAGCTACGTGGTAGGGCCTCAAGCCCGTCTGGATGGCGACCACCTTTGATCTTAAGTATGCCGCCATAATAACCTTGCGTTGTGTTCCGGCATCAGTGACCCAAGTTTCTGCACCCTTATGCGACAGCAGCGTGTTCGCAATGCCCTGGCGTTGCAAACACCCACAGGCGACGGTAATTGCTAAATTCTAAGCGGGCCGTCAGCCTGTCTACTGTACTGCAGCAATAACAAAAAACATACCCCATGTACTGTTGCTGATATCCTGCAAACTGTCCGGCATAGGAGTATCCCTGGACACCCTGGACTCCTTGCAGGAAGCCGCCAAGCTGTTGGGGATACGTGTTGTACCAGTAGGAAGCCGGGGGAACCCCGCCGGCCGTGTACGCCGCGCCGAATGGACTGTATGGTGTACCGCCGAGCTATTAACAGTTTATAATAAATATAATGTGACAACAGCGACATCTACGGCTAAAGTAAGTAGCTAGATAGAGCTCTAAATTTCAGTTGCGACTTATTTCGCTTCAGTACCCGGGGTCCGCTTTCAGACTTTTCCTTCTCCACATCGCACAGTCTTCAGCATCCCTGGTAGTGATCATTGGTACATAACCCTTTACGACGTCAAGCACTTTTTGGGTCTACCCATCAAACCGGGGGCCGGCGGAAGCGGCATGGCCAGGCATTTGTATGTAGCCCCATGTAGGTAGCCGGTTGCCGTAAAACGTGGCCACCACCCACATCATGGGGACAACTGACATAATTTTTATTTGTTAATAGCTACATAAATAAATACATAGACTCGAGAAGGGATTCGAAACCGTAATACTACGGAGGTGGTAAAGATTTTCAAAACAACAATATTGCCATATTTGTTCGATAATTTGATCTCCCAAGAATTTAACATAATACCAATCTAGGGAATAGGGATATTATAAAAAAAAAAAACCATTAGCATATACGTTTATAGGGAAAGGGCATAGCATAGCAGTGGGATGTAGTCATCCAGAGGGGCTAGGAGTCCTAGCCTAATTTGTTATGTCGCCTTTAAGGACATGCCGCCCCCGGCCGCAGGAGTCTGTATTCTTAGTCCGCTCCTGCACGGAGAAATTGTTAGCTATCATATATTTACAGCCTTATTCTCCATGTCATTATAATCTTTTATAATATAAGTTACGTGGTAGCTTCGCATTCCAGTCGAACACCAACCTAGAGGTCCCGGATTTGAGTCCTATTATGGCATCGCTTAGGCAATTTTCACCTAATTTGCATATAATAGCCATGTACCCTCGGTGAAGGAAGACATCGCGAGGTAACCAACATACCGAAATCAGTATATAACCCGCCAATCCGCTTCGGACAAGCGTTGCAGGCAACGTGGTATGTTATGAGTTGTTATTATTATATAATTAAACAACACAGTTTATCGTCCCCCAAATATTAATGGGACCTATAAAAGGTTTAGAACCACTGAACTTTATCATAATTAAACATGAACTCATAAATATTTTAATACAATTTCTGCTCCAATTCATTGAATTAAACGAAACAGTTAATAATTAAATTTATTAATTAACGGAATACTCAAATATTCCATTTGTAGGCCATCTTATGATTAGTATACGGAGACTCGCGTCTACAAAAGACTATGGGGACTCAATCTGAGATCTTCAGAGCAGAATGGTCTGGTATACAACGATCGAGCAGGGGAATTTTTTTATTCCTGAGGAAAATCAGGCTGACGGCCTACTTAATAGTAATCGCGAACACACTGCTGTCCCATAGGGGTACAGGAACCTGGGTTACTAATGCTGGAACACAACACAATTACGGCGGCATCAAGAAGCTAGGGTTGTTTTGTGCCTTTTGCGACAGACCGACCGGGGCCGCAGAGATAAGTATTCTTTGTCCACCTCTGCACGTATGAAATGTGACTAGCCTATTGCCACTTCAGCTCGCATATTTTGCAAGCTACATCGGTTACATATCAAAAATCAAATATCATTTATTGCCACACACAAACATTACAATCAATATATAGTATCTTATATCTTTAAACGAGCAATTCTTGGATATATATATATATATATATATATATATATATATATATATATATATATATATATATATATATATATATATATATATATATATATATATATATAACTGGAATCTCGGAATCGGCTCCAACAATTTTCCAAAATGAAATTTAATATACGGGGGGCTTCGGGGGCGATAAATCGATCTAGCTAGGAATCATTTCTAGAAAATGTCATTTTATTCGCTTTTTTTTTATTGGAAGAAAAATAACAAAAAGGTGGCGTTTGAGTAGTCCCAATTTAAACTGAAAAATGATTCTTCCTGACATCTATCGGCGAATAATAATACTATTTTTTTTAAATTGCATTCCAGCAGATGGCGTTGTTAAGTAACACGAAGTCAATGAGTGTTTGCTTTGAGGTTAGACTAAGAAAATCAATTGTTTATTTATATTATTTGTGTCTTCTTAATACACGTGTTCACTTAAAAATGCCTAAACGATCTTGGAAAAAAACGCTTATAAACAATCTAACTTCACGAAGCCGAAAAATACCGAGCAAAGCTCGGTCATCCAGGTACTACATATTATACGAACAAATATTTATGAGTACATATAATAATTAATATATTACAAATCGTTTCTATGTGCGACAGGGATACTAACTCAGCGTACACTTTAGCACAACACTGATTTTCAGTTGGGCCCTTCCATTTCAACATGACAGTTTTCTTTGGCGCACAAATTGTATTGAAGTCGATTGATCATCATTGATAACATATGAGATTAAAATAACTATAATCAATATTGTAATACAATAACAAAAAATAAACATTATTATAATCGTTCAGAGAAAAACAAAAAACAAATATTATATTACAAATCGATTAATTAAGGGAGCTTTTCCTTAATGTATTCCGAGAGAAAAAAAATATATCGGGAGAGAAAAAAAAAACATTTCAACTCACTTAGCTACAACAAAAAAAAAACACAAACACAATGACCATTATCTTTCTCCAACATTTACAACATTTTTTAAGACTATTGAATGGACGATTTCTGTGATACAAGAAGATTAATTTTATATTTATTTTGTTCTTCTTTTATATGTCGGCTACTTTGGTTCTCTAATGGATTTCCTCACTTTGGAAAATCCATAAGAGGCGAGAAGGGGACTGGCTGGCCACTGAGGCACCTGTAAATATCTAACCTGGCCTTGCACCTGTGCATTATTAGGATCCCCCGACTCCTTCCCCCACGAACACTTCACGGGCTGGCCGTTCACTTCAGTGTTGTGAACCGCGACGATAGCGTGTGTTGCGCTCTCTTTTGTCGAAAATCTGAAACAAAACGTTTAGGGGGCATTCAAGTATGTTTTTTTTCATTTATTGGACAAACAAACGGTATTTATATGAGGATTAGTAAATTGTCTTATTTAATATGTTAGTATTAATATAAACCCAACAACATTTGTCACAGGTTACACATAAAAAAAGTTTAACATGACTAAGAACTAGCAACAAAAAATAATTATTTAGATAGCAAATAGAATACTATATATTACACATTACATTTACACATTAATTCGAGTGAGTGAGACACTCAGTGCGCCGTAGCTATGAAAGGTTCAGTTATTTGTCTTGGAGGCATTTCAACACACTTTTTTTATAAATACTGGGACTCGTTGCTGCTATATCAATGGAGTGAAAAAGGAAATTATAAGAATTTACTATTCGATAAAGTGGCGATCGTTTACCGATACGTTTCTAGTGAGAACACCAGCGACGTGCGCCCTTTTGTCAAATGTGGGGGGCGTACGGGAGCATCGCACGGGATTCCCATACACTGCTGCCGGGTAGCTGGCGACGGGGTGTGCATTGAGTATTTTCCATAACAAAAAAGGGGGCTTTTAACGTAACGCAATTTGGGGGGTGAGGGTGTCATAAAACATTACGATGCGTTAAAAGAGGGGGAGGGGTATTCGGTATGTATGTTGTGCTATGTATCTTTTATGTTTAAAATTGTATCTCATGTATAAATAAATAAAAAAAAAGTATTACGTAACATTTTTTAAAATAAAAAACTAGGGAATTAAAGTCTTCCAAATTGGCAAATGTTTTCGTTTTTGTTTACGGGAAGTCCCCCGATTGTAACCCTCAAAAAAGCTAAAATAGGAGAATGCATGAAAAGAATAATGGTGACAGGAGAGGGCCAAGTCAGGAAAACGGCTTAATTCAATGTGAAATTAGTACTCATAGTAAAACTTTGATCCACTTTTAACTTATTTTAAACTTAAGCAAATGTTTGTTACATTATGAATGATTGTTTATTCAATAACAATACGAATAAATAAAAAAATCTCGTCTTGCTAAATCAATATTTGCACAGACACAACCCAGTAGCCAGAATCATCTATCAGCAACTTGCTCTTCGGTACAATCTCATATCTTTAGAGGCCCTATAACAAATACACACCTGAGCCAGTTCTTGATAGTGGCCACATCACGTTTTACTTTTTGGTCCTTCGAGCCGGATCAAAATGTAGCGTTACCGAGGTTGCAGTGGGTAATTAAATGTTTTACAATGTTTGATTTAATGTTTATTTATTTATACTTAGTAATAATGTTTAATTGAATACAAATGTTAATGTTTATGAATGCACCCGGGAGTGGCGCCGGTTGGAAGTGCACTGACTGTTCGTCGATTTTCGTGTTCGGTTCTATATACGATCGTATCGAACCGAACAGATATGGTCTATTATCACAGACAAGATTGTTTTTGTCAATAAGCCTGATATTGTGATAATAGATCGATCTCCAAGACATGTGATGATCATTGATATTAGTGTCCCGCATGAAAGCAGAAACTGATAACATATCGAATCAATGACCATCGTACAGATTATAGCGAAGAGCCTCGACAAACACCTAGAGACGCTTTCGCTAGGTAAATATTGAAGGGTTGGATACAGAAGCCGGTTCTCCCGAGCAAGGCATGTATAGTTAGGAGATTCCTGTTTCTGGAGCCTCAACCGTCGGGAGCATTGGCCTCGCTTCCAGCAACTAACAGTTTTTTTAATATTATTATTCTATAAAAAGATATATAATATTAAGAAATGTAAAAATTTTGAAAATAAAATAAATACAGAGATAATGAAATAAACAATATACGCATGTAACACGTGTTAGAAATCTTTAAAAGGCGACAAAACAACCCACCCTAGCTACGTGGTAGGGCCCCAGGCCCGTCTGGATGGCGACCACCTTTGATCTTAAGTATGCCGCCGTAATAACCTTGTGTTGTGTTCCGGCATTGGTGACCCAAGTTCCTGTACCTTTATGCGACAGCAGCGCGTTCGCGATGCCCTGGCGTTGCAAACACCCATAGGCAATGGTAACTGCAAAATTCTAAGCGGCCGTCAGCCTGTCTTCTGTCCTACAGCAATAAAAAAATCTCTTGTTTTTTTTATAATTAACTTTCCGCAAATGTGAAATGTATAATATATAATATATTTTTATAACAAAGATCGGCAGGCAAACGACCTAATTGATATTATTTGAACACCGTCTGTAGACGTTCGCAACAACAGTTATTGCCAACTGTGTATTGTGCCGGACGACAACACAAGGTTACGGCGGCATGTTTTAAAACCAGAGTAGGGCTTCAACCTCGACTAGATATCAACCGACTAACCAACCCTTGGTCTTTAAATTTGCCCCTAACAACCCTGTTCCGGTATGAGTGATGCAGATTCCAGGTCTCTATGCGGACGGCAGCGCCCTAACGATGCCATCCATAAGTGAAGGTAACTTGTTACTATTAAGTGGACCACCCAGCCTGTCTGCTGTTCCTCGCAAATAAAAAAAAACTGTGTCAGCTCCGACGCACGACTGGAGTTTACTCTCTAAGTACGATTGTCTAAACATACGCAAAAAGAGTTTATTTAACTGAAAAAAGATTAATACCTTAAGAAAGGGTAAATTAACAAATTAATGAAAATAAAATACGGCGGCTCCACATTAGTGCCGTGAATTCACGCGCAGATACACTCCGTGAATTCACGGCGCAAGTAGTGACCTCCACATTCACGGGATGCTCACAATCGTTCGTGAAACCCGCCACGAAACGGACGTAGAAGCTGCTGCTACAATAACTTTGTTTGCTGTCATTTTCAGAATGATAATGCTCTAAAATAGAATTTCAGTTTCATTATTCCAAACGTTCACGCTCGACTCCATTTTACGCGCGTACACGTCCGTACGCCTTTTGTAGTCCGGAGTAAACTGGCACGGGGCCGTGAATGTGGATATAATTAGTTAATTGGATATATAGTAGATATTATGTAAGCGTGAACGCCGCGCGAAGGGGGTGCGAACCCTTTGTCGCGGGATACAATACCGACTCTGATCGGGGAACAGGCGTGAACGCGCGTGAACCACACGAAAACCGTCCACATTCACGTTCACGCCTGTTTACAGAGCTTCACGGCACTAATGTGGAGCCGCTAATACATATTTAAAAAAAGTTTTAAAACAGTTTTAAGTTCAACCTAATTACAACTATGGCACCTAGTAATAAAGTCACAAATCTTCAAAACATTATCTAATACTTAGATCATTCGTCATATAAAATGAGCAAAGCAATAAATTACTCTTGTCACTTACAAATGAAAAGACATATGTTAAACAACATTTAATGTGAAATCAACCTTAAGTTGTAACAAATAAAGTAATTTTTGCCTTGCGCACCAAAAACGTAACGAGGTCATTCATTAGTACATTTTACTCTCACATTTTTTTCATACCGGGCCGCCTTATATATGAAAATTGATTTTCAAGGAGTAAACTCCAATTATACCTGATAAAAGCATAACCCTTATCCTTGAAGACCCTGATCTCTTGAATGTTGCCGAAAGGCTGGAAGGTCTTCTGCATGAGCTCCTCCGTGAGACCGGTCGTGAGACCGCCGCAGTAGACCGTGCAGTTCGTGGGTGAACTCTGGTTGTATACATCGTCGAAGGTCAAGGGCTTGGAGTTCACTGAAATCACAATTAGGGGTTTAGGAGGTATACTTACTGAAACCGTATCCTGGGGAGGATATTTTTGTGAACTTACACAGCTCAAACATGTCATCGGAGGGTAATTGAGTATATTATGAACAAAAGTAAAAAAACAAAGTATATAAGCATTAGTTGGCCGACTGTATTTATATTTATTTCTTGATATTAGTAGTTGCATTTCATATTTAATACAATTGTATACTCCGTGCAGGGGCGTAGAAGGAATATAGGTCTGCGGTCGGTGTCGGTCTGTCGTAAAAGGCGACAACACAACCCACCCGTTGTTATTGTTAAATTGTAATATTGTATGTATTTATTTGTCTTTCTTTTATTCGTGCATTTTTAGCGCTAAGCAATGTATCGTCATCTATGGTATACGAAAGCGGAAATTAGAATTGTAGCTTGATTAAATTAAATACTAGACCAACGAAACTGTAGTTAAACGAAGACTATAGAGGACAGAGGAAAGGAAAATTCTGTATTTTAAAATGCATTAAATTAAGCATGAAAGACATGAAAGCAGAATAAATGCAGTTGAGATGAAAGCGTTAAGAAGTATGATAGGAGTTAAACTGAGTGACAGGATAAGAAATAGTGAGATAAGGAAACGTTGTGGTCTGAAAGAAGCTGTAGTGACAAGAATTGAGATAGGTATGCTGAGATGGTTTGGCCATGTCGAGAGAATGAATGAAGAACGATTAACGAAAAAAGTGTATAAGGCGAGTGTGAATGGAAGTGTTGGAAGGGGTAGACCTAGGCGCACGTTTCGAGACCAGATCAGGGACGTCTTGAAAAAAGGCCAGGTCAAGAGTACCCTAAACCGAAGGGCATGTATGAAGGGAATAATGAAAGTGGACGAAGCGAAACAAGTATGTCAGGATCGTAGCAAATGGAAAAAAGTGGTTTCTGCCTACCCCTACGGGAAAAAGGGGCGTGATTATATGTATGTATTAAATTAAGGTGGCGCCACAATAGCGTCAGTGTTTTTTTCAGTGTCTTCAGCATCTTATATTTACCAAATAATTTTAAACTACCCTAAAAGTCAGGTTTTCAATACTGTCACTAACTGTTCTAGTTGCCAAATATATTAAGTGGTTTTGGTGGGTATACAAGCAATTTATCCTCGGTAGTTTTTTGCTGTAGGACAGGGACAGCAGGCAGGCTGACAGCCCGCTTATAATTTAGCAGTTACCGTCGCGTATGGGTTTGCAACACCAGTGGCATTGCGAACATGCTGCTGTTCCATAAGGGTACAGGAACTTGGGTTGCAAATACCGGAACACAACAAGGTTATTATGGCGACATACATAAAACCAAAATAAATAAAACCCTACCACGTAGCTGCTTTAACGACAGGCCGACTCCGGCCGCAGAGGTCAATATTTTTTCTCCGCTCATACACGGATGGGTTGTGCGAAAATCAAAATTATTTATTTGCTTAAAACATAGTTACAATCGATGTTACAGGATAATGTGTCTATTAATTTTTTCCATTTCAGCATGCAAACATATATAAATTAGCTGGCTGCTAATTTGATAATGATATGACCGCGCGGGCCAAATGGCGTGAGGTAACTGGTGTCAATTATGACTCCAAAATGCCGGTAAAGTTGAAGGGACAGGTCTATAAGACCTTCATTAGGTCTGTACTTTTATACGGCTGTGAAGCGTGGCCTGTGTTAGAGCGACACAAGCAAGAACTGCGTGTCACGGAGATGAATATGCTGCAATGGATGTCCGTGACATTGCGGATAAATTTCAGGAGTGTCGGCTCCGATGGTACGGCCTTGTCCATTATTTATTTTTCCTTAATACATGTCAATTTATAACAGTAGCATAATATTGAAGAAATTATTACATAAATCATTAATTATTATTGAATATTAATGTTATCATCACCTACTCATCCAGTCTTTAACTGAGTAAATAATTTTATCTAGTAGCCATATTTTCAGTTGTCTTATATCACCGACATTAGTGACCCAGGTTCCTATACCCCTACGGGACAGCGGCGTATGCGCGATATCTCTAGCATCGCAATCGAATCGAAAATTGCTTAATAATAAGGCCTATTAAGTACTACCAGCTGGATGACCGAGTTTTGTTCGGTATTTTTTTTTATAAATTGTGTTTTTTGGAAATTAACAATTGATTTTATTAGTCTAACCTCAAAGCAAACACTCATTGACTTCGTGTTACTTAACAACGCCATCTGCTGGAATAGCATTAGTGTTGTTGTGTCATTAAAGCAATTAAAAAAATAGTATTATTATTCGCCGATAGATGTCAAGAAGAGTCATTTTTCATTTTAAATTGGGACTACTCAAACGCCACCTTTTGACATTTTCTAGAAATTATTCCTAGCTAGATCGATTTATCGCCCCCGAAACCCCCCGTATACTAAATTTCATGAAAATTGTTGGAGCCGATTCCGAGATTCCAATTATATATATATATATATATATATATATATATATATATATATATATATATATATCCATGTTCTGATGACGACGGTAAATTTTGTCATTGACAATAATTTCAATGTTTGACGAGCTCCATAGCGTAACGGCTAATGCCCTTCGTTACGCATGCAGAGATCATGTGTTCTATTCCCGTCTCGCTAGGTTTTTATGTATAATATATATTTATTTATAAAAAAGACTAGCTGTGCCTGCGACTCCGTCCGCGTGGAATAGTGACTTTAGGTAGCATTTTTTGGATATTTGAGATCAATTTAAATTGGAAATAGGTCAGTTTTTATTTACACAACATTGAAATACAAATACTTTATAATAAAACAATAAATTTAAAAAAATTAAAAATAACTAGGCTAGCATAAAAAGTAAAGAAGAACAGTTTAAATATAAAATAGATTCTCATCAAGGCTGCTGCCCTTAGGGAGAGTGCCTAAAATGCCCGCTGTAAAGCCAGGCTTAACCGCTGGCCAAAATAAGCTCCAGCCCTCTGGTCACCTGTGCGTTCTACGAGGCGGGATGATATACAATTGAAAAGCTTTTTCATATCATCTCCCCATGGGCCTAACGTTTCAAACGCCAGCGGCAAAAATATGTAGTCACGGCTTAAAGATACATATTTACGCCGCTTACGCGTTTGCGCTTCGGACGCGCCGCACCAGCCGTCACTGATGTTCCATGTAAATAGGAGGCCGCCAGTGTGTCAACACATGTTGCATCCCACACCAAGCACCTCCCACCTTTCCATGGAACTAATGTTAAACCGTCGGGTCTCCTGCCATCATCACGAGCAATACCATTCGGCTCTAAAATAGCCGGAACGTTGATGGAGACAAAAGCCCGACGAATAACATCATTCAGTGCTGCGTGGCGCGAAAGACGACCAGCGCTCCGCTGGCAAGAAAGCCCATGGTGACCCAGACGATCTACCATAGATCCACAAGGGCAGCAGTGTGGATGGTTTGTTGGCAAACCTAGTCGCAGACTGATGGCAAGGGAGAAGGTGGTATTGTCCAGAAGCGTGCCTAAATTTGGAGATGGAAGTGCTTGGAGCCAGAGTCCAGATTCTCAAGTTGCAGCAGCAAGAAGACGGGCCCTCTCAGCCGCGTCGGAACTAGAGTTAACTAGCTTATCAAAGACAACACGGCAAAGCGGCTCATCCCAAAGACGCTGCAAACATAGGTTGACTGGAACGGCCCCATTGGCACTAGCTTCTCTCCAGGCCTCTAAAGCTTCATTATAATACGGAAAATCAAAATGATCAAGAGAAGGGAAGAGAATTTGGCGAATCAATGGACTAGTGCTATTTACGGATGATAAAAAGGCTGGAAGAGCAACATCTGAAACTTTCCTGATACCTATACCCCCGAAGCGAATAGGGAGTGATGCTTGGCACCACGCCCTATCTGTGACTGAACAATTAAAAGTATGGGTCAAAATTTTAAGGATGGCTGCGTCAAAAGAGGCCAAACTATTGGTAAATTTCCAAATTGGTGAACACCTTAAAAAGTATGTAAATTTTGGTACAAATAAACAAAATTTTATAATTTGATAGGCCATATGAATATTAATTTTTTCTAAACGATCATAAGAATTTTGAAATTTCCTCATTTGTTCGTCTAGGAAAACTGGAATTGACTCCTCCAAAATAGGTGCTCCTAAAAGACGCAGTGTGTATTTGTCTATTACTTTAATACTAGGGGCCAAGCTATTAAAATTATTAACTACAGCGGCTTTAGACTGAGTCGTAAATTTGTCACAAAAAAAAGCTCGCATTTGGAAAAATTTATGTTTAAACCAATTTTTTCCAATTCGCTTATTAGACACTTTAGGTCATTCAAAACAGTGGTAGGATGGCCTGCAATAGTCCCATCGTCAAGATACCAAATATTTAATTTTGAAGTAAGGGTTGAAATTATTGGATGAATGGCTAAACTAAAAATGGCCGGCCCAAGGGGATCTCCTTGCTGACAGCCAACAGAAGAGTCGATCAAATGGCCCATATAAACGAGTTGAGTAGGCGTATTGTAACATTGCCATATAAAGGGATAAATGTCAGGTACCATGTCTAAGCACTGATTAAGCAGGGCACGGCGGTCGACCGAATTAAATGCATTCTTGATATCAACTTTGAGAACTACAGCATCGTCACAGTTTTGTATGAACCCTCTGAGGCTGTGGACAGCAGCTTCACAACCGCCTTTGCAACTGAAACCTAATTGAATTGGTTTGAATTCTGCATTCAATTTAGGATATATATTTTTACAGCAGATTTTGGCAACTATTCTACGAAAAGTGCTACCCACAGCAATTGGGCGGATTCCCCCATCTTTTTTCTTAAGAGCACAGAGATTAGCGCCGTATAGTACATTTAAAATCTCCGAGTTCACTTGCCCTGAAAGCATTAGGTTTACGATATCTGTCAGGTAATTCAGAAGTGTTTTACCAGCATCAGCAGTGGAACTAGAGATTAGATCTTTGAAATGTTGCGGTGAAAAACCGTCCAAACCACCTGCCGAACCGTTTCTAAATGACATTATGGCAGACAACACTGTTTTGCTTTCAGCTATTATACCAGAACTAGTCGGTGCAGGGAGATTAGGAGGTAGAGAGGTATACGGATGTTTGTCTTTTAAAGCAGCCAAAGTGTCTGGGGAATTTGTAGCCCGCACATCCGATGAAAATAGGAGATTAGAAGCGCCTTTTAAGTCCCCGTCACAGATTTTCGCTTCTATGATTTTGTTGACACATAATGGCTCTTGTTGTTTATATGTATTATTTCGATGAAAATCACTGGAGGAATATTGGTTAAAACTTTTTTGAACGCGTAATTTAATTCCTATTAATACACTGGTTGACTTGGGAATCACTTTAAATGTTTAGGGTGCAATTCTCAATTTGTCATGGATATTTTTTAATTTTCTTATAAGTTTATCGTTTTTTTATACTTTAAAAGTTCTGGTTTCTTATTTATTTCTTAACTAGGGGTCATCCATAACTTACGTCACACTTTAAGGGGGGGGGGGGGGGGGGGGTTATATATGTATTTTTTTTGTATTTATATTTTGTAAATAAATATTATACAGAAACACCCCGAATCGGGATGGCAGTTGAGACCCCCGTAAGCGATCCGACGTGCGAATGTAGCGCCACGTAGTGTTCGTAGTTTTGAGGTAAATTCAAATATTTCGTCAGTTTGACAGTAGCAACAGTGATTGTCAAATGAAAAAAAAATATAATAGTATGGTAGATTTTTTTATTGCTGTAGGACAGCAGACAGACTGACGGCCCAGTTAGGATTAAGAACCATTATTAGGCCCGTCAGCTTGTCTGCTATTCTTTCTTTCTCCGGTCGTTGCCTAATGGCTGAGTATTGTGGACATCGGTGCTGTGGTGCACCTTGATTTGATAATCTGCCTCCATCGGTACCTATCCATTGCGTCTTTGACCACCGAGGAAAATTGTCAGCTGTTTTACAGCAATAAAAAGGAATCATAACTGCTAAAACGGATGAAAACATCGTGAGTTTTTTTTAAAATTGGGATTGCTTTTCCCCGCTGGATCTTGGATAAGGCCTATTACATTCGTATTTTTGAAGTGAAAACTTCTATAGCGGCGTTGTGCACCTTTTTTGTAATAGTTAAAAATGTCAAACTCGCGTCAGGTCACGTGTCCTGATCGAAAATTCGTAAGATTCGTAAGACGGAGTTTTGTTTCAGTAATACATACCAAGCTTATTAATAATGATTTTTTTATAATGTTTATTTTATAATGTAACTTTTAAATGAGTGCATTGCATTACTTATACATATCTATTCGAATTGCGACTATATTACAATGAAATACAGTTGAGTTTTTGAAGTGAAAACTTCTTTAGGCGCGTTGATCACTTTTTGGGTGAACAATTTTTGGTTTGTAAAGAAGTGTTGATGACCAATTTAAACTTTAATGCTTGATCATAAACAATTTTTATAAACCGAAAATAATAATCTAATAGCTCGACGATACAATTCACAAGTTATTTAGTTTTCACTTCTATCGGCAGTCCCCGAAGACTGCCCCGCATGTTTTATTTTTCTCTGAATGATTGGTAATATTGTTTTTTTAGTTGTAATATTGTAACACAATATTAATTATAGTTTTTTTTTATCTCTTAGATGTTAAATCGAATTCAATACTGTGTGCCAAAGAAAACTGTTATGTTGATAGAAGGACTCAACTGAAATTCAGTGTTGTGCTAAAAACAGCGTATGCTGAGTTGGTATCCCTGTGCACATTGAAACGTTTCGTGTTATATTAAATACTAGCTGTGCCCGCGACTCCGTCCGCGTGGAATAGTGACTTTAGGCAGCATTTTTTGGATATTTGAGATCAATTTAAATTGGAAATTCAACCTACTAAGTCCAGTCTAAGCTGAACCCTATTTCATATGATCGATGATATAAATCTGAGGTCAACTTAAATTGGTACTCAAAATTTCCGAAACTTATCATTTTTAACAAAAACTATTTTTTTTTATCTAAAATAAAAATAGCCTAAGTTACTTCTAGATACATCAGCTATCTGCCAGTGAAAGTCCCGTCAAAATCGGTGCAGCCAGTTCAGAGATTAGCCGGAACAAACAGACAGACAAACAGACAGACCGACAGACAGACAGACAAAAATTGTAAAAAAATGTTGTTTTGGTATATGTACCGTGTATACGTTCTAATGCACTTAGTAAAAAGCGGTTATTTTAATATTACAAACAGACCCTCCAATTTTATTTATTTGTATAGATGATATTGCACGCTTAATTATAAACTGACCTAACTCAAAAAACCAGTTTTTGGGAAATCGCAAAAAACGTTTTGTCATTTAGGGGCTGTCCATTTATCACCTGAGGCTCGAAAGGGGGGGGGGGAGGGGTCCATAAAAATCACAAAATATCACGTGTATTTATTTTTTCGTCAAACGCGTACAAAATCGAATTTAGCACTGTGCCAACAACTGACTTGCAAGATGCTTATCCAGTTACTGGTGTTGAAGAAAGTCTTGCTAATCCGTAGTCCGAGGATACTGTACATTAAATTATGTTCATTGTTCATGTATTAGTATAAAAAGATTTTCGCATTTCTTTAATTAATTTTATGTCAGTCAAAAACAACCTGCAACCTTACTGTCTACCTCTAAACGTTATTATTGTAGTCTTAAATTTTCTATAATAAAATTAGATGATACTTAAAATTAAGATCCTTTGTAGTTACTAAAAAATACACGTGATATAGCGGGAGGGGGGGGGGTCTTAAACCAAGGGGGAGGGGGGGTTAAAAAATGCCAAAAAAAAACATGACGTGATTAATGGACGGCCCCTTACGATTATATTGACTTATAACTAAATAGTGGTAACTCAGTGTGGGAAAGAGATATCGAAACAAATCTTAGTTTTTGGCCGATAGAGGGCGTCGATACAATGCTGCCCGTTATATTATCTCACTTTAGACCTAAATCGTAATATGTACTCGTATATTGTTGTTAGTATAATATGTATACTGTCTATTGATTATAATGGCTGTGTACGGGTGTACATTTGCTATTGCTGGGATTGGAGAGCCTGAATAAATGAAAGGCTTCTTGTTTCTATTTTTCCTCCTTTATTACTAGGGCTGCTGTGTCTGAGCTCGACTGTAGCTTACTATAAGCTGAGCTGAACTCAACTGAACTGAATAACGAAAGCAAAACTACGCAGCTTTTATAGTAAAAATATGGGTGGGGAGTCTGGAACCTTTTAGAACCTCATACAATAGATGACCGTTTCTTTTTGATAGTAGCCGGTCATTTAGACGAGTTCCCACGGAGCGGAATTACTTTTCTAATTCTATAATTGTTTCCATAAACAATACGTCTATAGACAAAAGAGCGACCATTAGTTCGAATTTCCAAAGGAGCGGAATTGCTCTTTTGATCCTTTTAGAAAATAAATAAATTTTACAATGGACAATAGTCAAAGGACAACGTTAACAACCATTGTCTGAAGTTCGGGTTCTTTAAACATCCTGAGGTTGTAAAACATTTGGTGTCCAGAATCCCATTACCCCATTCAAACTTTACACAGTAATAATCATAAAGCAAATTGCAATACCCTAAATAAATTACAAACAAAGCTTAAAACTATTTCCGTTCGCCGTCTCGTACAGGCTGTGTGTGGCAATATATGATATTCTATATTTGATTTGATATTCTTTAAAAGAAGAAAAACAGGTAAACGTGCCTATCGCGTTGAATTTCTTTTTATCGCCCTTTTCACAATTCGGATACAGGATGCCTGCAGAATCGGCTTAGAGTACACCCCAGCCATCAATTCAGCGATGCTTTGTTGTGTCGCTACTTGAGAAGTTAGTAAGATTTTAGAGTAACTGAAGCCAATTGCGCACGGCGCAGTGTGGTCCTCAGGGAGGTGGAGCGTCACGTCCCGCACGTTACGAGACTCGCGCAATACTATATTCGTCCCACCCTCGCTTTCATCATCCACCTCACCGTGAGTGAGGGTAGAAAACATAATCAGGTGGCAAGATCTCAACTACCCTTTGTGCGAGGATCAAAGACTATAATTATTTACATAGGATCGTGGAAAACACCCCTTAACTACCAAACATCCTTCTAATTATCTCTACAGGGGCGGAGAAAGAATACTGACCTCTGCGGCCGTGGTAGGCCTGTCGTAAAAGGCGACAAAACAACCTTAGCTACGTGTAGGACCTGGATGGCGACCACTACTGTTGCGGTACAAATGTAATGTTGCGGCTCAAATGTCATGCTGCAGAACAAATGTACTGTCATAGTACAAAATGTCTCGGCTCATTTGAAGTGGTACATTGTACTTCTTCATTTCAAAATGTCATGTTACTCTTACAAACTCATTTTATAATCGTGTCCTGTCCAACACTAGCGACCACCTTTGGTCTTAAGTATGCCGCCATAATAATTTTCTGTTGTATTCCGGCATTAGTGGCCCAAGTTCCTGTACCCATATGGGACAGCAGCGTGTTCGTAATGCTATTGGCGTTGCAAAGATTTATCTAAGTGTGCCGTCAGCATGTCTGCTGTCCTATACAGCAAAAAAAAACCGCCTTAATGTTAATACTGATAAAATTACCTATTTAAAAATTTAAAAATTATCCCATTAGGCCCGCCGTTTGGCTTTTGATCTGCCATGACAGGCACATTAGACGCGTAACCCGAGGCTGTGCGAAGCTCTCCCTTATTGTTGAACTAATTATCGTAAATTTGCGAATGATTTTATAAATAAAAATATGTTTAAGTCTTTTAAGCGTATGTTTATTTCCAAAATGGCGGACAAAGTACATTGTGAAAGAAACATTTATTGATTTCATTTAATTGCTTTGTAAAAGACTGGCTGACGGTCTGCTTATTAGTATATTCTTGGAAAATCATTATGTGCAATTTTGTATTTATAAAAAAAAAATGAAATAGTTATCCGGAACCAAAGCTTAAATAATACAAATTCGTGGAATGTAATTTTCAATAATAAATAATAACAATAAAATTTCAAAACGTTTGAGTGTTTGGAAGTGCAGGGGTTCCTGACCTCCAATAGTTTAGTCGAGTCAGCGTTCTTCAGATCTTTTTTGTAGGAGTATTGTTTCAATTAAAGTCAGTTCCAGGATTCCATGTTTATTTGGCAAAATGTGCTTATAATTATATGAAACAATTGTGTATAAATAGATAGAATGATAAATAAAATATAAAATTGAACAAGTGAGCGATAGAGAAGTTGTTGATATTGTGCATTGTACCCCTTTTATGTTAGACTAGCTGTGCCCGCGACTCCGTCCGCGTGGAATAGTGTCTTTGGGCAGCATTATTTGGATATATGAGGTCAGATTAAATTGAAAATTCAACCTACTAAGTTCTGCCTAAGCTGAACCCTATTTCATATGATTGATGATATAAATCTGAGGGCAACTTAAATTGGTATTTAATTTCCGAAACTTATAATTTTTAACAAAAACTATTTTTTTTTCTAAAATAAAAATAGCCTAAGTTACTCCTTGTTACATCAGCTATCTGCCAGTGCAAGTCCCGTCAAAATCGGTGCAGCCATTTCAGAGATTAGCCGGAACAAACAGACAGACAGACAGACAAAAATTGTAAAAAATGTTGTTTTGGTATATGTACCGTGTATACATCCATATGCATTAAGTAAAAGGCGGTTATTTTAATATTACAAACAGACCCTCCAATTTTATTTATTTGTATAGATGTATAGATAAGCGCGGTGCTTGTACAAATATTTTTGTACTTTTAGAGAGCTTGTCAAAAATTATTTTTGGTAGTAAAACATTTTTTTTAATTCTTTTTATTGCTGTAGCACAGCAGACATGCTGACGGTGTTTGCAACGCCATTTGCGATGCCGCGAACACGCCTGTCCCATAAAGGTACAGGAACTTGGGTCACTAATGCCGGAACACAACACAAGGTTATTATAGCGGCATACTTAAGACCAAAGGTTGTCGCCATCCAGACGGGCTTGAGGCCCTACCACGTAGCTAGGGTGGGTTGTTTTGTCGCCTTTTACGACAGGCCGACCCCGGCTGCAGAGGTTAATATTCTTTCTCCGCCCCTGCACGGGTAAAAACATTTTTGAAGAATGAAAAAGAAATGAAGTTTTGTATTTGTTGATTTATTGGCACCGAATGTGCAATTATTTCTCCTAGCTCGATTTCTATTCGATATATCTATATTCGAAAACACAAAGTTATTATGGCGGCATACTTAACACCAATGGTGGTCGCCATCCAGACGGACTTGAGGTCCTACCACGTAGCTAGGGTGGGTTGTTTTGTCGCCTTTCACGACAGGTCGCAGGGCTTAGTATTCTTACTGCACGGATATCTTGTGAATCTTTCACATGCACAGATTATTTCACCTCTCTAATACAAAATTAGTTGGAATTAATCACAAGTAGAATGTTTCCTTACAAAATTCGTTAAGTGGAGATCCTCCATAAGTCGAAAACTCTGTAAATAGCATTTTTTTGGGGTCTCTCTTCAAGTTTGATTTACAGATGTTCTACTTACATTCATTCTTCGGAGCTGGTGGCTTCCGCGTCGCCCAGTTAGTTCTAATAGACCTGGACCCAAGCCACTGGCCGTTCATCGACGTGATAGCCGATTCAGCTTCCTGCGGAAACAAAAACATTTTTTACTAAGGCACCACGCAAGTGGAAACAAAAATTAAATTATACTCACAATTCCGCTGTGTGAATAATCCATCTAGTTACAAAGTAAGTAGCATAGCACTTGTGTTATGGATACAACGCAACTGATATACTACAAATATAATTTTATTTTGTAAATAAATACATATTGTACATAAACACCCAGACACGAGACGGGATTCGAATCCGTGACCTCATTAAACGTACCGAAACGTCAGCCGCTACGCCATGGAGATCGCTTAACAACTTTTCTAATGTGGTGGAGCTAGTACTCATTGCGGGATACCTCTGTACGGGAAACAAATTTTTTGATACTTTTTGTCAACCGCTGACGCCTATAGCTCACGAGAAGGATTCCGAGCCTGATTCTGAATGTTTATGTAGGTACTATATTTACTATGTAGTCTCTATATAACAAAAATTTTTTTAATTACTGTAGGACAGCAGACAGGCTGATGGCCCGCTTAGAATTTAGCAGTTATCGCGAACATGCTGCTGTTCCATAAGGGTACAGGAACTTGGGTTACTAATGCCGGAACACAACACAAGGTTATTATGGCGGCATACTTAAGGCCAAAGGTGGTCGCCATCCAGACGGGCTTCGGGCCCTACCACGTAGCTAGGGTGGGTTGTTTTGTCGCCTTTTACGACAGGCCGACCCCGGCCGCAGAGGTCAGTATTCTCCGCCCCTGTACGGATTGTTGTTCATGTCATTACCCTTGTATTGAATTCACTACATCCCAATATATGAATAAAATACAAAGAAAGATACAATTAAAATACTGATATAGTCAAAAAGACAAAAAAATTCGTCAAAATTATATTTTTACGAGTTTACATTGTATCATTTACAACTTATTTCAATCGTCACAAGTAAATTTATTATTATCACGTCATTTATTTGTCTCTATATTGCAGGGCTTAATGCATGACATCCCGACCAGAATAAATTTGCACAGATAGTCCTTCTTGGGAATCGAACCCACGATACATGGCGTTATGCAACCACTAATCAGCTTTCGATTGTCCCTGATAGATTGCAATACTTCTCCAAAAAACCACCTCTGGTTTTTAAATATGACAGGTTTCAGTTCCTTTCAGTCGCAATCTATCGTAACTGCTTAGGCCTGGAATACACATGCTACTAGAAAAGCATGCTTGTTTGCTACTAGGTAGCATGCTCATTTATAGCTTAGCTCATGAGAGCACATACCTCAGAAGCATACTTATTGCTAACATGCTTCTTTCTAGCACGTGTGAGATACACATGCTCATAATAATTTTTTTGCGGAATGAATTAAATTCAGTTATATTATGACTTTCATAAATATAAACTTTGGTACGCATTTTCTCTCGAAATTTTATTTTTGTATTGTGGTGAGCGTACGTTCCACAAACACTCATAATTTCGGTAATGTAAATAATATAATATAATAAATAAAATTTAAAGTTTTGTCATCGCCCCATCGAGCCATCGTGATCTACGCAAACAAAGTGCGTTCAGACTTGCTTTGAAGCCGCCCCTTTCTCCCCCGCGCCTCACACCGTGTGCTAACTAGCACGATAAATATACCTCTGCTAATTGTATGCTATTAAGTAGCATCTGCTCGAAACTAGCATGCTTATGTACTACTACGTAGCATGTGTATTCCAGGCTTTAAGTGTGCGTGTCTCATCAGCGTGTCTTGTTCCTCAGCGATAAAAGAAACTCACCGATTTCTTTAAGAAGGATACGAAGCCGTAACCCTTGGATTTTAGGGTCTGTGGATCTCTCACAACTCTGCAGTCTCTGAAACAGAAAGGATAATGTCATACATTTTGGATGATGTCTCTTTGGCGGCTGTAAATCTTAGACATTCTTGTTTGTGTGTGAGTGAGTATTATTTTGGTATGTATGTATATACATACTGGGCTGGGCACATAGCTCGAAGGACTGATGGCCGTTGGGGCAGAAAAGTCCTCGAATGGCGACCGCGTACCGGAAGACGCAGTGTTGGTAGGCCCCCCACAAGATGGACCGATGATCTGGTCAAGATCGCCGGGATAGGTTGGATGAGGGCAGCGCAGGACCGATCATCGTGGAGATCTTTGGGGGAGGCCTTTGTCCAGCAGTGGGCGTCTTCCGGCTGAAATGATGATGATGATGATGTATGTATATAATTGGAACATCTGGAATCTGGGTGACTTATGCCAAAACACAAGGTTATTAAAGCGGCATATTTAGCTGATTGTCATCCAGGAAGATTTATTATTTTTCTATTTCTGTTTTATTTTTTAAAACGTAAGGAACTTCGTTCCTGACGGGGGTCCCCCAACCGCATTTTTTTATTTATGTATGAACCGATTATTGGGTCGCATTTTTTAAATCCGCGAATAATGAATGCCTGAATGAAGGAAGCGCAAATAAGGAGCTTTTACTGTATTATCATGGCCAATCATATTATGAAGGTGTGTGCGTGCGTGCTTGTTTAAGTTTCATGCATGTAGGTGTGTGCGTAAGTGCGTGAGTGGTTGAGTGCGATGCGCACGCGCGCTTTTGTGTATGTGTGCGTACGTGTAGACACACCTACACGCACTACACGCGTGCGTGTGAGAATGCGTAAATGGATGAGTGCGTGCGCGCTCGTTGTTGTCTAGCTTGTGTTTGTCTTAATACGTGCGAGTGTGTATGTAGAATATAACTGTCATTAATTTACATTCTATAGCGGTAGGGAGATTATAAAAAGACGAGGTGAGTTTGTCTATTTCTAAGAAGCACTAAAGATTGAGTGTCCAAACTCGCATTGTCCGACGCCACACTAAGAACAATTGGCATAAAAACCACACGCCGAAGTTCTCCGCACTTTCTTTTAGTTATGCCCCACATATTCAGAAGCTAATAACTCTTACGGCGCATCACGGCGCGGCAGTTTCGTCTGATGAAAAGTCTCCGAGATTCTCGCATGAGATATTCGGATGTGGTCTGACTTACAGCGGCTAAATAAGTTCAATTTTAGATCAAGGATTATTTTTGTAACCGACTCCTTTGAACTCGATTATGACCCACTTTAAACGGTCATTTTTCATTTAAACCTTGTAGACTTATCAAGGACTGATAATAATATAATAATTTCATAAGATTATCTCATTATCCTGATCAAGATCGCAAGGATTTAAAAAATGGTGACGCATTATATATTGAGAGAGGCTAATTATTACCGGCTGTGTCGAGAGAAAGAGGGGCAGAGAGCGCGCTTCTACATGTAGGAGACACACGGTTCGGGACGCTACGGGAGCCACCCTTCAAACCGCCATCCAGATGGCGCAAGACAGAAGTGTCTGGAGGGAGCTGGTGGCGAGGACTACGCACCACAGTCACGTCCCTCAGGCATGAGGTTACGACAGTGAAGAAGAAGAAGATTATATATTACGTTTGATTAAATTTTTAAAGGTAAATTTTAATTAGAATAAATATAGTTAAAATAAAGAACACGCTATTGTGACAAATTGAACTAAAATGTGAAAAATTAAAAATTCTTAATGTAGTATAAAATAATGAATGAAAAATATTAGTGTTAATGTGAAAAAAGCGTGGGGCGCTCGATAAATCTGTTGTCGAAAATATATATTCAATCGGTACGATTAGTCCAAAAATGGTATAAAATATATGACACAAAGCGTCCCACGCATTTTAGACAATAATACTAATATTTCTCGTTCATTATTTTATGAATAGTTTCTTGTTTCAAGTCCTTCTTAAGGACAAATTAATGTAAACAACGTAATACATATCGTATGTTTTTTACAATGCGTCTAGTTCAACTATAACTTACTACGTGGTAGGGCCCCAAGCCCGTTTGGATGGCGACCACCTTGGGTCTTAAGTATGCCGCCATAATAACTTTGTGTTGCGTTCCGGCATTAGTGACCAAAGTTCTTATACCTCTATGAGACAGCAGCGTGTCTGCGATGCCACTGGCGTTGCAAACACCCATAGGCGACGGTAACTGCTAAATTTTAAGCGGGCTGTCAACCTGTCTGTTGTCCTACAGCAATAAAAAAAAAAAATATATATATATATATATATATATATATATATATATATATATATATATATATACCTAGTCAGGTCATAAGTATTGTCACACAGTAAAAACTTTTCTTTTAGAATGCTGGCCACAAAAAAGTTTATTGAATTCGAATTTCGAATTGTTCATGAAAATAAAAATGTATACTTTTAGAATTTTACTCATTTTTAAATATGGAGTGGACGCTTAAAGAAGACCGTGTTGCAGTTATTGCGTTGCATCGTTGCGGTTACGCGCCAATTCAAATTTTTAACATACTGAAAAATTTGAATATAACCTTAAGATTCGTTTATCGTACCATCAAACGATACAATGAAGACTCTAGTGTAGATGACAGGTCAAGAAGTGGTCACCCTCGGTCTGTTAGGACTCCAGCAGTGATAAAAGCTGTGAAGGCACGAATTCAAAGAAATCCCAAACGTAAGCAGAAACTGTTGGCCCTTCAGATGGGGTTAAGCAAAACCACGGTGAAAAGGGTGTTAAATGAAGACTTAGGGCTTCGGGCATATCGAAGAAAAACAGGACATCGTTTGAATGCTCGTCTAATGGACCTGAGACTGAAGAGATGCCGCGCTTTGTTGAAGCGGTACGCGGGAAAAAAATATCGGGAAATTCTATTTTCGGATGAAAAAATGTTTACCGTAGAAGAGAGCTACAACAAACAAAATGATAAGGTGTACGCACACAGTAGTGAAGAAGCGAGCATCCGTATTCCGCGTGTCCAACGAGGTCATTTTCCATCCTCGCTCATGGTATGGTTGGGAGTTTCTTATTGGGGCTTAACAGAGGTACATTTTTGTGAGTAAGGTGTAAAAACGAATTCTGTTGTGTATCAAAATACAGTCCTGACGAACCTTGTGGAACCTGTTTCTCATACCATGTTCAACAACAGGCACTGGGTATACCAACAAGATTCGGCGCCAGCTCATAGAGCGAAGAGCACACAAGACTGGCTGGCGGCGCGTGAAATCGACTTCATCCGGCACGAAGACTGGCCCTCCTCTAGTCCAGATTTGAATCCGTTAGATTACAAGATATGGCAACACTTGGAGGAAAAGGCGTGCTCAAAGCCTCATCCCAATTTGGAGTCACTTAAGACATCCTTGATTAAGGCAGCCGCCGATATTGACATGGACCTCGTTCGTGCTGCGATAGACGACTGGCCGCGCAGATTGAAGGCTTGTATTCAAAATCACGGAGGTCATTTTGAATAAACTTTAATGTCATAAGAATCTATGTTTTGTTAAGTTCATTTTGGTATATGAATGGTTACATAATGAATAAACTTGTTACAATTATTTTACATTAAACATGTGACAGAATTTATGACCGGACTAGGTATATATATATATATATATATATATATATATATATATATATATATATATATATATATATATATATATATATATATATATATATATATATATATATATATATATATATATATATATATATTGTATATATAAAATATTACTAAATATTCAGGAACAATTCTCATAGCACTCTCATAGTAAATAAATACATGATAAACATAAGCACTTAAACTTGGGCAGGAATCGTACCTGTGACCTCCGCAGACGTTTAATAAATTATAGTTAAAAAAAAACTAAAAAACACGCTTCTATAATTAATCAAACTAAAAAGTAACAAATAATTCATAAAATAACAATAAAATTACCGATAAGAAAATTAATGTCACTGTTCTAAAAGCGTGGGGTGACGTTAATTTTCTCGCCAGTAATTTTATTTTCAAACATAATAAGGAATTATTTTTTTGTTTGATTAACTATAAAATACATTTTATTTGTTGTCAATTCCCAATCGGCAAATGTTTTTATTAATTTAACGCCATCTTCCAGCAGTTTTATTAATCAAACACCAGATGGCGTTTTGGAAGAAGGAAAAGAAAGCGTTAATCTTGATGATCCTGATAAGGACTATGGGACAAAATTATTAAATTTTTATATTGTCACCAGGTCGTGATAAATGTGTAAAATTTTGAAAAAAAAATTATCGTTTAAAGTAGGTAAAAATCGAGTCCGAAAATTCCTAAGGACAGTAGACAGGCTGACAGCCCGTTTGGAATAGACCAAAAGTGGTCGCCATCCAGACGGACTTGAGACCCTACCACGTGGCTAGGTGAGTTGTTTTGTCGCCTTTTACGATAGGCCGACCCCGGCCACAGGGGTTAGTATTCTTTCTCCGCCCCTGCATGGATAAAAGTTAATATAAAACGTGTAAAAAGATGCGAATGTTGAGATGTCAGCTAATTGTGGAGACTGGAAGGAGAGAACATGTTGTGCCGACTATAATGTAAGGATAAGGGCAGGAAAAATTAAATAAACACCCAGACTTCGAACCCGTGACCCCCGCAAGCATATCAACATGTGAAAGCTATTTCGACAGATATTATCTATGTACGAAGTTATGCTAATTGAGCTTATGGGATGAGTTTTAAAAAAAATCAAATCAGAAGCTTCTTTCCCGCTGTCAATCCGACCGCAGCCTTTTGGCAATACTCCAAATAGGGACTCATACATATTGTTTATTGACACATATAAGCCATTGTTCCAACATTTTTATTAAAACATAAATAATAGTAGCATTTATAGTGCTATAAATTCGATTTTCGTCCCAAGTCAGGGTGTTTATGTTTAATATGAATTTATTTACAAAAGAAAATGTTGTCAGACAAACGGCCTTGGCAGATGGTCACCGTCGCCTATGGACGTTTGCAACACCCGAGCCATTACCAACACTTTTTATGAAGAAACTCATTCTATATCATGAGAGTAGATCAACGCTCTTAAGAACCGTTTCGTCAGTTGTATAGTATCCATAAAACAAGTGCTATGTTGTCATATTATATTTATTTTATCTCTCTTTTTACGAATGGTCCTAGTCGCTGGCTGATGAGTCTTGTTCAAATTTATGTCTTGGTACCCTTTCTCAAGGATTCCTTTAAAGTTCATTCATACAATTCCATTTCATTTTTTAAGATTCGGGGACCATACTGCCTTATAGTGAGGAAAAACATAGCGAGTAAATGAACCATGCCTCCCATATACGTGGAAAAATATCCAGTGCATTGCCTGTCTTCTTTAAGACCACAAAAGATGTAGTGATAAAAATTGAGAAAGGTATGCTGAGATGGTTTGGCCATGTCGAGGTTGCTACGCATACCGTGGACAGCAAAATGGACCAACACATCCATTCTTGACCAGCTGAATGTCAGAACCAGATTGTCCACGACCTGCTACAAGCGAGTACTCGGCTATTTTAGCCATATCGCTCGAAAGGAGTCAGACAACCTCGAAAAACTGATAGTGCTAGGCAAAATAGAGGGGAAAAGGCCCAGAGGACGGTCACCAACCCGATGGTCGGATCAAATTAAAGCTATCTCGGGGCTCACTTTGCCTGCAGCTCTGAAACAGGCCGAGGACAGAGTGGTGTGGAGGCAGTTCGTCAGCGTCTCCGTAAAGGCTTATCAAGACGGGCACGACCTTCAGGAATGAAGAACATGACGAAGAAGAAGAATACATGGCCCACTGGCTCGACAATATCCACGTTTAATACTCGCTGATGTATATAGTAAGAATAAAAAATATGTATTTTTCTTTCTCACACAGTTTTTACATGTTTTGGCTAGTAAGATAGACACGAAGAGAACTTTTTTTTTGTCTCGGATAACCCTCTCATGTCCGATATAGGGGTTCCAGAAAAGAAAGTTGACCTCCGACTACCCACTAAAAACTCAGCTGATCTGGCGGTGCTCTTTATTAGTCAGGGCCACTTCCATGTTTGGCGCCAGGGGGTTAGGTTTTTGTCCCACTCCGTGCTACCCTCCGGCCACTCGAGGAGATGAGGGGGGCGTGCTATGGTACTCCTAGCTCTCTCCTATTATTCTTAATGATCATTCTTATACAGAAAACATAAATTTATATATTTACTAGCTGTGCCCGCGACTCCGTCCGCGTGGAATTAATGAGTATGTCATTATATATAAACATATAAACTTATCACTAATGGGTATGAAAAATAGATGCTGGCCGATTCTCAGACCTACTCAATATGCTCACAAAATTCCTGAGAATCGGTCAAGCTGTTTCGGAGGAGTACGGGAACGAACATTGTGACACGAGAATTTTATATATAAGATTTATTTATTTCACTGCGTCCAATTTAATGAACTATTGTGATCGCCACATTTACAATAGCTCGTTAGCAAAGCCTGCTTCGTTGATGTAACGAAGCAGTTTTTTGACAGGAGCTGCTCGTACCTCATCTGGTTCCAGCATATGCTTCTCTAGTATCAGATTATGTTTATGCATCAGTGAACAGCAGTGGCATAGCAGGTGCACAGGTGTTTCATCTGCCTCGTTACTAAATCTGCTGGCTTTGCTATCCCTGATCCTAAGGTTACTGAGGTGCTTGTTTAGGCAACAATGTCCGGTAAGCGCCCTCGTTAGGGTGCATAGCTGATTCCTGTTTAGTGCTAGAGCTTCAGACGCAAGTTTGCGGTTGTAGGCTTTTACTAGCATTTTGGAATGATTCAAGCTTGGAATTGTATTCCAGCGCTTGATAGATTCACTGGTACATTGATCCCTGAGGGTGAGCCGAAGCAGGCTTTTAGATACGCCGCAGCACGGTTCAGGTCCGTGCTGTGCTCCCTTGGCCCCTGTCCGGGCAAGTTCATCGGCCTTTTCATTGCTAATGATACCCGCATGCCCGGGGATCCAGCGAAGAATTACTTTATATAACTTATAAATACTCTTATTTTTATCATCATCATCATTTCAGCCAGAAGACGCCCACTGCTGGACAAAGGCCTCCCCCAAAGGTCTCCACGATGATCGGTCCTGCGCTGCCCTCATCCATCCTATTCCGGCGATCTTGACCAGATCATCGGTCCATCTTGTGGGGGCCTACCAACATTGCGTCTTCCAGTACGCGGTCGCCATTCGAGGACTTTTCTGCCCCATCGGCCATCAGTCCTTCGAGCTACATAGCTCGAAGGACGCCCAGGAGTGTGCCCAGCCCACTGCCACTTCAGTTTTACAATCATCAGGGCTATGTCGGTGTCCTTGGTTCTCCTCTTCTTATTTTTAACTATTATATAAATGAGTTACGTACACGAGTAATTTAACATGAGCAATATATATATATATATATATATATATATATATATATATATATATATATATATATATATATATATATATATATATACGAGTAAATCTTCTTCCTCCTGTCCTTATCCTATATCTTTAAACGAGCAATTCTTGTATATATATATATATATATATAAATATATATACATATATATATATATATATATATATATATATATATATATATATATATATATATATATATATATATATATATATATATATATATATATGGAATCTCGGAATCAGCTCCAACAATTTTCATGAAATTTAGTATACGGGGGTTTCGGGGGCGATAAATCGATCTAGCTAGGAATCATTTCTAGAAAATGTCATTTTATTAGCTTTTTTTAATGGAAGAAAAATAACAAAAATGTGACTCTTCCTGACATCTATCGGCGAATAATAATACTATTTTTTTAAAATTGCTTTAAAGACACAACACTAAAGCTATTTCAGCAGATGGCGTTGTTAAGTAACAAGAAGTCAATGAGTGTTTGCTTTGAGGTTAGACTAAGAAAATCAATTGTTAATTTCCAAAAAACACAATTTATAAAAAAAAAAATACCGAGCAAAGCTCGGTCATCCGGATATCCCACATTATATGGGATCGGCACATGTTCTCTTTTTCCACTCTCCTCTGTTGCCGCCTTCCCAACATTTACACCCTTTGCCATATCATCTTTTACGCAATCTATCCATCTTTTTATATTCTACCTCTACTCCCGTATCCATCTACTCTCATTTCTATCATTTTCCTTGTTATATGGCACTCTTCCTAGCGCATGACATGGTCAAATCATGCTAGTCTATTACTTTCAAGTTTTCCAATAACTGGTGATGCTTTTTCTATTGCTGACAGTCTGACAGTCCGCTTAGAATTTAGCAGTTACCGTCGCCTATGGGTGTTTGCAACGCCAGTGGCACCATGAACACGCTGCTGTCCCATAAGAGTACAGGAACTTGGGTCACTAATGCCGGAACAAAACACAATGTTATAATGGCGGCATACTGACGAAAGGTGGTCGCCATCCAGACGGGCCTTGCCCTACCACGTAGCTAGGGTGGGTTATTTCGTCGCCTTTTACGACAGGTCAACCCCGGCCTCAGAGATTACTTACTATTCTTTCTCCGCCTCTGCACGGATAACGCTTTCATACTTCCTCTAATATACTCATCCATACTAATATTATAAATGCGAAAGTAACTCTGTCTGTCTGTCTGTCTGTTCCTCTTTCACGCCTAAACGGCTGAACGGATTTTGATGAAATTTGGTATGGTGATAGATGATAACCTAGAAATGGTCATAGGCTATAAATAATCACGCCATCGTTCTTAGGGGGTAGGCAGTAGGCAGATAACTAAATTGAGTTAGTGATTTTTTGTGCTTATCCGGTATCTATGAGAATCGGCCAACATCTATTTTTCATCCCCCTAAATGTTAGGGGTAGTCCACCCCTAAATTTTATTTTTTATTTTTTGACATTTTATTATTTTTATGGCAGAACAACGTTTGCCGGGTCAGCTAGTTTCTAATAAATTAGGTGTTTAATGCGCTTGGCCCTCGGAGTTCTACTTCTTATTACGTATCCTACCTTCTGTACATGTACCAGTCTTCTTCGTCTTTCTACCATCACTGTTTCCTTGAGAAGTAATCTCTTGTTTGAGATGGTTTTCAAGGACATGTTACGTATTCTCCGAATTCGAATGAACTTCCGAAAGTGTTCTCACCGCAGTACCATATGGGGTTTATAAAAAAAGGCGTTTTAGAATTTCTATCAGGCCGGCAATTCGTTGGTAATGCCACTGATGCAAACGTAGCCGAGGATGATGACCACTACAGTTATAAAAAAAGAGGTACCAGATACTTACGATATTTCTCCAAATGGTGCGAAGGCGTCCCTCAGGCTCTGCGTCTCAATTTCTGGACTCAAATCCCCAACGAAGATGTGGTAATGTTCTGGAACAAGGAGAAGATAATTAGTGAATGCCATCACACAGACGAGGTCTCTGTCAACGTAACAGGAGTTTATTGTTCCTGCCTTTATCCCAAACTATGTGGGGCTGGCACAACATGTCTTCTTCCACCCTCCTCTGTTAGTCATTTGATCATTTACACCTATTTGAAATATCATCTTTTACGCAATCCATCCATTTCTTTAGTCTACCCTTATCCACTTTTCCTTGTGACATGATATTCTTCTCTTCGTATCATCTCATCCATCCATTTTACTAAATAAATTATATTGGAATATATGAATAAAAATAATTAAAGAATGTAAATATGAAAATGTAAAAATTAATAATGAATATTGTCATAAAGATAGGCTGCAATACCGTGGAAGAGGCTCCACCGGCGGCCAGTTTATCCGTGAGTCTAGGTGACAAGCGGTAGGAGAATAGAGAGGTTTTAGTGGGTAGTAGACGTCGGCTCCCGGAGTTAAACGTACCTCCCAATCACCCCGGGTCAAGGGGACTCGTAAGTCGGAGTTTTTTCTCGAAAAAAGGTTGCAGTAGAAAAAAAAAATAGGTAAATGTAATTCTATAAATTATGCAAATATTCGAAATCAGATTAGAAAAGATATTATTAAAAAAAAAGATCTAAGTAAATATAAGAATAAAAGCTAAATTGCGCCAAAAAATTGAAACAACCGTAAAATAGATATAAGACATGACTACAAAACGAATAGAATAAAAATAAGCTACAAAGAAAAAAATACGGATGAAATGCAGAGCCAAACAATGTTAAGAATAAGCAAATCGATATATATTAAAAAAAACAAGAATATCACCCCATGGCAGCGTTCTTGACTCCTGATACAACCTGGCCTCGACCACTGCATAGAAAAGAGATAGCATGAGACAGGAAGCGGGGAAGTAAATAATATAATTTGAAGTGCAAGGGATAGGATTTTCGTGAAATTTATTTTCATCTACATTGCAAAATGTGTGACTGCTAAACGTTTTTTTTTTTTTTTTTTTTTTTCTTAAAGCTAAGGCTGTCATCGTCTCAGACGACCAACGACAGCGACACCGGGCGGAAAAGGCATTCCGACCCCGTGGGAGCGGGGTCGCTCAGCCGTGGCAGCGTGCACGGGGCGCGTCTCCTGTGAGGCGCGCTCCCGGCTCGAACGCTGCATGGGGATAATTGATAGCAGCCACGAATGGCAAGAATACTATTAATTGGGGACTATCGGCTCCACCGGTGAAGCCGATCCTATACTAATCTACTACCGTTTCGGAGTGCTTATAGCTGGGGGAGAAGAAACGGCGAAAGAAACTCCCCCGCAACACATCTATTCTACGTGTATTTCTGTAATGTGTGATTGTGTACGGCTACAGGCTATGGGGGGCGGAAGGCGTCCCTAAACCTATTGCGTCGGGCTGGTCCATGCCGGACTGGAGGGGATTGCGTCCGCGAGAGCATTCGCTTCAGCGTCCTAGAGATGGGGTCGCGTCTATCCATGAGCACGTTTCGCGGGCGGCGACGCGCGGGGGGTGCTCGGCGGTTGGGCGTGTAGTTGACTGTCTCCACCACCAGTGGATTGGGATGGTGGGGAGCGAGACCGAAGAAGGATCGCGAGAGGGATACCATGTACTCCTTCACGGGAAGGAGCTCCAGGTCGCGGTGTAGGTCCGCGTTGCGCATGTAACGTGGCGCTTGGACTGCCATGCGCAAGAACTTATTCTGCAGCCGCTGCATCGAACTGATGTAGCATTTGCCGGCATGGGCGAAGACTACGCTCGAGTACGTCATGATCGGTTGGATGCAGGTTTTGTAAAGTGTCACCTTATTTCTAAGGGACATCTTACTCTTCCCGCATATCATTGGGTAGAGGCGACCGAGCACAAAGTGTGCTCTGTTCCTTACCGTCCTGATGTGTTTGCTGAAGTACAGGCCTCTATCTAGAGTGACTCCTAGATATTTGACCTCATCAACCCAGGGGATGACGCGGTCAAATAGCTTTATGGGGAAAAGAGAGTGCCGACTCTTACGAGTCGGCCGACTCTCATTTTGAGTGCGGGGGCCGCGAGCGAACATGATCGCTGCGCTCTTGTCCGGATTTAACTCGATCCGCCAAGTGCGGAACCAGTTGCCCAGCGTCTCAACCGCCGTGTTGAGACGACTGCAGATCCGATATTGATTGATATCGGATGTGAAGAGGGCGGTATCATCTGCGTATAAGGCGAGATGTACCTGTGGGGTACGGGGCATGTCGCTGGTGTACAGCGTGAAAAGTAGGGGGGACAGAGCCGAACCCTGGGGGACTCCGGCTCTGATGGGCTGGAAAGATGAGCGCGTGCCCTCCACTCTGAAGCGGAAGCTCCGATCAAGGAGAAAGTCTCGTAAGATGAGCACGAGTCTATCTGGCACTCCCAGTTTGTACAGCTTGTAAATCAAGCCGTTGTGCCAGACCTTGTCGAAGGCTTTCGCCACATCGAAGAAGACAGCACCCGTCTTCCAGGGTTTGGGGGCGCGATTGAAGTTCGCGAGCACGTGCTCCGTGATGCGGAGCACTTGCTGGGGGCACGAGTGTCGGGCTCGAAAGCCGAACTGCTCGTCGGGGATCAGCTTATTTTCATAAGCGAAGTCTCTGAGTCTGCTCAAGAGGAGGCGTTCGTACAGCTTGCCCAGCGCGCTGAGCAAGCTGATCGGACGGTAGCTGCTAGGTTTCGCAGCGGGCTTTCCTGGTTTCCGGATGCCGATGACGTCGGCTTCCTTCCAGGCGGAGGGAAAGGAGCAGTTATCTATGGCGGCATTGAAGATGCCTACCAGAATCATCAACAGATGTATCGGGAGTAGCTTGAGCAGCTTGTTGGGGATGCCGTCGGCCCCGGGAGCTTTCCGGGGCTTGAGGCCTTTTATTAGGTCCTGTACCTCTTTTACCGTGACAGGCTCGAGTGAGTCTTCCGCGGGAAGAGAGGATCTCCGTTCGACCTCGGCGTCCACCTCGCGCAGGTGGGCCGGGTCGACGTGCGCGGTATTGGGGGAGCATTGCTCCTTGAGGCTCTCGGCGAGGCACTCAGCCTTTTCGTCGTCGTCAAACGCGACAGTGTTGTCGGGTTTTTCGAGAGGCGGCATGGTCGAGAGGGATTCCGCTCTCAGTGACCTCGCCAACCTCCAGTATGCCTGGTGCGTTGGGGAGATCTCCGAGAGCAGGCTCTCCCAGCGTTGGTTCCTGAGTTCCTGAATGCGGGCTTTCACTTCCCGATGAAGTGAACGAAAGGCGACTCGGTTCTCTTCTGATGGGAAGCTGTCGTAGGCTCGGGCGGCGGCTCTCTTCCTCCTCAGCAGCTCTCTCGCGTCCCTCGGGAGTGCCAATCGGCCGTCCTCGTACGGAACTTGCCGAGTGGACTCCCGAACGACGGTTTGGAGGTGGCCGGTGAGGGTTTCGATCGCCCCTTCCGTGTCCTGAAGACTGCTAAACGCTTATATGTATAAACATTATATAGATTTGTTTAAATATATGCTAAGATAATGAGAGGAATAAATGTAAATGAGTGAGCAAGACAGAACACTATAAACTAAACCAGTTTCCTTTTCAATTATCTAGGAGTCACTCTGTCAAAGGCATGTACTTCAACAAGTACATCAGAAGGGTGAGGAACAGAGCACACTTCGTGCTCGGTCGCCTCTACCCTATGATATGTGGGAAGAGTAAGACGTCCCTTAGGAATAAGGTGACACTTTACAAAACCTGCAACCGTCCAATATAATAGTCTTCGCTCATACCTAACGTGACCATTTTCTTTCGTGTCAAAGCGGGACGCCTAAGGATTTTCGTATATAAATACCTAGTCAGGTCATAAGTATTGTCACACAGTAAAAACTTTTCTTTTAGAATGCTGGCCACAAAAAAGTTTATTGAATTCGAATTTCGAATTGATCATGAAAATAAAAATGTATACTTTTAGCAATTTTACTCATTTTTAAATATGGAGTGGACGCTTAAAGAAGACCGTGTTGCAGTTATTGCGTTGCATCGTTGCGGTTACGCGCCAATTCAAATTTTTAACATACTGAAAAATTTGAATATAACCAAAAGATTCGTTTATCGTACCATCAAACGATACAATGAAGACTCTAGTGTAGATGACAGGTCAAGAAGTGGTCGCCCTCGATCTGTTAGGACTCCAGCAGTGATAAAAGCTGTGAAGGCACGAATTCAAAGAAATCCCAAACGTAAGCAGAAACTGTTGGCCCTTCAGATGGGGTTAAGCAGAACCACGGTGAAAAAGGTGTTAAATGAAGACTTAGGGCTTCGGGCATATTGAAGAAAAACAGGACATCGTTTGAATGCTCGTCTAATGGACCTGAGACTGAAGAGATGCCGCGCTTTGTTGAAGCGGTACGCGGGAAAAAATATCGGGAAATTCTTTTTTCGGATGAAAAAATGTTTACCGTAGAAGAGAGCTACAACAAACAAAATGATAAGGTGTACGCACACAGTAGTGAAGAAGCGAGCAACCATATTCCGCGTGTCCAACGAGGTCATTTTTCATCCTCGCTCATGGTATGGTTGGGAGTTTCTTATTGGGGCTTAACAGAGGTACATTTTTGTGAGAAAGGTGTAAAAACGAATGCTGTTGTGTATCAAAATACAGTCCTGACGAACCTTGTGGAACCTGTTTCTCATACCATGTTCAATAACAGGCACTGGGTATTCCAACAAGATTCGGCGCCAGCTCATAGAGCGAAGAGCACACAAGACTGGCTGGCGGCGCGTGAAATCGACTTCATCCGGCACGAAGACTGGCCCTCCTCCAGTCCAGATTTGAATCCGTTAGATTACAAGATATGGCAACACTTGGAGGAAAAGGCGTGCTCAAAGCCTCATCCCAATTTGGAGTCACTCAAGACATCCTTGATTAAGGCAGCCGCCGATATTGACATGGACCTCGTTCGTGCTGCGATAGACGACTGGCCGCGCAGATTGAAGGCTTGTATTCAAAATCACGGAGGTCATTTTGAATAAACTTTAATGTCATAAGAATCTATGTTTTGTTAAGTTCATTTTGGTATATGAATGGTTACATAATGAATAAACTTGTTACAATTATTTTACATTAAACATGTGACAGAATTTATGACCTGACTAGGTAAATACATATATATATGATACATCAATGTAAGATGTATATTTAAGTGCGAAATAAAAATTATGGTTTAAAAATGACTTGAAATAATTTATTATGGTATCTTACCCTCACTAACATCTTAATTCTTACACCAACTTGCCCTAAAAATAATATTTATAAATAATTTCGCAACAAAAAACTACTTTGCTACAGCAAAATTAGAGTTACTTTGATAAATGTATTTTGTAATACAATAATGAGTTGGGATAAGTAAGTATTCGGTAAATTTCTAATAAATACACGCACAACAGATGAATGAACTATCATTTTTCGTCTATCCCGTTCTCGCATGTCAGTCGCTCGCTCTCGCTTGTTCCTGACTGTCAACCCGCGTCTACGCTGCGCTGCCGTCTTTCGCGATACTAATGTAGGCAAGTAGTTAAGTAGGTATAAAGGTTTATTCGTAAAAGCGGAACATTCTTGTTCTGGTTGGGGACAGCGGGACGGACAGCCTGAAAGCGGGACAATCCCGCCCAAAGCGGGACGTATGGTCACGTTACCCACGCCGGCAAATGTTACATCAATTCGATGCAGAGGCTGCAAAATTAATTATTACACATGGCAGTCCAAGCACCGCTCTACATGCGTAACACAGACCTACACCGCAACCTGGAACTCCATCCCGTGAAGGAGAACATGGTCTCCCTCTCTCGATCTTTCTTCAACCTCGCTCTCTACCACCCCAATCCACTGGTGGTGGAGACAGTCATATGCCCAACTGCCGAGCCTCTCACGTGCGTCGTTGCCCGCGAAACGTGTTCACGGACAGACCCTATCCCCTATAACCTATAGTTTTAAACACCCACAAACTACAGAAGTGCATACGTAGTTAGACTTGTTGCAGGGGAGTTTCTTTCGCCGTTTCTTCTCCCTCAGCTATACACACTCCGAAACGGTAGTAGATTAGAATAGCATCGGCTTCACTGGTGGAGCCGATAGTCCTCAATAAAAATATTCGTGCCATCCACGGCTGGTTTTTGCTTGGTCCCCATGCAGAGCTCGAGCAGGGAGCACGCTGCCACGTCTGATCAACCCGCTCCCATGGGGTTGGAATGCCTTTTCCGACCTGAGTCGCTGTTGCGTCGTCTGAGACAACAACAGCTTTAACATTAAAAAGAAAGCGGAACAGCAAACAGGTCGACGGCCCACTTAATAATAAGCAGTTACCGTCGTCTATATATTGCGACGCCTTGGGCACCGTTAACACGCTGTTGTCTAGGGTAATAGGAACTTGGGACACTTATGGCAGAATACAACACAAGATTATTATGTCGGCATATTTAGACAGCAGTGGTTGCCATCTGGTGGAGGCTTGGAGCCCTACTACCTAACTAGGGTTCTTTTGTCGCCTTTTATTTATGTTTGTATGTTTATTGTTGCATTATATTTATTTATTTAATGAATAATATTTTGTACTAGTTTTTTTTAAATGCGTTGTGAGTTGAAAATTCGACCAAACGATAAAGCGACACAAAAGAGACAAACATATTCATAAATAGGATTTAGCCTTCGAGAGAATGAGATAGAATACAAGTATACAATGTTTCTTATAGCTTCGTCTCCTCTTTGTTCGGGCTTTAACTTTTTTGAAGTTTTACTTCTGCCACATGTGAAAGGCTCACATACTATGTGAATTGCTTTTCCACGTAGTAGGGCCCCAAGCCCGTCTGGATGGCAACCACCCATAGTCTTTTTTTGTTTTTTTTTTAAATAGCTGTAAGACAGCAGACAGGCTGACGGCCCGCTTAGAATGTAACAGTTACCGTCGTGTTTGCAACGCCAGTGGCATCGCGAACACGCTGCTGTCCCATAAGGGTATAGGAACTTGGGTCACTAATGCCGGAACACAACACAAGGTTATTATGGCGGCATACTTAAGACCAAAGGTGGTCGCCATCCAGACGGGCTTGGGGCCCTACCACGTAGCTACCGCTACGTAGCGAATTGTAAAGAATAAAGCGAGTATCAGCTTTTTTTTTTTACAATAAACTGGTTTTTAAAAAGAAAAATATTTATTTACGGAATTAAAAAAAGATAGTGTTTTAAATCCGTGCAGGGGCGGAGAAAGAATACTAACCTCTAAGGCCGGGGTCGGCCTGTCGTAAAAGCGACAAAACAACCCACCTTAGCTACGCGGTAGGGCCTCAAGCCCGTCTGGATGGCGACCACCTTTGGTCATAAGTATGCCACCATAATAACCGTGTGTTGTGTTCCAGCATTAGTGACCCAGGTTCCTGTACCCCTATAGGACAGCAGCATATTCGCAATAGCGTCACAAGAACCAGAGCCGTCAGCCTGTACACCGTTCCTCAGCAGTAAAAATAACATACTTTTTATTATTATTCGTTTTATGAATTCAATGAAACCATTTTGGATGCAACATGGCATTATGGCTGTAATGATTTTGCATCGTCATGTTACTAATGAGGCGTGTATTAAAACAGCCCGACTGCCCGAGAATGTAAATTTCAGTAATGCATTATGTATTCCCAAGCTGACCACAGAATACAGATAACAGAATGTCCCACTACTGGCATCAGGCTTCCTAAACACTCAACAATAATGAGCTACCGTCGCCTATGGATGTTTGCGACGATAAGTCTCTCTAATAATAATAATAAAGCCATTTAATCCAAATCTCTCGATGCTTATTCCTATATTACAATGTTTGTTAGTAAGTTAATTAAATTTAAAAAGATTACTTATAATTAATGTTAGTATTATTTATGAGATTTGGATCCCTGTTTGGGTAAAGGCCTCCTCCATCCTTTTCCATAACTCCCTGTCTTTGCCTGACTTTATCCAGTCGTTTCCTGCGACGTGTATTATGTCATCAGCCCACCGTCTTAATTGTCGACCAACGCTCCTTTTTCCCATTGGTCCTTTCCATCGTGTGGCTTCAATGGTCCATCTTCTGTCTGGGTATCGTGAAATGTGTCCGGCCCATGTTCATTTGAGTGATAATGCGTGCTTGAGAGCATCAGTGAGTTTGGTTCTAGGACGAATGTTTTATAATGATAAATGACCATAAACTTATAACTAATGTCGAGGTACTAAGTAAATTGAAATACTCTTCCGACCACAGATTAGTGAGGGCAACATTACTTTAAGTCTCTCTAATAGGGTAGACCAAAGGTGGTCGCTATCCAGACGGACTTGGGCCTTACCACGTAGCTGTTGTTGTCACCTTTTACGACAGGCTGACCCCAGCCGCAGAGGTCAGTATTCTTACTCCACTTGAATTCGGTTTAGTGACGTTTGCTTTACCGTTATCATGAGACCTATTCTTGTCAATTTTTTACCCCTCACTTTTTTTTTCTTAAAGCTAAGGCTGTTGTTGTCTCAGACGACTCGACAGCGACTACGGATGTTAAGGCATTCCAACCCCGTGGGAGCGGGGTCGATCAGCCGTGGCAGCGTGCTCGGTCACGGGCCTCCTGTGAGGTGCGTTTCCGAACGAATGGCAAGAATACTATTTATTTGGGGACTATCGGCTCCACCGGTGAAGCCGATCCTATACTAATCTACTACCGTTTCGGAGTGCTTGTAGCTGGGAGAGAAGAAACGGCGAAAGAAACTCCCCCGCAACACATCTATTCTACGTGTATTTATGTATTGTGTGTTTACCCCTCCCTCCCCTTGGTGTCGTAGTATATGAGAAGATCCCCCTCTAATTTTCTCGTAGTAATTCATAAATACGGTTTTCAAACATTTCTTGCAAACAGAAAGTAAAAAATTGGCTCATAATTGATTTTATTCATACAGCACAAAACGGCCGCCATGTTTGAATGTTGCACGAAAAAGTGCGAGATTCCTATAAATGATATGAAAACCTCAGTCTGTGACCAAAGGTATTTTCAAGTACTCTTTCCACATAAGCTAGATTAACCACCTAACCTGCCATCGTCGGATTTGAACCTTTTTCCATTGACTTGACTACGTACATATAAGATAGGCCTAACATTTTTTTTATGAAGTTTATGTAATAATTGAAATCCTTTATAATAATTGTTGGAACTGTGTATCTGTGGAGCAACTTGTATAATATCTGATACTAAAAGTATTTATGTACCATTTTCTGAGTGTATGTATGTTTTGGTATGCATCTAATGTGTGTGTTTTATTGGAATATAAAATTTGTAAATGTGCTATTTATATTTTGTTTATTTATTTATTTAAATTAATTAAAACGGCCGCAGCCAGTTACATTAATTAATAATAATTGATCAATAGCAATTAACATAAGTCAAGTATTATCCGTGCAGGGGCGGAGAAAGAATACTAACCTCTGCGGCCGGGGTCGGCCTGTCGTAAAAGGCGACAAAACAACCCACCCTAGCTACATGATAGGGCCTCAAGCCCGTCTGGATGGCGACCAAATTTGGTCTTAAGTATACCGCCATAATAACCTTGCGTTGTGTTCCGGCATTAGTGACCCAAGTTCCTGTACCCTTATGGGACAGCAGCGTGTTCGCGATGCCACTGGCGTTGCAAAAACCTATAGGCGACGGTAACTGCTAAATTCTAAGCGGGCTGTCAGCCTGTCTGCTCTCCTACGCAATAAAAAAAGAAACTTTGTGGGGTACATACGGAGATAAAACCCGGATACGCGTTTGTATAAATCTTTAGTTTAGTCAATGTAATTATGATTTTATTGTGCGTCAATATTTCGCTTAATAGGCCCGAATAGGTCGGCACTGAATACCAGCGCTGGGTCACTCAATACCGACACAGCAGCATGCTGTGGTCCTAATTAATCCACCTAATTTGGTGGATATACAATTGATGCTAAAAGCTAAAGCATGCAAATACAGAGGTCTAGGTTCGGACTATGATTTTCTCCCATTTGGTGTCGAGACCCTTGCTCCGTGGGGTCCTAGCGCTATAAAGCTTTTTAAGGAAATAGCAAAGAGGTTAGTCGACATCACAGGAGACCGAAAAGCTGGCAGCTACCTCGGGCAAAGAGAATAGTCTAGCTATTCAAAGGGCGAACGCTGCCAGTATCTTCGGAACCTTGCCTAAAGGGACTCGTTTTAATAATATATTTTAGTTATTTTATTATATTTGTTAAGGTTTTTAGTTTTAGGTTCATTGTTCTAGTATATTTTATTTATTTGTATAGATTGATGCATTTTATAAACTCGTTGTAAAATAGTTCTATCAAATAAACATATTTTCTTTCTTTTTGACAGGTTTTTAACATACCATAAGAAATTTAGGTACCAGTTCAGAGGTATGACACTCTGAGACTAATCTAATGGTCCCAGGTTTCAATCCCACGAGGCATGTACCGTTTAGGCAGTTTTCCTCGTAATGTACATATTATTAAGGTGACCAACTATACTCATTTACTGAGTTTTGTACTCTTTTTACGCAAACCGTACTATTTTCAAATCCTGTACTCTGAAAGTACTCATTTGTACAATTTTATACTCATTTGTATTTCTAAAACATTTTTTTAGATTATTTTATTTCAATTTTATTAATTAAATATTTAAAATTTTTTGACAGTGATTTGAATTTCACGCGCGCACATTGCTTGCCGTTTCCGGCATAATTGAGAGGCCGTAATATGTACCTGGAGAGATAGATACTACAGACCTCTTTTTCTAACAACGTCAAAATTACATTTGTGAAAAGAGATGGTATCTATATAAAGTTTTTATCGTTTTTTCTTCATTTTTTCACCTATGAAATACTTGCAAAGTGTATACTCTTTTTGAACAAAAAATAGTTGGTCACCTTAATATTACAGCGTAATTGCCATCTACCGACGGTGAAGGAAATCATCGTGCAAGCCCACCAGTGGGATGCTTAGGGTTGATATTATAATAAAAATACAGTTTCTGCGATGTTAAGTATTCTATGTTCGGCAGGTGACCCCGTTGCATACAATTACGCGAAACGACAAAATTTTGTATGATAATGAGACGGAAAATCATGGGCTTATATCTCGGTATGTAAGGGGTCCCACCAACAACTAGGTCTAAGTCAATAGTGACCCCGGCGGCCGGGGTCAGTCTCGAGGCCATAAAAGCTGTTTGGATGGCAACTGTAAGTATGCCGCCATAATTACCATTTTTTGTTGTGAAGTGGAAAATGTTTGATGCATACCCCGCCGCCTGGGGGCTGGCGACGAGGTAGTGTAGAATGCCCGTGCAATGCGCCCGTATGTCCCCCAACATTGACAAGGTGGACGCACGTCGCTGGTGTACTCACTGAAAATCACCCCAGTTTTCCTTTATTGCCCGAGAGAGATGGATATTTTTTTATTGCTGTAGGTCGGCAAACAGGCTGACAGTCCGCTTAGAATTTAGCAGTTCGTTTAGTATAGTGTTTGCATTGCCAGTGGCATCGCAAACACGCTGCTGTCCCATAAGGGTACAGGAATTTATTATGGCGGCATACTTAAGACCAAAGGTGGTCGCCTTCCGGACGGGCTTCGGGCCCTACCACTTAGCTTTGGTTGGGTTGTAAGTTGTTGTAGGTTAGTATTCTTTCTCCGCCCCTGTACGGATCATCATTTCAGCCGGAAGACGCCCACTGCTGGACAAAGGCCTCCCCCAAAGATCTCCACGATGATCGGTCCTGCGCTGCCCTCATCCAACCTATCCCGGCGATCTTGACCAGATCATCGGTCCATCTTGTGGGGGGCCTACCAACACTGCGTCTTCCGGTACGCGGTCGCCATTCGAGGACTTTTCTGCCCCAACGGCCATCAGTCCTTCGAGCTATGTGCCCAGCCCACTGCCACTTCAGTTTTGCAATCATCCGGGCTATGTCGGTTACTTTGGTTCTCCTGCGAATCTCCTCATTTCTGATTCGATCTCGCAGGGAAACTCCGAGCATAGCCCTCTCCATTGCTCTCTGAGCGACCATGAGCTTTCTCATAAGGCCCATAGTTAGCGACCACGTCTGCGTTCCGTATGTCATCACTGGCAACACACATTGGTTAAAAACCTTCGTCTTGAGACACTGCGGTATTTGGGACGAAAAGATTTTACGGAGCTTCCCGAACGCTGCCCATCCGAGTTGGATTCGACGAGTGACCTCTTTCGCGAAATTGGACCTGCCTAACTGGATCGTTTGACCCAAGTAGACGTATTCGTCAACAATTTCGAAAGTACAGTTCCCAACTGTTACGGGGGTAGGTGCGACATGGACATTAGACATGATTTTCGTCTTGTCCATGTTCATTTTGAGACCTACTCCTTGGGAAGCTGTATTGAGGCCATCAAGCATATGGCTTAAGTCTTCCATGGTTTCAGCCATGATTACGATATCATCTGCGAATCTAAGGTGAGTGATGTACTCACCGTTAATGTTGATGCCCAGTCCGTTCCAGTCCAGAAGCTTGAAGACATCTTCCAACGCAGCAGTGAACAGCATCGGCGATATGACATCGCCTTGTCTGACTCCCCGCTGCAGTCGGATAGGCTTCGAGTTCTGATCCTGGAGACGGACTGACATGGTGGCGTTTTCATACAAACACTTCAACGCTTTGATGTATCGATAATCAATGTGGCACCTCTGGAGAGACTGAAGCACCGCCCAGGTCTCGATCGAATCAAAGGCTTTCTCATAGTCCACGAACGCCAAGCATAGTGGCTGGTTATACTCCTCCGTCTTCTGTATAACCTGCCGCAGCGTATGTATGTGGTCTATGGTGCTAAAACCTTTTCGGAATCCGGCTTGTTCGGGAGGCTGGAAGTCGTCAAATCTGCGCGCGAGACGATTCGTGATGACCCTTGAAAACAGCTTGTAAACATGGCTCAGAAGTGATATCGGTCTAAAGTTCTTCAAAAGGGTTTTGTCGCCCTTTTTGAAGAACAGCACCACTATACTTCCGTGCCAGGCCTGCGGCGTTTTGCCATCGAGGATGACGGAATTAAATAGCTTCTGGAGGATTTTAAGCACAGGAGTACCACCAGCTCTCAGAAGCTCGGCTGTAATTCCATCATCACCCGGCGCCTTGTTGTTTTTAAGCTGTTTAAGGGCCACACTAATCTCGTACAGACTGACGTCTGGGATATCTACGGTGTAGTGTCGGGTTAATTTGGCTCTTGGGTCTTTAGCCTTGTTGTTAACAGGTGCCCGTGTGGTCGTGTATAGCTGTCCGTAGAACTTCTCGACTTCCCTCAAAAGTTCGGGTTTAGACGAAACGATCCTGCCGTCGTCGGTCTTCAGCTTCGTCAGTTGGCTCTGCCCAATAGACAGAATCAAACCCCTGTACGGATAAAAAATAATAAATAAAATAATAAATAACAATAGAATGGCTTTTAATCGATTTTTCTGTCTGCTGTCATATGCGTGCCCCATAATGCTTATTAGTCGCGTGCGAACTCGACATATTTAATTAATTATAACGCAAAAGGCTACCTTTCCCTTGAGAATAGACTGGCTGATTCAAACTGGCCTGTTTAGCAGGCCACTATTAAATTAAATTTCATTCAACGACTATACACTTCTTCTGTGGGGCGATACAGTAAAAATATAGTTTAAAAACACTAAAAAATACGCTTTATTGATAAATCGAACTAAAAAGTGAAAAATAATTCTTAATGTAGGAATAATAAAAGAAAAATATTAGCACTATTGTCATCTTTTGTACCATTTTTGGAATAATTGTACCCAGCGAATATTTTCGAGAACTGATTTATCGAGCGCCCCACGCTTATTTTTACATTATATAATTATGCATTAAGAAAAAAAAAAGAAAAGAAAGAAGATTATCCGTGCAGGGGCAGAGAAAGAATACTAACCTCTGCAACTGGGGTCGGCCTGTCGTAAAAGGCACCCAAACAACCCACTCTAGCTACGTGGTAGGGCCCCAAGCCCGTCTGCATGGCGGCCACCTTTGGTCTTAAGTATGCCGCCATAATAACCTTGTGTTGTGTTCCGGCATTAGTGACCCAAGTTCCTGTACTCTTATGGGACAGCAGAGTGTCCGCGATGCCACTGGCATTGCAAACACCCATAGGCGACGGTAACTGCTAAATTCTAAGCGGGCCTTCAGCCTGTCTGCTGTCTTACAGCAATAAAAAAAATATTTTTTACTTTTTCGTTCAATTTGTCACTAAAATGTGTTCTTTGTTTTAACTTTATTTATTCTTTAATTCGCTTTAAATATTTCATCAGGCGTAATATATAATACGTTACCATTTTTTTATATCCTAGCGATCGAAATCAGTATAATGAGATAATCTTATCAAATTATTGTATTGTCATCGATCCTTGATAAATCTACACAATGTTTAACTAAAATCTGAACTCAAAGGTCAAAATTGAGTTCAAAGGAGTTGGTTACAAACAAACATACAGGTGAAACTAATAAAAGAGTTTAAAAAAGGGTATATTTAATTTAAATAAAGATAATTTAATAAAAATTTAAGTTTATGAGTAGTGGTAAATAAATAACTGTTAAGACTTGTAATCAGCAATAGTTTTAAAGAATGTTAGATTATATTTATATACTCGTACATACTGTAATTTTTATTAGCCTGTAAGTCTTAGTAAAAAAAAAAATAAAAAAAAAAATCTATTTCAATACATATGCATTTTTATATTTACAAACAACAACTTACATTTATATAAAGCACGTTCCTTTAAATCTGATATTGCACACATATTTTCTTTTAGGATCAAGTTGGCCATGAGCCATTATCGTGGCTAATCGTATTAATAAGGAAGGAGTTTTATGCAACGAATACTAAACTTTTTCCAGTCATCCATACTTTTTTTTTAAACAATCAAAAATGTACGCTTCAACAATTTTTTCCAAACATTATAAATTTAAACTAATAAAATGATACAATATTAACACTTAACAGTGAAATAAATTACTAAGTATTATTTGTATCATTTTATTAAAAATATCCGGATGACCGATATTTCTAATAAAATGATACAACTTTACCGCTTTGCTCGGTATTTTTTGGAAATTAACAATTGATTTTCTTAGTCTAACCTCAAAGCAAACACTCATTGACTTCGTGTTACTTAACAACGCCATCTGCTGGAATAGCTTTAGTGTTGTTGTGTCGTTAAAGCAATTTAAAAAAAATAGTATTATTATTCGCCGAAAGAGTCACCTTTTTGTTATTTTTCTTCCAATAAAAAAAAGCGAATAAAATGACATTTTCTAGAAATGATTCCTAGCTAGATCGATTTATCGCCCTGAAACCCCCCGTATACTAAATTTCATGAAAATTGTTGGAGCCAATTCCGAGATTCCAATATATATATATACATATATGTGTGTGTGTTTGTGTATATATATATATATATATATATATATATATATATATATATATATATATATATATATATATATATATATATATATATATATATATATATATATATATATATTATACAATACGTTTAAAGATATAGGATAATCGGAATGATGTGAATAATCTAATATATAATGTCACATGAATACAACAACAGATTTATACGAATTACAAGGACTCTTAGACAAACTCCTTATCTTGAATGCAACTACTACAACCAAGTGTTGGATATTATCAAACCAAGGGTGTAGGACGGTAGACAATTTTGCCGCCCTTTTATTTAGGTATTTCAATTTAATGCATACTATATCTATACTAATATTTTAAAGAGGTAAAGTTTGTGTGTTTGTGACGGTGTAGGGGGTAACATTTCAAGCCCAAAATAAACTATGGGGAATCCCCGCAAGTCAGAACAGACGGTGTTGCCAGCAGTCGTTACAAAATATCATTCAAAGAAAGGGAACTCCCCCGAATTCGTCACAGAATAAGTAATGAAAAATTCCGTGCTCTTTTTAATCGGTCCGAATTTGCAGTTGCCATAAAAATATGAAATGATTTAAATATTTATATTGATTGTGAAAATTTGCCGCCCCCTAAACAGTGCCTCTGCCGTCCTCACTACGCTACGCCACTTGGTATCAAACCGACCTTTGAAACTATTACTAACTACGAACACACAACCTACGACACGACACACGACGGCCTGCATTCAATTCCTATATGCATTTATAACACGTCATTGGGAAATATTAGTGTGAGCTAATATTGCCACAGGCGCCATATAGTGGTGGCGGATTTGATTCCTACACTAAATATAGAAAATGAAACAAAAAATTACTAATAGATTTTTTTTATTGCGTAGGACAGCAGACAGGCTGACAGCCCGCTTAGAATTTAGCGGTTACCGTCGCCTATAGGTGTTTGCAACGCCAGTGGCATCGCGAACACGCTGCTGTCCCATAAGGGTACAGGAACTTGGGTCACTAATGCCGGAACAGAATACAAGGTTATTATGGCGGCATACTTAAGACCAAAGGTGGTCGCCCTCCAGACGGGCTTGAGGCCCTACCACGTAGTAGATACACTGTTAAATGGATAAAATTAGAAATGTGTATATTAGAGGAAGTGTTGAAAGTAGCACCAGTGGTTTAACAACTTTAAAATAACAGACTAGCGTGGTTTGGCCATGTAATGCAAAGGGACGAATGCCATAATATATATATAGTCTATCATTTCATTTAAGATAAATTATAAAAAATATTTAATGACTGAACAGAAAAAAGACCCTATTTATTTGTGAATTCTCTTTAATTTGTAATAGCTTAACCATTTATTGTTTGACGCTTAGCTATATTCATATGTCTGTTATATATTTCCTTGTGTATATAATATGGTATTGTTTCTTAATTTATTTATTATAATTAATATTTAGGTAATAATAATTTTCTAACGTTCACTGTAATCCTATTAGCTGCAGTATCATCCATACCTTGTACAATTGATTGAATTGATTTTGGATCGTTTTAATGTAGTAAAACTGGGGGTTTGCACTGAAAACCAGCGCTGTGTCGGAATAATTTCGATGCAGCCAAATGCTGAGTGGCCGACCTCGTTTGTCAGGATTGCGACATTGGTTTTAAATTAAGAGTTTTATGTATTGGTGTATTTGAGTAGTGTCGTTTTCTTTGACAAATAAATGTTTTTCTTTCTTTCTTTCTTTTCTATAAGGAAAATGATAGAAATGAGAGTGAATGAATACAAAAGGAGAGGTAGATAAAAAAGAAATGGATTGGGTAAAAGATAATATGACGAAAAAGGGTGTGAATGTTGAGACGACGGCTAACACAGGAGAGTCGAAAGAGAGAATATGTTGTGCCTCTCCCATATAATGTGGCATAAGGGCAGGAGAAAAAGCAATAGCCAAATATTCAGAATACATACATACATATAATCACGCCTCTTTCCCGTAGGGGTAGGCAGAGACCACTTATTTCCACTCGCTACGATCCTTACATACTTGTTTCGCTTCGTCCACTTTCATTATTCCCTTCATACATGCACTTCGGTTTAGGGTACTCTTGACCTGGCCTTTTTTCAAGACGTCCCTGATCTGGTCTCGAAACGTCCGCCTAGGTCTACCCCTTCTAACACTTCCATTCACACTCGCCTTATATATACACTTTTTTCGTCAATCGTTCTTCATTCATTCTCTCGACATGGCCAAACCATCTCAGCATACCTTTCTCAATTTTTGTCTCTACATCTCCTTTCAGACAACATAGTTTCCTTATTTCACTATTTCTTATCCTGTCACTCAGTTTAACTCCTATCATACTTCTTAACGCTCTCATCTCAACTGCATTTATTCTGCTTTCATGTTTCTTCTGCCATACCCAACTTTCACTTCCGTACATGAGTATCGGAACCAATTCAGAATAGTGAAGAAAATAAATACATACCGATAAGAAGTACGTTATAGATAGAATAATAATTATAATAAAACTAATAACGTTCGCGATTGTCGGTTTGAAAAAATACTTGTATCTTTGTTAGGTCGAAAACTTTTCAGACCACCCTCGTTAATACTCCAAGAAAGGATTAAAATATTTTTAATTGCTCGTCAAATATTTCACGTAAGCCTCTAAACCGCGTTTAAGCTAAGCAAAGGTATGAAGACCACCAAAAGCTGTAGCTTGTAAGCTATAGCTATAGAAAATGTTTCGTCGTTTTCAAACCAATATTTGCGCAAAGGGTTGAATAATTAAATATACTAGGAAAATTATACATTATAGACACTATCACGCTTTTGACACGCACACATATTAAGGTGTACGCATACTCTTTTGATAATGCTTAAATTTGATTGGTCAATTAAACGTTGAAAATAGAATTTGATTATTCGAAAGTTTGAAATTTAGAAATCTAAATGTAACGGACAAGAATATTTAGCAAATAAAAGAGTTGTTACAAACATAATTTACATGAATTTTTTTATATATTATTAAATATAAAATATACCAAGGTGATTACAAATTCAAATGAGATGTACCATTACAGATACAAATCAGAGAGAGGAAAAAATTGATACCCGTATCCAAAACGCTCTCAGATGCACAGCAGCTCTTCACGAGGTCCTAGTGTTTCAAGCTGATATGAAGAAGAACTAAAATTAATGTCTACAAAACTGTCATTTCCAATTTTTATGTATGAATGCAAAGCCTGGACACTGACTTTGAAAGAGAAGATGTAAGTGGCGAAAAGGAAGATTCTGCTAAGAATCTGCGAATTCTACGAAGATCTAGAGAGAATGGGAGAGGATCGTGCCGTGAAGAGAGGGTACCTGGGACAACCGAATAGCAGACGCCCGGCTGGACGTCCTAGGTACCGCTAGGAAGATATTGTAGCTCAAGATCTGCTCAAACTCAGCCGTAGCTCTGGCGAGAGCTACCGCAAGACCGAGAGGCATGGCGTGATCTGATGTCGGAGGCCGACTTACTTTTTTATTGCTGTAGGACAGCAGACAAGCTGACGGCCCACTTACAATTTAGCAGTTACCGTTGCCTATAGGTGTTTGCAACGCCAGTGGTATCGCGAACACGTTGTCCCATTAGGGTACAGGAACTTGTGTCACTAATGCCGGAACACAACACAAAGTTATTATGGCGGCATACTTAAGACTAAAGGTGGTCGCCATCCAGACGAGCTTGGGATCCTACCACATAGCTAGGGTGGGATGTTTTGTCGCCTTTTACGACAAGTCGACCTCAGCCGTAGAGGTCATATTCTTTCTCCACTCCTGCACGGATAAGATTAGTTGATTTGGGTCGCTGCGTTACCGTAGTTAGTTTAGCTATATAAAATTTTAATAGTTACAATATAATTTAGTTAAATATATCAAAACACATATATTATAAAGAAGATCACTAAATAATAATGAATAATTAATAAATATACTGAGTCAATCAACCTAGAGCCATCTAGTCCCAAAGTTTAACACTAGCTAGCATAGCACTTGTGTTATGGGTACTAGACAACTGATGTACTATATACATACTTTAATTTTGTGGAAAAATACATAACACCCAGACGCGGGACGAGAATCAAAACCGTGACCTTCGCACCGAAGTGCTTAACCGCTACGCCGCGGAGGTTTTTTATATTATATTATATTATTTCTTTTATTGGATGCGATCTTTTATATTAATGCTTTGTACAGAAAAAATCCCGGCCTGATGAAAGCTGGCAAGGCATTAACCGATTCGGACGATTACGGAATGAATTCGAGAAAAACGTGTCACGCTGTTGCCGCTTTCAGAGAGATTAAGTAAGGATTAATTTAAAGAGTACTTAATGCCCAGGGCACGTCAGTTTAATAAATTTATTTTACTTTAATATCGTTGCTAAGATGGAACGGGATGCGGCGCCATAAGATGAAAGGAAATTACACGCGGATATGGAAATTCTCAAAAGCGATGTATAAGGTCTATGTTTAATCTAAAATCTTGCTATTTACCATAAAAAAGTATTAAACAGGGTTTTGTGTACGTAAAAAGTTATACTTCTTTGACGTAACAGAACAAAAATACCTTTTTTTGGTCTCGGGGAAAAACCACTCTTGACGGGTTCCCCCGGCCCGGGGGGACCGAGGGATATGTGGGACTCCGGAAAAGATGTTCGGCCATCCGACTACCAACTAAAAAACCCCGCTGTTCCCCTATCGCCTACGCCCGGGCCTACGGATATGTGGCCTGCCGATCTCGTGGCCCGGGCCGGCGCCGGCCCGCCCTTTGACTTAAGGCCCTTCTAAAATGTTGGCGCCAGGGGGTCAGGATTTCGTCCCCCGGCGCTCTTCTAAATCAACATGAGTTGAGGGGGGCCGCGGAACAGCACGCGGCCCTCTCCCTCGCGGCAATAGTGCGGGCGGCGGGTCCTCCCCCGAGGGGCCGCCCGCGGCCGCTTAGAACCAAAATACCTAAAGATTTCATCTCATATACCACAACATTGTCTGTAAAAAAATGATAAATTAATGAAATGAATAGAATACATACCGAAAATTAAACTCAAATGTATATACACATAAAAAGTTTTTTAAGATAAAAGTCACTTTCATCACGTATATTTACAATGGTGTACCATTCATCACGATATACGAGGGGCGGCTGATAAGTTCGTGGCCTAAAGTACTTAACGATGACTAATTATATGGTCACTTCCATCACTAATTGCGGGACTCAGTGGTAGTACAAAAACGTAATCAAATTTTAGGTCATAATTGAATTACCTGTCGAACAATGAACATCACCATTTATCCGTGCAGGGGCGGAGAAAGAATACTAACCTGTGCGGCCGGGGTCGGCCTGTCGTAAAAGCCGACAAAACAACCCACCCTAGCTACGTGGTAGGGCCTCAAGCCCGTCTGGATGGCGTCCACATTTGGTCTTAAGTATGCCGCCATAATAACTTTGTGTTGTGTTCCCGCATTAGTGATCCAAGTTGCTGTACCCTTATGGGACAGAACCGTGTTAGCGATGCCACTGGCGTTTCAAATACCCATAGGCAACGGTAACTACTAAATTCTAAGCGTGACGTCAGCCTGTCTGCTGTCCTACAGCAATAAAAAATAACTGCTTGTGCACTTGTGTAGTGTGGGTGTGTGAGATTATATGTTATGGGGGGCGGAAGGCATTCCTAAACTTATTTCGTCGGGCTGGTCCATGCCGGACTGAGGATTGCGTCCACGAGAACATTCGCATCAGCGTCCTGGTAATGGGGTCGGGTCTGTCCGTGAGCATAGGCGTATAATTAACTGTCTCGACCACCAGTAGATTAGGGTGGTGCGGAGCGAGACCGAAGAAGGATCGCGACAGGGACACCATGTACTTCTTCACGGTAAGGAGTTCCGAGTCTCGGTGTAGGTTGCTACAGTGTATTATACTAATATAAATGTGAAAATAAGTTTGTTTGTTACGCTTTCACGCGAAAATTACTTAACCGATCATCATGAAACTTTGTACACATATTCTTGGAGGTATTAGAAGTAAAATAGGATGCTTTTAAAAAAAATATTTTTACCGTTTCTCATTTTTTTTTTTACTGTTAATCATCCAGCGGAGCGGGCGTGATCGGCTAATATATAATAATAATAATTTATTTATTTGTCGAACAACATGGTCCAATATTTACATTACAAAAATCAATCAATAACAAAAATTATAAATTAATGAATAAAGTAATAGTTAAATAATAAAAATCTAATATAATATGTATTTATTATACATACAGCCCCAATAGGAAGGCTAGGCCTAAAAAGTTCTGATTTAACGTCATAAAGGGTGATATGCGTGCACTATACTGTATCATAAATTCACGTATTAAAATATAGATAATATTCGTTCATTTATTCATTCACAAAGCCACAGATCATTCCGTCTAAACCGACTGTACGTTTGGGAAATTTCACAATTTACAAACATATTGTTTTTTTTTACCTCATTTTATTTCTTTCTAGCCTGGTTACCTATGGGATTTGGGGAAATTACTTTATTGTTCTATTGGTTTGTAATGGTATTTGCGACTTGGTTAGATCATTATAAATGCCACGTACTTATTGTGCAACAAAACATCGTAAAGAAATGTTCATATATTCCTTCTTTTTGCCCTTATCCCAACCATGGGCCACGAAAGAACAGGATGAAAGGTTATTACGATCTGAGGAGATGCGAATGTTACAAAAATTGATAAAATTAAACCTATAATAGAAGAAGTGTTATAGCACCAGTGGTTGGAAAACTTAAAAGCAACAGACTGGCGTGGTTTGGCCATGTATTGCGAAGGAACGAATGCCACGTAATTAGAATTTGATAGAAATGAGTGGATGGATGCAGAAGATTGCGTAGAAGATGATAAATGAAAAAGGGTGTGAATGTTGATTTTAAAGTTGTTAAACCACTGGTGCTACTTTCAACACTTCCTCTAATATACACATTTCTAATTTTATCCATTTAACAGTGTATCTACTACGTGGTAGGGCCTCAAGCCCGTCTTAATGGCGACCACCTTTGGTCTTAAGTATGCCGCCATAATAACCTTGTGTTGTGTTCCGGCATTAGTGACCCAAGTTCCTGTACCCTTATGGGACAGCAGCGTGTTCGCGATGACACAGGCGTTCCAAACACCTATATAGGCGACGGTAACTGCTGAATCCTAAGCAGGTCGTCAGTCTGTCTGCTGTCCTACAGCAATAAAAAAAGAAGGGAGAAGAAGATTGATTGTTTGTTTCTCAAATAAAATAAATTAACTTATAGCCTAACTAACCTAACCGTCAGCTTCTTCACGGTGAGCATTAGCCTTCATTAGATTAAAAAAATAGCAAGTCTGAAAAGTATTTTACTTTTGTTCTTTTTTATTGCTGAAGGAGCTGTCCATCCTGTATGCTGATACAGGATGGCGGCTAGCCAACAAACAGTTACCGTCGCCTATGGATGTTTGCGACGCTATCCGCGTAGAGGTACAACAAACAAACATACAGACCAAGGGTGGTTGCCATCCAGACGGGCTTGAGGCCCTACCAGGAAGTTAGGATTTTTACGAGAAGCCGACCCTGGCCGCAGGGGTTAGTATCCTTACTCCGCCCCTGCACTGAGGAAGGTATAATCTTATAATGCTTAACAAAATTAGTAAGTAATTCTTTTTTAAAGCGAACTTCTCGGGTCTTAGTGATAAAATTCTTATCCGGAACCTGGTTAACGGTCCAAACTTGGTTTTATAGGAGTACGCTATCTCTACATCGATAGGGATGGGAAATCTCATTTATAGTATCGACAGTTGACAATTATCGATAAAAAAACCTTTAACAGTTTCTTTACTAATTTTATATATTATTCTCTCTGTGCAGTGGCGGAGTAAAAATACTAACCACTGCGGCCGGGGTTGGCCTATTATAAAGGATAGTAAAACTATGTAGTACGTAGGGCCTAAGCCCGTTTGGATGGTAACCAGGTTTCTAAATACGGCTGCCTATGAGAAATTGCTTTAAGCGATACATTTTTGTTTTATCTCTTATTTTATATAGTTTTGGTAGAACTATAAAGAGATTTAATTTCATTTCATATGTTGCCTGCCCTGCAATAATTTTGTGTTGTGTATGTGGTGTGTGTGGCATTTGTGATCCAGGTTCCAGTCTCTATGCACACACCAACATATTCGCGGTTCCCTTAGCAGTTATAAGCGACAATAACTGCTTACTAATAAGTGAGTCAGCTTGTCTGAGGTTCCTCAGCATTAAAAATAACTTAAAAAGAGAATATTATTTCTACTGTATGTGACAGCCTCACTGCGAAAAGATTTACGCACGTCAATATGCTTTGATTTTCATCCCAAGTTTTGGTGTTTATGTCTAATTTTTATCCGTGCAGGGACGGAGAAAGAATACAGACCTCTGCGGCTGGGGTCGGTCTGTCATAAAAGGCGGCTTAACAACCCACCCTAGCTATGTGGTAGGGCCCCAAGCCCGTCTGGATGGCGACTAAGTTTGGTCTTAAGTATACCGCTATAGTAACTTTGTGTTGTGTTCCGGCATTAGTGACTCAAGTTCCTGTATCCGCGTTCCTGTAGCAGCGTGTTAGCGATGCCACTGGCGTTGCAAATACCCATAGACGACTGTAACTGTTAAATTCTAAGCGGGCCGTCAGCCTGTCTGCTGTCCTACAGCAATAAAAAAATATGGACATAATTTACGAAAATCTATAAATAGTATATTAGTTGTTTTATACAGTCAAGTCTAGGTGGTACTGTTTGCATTGTCTAAGTGCTGAATTATACTTACTGGCCCGTACTTCGTGTCGCGGATAAGCTTTGCCATTAAATATGATAATGCCAGTCTTCTGAGTTACGTGGCGTACTGGTAAATTAATATTTTTTTTAATATATATACATTTTGTACTATAAGTTACTAGACGACTTAACGACGACCGACCGAGAATGGCAACCATTACTGGTATATAAGCACAGCGTCAATTACCTTGCGTTAAGTTGCGGCGTTAGTGACCCAGGTTCCACTACAGCGGACAGCAGCGGTGCCCCTACCGTCGCAAACATCCATAGGCGACGGTAACCTCTTACTATGGAGTTGTCAGCATGTCTGCTATTCGTCAGCAATAAAAAAATGTAAAGTAAAATATCAAATATATTTTTATTAAAATATATATCGATAAGAGCCCATCACAACGCCCTATTTTTTAAGAAAGCGCGCCAAATAGCCAGTCGGGGGTCCGTTGTTCGAATTAAGAACGCCCCGCCGTTTTTTACAGAGCACAACGTAAAAAGACATTGCCTATTCAAACAGACAACTACCCGCACGCGTTTATAAATCTCTTTTATTTCTAGTTTTCATTCTAATTTTTTCTTTCCATATATTTCTGGAATTCTTTGGGGACCTATGTGCAGGTATTTATTTCACTCATTTAAAAAAAATCCTTATAATGTGGCTCCAATGCTTTAAGCACTAATTTGCCAATGTCAAAGTACGAGAGGGCGTGTTATGATTAGAAAAGGGAGTTGGTGAAAGAGCTTAATAAAGCAAAGATCAGGAAATAGACGACAATTTTAACTAGCTAACTACGAATCAGGAGAAAATGATAATTTAAAGTGAAATATACGAATTTAAAATATGAATATATTTTTTTATTTCTGTAGGACAGCAGACAGGCTGACGGTCGGCTTTGAATTTAGCAGTTACCGTCGTCTATGGGTGTTTGCAACACCAGTGGCATCGCGAACACACTGCTATCGCATAAGGGTACAGGAACTTGGGTCACTAATGCCGGAACATAACACAAAGTCATATGACGGCAAACTTAAGACCAAAGGTGGTCGCTATCCAGACGGGCTTGGGACCCTACCACGTAGCTAGGGTAGGTTGTTTTGTCGCCTTTTACTAAGGGCCGACCTCGGCTGCAGAGGTTAGTATTCTTTCTCCGCCTCTGCACGAATAAAAATAGGAATAATAATACAATTTATACGAACATTTACAAAAAAATTACACATTTATCATGTAATGCTATTTTAAATAAATATATGATGTGCATTTCTTTCATCACTATGAAACAGTAGACAGGCTGACGACTCACATAATAAAAAGCAGTACCGTCGCAGATGGGTTGCGACTCCAGGGGCAGTGCTAACATACCGTTCGCACTGGAACCTGGATCACTTATAAACACAGGTTATGCGGCATATGTAGAAACCAAGAGTAGCTGTTATCCAGACGGTTTGAAGCCCTACCACGTAGGGTTGTCTTTTCGCCTTTAACGGCCGAGGGGGTTGGTATTATTACTCCACTCTGCACGGAGGAAGTTAGAAAGTAGATAGATAGTATAAAAGTAGAACATTGAAATTTTATAGTTAACAATATTGCACAATGGGCGGCCTTATCGCTAAAAAATATATCTTTATATATCGGATATCTTTTTGGGGTGTGGTCTAAAATGATAAGCGAAGCGATTTAGTTTGCAAATCCGTCACATTGATTGACAGCCACAACGCTGAACTGATTCATCCTTCAGAACGTTTACTAAGGTTATGGATTTGATTCCCGTACTTCGTTTCAGTGTTTATGCATAATTATTGAGTTACCTATTGAGAAAAGAAAAGTACATAAGTGTCAATTTCGGTCCATCTGTTAACTAGCACAACACAAACTTGTTATGGCGGCTTATACGTGCAGGGGCGGAGAAAGAATACTGACCTCTGCGGCTGGGGTCGGCCTGTCGTAAAAGGCGACAAAACAACCCACCCTGGCTACGTGGTATGGCGCCCATGGATGGAGACCACCTTTGGTCTTATGTATGCCGCCATAATAACTTTGTGTTGTGTTCCGGCATTACTGACCCAAGTTTCTGTATTCTTATAGGACAGCAGCGTGTTCGCGAAGCCACTGGCGTTGCAAACACCTATAGGCGACAGTAACTGCTGAATTCTAAGCGGTCTGTTAATCTGTCTGCTGTCCTACAGCAATAAAAAATATCTTTGGCGACTAGGCTACACTTGGGCGTGTTTTTTTTTAGTTTTTTTAACTATAATTTATTTTTAAATTTTAAGTTTGATTAACTATAGAATATAATTTATTTGTTGTCAATTCCTAATCAGTAAATGTTTTTTATTAATTTAACGCCATCATCCGGCCGTTTATTTTAAATTTAACGCTATCTTCCGGCAGTTTTATTATTTAATGCCAGATGGCGTTTCGGCAGCAGGAAATGAAAGAGTTAATTCTGATGATCTTGATAAGGATTATGGGCAAAATTTTGTATTTTGCGGACACAAAGAGACAAACATATTCAAAAATAGGATTTAGTGTGCGAAATAAATAAATAAATATACTGGCACAAATCACACAGGGCCATCTAGTCCCAAAGTAAGTAGCATAGCAATTGTGTTACGGGTTCTAGACAACTGATAAACTACATATATTCTTTTTTTTATAAATAAATACATATTATACATAAATACCCAGATGCAAGATGGCAATCGGACCGGAGGTCTTCAAAAAAATGAAAGAATTAGATACGAGGGCTGTTTAATAACTCTGTGATTATTTGAATAAAAAATAATCCGCAAATTAGCTTTTCATTTTTCAACATAATCTCCTTTTAGTTCAATATATTTAGTCGAGCGTTTTTCTAATTTTTTTATTCCTTCCAAATAATAGGTTTTCTCAAGGCCCTCAAAATAAGTGTTTGTGTCAGTTATCTCCTCTTCATTCGACCCAAATCTCTTACCACCCAGCCATTTCTTCAGGTTTAAAGAAAGAAAATAGTCGCAAGGGTCTAAATCTGAAAATATGCTGGATGGGGTAGCGTCCGTAGCTTAATTTATGGATTTTTGCCATAGTGACTACACACGTGTGCACTCGTGCATTGTCTTGATGGAATAGCACTTTTTTTCGCCAAATATGCTTTAAATAAATATCGAATCTGTATAAAAACTCTGAATAATATTTACCAATAATCGTTTTACCCTTCTCTAGGTAATCTATGTGAATTATACCGCGTGCATCCCAAAAAACTGTGGCCATAACCTTGTTGGATGACAGACCCACCTTGGCCTTCTTTGGTGCACGATCACCTGGTGAAACCCAGTGTCGGTATTTTTACGCAAAAAATAATGCTTATTCAACACACGAAATTCACTTTGTCCATTTTTTTTTAAATTTACGAGGTTGTCTGCTTTTAATGGCTGTCAAACACAAAACAAATGACGCAGCTTGCTCAAAATTTGACAGTAGTCTATTAAAAGATGGCGGTTGACGGGAGCAGCGTTGCACTTAAAGTTACTGCGCGGGAAATTGAAAAAGTCACGGAGTTATCAAACACAACTCGTAGAATACAAATATCTAGGGTTTCTTATAATCTTCGTCCCCTCTTTATTCCGGCTTTCGTATTATGTGTGTTCTCACTTCTACCGTGTTATCAACGTGTTTCTCAATAAATGAAACCGATGGTTCGAAATCATAAAATAACAAAAACAATAGAATCAAAATTTCTCTATAAATAATGTATTTTACTTTTAGTTCTCTTTTCAAGTCAAACAGAGGTCTGGCTATACATTAAAAAAACATTAAAAAGAAGCGAGATCCTCAAAGACATACCTCGATATGGTTGTATGGTACAAGTTTCTAACTGGCTGCGATATGCGTTCAAGTGATATGTAACGAAAAAATGCTTTTATTTTTTTATTACTGAGGACTAGAAGACGCCAGGATTATTAACAGGCAAACTGGCTCTTTGGTCACTTATGACAATACAACACGAGGCTATTATCACATGATACAGGGGTGGTTGCAACTCAGCCGGGCTTGGAGCCTTACCTGGGGTGATTTGTCTCTTGTTACGACACGCCATATTTGGCAATAAACAAAATAAGCCTTTATTGCATTTTTTTATTTAAACAACAGTTTTTTTAGAAACTATTCGGTAAATAAATAAATAAATAAATCTTTTTAGTCAACGCCATTTTAACTTTCTACAAATTGTTTGTATACTTCTTCAAAGTTAGTTTTTTCTTTTATTCGTTTTAAGTTTATTCTATCTCTTCTACTCAATCCCAATACACTTCTTTCTATTCCATTCTGACATATATTTATTTTATTTTGTTGCTAATCTGTTAGGGTCCATGTTTGGCATCCATACGTCAAAGGCATAGGTTTTCGTTTGCGGCTAAGCATTTATTGGGTACTAAATAAGAATGAGCTGTGACCTTCGGATATGTAACGCTTGTTCAGGTGAAGACAGCTTGAATGGACTAAAATTTTCTCCATGCATGGGTGGAGTAAGAATACTGAATCCTGTGGCCGGTAGCGGTCTGTGGTAGAGCTACAAACGGATGGCAAACACCTCTGGTCTCTGAATTTTTTTTTTATTTTTATATTTTTTTTATTGTGTAGGATAGGACAGGCTGACGGCCCGCTTAGAATTTAGCAGTTACCGTCGCCTATGGGTGTTTTCAACGCCAGTGAAATTTCAAACCCGCTGCTGTCCTATAAGGGTACAGGAACTTGGGTCACTAATGCCGGAATACAACACAAAGTTATTATGGCGGCATACTTAAGACCAAAGGTGGTCGCCACCCAGACGGGTTTTAAGGCCCTACTACGTTGCTAGCGTGGGTTGTTTTGTCGCCTTTTATGACAAGTCGACCCCAGCCGCAAAGGTTAGTATTCTTTCTCTGCCCCTGTACGGATAAGCCGCCATAACAACTTTGTGTTGTGCTAGTTAACAGATAGACCGGAATTGACACATATACTTTTCCTTTCTTATAGGTAACTGCATTATGCATAAACACTGAAATGAGGTACGGGAATCAAACCCGTAACCTTCGTAAACGTTCTGAAGGATGAGTCAGTTCAGCGTTGTGGCTGTTAATTTGCAAACTAAATCGCTTCGCTTATCATTGTAGACCACACTACAAAAAGATATCCAAGTCAAATACCCGAACGAGGCCGGAGGCGAGGGTGGTTGGGGGGATATGGGGAAAGTAATTGAAATAATTTCTTCGTACAACGTATCTGATTTTGAGATGTATCTATAATATGTTTTGTTCCGAACATTGTTGAAGACTTGATATGTGAGAAATATCGAATTTGCTGAAGAACAGCAGACAGGCTGACAGCTTACTTAATAGAAAGAAAGAAATATTTTATTTCAGAACAAGCTATAAAATTACAAAAAAAAAATTCTTAAGTAATAAACAACAACAATAAATTAGGACAAAGAAAAAAAATTAATTAAAATATGTATGTGCGATCCAAAATGTGCTTGTCCTAAAATAGGGTCAAGCTCAGCATTTGCTGGTCAATAAGGCCAGCGTCGATCTTCCCCTTGATCCTGATTTAAATGTCACGGCAGACTGAACACAGAGAATATCGTCATAGTCGTAGAATAGGATCTGACATATATAACTTTAGAGCGAGTACACATTAGGCGCTCAGCGTTGCGTTGGGCGCGCGCTTGTAGCATACATACAGCGCGCTTAGCATGGCGTTTAATGAGCGTTACCAAGGTGTTCATACTACTAGCTCAGTTCGGAAAATTTCTACTATTTCCTCCCAATTGCGTTTTTTTAATATTTTATTTTTATAATCTGGATTTTACATGTCCCATATAGCTGGACGCTTTTGGATTTCATCTATATATAAACCTGTATCGAAGTGTTCGATCTCCATAATACACGTGCACCCTACACGAAAGCGCGTGATCAAATGTACAGCAAAATGGCGGCGCATGTATCTACAAGCGTGCAGCTGACGCCCGCGCAACGCGCGTTCCAACGAAATTCTGAGAGCGCGCGCTTGATCAGAAGCGCGCGTTTGCATGTGTACACGTCAATAAGAACTTTTAGATCTCAAAACGCGCGTTAGTAAATCGCGCGTTTCAAAGCGGCCAATGTGTACCCGCTGTTACAGAACAGCCATTTTAAAAATACACAAGCGTCATTTTACTATGAGCGTCTATAAAATCTGTCACTTTACCGACTTCTTAATTTGAAATCTAAAATATATGTAATTTTTTTTAATGTAGCAATAATATTTAGACAATGTAGTATCCAAATATGATAAAAAGTATGAAGGGAATAATGAAAGTGGACGAAGCGAAACAAGTATGTAAGGATCGTAGCAAGTAGAATGAAGTGGTCTCTGCCTACCCCTACGGGAAAGAGGCGTGATTATATGTATGTATGTATTCTGAATTTTTAGGCTATTGCTTTTTCTCCTGCCCTTATCCCACATTATGTGAGGTACAACATATTCTCTCCTTCCACTCTCCTCTGTTAGCCTTCATCGCAACATTCACACCCTTTTTCATCATATTATCTCTTACCAAATCCATTTCTTTTTTATCTACCTCTCCTTTTGTATTCATCCACTCTCATTACTATCATTTTCCTGGTTATGTGGCATTGGTCCCTTCGCATTACATGACCAAATCACGCTAGTCTGTCACTTTCAAGTTTTTCAACCACTGGTGCTTTCACACTTCCTCTAATATACTCGTTTCTAATTTTATCCATTTTCGTAACTCCACACATCCATCTCAGCATTCGTATCTCCGCAGGATATAACACCCTTTCATCTTCCCTTTGCAGCATTCTGATCCATACAATACGACACGCCATAAAAATTCAATTCAAGCGTAAAAAGTACGACATCCAGTTATGGAACATATGGTTTAGAAGCCTTATAGATTTTTTTTTCTAGAGCAAAAGTCTATTAAAAATGAGAGCAAAGAGAGGGAGTGTTTCAACTCATAATGATGAGTCAAAACTGAAATGAGTTGTGCTCATCATCATCATAGCGTATGGCAACCCCCGCCTAGATCAAACATCTATATCTAGATTGTTCAGCAAGCTCTCTGCGTCAGCGGTGAAGTTGTGCAGCTCGGCGATGCCTCCGGGAAATCAGCGAAGTGGGCATTCATTCACAACGTGGGAAAGAGTTTGGTCAGGTGCTCCACAGTCACAGTTCGGTGACTCCCTTAGACCCCATTTGTGAAGGTGGTGATTTGTTCTCCAGTATTTGATTCTGAACCGGTTTAACAGGGTTCACGCTTTTCTGTTGGCATTGAAACCGGGTTGCTTTTTATGAGTTGTGCTGAAAAACGTTTTTGCAACGTTTTTGTTCTAACGCTCGTGTATGTTTTATGTAAATTATAGCAACATAACACCCCCTTTCGGTTCGTTAGTCGATCCATTTGCGGTGTGTTAGCAGGTCATTCCTAGTCATAAGAGGTAGCGATTAAAAAAACATTTAATACGTTTGTCAAATTATTTTGAAAATAAGATCATCCTAAGGATCTATTCAAGTATTACGTTCTTTTTTGTAGCTGGAGTTTAGGATGCAAGCGGCCTATCCTAAAAGCAGGTGGTCACCGCCGCCTATGGACGTTTGTAGGGGCTTTAAGTAACTTGTTTTTTATATTTTTAACTGTATAATACACTGGCAGGTTATGACTAACATCTTAGGGTGGGAGACACCTCCCACTCCTCCTAAAGGTTACGAAGCACCCAAGTGATATTATTTACTTAAAATTAACTATTGTGCTGTGTGAAGTACAATATAAAAATATCTTTGGATATTTTAGTTATGCATTTTTTATTTAAATTAAAAAAAGCAATGTTACGTAACGAGTTGTAACGTTTTCTAAAATGCCCCCTCAAACTTCATTACGTAATACTTAAACGCTATAAACTCGGTAATGAAACACGCTTGTTCATATGTAACAAAGAAATATTACTTTTTCGTATGTTGGTTAAAATGGCAATTCAAAACCAAACTTATAGTGTATTTCTTATTATCAGAAAAAAAAACATGCGGGGCAGTCTTTGGGGACTGCCGATAGAAGTGAAAACTAAGTAACTTGTGAATTTTATCGTCGAGCTATTAGATTATTATTTTTAGTTTATAAAGAAGTGTTTATGATCAAGGATTAAAGTTTAAATTGGTCATTAACAGTTCTTTACAAACCAAAAATTGATCACCCAAAAGCAGCTCAACGCGCCTAAAGAAGTTTTCACTTCAAAAAAACTCAACTGTATTTCATTGTAATAAAGTCGCAATTCGTATAGATATGTATAAGTAATGCAATGCAATCATTTTAAAGTTACATTATATAGGTATAATAAACCTAAAGTAATTATGAATAAAGTTGGTATTACTGGAGCAAAACTTCGTTTTACGTCTTAGGAATTCTTACGATCATGACACGAGCCAGACGCGAGTTTAACATTTTCTACCCATCACAAAAGAAGTGCACAACGCCGCTAAAGAAATTTTCACTTCAAAAGAAATCTTATTCCAATATTTTGGTATAAAATGTATTGTATAGCTTTGAGCATACGGCCCAATAGCTACGTAAATGCTAGGGTGAGAGGGCTAGCCTGAGATAAAATATGCAACAATCTAATCAAGGTGTTTTGTGTTTTACTAGGTAGCAGGGCTCCGAGCCCACCTAAATAACAATTAACTCTTTATGTTGTGTTCCTAAGCGACCCAGGTTCCAGTTCCCTTATGCGAACGGTATGTTAGCAGTGCCCTTGGCGTCGCAATCCATAAAATGGAGACTGTTTATCATTAAGTAGTCCATTAGCATGTATAGGTACTATAGATCCGTGCAGGAGCGGATAAAGAATACCAACCTCTGTGGCCGGAGTCAGCCTGTCCTAAAAGGCGACAAAACAACCCACCCAAGCTACGTGGTAGGGCCTCAAGCCCGTCAGGATGGCGACCACCTTTGGTCTTAAGTATGCCGCCATATGAACCTTGTGTTGTGTTCCGGCATTAGTGACCCAAGTTCTTGTACCCTTATGGGACAGCAGCGTGTTCGCTGTGCTACTGGCGTTTCAAACACCTATAGGCGACGGTAACTGCTAAATCCTAAGCGGGCCGTCAGCCTGTCTGCTGTCCAACAGCAATAAAAAAAATACTGTTCCTCAATAATAAAAAAGAATGACACTCACCCAAATTTTTTAATGATATTTGTGTAACTCGGATCCTATGGGAGGACATAGTGATTCAGGAAGCTCGATCACTAATGTCAGAACACAATACAAGGTTATTATGACGAAATACTGAAACAAGATTAGTTGCAATCTTGGGACTATCACCTGGCTATGGTTGTTTTGTCGACTTTTACAACAAGCCAACCCCAGCCACAGGGTTATTAATCGTATCTTTGTGTATAAAAGAAGATAAATTAATTGTTCGCTTCAGCATTTGTTTTGGACCATCGGTTATCCGTTAGCCGCGCCTTCCACGCGGGTGGTCACAAGCCAAGTTTAACCCGCGTGCAAGTGCCCCAATAAATATAAAACCCCAATACTTCATTAGTACAGCGGGTAGAAACGGTCATACCAAAACTCTGTTTTATAATTTCATCTCGTACTAACATATTTGGGTTTTTTTCTCTGTGCAGGGGTGGAGTAAGAATCCTAACCCATACCGGGGTCAGCCTGTCGTAAAAGGCGATAAAACAGCCCTAACTACGTGGCCCCAAGTTCGTCTGGATCACAACCACCTTTGGTCTATAACTATGTTACCATAATGTGTTCCGATGTTGAATAAATAAATTTATAATGTAGTTCATAGGTGCCTTTGTAAACGTTTTGTTGCGAACTGTCTTTGTAAATGTGTAAGTTAAGTTTTTCTACCGCTGGAGGCGTTTTTGTTTTGATGTCCTCTTGCGAATGTAGATAATGTCACTTGTGAGCAAATATATTATATCCTGTATATAAAGGAATCTAATACGAGTTTTATTGAATTATTGCTTAAATCCAATATCCGGCATTAGTGACCCAGGTTTCTGTACTTATATGCTAATATCAGCGTGTTTGGGGCGTATAGTGCCGCAAACTAGACAAACTATAGGATGGTAACTCCTTAGTATTAACTGGGCCGTCTGCTGGTCTCTTGTAAACGAATGTATGCGATTTCATTAGTACCTCACCGTACGAAAATAGATACCCTCGAATGTGATATTGGAGACGAATGCTCCGCTACCCTGGACGGCCAGAAGAACAAATAAATCTATTTTGGATCAGCTTCGTATTGAAATCAGGCTCTAACTATCTGTTATCGGAAGATTCTTGGGTACTTTGCTCTCATTGTCCAACGACAGTCGGATAATTAGCCGCTGGTGTGACCAGATAACCGCCCTCTCTGAACTCCCAATACCAACCGCTATTCGAGAAGCTGAGGACCGGATGAAGTGGAAATGGCTTACGATTTTCAAGGACACGACCTTCTGCAATGAAGAATTCGACCAAGAAGGTCTCACCGCTTGGGGGCGGTAGTGTGAGACTTTTGTGCAAACTGAGCGATCCACTCCACAATCGACAGGGGACTCATATCGTTAGTATATCCATTAAAAGCACTTCAGTGTCCTTCAGGGAACCTGGACGTAGGCTGCGTTCTCTTGTGTTAGTCGGTAGGTTTAGTTTACACCACCTCTGAACCCTCGCGGCGGTAAAAGGGGCGTGCGGTCACACGTACCTTGGAAGTATATCCGAACGTATCGAAAACACGGTTACAATAACAGAGAGGTTATTATCATGAAAAAACAAATCGAGAATGCCAATTCAACGGAATTCGTTTTTAAATTTTCGAAAATGGAATATAAGGCTGCCGAAGCGGAATACAATCATGTGATTGGTTGTTGAGAGTTTGAATATGGAAGTCGTTTCTTTTTATTACCGCCAGGCGTTCATGCCGTTTGTCTTGGATTTATTTATTTTATTTTTATTGCTGAGAAACTGAGAAATAGTAGATAGGCTGAGGCCCACTTAGTAGTAAGCAGTTAGCGTTGTTTATGGATGTTTGCGACGGAACGTACCACTAACATACTGCAGTCCATGTAGACTGGAACCCAATTCACTTAGGCCGGAACAAAAGTTTATTAGGCGGAATATAGAGGAAGAATTAGATGCCAACCAGGTGGGGTTGGAGCCCAAGTAGCTGGGGTTGTTTCTTTAGAGTTGAAAAGAGTGTTTAAAATACATTTTTTAATTATTTGATGTATTTTTAAACATTAGTTTAAAACAATATTAGCTTCTATCACTTTTCTATTATACTTTCATTCAAATTTCACAGTTTTTCGTCTTCGTATTTTTTTTTAAAAGGGATACTAATGCTTTATGTATTAATTATGGAGGGTAGATAAGGAAAACTAATTTATGTGAAAAAAACAGAACTTAATTACGTTCTACCCTATTGCCCCTTTTAAAATTTCAGTTTCGCGATAAAAAGTTACCCATGCCCTTTTTCAAGGTCCAATATATGTATATACCGAAATTCATCAAAGTCAATTCAGTGGTTTAGACGTAAAAACGTTACAGATAGACAGAATTACTTTCACACTTATAAAAAAGAAAAAAACTTGTGTGTGTGTGTGTGTACGCACGTAAGTTATACTTCTTTGGCTTAACAGAACAAAAATAACTAAAGATTTCATCTCGTATGGCACAACTCTTTATTTGTAAAAGGAATGATAAATTATTATTATTATCAAAGCAATTATTTAAATATAATATTACATTTTACTTATATATAAACTTACATACATTATGTTCACATACAACCATTGTTTCAGTTAATATATGTATCTATATTTTTCTTTCCCTTCTTCTTTCATTAATATTTTATTTTAAATTATTATTTATTTTTACTACTATATCTCATTTAACTACTATATATTATTTAATTATTAATATAATGGTAATTATTACATATTAGTACTTATTTTAAAAATACTGGCCCACTGAGATACAGTATTCACTAGTTCAGGGGCCAGTGTGATTTTCTCTAAGTCAAATTAGTTGTTGTACATGAACTGCTGTGATATGTATCTTTTATATTTAAAATTTGTATGTCATGTATAAATAATTAAATAAATAAATATTATTATTTTTAAAGAAATGTTATTCTCCAATTTCAAAAAAAGAACGAGCTACAGATGCTTTTTTAAAATGTTTCTAATTAGGCGTACAAGCGGCCAGTAACAGAAAATAAACTCCTACATGTGTAAGACTCATTTTGTAATTAAAAGTAAGATATGTTTAATATTTTATGCATTTAAGAGATTTTTATTTGAGTAGCTATATTATTGCATAATTATTAATTGGGTATGGCAGAAGAAACATGAAAGCAGAATAAATGCAGTTGAGATGAGAGCGTTAAGAAGTATGTAGGAGTTAAACTGAGTGACAGGATAAGAAATGGTGAGATAAGGAAACGTTGTGGTCTCAAAGAAGATGTAGTGACAAAAATTGAGAAAGGTATGCTGAGATGGTTTGGCCATGTCGAGAGAATGAATGAAGAACGATTGACGAAAAAAGTGTATAAGGCGAGTGTGAATGGAAGTGTTGGAAGGGGTAGACCTAGGCGGACGTTTCGAGATCAGATCAGGGACGTCTTGAAAAAAGGCCAGGTCAAGAGTACCCTAAACTGAAGGGCATGTATGAAGGGAATAATGAAAGTGGACGAAGCGAAACAAGTACGTAAGGATCGTAGCAAGTGGAAAGAAATGATCTCTGCCTACAGCTACGGGAAAGAGGCGTGATTATATGTATGTATGTATGTAAGTATTAATTATTGAATGTGTATATTTTTATGAACATTTGTACGTTGAAGTTATACTTTATTATATATGTATAAGAAGTGTTTCTAATTAATATGACCACCACTGTATATGGCAGCGTCGTCGTAGAATAGGGGTGACAATGCATTTGCTTAGATACGATTAACTCGATACTATACCTTATCCATTTTACCAAAAAATAAAATGTAAACAAATCGTAAAAAGGGTTTTTTGGATGTCGATCTTACAATAATCAACATCATATAAAAATTATCATAGCAACTTTTATTATTTATTTGAAATATCTCCTATATTCTTATTTTTTTATATTACTATTTTTAGAAAAAAAAAACAAAATAATATATTTTTACAATTATGAATGATAAATATAATGCATATGAAGTTTACATATATACAACATTAATTGTAATAATTAACTTACATTATAGAGAACCTAAAAAGACAATGTTTCCAAATCTCTTACTGGTTTTATATGCTGGTAATTATAAGTGAACTGTTCAACGTACTATTGTACGAGTGTTTTAATATTAGGTTGGATTATACCCGGCATGTTGTTTTTATTCTAGCATTGTTTGAGAAACATTGGTTTGTTTGTTTACATTTGATTTTTTGGTAAAATGGATAGGGTATAGGAAATATTCGCGACAAATTGATTGTGCTAAATACGTAACATGCCTATTAGGCGCACTGTGGGCTTCAAATACCACCGAGCTACCTAGGTACCTCCATCCATAGTATTAATATGTATTAATACTATAACGACCTCCGTGCCGTAGCGGCTAGCAGTTCAGTATGCTTGCACAGTTCACGAGTTCGGTTCCCGTCTCGCGTCTGGTGTTTATTTATAACATGTATTCATTTACAAAAGTAAAAGTAATTTATGTAGTATATAAGTTGTATTGTACCCATAACACAAGTGCTATGCTACTTAATATGCGACTAAATGGCGTTGAGTGAATTGTGCCAGCATATTTTTTTTTAATAATATACTCTCGCTACAGTGGCACCTCTATTGATTCCTTTGTAACATTTTAAAAGTACTTTCCATGCGTGTTTCATTATATGAATTTTATGAAATCATTTCATTATTTTTTATCATAATATCATAAAATAATATGAGGTAGGGAAAGGGTTATAAAAATAATAAAGCTTGCGGTTCAAAATTCATCGTTTTATATCCAGAAAATGGGTATAGTAAAAACAGAGCGATTTTTACTAAAAATACGATTTATAATATTGGCAGTACTGTTTTAATAAGACCATATTTTTGATATTGTAAGAATTGTTTACGTGGTTCTCTGCAGTATATTACTCGTATTACAATAACCCCCCTCTCTCTAAATATACAGCCATAATTCTCCTAAGTGGACGGTAGGGTATTAGCGGTGTCTGGCGTCACAGACATACGCGACGGTTACTGCGTACTGTTAAATGGGTCGTCAGCCTGTCTGCTGTTATACAGCAATGCAGGGACGGAGAAAGAATACTGACCTCTGCGGCCGGGGTCAGCCTGTCGTAAAAGGCGACTAAACAACCCACCCTAGCTACGTGGTAGGGCACCAAGCCCGTCTGGATGGCGACCACCTTTGATCTTAAGTATGCCGCCATAATAACCTTGTGTTTTCCGGCATTAATGACCCAAGTTCCTGTACTCTTGTGGGACAGCAGCGTGTTCGCGATACCACTAGCGTTGCAAATACCCATAGGCGAGGGTAACTGCTAAATTCTAAGCGAGCCGTCAGCCTGTCTGTTGTCCTACAGCAATAAAAAAAAAGTTTAGTTCGAATACGAATTTCTGCCTGCTTCCTTTGTGATGATTCTTTTTTCAGTTACTTTGAAATAAATTCCTAGTTATTATGCATTGTTGGAGGGCTAAGAAAACAGTTAATTTTTTAAAATAATTTGCAAGCCAAGTTTTATAACTTTTGTCTTTAAGGCATTTTAGTGGAAATAAATGACAAAAATATATGAAAATAAAATCGTTTTTCGTCTCGCGTGTTTAAATTTGGACCAATAATTGTTGTTTTAATATTGATAAATAACCAGTGTTTAATCGTTTTTATAAATCAGAAGAAAAAATAGGTATGATTTAAATTTATACTTTTTTAAAATAAATTGTTGATGTTTAATTTTTTACTTACTTTGAAAAAAGCTAAAAAACATGATAACTCAAAAATGGTTCATCATCATCATTTTAGCCGGAAGACGCCCACTGCTGGACAAAGGCCTCCCCTAAAGATCTCCACGATGGTCGGTCCTGAGCTGCCCTCATCCAACCTATTCCGGCGATTTTGACCAGATCATCGGTCCATCTTGTGGGGGGGGGGCCTACCATCATTGCGTCTTCCAGTACGCGGTCGCCATTCGAGGACTTTTCTGTCCCAACGGCCATCTGTCCTGCGCGCTATGTGCCCAGCCCACTGCCACTTCAGTTTTGCAATCATCCGGGCTATGTCGGTGACTTTGGTTCTCCTGCGAATCTCCTCATTTCTGTTTCGATCTCGCAGGGAAACTCCGAGCATAGCCCTCTCCATTGCCCTCTGAGCGACCATGAGCTTTCTCATAAGGCCCATAGTTAGTGACCACGTCTGCGTTCTGTAAGTCATCACTGGTAACACACATTGGTTCAAATGGTTCACTTTTGCATAATCTATAAGCGGGTTAAAATTATCACAAATAGTCACCCCTATCTCCTTCTAACGGGAATACGTCGTATTACCAATAACCCTGTATTTGTGTAAAATGTGGTCAAAACTCAAACTGAACAAAACGACTTTAATACGGCTAAACTACATAAAGATCAAGTGAAGCTCAAATTAACATCAAAACGGAAATTTGTTACTTCATCAATCTCGGATGGAGTAAGTTTTCCAGTTTTAGATTAGTAGACAATATTGTCAGAAGAATTGTTATGCGCATAGAAATAAATTATCAATTTTTATTGTATTTATGGTTCACTATTTTGGTGTTAATGACTTACAATCAAAAGATAGATATATATGCTATCGCAGGCTAGCTATGCTATTCTTTGTAGGACTATTTAAGATATACATTTTTATTATACACTAGCTGACCCGGCAAACGTTGTTCTGCCATATAAATAATAAAATGTCAAAAAATTAAAAAAAAAATTTGGGGGTGGGTCACCCCTAACATTTAGGGGGATGAAAAATAGATGTTGGCCGATTCTCAGACCTACTCAATATGCTCACAAAATTTCATGAGAATCGGTCAAGCCGTTTCGGAGGAGTATGGCAACGAAAACTGTGACACGAGAATTTTATATATTAGATTATATTTATAACTCTAACGGTTTTTGCAGCGCACGCCAGAATAGCTCGCAGAAGGCAGAATTTTTTCTAATTCATCATCAACATCATCTCAGCGTAGTATCCCGGTTGCAACCCAAACTTCCGTTTCGGTGCCCGGGGTCCGCTTTCCAGCTTTTTCTACTCCACTTCGCACGGTCTTCAGCGTCTCTGGTAGTGAGCCCATTGGCACGATCACCCTTTACGACACTTTTTGGGTCTACCCAGGGCCGGGGCCGGGGCCCAGCGGAGGGGGCATGGCCAGACATTTGTTTCCCACGTAATCATCAGAATTTTTTCTAATTACTTGACACTTATCGTTATATTTTGGACAATTCACACAATCTATACAAATAAATAAAATTGGAGGGTCTGTTTGTAATATTAAAATAAACGCTTTTTACTAAGTGCATTTGGATCTATACACGGTACATATACCAAAACAACATTTTTTACAATTTTTGTCTGTCTGTCTGTCTGTCGGTCTGTCTGTCTGTCTGTCTGTTTGTTCCGGCTAATCTCTGAAACGGCTGGACCGATTTTGACGGAACTTTCACTGGCAGATAGCTGATGTAACAAGGAGTAACTTAGGCTACTTTTATTTTAGAAAAAAAAGGTTTTAGTTAAAAGCGATCAGTTTCGGATTTTTTTAATCCAATTTAAGTTGACCTCAGATTTATATCATCAATCATATAAAATAGAGTTCAGCTTAGGCTGGACTTTTTAGGTTCGAACGCAGTTTGTATATTTCATTTATTTATATTTTAGGGTTTATAGGGTTTGTAATCCAAAATAAACCATAAGATATATCCAAAAAATGCTGCCCAAAGTCACTATTCCACGCGGACGGAGTCGCGGGCACAGCTAGTATCTTTATAAATATCCTTATAATAGCCAATGTATTATTCTGATGTATAAGCTATATCATTGTAAGGTTTCATTAAAATCCATTCAGTAGTTTTTGCGTAAAAGAGTAACAAACATTCATAGATCCATACAAACTTTCGCGTTTATAATATTAATATAGATAATATCCCGTGCCTGGATTAATCATTTTGCGGAAGAGTCTTAGCCGAGGAGTCAAAGAGCCGCGGGTAGTCAACCACTAGTGTAACATTTTTTTTTTCAATGACTGACGCTGAAAATTTATGTGGAAATTAGTAATATTTTTTAATCTCATTTAAACAGTGGTAAATTTAGGTTGCGTGTAGTTAGAATAATTTATGAAGCGCCCTCGTGAAGGCAAAAGGCGAACACACCCTTACTAAGTCGATATTATTTTAATTTTTAGAGCGCAAATGAACCATATACCTCGGCATAAATCAATTTCACAACTGCTTGTATATCAGCTTAAGAATGATGCTCAGCAGGATTCTCGTGGAGTTGGGAAGGTATTGACGGCGGTCGTTGTAAAGCAGACTACTACGTAAGGTGAGAAGTTCTCGGCCTAATGTAAAAATTGCGTCCCAATCAGCAAAATTTGTTATTCCTGTGGCCATGTCTCACTAGAACGTATGACAAGTTTCAACTTGTTCTCTCAAGTAGTTTGTTTCCACGAATTTCCGCAGTAGACGTCTTGCGTGTTTTTTGAATATCGTGCAGTCATAAAATTCTTCGTTTTGGATGGATTAACCCCTAAGGAAATTCATTCGAAATTGACGAAAGTTTACGGGGACTTTGCTCCTTCAATGTCAACCGTTAAAAAGTGTGCAGCTGAATTTAAACGCGGTCGCACATCACTCGAAAATGACCCACGTGAAGGACGGCCAAAAACCGCAATCACACCGGAAACAAACGAAAAGGTGCACGATATCGTGTTGGATGATAGGCGTGTTAAGGTGAGTGAGATAGTTGAGGCCGTGGGAATATCGGAAGAGTGCGAAACATCTTGTGCAAACAATTAGGGATGTGAAAGCTTCGCGCAAGGTGGGTGCCGCATTTGCTGAATGCCGATCAAAAGCAAATGCGTAAACGATATTCGCAGCAATGTTTGGATCGATTCAATAGAGATACGACCGATTTTGTGCGATGATTTGCCATGGAAGATACATGGGTCCACTACTATATACACGCCAGAAACGAAACAACAGTCGAAGCCGGTGGTTCAGCACCAAAGAAAGTGAAGTCGATCGTATCGGCCGGAAAGGTCATGGCCAGTGTGTTTTGGGGTGCGAAAGAGATCCTGTTAATTATCTTGAAAAAGGCAAAACAATTACAGGCGAATATTACTGTAATCTTCTTGACCAGCTGGATGCTAAAATTCGCGAGAAGAGGTCTGGCTTGAAGAAGAAAAAATACATTTTTCACAACAACGCACTTGCTCACAAAGGTGCGTTGACAATGGGAAAACTTTTTGTGAAAACATTTGTATTAGTTTCTGGGAAGCGCTTCACGTCCAATGAAGAAGTTGAGAGGATCGTAGATGGATATTTTCATAGCCCTCTAGACTCTCACTTCTGGAAAAGAATACTGATGTTGGACAAACGCTGGACCAAGTGTGTTGAAGTCAAGGGAGGGAGGAGTCATATTCAATTGAAAATTGTAGTCTTTCATTGCCAGGCCGAGATTTTTTCACCTTACCTTAGTATTTCATCCTCTTTTTTATTTTTGAAAAACAGCAGACAGGCTGACTTAATAGTAAGCCAGGAGCACCGTCAACATACTGTGTAAGGGAAATGGAATATTTAGGGATGGTTGTCATCCAGATGCGCTTGAGCCCACCTAGCTATTATTCTGTCACTTTTAACAGAAGGCCTACCTCAGTCGCAGGGGTCGGCCTGTCATGTCGCAGAACAATGACCAAAAGTCGATATTGCGATCCCCCACAGAGGCTCTAAGGTTATGACCGGCGTTTTGACTCTGATTAATCTTTTGCTAGTCGCAGTAGCCGAGTGGAGAACCCCACATAACCGCGTAGACTTCCTACCGGAGTTCCAACCCGGGACAGTTACGATACAGTATTCGCCGGGAAAAAGGGGGTCGGCCTGTCTTAAAAAGCGACAACTCCGTCCCTATACGGAGAAAATATATTATGATCTCTCGTGTTTTGACATTGACATTTTGACAGTGACATTTGATACGTAGACACGAGACAGCGTGGAAGCCATATCGTGGGTGCCGGAGTGTGACACGCCCCTCACCTCTGTGAAAATCCAGAAGTATTCATACGACTATTTTCGCTACACCTAATCTTTTAAGTGCTAAAGTGATAACCTGTTAACCGGAGATTAAACTTTACACAACTCTTTTCATAATGAGGTGATCTTCATAATAAGTAATAAAACCTTGAGTAATAAAAGGAAATAGATAATTTATTGATTTTATTTATTTTCACATAATATTTAATAACATATATAAATCAAACAAAATTCAAAATTCCGTCAAAATTATCAAAATTCTAGTGGAAATTTATTTATTATTATATAAAATTTACAGAAGAATAAGAAGTAAAATCTAAATAAAAATGACGTGCTTTTATCCTAAAGACTGCGAACAATTTGCAGTATGTATGATGTTAGTGGCCCCTTGTACAAAAACGTGCTATGAAGATCCACCTATGTGCTATCCCTGCTTGCCACGATGTCCTTTGCCGAAGGTTATGTATTATTGTGAAAAGCTGCGTGTTTCAAGGCCCCTAACTTTCTAAGAGGAAGATTGCTGTGATCCACCACTAAATTATAAGAAGATTGTGCGCAAGCACCTGCGCAAGCTGACTGTTTCTGCATTCAAGCGCAATGAAATGCAGGACTAAGAGCAATCGAAGACGCTTGACACTGCGAATTTCCTATTTAGAAGCTCTCGTGACATAGTTGTCGAATGTGATTGTGCACGGACCCCGTAAAAGTCGGCGACCCAGCAAAAGTGTCACCCTGCACATCCAAACCGACACTCGGATATTGTTTGTTCAAGAAGAAACCAATAAAAGTGTAGCTTGAGGATATGTTAGATGACTAACAACGAAATTTCGTTTCCTACTTTCAATGTGAAACCAGAAAATAATTTAAATAAAAAGGATGACTGATTTTTTTTTTCCCCAAAAAGGGCTAACGTCAGGCAAGCGGGCGGTTGTAAAAACTAAGCCATAACTATTGCAACATGCAACATGTTGTGCTGACCCTATATAATGTAGGATAAGGGCAGGAGGAAGAAGATTTTCATAAATGGAGATCAGCAGATCTTATCTTTATGCTATATATAAAAAATAGCGCATCGTTTACTACTTATTTTAATAATTATGTGTGTGATTGAACGTTTGAAATCTGAAAATATAACCCATTTCAAGACTATACTACAATTTAGATAAGTTATTATAAAACATACTCCATTAATAATAGTGTTTATAAAGATAATACAAATCAAACTGTCATTATCATGTATTATAATGGATCATTATCGTTTATTTTAGTTTATTGGAATTTTTTATTGGTGTCGCTCATATATATGTGTAGAGTTTAAAAATAGTTGTGTGAAATTGGAATACTTTGTAAACTATGTTGTAGTTGCCCATTAATTACTACCTTTTATTGTCACTGTTGTAGTGTGTGGTGCCGCACCAGAATAGCACCACCCCATCTCCTCCCGTGGGTGTCGTAAGAGACGACTAAGGGATAGAAAGAACGGAGGATGGGCAGCAGCATCTTTCCGTGAGAGCATCACCAACTGCGAATACTGCGATCGCCAACCCGCCTGCCAAGCGTGGCGATTATGGCAAAACCCCCCCCTAAAATGACAGATACACACAGGCCCCGGCCCCTAGTCCCCGGCGGCCCCGTTCGTGGTGGTCACGGTAGCAGCCACATAAGCGACGGGGCAGGGGGTGCGAAGAATCCCCGGGTTCGGATTCGCTACCAAGAACGACGACCTTTGGCCCTGGCAACATACAATGTCAAGACACTGCGGACCAACGAGAAGTTGGAGGAACTGGAGGAAGTTTTGAGCAGACTGCGATGGGATGTTGTGGGGTTATCTGAAGTCCGAAGACAGGGAGAGGACTCAATAATCCTAAATTCCGGAAATCTGCTCTACTTCCGGGAGGGCGACCAACTGTCCCAAGGTGGTGTCGGGTTTCTCGTTCACAAGTCTCTTGTGAACAACGTTACTGAGGTGGGGAGTGTTTCGACTAGGGTAGCGTACCTAATACTCAAAATTACCAAACGGTATTCGTTGAAGGTCATTCAGGTTTACGCTCCGACTTCGACACATCCTGACGAGGAGGTGGAAGCCATGTATGAGGACATCTCAACAGCCATCCACACTTCTAAAACCCACTTTAACGTTGTCATGGGAGACTTCAACGCAAAATTGGGGAAACGTAGCGGCGATGAGTTGAGAGTGGGGCAATTTGGGTTCGGAAATCGGAACACCCGAGGCCAGATGCTGGCCGACTTCATGGAGAAGGAGGACCTGTATATGATGAACTCCTTCTTCATGAAGCCAGAACAACGCAAATGGACTTGGATTAGTCCCGATGGTGCCACCAAAAATGAGATTGACTTCATTATGTCGACCAAAAGACAGATATTCAATGATGTCTCTGTGATCAATTCGGTGAAAACTGGGAGTGATCACCGCTTAGTAAGAGGCACATTGAATATCAATCCAAAATTGGAGAGGTCTCGACTGGTGAAGTCTACGCTCCGACCTGCACCCATACAGATCCAAAACCCGGTAAACTTTCAACTCGAATTGCAAAACCGCTTCGAATGCCTCGGTGACTGCGTTGACGTGGACGAGTATAATAACAGGTTCGTGGAAGCTGTTCAAACGGCCGGGTCTAAATTCTTCAAGGCCAGCCGTTCAAAAAGAACCGGAAAAATCTCAGATTCTACTCTCAAATTGATGGATGTGAGACGTCAAATGACCCTTCAGTCCCCGGACGATGCTTCCCAGTATAGGCAGCTAAATAGACAGATCTCCAAGTCCTTGACTCGCGATATCCGCCGCCATAACACAGACTGTGTAAAGGCGGCTATAGAGCGTAACAAGGGCTCTAAAGTATTCGCACGAGACTTGTCTATTGGGCAGAGCCAACTGACGAAGCTGAAGACCGACGACGGCAGGGTCGTTTCGTCTAAACCCGAACTTTTGAGGGAAGTCGAGAAGTTCTACGGACAGCTATACACGACCACACGGGCACCTGTTAACAACAAGGCTAAAGACCCAAGAGCCAAATTAACCCGACACTACACCGTAGATATCCCAGACGTCAGTCTGTACGAGATTAGTGTGGCCCTTAAACAGCTTAAAAACAACAAGGCGCCGGGTGATGATGGAATTACAGCCGAGCTTCTGAGAGCTGGTGGTACTCCTGTGCTTAAAATCCTCCAGAAGCTATTTAATTCCGTCATCCTCGATGGCAAAACGCCGCAGGCCTGGCACGGAAGTATAGTGGTGCTGTTCTTCAAAAAGGGCGACAAAACCCTTTTGAAGAACTTTAGACCGATATCACTTCTGAGCCATGTTTACAAGCTGTTTTCAAGGGTCATCACGAATCGTCTCGCGCGCAGATTTGACGACTTCCAGCCTCCCGAACAAGCCGGATTCCGAAAAGGTTTTAGCACCATAGACCACATACATACGCTGCGGCAGGTTATACAGAAGACGGAGGAGTATAACCAGCCACTATGCTTGGCGTTCGTGGACTATGAGAAAGCCTTTGATTCGATCGAGACCTGGGCGGTGCTTCAGTCTCTCCAGAGGTGCCACATTGATTATCGATACATCAAAGCGTTGAAGTGTTTGTATGAAAACGCCACCATGTCAGTCCGTCTCCAGGATCAGAACTCGAAGCCTATCCGACTGCAGCGGGGAGTCAGACAAGGCGATGTCATATCGCCGATGCTGTTCACTGCTGCGATGGAAGATGTCTTCAAGCTTCTGGACTGGAACGGACTAGGCATCAACATTAACGGTGAGTACATCACTCACCTTAGATTCGCAGATGATATCGTAATCATGGCTGAAACCATGGAAGACTTAAGCCATATGCTTGATGGCCTCAATACAGCTTCCCAAGGAGTAGGTCTCAAAATGAACATGGACAAGACGAAGATCATGTCTAATGTCCATGTCGCACCTACCCCCGTAACAGTTGGGAACTGTACTTTCGAAATTGTTGACGAATACGTCTACTTGGGTCAAACGATCCAGTTAGGCAGGTCCAATTTCGCGAAAGAGGTCACTCGTCGAATCCAACTCGGATGGGCAGCGTTCGGGAAGCTCCGTAAAATCTTTTCGTCCCAAATACCGCAGTGTCTCAAGACGAAGGTTTTTAACCAATGTGTGTTGCCAGTGATGACATACGGAACGCAGACGTGGTCGCTAACTATGGGCCTTATGAGGAAGCTCATGGTCGCTCAGAGAGCAATGGAGAGGGCTATGCTCGGAGTTTCCCTGCGAGATCGAATCAGAAATGAGGAGATTCGCAGGAGAACCAAAGTAACCGACATAGCCCGGATGATTGCAAAACTGAAGTGGCAGTGGGCTGGGCACATAGCTCGAAGGACTGATGGCCGTTGGGGCAGAAAAGTCCTCGAATGGCGACCGCGTACCGGAAGACGCAGTGTTGGTAGGCCCCCCACAAGATGGACCGATGATCTGGTCAAGATCGCCGGGATAGGTTGGATGAGGGCAGCGCAGGACCGATCATCGTGGAGATCTTTGGGGGAGGCCTTTGTCCAGCAGTGGGCGTCTTCCGGCTGAAATGATGATGATGATAAATCAAACAAACTTAATACAGAAAGAAACATGACTATATGTACCTATGTATGCACGTAAGATGTTATGCTTCTTTAGCGTAACAGACCAAAAGTAGCTAAAGATTTCATCCCGTATGCCACAACTCTTTGAAAAAGGAAAACATTTTTTTTAATTTATTGCTGTTGTACAGCAGACAGGCTGACGGTCCGCTTATAGTTTAGCAGTTACCGTCGCCTATGGGTGTTTGCAACGCCAGTGACATCGCGTACACGCTGTTATCCCATATGGGTACAGGGACTTGGGTCACTGATGCCGGAACATAACACAAGGTTATTATGGCGGCATATTTAAGACCAAAGGTGGTCGCCACCAACGGGCTTGAGGCCTTACCACGTAGCTAGGGTGGGTTGCCAATCACGCCCGCTCCGCTGGGCGAATAACAGGCAAAAGTAAATCGAAAAAAATGAGTAAGGGTCGAGGGAATCCAAAAAAAAAAAAAAATGACCTATAAGCATCTATGAAAAATTTCGCGTCAAATTGTAGTAGCCCCATCCCGATATGTTCAGTGGTTATGTTTTGATGGTGCGTCAAAGGAACCCCATTTTCCTTATTATAAATATATATGTAAATACTTGTCATTTTTAAAATTAAGGAAGTAATAATATTTTTGTAAACGGTTCATCATTAAAAGGCCCCAATGAAAGACCTGCTCTGGTTATTTTAACCAGCATCGCTGAATTGAGTGCCCTTTTACAGCTTTATTTTGTTACAAGTTTAACCTATACTGCTTTTGATGTTTAAAAGATCTGAATAAAATATTTTTCTTTCTGCAAATTAACACTACGACTTCCTAGAAAAAATATCAGCTAATCCAACACGTATTGTAGGCTGAAAAATCCGAATACACGAAATGTCATGTGTATCACATGACATATTTAAACAGACACCTATTAGATATCTTTTTACACCATTAAATCGTATATCATATTTAGCTGGTTAATAATGGCCGTCGTAAAATACGAAATGGCGGGACTTTATTGGTTGTCACCTCTTTTATGCTTGTTGATTGTCAAAGTATATTTTAATATAAATTTTGATATATTTTTTTAAAATCAGACTTGAATATACACAGATGGGCTGACGGCCCACTTAATAAGTAAGCAGTTACCGTCATCCATGAATATTTGCGACGCCAATGGCTCCGCAAACTTGCTGCTTTTCGCATAAGTACAGGAATTTGGATCACTAATGCAATGCTGGAACACAAGCAAGGTTATTATGGGGTGGTATACTTATACATCAGAGGTGGTTGCCATCCAGACGGGCTTGGGACCCTACCATCTAGCTAGGGTTGTTTTGTCACCGTAGGCCGACCCCGGCCGCGGACGTTAGTATTCTTACTCCGGCCCCGCACGGAGCATGTCCTAAACTTAGGTCCAAGCATTGTGCCATCTAACTGTACCCGGCGCTGTTCTTTCGCTATTATTACTGCTGTAGAATAGCAGACCAGCTGACAGCCTTCTTAATAGTAAGAAGATACCGTCGCCTAGGAATGAGCGATATTAGTAAAATATCGATATTTTATAATATCGATCGAAAACCATGGTCAACTGTATGTTATATGCAAAAAATATTGTGAGAAATCATGGACATCACATTTTTTGTCACAATTTATTAAAAAATACAAAAATAATATTAAATATTGTACTTAAATTCTTTTAAAATAACACAATGTTTATTAGAACTGAGAACTGAGCTGACTACTGACTGACTTGTAATAAATGAATGAGTGAGAATTGACTGACTATTTTCATTTAATTTATTTTAATGAGAAGGTGAAATAGGGATGCTACTCTGCTGAGTTTGCTCATAAAAAAACTATATCGATTTTACTGAATGAATACATTAAATATTTTTTTTACATAAGCAAAAGAGCACTGATCGAAAATGTGATCAAGTTTCGATATTTCGATAATAATCCGATATCATGTTAAAAATATCGATATGGCGATATTTCAAAGTTACAATTATCGATATTTAAATATCGTTATTTCGGAGATTAATAACGATATTTCAACGATATCGATAAATATCGCACATCCCTACCGTCGCCTATGGGTTACGATGCCAAGGACACCGCTAACACGCTATCGTCGGGAACTTGGCCGCCCTCGGAGCCATACCTAGCTGGAAAGGTTTTTCCTTTTACAGGCAGGGGTGTTTCTTGCATGAATAAAAACAACTTACCAAGCTTACTGTGCGGATGCTGGTGATGATGAGGAACTTGGGGTTGGTGGGGCAGCTGCTGCATCAGGGGGTGCGGCAGTTGCAGTAGTTTCGGCTCCAATTTAGTTGCCGCGGCAACGGGGATGGGCCCTGCGTTCGTCATCGTAGTCATAGTAGCAGCAGGCATCATTAGTGTTGACATTGTTAGCATTTTGAATTAGAGAACAAATTTTTGAATTGTTTTTGTTTTACTACAAATAATTGTTTTCACTCACTGATACATTGCACTTGTTTTTGTTACTTTTTGTTTTATTCACATTGTTTTTGGTTTTGTTTTAACTTAGTAACATTGTTTTATTTGTTTTGACTAATCTACAATGGTGGCTGAAATTAAAATTTATTTAAGTATAATTCTTTTAACCATATATTCGTTTTATTTTACAGATTTTATCATTATTTTTTTTATATTTTTAAACATATTCTATTTTATTTAAAGAACTTTTATTTCTATTAAAACATGTATGAATGAGTAAAAAATATTTAAAAATAAGCAAAATAATTGTTTTGTTGTTTTAAAACTCAAAATTGTGACCTTTTCAAACCTAACCTAATTTTAATGCACTTACTACATAAATATACTGTGATCATTAATACAGTGCCATCTATTCCCAAGATTGTGGAGCGCTTGTGTTAAGGATGAAAGATAACCACACTATTAATATACTTACATAAATACATATCCATACTAATATTATAAATGTGAAAGTAACTCTGTCTGTTTGTCTGTCTGTTACATTTTCACGTCCAAACCGCTGAACCAATTTTGATGATTTTCGGTATAGTGATAGATTATACCTTGGAGAAGGATATAGGCTACTTGTGTTTTTAATTTCTATGGTTTGCTGAAGAACACGGTTTGCTGAGTCTCTGAGTGGTAATATAATCTGTGACTATCGCAAGACTTCCGGTCACTATTTTTATACCATCCCTGTATTTTTTTACTGATGAGGAACGGCACATCGTCGCCTATGGATGCTTGCGACGCTCGGGGCACCGCAAACACGATACTATCCAATAGGGGTACTGGAACCTGGGTCACTAATGTCCGAACATAACAAAAGGTTATTAAGGCAGATTTTTTGACTCCTTCGGCCGAAGGAGTAAAATTAAGTAATTATAGCCGGATGATCGAGCTTTGCTCGGTTTTTTTTTTTTTGGAAATTAACAATTGATTTTCTTAGTGTAACCTCAAAGCAAACACTCATTGACTTCGTGTTACTTAACAACGCCATCTGCTGGAATAGCTTTAGTGTTGTTGCGTCATTAAAGCAATTAAAAAAAAATAGTATTATTATTCGCTGATAGTCACCTTTTTGTTATTTTTCTTCCAATAAAAAAAAGCGAATAAAATGACATTTTCTAGAAATGATTCCTAGCTAGATCGATTTATCGCCCCCGAAAACCCCGTATACTAAATTTCATAAAAATTGTTGGAGCCGATTCCGAGATTCCAATTATATATATATATATATATATATATATATATATATATATATATATATATATATATATATATATATATATATATATATATATATATATATATCCACAGCCTAAATACTCGCAATAAACACAAACTTATGGTACCGGGATTTAGACTTAGCAGAACTAGTAAAAGTTTTATTGGAAATAGTATTAGATTCTATAATAAAATCCCATCCCACATTAGTGAGTTACCTACCCGTCAAAAAGTTTAAAGAGATAGTGAAACGCACTCTACTCTCCAAAGCATATTATAGCACGAAACAATATATGGACGATAAAAATGCTTGGTCTTCGGTCCCCTCCTGCTTGCAATGATTTTTTTTTATATATATATTTTTTAATGTACATTTAGGTTATTCTCAGGTGTATCCTTTTAAACGCTTGCATTTCCTCGGCCTACTGACAAATAATATATCAATTCCGTGTTCTATAATTATGTTTATATATACTTCATATTATAATAATATATGTTTGTACAAAATACATCCATGGAGTTTCTTGTCTGTTCTTCTCCATAGGATTCACTTTTGGAACAGACATCTAGCTTTTGACATTTTAAAAGTGCCTGTTACTCAGGCCTATTTAAAATAAAAAATTTTGACTTTGACTTTGACTATATATATACAAGAATTGCTCGTTTAGATATAAGATTTATCTATAAATGTAATTGAATTACGTTATCTATCCATCTTTTCTTTGGCGTACTCCTTCTGTCCATATAAAAAAAAAAATTCATTTTCTTAATTAAAAGCCTTATAAAGCCTCGAAGGCTTAATAGGAGTAAACAGCGGGGAGCAAATTGCTTAAGTGCATAGTCGTGTAGTTATTTGGGTCACTAGTTAAAAAGTATATTTACTATGACAGCCTCTATGACGTGGATTACGCACGTTTACTCCAGCGTGGGTTACGGGTTCGTTGACTGAATCATATCTACCCACAACCCCCCCACAAATTAACAAAACAAAAAGTAAATATATAATAATTTTTGAACTCATTTAACAAAGAATCAAAGACCAATAAACAATATAAAACAAAAGTCAATTTTTACAAGTAGGACATTAATGATGTCAATTAAGCTGCCTCTCACACAAATTATACAATCATTATATCTAAACTTTATTGTCAAAAATGCTCCACTATAATAATAATTATTAAGTATCATGAAAAAAAAATTCATTTGGAAGAAATAAGTGTTTAAGTTATCAAATAATGACTGGTACTACAATATCCACTATACAATAATACAATAAAGCCTCTCCAGTTTATTAATAATATTGTATTATTAAATTATTACAAAATAAATGTCATTGATATTGATAATAATTATGTTATAAGAAAAAATATAGACAACCTAAATTTTAATTTTATCCTGTAATCATTAGTTCTATGAAATTTGATTTTCCCTACTTGATATTTATAAAATTTTTATACAGTTACAATCAGTTAAACAAAATAGTCAAAACAATTACATTACAATACATACAAAATTTACAAAACAGTTATGTCAATATACTAAAAATAAGTAATTAAAAATAACTAAATCAACATGCTTTTTAAATTTTAGTCAAAATTAAAATATTAATTGTGAAGATTAAGTCAAAGTTTTTAAATTAAGTCATATATGTAATATTAAGTCAGTATATAAAATTTTAGCTTTATTTTTCTCAGTATCTCCATCTATTCGGAGGCCTCACTGTCCTGCCAAAACGAGTAACATAATGATTACCTATATTGTTATTATTATTATTATTATTATTTTGGGTGGGTGACTCGTTACCGGGAGCGATGCGCAATGATGGAGCCGGCGCGGCGCTATAGTTATAGAAGTCATAATCTGTGTCATAGTTAATTGTTTTATATTTCTGTAAGTGAGGTGAGTCCATGATTAAATGGCGTCTATTCCTAATAACTATTCGTCCTGTATTTAATTTGATTTCATATTTACGATTTCCCAAAAAATTTGTGATGATGCCTGATTTCCACACTTTGTTAATTTGATCTCTTACTTTCACTGCTTGACCAATGGTTAAAATAGGAAGGTTTTTTGCTGTCCGATCATAATAATGTTTATAAACTTGCTGTCTTTTTCTTAACTCTGTATTTATTGAATTGTTTTGGGGTTGTTCTAAGTTGTCAATTACTGGAAAAATACCACGCAACTTCCTATTTTGTAGCAGTTCCGCAGGTGATGGGAGTTTGTCACTGATCGGAGTATTTAAGTATTCTAGCAAAGCCAATCTGAAGTCTATTTTGCTATGTAAACTTTTCCTTAATATGTTTTTAACGGTTTGTACAGAACGCTCCGCCTGACCATTTGACTGGGGATAGCGCGGTGATGAGGTCACGTGGCTGAATGACCAATTTTTGGAGAATTCTCGAAATTCTTTAGAAATGAACTGAGGTCCACAATCAGATACAATAGTTTGGGGTATACCCAATCTACAAAAAATACATTTTAAATGATTAATTATGCTTTCAGAAAGAGTACTTGTTAATTCTACAACTTCAATAAATTTACTATAATAATCAACAATTAAAAGATAATTTATTCCTTTAAAATAAAATAAATCAACGCCTACTTTAGACCAAGGCTTATTAGGTATTTCATGAGGGCATAATGTTTCTTTATTATTATTCTTTTTATAAGTCAAACATGTTTGACAATTCATTATTAAATTTTTAAGTTGATTATTTAATTCTGGCCAAAATAACAGCTCTTTAGCTCTAAGTATCATTTTTCAAAACCTAAGTGAGCAAAGTGTAATTTGTGTAACATTTCCTGTTGTAATACTTTTGGAATTATTATTCTATTGCCTCGCCATAACATTCCATACGCTTCCGACAACTCATCCTTGTATTTCCAGAAAGGTTTCACATTAATATTAACTTTTTGCTTATCACTTGGCCAGCCCTTGTTTATGTAACGCCTTAATACTTGTAAAGTCTCATCACGGAATGTTTCTTTTTGGAGTGAACTAAAATGAGAGTCTGTTAGTTCGTTAGATATCGAAATGCTTCGTATTGCCTCAATAATTTCTTCTTGTAAGCCGTTATCAATATGACTACTGCTATCACATGCACGTGAAAGTGTGTCTGCGATGTATAATTGTTTCCCTGGCTTATAAACTAATTTAAAAGTGTAGGGTTGCAGTCGCAATAACATGCGCTGTAGCCTAGGCGGGGTGTCAATTATGGCCTTTTTTATAATAGTAATTAGGGGTTTGTGATCAGTTTCTACTGTTACATCAGTACGACCATAAATGTAACCATAAAACTTTTCACACGCGAAGACGCACGCATACAGCTCTTTTTCTATTTGAGCATAGCGTTGCTCAGTTTTAGTCAAAGACTTTGAGGCATAACAAACAGGGAGGCCACCTTGCATTAAAACTGCGCCTAAACCGTTCTTGCTAGCATCGACTGATATTGTAATTGGTTTACGCATACTGTAAAATTGTAAAACTGGTTTTTTAATGAGACATTCTTTTAATTCGTCAAAACATCTATCGTGTGCTTCAGTCCAATGCCACTCTATGCCCTTTTGCAGTAACTCTCTTAGTGAATATGTTTTTTCCGATAGATTCGGTATAAAACTGCTTACATATGTTATTAATCCTAAGAATCTCTCAACATCCTTAACTGTTTTGGGCTTAGGCATATTTACTATTGCTGACACTTGATTTTCATCCGGATATAAACCATTTTTTGTAATCTTGTGTCCCAAGTATGTAATTTCAGTTAAACCAAATTTACACTTACTTTGGTTTAACTTTAAATTAATTTTACGACATCTATCTAACACAGCTTTTAACCTGTCATCGTGTTCCTCTTTAGTTCGCCCGTAAATAAGTAAATCGTCTATATATAAACATACTCCTTGCAAATCGTCAAAATTTTCATGGATCTTTTTATGAAAAACTTCACTAGCGGAACATATTCCATAGGGCATTCTTAAGAATTTGTAGCGGCCAAAGGGCGTATTAAATGTACAAAGGTCACTACAACTTGGATGTAATTTAGTCTGCCAAAAACCATTAGATGCGTCTAAAGTACTGAAGTATTTTGCACCGGAAAGCTTAGAGACAATATCCTCAAGAGTAGGCAGTCTAAAATACTCACGTTTTATAGCTAAGTTAAGTTCTTTTGGGTCCAAACATATCCTTAAATCTCCATTTGCCTTTTTTACTATGGTAATACTATTTACCCATTCACTGGGCCCTTCTACTTTCGCTATAATACCTAATTTCTCCATTTCATCAAGTTTTTTCTTAACTTTATTTTTTATCGGAATGGGAATCTTTCTAGGGGCATGCACTACGGGTTTACATTGATTATTAATCTGTATTCTGTACGTCCCTGGCAAACAACCTAGCCCTTCAAAAACATCTCCATAATCATTTAAAATTTTCTTATTTAGATCACATCTACTTTCTATACTATTAATCCGCTTTACCAATTGCAATTCTTCACAAGCATTTTTACCTAAAATAGGAGCTGAATCCACCTTCGCGATTTTAAAAGCCAATATAAAAGTACGTTTTTTATACTTTAATTTTATAAAACACTTACCCATGACTTCGATGTGTGCACCTGAGTAACCGTGTAGCTTTGTATTACTTTGTAACAAGTTTTCTTTTTTAATATTTAATATGGACAAAAAACGCTCCGGCAATACATTGACATCAGCTCCCGTATCGATTTTAAATAATACATTATGATTATTTATGTTTAAATTCACTGACCACCGATCACTATTATAATTATTTATAGTATAAATTACCTGATTATCAGACTCTGAAATGTGATAAATATTACACATATTGGAAAAGTGGTTTAACTTTTTACAACGATAACACCTTTTGCCATATGCTGGGCACGAGAACTTTGGATGATTTAGTCCACAATGGCCGCACTGAACCGAACTATTTCTAAATTTTTTATTTACGCTGATGTCGCGCGCTGAATTCGCTGCTGCAGCGGATTCGTAACGGCCGCGCAACCGGCCGCTGCAGCCCGCCTCGCTAAAGCGCTGCACCCGCTGCCCGCTCCGTGCGCTCGACTCCAACCCGCTGCCGCGCGCGCCCACCCGCATTTTTGTAGAATTTCGGATGACGCTGCGCGTGACCTTGGGACCTTGTGACCCGATTCTCCATACATTTTCATCATGAGCACATTTTTCTTCCTTTGAATTGTACATTAATCGCGTCGAATTTTCTGAGCATATTTTTTCCAAATATGTTTTAGATACGACGACTGCTTGACATATTTCTATCGCATTTTCCAATGTTAAATCAGGTTCCCTCAGCAATCGTTCCCGTAATTTCATATCCACAATCCCACATACCAATCGGTCTTTTATTAATGAATCACATAATGTTCCAAATTCACAGCTTCTTGACAATTTATTTAATTCGTATACATATTGCTCAATAGATTCATTATTATTTTGATTTCTTGTAAAAAATTTATGCCTTTCCACCGTCAAATTTTTCTTGTGAGTAAAATAATTTTTAAATTTGTCCAAAATTTCGTCCACAGTTGTACATCTTCCGTTAAATTGTTCGTATAATTCTCTGCATTGTTCACCAATTACGTGTAATAATATGTTCACTTGTATGTGAGGACTCTTTTTCGTTAACTCGCACGCGTCGAAATATATTTTGAAACCTTTACTCCACTTATTCCAACTGTCGCTTAGTGTTCCACACGTAATATTGTAAGAGTTTTCATCAAAACAAAACGGCTCCGGGGGATTTAGTACGGTTTCCATCGTTGGAACGATTAAACTATTTCAAATTTCGTTATACCGACTGCGCCATGTCAATGATACACGAGCGTGCGAGACTAACTGTGCTTTATTTTATAATCATATCTACCCACAGTCGTGTAGTTATTTGGGTCACTAGTTAAAAAGTATATTTACTATGACAGCCTCTATGACGTGGATTACGCACGTTTACTCCAGCGTGGGTTACGGGTTCGTTGACTGAATCATATCTACCCACAACCCCCCCACAAATTAACAAAACAAAAAGTAAATATATAATAATTTTTGAACTCATTTAACAAAGAATCAAAGACCAATAAACAATATAAAACAAAAGTCAATTTTTACAAGTAGGACATTAATGATGTCAATTAAGCTGCCTCTCACACAAATTATACAATCATTATATCTAAACTTTATTGTCAAAAATGCTCCACTATAATAATAATTATTAAGTATCATGAAAAAAAATTTCATTTGGAAGAAATAAGTGTTTAAGTTATCAAATAATGACTGGTACTACAATATCCACTATACAATAATACAATAAAGCCTCTCCAGTTTATTAATAATATTGTATTATTAAATTATTACAAAATAAATGTCATTGATATTGATAATAATTATGTTATAAGAAAAAATATAGACAACCTAAATTTTAATTTTATCCTGTAATCATTAGTTCTATGAAATTTGATTTTCCCTACTTGATATTTATAAAATTTTTATACAGTTACAATCAGTTAAACAAAATAGTCAAAACAATTACATTACAATACATACAAAATTTACAAAACAGTTATGTCAATATACTAAAAATAAGTAATTAAAAATAACTAAATCAACATGCTTTTTAAATTTTAGTCAAAATTAAAATATTAATTGTGAAGATTAAGTCAAAGTTTTTAAATTAAGTCATATATGTAATATTAAGTCAGTATATAAAATTTTAGCTTTATTTTTCTCAGTATCTCCATCTATTCGGAGGCCTCACTGTCCTGCCAAAACGAGTAACATAATGATTACCTATATTGTTATTATTATTATTATTATTATTTTGGGTGGGTGACTCGTTACCGGGAGCGATGCGCAATGATGGAGCCGGCGCGGCGCTATAGTTATAGAAGTCATAATCTGTGTCATAGTTAATTGTTTTATATTTCTGTAAGTGAGGTGAGTCCATGATTAAATGGCGTCTATTCCTAATAACTATTCGTCCTGTATTTAATTTGATTTCATATTTACGATTTCCCAAAAAATTTGTGATGATGCCTGATTTCCACACTTTGTTAATTTGATCTCTTACTTTCACTGCTTGACCAATGGTTAAAATAGGAAGGTTTTTTGCTGTCCGATCATAATAATGTTTATAAACTTGCTGTCTTTTTCTTAACTCTGTATTTATTGAATTGTTTTGGGGTTGTTCTAAGTTGTCAATTACTGGAAAAATACCACGCAACTTCCTATTTTGTAGCAGTTCCGCAGGTGATGGGAGTTTGTCACTGATCGGAGTATTTAAGTATTCTAGCAAAGCCAATCTGAAGTCTATTTTGCTATGTAAACTTTTCCTTAATATGTTTTTAACGGTTTGTACAGAACGCTCCGCCTGACCATTTGACTGGGGATAGCGCGGTGATGAGGTCACGTGGCTGAATGACCAATTTTTGGAGAATTCTCGAAATTCTTTAGAAATGAACTGAGGTCCACAATCAGATACAATAGTTTGGGGTATACCCAATCTACAAAAAATACATTTTAAATGATTAATTATGCTTTCAGAAAGAGTACTTGTTAATTCTACAACTTCAATAAATTTACTATAATAATCAACAATTAAAAGATAATTTATTCCTTTAAAATAAAATAAATCAACGCCTACTTTAGACCAAGGCTTATTAGGTATTTCATGAGGGCATAATGTTTCTTTATTATTATTCTTTTTATAAGTCAAACATGTTTGACAATTCATTATTAAATTTTTAAGTTGATTATTTAATTCTGGCCAAAATAACAGCTCTTTAGCTCTAAGTATCATTTTTCAAAACCTAAGTGAGCAAAGTGTAATTTGTGTAACATTTCCTGTTGTAATACTTTTGGAATTATTATTCTATTGCCTCGCCATAACATTCCATACGCTTCCGACAACTCATCCTTGTATTTCCAGAAAGGTTTCACATTAATATTAACTTTTTGCTTATCACTTGGCCAGCCCTTGTTTATGTAACGCCTTAATACTTGTAAAGTCTCATCACGGAATGTTTCTTTTTGGAGTGAACTAAAATGAGAGTCTGTTAGTTCGTTAGATATCGAAATGCTTCGTATTGCCTCAATAATTTCTTCTTGTAAGCCGTTATCAATATGACTACTGCTATCACATGCACGTGAAAGTGTGTCTGCGATGTATAATTGTTTCCCTGGCTTATAAACTAATTTAAAAGTGTAGGGTTGCAGTCGCAATAACATGCGCTGTAGCCTAGGCGGGGTGTCAATTATGGCCTTTTTTATAATAGTAATTAGGGGTTTGTGATCAGTTTCTACTGTTACATCAGTACGACCATAAATGTAACCATAAAACTTTTCACACGCGAAGACGCACGCATACAGCTCTTTTTCTATTTGAGCATAGCGTTGCTCAGTTTTAGTCAAAGACTTTGAGGCATAACAAACAGGGAGGCCACCTTGCATTAAAACTGCGCCTAAACCGTTCTTGCTAGCATCGACTGATATTGTAATTGGTTTACGCATACTGTAAAATTGTAAAACTGGTTTTTTAATGAGACATTCTTTTAATTCGTCAAAACATCTATCGTGTGCTTCAGTCCAATGCCACTCTATGCCCTTTTGCAGTAACTCTCTTAGTGAATATGTTTTTTCCGATAGATTCGGTATAAAACTGCTTACATATGTTATTAATCCTAAGAATCTCTCAACATCCTTAACTGTTTTGGGCTTAGGCATATTTACTATTGCTGACACTTGATTTTCATCCGGATATAAACCATTTTTTGTAATCTTGTGTCCCAAGTATGTAATTTCAGTTAAACCAAATTTACACTTACTTTGGTTTAACTTTAAATTAATTTTACGACATCTATCTAACACAGCTTTTAACCTGTCATCGTGTTCCTCTTTAGTTCGCCCGTAAATAAGTAAATCGTCTATATATAAACATACTCCTTGCAAATCGTCAAAATTTTCATGGATCTTTTTATGAAAAACTTCACTAGCGGAACATATTCCATAGGGCATTCTTAAGAATTTGTAGCGGCCAAAGGGCGTATTAAATGTACAAAGGTCACTACAACTTGGATGTAATTTAGTCTGCCAAAAACCATTAGATGCGTCTAAAGTACTGAAGTATTTTGCACCGGAAAGCTTAGAGACAATATCCTCAAGAGTAGGCAGTCTAAAATACTCACGTTTTATAGCTAAGTTAAGTTCTTTTGGGTCCAAACATATCCTTAAATCTCCATTTGCCTTTTTTACTATGGTAATACTATTTACCCATTCACTGGGCCCTTCTACTTTCGCTATAATACCTAATTTCTCCATTTCATCAAGTTTTTTCTTAACTTTATTTTTTATCGGAATGGGAATCTTTCTAGGGGCATGCACTACGGGTTTACATTGATTATTAATCTGTATTCTGTACGTCCCTGGCAAACAACCTAGCCCTTCAAAAACATCTCCATAATCATTTAAAATTTTCTTATTTAGATCACATCTACTTTCTATACTATTAATCCGCTTTACCAATTGCAATTCTTCACAAGCATTTTTACCTAAAATAGGAGCTGAATCCACCTTCGCGATTTTAAAAGCCAATATAAAAGTACGTTTTTTATACTTTAATTTTATAAAACACTTACCCATGACTTCGATGTGTGCACCTGAGTAACCGTGTAGCTTTGTATTACTTTGTAACAAGTTTTCTTTTTTAATATTTAATATGGACAAAAAACGCTCCGGCAATACATTGACATCAGCTCCCGTATCGATTTTAAATAATACATTATGATTATTTATGTTTAAATTCACTGACCACCGATCACTATTATAATTATTTATAGTATAAATTACCTGATTATCAGACTCTGAAATGTGATAAATATTACACATATTGGAAAAGTGGTTTAACTTTTTACAACGATAACACCTTTTGCCATATGCTGGGCACGAGAACTTTGGATGATTTAGTCCACAATGGCCGCACTGAACCGAACTATTTCTAAATTTTTTATTTACGCTGATGTCGCGCGCTGAATTCGCTGCTGCAGCGGATTCGTAACGGCCGCGCAACCGGCCGCTGCAGCCCGCCTCGCTAAAGCGCTGCACCCGCTGCCCGCTCCGTGCGCTCGACTCCAACCCGCTGCCGCGCGCGCCCACCCGCATTTTTGTAGAATTTCGGATGACGCTGCGCGTGACCTTGGGACCTTGTGACCCGATTCTCCATACATTTTCATCATGAGCACATTTTTCTTCCTTTGAATTGTACATTAATCGCGTCGAATTTTCTGAGCATATTTTTTCCAAATATGTTTTAGATACGACGACTGCTTGACATATTTCTATCGCATTTTCCAATGTTAAATCAGGTTCCCTCAGCAATCGTTCCCGTAATTTCATATCCACAATCCCACATACCAATCGGTCTTTTATTAATGAATCACATAATGTTCCAAATTCACAGCTTCTTGACAATTTATTTAATTCGTATACATATTGCTCAATAGATTCATTATTATTTTGATTTCTTGTAAAAAATTTATGCCTTTCCACCGTCAAATTTTTCTTGTGAGTAAAATAATTTTTAAATTTGTCCAAAATTTCGTCCACAGTTGTACATCTTCCGTTAAATTGTTCGTATAATTCTCTGCATTGTTCACCAATTACGTGTAATAATATGTTCACTTGTATGTGAGGACTCTTTTTCGTTAACTCGCACGCGTCGAAATATATTTTGAAACCTTTACTCCACTTATTCCAACTGTCGCTTAGTGTTCCACACGTAATATTGTAAGAGTTTTCATCAAAACAAAACGGCTCCGGGGGATTTAGTACGGTTTCCATCGTTGGAACGATTAAACTATTTCAAATTTCGTTATACCGACTGCGCCATGTCAATGATACACGAGCGTGCGAGACTAACTGTGCTTTATTTTATAATCATATCTACCCACAGTCGTGTAGTTATTTGGGTCACTAGTTAAAAAGTATATTTACTATGACAGCCTCTATGACGTGGATTACGCACGTTTACTCCAGCGTGGGTTACGGGTTCGTTGACTGAATATAATTCTGAGACGGAATTATATTGCCCTTATGTTTTTAGCCGTGCAGGGGCGGTGAAGAATACTGACCCCTGCGAGGGGCGGCGGCCTGTCTTAAAAGGCGACGAAACTACCTTAGGTAGGTTGTAAGGCTCCAAGCCTGTCTGGCAACCAACCATATAAATCTATAAATTTTGTTCTTCCTGCCCCTTACCCCAACTATGGCACAACATATTCTTTTTTAATTAATGCTGTAGGACCTATGGGTGTTTGCAACGCCAGTGGCATCGCGAACACGCTATTGTCCCATAAGGGTGCAGGAACTTGGGTACTAATGCCGGAACACAACACAAGGTTATTATGGCGGCATACTTAAGACCAAAGGTGGTAGCCATCCAGACGGGCTTGAGGTCCTACCACGTAGCAGGTGGGTTGTTTTATCGCCTTTTACGACAGGCCAACCCAGGCCGCAGAGGTTAGTATTCATCACTGCACGTCGCTATTGACAATAAAGAACAGCAATTTGCTCCTTCAAATGTAATTATTACTAATTAACACGAAACTTCATGAGTGGACAAACGTCAAAACGGCCATCATAGCGTGCCGATAGTATAGCTAAATCCTATTCATGAATATATTTTTCTCCTATTGTTGTCGCTTCTTCGTTTCATCGAATTTTAAAATTACAACGATAAAGAAGTTTCAGATTAATTACGAAATCGCAGTACATGTCTCGGATGATATCAATATAATTTTCTCGAACCCAATTAGACCGCAATGCCCATCAGACCATCATACGAAGAATACAGTACTTGATTGATGCGCAATGATGAATACGTACAAATGAAGAATACGTACTCCGCAACAGTCCTTAGAACTAAAACAGGGTCCGTGGCAAAACTTATATTCACATTCCGAGATAGTACAGTAGTACATCTGTTGTCTAGTATCCATAACACAAGTTCTCTATTGCTAATTGTCACAGGGTATATTTATTAGAAATACATTTGGTGACATTGATTGCGACGTTGGCAGGCATTGCTGCCGCGTGGTCCAAATGGCGTGAGGAAATAAATTGAAGGGAAGACCTTCATTAGGCCTGCCTTTTTATACGGAAGTGAAGCCTGGCCGGTGCTGGAGTGACACAAGCAGGCGCTACGAGTCACGGATATATATATATATATATATATATATATATATATATATATATATATATATATATATATATATATATATATATATATATATATATATATATATATATATATATATATATATATATATATATATGCTGTGGTGGATGTGTGGAGGAACGCGGAAGGACTGCGTTAGGAACTCTCGCATTCGCAGCAGCCTTCATGTCCGTGACATTGCGGATAAATTAAAAGAATGTCGCCTTCGCTGGTATGGCCACGTTTTACGGCAACCGACTACTTACGTGGGGAACAAATGTCTGGCCATGCAGCCACCGCCGGGCCCCGGCAGGAGGGGTAGACCCAAAAAGTGATGGCTTGACGTCGTAAGGGTTGATATGCATGTTAATGGACGAAGCAAGAGTTTGGGTTGCAACCGGGACTCAACGCTTAGATGATGATGATATTTATTAGAAAGAAAAAATGTCTTATTTAGGACATAATAACACATATAGCTATATATATATTATAATATCTTGATAATACATTCAATATGTTCGAAACTTGGATTCTAGCTCAGCATTGTGCCAGCTAACTGTATCTGGCGCTGTTCTTCCGCTTCTATAACTGCTGTAGAACTGCTGATAGGCTGACAGGCTGACAGCCTTCTTAATAGCAAGCAGATACTGTCGCCTATGGATTGCACAGGGGCACCAACACTGGGTCACTTATGAACACAAAGTTATTATGGCGGCATATTTAGACAAGGGCGCTGCCACTACCACGTAGCTAGGGTTATTTTGTCGCCTTTTACGACAGGCCGACCCCAGTCGCAGAGGTTAGTATTCTCACTTTGCTCCTGCACGGGAGTTTGCAACAGTATTGTTAGTTAGCAGTTACCGTCATCTATTGATGTTTGAAACACCAGGGGCCCTGCTAACACGCTGCCATCCGGGTGACGTTACTGGAGAACCTAATCACTAATGCCGGAACACAACACAAATTTACAGACCAGGAGTGGTTGCCATCCAGACGAGCTTCGAGTGTTACCTAGCTGGAATTTTAATTTAGGTAATACCCTGCCCCTGAACGGAGGAAAATATACTTAAATTACATATTTGATCTCTGAACTAGGTGTGTCTCTTACACCTCAAGGAAACTAAGAGAGAATATTTTAAAGAATTTTTGAGCATCAAACAAAATATGGTAATAACCTCATGCATTGCAAACGATCCTTAAGTATATAAAGTGCTTTTAGAACAGTTTTTTTTTAAGAAATTAATAATCAAAAGATTCCTTATTTAAATTGATTTCAATTGCGTCATATTCTCTAAAGCCATCGAGGATTTGTTGCTAAGTAACTTAAGGAACACGTTATACCATTTAACCTATTTTCGTAAATTTTCATTCCCTCCTCTTGATGACCATTAGTAATATATGAAATGAGGGTTCCCATCTAGTTTTCACATACATAATATTATTATAATACATATAATCACGCCTCTTTCCCGTAGGGGTAGGCAGAGACCACTTCTTTCCACTTGCTACGATCTTTACATACTTGTTTCGCTTCGTCCACTTTAATTATTTTTTTTTATTGCGTAGGACAGCAGACAAGCTGACAGCCCGCTTAGAATTTAACAGTTACCGTCGCTTATAGGTGTTTGCAACGCCAGTGGCATCACGAACACGCTGCTGTCCCATAAGGGTACAGGAACTTGGGTCACTAATGCCGGAACACAACACAAGGTTATTATGGCGACATACTTAAGACCAAAGGTGGTCGCCATCCAGACGGGCTTGAGGCCCTACCACATAGCTAGGGTGGGTTGTTTTGTCGCCTTTTACGACAGGCCGACCCTGGCCACAGAGGTTAGTATTCTTTCTCCGCCCCTGCACGGATAAATTATTCCCTTATATAGGATTATTCCCTTCATACATGCCCTTCGGTTTAGGGTACTCTTGACCTGGCCTTTTTTCAAGACGTCCCTGATCTGGTCTCGAAACGTCCGCCTAGGTATCAGTTGTATGGTATCCATAACACACTTATCTACTTACTATGGGATGGCGTTGTATGAATTGTTTTAATATATTTATTTATTCGTTTCTTCGTAATATAAAAAGTCTGACACGGTTTAGTTGTAAGTTTTATTGAATATACTAGCTGACCCGGCAAACGTTGTTCTGCCATATAAATAATAAAATGTCAAAGAAATAAAAAAAAATTTGGGGGTGGGTCACCCCTAACATTTAGGGGGATGAAAAATAGATGTTGGCCGATTCTCAGACCTACTCAATATGCTTACAAAATTTCATGAGAATCGGTCAAGCCGTTTCGGAGGAGTATGGCAACGAAAACTGTGACACGAGAATTTTATATATTAGACTAGCGTCGATGAGACTTCTTACAGTCGTTTATAACCACCAGTGTCAGTTGTTGCGAAATCCCTCAAATCTTCACATTGTATGTAACTGGTATTTATAAATTATAATTTCAATGCTTCACCGACTTAATTGTGTACTAGCTTCAAATTAGGGATGGGACACGACATTGATAAAATCCGAATATTGATGTTTGATTTGATGATGTCAGAATCGTTTATTATTTTATTTCAATATAAGATTTTACTTCGGACATATTGTTCAAGGATCCCGGTAACCCGGAGAAACTGATGGTGACAGGAGAGATGGAGGGTAAGAGGCTAAGAGGACACAGATCAAAAAGATGGCTAGACTAAGTTACCGAACACCTAAAAATTCCTGCCAGCGCATCAAGGCATGGACCGCAACAAGTGGAGGGAGACGGTCAAGAAATTTCAGCAACGGAGTCATGATCCTCAGCTCTGAGGGACCGACTGATGAGAGAGAAGATCTTGCAAATCGCTTATTGAATATATTCTTCTTCCTGTCCTTATTTCAACTATGTGGGGTCGACGCAACGTGTTCTCTCCTTCCATCCTCTATTAATCGACTCTCAATATTCGCGCCTTTTTTGCCATATCGTATTTTACACAATCTATCCATCTATTTTAATAAATTTGAAAAAAAAATTAAAATCATGGCTATTAAAAATGGACTATTCAGACACAGAATAATTTATTCATATTGGAGAATAATATATATTTGTCCTAGCTAGAAAAATCCACACCTACACAAGCACACGTGCATACATACATACACACACAAATACACACACACGCGCGCGCGCACAAACACTTCCTCGCACTCGCGCATAATAACTCACATTGTTAAAGATATAATATTCATTTATGCAGAATCATTTAATTAAAAATGGGAGAACAAACTTGCCCCAGAGTTACAGATAGATCTAGTTCTGGAGCCAGTAGAATCAATTATTTTAATTTATCTTTTTTTTTTTTTTTTGGTCTCGGGGAAAAACCTCTCTTGACGGGTTCCCCCGGCCCGGGGGGACCGAGGGATATGTGGGACTCCGGGAAAGATGATTGGCCATCCGACTACCCACTAAAAAACCCCGCTGTTCTCCTATCGCCTACGCCCGGGCCCACGGATATATGGCCTGCCGATCTCGTGGCCCGGGCCGGCGCTGGCCCGCTCTTTGTCTTGAGGCGGGCCCCTTCTAAAGTGTTGGCGCCAGGGGGTTAGGGTTTCGTCCCCCCGGCGCTCTCCTAACAACTCTAGGAGTTGAGGGGGGCCGCGGAACAGCACGCAGCCCTCACCCTCGCGGCAATAGTGCGGGCGGCGGGTCCTCCCCCGAGGGGCCGCCCGCGACCGCTTTTTACGGCAGCCGGAGGTCGTTACTGGCCCTCCGGCGCCGCCGGCGTGGCCTGCGTTGGCGGGAGGGGAGTGTGGTGGTCGACTCCCGCTCCCGCTCCGCCGCCTCCTTTGCGGACATGACTGCCTCGCAGAAGGAGGCGACGGCCGTCCATCCAGGATCGCCCCCGACCATGGACAGAACCAGGGCCGGGAGCGACAGGTCCACGCCGATTTGGGCGACGAGGGCGCGGCGCTCCTCGCGCCACGCAGGGCACACGGCGACAGTGTGGTTCACCGTGTCCTCCTAGTCGCCCGCGCCACAGTGGTGGCACCCTGACGTCATCTCCCGCCCTATGCGACACAGGTACCTCCCGAAGCAACCGTGCCCCGAGAGGACCTGCGTCAGGCGGAAGGTCAGGGCGCCGTGGCGCCTTTCCAACCATTCGGCCAGGACGGGCCTCACCGCTTCGATGGTGGCGAGGCCCGCGCTGGGGTGCGCGAGGCGCTCCTTCCACTCCACCATGAGCACCACGTCGCGCAGCTCCGCCCGCTTTGCCTCAACTTCGCGAGGCGCGGGGCGAGAGCCACGCTCGGCCGCGTCCCGGCGCCACTGGTACAACAGCGCCAGGACCCGGGCCTCGAGGTCCCATGGTGGGGATCCGGCCAGCAGGGAGGCCGCTTCGAAGGACACCGTGCGGTATCCCCTTATCGCCCTGACGGCCAGGACGCGCTGCGGCCTGCGAAGCAGCGCCGTCGTTTTGGCCGTCAGGCGATCCGCCCAGATCGGGGCCCCGTAAAGGGCCATCGACCGCACGGTTCCTTCAAAGAGTCTGCGGCACACTGCGCCCGGCCCGCCGATATTCGGCAGCAGACGGGAGAGTCCCGCCGCCGCCCGTACTAGCCTCGGCGCCAGGCACTCGAAGTGCGCCGCAAAGTCCCATCGGCCGTCGAGCACCAGTCCGAGATAATTCATGGACGGCCCGACGGCGATGCGGACGCCTCCTACCGTTATGCTCAGGCCCGGTGGCGGCCTCTGGCGGGGCCCGTAGAATATAAGAGCCTCCGTCTTGTTTAAGGCCACCTCCAGGCCGAGTAGCCGGATTCTAGCCACCGTTTGCGCCACCCCAGCCGTGCCCAGAAGGCACGCCTGGCGGGGGTTCCTCCCACGCGCTGTGACGAGCGTGTCGTCGGCGTAGCAGATGACGCCGACGCCGGGGAGGAGCGCCCCTCTCAGGACCCAGTCGTATGCGATGTTTCACAGCAGGGGGCCCAGGACCGACCCCTGCGGAACACCGCACACGACGTCTCGCCGACTTTGCCCACCCTGGACCGGGTAGACGACGGCACGATCATCCAAATATGCCTCGACTATGCGGCGGAGGTAGGGAGGCACCCGATGGTACTTGAGCGCCTCCCGTACGCAGCTCCACGGCAGGGTGTTGAAGGCATTGGCGATGTCAAGTGACACTGCCAATAGCACCCTGCCTCGAGCCACCGCGTCCTCCGCCTGGCTCCTCAGACGATTTTAATTTATCTACTTTTAGTCATTTTAAATAAGTTTGTAGTGTTTAGGTTTCCCTCATAATGTTTGGTGCAATAAAAAGCAATTTAATTTAATTTTAATCTGTAGCTATATAGGTTTTTTTTTTTTAATAAAGATAGGCGTACGTTTGACCGCAATCTCACCTGATGGTAAGCGACGATGCGGTCGACGGTGTAGCACGCTTGCCTATAAGAAACCTGTTCACTCTCCTCTTGAAGACCTCCAAATTATAATGTTCGGGAAACACAGACGCCGGCAAAGAATTCCACTCTTTGGCGGTTCGCATGATGAATGTGGAAGCAAAACGCTTTGTGCGGATAGGGGGCATGTCGACGTATTGTGCAACATTAGTGCTGTGTACATCTTTACAAGTAAAATTTAATGGATTATTAATGGATTATTTTCGGTTTCCTTTTGTATTCATTCACATTTTTAGCATTTTCCTTGTTACATGACGTTCTTCTCTTCGCATTGTAAGGCCATACCAGGCTAGCCTATTTACGTTTTAGCTTCTCAATCACCGGCGCTACTTTCAAAGTTATGTAACTCCACTCATTCATTTCAACATTCGTATCTCTGCAATGCAATAAACTTTTCTCTTTGTGGCTCAGCATTTCGACCCATACATGACAGGTCTTATTACGGTCATACGCTTGTTGAATTTACTACCAATCCTATAATCTATCCGTGCAGGGGCGGAGAAAGAATACTAATCTCTGCGGCCGGAGTCGGCCTGTGGTAAAAGGCGACAAAACAACCCACCCTAGCTACATCTGGATGGCGACCACCTTTGGTCTTGAGTATGCCGCCATAAGAACAGTAGCGTGTTCGCGATGTCACTGGCGTTGAAGTACACTAAACTGCTAAATTCTAAGCGAGCCGTCAGCTTATCTGCTATCCTAAAGCAATAAAAAAATACCATTCCTAATACAAAACGCTGGCTAGAGAATCTGCGAACCAAACTCTCTTGCGACGTTTTTTCTGTCTTTTTACTCTTTATAACTCATCATCATCATCCTAGCGTTAGTCCCGGTTGCCACCCAAACTTTCGTTTCGGTGCCCGGGGTCCGCTTTCCGACTTTTTCTACTCCACTTCGCGCGATCTTCAGCATCCCTGGTAGTGAGCCCATTGGCACGCATATCACCCCTTACAACGTCAAGCCAGCACTTTTTAGGTCTACCCCTCCTGCCGGGGCCCAGCGGAGGCGGCATGGCCAGACATTTGTTTCCCACGTAAGTGTCCGGTTGCCGTAAAACATGGCCATACCAACGGAGCTGACACTCCTGCAATTTATATGCAATGTCACGGACATGAAGACTACCGCGAATGCGGGAGTTCCTAACGCGGTCCTTCCGCGTCACTCCACACATCCACTGCAGCATATTCATCTCCGTGACACGCAGTTCTTGCTTGTGTCGCTCTAACACCGGCCACGCTTCACAGCCGTATAAAAATCTTTATAACTGTGATTACAAAATTAAATTAGAGGAAATAATATGAATTATCATAATGACAATATAATTATTATTATTCCCGGTCTGTGCGGTCGTCAATATATTATTATGTGTAATATCCCTTCGCGCACAATAATAATTCCTTAAAAATCAAAGACATTTTCAACTAATTTCATTACAATTTTTTGCTATACGGATCCAGACTGGATGGGAACCACCTCTGGTTTATAAGTATGCAACCATAAATGCTTTGTGTTCCGGCATTAGTGACCCAGATACCTTTATGCAGACAGCAGTGTGTTTGCGGAGCTTCTATCGTCGCAATCCACAGGCAACGGTAGTACACATGTCAGAAGTAAAACTTCTTTGGCAAACTAATTTTTAAATCTTTAAAACATTTAGAAAAGAGAATTTATGAAATATTATTATTTTATATCTTATTAAACAAAACTCAGCTGTATTTTATTGCATTAAAGTCGCAATTCGAATAGATATGTATAAGTAATAAGGTTAGTATTACTGGAGCAAAATAAAACGTTTCACCTCTTCGTGACGCTATTATTGAATATTGCGTTTCATTCGTAAAAAATTTACCCCCATGCGCGCAAAGAAGTTTCACTTCAAAAAGTCATTGATGGGGATTAAACCTATTATGCCGGACAATTGCGATGGATGATATTGTATAATTTATTTTAGATATTGTATTTAATTATAATTTTTACCATTTCCTTATTAGATTTTTTTGCTAAATCATCTCTCCCACAATCGTAAGCGTTTTGCCGATTCGAGGCTAAATGAACGCCATAGTTATTATGTTTAAATAACGAAATTATATCTTCATCTACTAGAATGTATTACAGTCGTGATTTTAAATGTCACCAAAAAGGAGACAAACAGATTCATAAATAGGATTTAGCCTGCGAGAGAATGAGATAGAATACAAGTATACAGTGTTTCCTATAATCTTCATCCCTTTTATATACTAATATATGAAATGTAATCTACTTTTCTGAAGTTTCAATTATCACACACATAATTTTTTTTATTGCTATAGGACAGCAGATAGGCTGACGGCCCGCTTAGAATTTAGCAGTTACCGTCGCGTATGGGTGTTTGCAACGCCAGTAGAATCGCGAACACGCTGTCCCATAAGGATACAGGAATTTGGGTCACTAACGCCGGAACATAACACAAGGTTATTATTATTATTATGTCGGCATACTTAAGACCAAAGGTGGTCGCCATCTAGACGGGCTTGAGGCCCTACCACGTATCTAGGGTGGGTTGTTTTGTTGCCTTTTACGACAGGCCGAACCCGGCCGCAGAGGTTAGTATTGTTTCTCCGCCCCTACACGTATAGATTTTGTGTACTATAATCCAAGATTTTTTCGTTGCTGTGGATTAAAAGACATGCTAACAGGTCACTTAATAGTAAACAGTTACCGTCGTTTAAGGATTGCGACGCCAAGGGCACCACTAACACGCTACCTAAAGGAACTGAAACTTGGGTCACTTAGACCACAACACAAGGTTAAGGACCTAACCAAAGTGATATGTATGTTGTTAAAGTATTTTATCGATACATTTAGAATAATCGATAACATTCATCGACACGCCTCCTCCCTAATTAGGCGGTAAGGCAGCGAGCACATAATTAAATTTCCAACACAAACAATGCCTGGGGTCAGTTGGGCAAATGGGCTACATTCCAGACATATTTTACGGCCTTAAAATGGCACTTTGTGAATTGTTTCATTGAATTAATATTTCTACCCTAATAACATAATACGGATAGAATCTAAAACGTTATATCTTTTTTTCTGAGGGACAGCAGACAGGCTAACGGCCCACTTTATAGTTAGTATGCACACAAGTATCACACAAGCGAAATCACTACTAATTTTTAAAAAACTAGTCCGAAATTATTATCTGGATGAAGCCTTTAAAGACTGATTAAAACTAATTCATTTGTGTTATATTTTATTCTACTTACGCTATTTGCTTTTATGTTATATTTTGTATTTTATGTTATATTGTCTGTTATTATTATATCTTATTTGTAATATATTATTATATTACATACTACTTTTAGCGCGCCACCTATAGCAAAAGAATTTTTTTTTTATTGTATTCTGACCATAAGGTTGTCTGGAAGAAATCGCTTCTTAGCGATAAGGCCGCCTATTGTGCACTATTTATAAGTTTAATATTAAGTTACTTTGCATGTATATAATTTTTGGTGGACAATAAAGAATAATCTATCTATCTATCTATCTATGCAGTTAATAAGGCTATGGATGTTTGCGACGCTAGAGGCACCGGGAATACGCTGCTGTCTGCGTTGGAGTACAGGAACCTGGGTCACTAATGCCAGAACACAAGGATATGATGGCGGCATACTTATAAACCTGGGGTAGTTACCATCCAAACGGGCTTGGGGCCTTACCATGTAGGTTGTTTTGTCGCCTTTTACGACAGACTGACCCTGCACGGAGTACCTCATGCCCCTACCATTTGCATTACAGACCTCATTGTCCTGTTTTTTGTGGTGGAAATGCTTGCACATGTCACTGGTATTAGGATTGTTTTATCGCCCTTTATGACAGGCCGACCCCAGCGTCAAGGGTCAGTATTTTTACTCCTACACGGAGAAAATATACTATATATACTAGCTACGTGATCGGGCCCCAAGCCTTAAGTATACCGTCATAACTTTGTGCTGTGTTCCGGCATTAGTGATCCAAGTTCCTGTACCCTTATGGGACAGCTGCGTTTTCGTGATACCACTGGCATTGCAAACATCCATAGGCGACGGTAATTGCTAAATTATAAGTGGGTCGCCAGCCTGTCTGCTGTCATACAGCAATAAAAAAAACTCCATCTAACCATTCTCATCTCCGCTGAATGGATAAAACAGATCTTATTAATTCAATGCCTCGCCCCGACGTATTTATCAAATTGAAATCTCCAGAAGTTGTTTTATGTAGACTTTAAAGGATACTTTATGATAGGTCGGCCATTTTAGATTTACTTCTAAAAAGTCTCCGTGCAGGGGTGGAGTTAAAATAACCTCTGCAGCCGTGGTTGGCCTGTCATAAAAGGCGACAAAACAACCCTAGTTACGTGGTGGCCCGTCTGGATGTCAACCCTTGTTCTATAAGTACGGCACCATAATAACCTTGTGTTCATCGTGATATGTATGGGTTGAAAGTTTTCGTTCCAACTGCACGCCCAGCTATTAGATCGTTGCAGTTAGGTAGTAGGGCTTTATACCCCTCCGAATAGCAACCCCTGGTTGATTAAGAGAAAGTATATCATTACGAATACATATAAATACTGCGGTAATTGACAGCGCCATCTAGTCATACGTTTTGTGTACTAGACAACTGATATAGGTACTTTCTTTTGTAAATAAATGTATACTTTTGTAAATTTTCTCATCGATCTCAACGTTTGCTACAAAACCCGGTCTAAAATACAAAAAAAGTACTTTTTTTATTGCTGTAGGACAGCAGACAGGCTGACGGTCCAATTAGAATTTAGCAGTTACCGTCGCTTATGGGTGTTTGCAACGCCAGTGGTATCACGAAAACGCAGCTGTCCCATAAGGGTACAGGAACTTGGGTTACTAATGCCGGAACACAGCATAATGTTTTGACGGCATACTTAAGATCAAAGGTGGTCGACATCCAGACGGGCTTGAGGCCCTACCACGTAGCTAGGGTGGGTTATTTTGTCGCCTTTTACGACAGGCCGACCCCAGCCGCAGAGGTTAGTATTCTTTCTCCGTCCCTGCATGGATAAAACTCACTTAGTGAGTCCAAAAAGACTACAAATTAGTTTACTTATTTATCTTATTTTAACATTTTTCTTAGTTTACATATATCTGTAATATATTTGTTTTGTACTTTCTTGATCGATAATAATGGAATCTGAGTTTCAATTCGAGTAAGATTAATCAAATGAATAAGGTCTCAAGTCACCCGGATCCCAGGTGTTAAGTTAAACACTAAAAAGTTTAAGTGAAAAAATTTTCACTAGACATAAAAGGAAATGATAGCAACTTAAGTAATTTTCACGTATAAAGTTCCTCAAGTTATTCCATAAAAGATATTATTTTCAAAATGGAGACGTCACTAATAATATTAATTATTAGAAATGAGTATATTTGAGGAATTGGGAAAGTACCGACGGTGGTTAAAAAATTAAAAAGTATATAACAAGAAACATTTTACAAGCAGATAAAAAATATTTTATTCCGTGAACTTCAATTTTATTCATTTTTAGGAACACGCTTCGACACGACGCAAACAAATGACTTCTGATGACTATTTAAAAAAAAGAGAATTGATTGATAATTTTATTATCTATAAGAGATTTCCACGTATATAAGAGATTTCCACGTATATAGTCACTCATCACGATATCTCTAGAACCATTAGAGCTAAAGACTTGAAATTTGGTAGGAATATTCTTTTCACCGAGTAGAAGTCAGCTAAGAACGGATTTCACGAAATTCCACCCCCAAGAGGGGTTGCGGGGGCGTTAATTATTTATCTGGCAGAACAACGTTTGCCGGGTCAGCTAGTTATCTAATATATAAAATTCTCGTGTCACAGTTTTCGTTGCCATACTCCTCCGAAACGGCTTGACCGATTTTGATGAAATTTTTTGTGCTTATCCGGTATCTATGAGAATCGGCCAACATCTATTTTTCATCCCCCTAAATGTTAGGGGTAGTCCACCCCTAAATTTTTTTTTAATTTTTTGACATTTTATTATTTATATGGCAGAACAACGTTTGCCGGGTCAGCTAGTTATTATATATAATGCTATGCCTGCCATTAGGTATTTGTTTTTAATACGCTTTTATTAGCTTCATACGTATGTATGTAACGGAAACTTTGAACATGATTTTAACCGCCTTCAAAACGTCGGATTAACTCGAAATTTAGCATACTTATCAAAGACCGATGACAATGCAATAATTTGTACAGTTTGTATCATTATCCTTACCACAATTCTCAGGATTAATGAATTTTCGGACCGGTTCTCGTCCGATCACCGAAGTTAAGCAGCGTTGGGCGCGGTCAGTACTTGGATAGACATATTTATGTCGGCCCGGGCCACGAGATCGGCAGGCCACATATCCGTAGGCCCGGGCGTAGGCGATAGGTGAACAGCGGGGTTTTTTAGTGGGTAGTCGGATGGCTGAACATCTTTTTCGGAGTCCTACATATCCCTCGGTCCCTCCGGGCCGGGGGAACCCGTCAAGAGAGGTTTTTCCCCGATACAAAAAAAAAAGGTCAGTACTTGGATGGGTGACCGCCTGGGAACACCTTTTATTCTTATGTTAAGAAATATTTTTAACTTTTTAGTTTGATTAATTATAATAAGCTTTGTCTTTTAGTTTTTAAAACACAATTATTATTCTTTCATTAAAAAAATCTGATGTTTGGGGCCTGTAACGCGTAGGGTTTGGTCACTTTGGTACACGTTAGTATTTACAATGGTCATGAATGAGGGAGAGTTATGAGAATAGGGGCTCAAGATCTGAAGGTCTACATCATCCTCCTAAGAACCTCCGTGGCTCTGAGCACGTGTGGACCCTTGCGGAAATTATTGATTCGATTCCCGTCTCGCGTTTGTAGTATTTATATATAATATATATGTATATGTACTTATTTACAAAAGAAAAGTATATAGTATATTAGTTGTCTAGTATCCATAACACAAGTGCTACTTTGGCGACCTCCATGGCGTAACGGCTAACGCATATTGGACCGCTTCCAGAGGGCATGGGTTCGATTCCCGTTCCGCGTCTGGGTGTTTACGTATAATATTTATTTATTTACAAAATAAAATAATATCTAATATATAAAATTCTCGTGTCACAGTTTTCGTTGCCATACTCCTCCGAAACGGCTTGACCGATTTTGATGAAAATTTTTGTGCTTATCCGGTATCTATGAGAATCTAAATGTTAGGGGTAGTCCACCCCTAAATTTTTTATTTTATTTTTTAGACAAAATTTTTAATTTCTATCTTTTTATGATACAATATACAAAAATACATACAATCCGCAATTTTCACCCTTCTACGATCAACCCTTATTTTTTAATAGCCATTTTAGTAATTTAATCATTTTTCCTCTCCGGTCGAAAACTGATCAATCGTTATTTAATTAGTTATCCCCGCCAGATGTGTACAGGTGTCACTTCTGACCCAGTAAACAGCACGGAGTAGGGATGAGAACGAAGCCGGTCTCCTTTCTTTCTCACTCCCTACACAGTTGTCGGCCATCACCATCATTATTGTTTATGCATCAAGTGTAGTAGTAAAGTTGACAAAGCTAAGAACGGATTTTACGAAATTCCACCCCCAACAGGGGTTGCGGGGGCGTTCATTATTTATATGGCAGAACAACGTTTGCCGGGTCAGCTAGTATGTAGTATATTAGTTCCCTAGTACCCGTAACACAAGTGCTATGCCACTTAGTTTGGGACTAGATGGCGTTGTATGAATTGTCCCAGTATATTTATTTAAATTGCAGTTATTCTGCAATATAAATAAAAAAAATGGTTCTTGCATAAAATCCTTTTTTTATTGCCGTAGCACAGCAGACTGGCTGACGGCCCGCTTAGAATTCAGCAGTTACCGTCGCCTATGGGTGTTTGCAACGCCAGTGGCATCACGAACACGCTGCTGTCCCATAAGAGTACAGGAACTTAGCACTAATGCCGGAACACAACACAAGGTTACTATGGCGGCATACTTGAGACAGGTGGTCGCCATCCACGTAGCTAGGGCGAGTTTGTTTTGTCGCCTTTTACGACATGCCGACCCCGGCCGCAGAGGTTAGTATTCTTTCTCCGCCCCTGCACGGATAAAAATCTGTATATAATGAGCGTCTAAATCGCGAAATGGGTAACTGTGCTATCGTTTATATATACACACACACATACACTGAAATGATGAACTCTGAAACCATCTAACCGATTTTTTTTAATGTGTGTTTTGCTGGCGTGCCTAAGATAGGGATAGCTTTTATCACGTATTTTTATTAATTAATTGCCAAATCAACTATTTTATATTCCATACACTACAACGTATTGTTTAGCATCCATTCTACCTTTCTGCGAAAGGTACAATAATATGATAAATGTAAAAGTAATTCTGTCTGTCGTTTTCACACCTACACCGCTGAACCAATTTTGAAGAATTTCGGTATAGAGATAAATTGGGTCTTTGAGAAGAACATAGGCTACTTTTTGTCGTGAAAATGTTCTGTAATAAAACCCGGCAAACGTTGTTGTGCCTTTTGGCAGAACAACGCTTGCCGCAGTTAGTACATACAACATTATAATATATAGATAAGGTGCAAAAAGCCACACAGAATCCGTCATTGGTCTTTGTTTGATGCTAGTCTACCTAACTTTAAAATAATTACATATAATTAATAAATACAGCACACCCTAGATCGTTTAAATTTATGACTACACCTGTCTCACTTGCACATAGACGTTTAAATATGCTTCGACCGATCCCCCGTCTCGCTTCTTCCGCGCATGCGTACTGCTAACTTCTTTGTTCGCATCAATTTTGGTATAGTATGTTATACATGTATATTCAATGCTCCTTCCTCCCGGAGGATGCAGTTTGTTTTAACGGGATACGTATTTTCAACGTCAAATTGTAATAATAATAACTTTATTTGATTTTATTTATTACTGCAGACAAGCTAACGGCCTACTTTATAATAAGCAGTTACCGTAACCTGTGGGTGTTTGTAACGTCAGGGGCACCGCTAACACGCTGTTAGCATAATGGTATTGGAACCTGGTCACTTCTCCCGGAAGTGATAGTAAGAAGAGAGTGTATGGATACAAAAGGTGGAGTAGAAAAAAGAAGAGATTCGATTGTGTAAAAGATGATATGGTTAAAAAGGGTGTGAATTTTGAAATGACGGCTAACAGAGGAGAATGGAAGGATGTTATGCCGACCCCATACAATGGGGGACGAGGGTAGGAAGAAGCTATTGCAACAATTCACACAGCGTTATCTAGCCCAAAAGTAAGTATTATAGCAATGTATTATGGATACTAGACAACTGATACTCCACAAAACACCCAGACACGGGATGGAAATGGAATCCGTGACTTTTTTCCCTGCCTACCCGCAAGTTAGTTTAGATGCTGCGGCGCCTGACGGTGATTTCGAACTCGACTACTCGACCACCGCCGCGCCACCCTCTGACTAGCGCCCGCGCCAACGACTCGTACCATCGAGTCTTGGTTAAACCGCTAACTATAAGTCCTGGGCTACAAACCGCAGAACCCGCCGTGGAGGGTAGCAGATCGGAGAACCTCAGGTGAGTCGCCGCTCTCTCTGACTTGCTGGGTATTTCCGTCTTTGTTTCCCGCACCGCGGCTATCATCTTTCAAGGCCTTTTTTTACGGGGGGGGGGATCCTCATGGACTACCACCACCCCGGTGTCTCCTCACACGTGCGCGCGAGGCCGCTGGAATCCAAATTCTTCCGCAGCCCCACACTCGTGCTGGCCTGGTCTGTCCGGGCCTCGTCTCCTGCACGGAGTAATGAGGTATTCAGCTACCCCGTGCATCGCCTCAGAGGCGCGCGCCGACACCCGCACGCGCCTCCGCCTCGGGTCCATCGAATAGGGAGCGGGGACTTCCCCAAGTCCCTCGCCCCTGGACCCATTCATGGGGGCCGGAAAAGGGCGTTGTCCGCCCTACCCCTGCGCCCGGTGCGCCTTCTGCGGCCGGGGAAGGGAGTCGAGATCTCCCTCTCCAGTTCCGCAGTTTCCTTCTGCGACATCACGTCCTCGCAGAAGGACACCACCGCGTCCCAATCTAAGCCAACACCGTTTTTATACGGTCCTTCAGCCCCACCAGAAGTCGTCAAAGTTATTCAATAAAAATGTGACATTCCGTAATAATATGTAATAAATTAGCAAATGAATTATCAAATTCGCCGCCTTTAGCAAATCACTAGTTAAGTGGGGTTGTTTTAATTCTGAAAAATATTACTAACATTAAGCAAACTTAGCAATAACTTAATATCAACTTAGCACGCAATGTAATCTGATTTGTATTTTAACTTATAAACGCACAACCTCTGCGGGTTGTTAAGATTACTGGTGAAAATTGGGAAACAAGCTTTTCTGTTTCAGTCTAGGTGTTAAGCATTTTACGACGTTTGTAGGGGTCGCAAATTCAATTTCCATCACGAGTGTGTTTATGAATACCTACATCCGGCAAAAGTTGTTGTGCCCTAAAAACACAGTTTACCCCTATTTCACAATTTTTTATACCGGGGAAAACTGTTGCAGTTTCTACCGGCCGTCCCCGAAGTGGGTATGTGGGTTTTTTTTATTGCGTTGGACAGCAGACAGGCTGACAGCCCGCTTAGAATTTAGCAGTTACCCTCGCGGTGTTTGCAACGCCAGTGGCATCGCAAACACGCTGCTGCCCCATAAGGGTACAGGAACTTGGGTCACTAATGCCGGAACACAACACAAGGTTATTATGGCGGCATACTTAAGACCAAAGGTGGTCGCCATCCAGACGGGCTTGAGGCCCTACCACGTAGCTAGGTTGGGTTGTTTTGTCGCCTTTTACGACAGGCCGACCCCGGCCACAGAGGTTAGTATTCTTTCTCCGCCCCTGTACAGATTACCTCTCAAGGGGGCTGTCTACTCCCCTCGGGCAGACCGGGGGCAAAGACCGCCGGTTCTGCCCAGTAAAAACCCCGGTCGTCACTCTTGGAGGGCTTCGCAGAATTGCCCTTTTGGCATTACTCTGCTAGGAGTAATGCCTCCCTATTTCATCTCCCTCAAGTTTCATTTTCGCAATAAAAAGTAGCCTACATCCTCTAACTTCTAATCTATCTGTATACTGAAATTCATCAAAATTAGTTCAGCGGTTTAGGCGTGAAAACTCAACAGACAGACAGAGTTACTTTCACATTTATCATATTAGTATGGATAAGAATTTATCTATAATACAAAAAAGTATATATGAGTAAGCAGTACATCAGTTATGTTATGGATACTAAACGTATCCATAAGCGTTTCGCTGCTTACTTCGAGCCTTCTTTATTACTGTGGAACAGCAGGACTGCCCATTTAATAGTAAATAGTTACCATCGCCTATGGAAGTTTGCGACACAAGAGGCACCGCGAACATGCTGGTCTATATACGCGAACTGGGAATTGAGTCACTGATGCCGGAACACAATACAAGGTTATTATGGCGGCATAGTTAGAGAGTTTGTTTGTCATCTTGCTTGAAGCTACTTAGCAGACTAGATAGCATTGTGACGATAGTAACATTAATTTTTTAAAGATGAAATGTCTGTCTATCCCAAACTAATTAGGCGTGATACTACTTCTAAATTGGACATATCCGATAATAAGTGAGTAGTTAAAGCTCTCTTTCCCGTTTTTCTAAGTTGTACAAAAGTCGCGTAGCACGCAATCATTTGTAAACTTTGTCGTGTAGCTAAAGATATGCGATATCTAATAATAAATTTGTTTATTTCTGTGGAACAACAGGCAGGCTGACAGCCCACTTAGAATTTAGCAGTTACCGTCGCCTATGGGTGTTTGCAACGTCAGTGGCATCGCGAACACGCTGCTGTCCCATAAGGGTACAGGAACTTGGGTCACTAAGGCCGGAACACAACACAAGGTTATTATGGTGGCATACTTAAGACAAAAGGTGATCGCCATCCAGACAGGCTTGAGGCCCTACCACGTAGCTAGGGTGTGTTGTAGCCTTTTACGACAGGCCGACCCCGATCACAGAGGTTGGTATTCTATCTCCGCCGCTGCACGCATAAAATAGTTATCATATAACTTCGTCATGTCGTATCGTAAAAATGTTTTCCAAACGCTCTATAAAAAAATTATTAAAAATATTAAAATCATTTCTTTTACTGTTAACCATTCCTAAAATACAGTGGTATCAACACGCGAAGTTGTCACGAACTAAAAACTTAATATTATAGCATATTCACGCTGTTTATTTTTTGTTATTAATTAGGAGTTTACTCGTCGTTACCCGGGTTCATACACGCAAGTCTATATGAAATATATCAATATAAAATAATATTGTTTGTTAGTTATGCCTGCAAGGAGACAATAGATTCGTAATACTGAATCAGAAGAAGAATCAATTACCGTTGCCTATAGATGTTTGCGACGCTAGGGGCATCGCGAACACGCTGCTGTCCCATAGGGAAACAGGAACTTTGGTCACTAATATGTCACGAACATAACACAAAGTTATTATGATGTTATACTTATAGACCAAGGGTTGTTGTCATCCAAAAATATTTGGAGCTCTACCATGTGTGTGTTTTGTCACCTTTTACGACAGGCCGACCCTGGTCGCAGGAGTTATTGTTACTCCGCCCCTGTATGGAGAGAAAATAAGTAAAAGGCGGATTTACAAAGAGATAGAATGGTATAATATAGTTATTGAATATTGCGTGAGAAATGTACTTATACATCCCACTTTACTCCGCACAAATGGGCGTATGACATTTCAAATTAATGAAGTAATATGAGGTAGATCATTCGAGTTGTTTCAGTCTTAGCTAATACGAATCGATTTCTAGTCGGCGAGTTAGATTCTTGTCTCAGCTAACTTTCTTTATTCAGTGACGGCCCACTTAGAATTTAGCAGTTACCGTAGCCTATAGGTGTTTGTAATGCCAGTGGCATCGCGAACACGCTGATGTCCCGTAAGGGTACAGGAACTTGGGTCACTAATGCCGGAACACAACATAAGGTTATTATGGCGGCATACTTAAGACCAAAGGTGGTCGCCATCCAGACGGGCCCGAGGCCCTACCACGCAGCTAGGGTGGGTTGTTTTGTCGCCTTTTACGACAGGCCGACCCCGGCCACAGAGGTTAGTATTCTTTCTCCGCCCCTGCACGGATAGAAGATCAGGGCGGGAAGATCAAAGGAGCGATTTCAAGGTCAGCATCAACAAAGGCAATATTTGCTTCAAGACGGTGTATAAAATTATATATTTTGGATGCTTGGTTAAATACGGTTTTTAATTTGTGAGAAATTTATCAGGTATTCAGGTGTTGTTTAAAAAGATTAAACTCTGTAGCGCAACGGCTTTCGTAGTTTACAAAAGACAAGCATAATATTCTCCGTGCAGGGGTGGAGTAAGAATACGAACCCCTGCTGCTGGGGTCAGCCTATCGTAAAAGACGACAAAACAACCCTAGCTTTGTGGTAGAACCCCAAGCCTACCTGGAGAGCAACCACCCTTGGTCTTAAGTATGCCGTCATAATAATCTTGTGTTGTGTTCCGGCATTAGTGACCCAGGTTCCTGTACCCCTATGGGACGGCTGCGTGTTCGCGACGCTCCTAGCGTCGCTAACATCCATAGGCGACGGTAACTGCTTACTATTAAGTGGGCCTTCAGACTGCCTGTTGTCCCTTAGCAATAAAATATATATATACCACTCATAGAGAGATATCTAAAATTATACACCCCATTGATTTGAAATTTAGCATAGATACTCATTCTGCGATGTAGACGAAATATATGTATGTCAGGACAACGTTTTCCGGGTCAGCTAGTGTATATAAAATATATATGTTTATGAGCGTTTGGGTACGTAGCGTTTAATACACTACGCCGTAAATATCGTAGCAGATACGTAGTAGTACTACGGACGTCAAAGTATGCTACGCCGTAGTATGACGACAAACGTAGCAAATGCCTACACAAGGACACGTACCCATACTACGTTACCCATTCAGCGGACGAGGTAGTCTTCAAAATACCACGCTTAAAACAGGGAGGGGCGGGGAGTTTTGGTTTTCATCACGCATTCAGTATTTTCTATAGGAAATCTCATGTGGTTTCGAGCTATCTTCAAATATGGCACTTAGCGCTGTATTAATAAAGACTATTTTTTTTATGGCTGTAGAACAGCAGACAAGCTGACGGCCGACTTAGAACTTAGCAGTTACCGTCGCCTATGGGTGTTTGCAAGGTCAGTGGCATCGCGAACACGCTGCTGTCCCATAAGGTACAGGAACTTGGGTCACTAATGTCGGAACACAACGCAAGGTTATTATTGCGGCGTACTTAAGACCAAAGGTGGTCGCCATCTAGACGGGCTTGAGGCCCTACCACGTAGCTAGGGTGGGTTGTTTTGTCGCCTTTTACGACAGGCAGACCCCGGCCGCAGAGGTTAGTATTCTTTCTCCGCCCCTGCACGGATAAAAAATTGAAGAAAGTTATTTTATTTTTACTTTCTGTTTGTAAAAAATGTTTGAACACAAAAATAGAGGGCGAAATCTTTTCAAATACAAACGTAAAAAATTGATAAAAATAGGTCACGAGGTAATTTTGGAATTGCTCACTAAAAAAATTCAGTGTTTGAAAATTTCTAAAATTGCGACAATTTTTCAATGTATGTAACTCAGTATTCTTATTAATTCTTTTTTGTGTTGAAAAGTTTAATTCTACCATTTCCTACAAATTAAAAACCTTAAACTTAACAAAACGCATTAGTAAAACAGACTCATAGGGAAGAAGAGCATTTGTCAAATGTCAAAGTGTCAGGCGGCAAGTATCGCTTAACAAGTTATTATGGAATATAGGTAGGTAAGGTTATATTTGTGTTTGAAAAGTGTAAAAATGGCATCACGCGCCACAATTACAACGGTGCCACTGGCGTTGCAAACACCCATATGCTAAATTATATGTGAAAACGCCACTGACTGTTGACGGCGGTAACCTCATTCAAATATTAAGTTGCTCTCACGAATTATTGCCATATTAGAACGGTAAAGGAAAACAACGTGAAGAAACCTGCATACCAAGATTACTGGTATGTGTGATCCGCCAATCCTTGGACAAGCGTGGCGGGTATACTGACCGTTACCCCCTCTGGGGAGGAGGCCCAAGTCCTGCAGTGGGATGCCATGGGCTGGTATTATAATTAAGAAATATACCTAGTCAGGTCATAAATTCTGTCACATGTTTAATGTAAAATAACTGTAACAAGTTTATTAATTATGTAACCATTCATATACCAAAATGAACTTAACAAAACATAGATTCTTATGACATTAAAGTTTATTCAAAATGACCTCCGTGATTTTGAATACAAGCCTTCAATCTGCGCGGCCAGTTGTCTATCGCAGCACGAACGAGGTCCATGTCAATATCGGCGGCTGCCTTAATCATGGATGTCTTGAGTGACTCCAAATTGGGATGAGGCTTTGAGCACGCCTTTTCCTCCAAGTGTTGCCATATCTTGTAATCTAACGGATTCAAATCTGGACTGGAGGAGGGCCAGTCTTCGTGCCGGATGAAGTCGATTTCACGCGCCGCCAGCCAGTCATGTGTGCTCTTCGCTCTATGAGCTGGCGCCGAATCTTGTTGGAATACCCAGTGCCTGTTATTGAACATGGTATGAGAAACAGGTTCCACAAGGTTCGTCAGGACTGTATTTTGATACACAACAGCATTCGTTTTTACACCTTTCTCACAAAAATGTACCTCTGTTAAGCCCCAATAAGAAACTCCCAACCATACCATGAGCGAGGATGGAAAATGACCTCGTTGGACACGCGGAATACGGTTGCTCGCTTCTTCACTACTGTGTGCGTACACCTTATCATTTTGTTTGTTGTAGCTCTCTTCTACGGTAAACATTTTTTCATCCGAAAAAAGAATTTCCCGATATTTTTTTCCCGCGTACCGCTTCAACAAAGCGCGGCATCTCTTCAGTCTCAGGTCCATTAGACGAGCATTCAAACGATGTCCTGTTTTTCTTCGATATGCCCGAAGCCCTAAGTCTTCATTTAACACCCTTTTCACCGTGGTTCTGCTTAACCCCATCTGAAGGGCCAACAGTTTCTGCTTACGTTTGGGATTTCTTTGAATTCGTGCCTTCACAGCTTTTTATCACTGCTGGAGTCCTAACAGACCGAGGGCGACCACTTCTTGACCTGTCATCTACACTAGAGTCTTCATTGTATCGTTTGATGGTACGATAAACGAATCTTTTGGTAATATTCAAATTTTTCAGTATGTTAAAAATTTGAATTGGCGCGTAACCGCAACGATGCAACGCAATAACTGCAACACGGTCTTCTTTAAGCGTCCACTCCATATTTGAAAATGAGTAAAATTCTAAAAGTTATACATTTTTATTTTCATGAACAATTCGAAATTCTAATTCAATAAACTTTTTTGTGGCCAGCATTCTAAAAGAAAAGTTTTTACTGTGTGACAATACTTATGACCTGACTAGGTAAATAAGCATCTTGGGATATTTCACATAACGTCCGAAACTAAGTTGCAAAGCACTTGTGTTATGGGTATTAGACAACTGTTATGCTATATATACTTTTCTTTACATACATACATACATATAATCACGCCTCTTTCCCGTAGGGGTAGGCAGAGACCACTTCTTTCCACTTGCTACGATCCTTACGTACTTGTTTCACTTCGTCCACTTTCATTATTCCCTTCATACATACCCTTTGGTTTAGAGTACACTTGACCTGGCCTTTTTTCAAGACGTCCTTGATCTGGTCTCGAAACGTCCGCCTAGGTCTACCCCTTCCAACACTTCCATTCACACTCGCCTTATACACTTTTTTCATCAATCGTTCTTCATTCATTCTCTCAACATGGCCAAACCATCTCAGCATACCTTTCTCAATTTTTGTCACTACATCTTCTTTCAGACCACAACGTTTCCTTATCTCACTATCTCTTATCCTGTCACTTTTCTTTACTAAATAAATACATATAAACACCCAGACGCGAGACAGGAATCAAACCAGTGACCTCCGCAAGCTATGATATTATTCAATAATAATATCTGGTTATAGTTAACCAGACTACTTGTAGCCACTTAAGCACCCGTATCTTAAAATTAAATATTTAAATCATTGTTTAAAAGCCGCTTTAAATATATCTCAATACAAAGGTGCGTTGGCATCCCCGAGATACTTCATTTTTAAATCTCCTGTCACGGATGACAGGTGATGGTATAAGTTATGAACTTGAGCGGGAATTAAGATTTATAAGAATCTATATATAAGCGAATTACCATCATCACGAGATCTGTAAAACTATTTACTTTTGACTTGAAATTTACCACAGTTACTCATTTAGCAATGCAGACGCTCAATAAAATAGATTTTACGGAAATCCTATCCAAAACCTATTTTTTTATTTATATGGCAGAACAACACTTATCAGGCGAGCTAATTTATTTATTTATTTTAACAATGTCTGATATAATTTCATAAAATATTAAAAATGAGAGAATTAATATAGAAGAATGTTGATAAAAAGTAAATGGGTACAAAGGCAGGAGTAGTTAAGGGATGGAATAAATGTGTGTGCAAAACATCCTAATCATTTGTGATCCATTGAAATGAAAGTGTATGTAAGATGAGTTTGTTGCGTCCATTTCATTCCATCTTGGCATTCTTCATCTGTAACTTCATGAACCCTTATATATGATATGAGGGTTTGTTTTGATACATTCATACATGATATGAGATTTGATGCATGCATCACACTGAATAAAAATACCATACCCTACAGCCGGGGTCGGCTTGTCGTAAAAGGCGATAAAATAACCATAGCTATATGTAAGGGCTCCAAGCGTGTTTGGATGGCAACCAACCTTGGTCGCTAAGTATGCTGCCCTATTTATGTGATGTGTTCATAAGTGACCCAGCTTGCAGTATTCCTATGCAGATATCAGCGTGTTCGCGGACGTCTAGCTTCGCAATCAGCCTTTTTGCTGTTCGTTAGCAATAAAAAAAAAATTATTATTCTAGTCGAAATTAAAGTAGATAATATATGGTAGAAATACGCCGTTATCTTATAAATTGTACCAAATCCTACCCTTTGTACAGCCAGCCCTTTGATGTGAAGCCCTATGAATTGTTAATAATATTATCGCAGTTTAAATTTACTACAGAATATTCAACTACTTTGAACAAATGAAGGTAGTTTCAGATATGCCATGTTAAACTCGCGTATAAATGTTTTCTTAGGTGTTCCTTGATATTCATCACATAAGCGTTAAATCACAGACACTTTCATCTTCTTATTGATATCAAATAGGCTGACGATCCTTTAATAGTAAGCAATTACCGTTGCCTAAGGATGTTTGTGACGCTAGAGGCACCGAGAACACGCTGTTGTCCCATAGGGTACAGGAGCCTGGGTCATTAATGCTGAAACACAAGGTTATTATGGCGGCATACTTAAAAGACCAACGGTGGATACTATCCAGACGAACTTGGAACCCTGCCACCAAGATAGAGTAGTGTGCCTTTTACGCCAGGCGCCCTTGGCATGAGAAAAAGCAAGTACTTAAGTGTTAAGGAAAAAAGTCAAGAATTATTTTCACTATATGCTGACAGCAAACTTAGTTGAAACTTCTCCCCCATATGAGAGATAGATCCCTTTACGGGTTGGGGAGCCCCCCCCCCCAACCGTAACTGTATATATGTAGATATAGGCGAGATAACAAGGCACACACAGAAACACAATAGGTCTAGTAATAATACGACATAGCTCATTATTATATAAAAAAATAATAAACGAGGTGTTCATATAAAGGGTTGTTTTATCCTTTTGATAACTTAATATTATAATAAACATGATTGGCAACCTTTTTTATTTGAAGGTAATTTGCAATAAAATCTCTTTGTACGCAAAATTTGTTTTTTAATACTAGATGTGTGTTGTCAGAAATAAAAATGAGGCTATACATTTCAAGGACTCCCCTGTCTCTCTTTATCAGTAGGGATTGGCGGAATTATACTTTTTTTTAGGTGACCACCTTGCTGCGTGTTTGATGCACCCCACAATTGACAAGGGGACGCATGTCGCTGGTATACTAAGACTACCCCAGTGTTCCCCTATTCCGTTTAGTATAATTCACTATAATCAACAACAAGAAAATTATTCTTACGTGATTGTAGCACGAGTATTTAATCAGTACAAATCGAAAGGAACCTATAATGATGGCTGACAAAACTGAATTGAAACGCCGAATGCAGCTGCGCGGAGGGCGACCTTCAATCGCTGCAGCAACCACTTTCTCCACTGTTTCGAAAATGCAGCAGTGATTTTTCTTATACAGAAATTGATGATCTTTCGGATGAACTTGGGTTTTTTGAGGAGATCGATCATACTAGATACCTAGGTATGAGGCGTCGCTTATCATGCTGCTGCCACTGATTAGGCCAATCAGGGGGGCTTGCAGCACTGCATTATCTTATAGTTCTATCCCTCCCCTGTTTCGAGGAACAAACAAAACTTGGGAGTCTTATCGTACTAGAAACCGGATTTTTTAAATTATTTCAAAATTTTTTTTTACTGGCTTCGCCAGGTTTTTTGCATTGCAGCATGGCCATTTCGTGTTCCCCTATTGACTACGTGACTAAATATATATATGTCATCCGGTAATCTTATCGAACTAGGTTTAGTGTCGTCGGCTCTCCTACTATTAGCCGTCATCTAAACATTCACACCTTTATTCTTTGTTTAACATATTAGATAACATCATTTATACAATCCATCCATCTTTTGTTTGGCCCCTTTTGTATCCATTCACTCTCATTTTCTTTTGTTTCATGATGTTCTTCTCTTCTCATTATATTATATACCAGGCTAGCCTATTTACTTTTCATCTTCTAAACCATTGGCGCTACTTTCAAACTGTCCCTGATATACTTGTTTCTAATTTTACCCATTATGGTATGATCAGTTGATGGCAATTATTTTATAATATACATAAAGAATGACCCGGTTTCAAATACCACGAGAGCATGTGCGTTTTTTACAGTAGACGGGATGGACCGTTAAATATTAGGCAGTTACCGTCGCCTATAGATGTTAGCAAGAAAGAAGTGAGGTGGTAAAGGGGGTGCTAAAATATTTTCTTGTCTAATCTATCTATATATACAGGGTGACTTTGACAAACCCGCCCAAATTCACACAGAAGAATCTTTAGTAAAAATTATGAGAAACACGTATTTTAGTTTTGTATCACATAGTACAAAAATGTTGAGTAATCAGCATCACAAAGTCATTCAAAGAACTCGCAATTTACATAATACGGCGCTAGAGTGTCAATGACCTCTCTATCTGACCTAGTAAAAGGCCGAGGACGGCGGCATTGCACCGGGCGAGCGAATATGCACTACTCATTTACGCGGGAGAGACAGAGACAGATAATAACAGATTAACGTACGAAGGTTGCACCATAGCACTATTCTGTATGATTGAATTAATGATCCTATATGAAATATTTTATGGTGAAAATTTGACATACAATTTTTTTTGCAAAAATGGGTTCCTAAATTGATGTTTAATGCATAAAAAAAATTTGGACGGTTTTGTCAAAGTCAAGATGTATAAGAGATTTCCACGTATATAGTCACTCATCACGATATCTCTGGAACCATTAGAGCTAAAAACTTGAAATTTGGTAGGAATATTCTTTTCACCAGGTAGAGGTCAGCTAAGAACGGATTTTACGAAATTCCACCCCCAAGAGGGTTTGCGGGGGCGTTAATTATTTATATGGCAGATTTGCATATAATTGTCTGGCGGTGAAGAAACATCGCGAGGAACTCTGGACACCAAGATCATTTTGGATAAGTACAGCGGATATATTATCCATTCCCTCGTGGGAGAAGATTGAGTGTAGGATATTAATAAAAATGTATATTAAAAAAATCGCCTAAGCGAAATGTCAAGTCCACGATTATCGATTTTTATCCGTCCAGGTGGGGAGAAAGAATACTGACCCCTGCGGCCCGGGGTCGGCCTGTCGTAAAAGGCGACAAAACAATCCACCCTAGCTACGTGCTCGAACCCGTCTGGATGGCAATTACTTTTGGTCTTAAGTATGACGCCATAAAAACTCTGTGTTGTGTTCCGGCATTAGTGACCTAAGTTCCTGTACCCAAACACCGATAGGTGACGGTAATTACTAAATTCTAAGTGGGCCGTCAGCATGCTGTTCAACAACAATAAAAAGAAAAAAGATTGTACGTTCTAAGGTCGTGTGGTGAAGAAGTGTGGAAGAAGAACGAAGACGTAAAGAACGAGTTAGATTTTTTTGTAAGACAGGCTGACGGTCCGCATAACAGTAAGCAGTTACCATCGTCTATGGCAGTCATGTCAAAGATACGGCCCATGGGCCGCATCCGGCCCCTGGGCCGTATTAGTAAGGCCCGCGATCGCAATGTGTCACAGAAAGAAGAATATGATACCTGACATCAATGAGCTTGTCAAAAACAAGAGAAGTCAGGTATCTGGATCCTCGAGCTCAACATAATTACCTACCCTCTTTTATAACATTAATATGATTTTTAACAACCGTATATATATTATATATATAGTAACTATATACCTAGTCAGGTCATAAATTCTGTCACATGTTGAATGTAAAATAATTGTAACAAGTTTATTCATTATGTAACCATTCATATACCAAAATAAACTTAACAAAACATAGATTCTTATGACATTAAAGTTTATTCAAAATGACCTCCGTGATTTTGAATACAGGCCTTCAATCTGCGCGGCCAGTCGTCTATCGCAGCACGAACGAGGTCCATGTCAATATCGGCGGCTGCCTTAATCAAGGATGTCTTGAGTGACTCCAAATTGGGATGAGGCTTTGAGCACGCCTTTTCCTCCAAGTGTTGCCATATCTTGTAATCTAACGGATTCAAATCTGGACTGGAGGAGGGCCAGTCTTCGTGCCGGATGAAGTCGATTTCACGCGCCGCCAGCCAGTCTTGTGTGCTCTTCGCTCTATGAGCTGGCGCCGAATCTTGTTGGAATACCCAGTGCCTGTTATTGAACATGGTATGAGAAACAGGTTCCACAAGGTTCGTCAGGACTGTATTTTGATACACAACAGCATTCGTTTTTACACCTTTCTCACAAAAATGTACCTCTGTTAAGCCCCAATAAGAAACTCCCAACCATACCATGAGCGCGGATGGAAAATGACCTCGTTGGACACGCGGAATACGGTTGCTCGCTTCTTCACTACTGTGTGCGTACACCTTATCATTTTGTTTGTTGTAGCTCTCTTCTACGGTAAACATTTTTTCATCCGAAAAAAGAATATCCCGATATTTTTTTCCCGCGTACCGCTTCAACAAAGCGCGGCATCTCTTCAGTCTCAGGTCCATTAGACGAGCATTCAAACGATGTCCTGTTTTTCTTCGATATGCCCGAAGCCCTAAGTCTTCATTTAACACCCTTTTCACCGTGGTTCTGCTTAACCCCATCTGAAGGGCCAACAGTTTCTGCTTACGTTCTGGATTTCTTTGAATTCGTGCCTTCACAGATTTTATCACTGCTGGAGTCCTAACAGACCGAGGGCGACCACTTCTTGACCTGTCATCTACACTAGAGTCTTCATTGTATCGTTTGATGGTACGATAAACGAATCTTTTGGTTATATTCAAATTTTTCAGTATGTTAAAAATTTGAATTGGCGCGTAACTGCAACGATGCAACGCAATAACTGCAACACGGTTTTCTTTAAGCGTCCACTCCATATTTAAAAATGAGTAAAATTCTAAAAGTATACCTTTTTTATTTTCATGAGCAATTCGAAATTCGAATTCAATAAACTTTTTTGTGGCCAGCATTCTAAAAGAAAAGTTTTTACTGTGTGACAATACTTATGACCTGACTAGGTATAATTTAATAAATAAACTATATTATAGTTAATAAAATTATATAGTATATAATTTAATAAATAAAATGTTATAATAATTCAGTTCATTTTTTTTATTATCAATCTGGCCCGCCTACAAATTCAAAATTTAATATATGGCCTTCTGCAAAATTGAGTTTGACTCCACAGGCCTATGGCTTGCGACGCCAGGGGCACGCGTAGAGGACCTTGAACTTTGGTCACTTATGAACACAAGGTTATTATGGAGGCGTATCTTGAGACCATAGGTAGTTGTTATCTAGACGGGCTTGGAATTGTTTTGTTGTCTTTAACGACAGGTCGCCCCCCATAGAACATAAATAATGTAATCACAATATTGAATAATGGAACTTATAATATTATTTTACCAGAGTCGGCTAAAGCTTATCTTAGATCGCCCGAGCCTTTGTCGGCGTCCGTTTGATGTCGGCGAGTTTGGGAAAACTTTGTTAAATCGCCCTGATCGTTTTCGTCTCTTTCAGTTCTGAAGTCGTTGTTTTGTTAAGAACCTCCTCCTAGTGTTTTAATATGTTAACTCAAAGGGAAGGTCCTTGTAATTTTGACTCGGCTTGCGGAGGTCACGTATTCGATTCCCGTACCGATGTTTGTGTATAATATGTATTTATTTACAAAGGAAAGTATATCGGTTGTCTATTACCCATAACACAAGTGCTATGAATACATTTTGGGACTAGAAGTAGTTGTCTGAATTGTTCCATTATTCCATAGAATACAAGGGTATTAGTTAATTATAAGTATTAGTCAACCAACGTGGGCAAACGTGGTTTTATTAGTTCACATTATTCAGCTTGTTATACTAGCGGCACGCTATGATAGCCGTTTTGACATATTACAATAGTGATGTGAAATGTCAATTTATTCTCGAAAAAATATAATGAAATCTATAAGTTTTTATTACAAGTAGTACCTAATTAAAAAGGTTTAATAAAATAAAAATATAAATGCTTACTTATATGTGAACGATCTGAATATTGGAATGAAAATGAATATACACACATACTTTATATGCACACAAGAAACAAATTAATACAAAAAAAGACCAAAACATGGTGCCACAAAAGGCTATATTTAATCAGATTCGTCCATACTGCTATTTTCACTGTCGTCACTGCTATCATCACCTACATTAATTATAAGTTCGTTTTCTAATATATCTTTCTTAATCTTCCCTTATTAATTTAACAGTTCTATTCACAACATTTTCAAAATAAATGTTCGCGGGTCCCTAATATATGTATATAGTTTAGAAATCAATGTAATAAATAAATTTTGTGTCCTAAAATAATACATTCGATAAATTTTATGACTAACTACACGTCACTATTGACAATAAAGAAAAGCAATTGGCTCCTTCAAATGTAATTACTAATTAATACAACATGAGTGGACAAACGTCAAAACGGCCATCATAGCGTGCCGGTAGTGTAATTCGAGAAGTAATCTAGTCGTAAGAGATTGTTGTCCGATTCATTTTAACAAACTCTTCGCAGCCATTTTATACACGACACCTTTTTTAATATTGCTGAGGAACAGCGTACAGGCTGACTTTAGTCAGTCCACATAGACGACCTCTGTAGCGTAACGGATAACGCACGTCGGTACGGTTGCGGAGGTTGCGGGTTCCATTCCCGTCTCACGTCTGGGTGTTTATGTGTATATATATATTTACAAAAAATATAATACATAAGTAGTCAAAATATTTATTATTATTATAGGACTGGATAAAACATAAGGTTGCTTACCAGATGTACTTAGAAACATAGGTAGGGTTGTTTTGTCGCCTTTTACGAAAGGCCGCCCCCGGGGTCCGCATTCTTACGCCCCTGCAGGCGATAAGAACTGATAATTTAAACAGCGCCATTGTTATTTTGATGTGATATTTGATACATATTCGCTTTTGGCGGGCTAATGTAGGACTTACAACTGCACACCAGTCAAGGACGCTCCTGGTATACCCATTAGAACCACTTCTGTGTTCGTCTACTCCCGAGGAGTTTCTTTTGCTTTCCAGGTGGGTTAAACAACTGGGGGCCTAGCAGAGTAATGCCAAAAGGCGATCCTGCGAAGCCCCCTCTAAGGCCAAGAGTGGCGACCGGGGTTTTTAGTGGGTAGGACCGGCGGCCTTGGCCCCCGGTCCGCCCGAGGGGAGTAGGCAGCCCCCTCGGGAGGTAATCCCACATACCCTACCGGCCTTCCCCCGGAGGCTGGTGGAAACTGTAACAGTTTTCCTCGGTATAAAAAAAAAAAAGGTGGGTTAAACAACGCTACTCAAAGCAAGAATCAACCTTTATGTTATAGGTACTAGGTAATTGATACTTTTTTAAAACACACAAAGACTTGTGATAGGAATTGAACGGAAAACATTCCCATTACACCGAAAGATATCAAAATACAATAGTACTCCTTTTTTTATCCGTGCAGGGGCGGAGAAATAATATTGAACTCTGCGGCCGGGGTCGGCCTGTCGTAAAAGCCAACAAACTAACCCTAGCTACATGGTAGGGCTCTAAGCCCGCCTGGATAGTGATCACCTTTGGTTTTAAGTATGTTGCGGTAATAACTTTGTGTTGTCTTCCGGCATTAGTGATCAAATTTCCTGTATTCTTATGGGACAGCAGCGTGTTCGCTAACTGCTACATTCTAAGCGGGTCGTCAGTCTGTCTGCTGTCCTAAAGCAATACAAAAAAGAATATACCGATGATGTACAGTATTGTTTCTTATATAGAAGTATGTCTGTTGTTTAGCACCCATAACACAAAAGCTGTCTCTGATTATTGAAGTGAAAACTTCTTCAGCATCGTTGTGATCTGAAACTCGATGAAACGAAAAAGTCACAGTAAAAAGAGACACATATATACATATCTTATAACTTTAAACGAGCACTTCTTGTGTGTGTGTATATATATATATATATATATATATATATATATATATATATATATATATATATATATATATATATATATATATATATATATATATATATATATATATATATATAATTGGAATCTCGGAATCGGCTCCAACAATTTTCATGAAATTTAGTATACGGGGGTTTCGGGGGCGATATATCGATCTAGAATCATTTCTAGAAAATGTCAAAAGGTGGCGTTTGAGTAGTCCCAATTTAAATTGAAAAATGACTTCCTGACATCTATCGGCGAATAATAATACTATTTTTTTAAATTGCTTTAACGACACAACAACACTAAAGCTATTCCAGCAGATGGCGTTGTTAAGTAACATGAAGTCAATGAGTGTTTGCTTTGAGGTTAGAATATGAAAATCAATTGTTAATTTCCAAAAACACAATTTATAAAAAAAAATACCGAGCAAAGCTCGGTCGTCCGGATATTAAATCTTAACCTCTACAATACGAATGTTTCCTAACAAAATTCAAAAGTTAAAATCCTCCATAACAAGGAGAGGTAAACCAAAGAAAAGATGGATGGATTGCGTATAAGATATGGCGAAAAAGGGTGTAAATGTTGATGTCACAGCTTTCAGAGGAAAGTGGAAGGAAAGGACACGTTGGGCCGACCCCACATAGTTTGGCATAAAAAGAGAAATCATAAAAACTCTATAACTCAAATGTTTATGGCGCCCTTCAAGTTTGAATTATAGAGGTTCTACTGTGTAAGTTCGCTTTGTAATCCCTTAGCCCAATTGTGCCTTATTAACGGAACATTGTCTTCTGTCGATACGTGACGTGGGTAACAATGCCGCCATGTCATATAACTGTCACAATATTTTATATTTCCTAATAACATACATTTTTCTCTGTGAAGGGGTGGATTAAGAATTCGGGGGCGACCTGTCGTAAAAGGCAACCAATCCTAGCTAGGTGGTAGGACCTCTTATCTATAAAGTATACCGAAATAATTTTATGTTGTGTTCCGGAATTAGTAACCCAGGTTAATTTACCCGCAATCCATAGGCGACGATAACTGCTTACAATTAACTAGATTGTCGGGATGTCTACTGTTCCTAAGAAATAAAATGTCATTTGTCTCGTCGATACGTGAGGAGAACTAATGCCGCCATCTTGGAATATCTCCTTTTACATCCATCTACTCTAATTTCTAGAGTTTTCCTTTTTTTATTGCTGTAGGGCCGTAGACAGGCTTACGGCCTATTTAGAATTTAACTTACCGTCGCCTATGGGTGTTCGTAAAACACTGCCGTCGCATAAGGGTACAGGACCTTGGGTCACTAATGCCGGAACACAACACAAAGTCATTATGTCGGCATACTAAGACTAAAGGTGGTCGCCATCCAGACGGGGTTGGAGCCCGGCCGCAGAGGTTAGTATTCTTTCTCCGCCTCTGCACGGATAAGTGCGAATTCTTTGTTAAATAGCATTCTTCCGTGAAGAACTCCTCCACACAACGGCTTTTGCAGTTTGGAACACCTGCGGGAAACCCGGTTGCAAATCCCAAGTCTGGGTATTTATGTATAATATGTATTAAATACAGAGCCGATACGTGGACACTGATGGTGCAACCGGTTCACAATTTTCAAGTCACTAAACGGGCTATAGAGCGAGATATGTTGGGTGTATCTCATATGGAGCTTATAACCGGCAAAATATGCTAGCTGAAGTGGCAATGTGCTGGTCATGTTTGTCGCAGGACAAAAGGGATTGATGACCTGCTTATGGTTATGGATTCGAGCTGGATGGAATAAGCTAACTTGGAGGGAAAGGGGGTGACTACGTCCAGCAGTGGTCTGCTGTCCCGCAGTGATAATATGGTCCCGCGTCGCATTATATGGCCATAACAGGCTAGCCCATTACTTGTCAGCTTCTCAGTCACTGGCACTATTTTCAAACTTCCCCTGATATATTAATTTATGACTTTATCCATTTTTGTAACTCCATCCATCCATCTTAACATTCATATCTCTGGTATGTGCAATAAACTTTCATCTTTCCACTTTAAGGCATTCCGATACATACAACATGATAGCGCGTATTAAGGTCTTATATATGTCACCTTTAAGCCTAAACGACACTCGTGGGTCGCAAGAATTACCCCCTGTCTTTTGAAATTGGGCAACCCCGAACCTTACGATGGCAAGCGTAGCATACACAGTTTTTTTCGCCTATTGCGCATAAACAAAGAAGATGTAGTGACAAAAATTGAGAAAGGTATGCTGAGATGGTTTGGCCATGTCGAGAGAATGAATGAAGAACGATTGACGAAAAAAGTGTATAAGGCGAGTGTGAATGGAAGTATTGGAAGGGCGGACGTTTTGAGACCAGATCAGGAACGTCTTGAAAAAATGCCAGGTCAAGAGTACCCTAAACCGAAGGGCATGTATGAAGGGAATAATGAAAGTGGACGAAGCGAAACAAGTATGTAAGGATCGTAGCAAGTGGAAAGAAGTGGTCTCTGCCTACCCCTACGGGAAAGAGGCGTGATTATATGTATGTATGCGCATAACAACTTGCATATTGAAACACGTTATTGATACCATCGGAAGACCACAGATTGTCCACTGTTACATTTCGAGACTTATGGAACTTTGTTAAGGTCTTTTGAATCTTACATGCGGTGCATGTAAGATTAAAAAGACCTTCTGGCAGTTTTTTCCCGCCAAATTTTCATAATTGTCATATACCGTACAGGGGCGGAGAAAGAATACTGACCTCTGTGGCCTGGGTCGATCTGTCGTAAAAGGCGATATAACAACCCACCCTAGCTACGTGGTAGGGCCCCAAGTCCGTCTGGATGGCGACCACCTTTGGTCTTAAGTATGCCGCCATAATAATCTTGTGTTGTGTTCCGGCATTAGTGACCCAACTTCCTGTACCCTTATAGGATAACGGCGTGTTCGCGATGGCACTGACGTTGCAACAACAACGTAGTTGGTTGTTGTGGGTTGTTATAAATAAAGCGATGGTAATTTCTTGTATGCGAGCTGCACATGCAATTCCTATCAAACAAATCACGCAGATCTAGTCATTCTTTTAAATACACGAAGCTCCATCTTCGCTCAAAGTATAACACTTCCGTTGTAGGTACTAGATAACTAATATACTACATAAAGACCTCCGGTGTAACGGCTAAAACACTTTGGTACGCTTATGGAGGTCGCGGGTTCCATTCACATCTCGCATCTGTGTGTATCTACAATATGTATTTTTTATCGCTGTAGGCCAGCACACAGCCTGACGGCCCGCTTAGAATTTAGCAGTTACCGTCGTCTATGGGTGTTTGCAATGCCAGTGGCATCGCGAACACGCTGCTGTCCCATAAGGATACAGGAACTTGAGCCACTAATGCCGGAACACAACACAAGGTTATTATGACGACATACTTAAGAACAAAGGTGGTCGCCATCTAGACGGGCTTGAGGCCCTACCATGTAGCTAGGGTGGATTTTTTTGTCGCCTTTTACGACAGGCCGATCCCGGCCGCATAGGTTAGTAGTATTCTTTCTCCGCCTCTGCACGGATACATTATTTACAAAAGAAAAGTATATATACAGTATTATCTAGTACCCATAACACAAGTGTTATGCTATTTACTCTGGGACTAGATGGCTCTGGTGAATATTTATTAATCTGACTTTAAAAATCTAGCTAGGCATGTATTTAGAATAAAAAAAATTGAAACGAAGTGGAAACTGTTAGAATAAGATATTGAAACTAGGCCTCAATCATTGAAATATTCCAAGCTCTATGGCGGCGTGCCAAAACCCATTGGCAAAATGGCGGACGCGAAAAATGATAGAATTTTTTATATTTATTGAATTTGACTGGCTTGAAATTGCTAAAAATGAAATGAATTATGAAATTTATATTGTTAATTTATTTATTTGTAATATGGTATTGGATGTGTTCCAAATGTTATATAGTCATAACATACATATATTGATATTATATACTATATATATATATATATATATATATATATATATATATATATATATATATATATATATATATATATATATATATATATATATATATATATATATATATATATATATATATATATATATATATATATATATATATATATATACATAGTCAGGTCATAAGTATTGTCACACAGTAAAAACTTTTCTTTTAGAATGCTGGCCACAAAAAAGTTTATTGAATTCGAATTTCGAATTGTTCATGAAAATAAAAATGTATAACTTTTAGAATTTTACTCATTTTTAAATATGGAGTGGATGCTTAAAGAAGACCGTGTTGCAGTTATTGCGTTGCATCGTTACAGTTACGCGCCAATTCAAATTTTTAACATACTGAAAAATTTGAATATAACCAAAAGATTCGTTTACCGTACCATCAAACGATACAATGAAGACTCTAGTGTAGATGACAGGTCAAGAAGTGGTCGCCCTCGGTCTGTTAGGACTCCAGCAGTGATAAAAGCTGTGAAGGCACGAATTCAAAGAAATCCAAACGTAAGCAGAAACTGTTGGCCCTTCAGATGGGGTTAAGCAGAACCACGGTGAAAAGGGTGTTAAATGAAGACTTAGGGCTTCGGGCATATCGAAGAAAAACAGGACATCGTTTGAATGCTCGTCTAATGGACCTGAGACTGAAGAGATGCCGCGCTTTGTTGAAGCGGTACGCGGGAAAAAAATATCGGGAAATTCTTTTTTCGGATGAAAAAATGTTTACCGTAGAAGAGAGCTACAACAAACAAAATGATAAGGTGTACGCACACAGTAGTGAAGAAGCGAGCAACCGTATTCCGCGTGTCCAACGAGGTCATTTTCCATCCTCGCTCATGGTATGGTTGGGAGTTTCTTATTGGGGCTTAACAGAGGTACATTTTTGTGAGAAAGGTGTAAAAACGAATGCTGTTGTGTATCAAAATACAGTCCTGACGAACCTTGTGGAACCTGTTTCTCATACCATGTTCAATAACAGGCACTGGGTATTCCAACAAGATTCGGCGCCAGCTCATAGAGCGAAGAGCACACAAGACTGGCTGGCGGCGCGTGAAATCGACTTCATCCGGCACGAAGACTGGCCCTCCTCCAGTCCAGATTTGAATCCGTTAGATTACAAGATATGGCAACACTTGGAGGAAAAGGCGTGTTCAAAGCCTCATCCCAATTTGGAGTCACTCAAGACATCCTTGATTAAGGCAGCCGCCGATATTGACATGGACCTCGTTCGTGCTGCGATAGAGGACTGGCCGCGCAGATTGAAGGCTTGTATTCAAAATCACGGAGGTCATTTTGAATAAACTTTAATGTCATAAGAATCTATGTTTTGTTAAGTTCATTTTGGTATATAAATGGTTACATAATGAATAAACTTGTTACAATTATTTTACATTAAACATGTGACAGAATTTATGACCTGACTAGGTATATATATATATATATATATATATATATATATATATATATATATATATATATATATATAAGCGAAATAGCATTCATCGCGATATCTCTAAAAATATACAACCGATTGAGTTGAAATATAGTAAGTTAGTATTCTTTCTCCGTCACTGCACGGACAGAAATTATCACCTCTGCGGCCGTGGTCGGCCTGTCGTAAAAGCATCCCCACCCTAGGGTGGGCTTGGATAGGCTTGGGGCCTTACCACATAGCTAGCTATGTGGTTAGGCCCCAAGCCTGTCTGAATAGTGACTACCTTTAGTCTCAAGTATGCCGCCATAATAACCTTGTGTTTTGTTCCGGCATTAGTGATCCAAGTTCCTGTACTCTTATGCGACAGCAGCGTGTTCGCGATGCCACTGGCATTGTAAACAGCCATAGAAGATGGTATCTGCTACATTCTAAGCGAGCCATCAGCCTATCTGCTTTCACATGGCTAGGGTGGGTTATTTAGTCGCCTTTTACGACAGGCCGACCCTGGTCGCAGAGGTCAGTATTTTTTCTCCGCCCCTGCACGGATAGAAATAGATGTTTTCAAATATCTACTTCATTTTTCATTGCAGTGGCACAGTAGACAGGCTGACGGCCCGCTTAATACTTCGCTTGGATTGCGGCATCAGCACAGCTAATAGACCGCTACGCGTGTAGGAGAACTGGATTCTTGGTCACTTGCGAACACAACACAAGTTTATTATGGTGGCGATTTTATAGATCAGACAGGCTCGGAGCCCCGTTACCTAGCTAGGGCTTTGTCGCCTTTAACCGCAAGATCATATTCTTACTACGCTCCTGCACGGAGAGAAGACTTCAGGACACAAAAGACGTTAGAAGTGTTACATTTTCGCCAAATTTAATATGACCAAAATATATGCAGCCATTTGCAATATACGTGACATGTTTATCGAATCAAAATGGAAGCTTGTATCTTTTAAGTTATACTTCTATTGGCGTGGAAAATGATAATAGATAAATAGTTTCTCATTTTCCTAATCGTTGGATAAAGCGAGGATGACCCATTCCGTGGCTTGAGAGTCCGGACTTAACGCCGGTTGATTTCTATGTCTGGGGTCCCATGAAATCCCTAGCTTACGACGTCTCGCCTGTGTCATCCGCGGAAGAACTCAAAACAAGAATTTAAACATGAATTTAAAACAAGAATAATTTGACTACGTCGGTAGTCAAGTCACAACTCAGAAAAAGTATGCGACTTTGCGTACGCAATAGGGGGAGTCACTTCGAGCAAGAACTTTAATTAGGCTAAATTACAAAATGTCTTAATCGTTACTTATTATTAATAATTGTTATTACTACTAAACTGTTACTGGTTCTAAATTTCATTTTAAATTTTATTTTTCGTTTTATTTACATTGGTTATTGATTTAAAATAATTTTAAAGAACGACCTTAAGTTTAGTTCGAATGTAAATTTCCGCCTGCTTCCTTTGTGATCTTTTTTTCAGTTTTTTTGAAATAAGTTCCTAGTTGTTATGCATTGTTAGAGAGCTAAGACAACGGTTATGTTTTTGAAATAATCTAAAAGCCAAATTTGATAACGTTCTTTTTTGTTTTTAAGGCATTTTAGTGTAAAAAAAATATGAAAAGATATTGAAATAATATCATTTTTCGTCTCGCATTTTTAAATTTGGACCGATCATTATTGTTTTAATATTGATAAATAGCCAATGTTCAATCGTTTTTATAAATCAGAAGAAAAATTATATTTAAATCAATATTTTTTTTAATAAACCTTTTTAAATTTTTTTGACTTATTTTGAAAAAAGCTAAAAACAAGATAACTCGAAAATGGTTCACTTTTGCATAATGCATATGGGGGTTAAAATTATCACAAATAGTCACCACCTAGCGGGAATACGTCGAATTACCAAAAACCCTGTATAATCGGTCGGCTTAATCTCTAAACGCCTTTAAAATGAAAGTTAAAATATTTTTAATTTATAAGACTTATTATACAATTAATGACTATTTTAATGACAATTTTGATAATGTAATAAATCATTGACCGAGAAATGATTATTTATTTAATAAATTGCATACCGAAAAAATAAGTAGTAATTAATGAAATGTGGTAAACAAGTTATATACGTGCAGGGGCGGAGAAAGAATACTAACCTCTGCGGCCGGGGTCGGCCTGTCGTAAAAGGCGACATATACGGTACGGACGGTATAACGTTGGTATTATAATGTAATATTTTATGTAATTTTGTTTTGATTTAATTATTTTATGGATTTATTGGCCAAATAATCTATACAAATAAATATAACTGGAGTGTCTGTTTGTAATATTAAAATAACCGCTTTTTACTAAGTGTATTTAGATGTATACACGGTACATATACCGAAACAATATTTTTTACAATTTTTGTCTGTCTGTTTGTTCCGGCTAATCCCTGAAACGGCTGGACCGATTTTAACGGGACTTTCACTGGCAGATAGCTGATGTAACAAGGAGTAACTTAGGCTACTTTTATTTTAGAAAAATAATAGTTTTAGCTAAAAAAATTGAATGCCCAATTTAACTTGACCTCCGATTTATATCATCAATCATATGAAATAGGGTTTAGCTTAGGCTGGATTTATAGGTTCGAACGCACGTATTCCGGAGGCGCATGGCGTAACAGTTGCATTCGATAACACTGACTGTTTGCATATTTCATTTATTTATATTTTAGGGTTTATAGGGTTTGTAATCCAAAATAAACCATAAGATATATTCAAAAAATACTGCCCAAAGTCACTATTCCACGCGGACGGAGTCACGGGCACAGCTAGTAATATTATAAAATAACTTAGTCTTAATTAATATTTAGAAACTGAAACCGTTTAAATATACTTACATTTGAAATAAATTCAGATTTCAAGTTTCAACTTTTAGCCTTGTGGTGTGGTCTCACTTAAGAATAAATATACTCCAGAATAAATACAAATTAGGTTGAGGAATAAGTTCGCAAGGTTTTTATATTTCAACGATTTTTTTAATTCTGATAAAGTGTAATAAATATACGGGCAGTTTATATTGTTTAACATAAAACCTAAATGAACCGTGAACAATATTAACATGAAACTTGAATACCGATTCGACCGTTCTCTGTAAGAACAGGCTCAAGCCCAAAAGTAGGAAGTTATGTCATTATTTTAATCAGGCCTTACATACATACATCATCATTGGCCTTTTCCCAATTATTTGGGGTCGGTATTGTATGCCATTTTCTTCCATTTCATTCCGTCTTGGCATTCATCATCAATCACTTCACAAATCCTCATATCATGCATCACATATACTTTCCATCTCTTTTTGATATAATTATATTATTTAATATTAATATTATTTTACACATATTCATAATTAACTTCTATATACTTCGAACTTTTCCAAATTATTACCGCGTATCTTTTGATAATAGATTTAATACAAAACGCTCATCGCTAGCAATCGCACCACACCCTGCTACGTCTGAATTAATTTTAAGTTCGTTCAACCGCATACTAACCAACTCCACAAAAGTTCATGTTATATACATGGAATCTCAAGTAAATTGATTTTTTTTTGTTCCCTGCAATATGTAAACCCCGGCATGGCAGAGTTTTTAAATAAAATAAATAATTTTTTGGGCGTTTAGACGTCGAAAAGCTCGATTCTATCTCTTAGTCTGGGTGACGTATATTATATATATATATATAAATTATAAAAGTTTTTATAAAAATTATAATTATGTTTTTCATTGCTGTAGGACAGCAGACAAGCTGACGACCCACTTAGAATTTAGCAGTTAAAGTCGCCTATGGGTGTTTGCAACGCCAGTGGCATCGCGAACACGCTGCTGTCCCATAAGAGTACAGGAACTGGGGTCATTAACGCCAGAACATAATACAAAATTATTATGGCGTCACTTAAGACCAAAGGTGGTCGCCATCCAGACGGTTTTGCGCCCTACCACGTAGCTAGGTTGTTTTGTCGCCTTTTACGTCAGGCCGACCCTGACCTGCACAGATAAAAACCAAAAACCACGGTTATTACTCATAACTACGGGCAGACGTAAAGAAAACTTTGTGTATGAAAAAGTGTCCATCGAAAATCGCGTTAAAGTGGCGCCACAATACCGTGGAAAGCGCCAAAAGTTATTAAAGTGGAATAGATAATTTTTAACTTAGCATACTTCAATTCGGCTACATCTATATTCATATCCTAAACTAGCGCCATTTTGGCGGGATTTTGAACTGTAATTTGCGCTGCATTCTGGCGGGTTGTTGAACTGTACACCCGAATTTAAATTTTAAATAATCACTCATTCCGCAATGTTAGACGCTCACTAAGAAGAATTTTATGAAAATACTATCAAAAATGTAGTTTTTTTAATTTACGTGGCAGAAATATAAAAACAAAAATCTACTCATCATGAGATCTCTAAAACTATACACCCGGTTAACTTGAAATTTGCCATATTTACTCATTTTGCGAAATAGACGCTCAGTAAGAACAGATTATAAAAATATATATACAATAGCAGAGAAAAAATTAAAGTTTATGGCATGGCTACAAGCCTTGACACTTGTTTTATTAATGAAATAAACAACCACAATTTTAAGATATTGTATTTGAATTTAACCGTTGGCACCAGTCCAAAAGTCAGGTGCGGTAAATGGGCACAGGTCGACAGGCGGTATTCGTTTCATTTAAGGTATCCCCTGGACAAAATCCCGTAGCAAATGAATTCACGTTGCATTAGTTACATGAACAATATATTTTTATAAGCCACAATAAAAAAATTGTTTCAAATGTATTAATTTAATTTATTAATACTAGTTTTTTATAAGAATAAAATAAGAATATTTTTATTTAGGACACATATCATCATATAATATACACAAATGTTAAATGACATAAAAAATTGTAAGTAATAGTAGTATAGTTCATGCAGTCCTAAATGGGTCCAAGCTCAGCATATGCTGGTTTTGTATAAAACCAGCGCTGGTCTTCCGCTAGGCCCACGGAGTAACATTTATACCATATAGTATAGTATATAGTAGGTATTTAAAGTAGATAGTAAGGACTGTGTTGTAGGGACAGTATTATATAACAATAAGATAGAAAAAAAAATTAACTGAAAGGTGGCAGTTACAAAATTTCTAAAGAGCACTTGTATCCAACGCAAGATCTGTCTGTCTCCCCTGATGGCCATACAGGAATGCTTTTAATTTTACTCTGAAACTGTGCATTGAATTTTTAACGTACAGGCCAAGGGCGTATCGTAAAAGGCGATTAAAACCTAGCTAGGCAGAAATCTAAACTCGTCTAGATGGAAACTCTCTCTTTCATTCCAATAAAAATGTGGTGTTAACGCTGCATTATAGTAGCATTTTCATTTAAAACACTTCTTCCTGTCCTCATCTCAACTATATGGGGTCGGCACAACATGTTCTCTCCTGCCACTCACCTGTGTTAGCCATGATCTCAACATTTACTTTTTCACCATGATCTTTTACATATTTTTTAATGCTGAAGGACAGCAGACAGGCCTATGGGTGTTTGCAACGCCAGTGGCATCGCAAACACGCTGCTGTCCCATAAGAGTACAGGAACTTTTTCACTAATACCGGAACACAACACAAGGTTATTATGGCGGCATACTTATGACCAAAGGTGGTCGCCATCCAGACGGGCTTGATTGAGGCCCTACCGCGTAGCTAGGGTAGGTTGTTTTGTCACCTTTTACGACAGGCCGACTCCGGCCTTAGAGGTTAGTATTCTTTCTCCGCCCCTGCACGGATTTAAAACACTATCTTTTTTTAATTCCGTAAATAAATATTTTTCTTTTTAAAAACCAGTCTATTATAACAAAGAAAGCTGATACTCGTTTTATTCTTTACAATTCCAAAAAGTGACAAGTTCGATTCAATATTTAATCAATGCAATGAATGATTACGTTTTCTATTGTTCAACATTTTTTTGTAATGAAGGTACTATACAATTGTTGTCATTTTTTTAATTAGATATGTGTTTAGAAATTTAAAAGTAGCGCCAGTGATTGAGAAACAAAAGCCTTTTTTTAAATTGCTCTAGGACAGCAGACAGGCTGACGGCCCGCTTAGAATTTAGCAGTTACCGTCGCCTATGGGTATTAACAACGCCAATGGTATCGCAAACATGCTGCTGTCCCACAAGGGTACAGGAACTTGAGTCACTAATGCCGGAACACAACACAAAGTTATTATGGCGGCATACTGAAGAACAAAGGTGATCGCCATCCAGACGGACTTGGGGCCCTACCACGTAGCTAGGGTGGGTTGTTTTGTCGCCTTTTACGACAGGCCGACCCCGGCCGCAGAGGACTGTATTCTTTCTCCCTGTACGGATAAAAGACTAGCGTGGTAGGGATATACGCGAATGCTAAGTGACCCACATACGACGTAAACTTGCTCACACACAAAATTAATTTAAATTATTTTTTTACACCTTAATTAATATTAGCTCTAAGTTAGAGAGTCGAAGGCCAGGGGTTCCATAGCATAGGTTTCACCAGTTTAGACTCCTGTCTTCCTATACTCTATCTAATAAATAATTATAGATGGTTATTGGTAATTCGACGATTAACCCCCATATGCCTTATGCAAAAGTGAACCATTTTTGAGTTACCATGTCTTTTAGCTTTTTTTCAATATTAAAACAACTGAAAGATGTAGTGACAAAAATTGAGAAAATTATGCTGAGATGGTTTGGCCATGTCGAGAGAATGAATGAAGAACGATTGACGGAAAAAATTTATAAGGCGAGTGTGAATGAAAGAGTTGGAAGGGGTAGACCTAGGCGGACGTTTCGAGACCAGATCCTCTGTCTCTACGTTTTGAAAAAAGGCCAGGTCCAGAGAACCCTAAACCGAAGGGCATGTATGAAGGGAATAATGAAAGTGGACGAAGCGAAACAAGTATGTAAGGATCGTAGCAAGTGGATAGAAGTGGTCTCTGCCTACCCCTACGGGAAACAGGCGTGATTATATGTATGTATGTAAGTAATTATCGGTTCAAATTTAAAAATTCGAGACGAAAAATGATATTATTTCAATATTTTACTGAGATTTTTTTCCACTATAATGCCTTATAAACAAAAAAAAACGTTATGAAACTTGGCTTGCATGTTATTTCCTTAACGGAAATACGTCGAATTACCAATAGCCCTGTACATTTTTTCAATATTGTAACAATATAACTTGTCGGAAGAAATAAATAATCATTATTATTATTATGTGACAATAAATATGCTAGAAATGAGAGTGGATACGAAACAGATGGATCAGAGAGATAGACTAAAGAAATGATTCGTAACAACAGTTTAAGTGAGGCCGCACACCGGCGCCACACGCTTCACGCAACATACATTTACGTCGCTACATATACTACGCTACAATTCAGCTTACAGCAAATGTATCGTGTATGCTCACATCGGAAGCACAGTTGTGGCGTGGCACCAGCAACAGAATGTCGACATCATTGTCCGACGACGACGATTTTTTGATGTGGCGATTAATGAGAAAAAAAAGACGTTGTTGGGTTCATCCGTTTAATAAAAATTGTACAGTTTACGGAAATTTCAAAATTTCGCAAGAATTATGATCAGGTGAAGAAAAGTTTTATTTATATTGTAGAATGTCTGAAAAGACTTATCAATTATTATTAATTACTTATGTTTCACTATTTTGGCGATAATGGCTTATATGTACATAAAATATAGGTATATGCTGTCGCAGGCTTTTTTGTTGGAATATTTAAGATGAACATTTCCATTATACATTATATACGTGTAACTAACTAACGGTTTTTGTAGCGCACGCCCGAATAGTTCGCAGATGGCAGATTTTTTTCCTACTTGACAATTATCGTTATATTTTGCTCAATTCACACAATGTCTTTATAAATGATAGCCTATGTATTATTCTGATGTGTAAGCTATATTATTGTAAATTCTCATCAAAATCCATTCAGTAGTTTTTGCGTGAAAGAGTAACAAACATACATTCTTACAAACTTTCGCGTTTATAATATTAGTAGGATAAGCAATATTACTTGTTTGGACTAGAATATTTCGTTTCCATATGCTTACACATAGGCAGTCTCGCTTATCGCTTAAATTGCTACGACATGCGAAGAAAAACATTGCGAGGAAACCTCCTTACAGTGTTCATTGGTATGGTATTCCTATGTATGTTTACTTGGTAATGTTCATATATATATATATATATATATATATATATATATATATATATATATATATATATATATATATATATATATATATATATATATATATTTTTTTTATTGCTGTAGAACAGCAGACAAGCTGACGGCCCGCTTAGAATTTAGCAGTTACCGTCGCCTATGGGTGTTTGCAACGCCAGTGGCATCGCGAACACGCTGCTGTCCCATAAGGGTACAGGAACTTGGGTCACTAATGCCGGAACACAACACAAGGTTATTATGGCGGCATACTTAAGACCGAAGGTGGTCGCCATCCAGACGGGCAATATATATATATATATATATATATATATATATATATACCTAGTCAGGTCATAAGTATTGTCACACAGTAAAAACTTTTCTTTTAGAATGCTGGCCACAAAAAAGTTTATTGAATTCGAATTTCGCATTGTTCATGAAAATAAAAATGTATAACTTTTAGAATTTTACTCATTTTTAAATATGGAGTGGACGCTTAAAGAAGACCGTGTTGCAGTTATTGCGTTGCATCGTTACAGTTACGCGCCAATTCAAATTTTTAACATACTGAAAAATTTGAATATAACCAAAAGATTCGTTTATCGTACCATCAAACGATACAATGAAGACTCTAGTGTAGATGACAGGTCAAGAAGTGGTCGCCCTCGGTCTGTTAGGACTCCAGCAGTGATAAAAGCTGTGAAGGCACGAATTCAAAGAAATCCCAAACGTAAGCAGAAACTGTTGGCCCTTCAGATGGGGTTAAGCAGAACCACGGTGAAAAGGGTGTTAAATGAAGACTTAGGGCTTCGGGCATATCGAAGAAAAACAGGACATCGTTTGAATGCTCGTCTAATGGACCTGAGACTGAAGAGATGCCGCGCTTTGTTGAAGCGGTACGCGGGAAAAAAATATCGGGAAATTCTTTTTTCGGATGAAAAAATGTTTACCGTAGAAGAGAGCTACAACAAACAAAATGATAAGGTGTACGCACACAGTAGTGAAGAAGCGAGCAACCGTATTCCGCGTGTCCAACGAGGTCATTTTCCATCCTCGCTCATGGTATGGTTGGGAGTTTCTTATTGGGGCTTAACAGAGGTACATTTTTGTGAGAAAGGTGTAAAAACGAATGCTGTTGTGTATCAAAATACAGTCCTGACGAACCTTGTGGAACCTGTTTCTCATACCATGTTCAATAACAGGCACTGGGTATTCCAACAAGATTCGGCGCCAGCTCATAGAGCGAAGAGCACACAAGACTGGCTGGCGGCGCGTGAAATCGACTTCATCCGGCACGAAGACTGGCCCTCCTCCAGTCCAGATTTGAATCCGTTAGATTACAAGATATGGCAACACTTGGAGGAAAAGGCGTGCTCAAAGCCTCATCCCAATTTGGAGTCACTCAAGACATCCTTGATTAAGGTAGCCGCCGATATTGACATGGACCTCGTTCGTGCTGCGATAGACAACTGGCCGCGCAGATTGAAGGCTTGTATTCAAAATCACGGAGGTCATTTTGAATAAACTTTAATGTCATAAGAATCTATGTTTTGTTAAGTTCATTTTGGTATATGAATGGTTACATAATGAATAAACTTGTTACAATTATTTTACATTAAACATGTGACAGAATTTATGACCTGACTAGGTATATATATATATATATATATATATATAGTTATCACGAGATAGCATACGTAACTTCTGCTGTTTTTCAGCAATAAAAAAGTAGTACATCAGTTATCCCGTATCCATAGCACAAGTGCTCTGCTGATTATTTCCTAGGAGCTTATCTTAAGTGGAGTAACTAAAGTAATTATTCAATTTTAACAATATTTATTAATGAATGCGGATTATGAATACATTATCCGCATTCATTATTCTCGAAATTAGGCGATATAATTTAAATAAATAGAAGACGTTATAGTGAACCAGTCTTAGTACAAACGTAGATTCGATTCCCACGAGTCTTTTTTAACTGTCAATTTGTTCCAGCCACCGTGTTTATACGGCGAAATTTGTTTGTAAAAAAATTTAACACAGCTGTATTTAATCGTACCCTAAGACTTTACTCGACCTATTAATTGAATTTCCTTTTAACGCTGATTTTATTTTTACTCATACACTAAATAAATTTGTATTATTAAATAATATCTGTTAATAGTCAATTTATCATATATATTTTATATTATCACCAGATATTCAAATATGACTTCATTTGCAAAAATACCTGTCAAATCTTCCTTTACTACGACATTGGCAATATCAATGACCAAAAGAGCCAAAAATAACAAGAATAGCGGTATTTATTTAAATAGCTGAATTTAGAAAACGAATAAAAATATAGAACTGCAACTCAACCCAGACGCATTTGCTCTATGGCCACTTTCCTTTGTTTAGTTTTTGGTACAGTTATAACGATATATCTAGTCTAGAGTTGCGATAGTCTATCTCGTTTATTCCCATCTCATTCATTCCAATCTCATTCACTCTCGTGTCATTCAACTACTAAAAAAATGCGTGCATTAAAATAAAACAACATTGTGTATAAAAATATATTTAAATGCAAATAAAAATGTAAAGCCAAAATAAATGTAACAAAGAAACTATTGTTACAAATGTAACCTGCTCTTTGTAACATCCTGGAACATTTTTGTAACTCACGAAATTTCATACAATAACTAATTTTTATATTAACACATCCTACAATTAAGAAAAGGTCACAATTTTATTGATTTCTTTAACAAATTGATTTTAATTTAATGAAATTTAATTTATAAAAAAGAACAGTAATACAAATTCTTTGTTCTATGCTTTTTAAATTAGTGATATTTACAAGCAAATCGCGACGACCGCCCAGCTCAAAGGGACGCGGCATACTGAATTCTGCAGATACATGCATTGATTGGGCGAAACATTAGCTATATATGTGTCCCTTTTTAACATACAGTTCGTGTTCTCGCTCACACATACAGGAACGAATTTTGGCTTGCGAACTAGTCTGCGGTGCTCAAAGTTTATGAATTTAATTTTCTAGGTTATATTCGATCGAAAGTTCGAGAAATTTGAATGTATTGATTAAGGTCTTGTTATTGATATAAGTGAATACTATTCCAGGTATTCATATAGGGTGCTGTTGGGATTGTGTCGTCTCCGTAGCGCATCAGACGTTTGTTTGACGGCTCGCTTAGAATTCAGCAGTTACCGTCGTGGATGTTTGCGACGCCAGTGGCATTGCAAACACGCTGCTGTCCCACAAGAGTACAGGAACTTGGATCACTAATGCCGGAACACAACACAAGGTTATTATGGCGGCATACTTAAGACCAAAGGTGGTCGCCATCCAGACGGACTTGAGGCCCTACTACGTAGCTAGGGTGGGTTGTTTTGTCACCTTTTACGACAGGCTGACCCCGGCCACAGAGGTTAGTATTCTTTCTCCGCCCCTGCACGGATATATTTTTTTCTACTCCATTTGTTTCGTCTGCTCCTCTATGCCCTTCATCATCATCTTAGCATTGAATCACGTTTTGCAACCCAAACTCTCGCTTCGGCACCCGGCGTCCGCTTACCGACTTTTTCTTCTTCACTTCATAAACAAGGTTTGCCCAGTGCAGCTCAATATGGTCTCTTTTTTAAATGTTTTTTTAAGACTATGTGCGTTGGCAATACCTCTGGTGTTGAATACATCTATAGGCGACGGTAAACACCTGCTCCCGGATGGGCTATTTGTGTGTCTGTTGAATTTCAGCTATACAAAACCAATCCCTCTTCATGCATTCTATCCATCGCTTTTTAAGTTTATCTCTGCTTTTGTACTTTTTTAGTGTTCTGGTAACGTAGGCCGCATTCCTTTTCAATTTCCGTACCACCTCAGTCCTCCTTCTCAATTTATCAGTAAAATCCTACTTTTTCAGATCTATAGATTTCATAAAGGGAGTCAAGAGTACCCTACACGAATGACAAGCGTCATGGCACTTTCATGCGATAAAAGTTGTACGAGACGGCGAACGCAAATAGTTTTAAGCCTTTGTATACGTAACTATAGAATATATAGTTTGTAATTTATTTAGGGTTTTTCAATTTGTTTAGGGTTTTATGATTATTTCTGTTTAAAGTTTGAATGGGGTAATGGGATTCTGCACACCAAATGTTTTACAACCTTAGGACGTTTAATAACCTGAACTTCGGACAATGGTTGTTAACGTTGTCTATTGACTATTGTCCATTGTATTTTTGTATTGCTGTAGGACAGCAGACAGGCTGACGGCTCGCTTAGGATTTAGCAGTTACCGTCGCCTATAGGTGTATGCAACGCTAGTGGCATCGCGAACACGCTGCTGTCCCATAAAGGTACAGGAACTTGAGTCACTAATGCCGGAACACAACACAAGGTTATTATGGCGGCATACTTAAGACCAAAGGTGGTCGCCATCCAGACGGACTTGAGGCCCTACTACGTAGCTAGGGTGGGTTGTTTTGTCACCTTTTACGACAGGCTGACCCCGGCCACAGAGGTTAGTATTCTTTCTCCGCCCCTGCATGGATAAAAAGGATTTATTGTCTAACGGCGGCTTTCAATATTCAATCTCAATCTAAAATCCAAAATCTAAAATCCATATTTCAATCTATTTCCTACTTTTATCATTTCAATATTCGATCCAAAGATCATTATGTTGATCCTTTTTACGAATCTATCTTTGGGACGGCAAATTGGGATTTTGGATTGGTTATTTGTATGAAAGTAACAGCTACATGATTTCAATGAGCGATCTCTAATTTTGACAGATCCGTTTGTAACCGTGTTTAATCTTTATTTGCGATCCGCCGATATCGAGAGATTTATTGTAATAAAATGGAATTTTCTAGTGATTGTGACAGTGATATTGAAGTTATACTGCAATTATCGGATTCTCCATTTTATAATTGTCTTCAATACAAACGAAATTTTGAATTGGAACTTAACCTTTACTAAGTTCAAACACGAAACTTGCAAACAACAAACAAATTATGATATGTCAAACTTTCCTTAAGATGGCGTCCTATTCCTATTAAAATATTTAAGTTAGAGGAAAACGAAACGTCCTCTTAAATTTTTTATAGTCAGTTAAGGTTATTTAAAAACCATACATTAATCTATATGCTATGAGAAAAGTAATATTACAATGTCTGATCATTTTTCCTAAGCGGGCCGTCAGTCTGTCTGCTGTTCTACAACAATAAAAAAAATGAACTGTACTAAATTTACTCCAAAAATTAACAATAAAGTATAAAGTCCTCTAGATGATTCTTCGTAAAACAAAACGTTCGGGAGGACACAAAAAAAACAAAGGATCGGTACCTATCCCTTTTTTTGTCAGATTTTGTAACTGAGATTGTCATATTGACATCAAGATTTTGGATTCATTTATGGATTGCACAAAATCTGGATTGAAAACTATTTTTGGATTGAGATCGAATATTGAAAGCCGCCCTAAAAGGATCAAAAGCGCAATTCCGTGCCTTTGGAAATTCGAACTAATGGTCGCTCCGTTGCCTATAGACGTATTGTTTAAAGAAACTATTATAGAATTAGAAAAGTAATTCCGCTCTGTAGAAATTCATCTAAATGGCCGGCTATTATCACAAAGAAACGGTCATCTATTGTATGAGGTTCTAGAAAGTTCCTGACTTGTACCCAGATTTGTACTTTATAAGCTGCGTAGTTTTGTTTTCGGTATTCAGTTCAGCTTAGTACGCTACATTCAAGTCCAGCCACAGCAGCCCTAGTAATAAAGGAGGAAAAATAGAAGCAAGAAATCTCTCATTTATTCTGGCTTTCCAATCCCAGCAATAGCAAATGTACACCCGTACAAAAGAACTCTCGGGGTACAGTTGCTTCGGGGGTACCTGTCTCCCATCGCTAAGAAGTAAATGACTGAATACAACTAGTGTGGTGCCAGTGGCGACGATAAGACGCTCCATTTCCTCTAGGTGTGTCCTAGGAGTTTGGAGTGTCAAGACAGCGTCCCCATTACCGGGGCAGTCCTCTCGCTCCTGGCTATTTATTATCTTAGCGATAGAAGCCATACCGTATGTGATGTCACCCCCTTACAAGACATTAATATCCACAAAGGAGGGACTGGAATGTGTGTGAGAGCAGGCCATGCTACTGTCCCGCTCACGTATGGTCACTTGCCGATAGAGATTGGTGACCGACATCCATCCGGCGTAATAACGGGAAATGTATTTTCAGGTGTTGTTTCGGATATTTTAATAGTTAATTTCTTAAACGCGCCCCGAATTGCTATTCAAATACACCAGCCAGCGGGATCAATGAAGTAAAACATCGTGATGAAACCAGTATACAATTCGGAAGCTTACCGACGTACGTTTACCGTCACGTTACAGAAGTCATCATATATAAATCTCAATAAGAACTTTTTCTAAACCAAATTTGTGTTCCAGAAATGTTAAAATGTTTTTCTGTCGATTTTGATACCAATCATGTTTCTATTAAAGAAAATTTTATATTTTTTGAATAAAATTTTGAAAACCACTGACCGACGCAATGATTGCAATGAAACATTTTTAATAATACTGTCGTACGTGACGGACGGATGGACGCCATTTTTGTATTGAATGCTGATTAACTGATTTTTTAAAATAAATCCCTCCAAGTGTTGCATTAGTCGCATTGAAACGGGATCTCCTGTTGCGCATTGCCACCTCCTCGTACGTTTTGTTCGCCTAGTACTTTCAGATCGTTTAAAATGTTGAATGAGTCTTCTTTCCCATACCATTTCCTTGTATTGTGGGGGTTTGGTGTCTAGTTGGTAACTCTTTACCCCGGCAAAAACTCTGGGGCAACGACCCTCCGGTGACGTGACTTCCACATGATTGGTGTGCCTTCACCGCAGCTCTACAGCCCATCTTGGCTTGGTGGCTCAATCTCGGCTATTGTTGACCATAAGTGGCTTCTGTTGAAACAAACAGGTGTTTGCTCATCTCTCAGGTCCGATGAACGTATAATTAAATCTCTGGGGGGTCCGTAGACTGCCACATCTTATTAGTACCATTTGGATGCCTACTCTTTTCGCTTATAATCATTATTCAAATTCAATTATGTAGGCAGCCTACTCGAAACTCTACTTTGCTTTTAAGATGAAAATGTCTGCAGAACAAAAAGCTAGGATATATAATCAGTGCATCCTGCCGGTGCCACCAAAGATATCATAAATAGATTAAAAGTGGCCCAGATGGCAGTTGAGAGAAATCTGGTAGGAGTGACACTGATGGACCGAAAAACTAATAAATGGCAACGAGAACAAAGCAAAGTCGCAGACGTAACAACACGATTAAGTCACCTAAAATGGAGGTGGGCTGGCCATGTTGCCCGAAAGGAAGAGTCCTGGTGCAAGCGACTCCTTGAGTGGAGACCGTGGGGGAATAAGCGCCCTCAAGGTAAACCTCAGATGCGCTGGAAGGACGATACAAAGAGGGTCGCTGGTTCAAATTGGATCCAGAGAGCTCAATGTCGCGACGAGTAGAAAAAGGTAAGTAAGTAGGAGGAGGCCTACTCCCTGTCGATTAGGGTGACGCAGGTGCTGTCGGGGCACGACTGCTTCGGCAAGTACCTGTGCCGCATAGACAGGGAGCCGGACGCTCGGTGCCACCATTGCGTCCATTGCGGGGAGGACACGGCGCAACACACGCTCGCCGAGTGTGTAACTTGGGAGGAGCAGCGCCGTGTCCTCATAAATGAAGTAGGAGGCGATCTGCCGCTGCCGGCCGTAGTGCGGAGGATGGTCGGTAGCGCAGAGTCGTGGGACGCGGTGGTGTTCTTCTGCGAGGACGTGATGTCGCAGAAGGAAACTGCGGAACGGGAGAGGGAGATCTCGACTCCCTTCCCCGGCCGCAGGGGAAGGGCGGATAACGCCCTTTTCCGGCCCCCATGAATGGGTCCAGGGGCGTGGGACTTGGGGAAGTCCCCGCCCCCTATTCGATGGACCCGAGGCGGAGGCGCGTGCAGGTGTCGGCGCGCGCCTCTGAAGCGATGCACGGGGTAGCTGAATACCTCATTACCCCGTGCAGAAGACGAGACCCGGACGGACCAGGCCAGCACGAGTGTGGGGCTGTGGAAGAATTTGGAATCCCGCGGCCCCGCACGCACGTGTGAGGAGACACCGGGGTGGTGGTTTTAGCTGATAAGAGTCCGGCACGCCCCTCCGCCTTACCCCAGGCGGAGGTAGTCAATGAGGATCCCCCCCCCCAGTAAAAAAAGGCCTACACCAAAATGGTTGAAGGAGGCTAAAAGGAAGAAGAGAGTATTCTTTTCCTATCCTCCCCAAGCTGATGCTGTTCTCTTCTAGCTAACAGGCTTTTCCTAGAAATCCTACGTTTACAATCTCCAAGACTCGCTCACTACACCATACTTCGTGGGTAGATTTTTTTTGTTTGTTTGCAGTTGTTCGTCTCAGACGACATAACAGCGACAACGGATGAAGATCCTGTACCCCTATGGGACAGCAGCGTGTTTACATTGTCCTAGCATCGCAACCCATCGGCAACGGTAACTGGTTACTGTTAAGTGAGCCATCAGCTTACATGCAATGAGAAAACTATCACAGGAATCCCGACGTGCGATGCCATGGAGAACATCAAAAGCGGGTCGGATGTGTGAATCTCCAAGAAACTGATGCAGGACCTGGGAGACCTCCCCTCCATTATGGCGTCGCGTATTTAATAATGTACAAACAGACTGTCACGAGTTTGCGCATAACAGGGAGCGTCAGCAACAAAAGTGTTAATAAAAAAACTAATAATTTAAATTATTATGTAAATAAATAAATTAATATACTGAGACAGTTAACTCAGCGCAAAGTAACCAATAGACCTCTTGCGTTATGAGTATTACATAACAAAAAAGTGCAGTAAGTGTAGTTAAACAAGAATTTGTAATGTTAAAATGGCGCCGTGCGTGATTCTACTGCGAGCAGCACTGACATTGTAAGGTTGGTGGAGCTTCTGCCTTTCTAGTGTGGGGACCGATTCACAATAATTAATACAGTCCATTAATATGAACCTACATAAAGATATAGACTTGGTTATTCCCCACACCATTTGATTGGGGTGTCTGGGACCTCTAATCTAGTATTCCGATTACCTGGTTGGTATAAACTCAGGGAGCAACGACCCTTCGTTAACATGATTGGCATGGCTTCACCGCAGCTCTACGTTTATCGATCTTGGCTAATGTTGGCCACCAGTGGCTTCTGTTGACTCGGAACCCATGAAAACCGCAAGTATCCAACAAGTAAAAACCGTTGTGCTACAGAAGACATTAAATATGTTGCAATATGCACAAAAAACTACTTGAACGATGAGAATCGAATCTATAAATTGCGAATGTGAGGTTTTGGTAGCTACCGTATACGAATAATCTTCTATAAAATATTTCACCGCTTTTAAATCCACCTCGTGCGGAAATACCCTCATTTTTAAACGCACTGACCTGAAACTACAGGGTTTCGGGTCCCCCTAGTGAAATACTTAGGTCTACATAAATCTACTAGGGGTGTTCAATAAAAAGTGATAATGAGTATACCGCAACTATCTTTTATTAAATGTAATTTTATCTTTCGACGTTTTCTAAAGCTGAAATTCCCTTTTTCAAAAAATCTTCTTCCTGGTCCTTTAAAAATAGTGTACCGCGGCGACTACTGCGTCATCATCTTCAAATTTATGGCCCCTGAGATGTTCATTTAACCGCGGAAATAGGTAGAAATCACCAGGAGTTAAGTATGGTGTAATATAGAGGATGTTTCATGAATTCGAATGATAGCCAACGCAACTCTGGACTTATGCGCGGGGAAACAAAACAACTTTAGCGAGTTTGCCACGTCGTTGCTTCCGTATTTCCTCACATAACTTTGTTATTTGTCGTACGTACAAAGTCTCCGCAATAGTGGCTCCATGATTAAGGTATCGAACATTACCACCCCTTGGCTGTTTCAGAAAAAACAGCCCATGATCTTACTGGCGGATGAAATCGCCTTATATTTCTTCGGAGTTGGAGATAACGGTCGCTTCCAAGTCATGGAGTGTTTTTTCATTTCCGGGTCTTAATGGTGAAGCCATATTTCGTCAAGAGAATTTAACAAACCCAAACAGCTTTGTTAAATTCTCAGTCTCGTTTGTTTCTGCGCGTTAGATATCATTCTGGGCACCCAGCGCGCTGAAATTTTTTAATACCCAAACGGTTGTGTATAATATTACAGACACTTCCTACAGAAATCTTCATTTCTTCTGCTGTAAAACAAACAGTAACACGACGATCCGCCAAGTCAATGTTTTCAATTTTTTTATGATTTGTTCAGTCACTACCGATGTAGGGCGTCCCGTGCGGGGGTCGTCGTTAACGGAAGTTCTTCCTCGCTTGAACTCAGCACGCCAACGCGCAGACGTAGAATATGGAGGAGCATGAACCCTTAATGTTACTCTCAAGTCTTGATTTACCAGCTCCGTAGTAAAATAGTTTATTACCGCGCGAACTTCAATTTTATCTATTTTTAAGAACACGTTCCGACACGATGCAAACAAATGACTTCTATTTAAAAAAAGGAGAATTAATTGCTATATTATTATTATATCTAATGTCTGGACTATGCCTATCAGTATTTGTTTTTAACACAACAAAAAAAAATACTCGCAGTTTTTTTTCTTTCCAAGGCGAAGGTATCGCATTATCACTATTTATTGAACACCCCTGGTACATAGAATTATTTATTGCCAGATTGCTTGATTTTAGAGAGTCCATGACCTTGTTTATGTCATTGCCTTACAATTCGCCGCGCAGGGAGAGGGTAAGAATACTGAACCCTACAGCTGAGGTCGGCCTGCCGTAAAAGGCAACGAAAACCATAGATGGAAGGGCTCTAATCCCGGCTGGATGGTAACCACCCTTTGTCTATAAGTATGCCCCCTTGTACATTGTTTCAGCATTAGTTACCCAGATTGCAACACCCCAATTCCTAGGCGACGGTAATTACTTACTAATAAGTAGGCCGTCAGTCTTCTAATCCATAGCAGAAAAGAAATATGTATATATATATAAATATATTTATTAAATTAACATTAATTGTCTATAGGCTTAAGTCATTATATTCTCTTTGATCTTATTGAATGTCAAAATTAACAATAATAAAGAATGAACTTTTGGAATTGTTTTATTATACATATACACACAAACACACAAACAGAGAGAGAGAGACGCGCACACATTCACACATATACGTGCACGCACGCATATACTTTTGCAGAGCAATGATTGTTTTAATTGTGTAGTGCCTAAAAAATTTAATGCATTATAGTAATTTTTCATAAAGAAATAAATATAATTTTTATCCGTACAGGGGCGGAGAAAGAATACTAACCTCTGTGGCCGGGGTCGACCTGTCGTAAAAGGCGACAAAACAACCCACCCTAGCTACGTGGTAGGGCCTCAAGCCCGTCTGGATGGCGACCACCTTTGGTCTTAAGTATGCCGCCATAATAACCTTGTGTTGTGTTCCGGCATTAGTGACCCAAGTTCCTGTACCCTTATGGGACAGCAGCGTGTTCGCGATGCCACTGGCGTTGCAAACACCCATAGGCGACGGTAACTGTTAAACTCTAAGCGGGCTGTCGGCCTGTCTGCTGTCCTATGTCCTATGCAATAAAAAAATATATATATAAACAAGATTTTTCTGCTAACGGTACTCGGGAATTGGGCAGCAGCTATTATTTCCCTTATTTATGAGTATTTCGAGGATTCGGCCTTTGTAATTTGTTTGTATAGGCCAGGCGCCTGGCTTCGCTTGCGGTACATTCCTCGCATAGCTCGTGTACGTGAGAGATCACGAAATATTTGGGAGGTCTTCGAGGTGGAAATGTTTATACACTTCCCCATGATACATGGGTATGCAGCGAGACCATGGGTATTTCATTTCTATGAAAAGGTCCCCTTTAGTTTTACATATTAAATCATAAATACGGTTTTTAATATTGTTCGATCCTTGCATAAAGGGTTGTTTGAAATCCCGCCTCCTGATTTGAAAGAAAGAAAGAAAAAAAGATTTATTTTGAACTACAATAACACAAATGAGTATACATAACATTAACACAAATAAATAAATGTACAATGTGAAATGCGCTTATGTTAAGACGACACTAAGTGCTAGCGACCTTGAGCGAGTGGGAGGAGTTTGAGCTAGTGAGAGTAGCACGCGCGGGGCCCCCCCGCAACCCGCATTGAAAATTCGCAGGCGACGTAATTGTATATTTTAGAGAAGTTCGTTGGGTAACCATACGTTACAGATTATGAAGACTATCTAATAATCATGAAATTTTTAACCGCTTATTTAATATTAGTTAGGATTATTGTTTCATGTTCTGTATCTTATATCATTCCCTGTGGTAGGATATAATATAATATAGGTATTTCAATAAACGGAAAATATAATTATATCAAACGAACACAGGTTTTCTGTCTACAGGTTTTGTAACTATAAATAAAAAAGTGAATTAGGTATTTATAGGATTTTATTTAAAACTCCTCGAAATTTAATACTTTCACAGCAACTATACTGTCTTCTTTTTCAGCCGTCACTGCTCGTTTTTTTATTAGTTTGTTTTTATTTTCTTTTTCCTCTTCCTTTTTCCTTTTGCGTCCGAGTATGGCACTAACTATATAAGAGGGGTCCCTAATTACCATATTCCTCGTATATCTAGGATCAACCAGTTCGGGAAGCATACAATCTGTATAAAACTTAATTAAATTATTTTTCATTTTAGTGTCCCAAAAAGCGTCATCCTTGTAAATTAGTTCAATTTTTACAGGAAAGTTTTCACCAGACCAAATACCAAGCATACATTTATCTTTTCCTGTTATATGCAGCTGTCCCTGTATTTGATACCACCAATTATGTTCTTTGTTTATTATGTAATTACCGTTTACCAGTTTTTTATAAAACAATACTTTTTTTTCATGGATGGCTTTATCTAGTCCTAGTTTGTAAGCTGTGAGTGGACATTTTATTTCTAAAATGGTGTTTTTATTAATAATACCGTCTGGTGATGCGCTGAGGAAGGGTATTTCTTCATCAAGAAAAAGTCCACACGGTTCTATTTTAATATTTTCTTGTTTCGACAATTGTTCTTTCGCAAAATTTTCGTTGTCTTGTCCATGTTTTATAGACTTAATGTGTCCTATAGACTCTTTATATAAAAGATCTTTAACTAAATTGCAGCAACTTATGTCATTGCGTCTTTTTATAACACGTCCAAAGTTGGAAGCGGTCAAAATCCGTCTTCGTAGTTCTAGCCACTCACTAGAACCACTTTGTAATATAGTCTTCCTTTCTATTTGTTTTCTTTGTTTGGCAGTTTCCGCCAAATTTGCTAAAAATATTTTTTTTGATTCCTCTAATATATCATCATCCATATCCGGTCTTGAACATTGCTCACCATAGTTTTTATTACTTTCTGTGTAGTGTTCATGTAATCTCTTCTTTATTCTATGATAATTTTTTGTTAAATGTAGGCGTTTTTGTTTACGTATTTCCATCTTTTTTAATTCACCATTTGGACTCCTGCCCGTGATTGATTTTTGCAACAACGATAAAGGTTTATGGGTATTAAATGATAAAGCAGCTGCATTACAACGCATATGGTATTGGTTCTTCTGGGAAAAATTTACCCGCTTACCCCCTACAAATTTTGCAACAATACTATGGAAGCGCTCCACAGTGTTGCTGTCAACGTCTTCAATCAAGCTTCTTGCATGAGCAGCTATATGTGTCAATACAAATTTTATTCTATGCCACAAACTGTTTGTGAAAATATCTCTGTCTATGTTGTCATCTTCTCCCATTTTCGAGCAAAAATATGTCTTACAATTAGTATGAACTCCAAATGCATGTTCTGCGGCTAACATGATATCATATTGTAAACTAGTGACATTGCCAGAATTTTTATAATTTCTTATAGCGGTTACTATTACCTTTCTTATTGACAGTATTCTTTGTTTTGTTATATATTTTCTGTATTTAATTAAATATTTCGTGTCAGTGATAAGAGCTTGTAACTTATTGCAAAGGTTTCTTAACAGGTGGTTGCGGCATTCGATTTTTTCAATTGTTATATTTTCATACGGTCTTGACTGTAACAATTTTGCATAAGTATTTGCATCACCATCTGATATTAACCTTGAATATATTAAATTATGCATTTCTATGCTGTTCTTGAATCCTTCTACCAAGATCGTGGATTCCATTCCAGTTGAAGGACCTGAAAATAAAGTAATAATTATTCCAACCATAAAATTTTAGTTTCTTTATTATTATTACAACATATTTAATATTATGAATTTACCAGAATAATTTTTATAGCAAGCATGCTCCTTAGGTGTGACATTTTTCTTGGCAGCTTGGGCGCATATGCAGCAGTATTTATTTTTCACTGCCATATAAATAATTTTTCCAGTTCTTTTCCCAATTATCGCAGCTGCGCCTGATAGGGATGAGTAATTTTTTTTATAAGATCTTTTTCCCCAACATCCATCTGCAATAACGTCAATATATGGAATGCCATTTTCAGTAACTCTACCGTCTTCCAAAGCCATTTGACGTTCTTCATTAGCGGCTTCATTCATAGAATTCAAAGCTTCTTTTTCCCAAACTTTGTTAATTGTTCCCATTCTTTTATTAAATAACTCATAGGATATATGAGGCAAGTCCATTGCTGCCAATAATTCATTAAGCTGTGTATAGCCACAACCTATTGCCACTGCACCCGCAACTGTATTAATATTTAAGTCAATTTCAGGATCATTGCAACAAATGACAAAAGTTTCGTTACACATGTTGCATTTTAGTTTTAGTTTAGAAACAAGGCCCAGTTTTCGTTCAGATATAATTTCTACAGATTTCAAACCACAGTCTATATTACCATGTGAAGATATTTCTTGAAGCTCTTTAAAAAAATGTTTAATATTTAATATTCGCATTCCATTCACTATTTCTTGATTATTTCTGAAAAGGAAATATACATAATAAGAATTTTGCAATATTAAACAGAATAAGGCCTTTAACATTTGTTTTGTAATATCTTTTATTGTTCACATTCTTTGCTATCTATCACTCACGGGTTCTGCAATATTATATTGAAAATTTTCCCCTTTTTTATTAATTTTATTTATCGAGAGTTTTACTATATAAAACTTTATATTGACAGACTATCCTGACATCATAGAAATAATAATACGTTTACCTGACCGAATTTGACTTCTCGTTTTCAATATCCATTTGAAAGCTTTCTTCCTGCTCAGCAAATATCGTTTCGGTTACTTGAGAACTGTAACAGTTATAGTAATTAATATAAGTTAATAGAATTAGGTTTCAAATATGCTAAAATCATAATATTGAATTAGATATGCATTTACTTGTCAACAATCTTGTTCTCATTTTCATTGTCAATATGGGAAGATCCTTTAATCACTCCAAGCGTTTCCGTAAATTCAGACCTACAATATAAATGTATTTATATTTAGTTATACAGTGACAATAGTAATAGCATTCAAATATTTTTAAAACTCGAATCCGGACTGTCCCGACTACGATGTAGTATTGTCATACTACACTACAATACACACCTCGTCTCTGTCTCCTCATTTACGTCGCGATTATCTTTGTTATTATGTAATCTCCTAAAAAGAAAATAGTGTCACTTAGTAAAATAAAAAATAATAATATATGTAACAATTAAATGTTATGATTAATTTATCTGGTCCAATTTACATCAATGTGCTAAAATACACAAATGATAATTATGATTGAGAACACGTTACTTACCTTAGTAATCTATTTTTTGCGAGCGTTTGGCGTTTCTTTTTTAGTAATCTAGATTTACCAGCCATTTTAGCGCGAAACTTATAATAGAGTTAAATCGTTTAGTGATTGCTCCGAGCGTCAACGTCTACCCGTGACAGTGGTCAGCGATGCACTGCCGCCCGTCGCCCGCAAGGGCCCCTGCTAACCCGAGCATAAAGATTATTCGAAAAAGCATAATTGTATATTATCCTTTTACTTTGAAATAAAAAGTCGTATATTAAAAGATGGGTAATTAAATTGTGTTTAAGATGGTGAAGGTTTCATAAAAATACGCTTGATAGTTTTTACGTGATTCTCAGATTTTTATCTGCGTTAGACCTAACTTTACAAATTAATTACACTATGTAATATAAACATAATCTAAAATATTCACATATTAAGTTATTGAGAAAATGCTCAAATTTAACATATATTTTTTCCAGTTCATTAACACCACTCGTTTAGATGTGATCTTCAGAATAAAATCATTAAAAGTCTCTTGTCGTCGCCTTAAGAGAAAAAGCAAGCAAATGTAGCTCTAAATTGGTCCCAGCTCAGCAGATTGTTGGTTGAGTTTACCAGCGCTGATCTTCCGCTAGGGCCATTAGAGTGGCACACACAGACACAGAGGCAGATAAAATGCAAGGTGAACAGATAATAATTAAAATATAAAAAGAGATATATAAACCACAACGACTATTATAAGATCAATTACGTATTATTCATATGGATGGAAATAGTGGTGTTAACAAGAGTACAGAGAAAACTTAAATAAATACAAAAACACATAACACACGACACAACACAGACAGAATTTGTCAGGCACATCCTCCAGGTGGGCGCCATCATATAGCACTGGTATCATGAATAAGATCCGGTTGGCGAACTTGATGGTCATACAAATACTTTTTTAGTTTAAGTCTAAATCCATGAATACTTTGCATATTTTTTATGGGGGGTGGAATATTGTTCCAGCATTTGACTTCCCTTCAGTTAGTCCAAACTCTCATTGGCCATGCCATGAAATCGTGTGTTCAGTGCGTGAATTTAGCTGGTTCCGTGCAACAGTTCCTCCGCGACCTGAACCGAACCGGGATGGGGTGGAATCAAGGTCAGTACGAATTTATTTGCCCACTGCTCTCGAGCTATCCTTCTCATTAACCTACGTCGCAATCTCGGTCCGTGACCGGCATCGTACAAATATTTTTTTGCAAAATGAAAAATATTTTGTGTGTAATTCACGCCTAGTAGAATTGAAAATTCAGAAAAGTAACCTACGAGAGAACACTGTATATAACTATCTCATTCTCTCGCAGGATAAATCCTATTTAGGAATAATTTGTCTCTTTTTGGTATCGCTTTTTTAACCGACGAAAAACGGAGGAGGTTATCAATTCGACGTATATATTTTTTACAGAGTAGACAGATTTTAAAAATTATTTTTTTATTGGAAATGGTATATATACCCTGAAAGTGGTCCCATATAAATTTGGAAAAAAAAAATTCCAACCCTAAGGGTACGAAAACAGAGAATGATTGATTGTTCACTCACTGATTATATCTATGACCACGCATAACTTTTGACAGAATTGATTTATTTAAGCACTAGCAGCCCGCCCCAGCTTCGCATGGGTATTTAACAAAAATTTCAAAATGAAAAATTATATATGTTATCGGCAATCTGTATAATACGGTATTCTATACAATACCTAGGCAATGTATAGAATACTTAAAACGTTAAGGTAATGTATGAAATATTTTTCATTTTATACTTTGCCTAGGCATTCTATACAATACCGAATGCGCTGTCGGCAATGTGTGTAAAAGACAATAGCAGAGGAGACTACGGGTGCTCATTCGTGTAGAAAATGCAATAAACCCATCCATGCTTTTTGTGCTGCTCCGGAGAAAGATATTGCAGAAGGCTATGGTTCTAAAGTTTTTTGTTCTTTATGTGTAAAAAACACCTTAGCTGTAGGGAACCGCATACATTTTTAAGAAAATTTCCTCCTGTGCCAATAGGTACTACTGTTAGAATCCCTGTTTCGAAAGTCGACAGAGGTCGTGGCAAAATATTGCCTATAATCTTACAAAAAACGGATAACAAACTTTACAAAATTGGAACAAAGCAAGGTATTATAAAGACGTTGTATTCAAGACAGCAGTTTACAGTTTGTCATCAAGAATTACTTAAGAAAGAAGATGTCCCTAATGAAGAAACGACGCTTCGTACAGTTGCAAATCGGCAATCTACGGGGACAGGTCAGTGATTTGTCAAATGTACACGTTAACAACTCTGTAATACTAAAAAGTGTTCATGTCTTAAAAGTAAGATTTTATGCACTTCAAAATTCATATGCACTACAATAGTTCTTCATGTAAAAATAAATAAATATTTTTTTACTTAATGTATTCTGAGAAGCCAGTAGATCTACTTCCTATTTTTACAGAATTGTTTGGTTGCCTAAGTTTTTTAACTGATTACTTATGAGTAAATTAGATTATGTTAGTTAACCCAGAAGAATTTTAAGTTCAATGTTATTTGATTGTGATTTTACTATAAATACCTACCTACCTTTGAATAAAGATTGTTTTTAATCAGAACTTACTAATTGTGAAGTTGATTTTAAGCAAATCTAATGTGTTATTTTTGTCTGTCATTTTATACCCTTCTACTTACTTACTTACATAACATTGATAAATACAGGCCCAAATATAGTTATTTTCCACATTGCCCGTGGACCAGCAGGAATTGTATACATTAGCTAGGTAAAGTATATACTGGAAAATAATATTCATAATATTTCATACATTACCTTAACGTTTTAGGTATTCTATACATTACCTAGGTATTGTATAGAATACCTGAATTATACAGATTGCCGGTAACATATACACACACATAAACCCTTCTATTTGCTTCAGGTTACTAAAAAAATAAAATTATAAAGAAAGTTTGAATATTATTATTTCTATGAACTTTTATTTTAATGATTTTTTTTGTTATTATTTTTTATTTATTTTTGGTTATTTTTTTATAAGTATTTTTTTTCTAATTTTTGTAAAAACCCCAGGACGCACGCCTACATTGCATAAGGTGCTGCCTAGCTAGCCGAACAGGGTGAGCGGCTACCACGCAACATTTTTCTAATATTTACATTTTTAAACTCGTGATATCTTTCGAATGGAATATCCGAATTAAATAATTCAAAAAGTTGTATAAAGATATTGAAGCAGTTTTGAATATGAAGTAATTTATTTTGATAAGGATTAATACTAAGATACAAATAAAGAGCTTTTTCTAGGGGCGGCATTTCAATTAAATTTTTAAAATAAAAGAACACTTATTGTGGCATAACTATAATAGTTAGACATATGCTATCGCGACACTTTTTGTAAATAATGATGTGTTCTGCAAAGTCGTAGTACATTATTTTATTCTATCATCAATAGTTTTCGCAGCGAACGCGATTTAAATAATATTTTAGGTAATTTTTTTACACCTTGGCTTACATTATTGGAGTTTTAGTAAGGATCCCAAATTTTTTTGAAAATATAATATAGCCTATGTCACCCGGGGATAGTGTAGCTTCCCAACAGTGAAAGAATTTTTTAAATCGGGTCAGTAGTTTCGGAGCCTATTCAAAGCAAACAAACAAACAAACAAACAAACAAACAAACAAACAAACATACAATCAAATCTTTCCTCTTTATAATAGTAGTATAGATGTACTAATTAGTAGATTATAGCCACAAAAAATTATAAAATAAAAACTTTTTAACAAAAAATTAAACCGTCGAAAAATCTGAAAAGCAAAAATAATAAACAGTCTTTTTATTAACCTTAATAATTAAGTTCTTTAACTAATGTAAGTATACCTAAGTAATTTTATTAATTAAGTAAGCGTAAGCGATTTCCAGCTTTTCAATACACTTGGTCACTTAGAGACTTAGATTCGTTCAGGGGGGGTCTTGCAATACCACGCTTGGTCACAGGGGCTTAGATTTTTGTCACATACATCCTCTAAGGGAAATATTTTATACGGATGTGAAGCGTGGCCGGTGCTGGAGCGACACAAGCAGGCGCTGCGAGTCACGGAGATGAATATGCTGCGGTGGATGTATGGAGGAACGCGGAAGAACCGCGTTAGGAACTCACGCATTCAGGGCAGCTTTCATGTCCGTGATATTGTGGATAAATTGCAGGAGTGTCGCCTTCGCTGGTATGGCCACGTTTTACGGCAACTGGCTAGTTACGTATGGAACAAATGTCTGAGGTGTAGACCCAAAAAGTGTTGGCTTGTCGTCGTAAGAGCTGATATGCGTGCCAATGGACTGACCACCAGAGATGTCGAAGATCGTGCGAAATGGAGAAGAAAAAGTCGGAAAGCGGACCCTGGGCGCTGAAGCGAGAGTTTGGGTTGCAACCGGGACTCAACGCTAAGATGATGATGTGATGACCCTCTAAGGCAAATATAATTTTTCGAGCTATATTCAAATATTTAGTGTTTAGTTTTTACTTTTAACTATAGGTATGCATACACTTTTAGTGTCACGCAGCAAGCGCTATATTATTATAGACAATTATGAGTGAAGTTATTTTTTTATAACTTTTTTTTCAAATCTGCCATCAGTCTATCAACTTTTATCAGATTGGTTGAGGTAGAGATTGACTTTTGGTGAGCAAATCATTGATTAATCTGCTCATCCCTGGAAAAGAGCACATTGGCTCTTTTGAGGCGCTTAATTTCGTTTGGTCTTAAGTTTGCCCGTCAGGGGGTTAGGGTGTTGTTCTAATCTGATTTTGTATTTAGCTGAGAACGATTTTACCCCTTCCTCTACAGTTTTGATGTCGAGATATTCGTGGATTTCAGAATTGCGGGTAAACCACGTTGCACCACTTATGGTACTCAAGATGGAATTTTGAGCACTTTGTAGACATTTTTTTATAACTGTCTGCAAAAAATGATGGATAACCGTATTTATGATTTACTACACGAGAACTAGAAGGGGAGGTCTTCTCACATACTAAGAATAGTCACCAAAGTGAGGGAGTGAGGGTAAAAAACTAGGTCACGGAGGATATAAGTACCCCAAACATATGGTGACAATTTACAAAGATGATGTACTTTTTTTCTAAATAAATACATCATTAATCGTATGAAATAGGGTTCAGCTTAGGATGGACATTGTAGGTTGAATTTACAATTTAAGTTAAACTCAGATTTATGTAATCAATCATATGAAATAGGGTTTAGCTTAGGCTGGACTTTGTAGATTCGAACGTACGTATTCGATAATACTGACTGTTTGCATATTTATTTATATTTTAGGGTTTATAGAGTTTGTAATCCAAAATAAACCATAAGATATATCCAAAAAATTCTGCCCAAAGTGTTAAACTATTCCACGCGGACGGAGTCGCGGGCACAGCTAATATTATATATAAACATTCAAACTCGGGATGGGAGTCCAAGACGTTCGCAAGTGTTCAGCTACGTGAACCGCTACGTCACGCAGATCGTTAAAATTTACATAAGTATAATATTTATTTATAATATAAAATAAAAAATGGATGGATTATGTAAAAGGTTATATGGCATAAAGGGTGTGAATGTTGAGAAGACGGCTTGTAAGGAGAAAACATGTGGTTTTTATACTACTACTGAATCCCACAATTGAGTGATATGCGTGCCAATGGGCTCACTACCAGGGATGCTGAAGATTTTGGGAAGTGGAGTAGAAAAAGTCGAAAAGCAGACCCCGGGCACCGATACGAAAGTTTGGGTGGCAACCGGGACATAACGCTGGGATGATGATGATGTTGACTGAATCCCACAATTACTGATAGCAGTAAGGAATTAGTCATCGTTAAGTACTTTAGGCCACGAACTTATAAACCGCCCCTCGTAGATATATCTATTATAGGTAATTGTTTAGTTTTAAAATTACAATGAAAATAAATTCGATAACTTTTAAGAAATAGGAATCCCTTTCACCTGATCAGTATCCCCCACTCCATTCACCCCCACTTAGTTACTCAGTAATACGTAAGTAACTCATGAATTATACACACTCAAATCGATGCATGTGTGTGTTTGAATTGGTGCAATTTATAAGCGCGAGCGATTTCATTCAAACAACATGGCTCATTATGTTCATTTATTAAAAATCAGTCGTAAATTGTTAGAAAAATTACACACTTCAAACCATACCTATAATGAAGTTCTTATCAAAATGTTTTATTCTTATATGTTTTATATAAAAATAAAATAAAAAATTTTATATGTAAGAACATATTAAAATATGTAGAAGGTCTGTAAAAGACAAAATATACTATGAAAAATCAACTTCCAAATAAAATAATAGTTGTGCACTCCTTGTGAGTGTTACACACACAAACAGAAGTCATATATACTTTCTTAACTGTTTCATTTGATTATTGTTATTTGTATTTGTTGGTAATGTGTCTGGACATTTTTTTTATATAATTTTAAGACTGGAGATAGGATCATCATCATCTTTGCGTTGCATCCCGGTTGCAGCCCAAACTCTCGCTTCGGCGCCCAGGGTCCGCTTTCCGACGTTTTCTTCTCCACTTCGCACGGTCTTCAGCATCCCTGGTAGTGAGCCCATTGGCATGCATATCACCCTTTACAACGTCAAGCCAGCACTTTTTGGGTCTACCCCTCCTGCCGGGGCCGGGCGGAGGCGGCATGGCCAGACATTTGTTACCCACGTAAGCATCCTGTTGCCGTAAAACGTGTTCGTACCAACGGAGCCGACACTCTTGTAATTTATCCGCAATGTTACGGACATGAAGACTGCCGCGAATGCGAAGTGACTGATGATTGATTATAATTATCTGAAAAATATTTGTACGCCTTTTAGAGAGAACAGGATAAGGACATTACGATTTATATGTAACATCTGTGCATTATTTCACTCTTGTTCAAATAAATAAATGAATTAAAAAAAAATTAAGTTTAACTAAAAATTTTCTCCGTGTGAATGGTGAGTAAAAATATTAACCCCTGTGGACTGAGCCAGTCTGTCGACTTCAGGCTGGTTTAGATGGCAACCACCTATAATAATTTGTGTTGTATTCATAAATAAACTAGGTTTCAGTTCCCTTACGCAGTGTGTTAGCGGTGCTCCTTGCGACGCAATCCATAGGCGATGGTAACTGCTTACTATTGGTCTGTTAGCCTGTCTGCTGCTCTATAGCAATAGAAAATCCTCTAAAATGGTTTCACATTCCACTGGTTTGAGGCTTCACAGATTATAAGAGGACGCATATTGCTGGTATGACATAATTTTTCCAATTTCATCGCTACCGCTTATAGCTTAGAGTGTCCTCTACCAGTGTCCGTGTACGGGGCGTATGTGTGTTGCGCACAACCGTCGGTAAACATGCCTTGATTTCCCAAATGAATAGCCCGCGGCAAAACTTTCAAAGGACCAGAGTGTGCAGAAGCTCACCAGTTTTTTTTTCAAAATGGCGACGGGTGTCTCTTTAGCTATGCAAGTGATCTGGTCTGTAGATCCTCACGGAGGACATACTAGCTGTCCCAGCCTGCTTCACTGGGCGAATAGTAGAAAAAGTAAATCGAAAAAAACTTTGGATGACTTTGTGATGCTGATTACTCAACATTTTTGTACTATGTGATACTAAACTAAAATACATGTTTCTCCATTTACTAAAAATTATTCTGTGTGAATTTGGACGGTTTTGTCAAAGTCACCCTGTATAACATCCGTTACTCTTTCTCTATTATCTATCTTTCTCTATTATCTATTCTATTCGTGCAGGGGCCGAAAAAGAATACTGACCTCTGCGGCCCGTCGTAAAAGGCGACAAAACAAGCCATTCTTATGGCGGGCTTGGGCCCTACCACTGTTGGTTGTTTTGTCGCCTTTTACGACAGGCCGACCCCGGCCGCAGAGGTTAGCATACTTTCTCCGCCCCTGCACGGATAAAAATGCGCTCCTGCGTGTTTAGTTTCTTGACGAATATTTTTTTGTTTTATTTTTTTAATCTAATAATAGTCAATCCATACTAATATTACAAATGCGAAAGTAACTCTGTCTGTCTGTTCCTCTTTCACGCCTAAACGGCTGAACGGATTTTGATGAAATTTGGTATGGTGATAGATGATAACCTAGAAATGGTCATAGGCTATAAATAATCACGCCATCGTTCTTAGGGGGTAGGCAGTAGGCAGATAACTAAATTGAGTTAGTGATTTTTTGTGCTTATCCGGTATCTATGAGAATCGGCCAACATCTATTTTTCATCCCCCTAAATGTTAGGGGTGACCCACCACCAAAAATTTTTTTTTAATTTTTTGACATTTTATTATTTATATGGCAGAACAACGTTTGCCGGGTCAGCTAGTGTACTATATAGGTTTTCAAGATATATTATGTTTGCTTTAGGTAAATAAGCGATTGAATATAAGTATATGTTGGGAGTTATGTGTTTAGTTTTACACGATTTTTATAGCAAATCGGAGTTTTAATTTTACACAGTTTTGTCGGGAATATATCTTCCATGTAAATCAAGGGGTAATAGTTCCAGTTACATAGATAAAAATTTCTTGACACTGTCTTGTTGAAGACCTCCCCAAGTTAGGCCGATCACCACAAAGGGGTTTCGTGTAACCTGTAACATGCAACATGATCTGTCCACTCGGGGCAACTTCAGGTAACGTGAGCATCAGGTTGAGGGTCTTGGGTACGAAATTCGACTGGGTGACATTATTTTATTGATAATTCAAACTTTAAGCAGTTTCTCATCTAAAATAAATAAATATCTTTTATCCGTGCAGAGGCGGAGAAAGAATACTAACCTCTGCGGCCAGGGTCGGCCTGTCATAAAATGCGACAAAACAACCCACCCTAGCTACGTGGTAGGGCCTCAAGCCCGTCTGGATGGCGACCACCTTTGGTCTTATGTATGCCGTCATAATAACCTTGTGTTCCGGCATTAGTGACCCAAGTTCCTGTACCCTTATGGGACAGCAGCGTGGCAACGGTAACTGCTAAATTCTAAGCGTGCCGTCAGCCTGTCTGCAGTCCTACAGCGGCAATAAAAAAATATACTGTGACAATTTATTCAGCGCCATCTAGTATCAAAACAGAAGAGCACTTGCGTATACCACTGATATTTACGCCCGTCTGGATGGAAACCGCACTGGGCCGATAAAGATGCCGCCATAACAACCTAGTGTGTTCCGGCATCAGTGACCCAGGTTCCTGTAATCCTATGGGACAGCAGCGTGATCGCAGTGCCCCTAGCATCACAAAAACCCATAGGCAACGGTAACTGCCTGCTATTACGTGGGCAGTCTGCCTGCCTGCAGTTACTAAGCAATAAAAAAATAAATACAATGAGAAATAAAAAAATGTATCTACATATCAATAAACTCGGACTTTTATATGTAATGCGTAGGTAATAATGCCATATAGCATGGTAAATGATAAAAATGAGAGTAGATGGATACAGTAGTAGAAGTAGACCAAAAAAGATGGATGGATTGCGTAAAAGATGAAATGGCAAAAAAGAGTGTTAATGTTGGAATGACTGCTAACAGTGAATGGAAGAAGAGAACATGTTTCGCCGACCCCATATAATATATAAGGGCAGGAGGAAGAAGAAGGAAGAAGAAGATTTCTAAATAAATATATAAACAATAAACTCAGACCGAAATCGAGACCGGGACTTTCGCAGCCGACGTGCTTTGAACCGTGAAGGTATTTTTTTATTGCTGAGGAGGAGTAGACTGTCCAATTAATGGTTAGCAGTTACCGTCGCCTGTACGTGTTTGAGCCGCTAGGCCATGGCAAACACGCTGTTCGCAATATAAACAAGGTTATTATAGCGGTATATTTGTAGCTCAGACGGGCTTGCAGCCCTACCTAAAATACAATCTTACCACAAGCTCTTGGAAAAGGAGGTCCAGGAGTTACCTAGTTCGTCCCCTGCCGCCGCTAGAAAACGAAGACTACATTTCCCCGTCTGAAGTCAATAAGAGGAAGGCGCCAGGATACGACGGCAGCCAACCCAACACCCTGCAGCTATTGCTCAGGGAAGGGTTCGCAGCACTGGCCCAAATTTTCAATGAGATTCTGAGGACAGCTCACTTCCCTGAAGTCTGTAAGGTCGGAAAGGTAGAAATGCTCCCAAAACTAGGGAAGGATCAGCGCCTCTCAGAGAACTACCGACCCGTGACTACTCCCCCACATCGTCAAACTTTTCCAGAGGCTGCTGCTCACCCGCCTGAAACCACACATGCTCAGGAAAGAGCAGTATGGTTTCAGGTGCGAAAACTCCACCACTCTGCAACTGGCCAGAGTACTCCAGCAGTTTGCGCATGTCTTCAACCAGAGAAAATTCTCTCTGGTCACGAGCGGCCAACAAAGCCGCTGATATACCAACCACGTCAATGATGGGCCACCTAAGCCACTGAGAGGCCAACGAGCCACTCGCGGCTTTAAATACCCAGTCATCGACGGGTTGTAACCTGCCGAGTTGAAGCTGGGGTAATGAGGGAAACCTCGAGGTCCCAACATCCGCAAGACAGTGGAAGAAACCAGGGACGTTGGAGCCCTACCACCTAGAATTGTTTTGTTGCCTTTAACAACAGGCCACCTCGGCCGCAGCGGGCATTTATACTCCGTCCCTACACAGAGAAGGTAGTCAAACAAAATATCGGACTTAGCGTAGTATAATTAAAAACATTCATTATTTTTTACATAAATTCTTTATAAATTCTGACATTATAAAGGTCTGTTTTAATGTTGTAAAGTCTTAAAAAGAGGGTACTCAGCTACCTGTCATATGCATATTATATTTTTTTACTTTTTAATCCCTTGTATAAAGGTCTTTTATCGTTGGATTAAAAACATTTATTTATATTTAAACTAGATAACCCGTCAAACGTTGTTCTGCTACGTATAAAAAATAATTTTGTAGTGGAACTAATTCCATCCGTTGATGGAGATTTAATATTATTGATACCGTTTGAACACATTGCTCCTGATATTGTAACAGGCGCTTTGTTTATATTTTATTCACTCCTATACCATCTCCTCCAAGTTTTTGAATGAATTTTAACTACAAATTGCCTATGTCCTTCTCCGAGGTCCATATATTGAAATTAATCAAGTTGGTTCAGTGGTTTAGACGTGAAAACGTAATACTTTCACTACTTTTTTTACTTTCACATCTATACAAATAAATAAAATTGGAGGGTCTGTTTGTAATATTAAAATAACCGCTTTTTCCTAAGTGCATTAATTAAAATAACATTTTTTACAATTTTTGTCCGGCTAATCTCTGAAACGGCTGGACCGATTTTGACGGGAATTTCACTTGCAGATAGCTGATGTAACAAGGAGTAACTTAGGCTACTTTTATTTTAGAAAAATAAAATGATTTTAGTTAAAAGTGATCAGTTTCGGTTTTTTTTAATCCAATTTAAGTTGACCTCAGATTTATATCATCAATAAAAAATAGGGTTCAGCTTAGGCTGGACTTAATGGGTTCGAACGCAGTTTGTATATTTCATTTATTAATATTTTAGGGTTTATAGGGTTTGTAATCCAAAATAAACCATAAGATATATCCAAAAAATACTGCCCAAAGCCACTATTCCACGCGGACGGAGTCGCGGACACAGCTAGTTTATAAAATTAGTATGGATTCGGACCTTCGATCAACAATTGTTGATCGAAGATTCGGACGGTCAACACTGGTTTGATTTACATGCCAAATCTGCGTGTTTACAATATATGGAGAATTGAGGTAAAGAACCATCTTAAATGGGGGAGAAGTTGAAGATGTCTAGCTTTTCGTTGTAAATTATAGTTCAGAAACCCGCCAAGATGGCGCTGGTTCAGTGCTATGTATATAGCCGTAGATGATGAGTCAAACATTCTTTGTCCCACTTTCTTTTTTATAGCTGATGAATAGCAGACGGCCCACTTAACAGTTAGCAGTTACCGTCACCTATAGATATTTGAGACGTTAGGGGCACCTGCTGTCCCATAGGGGTACAGGAACCCGGGTACTTAAGAGCGAGGTGGTAGCACACAGACGGGCTTGAAGCCCTACCTCGTAGCTAGGGTGGGTTGTTTTGTCGCCTTTTACGACAGGCGGACCCCGGCCGCAGAGGTTAGTATTCTTTCCCCGCCCCTATACGGAGAAACTGAAGCTATTGTGGCGCCACCCTAATGAGATGTTTTGACAGACGCTTCTTCAAACACAGATAGTTCTGCGCTACTTTCCTTAGTATTTCACGTAGTAATAACATAATAACATATTGTGACAATTCACACAGCGCCATCTAGTCCCAAACTAAGTAGCATAGTACTTGCGTTATGGGTACTAGACAACTGATATACTACTTATATACTTTTTTTTTGTAAATAAATACATATTATACATAAACACCCAGACGCGAGACGGGAATCGAACCCGTGACCTCCGCAAGCGTACCGAAGTGCGTTATCCGTTACACCACGCAGTTCGTCAGTTAGTTAACGTTCTAGTTTCTAGTATATCAGTTGTCTAGTATCCATAACACAAACGCTCCGTTTTGGGAATAGATGGCGCTGCTAATTATCATTATATATTTATTTCTTACATACTCATTCTTACTTCGCCCTTGCATGGAGATAAATAGAAATCTTCTTCTTCTTCCTGCCCTTATCCTAGCTATGTGGGGTCGGCACAAAATGTCCACTCCTTCCAATATCCTCTATTAGTTGTTGTCATCTCAACAATCACGCCTTTTTTGTTATATTATCTTTTACACAATCCATCCATCTTTTTTTATTGCTGTAGGACAGCAGATACGCTGACGGCCGGCTTAGAATTTAGCAGTTACCGTCGCCTATGGGCGTTTGTAACGCCATTTGGCATTGCGAACACGCTGCTGTACCATAAGGGTACAGGAACTTGGGTTACTAATTTCGGAACACAACACAAGGTTATTTATTATTGCGGCATATTTAAGACCAAAGGTGGTCGCCATCTAGACGGGCTTGGAGCCCTACGTAGCTAGGGTGGATTGTTTTGTCGCCTTTTACGACAGGCCGACCCTGGCCGCAGGGGTTAGTATTCTTTCTCCGCCCCTGCACGGATAAAACTTGCTCCAGAAGTAAATCTAACTGTATTTCTGGGGCAAATTTGTTCTCCCATTTTTATTTAAGTAATTCTGCAATAATGAATATTTAAGGCAGCGTTTGTTCGTGTGCGTGTGTGTGTGTGCGTATGTGTGGGTGTGAATATTTCTAGCTACGATAAATATGTATTAAATATGTAAACTGCCTATTATGTGCATGCCACATTGGAATCCGAATTCAGGACTTCTAAAACAGTCTCCGAGTGAAACAAGATTTCAATTATATAGTTAAAAACCTTGATAGCTTAATTCAGCGAATGTACAATATTTATTTTTAATTAAAACGACGGTTACTATGTTCGCTGTTTTTCCACGTGATCGTGATCTTTTTGGAGCGAAATTATGTTCGAAAAAGTGTGTTAATTAAGAATAAAATGCGTATATGTTTTTTTTTAAAAAAGCTCGCAATTTTAGCCGGACTTTATTTTAATTTCAGAAGTATGTATTAATACTATTCTTTGTCTATGTATTACAAAGTAATATAATCGATTTTTCGAATTTCGAAAACAAGACGGATTCAATTCAGACGACCTCCATGGCAGAACAGCTAATGCACTTCGGTACGCTTGCGGAGGTCACGGGTTCGATTCCCGTCTCGCGTCTGGGTGTTTATGTATAATATGGATATATTTCAAAAAAAAGTATATATGTAGTTTATCAGTTGTCTAGTACCCATAACACAAGTGCTATGCTACTTACTTTGGGACTAAATGACCAAATTTAAAACCTATATGGAGGGTAGAGATAAGAGACCTCTGCGGCCGTAGTCGGTGTGTCGTAAGAGACAACAAAAGATCCCACCCTAGCTACGTGGTAGGGCCCCAAACCCGTCTGGATGGCGACCACTTTTGGTCTTAAGTATGCCGCCATAATAACTATGTATTGTGTTCCGGCATTAGTGACCTTAGTTTCTGTACCCTTATGGGACAGCAGCGTGTTCGCGATGCCACTGGCGTTGCAAATACGGTAAAGGCGACGGTAACTGTTAAATTCTAAGTGGCCTGTCTATATCCAGTACAACAATAAAAATATATATATTTCATTAATAATATATATGTATATATATAATTATAGCACTTATCTCATGAGTACTATATAACTGAAAGAAAGAAAGAATGTTTATTTAGAGCACAAAATAAATAAATAATAACATATTGCCCTAAAAGGTCTTCTGCTCAACATAGTTGGTTATAAGAAACCAACGCTGGTCTTCCGCAGAGGCCTTCAGGAATGACATGACTCATTGAGAAATGGAATATTTTTTGCTGCAGTTCACAATAAATGAACAATACACATTATACAACTACAAAAACATACGATTTGTTACTCATTCATAAATAACATATTGTTACCCATTAAATATACCTGAACACCTCACATAGCCTCATCTAGACCCAAAGTCAACAGCAGATACAACATACAACTGAGATACTACAATAGATTTTTGCTTTTCTTTTGTAAATAATTACACCCTCATAACAAGCGTAAAGTGCGTTAGCCGCTATGCCAGGAGAACTATGTGTGTGTATGAGTGGTATCCGTCAAAATGCTCCAAAATATCCTCCGTGCAGGGGCGGAGTAAATACTTACCCTTGCCGGGTCGCCCTGTCGTAAAAGACAAAACAACACCAGCTAAGTAGTAAGGCTTTAAACACTTGTGGATGGTTTCTATATATATAATCATAATAGCCTTTTTTTTTTTTTTTTTGGTCTCGGGGAAAAACCTCTCTTGACGGGTTCCCCCGGCCCGGGGGGACCGAGGGATATGTGGGACTCCGGGATTTTTCCGACTACCCACTAAAAAACCCCGCTGTTCTCCTATCGCCTACGCCCGGGCCCACGGATATATGGCCTGCCGATCTCGTGGCCCGGGCCGGCGCCGGCCCGCCCTTTGTCTTGAGGCGGGCCCCTTCTAAAGTGTTGGCGCCAGGGGGTCAGGGTTTCGTCCCCCCGGCGCTCTCCTAACAACTCTAGGAGTTGAGGGGGGCCGCGGAACAGCACGCAGCCCTCACCCTCGCGGTAATAGTGCGGGCGGCGGGTTCTCCCCCGAGGGGCCGCCCGCGGCCGCTTTTTACGGCGGCCGGAGGTCGTTACTGGCCCTCCGGCGCCGCCGGCAATCATAATAGCCTTGCGTTGTCTTCTGGCATATCCTCAGTTCCAATTTTACGCGGGTAGCAGCATGTTTTTTTTTTAATTTATTTATTAAAAATAATAATTTTACAAAATATTCAACTACATCCAATAAACCCGAGAGGGTTTGTCTTGGATGTCACATTCACATCTTAAAGTAATTACAATTCTAAATATATATTTTTCATTCGCATCCAAACTTTAGTAAAGTCCAAGCGTCGCAATCCAAGTGACAGTAACTGCTTAAATGAGCCGTCAGCCTGTCCTTGCTGTTCCTTAGCAATGAATATAACAAATAAATGTATAAATTTTGTTACCTACCTTTAAGAGATGTGGCAGCAGCAGAAGGCCCCAGCGCAGGTGTCACAGGAGAAGTCTGAAAAAGAAGAATATTTCGTATAGATGGGATGGCCTCTCTGCTACCCCACAAAGGCTTTGACATCAGGCTATTTACTTACTGAGTGGTAGGTGTCAGATTGGGGAACCCCACACACTTCATTTTTCAGTCATGTATTCGCTCACTTATTCCTTTATTACTTACTAATTTAATCATTCGCTCATACAATCAAACACGTTTCGCTTACTCAACCATTCATTTAAACACTCTTTCATTTGTTCTTTCGTTTATTCCTTCATTCGATAGATAGTTCATTAATTTATTCACTCACTCGCTGTCTTATTCATTATCTCACTCATCCGATCATTCAATAGTTCGTTAATTTATTTATGTTATATTCAAATCAGTCAAACTATTTACCGGGCAAATGTCGTCTGACTCCCCAGCACATGTCGGAACTGCGGAGATTACGGACTCGAACCCAATACCTCCAGATTATTCACCGAATGTTTACCATTGAGGTATCTTTCCGGTCTATACTCGAATAAAGGATGTTTTTGATTTGAAAAAGAAATGTTAATTTCAAAATTACCTCACAAAAGAAATAAAGATTTGCTAAGTAAAACAATAAGTTATATAATAGGGTATGTTTGCCGCGGGCTTTGTACGTATCCATTGTACCATCCGATATGATAATCTTAACAATGCAGTGTTTTATTATCGTGGAACAGCAGACAGTCTGACGTCCCACTTAATGGTAAGACAAAGTCTCCTATAAGCGTTTGAGATACCAAGAACATAGCCTACGCGCTATCAATTAAAGGAACTTTATAACGCCTTTAAACCTCATATAGAAAACTCTCTGCCGGATGCTTTGGTGATGTGTGTGTTATAAAGGAACCTGGAGTTGGTTTCTGAATACTGAATATTTTATTTAAAGTTCGTGCTCTCTTTACATATTTTGGCTAGTTGTTCGACCAATCACAATCGCTGAAAATGTTGTTATTCGTACACGAGATTAGTTCCAAGAAATTTCTCGTGGCCTCGCCCCGCACAATCACCTCCTTCCGCAGGCGACGTAAATACGCGGATGCGAGGCAAGGATTGCGTGTACTGAAAAACCCTTTGGGATGTCAACAATTGTACGACTCTGGTTTTGGAATAGTAAAGCTTAGCAACACTACATTTCGTCAGTTTAGATTTAAAAAAGGGATACGACAAGGGTGTGTGATATCTCCCATCCTGTTCAACATCTACGGCGAATACATCATGTGCGAAGCCTTGGAAGAATAGGAAGGCGGCGTAAAAATTGACAGGTAAAATATTTCCAATTTAAGATACGCTGATGACTCTATATGCCTCATCAGAGTGAAATGAGGGATTTACTGGAACGCCTCGAGAAAATCAGCTCAGAGTCTTTCTATCAACAAAAACAAGAACAAAATGATAATTCGTTTCACGACACTAACAAACCGAATTACCAAGTGATTACAACATATTAAAGGAGTTTCAGTATTTCGGCTCAGTTATTACTGACAAGGGAAGCTGTGAACAGGAGATTCGAAGGCGCATCGGGATGACGAAAACAGCAATAACCCGACTTGAGAGGTTATGGAAAGATAGAAATATCACTTGCCGTACAAAAGTTAACATTGCTCGTACACTGGTCTTTTCCATATTCCTCTATGATTCTGAATCCTGGACGCTAAATGTCACAGATAGGCAAGGATAGATGCGTTTGAGATGTATTATTAGTGTCGCATGCTGCAAATTCCTTGGACAGCTCACCGCATCAATATTTCCATCCTAAAACAGCAGAAGCTAGAAAATTCCCTGCGACTTTCCAGTATCTGCCTGCACCAAATACTCAAGTACTTCGGACATATTTCTTGAAAGAATCCCGGTAACCTGCAGAAACCGGTGTTGGTGACAGGAAAGGTGGAGGGCAAGAGGCCAAGAGGACGCAGTCGAAAAAAGTGGCTAAACCAGACATCCACAAACCTAAAAATAGCTGCCAGCTCGGAACTACACCAAGCCATGGACCACAACAAAAGGAGGGAGACGGGCATGAAATAGCAGCGTTGAGTTTTCATTGCTACGTATCTTGGACAATGGAAACGCACACTTTACCTTACATAGTAAAGTAGCGGATCTTAATAAGGCACTTGTACCCCTGGGGGCACCACGTAGCTGCGTATAATTTATATAATTAATTTTAACTTCAAATTAAAGACGGTCGATGGCGTCATTTACGATTTGACCCACTTTAAACGGTCGGATTTCACTTTTTTTTTATTACAGGGCTACTCAGTTTTATCTAGCATTGCTAGGTATTAACGTGGTCTTTTTTTATTTTATGTTCTTCCACTTATTTTTTCCGTAATTTTGAAAAAAAAAAACTTTGTGTGTGTACTCATGTACACACGTAAGAAGTCCTTTGGCGCAACAGAACAGACATAACTAAAGATTTCAACACATAAGCTACAACTCTTTGTTAATAAAAATTAATAAAAGAATAATTTTAATGTAAATAAATAAAATAATACGTCCTTTTATACGGATGTGAAGCGTGGCCGGTGCTAGAGCGACACAGGCAAGAACTGCGTGTCACGGAGATGAATATGCTGCGGTGGATGTGTGGAGTGACGCGGAAGGACCGCGTTAGGAACTCCCGCATTCGCGGCAGTCTTCATGTCCGTGACATTGCGGATAAACTGCAGGAGTGTCGGCTCCGTTGGTACGGCCACGTTTTACGGCAACCGGATGATTACGTGGGAAACAAATGTCTGGCCATGCCGCCTCCGCCGGGCCCCGGCAGGAGGGGTAGACCCAAAAAGTGCTGGCTTGACGTCGTAAGGGGTGATATGCGTGCCAATGGGCTCAATACCAGGGATGCTGACGACCGTGCGAAGTGGAGTAGAAAAAGTCGGAAAGCGGACCCCGGGCACCGAAACGAAAGTTTAGGATGCAACCGGGATAACGCTTAGATGATGATGATGAAATAAAATAATACGTACCGACAATGAACCTTTAAGTTATAAATGCACTTTAAAAGTTTCTTTAAAATAAAAGTCGATGTTATCACGAATTTTTAAAATGGCTTGTCATTCTTATCTTTAATTTTCATTCATTTCATCATATTTTTATCGGTGCATTGGTGGAGAAAGAATACAGACCTCTGTGGCTGGGGTCGACCTGTCGTAAAAGGCGACAAAACAAACCACCCTAGCTACGTGTTGGATGGCGACCACCTTTAGTCTTAAATATGTCGCCGTTGAACCGCACCGACCAGAATCCAGTTCCGTATTTACGACCTCCGTGGGGTAGCGGCTAACGTATCGGTACGCTTACGGAAGAACACGGGTTGGGTCTGGTGGTTATATAATATGTATTTATATAGTACTCGTATCTAGTTTTTACGACCACCATCAGTCTTAAGAATGCCGCCATAATAACTTTGCGGCATTAATGAGCCAAGGATCCTGTACCTTACGGGACAGCAGCGTATTAGCGATGCCACTGGCGTTGCAAACACCCATAGGCGACGGTAACTGCTAAGTTACTAATTTAAAATGTACGGTAAGTGCCAATTTAAAATCACATACATAATATGTTACGAATAAATATAATTTTTACATTGATAAGAGCTATCTTTGAAATACAATCCATGTTACATCGCAAACATAAGGGATTTAGACCAAAGAAAAGATGGATGGTGCCAAAAAACGTGTAAATGTTAAGATGACAGCTAACAGAGGAGAGTGGAAGGAGAGGACATGTTGTGCCCCCCATATAAGTAGCTTGGGATAAGGGCCGGAAGACGAAGTGACCGTTGGGGACTCACAGCGAGGTAGTGTAAATAAATAAATACAGGATGACTTTGACAAACCCGGCCAAATTCACACAGAAGAATCTTTAGTAAAAGTTATGAGAAACATGTATTTTAGTTTTGTATCACATAGTACAAAAATGTTGAGTAATCAGCATCACAAAGTCATTCAAAGAACTCGCAATTTACATAATACGGCACTAGAGTGTCAAAGACCTCTCCATCTGACCTAGTAAAAGGCCGAAGACGGCGGCATTGCACCGGGCGAGCGAATACGCACTACTCATTTACGCGGGAGAGACAGAGACAGGTAATAACAGGTTAACGTACGAAGGTTGCACCATAGCACTATTCGGTACGATTGAATTAATTGATCATATATGAAATATTTTATGGTGAAAATTTGACATACAATTTTTTTTTGCAAAAATGGGTTCCTTAAATGATTTCTAGTGCGTAAAAAAAAATTGGACGGGTTTGTCAAAGTCACCCTGTATATATACTGGCTCAATTCACATAGCGCCTTCTAGACCTAAAGTAAGTAGCATAGCACTTGTGCTATGGGTAATAGACAACTTTTAAACTATAACACATAATAATATACTTTTCTTATACACCAGCGCCTTTTTTTTTCTAAAAGCTACGGTTGTTGTGGTCTCAGAAGACGTAACAGCGAACCGGTCAGAAGAGCCGTGGCAGAGTGCTCGGAGACGCGCCTCCTGTGAGGTGCGTTTCCGGCTCGACCGCTACATGGGGACAATTGAGAACTGTCATGAATGACAAGAGTTTTTTTTTTTGGGTCTATCGGCTTCACGGGTGAAGCTAATCCTATTCTAATCTACTACCGTTTCAGAGTGCTTATAGCTGGGGGAGAAGAAACGGCGAAAGAAACTCCCCTGCGACACATCTATTCTACGTGTATTCATATCATGTATGATTGTGACTCTATAGGCTATGGGGGGCGGAAGGCATCCTTAAACCTATTCCGTCGGCCTTGTGGATTAAGGGATTGACGACCTCTGTGGCATAGTGGCTAACGTACTTTAGTGCGCTTCAGGAGGTCATGGGTTCGCGTCGATTATTTACAAAAAAGTCTATAAATAGTACATCCTGCTACTTAATTGTGGACTAGACGGCGATATGTGAATTATCCCAGTATATTTATTTATTTATAAATAGCGAAACCATAAAAAACTAATTTTACACCTAATAAACGAAGAAATTTTGGCATTAAGTAAAAAAAAACATACAACTCCATCTATACTGATTTCGTTATAACTAGCTCCACTCCCAACGAGATAATTAATACCTTTACCGAGTTTCCAGGTAGTTTTACAATTTAATAATAGATGGCGTTGTTTTAAAAAATACGAGGCTGACAAGAAATATTAATATTTAGCTTATGTGAAGTATCAAAAGCCTTTTACTATAGTATTTTTTATATAATTCATTCATGAACCTATGTGCACGCTTTTACTATATGGTCACATTTGAAATACAAATGTTTTCACCGTGTAGGAGCGGAGTAAGAATGCAGACACATGCGGGCGGGGCACCCTGTCGTAAAAGGCGACAAAACAATCCTATACAGTTCAGTAGGCCATGAAAACATGGCCGATAAATAAACAAAATAACTTTGTAAATAATGAGTCCCTATCTTATTTATGTTTCACAAATATATGAAAGTATAAAAATGATTCTAACATTTATTTCTTATCAACATTTTTATTATTTACAATGTAGCCTATCACCAATGCCTTAATAATGATGAAGAAAAACATTTTAAAAAAATCATTGTATGGTACAAGCACCATCTGTAATCACGAAATAATGCAGACCGCAGGCTCAAATTGGATAGAAGAACTAAAAACAGGAAAAAGTGGAAAAACTTGGAGGTAGCGCTTACCTAGAAAGGGGCCTTACAGAATAAAAAGACCAATAAGTATTAGTAACTAAGAAAATTTGCAAATATTGTTTTCTATGGAACAAACAGGCTTATTATTATCGTAAGCACCATCTATTGTAAGGATTTTGCTAAAAACTAAATTATATAGTTCAAAATCTGACCACAACGGCGCTACTGTCGCACAGGATACGAGTATGGCATCAAGGTTGCAATTGTAAAAAGGTATACTGCGTCCTAAATAACATTTAAACAAAATGCGTCATTTTTTTCCTAATTTTTCCGTGCAGGGGCGGAGAAAGAATACTAACCTCTGTGGCCGGGGTCGGCCTGTCGTAAAAGGCGACAAAACAACCCACCCTAGCTACGTGGTAGGGCCTCAAGCCCGTCTGGATAGCGACCACCTTTGGTCTTAAGTATGCCGCCATAATAACCTTGTGTTGTGTTCCGGCTTTAGTGACCCAAGTTCCTGTACCTTTATGGGACAGCAGCGTGTTTGTGATGCCACTGGCGTTGCAAACACCTATAGGCGACGGTAACTGCTAAATTCTAAGAGGGCTGTCAGCCTGTCTGCTGTCCTACGCAATAAAAAAAAATTGCAAAGGCTGTTGCTGTCTCAGACGACTCGACAGCGACTACGGACGTCAAGGCATTCCAACCCCGTGGGAGCGGGGTCGATCAGCCGTAGTAGCGTGCTCGGAGACGCGACTCCTGTGAGGTGCGTTTCCGGCTCGACCGCTGCATAAGAATAATTGAGAACCGCCACGAATGGTAAGTTTTTTTTATTGGTGTCTATCGACTTCGCCAGTAAAACCGATCCTATTTTAATCTACTACCGTCTCAGAATGTATATAGCTGGGGGAGAAGAAACGGTGAAAGAAACTCCCCTGCAACACATTTATTCTACGTGTAATTTGCATTGTGTGGGGTGTGTGTGTCCATTAGATAGGTTATAGGGGGTCGAAGGCATCCTTAAACCTATTCCGTCGGTCTGGAAAAATGCGTCATTCATAGAAATGGTTTCATTTATACTCGCTACAGTAACGCCATCTGTTACATGTCTTGATAGATGTGTTATAAACACAGAGATGGCGCTCCTTCATAAATAGGTTATCTTTATTTAAATTGTAAACTGGAAATATAAGCACTGAAATAAAAAAAATTTTGTTTCACTTAAACTTTTTAGTATTCTAATCATACGCATTATATAAAATAATAACAGCTTATAGCGTCCCGCAGTTGGGCTCGATCCTATTTTAGGGGCAACGAACAATATACCCGCTACGATTGTACAAGGCAGATCGGCGAATTACACTCAACGGATTGCACACGATGTTTTCCGCGGGGACTTGAGTTTTTCCTCAAATTACTCAAGTTATTTCTCTAACTTTCTATCCGTGCAGGTGCGGGGAAAGATACTAAACTCTGCGGCCGGGGTCGGTTTGTCATAAAAGCCGACAAAAAAACCCAACCTAGCTACGTGGTAGGGCCTCAAGCCCGTCTGGATGGCAACAACCTTTGGTCTTAAGTATGCCACCATAATAACCTTAAGTTGTGTTCCGGCATTAGTGAGCAAGTTCCTGTACCCTCATGGGACAGTAGCGTGTTCGCGATGCCACTGACGTTGCAAACATCCATAAGCGACGGTAACTGCTAAATTGTAATCGGGCTGTCAGTCTGTCTGCTGTCCTACAGCAATAAAAAAGTTATAAATATGTTCTGCTACTGACTAGCTTAAACTAGTGCCAAAGTAAGTGGAACGCTTGTGTTGCGGGTACTAGGCAACTAATGTACTGCATATAGGAACATACACATACTAAGTTATTCAGGGGGGGGGGATGTCACTATAATAATAATAATCCGTAATAAGCCGTAGCTAGGGTGCCTCAAGCCCATCGGGATGGCGACCACTTTTGGTCTTAAGTATGCCGCCATAATAACCTTGTGTTATGTTCCGGCATTAGTGACCCAAGTTCCTGTACCCTTATGGGACAGCAGCGTGTTCGCGATGCCACAACTCGCCACAGTTGGCGATCCAACAACTAGTTATTCATAAATATTTATTTTATATTTTAGTTGTCTGAAGAGGTTTTTGAAATTTATAACGATACAAATCAGTTTTTTTTATTTCTGTAAGACAGCAGACAGGCTGACGGCCCGCTTGGAATTTAGCAGTTACCGTCGCCTATAGGTGTTTGCAACGCCAGTGGCATCGCGAACACCGTGCTGTCCCATAAGGGTACAGGCGGCATACTTAAGACCAAAGGTGGTCGTCATCTAGATGGGCTTGAGAGCCTACCACGTAGCTAGGGTGGGTTGTTTTGTTGCCTTTTAAGACAGACCGATACCGGGCGTAGAGGTTACTATTCTTTCTCCACTGCACGGACAAATGGAGTTCAGAAGTGACGGTTACAAACATACAGGTGAAATGGATTTAAAATGGCAGCGAATCATCCTACACAATGCATTGTTGTTGGTACAATTTTATAGCTTTTTTGTAATACGAACTATTCACAACGACCTCATTTGTTGTTCGAAAACAATGATTGGCGCATTGTTCGTTATACACTGCTGCATTACATATGGCGTAGTATTTAGCCATACATCGAGTAACAATTCAGATATAATAATCACATATTCCGGACACGCTGAAGCTACAACCGAGGTAATTTTTGAAGTATCACTTTTTTGACGTGTTTGAAAAAAAATGAGAGTAAAATTTTTACGATGCGCCCACACCAACGGCCAAATAGTGACATGGTGAAGTTTGTAACTGCTTTCAAAGTATTTTCTCAAGTATTAGGGCCCCAAGCCCGTCTGGACGACAACTACCCTTGATCTAAAGCAGAGGTTCCCAGTAATTTTTTCTCATAGACCACTTTCAAAATTTAGCTGATTACGGTGGACCCCCTACAGCTACATTTCTACCGTATTCCCTTCTTCTTCGTCGTGTTCTTCATTCCTGAAGGTCGTGCCCGTCTTGATAAGCCTTTACGGAGACGCTGACGAACTGCCTCCACACCACTCTGCCACCACCTCGGCCTGTTTCAGAGCTGCAGGAAAAGTGAGCCCCGAGATAGCTTTAATTTGATCCGACCATCGGGTTGGTGACCGTCTTCTGGGCCTTTTCCCCTCTATTTTGCCTAGCACTATCAGTTTTTCGAGGTTGTCTGACTCCTTTCGAGCGATATGGCCAAAATAGCCGAGTACTCGCTTGTAGCAGGTCGTGGACAATCTGGTTCTGACATTCAGCTGGTCAAGAATGGATGTGTTGGTCCTTTTTGCTATCCACGGTATGCGTAGCAACCTTCATATTCCCAAAACTCGACAAAAATTTGAAGATTAGATCTTAGTATGGACCATTGCGTTGCGGCTGAGATCCAACCACGAGTTAATAAAAAAAAATAGTTTTCGAAAAAAAATTAAAATTAATTGGTTAATTAATTATAACAAATGAGTGACGTTTATCCTTGGCATTCGTATTTATATTGTTGAGATTCAAACAAGTTCATGCAGGATTGCAAGAACACACACCACAAGTAGTATTTCGTCACTTTGCACTTATGAACAAGTGTTGCGGAGGGCGGCGGCGCTTTGCAAGTCTCTTTTTATCCGTGCAAGGGCGGAGAAAGAATAATAACCTCTGCGGCCGGGGTCGGCCTGTCGTAAAAGGCGACTAAACAACCCATCCTAGCTACGTGGTACGGCCTCAAGCCCGTCTGGATGGCGACCACCTTTGGTCTTAAGTATGCCGCCATAATAACCATGTGTTGTGTTCCGGCATTAGTGACCCAAGTTCCTGACAGCAGCGTGTTCGCGATGCCACTGGCATTGCAAACATCCGTAGGTGACGGTAACTGCTAAATTCTTAGCAGGTCGTCAGCCTATCTGCTGTCCTACAGCATTAAAAAAAAGTCTCTACACGTTGTACTGAATATGGAATACGCAAGTTTTTACAAGTAACAGTCGCAGCTTTTTAAAATATTATCTGTCTACATTGATAGGTGAAGTCAAGTCAACATTTTAGTTCTTCACTATCGAAAGCAAATAAATTTTCATGGACCCCCACTTACGAATTGTGAACCCCCATTTTTTGTCACGCTAACGCAGACTCCCATCGAGTCTCCCATGGACCCAGGGTCCACCTGGACCATTTTGGGAACTAAGGGTCTAAATTGCCACCATAACCTTATGTTCCGGCATTAGTGACCCAGGTTAATGTACCTCTATGGCAGAGCAGCGTGCTCGCGGTGCCCCTAACGTCGCAAACATTCTTACACGGTAACTGCTTGTTAAGTAGGCCGTTAGCCTGTCAGCAGCAATAATAAAATCTACAATAACTTCATAAATATGACGTCCATAGGCGACGGTGACCACCTGCCAGGGTGAGCCGTTTGCCTGTCTGCTGAACTCTCGCTATAAAAAAAAATGTGTGTATGTGATTCGTAATCGTTCAATTTTATTTTATAATGAGAAAAATATAGGGACCGTACCCACACTACAGGATCTAATTTTTTTATTTCTTACCGCCTCCATTCCTTTGGTGACCACGTAGTTTAAGAGAATACCCTATTACCCTTCTCCCTATAGTTTTCATGTCAATCATAAATACGGTTTAGAATCATATTTTATTGATAGAGTTAAAAAAAAAAATTTAGATCATATTTGTCTTTATTATCATAGCGCTTGTCGCGTGTGCCATACGTGCAAGCATACCTGTTACAAGTAAAAACTAACGTGCCATATCTAATATATAAAATTCTCGTGTCACAGTTTTCGTTGCCATACTCCTCCGAAACGGCTTGACCGATTTTGATGAAATTTTTTGTCCTTATCCGGTATCTATGAGAATCGGCCAACATCTATTTTTCATCCCCCTAAATGTTAGGGGTAGTCCACCCCTAATTTTTTTTTAATTTTTTGACATTTTATTATTTTTATGGCAGAATAACGTTTGCCGGGTCAGCTAGTCTTAATATAGGATAAAGGGCAACGTTGATATGTAACAGGAACGCAAGGCATTGACGGTGCGATGCTGGCCTGTAGATTTTCTCGCAGCTCTACAGAAGCTAAAATTGTTCTTTTCAAAGCAAAATGTCAGACATTTTAGCGTCGTGCTCACGATGTCCCGCGCGTTCAGTACAACGCCTTTAAGCTGGCGACTGACATGAACATTTGGCCGTAACGTACATTCGAGGCGAGCGTGTTACGTTACGGCATTACCTGACTGACCTGTTCCCTAGCTCGTCGCGGGCACTATGCTCGACTGCGCTCCGTCTTTTTGTAATCAAAATGTTGGATAACGAAGACGTGTTTCTGGGATCTGTGATTTTACTAAATTATTCCTTACTCCAGATGAAGAAAAAGAAGAAAGACCCGCGCGTCTTGTTTTTGTATTTTATTATAATGTTGTGCATGAGAGGGGTCCCATAAAATAGACATTTCTTTATATTTTTCAATGACGCTCGTCAATAACACTTCGAAACTGTGATACCCGATTGATACATACGCTCGCAACGACGCTAGGGGCTGTACTGACCTAAAATTAAGGCGTAACGTAACACTCAAAGGGATTTTCGAGAATACCGACAACCGGGTGGAGCACGCGGCGCCCGCAGCGAGCGGATCGGTTCGCTGTACTGACCTGTAACATTTCTTCGTAACGTTACGTTACGATGAAATGTTACAGATCAGTCGCCAGCTTTAGACTGCTTGTGGGGTTGCCACGTTATTGCAGTGCATCGGCCATGTTTGTAAATGCCCGGGTTGATGGTTCTAAGGTGTTAAGAAAAAAGCAGCTTCTTCTTCGATTTCAGCCCGCTACGACTGTGCTATTCAGAAACATTGGATAGTTATTGTAACGAAAAGAATGTAGTGTCGATTAATTTAGAATTACTAACAATTCTATCTTACTGTTATGAACTTTGTAACTAACCCACTAATAATTAATTATTGGAATTTTCCGAAATAAATGATTATTATTATTATTATAATGACATCCCCCCCCCCCTGAATAACTTAGTATGTGCATGTTCCATATGCAGTACATTAGTTGCCTAGTACCCGCAACACAAGCGTTCCACTTACTTTGGCACTAGTTTAAGCTAGTCAGCAGCAGAACATATTTATAACTTTTTTATTGCTGTAGGACAGCAGACAGGCTGACAGCCCGATTACAATTTAGCAGTTACCGTCGCCTATGGATGTTTGCAACGTCAGTGGCATCGCGAACACGCTGCTGTCCCATGAGGGTACAGGAACTTGGTCGTTAATGCCGGAACACAACTTAAGGTTATTATGGTGGCATACTTAAGACCAAAGGTTGTTGCCATCCAGACGGGCTTGAGGCCCTACCACGTAGCTAGGTTGGGTTTTTTTGTCGGCTTTTATGACAGACCGACCCCGACCGCAGAGGTTGGTATTCTTTCTCCGCCCCTGCACGGATAAAAACTATAGGTGTGTTAAAAAATGTTGATTATATCGCTGAGAGCGACCTCTTCCAGGCAATATTATATAATTTTGTAAATAAATACTTATTATGACATTAAAATGCATCATGTTACAGCTGGACATCATCTCAACCACATCCAGATCCTCGGAGGAACCGCAGACAAGTCGTAAACTTAAAATATTCGTACCAGAGTATGTCATCAACAGGGAATCAACGGTCGATCCTGTGACGGACGATGTTGTCTTCATACCCAATGAGAAGGTGGAAATATCAAGGTAACCGTTCTTCAAAGTACTACGTTTGGTCAGAGGAGGGGGTGGAGCTTCTGTTTTCGAAACATAGTCAATATTCTCTAAAGGAAATATCGCGTATTTTCGACTTCGGGTCTTCTGCCTACCATTTCCTTGGGGTGGTTTGGGTCTTCGAGTTGGTGTTCTTTACCCCAGCGTATAAACTCGGGGGCAACGACCCTCCGGTGACGTGGCTTGAGCCGCGGGAGCGCTCTTCCACATGATATGTGTGGCTTCAACGTTGAGACGTTGGCCCATCTTGGCTTGGTGGGCCAATCTTGGCTATTATTGGCCATCAGTGGCTTCTGTTGGCCGCAGCGTTCATCGCTATCTTTAATCGCATTTCTAAAGTCAAATATGAGACAAATTATTATTTTTTAATTTTCTGTTTATAAAATTGATTGACAACCGTATTTATGACTAGCGGCCCGCCCCAGCTTCGCATGGGTATTGAACAAAAATTTCAAAATTAAAAATTATATACTTACACACACATAATAAACCCTTCTATTTGCGTCAGGTTACTAAAAAAATAAAATTATAAAGAAAGTTTGAATATTATTATTTCTATAAACTTTTATTTTAATGATTTTTTTTTTGTTATTATTTTTTATTTATATTTCGTTATTTTTTAATAAGTATTTTTTTTCTAATTTTTGTAAAAAACCCAGTGACGCACGCCTACATTACATAAGATGCTGCCTAGCTAGCCGAAAAGGTATTGAAGCAGTTTTGAATATGAAGTAATTTATTTTGATAAGGATTAATACCAAGATACAAATAAAGAGCCCTTTCTAGGGGCGGCAATCCAATTAAATTTTTAAAATAAAAGAAGACTTATTGTGGCATAACTATAATAGTTAGACATATGCTGTCGCGACACTTTTTGTAAATAATGATGTGTTCTGCAAAGTTGTAGTACATTATTTTATTCTATCATCAATAGTTTTCGCAGCGCACGCGATTTAAATAATATTTTAGGTTATTTTTTTACACTTTAGGTTACATTATTGGAGTTTTAGTCCTTACTAAACTCAAAAAAATTAGGAATCTTTATTCCTAATTTTTTTGAAAATATAATATAGCCTATGTCACACTATAGCTACACTATAGCTTCCCAACAGTGAAAGATTTTTTAAATCAGGTCATTAATTTCGGAGTCTATTCAATGCAAACAAACAAACAATCAAATATTTCCTCTTTATAATAGTATAGATTTACTACGTGAAAACAAGGGAGGAATATCTTTTCATAAACTACGTATGGTCAAATGAATACTGACCTCTGCGGCCGGGGTCTAGCTACGTGGTAGGGCCGCAAGCCCGTTTGGATGGCGACCACCTTTGGTCTTAAGTATGTCGCTATAGTAACCTTGTGTTGTTTTCCGGCATTAGTGACCCAAGTTCCTGTACTCTTATGGGACAGCGGCATGTTCGCAATGCCAAATGGCGTTACAAACGCCCATAGGCGACGGTAACTGCTAAATTGTAAGGGGGCCGTCAGCCTGTCTGCTGTCCTACACCAATAAAAAAGAAGGCATAATGTAAAAAACGCTCCCTTAGCTGCCCGATGTTTGGCATGACAAGAGCAGTGCATGCTCCTGTCTCTTGGTTTGCAGCGCCAAGGTCAGACTTGAGCAACTAAATATTTGTTTTCAGAAATGGTGACGAGTTTCCGTCTAAAGATGAGGCAAGGATACAAGATCTGGTGGGAAGATCAGTGGGGGACATCTTGAATGAACAGAAGATACGAATCGAGTCGGTTACAGGTAATATTATGTCAACACCGCGCCATCTAGTTACAATCAAATAAACGAGATATTAGACAACATGAACGAAGCTCATGAACAAAGGCTTCATCACCATGTGAACGTCGAGGCCATCCAACTCCTCGACACCACGGACATAGTGAGAAGACTAAGAAGGAAAAAACCTTTTGAGTTAGTTTAGTGCAGTGCTAGTGTAATGTAGTGAATCAGGTACTACTACAAAGAACACAAGAACAAAGTGACTTCCCCTTAATAGAGACATTAAGAAAAGTGTTATTGGACACATTCTTAGTAAAGTCTACTTAGCAAGTTAAGTTAAATTTATATTACTAATTGGTCTACGTATAAGGCTAGATTGTAATTTCAAATGAGTTACCAAAAGGTAGATCATTTTCAAGAAAAAAATATATATATATATTAGACAACATATGTTCTTCTTTTGTAAATAAATATATTTACACCAGCTGATACCCGCGACTTTATCCACGTTGCTTGATATATTAGCAAAGTTATCGTCATGAGGCAGAGATAGAAGAGACTCCACTCTCCTGCGCATGCGCGCTACATCGCTTGCCCCACTTCTCCGCGGCAAGAAAACACACATCACTGAACACTTTAATTACTTTATATAGAATGAAGATATAGAAATAATATTTTTTTTAGATAAGGGCCAAGTGTCTAAAAAATAAAACTTAGAAATTTTAATTGAAATCTAGCCAACAGTTTTGCCGTGATGCACGCACAACTGCAGACTTCTATCATTTTATTTATAAAAAAATCTTTATTGACACATCTTTTTACATATAAACTTATTCCAGTACTAACAACTAAACTAGGCATGGCCTGTCCCTTAAGTATTAAGTCACTCTCATACTTTTCCTGTTTTTCCCGATTTTCCCTTAAAATTGTGTTTTCCTCAAGGAACTCTTTCAGATCCCAATTTTTTGCCGTTTTTTAATTCGTTTCCTAAGTTATTCTATCTCCCAAACTTATTCCCGCTATCCCCGTTTCCGTCACTTAAATACTTTTCCAGATTTTCCTAACATTCCCTAAAACTCATGTTTTCCTTCCAGTACTCCATCATCTCCCAACATTTCATTGTTTTTATTCTTTCATTCGATAGGGCTCGTCTAGCCCCTATCGTTTGACCCACTCCGGTGCTCCTCGGTGCCGCCCAGCTCCAAGTAGAATTTTAGAAATTGTTTTTTGAAAATCGAATTTGAAAATTTTCTCGCGTTTTCCCTATTTTCGAAGTCATTTCCTAAGTAATCTTACCCCCCAAATTCATTCCCGCTATTTTTGTTTACATCACCTGCATACTTCTCCTGATTTTCCAGATTTCCCCTAAAAACTTGTGTTTTCCCCCAGAACTCCTTCATTTCCCAACTTTTCACTGTTTTTATTCCTTCATTCGATAGAACTCGTCGAGCCCTATTGTCTGGTACCAAGCACTTCAAATTTCTCCCCGTTCTCCTACAACTAACCCTCCCCGACCTAGTTTTTAACAGTTTTTCCCAGATTCTTGTATAGTACTCCCCACCTTTTCTTGTCCCGTCGAGTGGGTCTCTTCCAGGCCTATCCGGCAATATGTACTTGTAGGGCTCTCCGGACAATACTTCCGGAGAAAAACCCGAAAAACCACAAAAGTTAACCGGCATCTTAGGGTCACAAATGACACCAGTCACCTCACGCTATTTAGTCCACGTGACAGCGATGCGTGCCTTGACGTCGCAATCAATGTCACCAGACGCGTGAAATACAGATCCAAGGTATAATTCCAGAACCTTCCAAGGACATATTCTTCATATCGGGAAAGAACAACGAGAACATTGAGCCCCCTAAACCGAAAGTTGAGAAGAAGATGGAGACCAGGAGAAGTGGGAAAGAGATAGAACTCAACTGCAAGAACCTGGACTGCAATAACACCATCAGCTCTGTATGCGGTGGGAAGTACGAGCATAGGGAATGGAGATACAGGATCTTTTTAAACCCATGCTACTTCCGAAAGGTCAATTGTGGTTTCAACTATCCTGAGAATCGTAAGTACAGTATACGATAAATATATTACGACAAAAGCGCCATTTCTATCCGTGCAGGGGCGGAGAAAGAATACTAACCTCTGCGACCGGGGTCGGCCTGTCGTAAAAGCCGACAAAACAACCCACCCTAGCTACGTGGTAGGGCCTCAAGCCCGTCTGGATGGCGACCAACTTTAGTCTTAAGTATGCCGCCATAATAACTTTGTGTTGTGTTCCGCCATTAATGACCAAGTTCCTGTGCCCTATGGGACAGCAGAGTCTTCGCGTCGTAAACACCCATAGGCGACGGTAACTGCTAAATTCTAAGCGGGCCGTCAACCTATCTGCTGTTCTACAGCAATAAAAAAAAATGTAGTTCCAAAGTAAAGCACTTGTGTTCTGGATATTAGACAACTGTTTCATAAACATGGAGATTCCACAGACGTGGGAAAGCCATAGCGTCAGGGAGGTCATCAAATTAGAACTACAAAGAATCTTCTTTTTCTAGATGGCAGGAAGCCAAACCCATCTAGAAAGCCCACCCCTGGTCTTTACATATGCCGTCATAACAACCTTGTGTTGTGTTCCAGCTAGTGACCCAGGTCCCAATACCTCTAAGCGGACAGCAATGTGTTCGCAGTGCCCTTAGCGTCACAAACAGATTTTGGAAGAAAGTCGGATCAGACTTGTGTCTGAAGTAGAGAACTTTCAACAGAGAGTCTCTGAATGGGGATGACAAAACCGTTCAATCCCTCGAAGACGCAAGTATGCGTGTTCTTTGCTAAGAAAACCCTGTTCACACCTGCGTCACAGTTCCAAGGAACCTCTCTTTCCATCTTAAGGAGTATTGGGATCCTTAGTGTAGACATGGCGAATGATGTGGAGTTTAGGAGACAATTGGAGGGCAAAGATAAGTTTGCCTCCAAAAAGTTGGGTGTCTTAAACCGGTCTAAGCAGTATTTCAGTCCAAGGCAACGGTTTGTGCTATAAAAAGCACAGATCAGACCGCATATGGAGTACTGCTCACATTTATGGGCTGGAGCACCCGTCTGTCAGTTCAATCCCCTAGACTCCATCCAACGGCGCGCAGTTCATGTTGTCGACGATCCCATACTCACAGACGGTCTAGACACATTTGGACTTCGAAGAGACTTTGCGTCTCTTTGCGTATTCTATCGTCTGTACAACGGGGAGTGTTCTGAGGAGCTATTTGGAATGGTGCCCCCGTCGTCTTTCTAACACTGCACTGCTCACTATCGGCTGGGTGCCTAATCACGTTTTTCTCTCATTTTCCTTGTTCTATGGCATTCTTCGCGTATTATACCACGCTAGTCTGTTCCTTTTCTTCTCCGTCCATGGGCTGAGTAAGAATACCGTCCCCCTACAGCTGAAACTAGGTGGTATGACCCCAAGCCCATCTGCAAGGCAACCACCCTTACTCTCTTAATATGCCACCATAACAACCTTGTGTTGTGTTCCAGCATAAATGACCCAAAGACTCTAAGCGATCGGGTACACGGTACAGCCACCGCGCAGCCGCCCCACCTCTGCGCTGTGTATACAAGACCGCCGTCGCTTGATTTCATCGTACCACTTAATGGTGGCAAATATAACTGTGGCGTACATGTCGTGCGACATTCGCTGTTCGCTCCGCCTATGAAGCTTGGACCGCGCCTCAACGGACGCGTCACCCGACGCCGCGTATGCGCGGGGGCATCCCGGGCATCGCGCCTCGTTAGTCAGTCCACGCTTGCTGCTCGATCGGTCCGCATGTACCGCGTTCTGGTGCCACTGACGCTTTATCTCGTGCGCAATATTGTTTACCTAATCGTGTCATCTGTAGTTCTTTACGCCTAGTTTTTGTGTGTATCTGTCACGAATTAAATCCAGTGTAAGCGTTCACCTATATAATAAACTCTTTAGACTATAAATTGGTGTTTCTCTCGTTATTCATCGCATCGCTGCCACTGCTGCCCTATTACACGACGAAAGCCGAAATAGGCTGTTGGGAATGGTATACCTAAAGCCATTTCCACATTGGTGACCCCGAATACGAACAACAAAAAAATAAGGTGTGGCCCAAGTCACAAACGGTGAGCGATTTTTATTTTCAATATGAGTCAACCTAATAACGACGACCGTAAAATCGCTGAAGTGTTACGCGTGGGCGTAAGAGTGCCCCCATTTTGGCCCGAAGAGCCAGCCTTATGGTTTTCACAGCTAGAGTGCCAATTCAGTTTGTCAGGAATAACTACCGACGAAACCAAATTTAATTACTTGGTAGCACAACTCGATCACCAGTACGCCGTCGAAGTCAAAGATGTTATCACTAGACCTCCAGAGAAAGAAAAATACGACAAACTAAAGACGGAACTGATACGACGCCTATCGGCTTCACAAGAGAAGCGCGTAAAGCAATTGCTCATGCTCGAAGAGCTTGGCGATAGAACGCCCTCACGGTTCCTTCGCCACTTGGAGAGTTTAGCGGGTCCATCAGTACCTCCACATATCGTAAAAACGATATGGTCTAACCGTCTACCCCAAAACTTACAGACGGTAATTGCTTCCCAGATGGATCTTTCGTTAGAAAAACTGGGAGAGCTGGCAGACAAAGTCTACGAAATCGCTCCTATCACACCACAAATCTCTATGGCAACTACCTCATCCGGCGGCGCTTCGTTTTCAACGCTAGAGGAACTAACCAGGCAAGTCAGTGAACTAACTAAACAAGTAGCCGCCCTTACATCATTAAATAGCAGAGACGGCGCTTGCTCGCAGCACAGATACGAAAGGAACCGCTCGCGCAGTCGTTCAACACCCAGACAGCCACCGCCAGACCACCCATACTGTTTTTACCACTACACATTCGGCTCCAAAGCGATTAAGTGCAGACAACCCTGCACATTCCAGGCGGGAAACGAGCAGGGCGGTCGGAAGTAGCGGCCAACGACTGCCCACCATCCACAGGCCGTCTTTTCATCACCGACCGTGCGTCAAAAATGCAGTTCCTCGTAGACACTGGCTCAGACTTGTGTGTTTTTCCACGATCAGCGGTCAAGACGCCCTGCTCTCAAGCCAAATACGATCTTATCGCAGCCAACGGCAGTATTATCCATACTTACGGTCCTATTCAACTACATGTCAACCTCGGACTTCGTCGTGATTTTTCGTGGAGCTTTACGGTAGCTGATGTGTCAAAGCCTATTATTGGGGTGGATTTCCTCAGCTACTACAATCTGCTAGTCGACTGCAGAAACCAGCGCCTGGTCGACGGCATTACTGCATTACATGTTGCTGCAATTTCGGAAAACACAGGAACTACCGACGACATCTCTTCTGTTAAAGCTGTTAGCGGCGACACAGAGTTTCACGAGATCTTACGTGAGTTTCCCGAAATCACCAGACCCGCTGGCATGCGTGGTACTTCGAAACACTCCACGATGCACTACATCAGAACCACACCAGGGCAGCCGGTTTCTAGCAAACCACGACGCCTAGATCCAGCCCGTTCTCAAGCAGCTAAAAAGGAGTTCGAAGAGATGTTGGCAGCCGGTACAGCTCGACGCTCGGAGAGTCCATGGTCTTCTGCTCTTCACCTGGTCAAAAAGAAAGATGACAGCTGGAGACCCTGCGGTGACTACAGGGCGCTAAACGCCAGGACTATACCTGATCGATACCCAATCCGGCATATCCAAGATTTTGCCCATCAGCTGTCAGGATGTTCCATCTTCTCTACTATTGATCTCGTAAAAGCGTATAACCAAATCGCCGTCAATCCCGACGACATCCCGAAAACAGCGATCACGACACCGTTCGGAATGTTTGAGTTTCCGTTCATGACGTTCGGACTCCGAAACGCGGCTCAAACATTCCAACATTTTATAGACGAAGTACTATCAGGCCTAGACTTCTGTTACGGGTACATCGATGACATCATAGTTTTCTCTTCTGACAAAGAAGCGCATAAGCAACATCTGCATCAACTTTTCGATCGACTCAAACAATACGGCCTACTCATCAACACGTCAAAATGCGTATTTGGTCAAGATGCCGTCAAGTTTTTGGGCTATGAAGTGTCTGCCGCTGGATCTAAGCCTTTGGATGAGAAAGTAAAAGCTATAAGAGAGTTCCCCGTCCCCAAAACGGTAAAAGAGCTGCGCCGTTTCCTCGGGATGCTAAATTTCTACCGCAGATTTATCCCAAAAGCTGCTGAATATCAAGCCCCTCTCAACTCAGTACTACAGGGACCGAAGATCAAAGGCTCTCACCCGGTAGACATGACGCCGGATCTTTTAAAAGCCTTCGAGGACTGCAGAATTTCGCTATCCAAGGCTACACTTCTTGCTCACCCGGACTACTCGGCAAAACTAGCGATTGTCACCGACGCTTCAGACACGGCGATTGGAGCGGTATTGCAACAACAAAAGGGTAACACCTGGCAGCCTCTGGCGTTTTTCTCCCACAAACTGTCACCTGCGCAGAAAAAATACAGCCCTTACGACAGAGAGCTTCTGGCCGTCTACGAAGCCATTAAGTACTTCAGACACATGGTAGAAACCGCGACTTTCACCATCTATACTGATCATAAACCGTTGACCTTCGCCTTCACTACCAATAAACAACACTGTTCGCCAAGACAGTTTCGATATTTAGATTTCATATCTCAATTCACGACAGACATCAAGTATATACCCGGACCATACAACGTGGTGGCCGACGCTCTCTCACGTGTGGAGGAAGTCGCCGTGACACTCGACTATGATAAGCTTGCGCGATCTCAGGACGATGATCCAGAGCTGCAAAATCTTCTTCAGCATGGGTCGGCCCTGCATCTCGAAAAAATGTCAACGGTACACAGCAACTTACCTATCTTCTGTGATACTTCCGTCCATCCACCTCGACCATACATCACACCGAACTTCAGACGCCAAGCCTTCGATGTAGTCCACAATTGGAATCATCCTGGAAGTTCAGCTACAGTACGGCTGGTCGCACAAAAATTTGTGTGGCCAGGGATACGTAAGGATTGTAGAGAGTGGTCTCGGCAATGCTTGAAGTGCCAAGCAAGTAAAGTTACCCGTCACACCCGTGCTCCTCTCTCCTCTTTCCTTACCCCTTCTGCGAGGTTCTCCCACATCCACATCGACCTCGTGGGACCCTTACCGTTATCTTCGTGTTACAGATATTGCCTCACTGTCATTGACAGATTCACACGATGGCCTGAGGCAATTCCACTACAGGACATCACCGCAGAGACCTGCGCAGCTGCACTCGTGTCCGGCTGGATAGCCCGATTTGGTTGTCCCGCACAAGTGACTACCGACCGTGGCCGCCAATTCGAAGGCCACCTTTTCAAATCTCTCACCACCATGATTGGCGCTCGACATCTTCACACCACTGCTTATCACCCGGCTGCCAACGGCATGGTGGAGCGCCTGCATCGCCAGCTGAAGGCGGCCATAATGTGTCACAACACATCCAAGTGGACCGAATCACTTCCACTTGTACTTATGGGGATCCGGAGTTCCTGGAAAGAAGATCTGCAAGCCAGCCCAGCAGAGCTCGTTTACGGCGAGCCACTTCAGCTGCCTGGCCAGTTCCTCGCCCCTGTGGACGACTACACGACAGCTGACGTTACTTTGTACGCGACACGACTTCGAGCACACATGGCGAACTTGTCTCCAAAACCCTCGTCTTGGCACACCAAAGCACCATTCTACATACCACGTGATCTCAATACAACGTCTCACGTTTTTCTCCGGCAAGATCATGTACGAGGTGCTCTCGAGCCCCCATATGCTGGTCCTTTCAAGGTGTTAGAAAGACAACCAAAATATTTTACAATAGAACTACGGGGCAAGCCCTCTACTGTCTCAATCGACAGGCTGAAACCTGCCTATCTGTCCAGGGAAGTTCAGGCCCCCCTTCAACCTCATGTCATCTCTCCAAACCCTAAGCCAAATACTTCTAATATACTTCCAACTACTACTTTAACCTCTACAACCGGCGCTGAAGAAGAAAAGAGGACTCGGAGCGGTAGAAGAGTCAGGCTACCAATTTGCTATCGACCGTAGTTACGGTCTGGGCGGGGGAGTGATGTGGCGTACATGTCGTGCGACATTCGCTGTTCGCTCCGCCTATGAAGCTTGGACCGCGCCTCAACGGACGCGTCACCCGACGCCGCGTATGCGCGGGGGCATCCCGGGCATCGCGCCTCGTTAGTCAGTCCACGCTTGCTGCTCGATCGGTCCGCATGTACCGCGTTCTGGTGCCACTGACGCTTTATCTCGTGCGCAATATTGTTTACCTAATCGTGTCATCTGTAGTTCTTTACGCCTAGTTTTTGTGTGTATCTGTCACGAATTAAATCCAGTGTAAGCGTTCACCTATATAATAAACTCTTTAGACTATAAATTGGTGTTTCTCTCGTTATTCATCGCATCGCTGCCACTGCTGCCCTATTACACGACGAAAGCCGAAATAGGCTGTTGGGAATGGTATACCTAAAGCCATTTCCACATAACCATTAACCAATAAATATACCGATAAAAAAAATTATCACTTCTATTCGATAAATAAAATTAACCAAATCTGTTAAAAATACCGTTTAACAAAAGCACTGCATGTAGTCGCGTAGGTAATTATTGGAAATTATATACATGCAAGTTTCAACTTTATTCCTCAACGCATAAGATTTATTTCCGCCTTGCAGGTGTTTTCAACTTATCATGTAAATATTGAATTTTGATGATTCGATTGTATGCTCTATGACCCTCAAAATAAAGCACAATGTTAAGAAACTCAACCATTCGAGTTTAACAGTAGCAAAATTAAATCAACGAAAATATTTACCGATATTTTCAACCAATAAAAATATCAATTACCAATTAACAGATAAATAAATTCAACCGTTAACGCCATCTTTAGTACCACTATACGCAGTGTTGCCGTTTTAGCGACTTTGTCGCTAGATTTAGCGGATTTTGGATGTGTCTAGCGACATTTTTTTCCATCTAGCGACAAAAATAAATTTAGCAACTTCTAGCGACTTTTCGATATTTTTTTGTTCGATCGGTTTTATGCGTCTCACTCTATCAAAAGATGTACAGATATAGCTATTTCTTTCTCATTCATTCATCATCCCGTTTATTCAAAGGAAGGAATGGCCGGTTTCTAAGATATTTGTTACTTTTTCGCAGAATAAATAGATTTTACATAGTGTTTATGTGTGTATTGTCGTCATTAATATCAAAATCATATTGCGGATATGGAAATTCCTTTATAAAAGAAGGCATACGCTCAAAAGTATAGACCAGAATGGGAACAACAAGAAGAGTTTAAAAAGTGATTGAAACCTGTTATGACTGATCCACCTAAAGCTTTTTGTTCGTTTTGTCACATTGAAATATTCGCAAATTTAAATGACAGAGTTGCTTTTATTTAGACCATATTTTTAAAATTGAAGATTTTAAAATATTTAGCGACTTCTAGGGATTTTTTTGAGTACTGTTTTCTTAATATCTAGGAACATTTTCATTGAGGTCTGGGGACTTTCTTTTTTCCTAAGCAGCAACACTGACTATACGGTTGTTATTGTTAGTAATACATTGCTAGGCACGACGATCACACGTGTCGCAATGACATGTCCAGCTTAACGAAAAAAATACTGCAGGGTGGAGTGCAGCGCAGAGGCGCGGAGGCGGAGCGGTAGCGGCGCGTCGGTGGGGCCGTGTACACGAGCGCTTTCGCGGACGGCTTGATAGCGGTGGTATTGCAATCGATAGGCGTCGGTAACTGCTTACTTAGTGGGCTGTCAGCCTGCTGTTTCAGAGCAATAAAAAAAACTTTGTCAAACTTCCAGGTTACAAAGAAGTGTCTATTGAGAAGTGCAAACACATCGGTTCTCATATCAAAAGACCTTCGCTAGACATATATATTCCAGCTCCACCTGTGCAAATTCCGAAAGTGCATCTGAACTTTACCAGACGAGGTTTAATTACTAGAAGGTATGGAATAAAAATCGTTGAGATTGTACCGCAGGGCGATCAGCGCTGACCCCACGGTTGTAAAGTGTAAACAATATTAACATAAAAAATACGTATACTTATTCAAGTATTCCAATTACAGAGCACAATGCCGAATTATGCTTACGTTTAATTGGAACGTGAATTAGTTTTCAATTTTTTTTATTATTTTAACACAGTTTGAATTAACTTTGATTATTTCCAAAAAACTACGACGAAACGAAAGCTTTAAAAATTTTTTCAACAATAAACAATATTACTAACGATAATATATAAATAAAATTTCGATCAATGCCAACTTAAAGAAAAAACACTTGTTAATTTTCTGTCACTGAGTTGGTATTCGATGCACGCATCACTTTTGAGAGTGCTCGATTGTGCGAAACGTTGCTGTAGTTGAAACATCAACGTTGAGCATTATGTCGCGTAATGCGCTCTAGTGCTGTAATTGGAAAACATATTAAGTATGCATGTAAGAATATCTAAACTTTTGACGAACGCAAAAAAAATGTTTCGAGTCATATTTGTCCTTGTCTACTCGTATATAACGATAAACGCTGCGCGCTATATTCAAATATATATTAATGAAAGTATAATTTACTTAATTTTGAATTTGCCGCGCTTGTCATGAGAAATGCGCGGTCTTTATCTTGTCTCCTTAAACGAGCAATTTTTGTATATATATATATAATTGGAATCTCGGAATCGGCTCCAACAATTTTCATGAAATTTAGTATACGGGGGGTTTCCGGGGCGATAAATCGATCTAGCTAGGAATCATTTGTAGAAAATGTCATTTTATTCGCTTTTTTTTATTGGAAGAAAAATAACAAAAAGGTGGCGTTTGAGTAGTCCCAATTTAAACTGAAAAATGACTCTTCCTGACATCTATCGGCGAATAATAATACTATTTTTTTTAAATTGCTTTAACGACACAACAACACTAAAGCTATTTCAGCAGATGGCGTTGTTAAGTAACACGAAGTCAATGAGTGTTTGCTTTGAGGTGAGACCAAGAAAATCAATTGTTTATTTCTATTATTTGTGTCTTCTTAATGCACGTGTTCACTTAAAAATGCCTAAACAATCTTGGAAAAAAACGCTTATAAACAATTTAACTTCACTTATAAACAATCTAACTTCACGAAGCCGAAAAATACCGAGCAAAGCTCGGTCATCCAGGTACTTGTTTTAATATAAGTAAGTAGGTAGGATTTAAGAATTGAACAATAACTAATGTGCGAAATATAAGACAATTGTTAAATATATTTCTTTTATTGTCGTAGGACAACAGACCGGCTGACGGCCCGCTTAGAATTTAGCAGATAATCTATGGGTGTTTACAACGCCAGTGGCATCGCGAACAAGTTGCTGTCCCATAAGGGATAAGTGTACAGGAAATTGGGTCACTAATATGGGAACACAATACTTAAGACCAGAGGTGGTGGACCCACGACCTCAACGACCCATATGGGTTTGTATGTGTAATACGTCATTGGGAAAAGTTAGCGTAAGCTAATATTGCCACAGGCACCATCTAGTGGTGGTGGATTTGATTCCTACATCTACAATATGATGAAAAAGGGTGTAAATGTTGAGATCATTGCTAACAGAGACGAGTGAAGGAGAGAACATGTTGTGCCGATCCCACATAGTTGGGATAAGGGCAGAAAGAAGACTCCATTATCTAAACTCGTCCATCTTGACAATCTAGCTCCCATTTTATTAAGTAAGCAAACATTATTCAGTATCGTAGAAGAACTACGAGAAATACTTGTCTACTCGAAAAGAACTTGGTTTTCGGCAAAAAGTGAGAAGTTATCTTTATTTACAGGGCACTGACCAAGGATGTAGACAGTCAGGGTTGCGGACACATATGTCCCGTAATATGTCCAGAGGACTATGAGCCTGAATGTGCTGCTTCCCCGTCCGGGGAACGAAGGGTGTTCCTTAACCATTGTAAGCTGGATCAATACTCCTGTTTGTTTGGCCTTGGTTAGTTTGTACCTCGTTCACATAAATAGTTTCTTTATTGCATCTTTATACTTTCGTTCATCTCGAATTTGCACAAGCTGTATATTCTCCTGCTCCTTCTTCTCCTACTACCTCCATTCCTCTTCTCCTCTTTTCTTCCTGTTCTCCTTTCCATTGACCTACTATTTTCCTCCACCTTTATCTTCACCATATTCTTCACATTTAACTCCCTTTCTCCTCCACTTATTCCTACCTCTTGTCCTTTTTTATTGCTGTAGGACAGCAGACATGCTGACGGCCCGCTTAGAATTTAGCAGTTACCGTCGCCTATGGGTGTTTGCAACGCCAGTGTCATCGCGAACACGCTGCTGTCCCATAAAAGAACCTGTTCTTAATATAAACATAGTTATTAAGGTAAATATGGCGGCATACTTAAGACCAAAAGTGATCGACATCCAGACGGGCTTGAGGCTTTACCACGTAGCTAGGGTGAGTTGTTTTGTCGCTTTTTATGACAGGCCGACCAGAGCGCAGAGGTTAGTACTCTTTCTCCGCCTCTGCACAGATAAAATGTCCTCCACATTGTTCTCCCACTTGTCCTCCGCACTGTTCTCTCCATCTCTTCCTCTATTCTCCTCCTTCTTGTTCTGCCCTTTTTCCTCTTTTTCCCTCCCTTTGTCCTTATCCTCCCCTTCGCTTTCTCACCCTCCTCTTCAATCTTCTCTACTTTCTCCTTCCATTTAATGTAACCATTACTTTAGTATACCATTATATTTTACTCTATGAAGCTTATCAATATTTATTCCTCCAGTGTGGTACACACGACCTCTATCGGAGTGCGTGGGCGGGAAGAAGGCGGATATGAGACAGAACCGGGCCTTCATCGGCTGGATGCAGAGAGTAGGCGTTGTGGACAACAAGGGGAAACTTGTGCTGTCTTAGAGCTATTTTATAATAATATTGACAACCCTGACGTAATGGCCTCGTATAATATAAAAATAGTTACATTAATTTCTTTTTTACTTTTTAGTATCATTAACTATAAAAGCGTGTTTTTTTAGTTTTCTTTAAACTATAATTTATTTGTTGTCAATATCCAATCGTAAATGTTTTTATTGATTTAACGCCATCTTCTGGCGGAAAATATAGTGTTAAACCTGATCTTGATGTACATCTTTTATGAGACAAAACTATTTTTGTGTATTGTCTTCAAGTCTTGACAAGTGTGCAATATTTTACAGTTTTTTATCGTTCAAAGTGATTAAAAACCGAGTTTGAAAATTCCGTTACATACAAGCAAAGTTAATAAAAGCATGGTATAAAATATCCATATAGTACTTACAAACCCATGTAATTAAATTATTCAAACATATTTTAAATGCATAAGGAGTTTATTCCTTAAGAATCGATTTTCATATATAAGGCGCCCGGTATGAGAAAAATGTGAGAGTAAAATCTACTAATGAATGACCTCGTTACGTTTTTGCTGCGCAAGGCAAAAATTACTTTATTTGTTACAACCTAAGGTTGATTTCACATTGAATGTTGTTTAACATATGTCTTTTCATTTGTAAGTGACAAGAGTAATTTATTGCTTTGCTCATTTTATATGACGAATGATCGTAAGTATTAGATAATGTTTTGTAGATTTGTGACTTTATTACTAGGTGCCATAGTTGTAATTAGGTTGAACTTAAAACTGTTTTAAAACTTTTTGTATCAAGATTACGCGCGACGCACGCTCGAACGACCTTGTGTCATCTTATTGGTATAATATTTGGAGTTTACTCTATAAGAAACGATTTTCTTATTTTTATATAATCAACACAATAATAGTTTTTATATGTGTATATGTTTATATGTGTATATTATTTATATTAATTTGTTAATTTACCCTCTCATATGGTATTAATCTTTTTTCAGTTAAATAAACTCTTTTTGCGTATATTTAGACAATCGTAGTAAATTCCAGTCGTGCGTTGGAGCTGACACACACAGTTTTTTTATTCCTGAGGTAGGCAGACTGACGGCCCACTTAATAGTAAGCAGTTACCCTCGCCTATAGATTATGACACCAAAGGCACCGCGAGCACGCTGCTGTCCCATAGAGACACAGGATCCTGGGTCACTAATGCCGGAACACAACACAACGTTACTATGGCGGCATACTTATGACCAAACGTGGTCGCCTTCCAAGCGGGCTTGAGGCCCTACAACGTAACTAGGTTTTTGTCGCTTTTTACGGCAGGCCAGGCCCGGACGCAGGGGTTAGTATTCTTACTCCGCCCCTGCACGGAAAAATGCAACGCATTATTACGAATTATTATTCAATATTTATCAGATGTCAGCAACGTCATGGACATTGCCAACGCACTGCCGTTGCGTAGGGGAAATCTGAGTTACTAATGCCGGAACACAATACAATGTTAATATGGCGGCATATTTAGAATACAAGGGCAGGTCCAGAAAGCAAAAGGAGAAGAAGTAGACTTGTGGCAAGTTGGGAAGATGAGCTCAAATAAATAGCTGGCCCCAACTAAATTCTAGAAGCCCAATATAAAGAAGACTGACTATCTTTGGAGGACGCCTTCAACTGCAGATGGGTTCTTATACCTATATATGCATTAAAACTAACATAGAATTGGTGCCACAAGCACCTCAGCATCATAAGGATCAGGGTTAGCAAAGCCTGCAGATTCTATAACGAGCCAGATGAAACGCCTCTACACCTGCTGTGCCACTGCTGTTCCCTGATGCATAAACGAAACCTCATACTTGAAAAGCACATGCTGGAACCGGATGAAATACGAGCTCCTGTCAAAAACTTTTGCGTTACGTCAACGAAGCAGGCTTTGCCAATGAGCAAATGTGGCGATCACAATTGATCATTAAATTGGACGCAGTGATACCAGGTTGAATAAAATAGCATTACTACTTTTCGAAATAATAATAACATAGGATTAATTATAAAATATTAAAACTAACAACTACATTTAAGAACTAATTTTAATTACTGACAAATAATTAACAACACTAAGATACAATTTAAAAAATACAATCTGCACGAAATAAGCTTTTTTATTTTATTTAGAACCAAAGTTGGCGCCTCGACTAGCCGCAGCGGTCAACTCTTCGTCCTTGCACGACGAAATAAATATGTAGGTAGATGAAATTCTTAAGATATTTCCGAGAAGTGCATTAGTGGTTTTAAATCTAGCACCAATTGAAGCCATTTTACTTTTATTGAAATGCATTTTATAAAATACTAGTTGGGCCACAAAGAGGAGGGATGAATGGATGTTACATGCTCCGGAGATGCGAATGCTGATTCATCCATGTGTGTAGTTGTAAAAATGGATAAAATTTTCTAATTTTGAGAAGCTGAAGAAGAGACGAATGCCATATAACAAGGAAAATGATTGAAAATAAGAGTAGAGCTGGATACAAAAGGAGAGAAAGACCAAAGAAAAGATTGGATTGCGTAAAAGAGATGGTGAAAAGGGTGTAAATGTTGAGATGATGGTTTAATAACCAACCTCTAACGAGGAGAGTGGAAGGAAAGAACATGTTGTGTTGACTCCTTTTTTTATTGCTGTGGGACAGCAGACAGGCTAACGGCCCGCTTAGAATTTAGCAGTTACCATCGCCTATGGGTGTTTGCAACGCCAGTGGCATCGCGAACACGCTGCTGGTCCATAAGGGTACTGGAACTTGAGTCAGTAATGCCGGAACACAACACAAGGTTATTATGGCGGCATACTTAAGACCAAAGGTGGTCGCCATCGAGACGGGCTTGGGGCCCTAACATGTAGTTAGGGTAGGTTGTTTTGTCGCCTTTTACGACAGGCCAACCCCAGCCGCAGAGGTTAGTATTCTTTCTCCGCCCCTGCACGGATAATCCTGACTCCACATAATGTGGGATAAGGGAAAGAAAAAGAAAGAAGGAGAAAAACTGGCAAACGGTCCACTAAATAGTAAGAAGTTACCGTCGCCTATGGATTGCGTTGTCAGGGACACCGCTCACTCGCTACCGTCTGCTAGCGTAGGAACCTGGTTCACTAAGAACACAATACAAGGTTATTATGACGGCATATTTAGACACCAGGGGTGGTTGCTATTCAGACCAGGCTTGAAGCCCTACCACCTAGCTGGAGTTGTTTTGTCGCCTTATACGACAAGACTCTCCGGCCGCAGGGGTCCACACGATGCTATGCCCCCATATGATGCTATGCCGCCACACGATGCTATACCTATTTCGGGACCTTCAATTTCAGGTCTTAGTAAATGTATGAACCAATTCAGCCAGGTTTTGAAAATATAATGTCAAAAATACAAACCCATTTAACACTTACAGGCTTTTTGTGACCGTGCCAAGAAAATAACTGGGCTGCTAAGAGACAGCGCGACGATGTTAAATAATTGTGATACACACTGTACTCGAGTTCGGCAAACAGGAAAGTCGCGAACAAAGTGCGTGAGTTAAACGCACAATATGTCATTCTCTCCATCTTCCGCTCGTTCTAGATATATTTATATTGATTTGGCTTAATTTTATGACCGGCCACCTACCAGATGTCAATTCTTCTCGGGACGGATTTTTTTCTCTTCTGCTTATTAATACTAGACAACTGAGTTGTGCCCGCCACACTTTTAGTGACATTTAGTGTCGTAGATTTGTGGTAACGTCTTTTTGTACATGGTTCTGTCATAGTTGCTGTGGGGAGCAGATGATGCTTCACGCCACCACTTTAGTTTAGTTTAGTATACAACCTTAGGCTGAATTTTGTAGGCTCTAGACTGAATTGTTTTTTTCGTCTGAATACTTCTGGATATAATATAATATTCACAAGATTCTTTGAAATGAAACGCTTCTATCAAATCGCTTATGTATCTTACTTTGTGCACACAATTAGTTTTCTCAAACCGAAATTTATGTTTATGAAATGATAATGTCATGAGTCAAATGCAATATATGATTTATTATCATCTTAGCGTGTGGCATTGATTTCTGAGAAGCTCATCGAAGCCATCTATGACCAGAGGCCTGGGTAGGCTCTATTTTATATGAATAATAAAAGCTTTTAACATCCCACTACAGGGCGCGCACTCCAAGATGGAACTGACGTTTTGAAGTTATAAACGCTATTTTCCCGGAACCTGTTGAACGATTGAAGGGGGTGAAGACTCTAAAGGAGAATTACACATAATCTCATCCCAAAATGAATTCCTAAGGTCGTGTCCTTCCTTTGTTAGAGAGCTTCCGAATCAGAGTTTCTTAATTGTTGACAGCTCACATGCACACACATACACAAACAAACGCACAGATGTTCATCATTTTATTACTAGCCATTCCAGCCCGCTTCACTGGTCGAATAACAGAAAAAGTAAATAAAAAAATGAGAAGTTTTCATACCTACGTATGCGCGCTACTTACTTACACCGCTTGCCTAACTTCTCCGCAGCAAGAAAACACTTCACTAAACACGTAGTAGGTACTTATAAAAATCGTTGTTTCTTCCGGTTTAACCATATAGCAAGAGTAGCAATTGCTACGGGCCCCGCATATTTAAACCCACTCATCTCTGCCTGAGTATCTAATATACAAAAACAAACAAAACGCATAGACGGCAAATAAACGATTGAGGTATTGAGTATCGAATTGTTTTTTTTCCACTTTAGTTACTTAAGAACCCCTAGCAGATCAAGGGCTCAAAGGGTAAATAGAATTTGCTACGGGCCCCGCACTTGGTTAATCCAACACTGTACTGGGCATAGTAGTTTTTTCAAAGCCGTTCTCATTTCTATACGTCCGTGTGTCAGATGCTCCACAAACGATAATATAAATAACAAATCATCACACTGTCTGCAGCATTAACTAAACATGTAACGTCTACATAGAATTACAATGTATGCCAATATGGATCATTCTTTTGTCTTGATCATACGAGATGGCGCTATTAATAGATCACGAATAGTTAATTCATTAACACCCTTTTATCAGTTTCACGTGTTTGTTTGTAGCAGACTCCTTTGAACTCAATTTTGACCCATTTTAAACAGTCAGATTTCATTTAAACGCTGTAGAATTATCAAGGACCGATGACAAATCAATAGTGCAATAAGATTATCTCATTACCCTGATCGCTAGAATTTAAAAAATGGAGACAAATTATATATTATTTTAATTTTATTTATTTGGGAAACATACATTTTATTATTAGAGCAAAAAATTTCAATACGTGTAAAATTTATTATATTCAAGACAAGATCTGTGTAAAAGAGTGTTTCTTGCAAGATTTGACTTTGTTGAAGGTAATGAAAAAAGTGACTCTTGCCTTGAATTTTATCGGGGACACCTCAGGAATACTTAAATTATAAGGAAATGGTAATACATGTGATTATTGAGTAATTTGAATAAAAATACTTGGTCCTTCATAGCCCTTCGTACTGATAATGAATGAATTTCAGGCAGATGCTCATTCATTCGATCGCATTTATATTTTAAGTGTTTTATAAATTAATTTCGTACGGATTCAATACTGTATGTACTGTACCATGGGTTCCACACTGTAGAAGCATATTCCAAAATGTATCTCACGTGATAATTATACAGTACATTCAACGTGGAGTATTCAATAAATTTCAACATTTGAGAAGCTTTATTAACTATTTGATTTGTATGGGAACACAAGCAAATCCCAAGGTCTCTCACCTCAGGATCGCGTTCCAGAATACTATCACTCAAACAATATATAAATAAATGGCTGGGTCTTTCTTGCAAAATATATGATGTTACATTTATTTATGTTGAGTTTTAAATAATTGTTATTACAATAATTAGAGAGAATGCGTGTTGTTGAATGCTATATCCATCCATTGTGCTTTGGCAAAACAGACTGAATAAATGACAACTAATTTGACATATGTAGCTTCGATAAGATGGCCGTTCGGAACTGTCAAAGTTCGGAAGACCCAATATAATATGAAGATGGACGCATTGTGCGCAAGCTGCCTGTGTCTACATTCAAGCGCAACGGAATGCAGGACCAAGAGCATTCAAAAACGCTCGGCACTGCGAATTTCCTATTTAGAAGCCCTCGAGACGTAGTTATCGAATGTGAATTGTGCACAGACCCCGTAAAAGTTGGCGACACAGCAAAAGGGCCACCCTGCACATCCCAACCGACACTCCGATGTTGTTTACTCAAGAAGAAACCAATAAAAATGAGAAAAATAATTTAAATAAAAAGGATGACAGATGTGCACAAAAAGGGGTTAACGTCAGGCAGGCAGCCGGTTGTGAAAACTAAGCCACTACTATAACAACATGTAACAAATTGTGCCGATCCCATATAATGTGGGACAAGGACAGGAGGAAGAAGAAGACAATAGTTAGAGAGATGAGTGAGAACATCTTGTAAAAGAGCACAGTCATAGTTAGAATAATCTAATATATAAAATTCTCGTGTCACAGTTTTCGTTGCCATACTCCTCCGAAACGGCTTGACCGATTTTGATGAAATTTTTTGTGCTTATCCGGTATCTATGAGAATCGGCCAACATCTATTTCTCATCCCCCTAAATGTTAGGGGTAGTCCACCCCTAAATTTTTTTTCCACCTAAATTCCACCTAAATTTTTTTTTACCCCTAAAGTAAGATACTACTATTTTTTAAAGTCAAACTTTTTTTACGTCTGATGAAATATTTTTTCAACTGGTAATATTGCTATTAAATTTTAATAAAATTATTAAGTTCAACATTGTTTTTTCGTTTAATTCGTATTGTTGAGGACAAGCACAAACTAAAGAACACGCTTTAGCCCCAAATTGAGAAAAAGTGAAAAATAATTCATAATATAGGAATAAAAAAATGAGAAGTAGTATTTTAAATGTGTACAACGACGTATATGCCAAACAAAGGAATTAAATTAAAACTAAACTTGAGAGGTGTCAAGGGACACCCGGATGGAACGAAGTTCCTTTCGATTAATTAGTGAAGGAATTGTAATGAAATTTTATTTTTTTTAAGTTATAATTTTTTTTTATTATTAACAAATATAATGTAATATAAACTTAATCAGTAACTAACCTAACTCCATCAGCAATATCCGGAACTTGTGCAGAAACACTGTCAGGATTCATTATTATTATTTTTTATTATTTATTATGTACAAAAAACCTGTGTACACTCAACAAAAATAATCGTCGCCACACCACACTGTTCAATGCGAAATAGAAATGAAAATATCTGGCTTGCTTTCTATAAGAGAGAGAGAGACAGACAGACAGAGAAACATGCGCACGCCGCATAGCTTACTATAGCAAAAAGTGTCGTTACAACTTTTCGTGAGAATTTTTTCCGTCTAGCCCCCTTTCACAACGCGCGATAAGGAACTTCGTTCCAATAATGAACGAGAAATATTAGTACGAGTATTGTTGAGAAAAAGGTGCACTTGATAGATCTGTTCTCGAAAATATTCGATTGTTAAGATTATAGCCCAAGAATAGTACGAAAGATATGACACAAAGCTCCCCACGCTTTCTTCACAATAATACTAACATATTTCATTCAATATTTTATCCTTTTTTTATTGCTTTAGGACAGCAGACAGGCTGATGGCCCGCTTCTAATTTAGCAGTTACGGGTCGCGTACGGTCGGTTGGTGTATTCAAAGCCAGTGGCATCGCGAACACGCTGCTGTCCCATAAGGGTACAGGAACTTGGGTCACTAATGCCGGAACACAACACAAGATTATTATGGCGGCATACTTAAGACCATAGATGGTCGCCATCCAGACGGGCTTGGGGCCCTACCACGTAGCTAGGGTGGGTTGTTTTGTCGCCTTTTACGACAGGCCGCAGGGGTTAGTATTCTTTCTCCGCCCCTGTACGTATAAGTATATTTTATTCAGAGATAGTTAGTTGAAAGTATTTAAATAATTATTTCGTATATTCCAAATATCCATGACGAAAAATGTCGTCATGCCCCAATGGACTTGGCAATTCGTCAAGTATATGCAATCATGTACTTCATGTATCACGAAATATTTCGTCATACCCGGTTAACTGGTTAAAACACACATATTATGACAATGAACACAGCGCCATATCCCAGTCAACAGCAGAGCAATTGTTATGGATACTATACGAACTGATATATTTATTAATTTACATTTTATAAATAAATACATGTTATAAACATCTAGACCTGGGACAAGAATTGAACCGAAGACCGTCATGCGTTCCGGTATGCGCCTGTATATTACAAGTACAAACGGGAAAAGTTTAAAAAGTATGAAACAAATTGGATTCAAAAAAGAAAATGGCGTCTAACGAACTTATGAATATGCATTCCTTTTAAAATATTCAATGAATTAAACAAGACATTAAGGTGTTTTATCTTTGAGGTATTAGGGCTGTAGGGGCCTTACAGAGGCCTTTTTTATAGCTGGAGTTCAGCTGTTTCTTTCCGTGCAGGGACGGAGTAAGAACTCACCTCTGCGGCCGGGGTCGGCCTGTCGTAAAAGGCGACAAAACAACCCTAGCTACGTGGTAGGGCCCCAAGCCCGTCTAAAAATATGCCGCCATAAAAACCTTGTGTTGAATTTCCGCATTAGTGACCCAAGTTCCTGTACTACTATATACAGCAGCGTGTTCGTGGTATCCCTAGCGTCACAAACATCTATAGGACAGTCAGCCTGGCTGCTGTTCATCAACAATAAAGTAGTAAGTGAGAGATCCACCCTAGCAGGTCAACACCAGGGGCATGACCAACGCACTATCTGCCTCTAAGAAATTTCATAGCGCCTTTTTTGAAAACCCCCATATCGTATTGCAATGAGAAAACCTCAGTCGGAAACTCATTCAAAATCTAGAGAGTATGCAACATGAATGTTGTATAGAACCGTTTCGTACAAGAAAGAAGGGGGGGGCATGCACAGCGTTACAAGTAGCACTAGCGTTATGGATACTAGACAACTAAACTGACGGACTCATAAACTGCATCAAAGTTCAGGATTACTTTGAAATGATTTTTTTAATAAGTATGCAAACTTTCTATACAGATTTAAATTGAAACCTCTAGATTGGTTCGTGAACTTTAAAACAGCGTAGGGTCATATCCTTAAGTTTAAGTTTGTATACTGGAAAGGACCATAAGACTTTTTTGAAGAAAAAACAGAAATTTAAGAAAAATTGGTTTAATTAAAAATTTGGTTTTAACAATAGACACAAACTTTATGCAAGGGTTTATTTATGTTTTAATAAGGTGTATTACCTCCACGCCTTTAGCAGTTACCGTCGCCTATGAGTGTTTGCAATGTTAGTGGCATCGCGAACACGCTGCTGTCCCATAAGGCTACAGGAACTTGGGTCACTAGTGCCGGAACACAACACAAGGTTATTGTCGCCTTTTACGACACGCCGACTTTTGATGATTTTTAGCTTTTGATGATAACATGCACGTTATATGTGAATCTGGGACCACTAGGATGGTATTCGAGTGTACCACTGAGCTATCAGGTGCCAATATTCAAAAGCAATAGCCGCCCCTTTAAAGGGACCAATAAAACATTATAAACCTTTCCCTTTGTTCAAGTCGGTGTAATGCCATTACCAGACCGATTGTGGGCGTCAGGTATCTGATTTATACACCGGCGCAATGGCTTTCTCATATCGGAACGGTTGCGGAGTCGCGGGTTCCATTTCCATCTTGAGTATGAATCCATAATCTATATAAATAAAATTATAGAGGTCTGCTGTTGTGCGCGCATCACGGTAAAACTACTGGATAGATTTCAATTAAATTTTCTAAGTTTTATTTCTTAATTAATATGTCACATATAGATCAGAATAAAAATTACACTTAGATTAAATATATACAAATAAATAAAATATACATAATATGAAATATATACTAGAACAATGAAACTAAAACTAAACCTTAAAAAATATAATAATATAACTAAAATATATTATTAAAAGGAGTCCCTTTAGGCAAGGTTCTGAAAATATTGGCAGCGTTTCCCCTTTGAATAGCTAGACTAATTCTTTGTCCGAGGTAGCTGCCAGCTCTTCGGTCTCCTGCGATGGCGACTAACCTTTTTGTTATTTCAAAATTGTATTATTATTGTTCTAAATTGAATTATATGCATATCAGAACGAAATACTTCTTTTTAATTTCACTAATTATTATTTATTATTCCATTTGTTTATTATCTTTGTTTATTATCTAAATTGTAATACTTTTTATCCGTGTAGGGGCGGAGAAAGAATACTGATCCCTGCGGCCTAGGTCACCGGTCGGCCTGTTATAAAGGCGACGAAACAACCCTAGCTACGTTGTAGGGCCCCAAGCCCGCCTGGATGGCGACCACCTTTGGTCTTAAGTATGCCGCCATAATAACCTTGTGTTGTGTTCCAGCATTAGTGACCCAAGTTCCTGTACCCTTATGGACAGCAGCGTGTTCGCGATGGCACTGACGTTGTTGAAAAAAAAATTTTTAGAATCGCAGTTGTGAGAGAGTTTTGGAGCTCAAAACTCAAGTTGATACCTTGAGCACTAATTTGTAAATCATTGCATAACAAACTGAATAAATGATTAGGTTATTATTCTTATCAATATGAGTACTGGAACCTGGGTCACTAATGTCGGCACACAACACAAGGTTGTTATGCCGCCATGTTTAGGGACCAAGGATAGTTGTCAGTCACACGGACTTGGAGTCGTATCATCTAGGGTTGTTTTGTCGCCTTGCACGACAAGGTAATCCCAGCCACAGGGGCCATTCTCACTTCTACCCCTGTACGGAAAGAAATGAATCCTTTATAAAAGAAAAATAAAAAAAGAATATTTTATTACTTTTGTCTCAAATTATGAAATATTTAGCAAGCATTAAACGCTATTTGGATTCTGCCCACCCCCAGTTGGCGAGGCGTGAGGCGCGTGACGCGGCTACGCTTCGGCGGACGAGGCTCCGACAGTTTAAGCTAAAGATATACGCGGATTGATTTGATTTGATACTTGCTCATGTACGGAAGTGAAAATTGGGTATGGCAGAAGAAACATGAAAGCAGAATAAATGCAGTTGAGATGAGAGCGTTAAGAAGTATGATAGGAGTTAAACTGAGTGACAGGATAAGAAATAATGAGATAAGGAAACGTTGTGGTGAGAAGATGCAGTGACAAAAATTGAGAAAGGTATGCTGAGATGGTTTGGCCATGTCGAGAGAATGAATGAAGAACGATTGACGAAAAAAGTGTATAAGGCGAGTGTGAATGGAAGAGTTGGAAGGGGTAGACCTAGGCGGACGTTTCGAGACCAGATCAGGGACGTCTTGAAAAAAGGCCAGGTCAAGAGTACCCTAAACCGAAGGGCATGTATGAAGGGAATTATGAAAGTGGACGAAGCGAAATAAGTATGTAAAGATCACTAAGTGGAAAGAAGTGGTCTCTGCCTATCCCTACGGGAAAGAGGCGTGATTATATGTATGTATGTATGATACTTACAATTAAAAATGCTGGTCTATCGATGGTTGAATTTCGACCAAAATAATTTGGTTCATATTTGTCGTTATTAATAAAGCGCTTGCCGCGTGGCGACAAAGGTGCATGCATGCCTATAGTTACGAGTAAAAACTAAATGCTATTTAAATATAGCTGAAGACCGTGCGAAGTGGAGTAGAAAAAGTCGGAAAGCGGACCCCGGGCACCGAAACGAAAGTTTGGGTTGCAACCGGGACACTACGCTTAGATGATGATGATGATGATGCTATTTAAATATAGCTCGAAAGAACGCGCGATTTCCTTTAGACAATATTGATTGCCTGTGACCAAGAATGGTATTTTGAAGACCTAAGGTCACGTAAGGTGTGTTCCCTTAGAAACCGGTGGTTGCCATCCAGACGGGCTTGGAACCCTACTTAGAGTTGTTTTGCTGCCATTTACGACAGGCATCGATCGCACAGGATTCTTACTATGTCCCTACTCGTATGACAATCCTGAGAAGCTCTGAAACGGAAGATAGGCTGGCGGCCCACTTAATAATAAGCGGTAACCGTCGCCTAGATGTTGGCGCCAGAACCTGAGACACTTATGCTGGACCACAATACAAGGTTATGAAGGCATATTACAGACCAGGGGCAGTTGTTGTTCAAACGGATTTTTAGTCCAATTAGAATAGTTTAGTCGCCTTTTACGACTTGCACCGACCACAGAGGATTCTTATTCCATCGCTACACGTATAAAAATTTATTTAGCATCATTTACGCCATTAAATAAACTACAAATTCTACAAGTATCAAAAGGCTATAGTCTTACATCGCGATATCCTTAGAGACGCTTTCTTATCTGCGAGGTTGTTACATGAATTTAAATATTTAATTAAAAACTTTAGCGAACGGGGCTGAAACTGTTGTATTCATAACACTCTTTTATCAAAAGTTGGATTGGGCTATTTTTAGAAGACACCAAGAAAGTCAAAGATATATTTATTATACAGACTAATTAACCCGGCAAATGTTGTTGAGACACATGAATTTAAAAAAATCGCCATGTCCTTCTCCAAGGTACAATCTTTGACAATACCGAAATTCATCAAAATTGTTTCAGCAGTTTAGGCGTGAAAGCGCAACAAACAAACTCACTGTCGGATTTATAATATTAGTTAGGATTACATATTACAAAAGGTCAATATAACAAACAATATTTGAATGTGTTTTCTGCCACGTGCTAGTTTACAAAATTATTTAAATAATAAACTCACAATTATATATATAATAACTAATGACCCGACAAACTTTTTTTGTCATATAAATTTTTTTTATTACTAAAATTCAGCAGACGGGCAAACGGCCCACCCTCGCGGGTGTTCGTTTGGACGTTTGCAACACCACAGGTATTACGAACGCGCAGCAGCGCGAAAGGCGTTATAAAATTACTTCGAGGCTAGGAAGCCTCGAAGTAATTTTATAACGCCTTTTTTGAAGAACCCTATCATACTTAGCTGAGAAAACCTCAGCTGGAAGCTCATTCCAGATCCTGAGAGTACGCAACATGAACGTTCTTAAGAACTGTTTCGTATAAGAGAGAAGAGGCTCCAAGAAATGGGGATGAACACCCAGCCGATGGTGGGCAGTGCGGTGGTAGAAAGTCGACGAGGGCACCATTCTAAATAGTTCTTCAATCTTATGTAGGATTCCGTAAAATATCTTATATCTTTAAACGAGCCCGCGACTCCGTCCGCGTGGAATAGTGACCTTATCACTAAGGGGTATGAAAAATAGATGTTGGCCGATTCTCAGACCTACTCAATATGCTCACAAAATTTCATGAGAATCGGTCAAGCCGTTTCGGAGGAGTACGGGAACGAACATTGTGACACGAGAATTTTATAGATATATACATATAATTGGACTATCGAAATCGGCTCCAACAATTTTCATGAAATTTAGTATACGGGGGGTTTCAGGGGCGATAAATCGATCTAGCTAGGAATCATTTCTAGAAAATGTCATTTTATTCGCTTTTTTTTTTATTGGAAGAAAAATAACAAATATGTGACTCTTCCTGACATCTATCGGCGAATAATAATACTTTTTTTTAAATTGCTTTAACGACACAACACTAAAGCTATTCCAGCAGATGGCGTTGTTAAGTAATACGTTAAGTTGTTAAGTAATACGGCGTTGTTAATAAATTCGTATTTGCCTTAAAACGATTACGCTGTACAGCCGGTCAAAATACCGCTTTGACAGCATTTCATGGATATGTTATGTCAGTCCTACGCTATGGCCTTATACTATGGGGAAATTCAACTGACGTAGGTAGGGCTTTTGTAGTTCAAAAAAGTGTCTGAGGGCTGTTTGCGGAGTAAGTCCTATGACCTCTTGTCGGTCCCTATTTGTAGACCAAAAAGTACTTACCTTAGCTGGTTTATACATTTATCAATCATGTGTATTTATAAAAGAACACAAACATTATTTTACAGCATACGGTGACTGCGAATATTCCAAAATAAAAAATAGAGATCCTACAAGACTAATGATGCCAAACCGTGGCACTGCTTTAGGACAAGGCATAAGAATATACCTGTTATAACTATTTTAGTGTACAATCGAATACCCGCTTCGATAAGGCAGTTGCCTCATATACAGTTTAAGGAAAAGATGTATGTTTGTATGGCTGGTTGAAAGGTGTTTTTATAAATTATCAGACTTATTTCAATAATGTTTTATTTTATGTGTTTTTATAAATTGTTTAAAATTACTTTAAATCACGCGGACTCAGGTATTGTGAACACTGCAATGGAAAAATTAATTATATACATGATATATATATAATTGTAACCAAAGAACATGTAATTAATCCAATTATAATTCAATGACAATAATTAATTCGATGACATTTATTTTTAAATAATACTGACATACTTTATATTATCTTTATGGACATTACAGGGAAAGAGATTAACAAAAATATGTAACATATATAAAATAATTTAATGTTAAGATTTTTATTTTTTAGGTTTATAAAGAAATTTGTATGCCAGAAATGGCGAAACGTGTTGTACATTTATAAAATTTAAACAAGTCACCTATGTATTCACCATGTTTCTTACAAATAAAGATTATTATTATATTATATTATAAGTAACAAGAAGTCAATGAGTGTTTGCTTTGAGGTTATACTAAGAAAATCAATTGTTATTTTCCAAAAAACACAATTTATAAAAAAAAATACCGAGCAAAGCTCGGACATCCGGATATTGCTGTATAATGTAAAATCGTCAAGTCAACCGGGTGTATAGTTTTAGAGGTCTTGTGATAATTAGTGTTTTGTTTTCGTATTTATGCCACATGAATTAAAAATTTAAGAAACTAAAAAACACGCTTTTATAGATAATCCAACTAAAAAGTAAAAAAATATAATTATTTATTAACACATGAAATTACTGACGAGAAAATTAATATCACTATTGCAACTTTTGTTGCAACGTTGCCAACTGCATCAATTATTTCGTCGACCACCGTGTGATTTGGAAAAGTGTACAAAATTAATTATTATAATAAATGTATCGCATGCTTAATCATAAACTGACCGATTACGATTTAGGTCTAAAGTGAGATAATATAACGGGCAGCATTGTATCGACGCCCTCTATCGGTCAAACTACGATTTATTTCGATATCTCTTTCCCACACTGAGTTACCGCTATTTGGTTATAAGTCAATATATGGGATATGTAGTAAATGACAAAACGTTTTTGCGATTTCCCAAAAAACAGGTTTTTTGAGTTAGGTCAGTTTATGATTAAGCATGCGGTATGAAGGTAATTAAACAAAACGTTACCGCGAACTTTCCGCGTGTAATTACTTTTAACGCCTTAGGGAGATACGCTCGGATGGGTTTCAATTGCTCGGCTGGTTTACTTATTTTTCATCAATTTCCTCCGTTGAGGGCGTAGTAACAATAGTAACCTCTGCGGACGAAATAGGTCGTAAAAGGCGATAAAACAACCCTAGTGGTAAGGTTCTTAACTCGTCTATAAGTATGCCGCCATATAACCATGTGTTCCGTCATAATATCCAGTTCTTTTAAGCCGTCAGCAGCGTGTTCGCAGTGTCCCTGGCATTGGAAACATCCATAGGTGACGGTAACTGCTAACTATCACACTTGCTTACACTTTTTATCCGTGCAGGGGCGGAAAAAGAATACTTACCTCTGCGGCTGGGGTCGGGCTGCTATAAAAGGTGACAAAACAACCCACCCTACGTGGTAGGGCCCCAAATCCGTCTGGATGACGACCACCTTTGGTCTTAAGTATGCAGCCATAATAACCTTGTATTATTTCGGCATTAGTGACCCAAGTTCCCGTACCCTTATGCGACAGCAGCGTGTTCACGATGCCACTGGCGTTGCAAATTAAAAATTCCTACAGTAATAAAAAAAGAGGTCTTCTATAATAAGATATCATCGTGTTTCAACAACTCAGTATAGAGAGGATGAATTTTTGAATCTGCCAGTCCTGTTGACGTTGAGTCGTGAATGTAAGGGCGGTGCGGTGGCACCACAATCGACCCCTTTGTACCGACGAATTAATATTTAAACAAGGGATGCTTGGATTAGGGCTGGTATAGTGTCGATACTTCTACACTTTAAAATATTATAAGTAATTTTTGAAATTACACGTCAATTGTCGAGTTTGGAAAAAAATATGAGAGTAATTTTCTTACAATTATCTGTGCAGGGGCGGAGAAAGAATACTAACCTCTGTGGCCGGGGTCGGCCTGTCGTAAAAGGCGACAAAACAACCCACCCTAGCTACGTGGTAGGGCCTCAAGCCCGTCTGGATGGCGACCACCTTTGGTCTTAAGTATGCCGCCATAATAACCTTGTGTTGTGTTCCGGCATTAGTGACCCAAGTTCCTGTACCCTTATGGGACAGCAGCGTGTTCGCGATGCCACTGGCGTTGCATACACCTATAGGCGACGGTAACTGCTAAATCCTAAGCGGGCCGTCAGCCTGTCTGCTGTTCTACAGCAATAAAAAAAAAAAAAAAAAAAAAAACAATTAGAGATAATGAAGTTAAATTAACTGTCTCTAAAATTTCCGTAAAAACTCCTAATTATACAACATATGTCTTATATCAAAGAAGGTAAAAAAATATTTATTTATAAATATAAACATGTTTAAGAGTTTAAATTATGTATAGTGGTGAACGATAGGCCATTGTAAAATCCGTGATAATAGTGACTTTTATATAAAAAAACTTTTTGAATGCATACAGAGATTTGAGGTTAATTGTCAGTATGTATTATTTTTATTTTATTAATTAATCATTCATTTTACAAAGGGTTGTGGCATACGGAATGCTATCTTTAGCTATTTTTGTTTTATTGCGCCATCATCATCATCATTTCAGACGGAAGACGCCCACTGCTGGACAAAGGCCTCCCCCAAAGATCTCCACGATGATCGGTCCTGCACTGCCCTCATCCAACCTATTCCGGCGATCTTGACCAGATCATCGGTCCGTCTTGTGGGGGGCCTACCTACATTGCGTCTTCCGGTACGCGGTCGCTATTACGCCAAAGAAGTATAATTTTCTACATGCAAATACGCACACATGTTTTATTGATTATATAGGTCTACCAGGATCTGATGGCAAAAAAAAAGTTTAAAAAATAGCGATTTTCATATGGCAACAAAAAAAATGTCAACTGTCAACTGAAATTTCGAGGAATTGTTTTTGGTTTGGTTTCAAATTTCCTTTAAAAAGTAGTGAAAATGTCGAAGAAACCTCTTCGATCGCAAGCAAGAAATATTGTTTTCAATGTTTATCAAAGAATACTTGATGAACAAGGTGCAGAACAAACACAATCATCGATATTGAGCCATGTGCAAGCGTTGACTGGTTAGTAGGAATGACACGTCTTGATACTTTGGTTTATTGCATTTCCGTATTATATTATGTATACTAAACTTTGGTTTATTTCAGGGGTTTCTAATACCACCATAAGACGAATTGTTGCTGAAGGCAGATCTAACAGAGGCGTATTTAGTACGCCTGGTAAAAGGAGGAAAGGTGGCAAAAAAAAATTAATTTGGATAGTTTTGATTTAGAATTGATCAGAAACAAGATAAATGAGTTTTACACTGTACGAAAAGAAATACCTACTGTCATGAAATTGCTACAAATTCTTCGGGAGGAAATCAATTTCAATGGAGGAAGAGAATCATTAAGGTAACAAAAATGAATTTCATTTTCTTTCAGTTTGAATATAATCTAAAAACATAGTAATCTAAAAATAACAATTTCATTTTGTCTTCAGACTTATTTTGAAAGACATCGGATTCGAATTCGTGAAGTGCCAATCAAAAAGGACTATTTTAATGGAGCGACATGACATAAAGATACACAGATTTAAGTATTTGGAACGTATGCAAAAGAATCGAGAAGCCAATGTTAAGCTAGATGTGGTTTATTTAGATGAAACCTACATACACGGTTCATGTTCAGTGAACAAATGCTGGCAAAATAAAGATATTCGAGGACCATCTAAAAGTATTTCGGCAGGGCCTAGATGGATCATTGTACATGCTGGTGGAGAAAATGGTTTTGTGCCAAACTGTTGTTTGGTGTATAGATCGAAGAGTACATCTGCTGACTACCACCATGATATGAATAAAGATAACTTTACAAAATGGGTTACGGAGAAGTTGATTCCCAACCTTACAAAACCTTCTCTAATTGTCATGGACAACGCCAAGTACCATTCTATACAATTAAACAAACCGCCTACACAAGCCGACCGTATTGCTGTTATAAAAGAATGGCTTCAATCAAACAATATCCCTTACGACGATAATTGGCGTAAATGTCAATTACTGGAAGCAGTGAAAAATCATAAGTCTGAACCTAAATATCACATAGATGAGATTTTAAAATCACACGGCCACGAAGTCTTGAGGCTCCCACCATATCATTGTACGTTAAACCCCATAGAATTAATCTGGGGAATAATGAAACAAAAAGTTGCGGGTAAAAACGTCAATAGACCTGCAAGTGATATAAAATCTTTAACAGAAGAAGCTTTCTCTCAAATAGGGATCGATGAATGGCGAAAATCTTGTGAACATGTCATAAAAATTGAAAATCAGTTCATAGAACAAGATCGATTAATTGAGATGCAGGAGGAAAGGTTTATCATAAATACTGCGTCTTCATTGTCTTCCTCTTCCGATGAAGACTTTTTTATGGATGTGCAGTATTTGGAACCATTTTCAAGTTTTGATAGCTTATAATTAATTAATAAACTCATGAACAGAGTAATTTGAGTTTTCATCTAAATTTTGAACCTCACATTCACCACAGTAAGATTTTCAAAAATTATCCTTGATCATTGGATAAATTTTTATATTTGCATGTATCACACACAGAATCAGCCGCTTTAAGGAAATATAAGTATCAAAACGTTTTACTCCAATTTCCCCAGTATTGCTAGCGTCAATTTCTTTTTTCCCTTTTTGCCATCAGATCCTGGTAGACCTAGTTTGTTAAATTACATAAAATATTAATAAAAGTAAAATGACAAATATCCAGGTAACTCTATTACAGCATTCCGTTTAGAACTTCTTGGTTAAGAAAAAGAAGAGTTAAAGGCATCGACGCCAGGCCCGTAAGAACAGCGGGGTTTTTAGTGGGTAGTTGGATGGCTGAACATCTTCCCCGGAGTCCCACATATCCCTCGGTCCCCCCGGGCCGGGGGAACCCGTCAAGAGAGGTGTTTCCCCGAGACAAAAAAAAAGGCCCGTAAGACTTAATACCACAAACTCCAAGTGATTAATGACTTAGAGTATTCATCAGGATACAACTAAGCTCGACTTAGCGTATTTTTTTTTTAATTTTATAATACTTTCGATGAACTTTCGTCTTTCATTTGATTTCTATTAAAAATTTTTTAAAATATCAGTGTCTTATTTCCGACTAAAAACCCGAAATTTCTTTCTTGCCAACCCAGTATTTGGTGGAATATAGAGAATTTTCTGTATATCTATCTCAATTAAAATTAGAGACAAATATAGCTTACAATTTTCCGGTTTAGTTATCGATAAATCTATAATCGACTGAGGTCCTCCCTAAAGCCTGCAGGCGTCGGCCCGTTCCAATTAGCCAATCCAAACATTAGGTACCTATGAGGTACCTTTGGACCGATGTTTTCATTTCTAATAAAGTACGTGGCTGAGTGGTATACCTGAAAATTGGTATTATTCGTGAATTTATAATAAAAATAAAAATAATGCTTGACGATCCCAGACGTTTGCAACGCCAGAGGCATTACCAACGCGCTGCCGACCTCGAAGAAATTTTATAACGCCTTTTTAAACAACTCCATATCGTACCGCGCTGAGAAAACCTCAGCCGGAAGCTCATTCTAGATCCTGAGAGTACGCAGCATGAACGTTCTAGAGAACCGTTTCGTACAAGAAAGAAGAGGCATCAAGAAATGGGGATGAACACCCAGCCGATGGCGGGCAGTGCGGTGGTAGAAAGACGACGAGGGCACCATTCTGAATAGTTCTTCAGAACACTCCCCGTTGTACAGACGGTAGAATACGCAAAAAGACGCCAAGTCTCCCCGAAGTCCAAGCCTGTCTAGATCGCTTAAAAAACGACCTGCACTTCGTTGGATGGAGTCTAGGGGATTGAGCAGACAAGCGGGACTGACAGCCCATAAATGTGAGCAGTACTCCATATGTGGCCTGACCTGTGCTTTGTATAGCACAAGCCGTTGCCTTGGACTGAAATACTGCTTGGACCGATTTAGCACACCGAGCGTTTTGGAGGCAAGCTTAGCTTTGCCCTCTAATTGTCCCCTAAACTGCACATCATTCATGATGTCGACACCAAGGATCAATGGCGTAGCGAGGGGGGGAGGGGCAAGAGGGGGCATCATGCCCCGGGCGCTACTAACAAAGGGGCGCCAAATGGTCTGCAAAACAAAAATTTGCTAGATAATTTTTATTATAATTGATTTCTGGAAAATATATTTTAAATTTAGTGCCAGTATAAAATAAATGTTAACCTACACAAATAAATAAAAATTGGAGTGTCTGTTTATAACATTAAAATAACCGCTTTTCATTAAGTGCATTCGGACGTATACACGGTACATATTCCAAAACAACATTTTTTACAATTTTTGTCAGTCGATCTGTCTGTCTGTCTGTTTGTTCCGGCTAATCTCCGAAATGGCTGTACCGATTTTGACGGAACTTTCACTGACAGATAGCTGATGTAACAAGGAGTAACTTAGGCTATTTTTATTATAGAAAAAAAAAACGGTCTTTGTTAAAACTGATCAGTTTCCGAAATTTTATATTCCAATTTAAGTTGACCTCAGATTTATATATACTATCAATCATATGAAATAGGGTTTAGCTTAGGCTGGACTTTGTAGGTTCGAGCGCACGTATTCCGGAGGCGCATGGCGTAACAGTTGCATTCGATAAAACTGACTGTTTACATATTTCATTTATTTATATTTTAGGGTTTATAGGGTTTGTAAACCAAAATAAACCATAAGATTTATCCAAAAAATGTTGCCCAAAGTCACTATTCCACGCGGACGGAGTCGCGGGCACAACTAGTTCGTAAATAAAAAGGAACACTAATAGTCTAAATCTAGTCTAAATCAAATTGTAATAATACATTCATAATAGAAATGGCACGACTTTTCTAATTTCCTTCTTCTTTGAACTAATTCTAGATGTTAATATACATTTCAAAATCTAGTCTTGTTTGCTCAACTGTATTTTTTGTCTCAAATTTAAAGCCTAGCTTGAGCCTATGCCTTTATTTATTTTACTTTATTTATTTATTACTTTGAGTATATTTTACTTATAATATTATATCGTTTTCGAATGGGGGGAGGGCACTAAAAAGGTATTATGGGGGCGAGTTAAGCTCGCGACGTTACTAATAAAAATAATTTTATTTGCTAAACATGTTTACAATACAATGACTACATTTGATATACTACATTGCATTTGGTTAGAAAATTATATTAATTAGCCGACATGTTATGCCAAGTTTGGCGTGCAAAATTTAAATGAGTAGGCCTTTTCTGCTGCCCTATGAGATCACAATTTTTATCAGACAATTAAGCAATAATAGCAACTAAACATGAAAACAAAAATACATAACATATATGAATTATGATTTGTGAAACCGTTAAGAAACAAAAAATCAAAATAAAAGAACAAAGGACTCACTGCCAAGGATTCTAATATTGCTTGAGATGGAAAGAGGAGTTCCTTGGAACTGTAGCACAGGTGCGAACGGGGTTTTCTTTAGAGGATATTGACTACGTAAAGACCTGCCCCCTAAACGGACACACTAAACAGAGTAGGATCTTACGAATGATTTAGAGGATAGTCTACGTGCTTATGCCAAGTTTCCAGTTTTCGAGGCAAGTTTAAGTTGCGAAGTTATTTAACTTATGTATTAATACATATTAAGTTCAAAAAGGCTTATTATGCTGTATTGTTTGGGTACATATTTGCGTTTTGGATTAAGTCATCAAATCCAACTTTGGAGAGGTACACCGCTGAGTCATCACCTCAGATCTATTTATATATCCTCGAAACTTCCTTAACACAAATAAAGACGGAAAATAGTATATATAATATAGTAACATGGTATAAAGTCCATGGTTGGAATCTCGCATCGTCATGTACCACTAAGTTTTTCTCGCATAATGTGCATAATACCCGGATGACCGAGCTTTGCTCGGTATTTTTTTTTTTTATAAACTGTGTTTTGTTGAAATTAACAATTGATTTTCTTAGTCTAACCTCAAAGCACACACTCATTGACTTCTTGTTACTTAACAACGCCATCTACTGGAATAGCTTTAGTGTTGTGTCGTTAAAGCAATTTAAAAAAAATTGTATTATTATTCACCGATAGATGTCAGGAAGAGTCACATTATTGTTATTTGTCTTCCAATAAAAAAAAAGCGAATAAAATGACATTTTCTAGAAATGATTCCTAGCTAGATCGATTTATCGCCCCTGAAACCCCCCGTATACTAAATTTCATGAAAATTGTTGGAGCCGATTCCGAGATTCCAATTATATAAGTATATATATATACAAGAATTGCTCGTTTAAAGATATAGGGTTAGTATAGTATCATCATCATAATCTAAGCGTGGTATCCCGGTTGCCGTATAACGTGGCCGTAACAACCGAGCCGCATTAGTATAGTATATACATACATACATATAATCACGCCTCTTTCCCGTAGGGGTAGGCAGAGACCACTTCTTTCCACTTGCTACGATCCTTACATACTTGTTTCGCTTCGACCACTTTCATTATTCCCTTCATACATGCCCTTCGGTTTAGGGTACCTTTGACCTGGCCTTTTTTCAAGGCGTCCCTGATCTGGTCTCGGAACGTCCGCCTAGGTCTACCCCTTCCAACACTTCCATTCACACTCGACTTATACACTTTTCTCGTCAATCGTTCTTCATTCATTCTCTCGACATGGCCAAACCATCTCAGCATACCTTTCTCAATTTTTGTCACTACATCTTCTTTCAGGCTACAACGTCTCCTTATTACACTATTTCTTATCCTGTCATTAGTATAGTATAGATTTATAGATAGTAGATAGATTTGTAGATTGTTATTAATATAATAACAATCTAACATCCCACAGCTGGGCTTGGTTTCCCACGGATCGAACAGTATACCCACCACGCTTATCCAAGGCAGATTGTAAGGTTTCCTCACGATGTTATTCTGCACATGGTGAGAAAAACTGCCACGAAAATGCCACCGTCGAATTCGAAGCCGGTACCTCTTGATTAGTCTTCGAGTGTAATTTAACTGAGCTACCGACGTTACTGTATAAGAAAGCAACAAGTCAAAAAAGAGATTTTTAATGAATACAAAATGAGTTTGCTAATGAAAATCAAACAATACTTCCTCAGGGGGATGAGAGAAGGAAGGGAGAAAGCTCTGGGGCAACCCCTTTGAAAAGTTCAAAGTTACTTTTATATATAAGCAAACTTTCTTTGGTTACTAATGAAAAACTGTATTATTTTTTATTATTACAAATAGCAGACATTTTTTATTAGTGCAGAGGCGGAGAAAGAATACTAACTTCTGCGGCCGGGGTCGGCCTGTCGTAAATGGCGACAAAACAACTCACCCTACGTGGTAGGGCCCCAAGCCCGTCTGGATGGCGACCACCTTTGGTCTTAAGTATACCGCCATAGTAACCTTGTGTTGTGTTCCGGTATTAGTGACCCAAGTTCCACTGGCGTTGCAAACACCCATAGGCGACGGTAACTGCTAAATTCTAAGCGGACCGTGAGCCTGTCTGCTGTCCTACAGCAATAAAAAAAAGACAGACTAATGGCTCACCTAATAGACAATTACCGTCGCCTATGGATGTTTGCGACGCCAACGGCACCGCGACCACGCTGCTGTCTGTATAGGGGTATATACCTGAGTCACTAATGTGAAAACACCACACAAGGTTATTATGACGACAGATTAATAGACCAGAGGTGATTGTCATCCATACGGGCTTGGCTACCATGTAGCCAGGATCGTTTTGTCGCCTTCTACAATAGACCGACCCCATCACAGGGGTAGGTAAGTTTACTCCACCCTTGTACAGAGAAATCATCTCTTAAGGAATCATCACATCTCAAAAGTTGAAAACGTGTCCAGCTGTACGGTGTGAATTATAGTCCAAAAAGTAAAAATTCTATATTTTTTTTTTTGCTGTCTGGACAGCAGACAGGATGACAGCCCACTTAGAATTTAGCAATTACCGTAGCCTTTGCGTGCCAATGGAGTCACTACCAGGGATGCTGAAGATCGCGCGAAGTGGAGTAGAAAAAGTCGGAAAGCGGACCCCGGGCACCGAAACGAAAGTTTGGGTGGCAACCGGGACATAACGCTGGGATGATGATGACTGTAGCCTATGGGTGTTTGCAACGCTAGTGGCATCGCGAACACGTTGCTGTCCTATAAGGGTACAGGAAATAGAGTCACTAATACCGGAACACAACACCAAGTTATTATGGCGGCATACTTATGACGGGCGCCATCCAGACGGGCTTGGGGCCCTGCCACGTAGTTAGAGTGAGTTGTTTTATCGCCTCTTACGACAGGCTGACCCTGGCCGCAGAGGTCAGTATTCCTTCTCCGCCCCTGCACGGATTCGCCATCTAGTTCCAAAGTAGCATATCACTTGTGTTATGGGTACTAGATAACTAATATACTACATACTTTTTATAAATAAATACATATACTACACATAAACACACCGACTCAGTTCAGTCATTTCAGTACGCTTGCGGTCATGGGTTCGAATCCCGTCTTTATTTATACGTTACGTTATTGTATACATATAAAAAAGGAAACAACCGGGATTAAATACTTAAAATACGAAGAAAAATACAGTCTTGAATCCAAAACAGAGACAACGGCAATAAATTACTTTTGGATATTGCGTATCTGCATATGGCGCGAACATTGTAATATTTTGTCGCCCTCTGCCTACCCCGCATTAACAATGGCGTAATATCCTGTTTTGGGGAATGAAAAAGATATTACGGATCAAAAGGAATGACACACATACGTATGTATATTGAATTCTTTCTTCAGTTATTTTTAGTGACGGCCCACTTAATATTAAGTAATTACGGTCGACTATAGATAATAATAATAATAATAATATTTTGTGACAATTCACACAGCGTCATCTAGTCCCAAACTAAGTAGCACTTGTATTATGAGTCCTAGACAACTGATATACTACTTATATACTTTTTTTTGTAAATAAATACATATTATACATAAACACCCAGACGCGAGCCGGGAATCGAACCCGTGACCTCCGCAAGCGTACCGAAGTGCGTTATCCGTTACGCCACCGAGGTCGTCAGATGTTTGTAAGATCGTTTCAAAGGGGAATTGAAAGGAGTATGTTGGGCGTGACGCTAAAAGACCGCAAAAGAGCAGCAGACATTAGATCTACAACAAAGGTGGAAGACGTACTAAAGAGAATAAGACGGTTAAAATGGCGATGGACAGGACATATGACAAGGGAAAGCAGAATGAAATTATAACAGAATGGCAACCACGTGATGGCAAAAGAAAAAGAGGCAGACAAGCTAAAAGATGGACAGATGATATCAAGATGATTGGAGGGACAATCTGGTCTAGAAAAGCTACCAATAGAGAAGAATGGAAGCAGCTGGAAGAGGCCTATGTGTCACTGGACACGCTGATCACCGGAAAACCCGATGTATTAGATAGATCTAAGTTAAATCAATTTGCTACTGTGTGTAAAATTAATGTTCAGTATCAGCTATAAAGGCTATTAAATAAAATAGATATTTGTGATGGTAGGGGCACTGCGAACACGCTGCTGTCCCATAGGGGTACAAGAACCTGGGTCACTTATACCAAAACACAACACAAGGTTATTATGACGCCATACTTAAGACTAAGGGTGGTTGCCATCCAGACGGGCTTGCGGCCCTACCACGTTGTTAAGGTTGTATTGTCGCCCTTAAGACAGACAAACCCCAGCCGCAGGGGTTAGTCTTCTTACTCCGCCCCTGCACTGAGGGAAAATTTGAGCTTTTTTATCGATTTTAAATATCAAATATATATGACTTTAATACTAATATTTTTCGTTCATTATTTTATTCGTATATTAAGAACTAACTTACAGCAGACGTTGTTCTGCCATATAAATTTAAAAAAATACATTTTTGACAGTATTTTCTTAAAATCCGTGCAGGGGCGGAGAAAGAGTACTGACCTCTGCGGCCGGAGCCGGCCTGTCGTAAAAGGTGACAAAACAACCCACCCTAACTACGTGGTAAGGCCCCAAGCCCGTCTGAATGGCGACCACCTTTGGTTTTAAGTATGCCACCATAACTTTGTGTTGTGTTCCGGCATTAGTGACCCAGGTTCCTGTACCCCTATGGAACAGCAGTGTTCGCGATGCCACTGGCATTACAAACACCCATTGACGACGGTAACTGAAATTATAAGCGGGCCGTCAGCCTGTCTGCTGCCTACAGCAATAAAAAAACCGTGAATCTGAGTGTCTACATCATGAAATGTGTGTCTATGCAAAATTTCATGTCAAACGGGTGTATTGTTTTAGAGATCTCGTGATGAGTGCTATTTCACTTATAGACACATTATTTTTCACTTTTCAATATATCATTAAAACATACTTTTCAGTTTTTTAAACTATGTATATTTATTTATATTCGAATTAAATTCTCTGAACCAAAAGTATATTATTTATTTTTGTCGGTGCATGCCGTCGCGGGATTCCAATGCGGGTCCTCGATTGGTATCCAAATATAATACAACAGTACCAGATTCTCAAATCTTAACCCCTTAAAATCCATTGCGAAAATTAACCCAGAGATTGGACGATTAAAATCCTCGCAAAGGTTAAAATGGCCGCCGTAAATTGTTCGCGCGCCGACACTCTTAATTGACATGCCACATTCCACGTGAGGGTTCATTTGGAGGGTAGTCCTAAATCAATTTTATACTGGCCATTACCCGTGACTTCGCGTGGAATTTGCTTGTATTTTTCCAGAGCATACGGGACAAACTTGGAGGGTGCCGTTACTTGTTTCTTACCTCTACCCTCCACAGCCTCAATATAAATGACCAAAATTAAGTCAACAAACGACTAGTGACGAATGGTATTTGTCAATGTCAATTGTCAGTAAATATTGTTGTATATTTGCCAAAATGGCGATATTCACTAGGCGAAGGATGCCATACCGCCTTGACAGATCTTTCCAATAAATCCAGCAAATTATGTGAGCTCTTCATTATCCGTTCTGGAATTAGGAGTACATTCCGTCATTTTGACACGCTTTTATTAGTTTCACCTGCATGTTTGTAACCGACTCCTTTGAACTTCATTTTGACCCATTTTAAACGGTCAGATTTTATTTCAACATTGTAGAATTATAAAGGACCGATGACAATACAATAATTCGATAAGTTATCTCATTATCCTGAGGATTGCCAAGATTTAAAAAATAGTGATGTATTATCTATCAAATATGCCTAATAAAATATATAAAGCAATTTTAATTAGAAGAAATATAGTAAAAAAACTAAAGAACACGTTTTAGTGACTAATTAAATTGAAAAGTGAAATACAATTCTTAATTAAAGAATAAAATAATGAACGAAATACATATATTAGAATTATTGTGAAAAAAGTATGGGACGCTCGATAAATTAGTTCTCGAAAATATTCGATCTGTATGATTAGTTCAAAAATGGTACGAAAGATAAGGGCACAAAGCGCTCCACGCTTTTTTGACAATAATTCTAATATTTTTCGTTAATTATTTTATTTCTATATTAATAATTATTTTTCACGTTTTAGTTAGATTTATCATTAAATCGCATTTTTAAGTTTATTTAAACTATATTTTTTTAAGAAAAAAGCCGCACATTAAGACGTAATGTAACTATTAAATATGCCATCAAAGGTGACGATGTCCAGGCCTGCAGACGACGCTAATTGGATGCGGCGGACCCCTCGAGCAATTTTTAGCTCGTCGCCGCCAGATGGCGGTCGATTTGCCCAGAAACGGATGTAAAAGAATTTGATTAAATGTCGTATTTTTTAAAAGCATTCCTTTACACACATTGATTATTTGTGGAGCTTTTTTTTAAATATAGAAATGACTAGTGTGGACTTGAAATTTGATCAGGGTTACCCCAGTTTTCTAGTTAATTAAAAATAGCGACTAATAAATACGTTTGTAAAAAAACAAATTGAAAAATTGGCTCATTGATAATTGTTTTTGTGGGATTAACGAATTTTAAAATTTTTAATTGATATTACTATTTTGACATAATTTATTGAATTTTTAGTTTTATGACAATATTACATGCCGAATGTCGGTGAAACATGTGGTGATTTTTATTTTGACAACTTATGTACCATGTTTAACATAAAAAATACCTATACCTTATCTGTTTTACCAAAAAAATAAAATGTAAACAAATCGTAAAAAGGGTTTTTTGGATGTCGATTTTCAGATCAACGTGATATAAAAATTATTATAGCAACTTTTAATTATTTATTAGAAATATCTCCTATATATATTCTTATTTTTTATATTAATATTTCTTACTTTTAGAAAAAAAACATAAAATAATTTTATTTTTACAATTATGAATGGTAAATATAATGCGTATAAAATTTACATATTTACAACATTAATTGTAATAACTAACTTACATTATAAAGAAACTAAAAAGACAATGTTTCCAAATCTCTTACTGGTTTTATATGCTGGTAGTTATAAGTGTACTTACTGTTCAACGTACTAATGTCGATTGGAAGGAGTGTTTTATTATTACGGTCGGATTATACCCGCTATGTTGTTTTTATTATAGCTTTGTTTGAGAAACATTGGTTTGTTTGTTTACATTTTATTTTTTGGTAAAGTGGATAGAGTATAGTCTATTCTTTTCACACGCACACACGACGAGAGAGATGTGCAAAATATGTATTATCTAGATTCCAGTTAGTAAAGTAGATAAACTTTTAAATGTGTATGAGAGGGGGCACAGATTTCCGAAACACAGGTTTATTATACCTAGCTCGGAAGTCAGGGACTTCATCTTTTTAACCGACGAAAAAAAACGGAGGGAGGTTCTCAAGTCGACGCGTATTTTTTTTTTTGTGTATGGCCATGTATAAATTTTTACAGAGTATTGTAAAAATTCTTTATTGGAAAGGGAATATTAAAGAACTTAGTTATTATGGTTAATAAAAAGAATGTTTATTATTTTTTGCTTTTCAGTTTTTTCGGCGGTTTAATTTTTTTTTGTTAAAATTTTTTTGTTAATCACAATATCCTTTATTTAAATTTAGAGAAAATAGTTTTTTTATCTTTGTTTGATTTACTATAAAAGCGGTTTTTTTAGTTCTTTTTTTAACTATAATTTATTTTAAGCTTTTAAGTTTGATCAGCTATAAAATAAAAGCGTTTTGTCATTTGTTGTCAATTTCCAATCGGTAAATGTTTTTATTAATTTAACGCCATATTCTGGCAGTGTTATTAATTAAACTCCAGGTGGTGTTAATTTTAATTTTTTTCATTGTTCAAAGTGGGTAAAATTCAAGTCTGAAAATTCCGTTACAAATATCAAGTTGATCTGATCTAATGAGAAATCGGTAAAAAAGAGAAAGAAACCACCGTCATGGGGTGTTCCCAGATGGTCACCCAGCTTAACATCGGTGATCGGATGAGAAAAAATAATCCTGAGGATCCTGGTAAGGATAATGACACAAACTATACAAATTGCATTATCATCGATTTTTTTTATTGCGTAGCAGACAGCAGACAGGCTGACGGCCCGCTTAGAATTTAGCAGTTACCGTCGCCTATAGGTGTTTGCAACGCCAGTGGCATCGCGAACACGCTGCTGTCCCATAAGGGTACAGGAACTTGGGTCACTAATGCCGGAACACAACACAAGGTAATTATGGCGGCATACTTAAGACCAAAGGTGGTCGCCATCCAGACGGGCTTGAGGCCCTACCACGTAGCTGGGTGGGTTGTTTTGTCGCCTTTTACGACAGGCCGACCCCGGCCGCAGAGGTTAGTATTCTTTCTCCGCTCCTGCACGGATAAAACGGTCATTCATAATAGTCGTTTTGAAAGGGGTAAAAATCACGTTAAAAAATTCCGTTACATAGATAAATACCAAGTTAATAAAAACGTGTTAAAAAAATAAACACGGCTGTTATTATTAACAGATAAATTTACGTACATTTATAAATATGAAGTAGCGAAGGTTGTGATGGGACCTCCTACACCCATCGTAACTCATATGGGTGAAGTCAGACGTAAAAAACCACGAAAAGGGCGCTGATCAGGAATCGCTGACTACCCAATATCGTCCCCCGACATTTTTATCTTTTAATTAACGAATACGACCTCTGTAGCGCAACTCCATAAGTTCGATTCTCGAGTTTGGTTATGTATATTATTTACAGAATGAAAAGTATATATCAGTTGTCTAGTATCCAAAACATTAGCGTTGTGTTGCTTATTTGGGAATAGATGTCGCTGTATTGTCACAATATCGACAACCTCGGTGGCGTAACGGATCAGGACACAGGTTCGATTCCCGTCTCGCGTCTGGGTGTTTATGTATAATATGTATTTATTTACAAAAAAAAAGGTATATAAGTAGTATATCAGTTGTCTAGTACCCATAACACAAGTGATATGCTACTTAGTTTGGTACTAAATGGCGCTAGGTTATTCATTTACAATACCTGCGGTATGAGCCCTAGTATTGTCCTGCATAAACATGAAGTGTTCCCCAGTAAAATGTGCGTAGGATACCACATGAGGCTCCAGACACTCTTCGATGTAACGTGACCAATTTAATGATGGTAACCGACGTCCAGATACAAACGCAAGTTCGGGTTTCCTATCGGCGCTTATTCACATGTGTAGACGATGTGCCAAGCCAAGAAACAAAATACATACATACATATAATGACGCCTCTTTCCCGTAGGGGTAGGCAGAGACCACTTCTTTCCACTTGCTACGATCCTTACATACTTGTTTCGCTTCGTCCACTTTCATTAGAAACAAAATAAAATAAAATTAAAAATGTATATATGTAATATAAAAAATTATAATTAAATAACCTATATTTGAAATGTATTCGGCTCGGATATTTTCAAAAACTACCGTCAGTGCCAGTTTTTTCTCAACACCCGCGCCGCGAACACTGTACTTGCCCTAGTCACTGAAAAGTGTTCCAAAATTGTGATAATCACGCCGCGCATTACCAGCATCGTGTACAACATGTTAATATCAATAGTGGATAGCAAAATTATATTTATTCATAAACATAAATTTTATCCGTGCATGGGCGGAGAAAGAATACTAACCTCTGCGGCCGGGGTCGGCCTGTCGTAAAAGGCGACAAAACAATCCACCCTAGCTACGTGGTAGGGCCTCAAGCCCATCTGGATGGCGACCACCTTTGGTCTTAAGTATGCCGCCATAATAACCTTGTGTTGTGTTCCGGCATTAGTGACCCAAGTTCCTGTATCCTTATGGGACAGCAGCGTGTTCGCGATGCCACTGGCGTTGCATACACCTATAGGCGACGGTAACTGCTAAACCCTAAGCGGGCCGTTAGCCTGTCTGCTGTTCTATAGCAATAAAAAAAAAATTTAATTGCGTGCAAGCCAAAGATTTGTGGTGCTTCTTAAAATCGAATTCAACACTATCTACGTCTTTAAAAAGTTATTATGGCTACGGCAGCATATAATATTCCATTTTTAGAAAATAATTTTTTTACAAATTATAGCGTTTCACCCGATTGTTGTGTATTTTCATTTGAACGGGATTTTCGATATTTCGTTACGATAAATTGAGTTTTTTGATATTAATATCGGAGTATGGTTAATATCGATAAATATAAATATTTTAGGCGTCGATATATCTAACTACTGATAACTGATATATTCATCAGTTTTTTTTATAGCTATAGTTCAGCAGACAGGTAGACGGCCCACCCTGGCAGGTAATCACCATCGCCTATGGACGTTTGCAGCAACAGAGGCATTACCAACGCGCTGCCGGCCTCGAAGAAATTTTATAACGCCTTTTTTGAAAAACCCCATATCGTACCGCGCTGAGAAACCTCAGCCGGAAGCTCATTCTAGAGCCTGAGAGTACGCAGCATGAACGTTCTAGAGAACCGTTTCGTACAAGAAAGAAGAGGCTCCAAGAAATGGGGATGAACACCCAGCTGATGGCGGGCAGTGCGGTGGTAGAAAGACGACGAGGGCAACATTCGGAATTTTCAGAACACTCCCCGTTGTACAGACGGTAGAATACGCAAAGAGACGCAAAGTCTCTCCGAAGTCCAAGCGTATCTAGACCGTCTGTGAGTCTGGGATCGCCGACAACAAGAACACCGCGCCTGGATCGAGTCTAGGGGATTGATCTGACAGGCGGGTGCTCCAGCCCATAAATGTGAGCAGTACTCCATACGCGGTCTGACCTGTGCTTTGTATAGCACAAGCCGTTTTCTGATCTGTTCTCTTTATCCGTGCAGTGGTGGAGAAAGAATACTAACCTCTACGGCCGGGGTCGGCCTGTCGTAAAAGGCGACAAAACAACCCACCCAACGTGGTAGGGCTCCAAGGCCGTTTGGATGGCAACCACCTTTGCTCTTAAGTATGCCGCCATAATAACTTATGTTGTGTTCCGGCTATAGTGACCCAAGTTCCTGTACCCTTATGAGACGGCAGAGTGTTCGCGATGCCACTGGCATTGCAAACACCCATAGGCTGTAGGCAGCCTGTCTGCTGTCCTACAGCGAAAAAAAAATATTATAGCAAACCTAGGCATTACACCGTTTGCCGGATCAGCGAGTTATTTAAAAAACTATGATATTAGTACGAATAATGTCAGTTTTCTGTGAGGAAAGCAGTGTTGACCTGTTGAAACAGTACTGCCACCAACGTATTCTAGTCATCATTAAATTTTCATATAAACAATTGAACTATAAGGCTATTACAGAGATAGATTTAACGCTAAGATAATTTGAAGTAAAATGTAGCAAAGTCCCCTGTCTTATATCGTGGAGTACAATAAAAATCAACATTGAATCATACGGAACACTGACTGCAATTTCACGATTCAAATGCCTTGGTTGCGATAGATTTGTGTGGATACACTTTAGGTGGTCGCCAAACAAGCAAATTAATTAATTACGTAAGGCAGCGGTTCTTAACCTTTTTGACTGACGACCCAAAGATTAAATATATTTGATGCCCGCGACCCTAATGTTTTATTATTCTTCCAGTGATAATAAAAAATAGGATTGACTAAAAGCCCGTGGTTTGTTAAAATTGATGTCATTATGAAATATCAAAAATAAATAATATTATTAATTTTTTCTTTATTCAAATCAAAGTGAAACAAGCATACATCGGCAATATTAGTGACTACCCTGAAGTTGTATTTTTAAGCAAAGAAGATTTATATGTGACGTTAAGTTTATGGAAAGTACACATCGAATATCATGCTGAGGATCCAGTCTATTTCTATACTTCTTTTTTAAGACAGCAAGGCACGAAAATCCTGCTTCACACTCGCATAGTACTTAACGGTACGTTCCGAGTCAGGACTCGAGATGTCACTGAATACGGCGTTCATAGTGTAATTGAAAATATTTTCGCGACCCATCCCAATACCGCCCGCGACTCGAATTCGGGTCGCGACCCGGGGTTAAGAAACGCTGACGTAAAGCATGATGCGCGGCGGCGGCGCAGCGTGACACGCCCCTTCGCCGGAAAATGCCGAGCGTCTACGCAGTTAATGTCAGCTGGCACACACGTGAGGGCACTGGCGCAGACACAAAATTGCTTAGGTATACTTACATTAGTTAAGGAACTTATTTATTTATTTATTTATTTAAAAAGTACTGCCACATCACAGGCATATAACATTGAAAATAACAAACTATTTAATTTATGGCCTGATGCATGTGACAATAATGGCGTATTATACATAACATTGGCAATTCATCGGCTCGAAGATGTAATACAATAAATAATTTAGAAAAAGAAATAAAAAAGAATACCCAATGAATACTTGAAATTCAAATTTAACAAATAATACAGTAATAATTGATGAAATATTAATATGAATATCTAATAAATGTCATGTCATATCAAAAAAAGAGGCAATGTCAATATAATAATATATATAAAAGTCAATATAATAATATATATAAAAGTCAATATCAAGTAACAACAACAAGTCAGTTATAAAACAATAAATGATTAATGATTAAAATTAAGGTGCATTTTTTATTTTGTTTTTAAATATACGCAGAACTTAATTATTAAGGTTATTAATAAATAGACGGTTTATTATTTTTGCTTTTCAGTTTTTTCGGCGGTTTAATTTTTAGTTACAATATTTATTTATTTTATATATTTATTTAAACATGAAATACAATTTAAACATAAAAAAACAAACAGCAAAACAGTTTATGTACAAACAACTTCCTTGTCAAGAGAAGATCACACTGGCCTCTGAACTAGTGAATACTGTATCTCAGTGGGTCAGTATTTCTAACTCCAAGTGCGCATTATCATTATATTAATAACTTGAAACGCTAAATTGTTTAGTGTACCCTTTAAGATGATATAAATTTAAACAACAAAGCAGGTACATGGGAATATTTTGAACATCTTTTGTTCACGAAACGTAGCTTATTTTACATTTCAGAAGATTCGATGTATAGTAACTTTTGTACTCGATTAATATTTATTAATATAATATTAATTCGATTAATTAAATTAAATCGGATTTCAAGTATTTTATATATTGTACGACTTATCCATACAAATCATTCGTTCAAGACCCGGTAAAGAATGTTTCAATCTTTCCGGAGTATATTTAACAATTCCTTTTTTTCGTTCCTCGAATTCAAATTAGAAATTAAAATAAAGACATCCCCGTCTTTGTTTTTGGGGGGTGATAAATTATTCAAAAGGTGTCTGGTAGAGCTTAACTCTGTGGATTTTTGTATAATTCTTAAAAAAATCGTCTACCTAGTATTTGAACCTAGTGTTAAAGATAATAATAAATAGGCTAAAATAAAATAACGCCTTAATTTTTAAATGAATATTTTAAATATTTGATATTTATATTGCAACTAGTTGATCTGACAACGTTCCTCCTTGTCCTTTTCCAAGGTCCAATCTATGACTATACCGAAATTCATCAAAATTGGTTCAGCGGTTTAGGGGTGAAATCGTAACAAAAAACAAACAAACCCACTTTCGTATTTATAATATTAGTTAGGATTAGCTGACCCGGCCAACTCCATTCTGCCAAATTAGTTCTTAATGAGCTAGACGCTTCGACATCGCGAAATGATAGATAGATAGATAGATAGATAATTCTTTATTGTTCACCACACAATTTTACAGAAAAAAAAGACATAAAAAGAAGTAGGTAATAGTACAACATAGTGAGCAAACGGCGATCTTATCACTAAATAGCGATTTCTTCCAGACAACCTATCAGAAATATTTAAAGTAGTAGTACAAGGCGGTGCACAATAGACATAGAAATCAAGATAGTAAATATTATACAAAAAAAAAACTAAATTAATCTAACATACAATAGCAATACAATGAAGCATACACATGACGATGCAGTTTATGACTTTAGGTAATGGTCATTAACCAAGTTTTTAAAAATGGCAAGTGAATGATTAAACATACAAAAGTTCAATTTAATGCGATGTATAGTTATAGAGAAACGCTATATTCAGAGAATTTCAGTATTGAATTATTGAGTATTTTACGCGTCTGGTGACATCGATTGTGACGTCAAGGCACGCATTGTTGCCACGAAGGACCGCGTTAAGAACTCCCGTATTTACGGCAGTCTTCATGTCCGAGACATTGCGGATAAATTGTAGGAGTATCGGCTCTGTTGGTACGGCCACGTTTTACAGCAGCCGGATGCTTACGTGGGAAACAAATGTCTGGCCATGCCGTTTCCACCGGGCCCCGGCAGGAGGGGTAGACCCAAAAAGTGCTGGCTTGATGTCATAAAGGGTGATATGCGTGCCAATGGGCTCACTACCAGGGATGCTGAAGACCGTGCGAAGTGGAGTAGAAAAAGTCGGAAAATGGACACCGGGCACCGAAACAATATTTAGATGATGATGATGATATATTTAGAGAATTATTACTGAATACTGAATAATATTTCCAGAGGTCGTTGTTGTCGTTGTAATAATTATTATTGTTGTAATCATTATTTGGTGGTCGTTTTGATAATATTCAGCACTTGGTCGCGGTGGTTGCATTCAAGTTATTGAGTTTGTTTACGAGTCCTTGTAATTCGTACAAGTCTGTTGTTATATCTATGTGACATTATATATTTAGTTATTAACATCCTTCTGATTGCTTTGTTAATACCTTACCAGTTCACTGGTAGAACCACTACACTGTCTAGCAAAAGAAAAACATGCGGCGCAGTCTTTGGGGACTGCCGATAGAAGTGAAAACTAAGTAACTTGTGAATTGTATCGTCGAGCTATTAGATTATTATTTTCTGTTTATAAAGACGTGTTTATGATCAAGAATTAAAGTTTAAATTGATCATTAACACTTCTTTCAAAAATTATTCACCGAAAAAGTGCTCAACGCACCTAAAGAAGTTTTCACATCAAAAACTCAACTTTATTTCATTGTAATAAAGTCGTAATTCGAATAGATATGTCTAAGTAATGCAATGCAATCATTTAAAAGTTACATTATAAAATAAACCTTAAGTCTTTATTAATAAGGTTGGTATTACTGGAACAAAAATCCCTCCATCTTACGAACTTTCGATCAGGTCATGTGTCCTGACGCGAGTTTAACATATTCACCCATCACAAAAAATTGCACAATGCCGGTAAAGAAGTTTTCACTTCAATAATATAACAAGAATTTTATCAATGTCTTGATTCTATATTTTTTATCTAATCACAGGTATAGTGACGTCACTAAACACCGTGGCATGAATGACACTTGTTTACAATATTGCCTGATTTGAGTGACGTCAAATATATTGTATAAATAGAATGGCATTATGTAATAATAATTTATTCGTGTAACATTGAGACTTATTTATTACATACTAATTGACCCGGGAAACGTTGTTCTGCCTTAAGAATCTGCTGACTGCATCCGTGCAGGGGCGGAAAAATAATACTGACCTCTGCGGCCGGGGTCGGCCTGTCATAAAAGGCGACAAAACAACCCATCCTACGTGGTAGGGCCCTAGCCCATCTGGATGGCAACCACCTATGTCTTAAGAATGCCGCCATAATAAACTTGTGTTGTGTTCCGGCATTAGTGACCCAAGTTCCTGTACCCTTATGGGATAGCAGCGTGTCTGCTGTCCTACAGCAATGAAAGGTGCACTATTATTATGAAAGTAACTATCTGTTTGTTACGTTTTCGCTCCTAAGCTGCTGAACCAATTTTAATGAATTGAGATGATTGGCATCTTAGAGAAGAAGAAGAACATATGCTACTTTTTATCACGAAAATGTTTTGTTTTTGGCAGAACATCGTTTGCCGGGACAGGTAGTGTATTTTATTAATTAGTACCACAACACAAATGCTAGACAAGATGGCGTATATATGTATGAATTTTTTCAATATATTTATTAATTTAATTCAATTTGCTTTTTTCCTAGCAACTAGATGCGTTTGTTTTTTAGCCGAAACAAAATATATTCCATTATTTTGCCTATATTAAGGTTTGTAATAACATTGTCCACGCGTTACCTAAACAATTTAATTAAATGTCAACTAAACTATTTTAGAGGGATCTAATCTATGCTACACGCTCAGTTTAATATAAGTATTAGAACCGAAAAGTATTTGGTTTAACTATGTAGTGTCAATAAATATGTTTTTATTTATACATTTAATGCAATTTTCTGGTAAAAATTTTGCTAATAAAAATAAAACGTCTCATTTCAAGGCGTGTTTTAAAATTTTAAAACGTCTTTAGGAAAACAGTGATTAGCGCGAAGTTTGTAAAACACGCCATTTCTATGCTTATTAGAGGACACTGCAGAGCGCCCCCACTGATAGGTGTATGGTCCAAGTTATGTACTTTTTACAATACTTTCTCCGTGCAGGGGCGGAGTAAGAATGCTAACCTCTGCCTGTCGTAAAAGGCGACAAAATAATCTTAGCTATGTGGTTTATAATACAACTACACCTTATGTTGTGTTCCGGTATTAGTGATCTTGGTCTCAGTACCCCTATGGGACAGTAGCGTGTTCGCGTGACCCTAGCGTCGCAATATTCTAAAGCGATTCTTACTATTAAGTGAGCCGTCAGCCGGTCTGCTGTTCCTCAACATAAAAAAACGAAAAGCTTTGTTGCCGCCATTTTAAATAGACATACGTTATGGAATGTTGGTAACTATATATAAAAATAACTTGTTAGTAACTATATAAATGTCTGAAGAACGTGAAACGGAATGTCTGAGGTGATTATCAGTAGCGATGGGCGTTGAATCAACGAACCAGTTTAATCAAACGACTAGTTTCAACGAACTAGTTCAAATATTTTTCCTATTTGAAAATTCAAAGAACTAGTTCAACATTTTCAAGAGAAAATTAAAAATTGCAATAGAATAGCTTAGGTATAAATGGATTTATTTCAAAATTAGATGATTGTTTTTGTAAAAGTTTTATCAATAAAAAAGAAGACTTTAGTAATAAAAAGATGTCGAATAAATTGGGTGACAAGAGAAATAAAGATTTCGAGTAAAACAAAGCGAGCTCTATGCACTTCTATAATGGTATAAGTATTCTAAACCTATATAAGTTATTACACAAGATAGATAAGTAATTAAGTTATTACACAAGATAAGTAATTACACAAGAAATTAGCTATCATTGCTAAAAAATTTTAAAGCCAAAAATATTAACAAATCTACTTGGTCTGTTGTACGGAGACACTCTAATAAATTAAAAATAATAGCTAACTAAAATTACAAACTAAAAATGGATAATATAATAAAATAATTTATAAAGCAAATTAAGTAGCGTCCATTTTTGCCAAATGCTTTAGTGTAAAATGTGCTTTAGGTGCAAAAAAAAATGTGTATTCGAAAAAATATTTAGAAGAAAATACTCAAAGGATAAAATCAGACATGATATTGAACACGGTTGCTAAAATAGAAATTGTAGATGTTGTTAAAAAAATTAAAAACAAAAAGTCTTGCGGTTATGATAAAATACCAAACACCGTAATTAAAGAGAACATAAACATTATGGCTACACCTCTAGCGAATTTTTGTTATAAACGTTTCGTTGTCCCCACAACGAAATCTGGTCTAGAAATGTGGTTGGTCTGGAAAGGTCCCCACCTTTCCAGACCAACTGAAGATCGCAAAAATTATCCCTGATGCAATAAACACTTTGATTCAATAATATGTTTTACAAAAATTGAATCATGAAATAAAAGTTGCAGGCCTATTTTTTTAATTAAATTCGGCTTTTGATTCAATTCATCATGAGCTATTGCTATTTAAATTGGATTATTACGATATACGGGGAACTGCTCTTAAATTATTCGAAGCTTACTTTAGAAATTAATAAATGTATGTTCAGATAAAGTACATCACAAATAATACTGAAAGTACACATCATTCCAAATCACAAAATATAATTTCGGGTGTTCCACAAGGATCTGTACTTGGCCCAATATTATTTATATTGTTTATAAATGATGTCATAACTTTCATAAAAAATTGAAATTCCCGAAGTCAACCTTGCCTATGAAACAAATTCAGTAATAAATGCTGCTAATGTATGGTAGGGTTCGCTGTAATGTAAGGTTTGTTGATAACAATCTTAACATTAATATTAAAAAAAAAATATCTTATTATTCAAAACTTCAAGGAATAATGACGAAGTTATTGTAACCTTCAAAAATGATTTTTTTTATTGCTGTAGAACAGCAGACAGGCTGACGGCCCGCTTAGAATTTAGTGGTTACCGTCGCTTATAGCTGTTTGCAACGTCAGTGGCATCGCGAACACGTTGCTGTCCCATAAGGGTACAGGAACTTGGGTCACTAATGCCGGAACACAACACAAGGTTATTATGGTGGCATACATAAGACCAAAGGTGGTCGCCATTCAGACGGGCTTGAGGCCCTACCACGTAGCTAGGGTGGGTTGTTTTGTCGCCTTTTACGACAGGCCGACCCCGGCCACAGAGGTTAGTATTCTTTCTCCGCCCCTGCACGGATAGAAATATTACTCCTGTGGATGTAGCTAAATTCTTTGGGTTATATATAGATTCTAATTTAAATTGGAAACAAGAGCTGTATGCAATTGAAGGTTCTATCAGTAAAGCTTGCTATGCATTGCGAACCTTGCGAGATGAAGTTGGTCTGAAACACTAAAAAATTGTATATTTTGCTCTAGTTGAAACTAAGCTAAGGTACAGCATTCAATGTCGGGAAAATAGCTCTGAGTACAACTGTTATAAAGCTTTTGTTAAATAAAAAAAGTGTATCAGGATAATGCTTCGAATATCACAAATGGAGTCATGCAGAGAACATTTTAGAAAATTAGATATAATTACGATTCCATCTCTTTATATACTAAGTAACGCTAACTAACCTTGCAATAAATATATTTGATTATGGAACTCAAGAAGAAAGGAAACAGAGAGAATCTACAAGAAGAAAAGATCTAAACGGTAAAATCAAATTAAACCTAAATGTAGGCTGGCTATAAGTTTCAAGCTCTTAAAATGTTCAATAAACTACCAGTAAATATAAAATATAAATTCTACCACTTTAACTTATTTAAAAAAAGCATTAGATATTTTCTTATTAAAAATTGTTTTTACTCAGTTGATGGATACTTTTCCATATATGGAGTGGAAGGAGCGCCTCGCGCACCCCAGCGCGGGCCTCGCCACCATCGAAGCGGTGAGGCCCGTCCTGGCCAAATGGTTAGAAAGGCGCCACGGCGCCCTGACCTTCCGCCTGACGCAGGTCCTCTCGGGGCACGGTTGCTTCGGGAGGTACCTGTGTCGCATAGGGCGGGAGATGACGTCAGGGTGCCACCACTGTAGCGCGGGCGACGAGGAGGACACGGTGAACCACACTGTCGCCGTGTGCCCTGCGTGGCGCGAGGAGCGCCGCGCCCTCGTCGCCCAAATCGGCGTGGACCTGTCGCTCCCGGCCCTGGTTCTGTCCATGGTCGGGGGCGATCCTGGATGGACGGCCGTCGCCTCCTTCTGCGAGGCAGTCATGTCCGCAAAGGAGGCGGCGGAGCGGGAGCGGGAGTCGACCACCACACTCCCCTCCCGCCAACGCAGGCCACGCCGGCGGCGCCGGAGGGCCAGTAATGACCTCCGGCCGCCGTAAAAAGCGGCTGCGGGCGGCCCCTCGGGGGAGGACCCGCCGCCCGCACTATTGCCGCGAGGGTGAGGGCTGCGTGCTGTTCCGTGGCCCCCCTCAACTCCTAGAGTTGTTAGGAGAGCGCCGGGGGGACGAAACCCTGACCCCCTGGCGCCAACACTTTAGAAGGGGCCCGCCTCAAGACAAAGGGCGGGCCGGCGCCGGCCCGGGCCACGAGATCGGCAGGCCATATATCCGTGGGCCCGGGCGTAGGCGATAGGAGAACAGCGGGGTTTTTTAGTGGGTAGTCGGATGGCCAATCATCTTTCCCGGAGTCCCACATATCCCTCGGTCCCCCCGGGCCGGGGGAACCCGTTAAGAGAGGTTTTTCCCCGAGACCAAAAAAAAAATACTTTTCCATATAATTATATATATTTTCTTTTTTGACAATGTGAAACTAATATAAATAATTTTATTTTTGGAAATTTAGTTAATTAATAAATGTAATAAAATATAATGTAGAAATGTAATCATCCATACAATTTTATTGTTAACATTAAATTAATGTATGGTATTATCTAGAAATTTTCAGACATAAATATATTTTGTTTTATGAATAAATGATAACGTATCAACGTTAACTCCATATGAATGAACTAGTTGAATTCGTCAACGACTTTAATGAACTTAACTCGATACTTACGTTGAAAATAATATCATAGATTACGAGCAACGTTCGAATTTGAACTCTAAGAAGCATGGTCAAGAGCTGATTTTTGAAATACTATTTAAAAAAAGTGATGTTATAATCATATTGGTGGAACGCTAAGCATCAATCAAATGTTTTCCATTAATACATTGAATCAAATAATAAAATATCAGGTCAGTAATATAGAGAGAGACTCTTTGACTGTCATTGCGTTAAAAATATTCAATACCTAAATATTTTTTCTTTATTCCTGTAGGACAGCAGACAGGCTGACGGCCCGCTTAAAATTTAGCAGTTACCGTCGTCTATGGGTGTTTGCAACGCCAGTGGCATCGCGAACACAGGAACTTGAGTACATACAGGGTACATACTTAAGACCAAAGGTGGTCGCTATCCACACGGGCTTGGGGCCCTACCAAGTAGCTAGTGTGGATTGCCTTTTACGACAGGCAGACCCCGGTCGCAGAGGTTGGTATTCTTTCTCCGCCCCTGCACAGATAAAAATCTATTGCAGGAGAAGAAGAAGAATGTTTGCCTGGTCAGCTAGTTATATACATATAAGGTACTTGGTAGTTCAGTGGATACTCGGACCAATTTCCAGATTGGTCGGAGATTCAAACCCAGGAGCTCTATAGCTCGAGTTTGAATCCTATGATAAGCAAGCACTTTTTTAATAGTTTTTCTATCATAATTATCATGTACTGACGGCGACGGAAAACATTGAAGGAAATCTGCATACCACGATCACCAGTGTAAGTAACTCGCTAATCATCCTTTGACAAACGTGGCGAGTATACCATTCTTATCATCCTTCTGTTACAGTTGGTAAAATATACATAAATATATAAGTTTATAACTTGGACCATACGTCAAAGCTTTACGGTGAAAAAATACGGGCAAACTCTAATTACTTAGAAGATTTTTATAGCTTGTAAAATGGGGGAATTAGGCAAGTCAGGAGACCGGGTGCTCCGGTAATACTATCACAGCCCGTGTCTTCGTTCGTTAGTCTGTGTCATTTGAAAAGACTAAGAAAAATAAAAGAAATAAAGGTGATAGGGACTCCTCCTCCACTTACCTCTGTAAGTAGAACTATCTGTGAATGAAATTAAGATGGCGCCACAATAGCATCAGTATAAATTTTAGAAAAAAGCGCCAAAAGTTATTACAGTAGAATAGAGAATTTTGAACTTAGCATACTTCAATTCATCTACAGCTGCATTCACATCGTACACTGTAGCATTAGCGCCATCTTGGCGGATCCTTAAACTATAATTTACATCGTACAACTTTTTCAACTTCTCCCCATACGAGATGATTCCTTTGAGGGTCTCCGAACAGAGTCCCTGCTAATTTACAGAAGAAATACCCTTTTCACTCCAACTAAACTGTTACCATATATATACAACACGTTGCAATTTATAGCAGTTCGTATATTTGGTAACTCAAAATAAAAGAATAAAACCACTTATTTTATAGAAATCTATGACCGTACGCTACACAAACAAAGCCTCTGATAAATCAATAATATTTTGGAATCGGTGGTTCGAGGTAATGTCTTCTTACTGACAACTGGCGTTGTTTCTTTTGTTTTATTGCTTCTTGTCACAAACTATTTTTATACCAACATGTCGTGTCTTCTGGATCTCGCATCATAAAAAAAGGTGCGTTATTAAACGCCACACCTTTATCTATACCTCACATTCACAACCATGCGTGCTTAAAATAAAAGATGTATCAATTTAAGAAGAGTATATCTCTGTGTCTGGTTTCTCTCTCTCTCTTTTTGTATGCGTGCATGCGTGCGCGTGTGTGTGTATGCGTGCGTGTGTGTGTGCGCGCGCATTTGTGTGCGAGTGCATGTGGGTGTAAGCGTGTGCATGCGTGGGTCTCTCTCTCTCTCGGTGTGTGTGTGTTTGTGTTTTACTGTTCGTGATGTTTTTGTTGATCAACATTGACTTTGCCTTGTTTGTTGATATAGACTTGTATATCATCAGACGCGAGAAATGAAATGGCAAATCCAGTCAGATTACTCATAATTATCAAAAATAATGTAATCATGTTTCTGCATGTATAATGAAGATATATATTTTTTATCTGGTCTTATCGCATTTTTGATTTGATAATCATAATCGGCATTTAGATATTTAGGTACAATTAACATTTTTTTTATGGAAATCCCTGTTTTACGGGAGACATTTCCACGGTAGTCCAAGCCTTAGGCCCAGTTCTTGTTAAAGCGGACCTTATCTATGGTTTGCGTCGGGTGGGACGCTAGCCACGTCCTGAAGTCGAAATTGGGAGAGAAGATACGTACCCTTACCCTGCCGGCATTTTATCCCGGCAGGGTACGGATGCCTGCATCGGTATCACTTAGAAATTACAGGGGGACGCAAACTTATGGTTTTTAAATTCACTCTGGCGGAACGTCGCGTTTATAGTAGCGGCGCGGCCTACTGGTTTTCTCACTTTTTGAACGGAAACCGCGAGCGCATCGTGTATGTGACGAACTTCTTTTTAATTGTGTTTTAACTAACAGTATCATCCATACAGCGGCTCATCCACCATCCTAAACTTTAAATTAGTACATGTTGCTTAGACTTTTTTGATGTGTTAACCCCTTTTTGGGGAACAATCTGTCATCTTTTTCATTTCAATTATTTTTCTCGTTTCACATTGAAAGTAGGACACGAAATTTCGTTGTCCATCATCTAATATATCCTCAAGCGACACTTTTATTGGTTTCTTTCTTTTTTCTAAAATAAAAATAGCCTAAGTTACTTCTTGTTACATCAGCTATCTGCCAGTGAAAGTCCCGTCAAAATCGGTGCAGCCATTTCAGAGATTAGCTGGAACAAACAGACAGACAGACACAGACAGACAAAAATTGTAAAAAATGTTGTTTTGGTATATGTACCGTGTATATGTCCGAATGCACTTAGTAAAAAGCGGTTATTTTAATATTACAAACAGACCCTCCAATTTTATTTATTTGTATAGATGTATAGATATTTGTGACACTGTACCTATATTTAATGTCTCAAATAAAGTTTTTTTTTTCTTTCTTTCAATTCATATTTTTCTTTGGTCCACCTTTTTGTATCCATCCATTCTCATCTCAAGCATTTTTTAAATTTAAATATCTGCCATTTCGCTGTGATGTCACTAAGTGGTCACGTCAAAAGGTCCGAATGGGGTGCGAAAATATTTTCTTAGCTGCGTCCGGCTGATATCGTGTAAGTATTAAGTACCGTCGGTGGCAAAAGTAAGGTGGTAAAAAAATACGTCACAGAATGCCCTGCAGATTTTCAATGTTATCAATGGAAAGAAAAAATAAATATAATGCGATAATTGATAGATCCATCTAAGCAGCATAAGTTTTTGGATACTAGACAACCGATATACTTTATGACGGTCTCGCGGAGGTCACGGGTTCGACTCCGTTTCATCTCGCGTCTGGGTATATGTATAATATGTATTTATTTATAAAAAAATATATATATAAGTAATATATCAGTTGTCTAGTACCCATAACACACGTGTTATGCTACTTAGTTTGGGACTAGATGACGCTGTGTTAATTATCACAAAAATATTATATACTTTTACTTATATACTTTTCTTTTGTAAATAAACTCTTATTATATACAGGGTGACTTTGACAAAACCGTCCAAATTTTTTTACGCACTAAACATCATTTAAGGAACCCATTTTTGCAAAAAAAATTGTATGTCTAATTATAACCATAAAATATTTCATTCCAAGGAAAATATGGTCACTAATTCAATTGTACAAAATAGTCATATAGTGCAAATTTCGTACGTTAACCTCTTATTACCTGTCTCTATCACTCCCGCGTAAATTATATTAGTATTGCGTAGTATTCGCTCGCACAGATGCAATGACCGCCGTCCTCGGCCTCGTACTAGGTCATTGTACGAAATTCTTCAGTTTTTTGCGGTACCGATGGAGAGGTCATTGACACTTGCGCGCCTTATTATGTAAATTGCGAGTTCTTGGGATAACTTTGTGATGCTGATTACTCAACATTTTTGTACTATGTGATACTAAACTAAAATACATGTTTCTCATAACCTTTACTAAAGATTCTTCTGTGTAAATTTGGACGGTTTTGACAAAGTCACTCTGTATACCTAGTTGACCCGGCAAACGTTGTTCTGCCATATGAATTTAAAAAAACGTAGCATATGTCCTTCTCCAATGTCCAATCTATGACTATACTGAAATTCATTAAAATGGGTTCAGCGACTTAGGCGTGAAAGGGTAACAAACATCCATACATACAAACTGTTGCGTTTATAATATTAGTAAGGACTAGCCGTTCACGCTTGCTTCGCTGGACGAAGAACAGAACAAAGTAAATAAATAAAAAATGAGGAAGGGTTAATGGAATTCCAAAATTAGGGAGCCTAGAATCATTTACAAGAAGCCGATAAAGCCCGATACGGGCGAATAATAGGCAAAAGACAATTTTAAAAATATGAGAAGTTTTCGTACGCCTATAAAAATTTTCCTATAAAAATCGTTGTTTCTTAAAATTGTAATAACTTTATATTAAATGAATTTATCGTTATTTTTTTAATAAGGGCCAAATATAAGAAATAAAACTTAGAAAATTTATTTGAAATCTATCTATCTCTCATTCTCATCTCTGTCATTTTATTTATATAGATTACGTCGATATTTATTCATTTTGAAAGCACTTTTATACTCTCCAGTACCGATCTTATGGGCTGTTATCCTAAGGCGGGCTGCTTGACCGCGATAAGCTCGAAGGCTACCTGGTCAGTTCAAAAGGACTTGTGTTTTTAGTTTATTTTATTTTACTATGCTACGTGCAGGCGCGGGTTAAGCAGATAACTAATAAACTTTTTTTTGTTGTGACATGGAAAATGCTTGATGCACACCCCGCTGCCTGGGGGCTGGCGACGAGGTAGATTCCCATGCAATACGCCCTCCCCCACAGTTGACAAGGGAAACGCATTAGCCCAGTCATAGTGACGACGGCCGGCCTCTCCTGTGTCGGCCGGGGTATGTTTACCCTGGCTGCCTCTGGCCTCTCACAGAGTTGAGAGGAGAACGCCCTATCCTTACTTATCCCTACTTTCTAAATATGCCATAATAACCTTGTGACGTGTTCATTAGTGATCCAGGTTCCAGTTCCCTTACGCAGCGTATTAACGGTGCCTCTGGTGTTGTAACCCATAGGCGATAACTGCTTACTAAGTGGACCATCAGTCTGTCTGCTGTTCCGCAACCCAGAACAAGATTGCGACTTTGCGTTCGCAATAGGTAAAAGGCGACAAAACAACCCACCCTAGCTACATGGTAGGGCCCCAAGCCCGTCTGGATGACGATCACCTTTGGTCTTAAGTTTGCCGCCATAATAACCTTGTGTTGTGTTGTGTTCCGGCATCAGTGACCCAAGTTCCTGTACCCTTATGCGACAGCAGCGTGTTAGTGATGCCACTGGTGTTGCAAACATTCACTGGCGACGGTAACTGCTAAATTCTAAGCGAGTCGTCAGCCTGTCTGCTGTCCTACTATTAAACTGTTACTGGTTCTAAATTTTATTTTAAATTTGTATTTTTGTCTCATTTACATTGAGTATTGTTTTTAATTAATTTTATGGAAATTTTAAAGAACGACCTCAAGTTTAGTTCGAATACGAATTTCCGCCTGCTTCCTTTGTGATAATTTTTTTTTCGGTTTCTTTGAAATTAGTTCCTAGTTGTTATGCATTGGAGAGCAAAGAAAACTGTTATATTTTTTAAATAATCTGCAAGCCAAGTTTCTAACTTTATTATGTTTTTAAGGCATTGTAGTGGAAAAAAAATCTCGCATTTTTAAATTTGGACCGATAATTGTTGTATTAATATTGATAAATAACCAACTTTTAATTGTTTTTATTAATCAGAAGAAAAAATGAGATTGAAATTGATACATGAAATTGATTATTTATAAATTTTTATGTTGCATTTTTGACTTATTTTGAAAAAAGCTAAAATGGTTCACTTTTGCATAATTCATATGGAGGTTAAAATTGTCGGAAATAGTCACCCCTATCACCTCCTAACGTAAATACGTCGAATTACCAATAACCCTGCATTTTTTCCACTATTTGCAAATGCCATTTATAATAGAGGAGTTACCGTCACCTATACGCTGCAAGGGGCACCGCAGCGGCGTAAAGGCCACTTATAATACAACAGAAGCTTATTATGGCGGCAAATTTTGGACACCAGGGATTTTTTTATTGCTGTAGGACAGCAGACAGGCTGACGGCCCACTTGGAATTTAGCAGTTACCGTCGATTATGGGTGTTTGCAACGCCAGTGGCATCGCGAACACGCTGCTGTCCCATAAGGGTGGGTACAGTAACTTGGATCACTAATGCCAGAACATAAATCAAGGTTATTATGACGATATACTTAAGACCAAAGGTGGTCGCATGTAGCTAAGGTGAGTTGTTTTGTCGCCTTTTACGACAGGCCGACTCCGGCCGCAGAGGTTAGTATACTTTCTCCGCCCCTGTACGGATAAAACTTATTATGCAAGCAGTTATTACAAACGTATTTATTCTAATATCATCATAATTACTTTTTAATTAGCCACATTTTTTTCCAGCTTCCGGTATCTCGAATCATTAATGCAGAACGACGGTGAGATAGGCCGAGAAGAAACATGAGTGAATGCAGGAAATGGCGACAGATCTCAGGAACAATTTGCGACCCACGAGTGCCGGTTAGGCTTAAAAGTAAAATATATAAGACCGTAATAAGGCCTGTTGTTCGCGCTGGTATTGGGTCTTCCTAGGCGAAGAGCTATCGAAGGAAAATGAATATTTAAGGATACTCACAATTCTCGTTACTCGTCCTTATTTTCGCGTGGGCCCACTGATGTTCCACTCGTAGGAGTAATTAAACACACCTATACACCACTTTACACCCGATTATTACTAAATTATTCAGTTTATGTTAAAATAAGACGGAACCGACAATCACCGTTCGGCCATCGACGTTATAATCTTTTTAATTTGGTTGCACTTCATTTGACAAGGACGGGGAGCGGATATTAGGTAAGAGGAAAAGAGATTGGATATAGCATCCTCACATAGACCCATTATAGCCAACGGTGTTAACACCTGTTATATTGTAGGGATCAGAATTCGGAACCACAAAGGGAAGAGATGAAAGGTTGCATGCAGCAGAGATGCGAATGTTAAGATGGATGAGTGGAGTTACAAAAACGGATATAATTAGAAATGAGTATATTAGAGGAAGATTGAAACTAGAGAAAAGATGGATCCTCCTCCTTGAGTCGTGTACCTCATTACTGAGGGTCGTGATTCCCCTTATGAGAAACCAGTTTCTCTTTTATAATGTTCCTCCACCTGTGCCTGTCCTTGGCGTGGTGGAGTGCATCATGCAGCTTGGTGTTCAGCGTTGAGTGGATTTGGTCAGACCATCTCACCGGGCTGCGACCCCTCGGCCTCCTGCCATCCACTTTGCCGGTAACAATCAGTTGTCCAAGGTTATGTCCTTCCTTCCGAGCAATGTGGCCAAAGAACTCCAGGACCCTTCGCAAGCAGGTAGTAAGAAAAGATGGATAGATTGTGTAAAAGATGATATGGGAAAAAGTTGTGAATGTTCAGATGACGATGAATAGAGGAGAATGGAAGAACAATCGTGTGCCACTAGTCCTAATATATTTATTTATATATTGTCTACCACGCCATCTATGTTATATATTGTTATGGATACTAGACAACTCATATACATTGATTTTATAAATAATCCATATACTGAACCCAGGACAGTTTGGGCAATAAATCTAAGCAATAAGCTATCTTTATCCGCTCATCAATCATATACGATATCGGAATATATAGGAAACGTCTGCGCACGCGCATGCAAACATTACAACATGGTCGGCCTGAAGACTGCTGCTTTCCTCCTCAGTATTGTTGCTGTTCAAGGTACCTTTTTATACTTCTTCTATTATTACTTATCTTGGCCAAAAATAAGATTCACAGGCCGAACCCTGCCGCAGAGATATTCTTTCTCCGCCTCTGCGCGAATAAAAATGGTTTTAAAACATGCCCCCTTAATGACATTGTGTTGCACTCATAAGTGACCTAGGTTAGGTAGGACCATCATCATCAGATCGTTTAGTCTCGTTGCCCAAGGTCCGCTTCCCAACTTTTCCATCCCCCATCCCCATTTCGTACGATGTTCGGCATCCCTGATAGTGAGTCCACTTTTTGGATCTTCCCCTCTTGCCGGGGCCTGGAGGCGTCATGGCTAGACATTTGTACCCCACGTAAGCAGCCGTTGGCCATACCAGCGATAATAATATAAACAATAAATAAATTACCTCCAACTTGCAGACGTTTATCCAATTGCAATTAAAAATAAGATAAGAAATTATCACTCACGTTATTTAAAATCCGATTAAATTAATTATTAAAATGGGCATCCCATCACTTTGGGGTTTTCGTTATATGGTGTTGGCATAATATGTTCTCCTTCTATTCTGTTCTGTTAGCCATAAACATTCACGCCTTTTTCACTATATTCCGTGCAGGGGCGGAGAAAGAATACTAGCCTCTGCGGCTGGGGTTGGCCTGTCGTAAAAGGCGACAAAACAACCCACCCTAGCTACGTGATAGAGCCCCAAGCCCGTCTGTATGGCGACCACCTGTGGTCTTAAGTAGGCCGCCATAGTAACCTTATGTTGTGTTCAGGCATTTGTGACCCAAGTTCCTGTACTCTTATGGGACAGCACCGTGTTCCCGATGCCACTGGCATTGCAAACAGCCATGGGCAACGGTAACTGCTAAATTCTAAGCGGGCCGTCAGCCTGACTGCTGTCCTACAGCAATTAAAAAAATCATCTTTTACGCAATCCCATCTTTTCTTTGGTCTGCGCCCATCCGCCCCTTGTTATATGGCATACCACGAGAAAATGCTAGAAATGAGAGTGGTTGAATACAGGAGGGGTGGTAGACCAAAGAAAGGACTGAATTGCGTAAAAGATGCCAGGACGGCTAATGAGAAGATGGAAGAAGAGAACATGTTGTGCCAACCCCATATATTAAGGGCTGGAAGAAGAAATCTTGGACTAATAACTCTCCATCCTCACAGCTCTACCAACCCAAGATGCAGTCTTCTCAAAATTCTCCGACGGCATGCGGTACGACTACCTGGAAGATGATTCCGGCAAGCTGCACCTCGTAGACAACTGGCTGAAGATGAGCGACCTCATGCAGATTGCCAGATACAACCCTGACACGACCAACCGTTATATGCTTTTCACCAGGTAATTTTCGGATTATTTTTGACCATATCCCTCTGATCATCTCCTTCTGACCATATCAATTTGACCATCTCGTTTTGATCTTTTTTTTCTTATGTAATAAGGATTGTAATTGTTTTATGTATGCGTCCTTCATGCCGTAAAGACTAGCAGGAACTGAGCTTCCGGCTGAGGTTTTCTCAGCGCGGTACGATATGGGGTTCTTCAAAAAAGGCGTTATCAAATTTTTTCGAGACCGGCAGCGCGTTGGTAATGCCTCTGGTGCTGCAAACGTCCATAGGCGACGGTGACTACCTGCCAGGGTAGGCCGTCTGCCTGTCTGCTGAACTCTAGCTATAAAAAAAGGAACACCTGCGCGAAAGTCACGGGTTCATATTGGAATTTGTGTTTATATATACTGGTGTGTATTTATTTACAAGAGGAAAAAAAGCAGCTTAACAGTCTAGTATGCAAAATACTGCAGAATACTCTCCTTACTTTGCTGATAGATGACGCTGTGCGGATTATCACAGTATAATTTCTGTTTATATCAGTATTCTTATGAAAACAAATGGAATGAATTTACGATAGACTGTGTAGTCGCGATCCTGCGTGGTTCCATACTGACCATATGATCTCAACTTGGCCAATATGGTCCCGACCTGCGTGGTCTAGAACTGGCCGCGTGAACCAAAATATGAACTGTGTGGCGCTGACTTGGCTACGTGGTCTCAACCTAGCTATGTCATCCTTACTTGCATGCTGGACTTGGCCATGTGGTCCCTACTTGCATGGAATCTGAGCCATTTATTACTGCGTACCAACAAGGCTATGGCGTCCCGACCTGTCCATTTCCAACCTGCATAGTACCAACCAGGCCATGTGATGCTGATCTGGCAGTATAAAATAAGATATGGCATCAATTAATAATTCCTTCTTTTTAGGAACAACCCCTGGGTGGGCCAGCGGCTGATCATGAACGACGTAGCCTCAGTCACAAACTCCAACTATAACAGGAACCGAAGGACTATTGTCCTGATGCACGGCTTCGCAGGTGGTTTGGACTCGCAATTCAACAGGGCTTTGCTACCAGGTACTTATTCCTAGAACCCCAACTCTTCGCTTTCTCATTATATTCTTACTAATATTATAAGCGCGAAAGTTTGTATGTATGGATGTTTGTTACTCTTTCACGCCTAAACCGCTGAACCAATTTTTATGACTTTCGGTATAGTCATAAATTAGACCTTAGAGAAGGTTATAAGCTACTTTTAAATTCATATGGCAGAACAACGCTTGCTGGGTCAACTAGTATATATATTTATACAGGGTGACTTTGACAAAACCGTCCAAATTCACACAGAAGAATCTTTAGTAAAAGTTATGAGAAAAAAGTTATGTTTTAGTTTAGTATCACATAGTACAAAAATGTTGAGTAATCATCATCACAAAGTTATCCAAAGAACTCGTAATTTACATACTACGGCGCGCAAGTGTCAATAACCTCTCCATCGGTACCGTAAAAAACTGGTACAATGACCTAGTACGAGGCCGAGGACGGCGATCATTGCATCTGTGCGAGCGAATACTCATTACTTTTACATTACATTTACGCGGGAGTGACAGAGACAGGTAATATCAGGTGACGTTTAAATGTCATTATATATTTTTTAATTTATGGCCTGGCACCTAAGGCTATCAAATTGTATTTGCTGTAACTCATCATTGCATTACAATTCATTCCATACGGATATATGCGAAGAATGCCATGAGACGAGGAAAATGCTATGAGTGAGTGGATAGAGAAAGAAGAGTAGACCAAACAAAAGGTGAATTGTGTAAAAGATATGGCAATGTGAATGTAGAGATGACGGATGTACATAGAGTGAGTGGAAGAAGATTCGTGCCCCAACTACATAATATGAGAGAAAGAGATGAAGAGATTATGCCACCTATATTTAACAAATATACAGGGTGACTTTGACAAACCCGTCCAAATTTTTTACGCACTAAACATCATTTAAGGAACCCATTTCCATTTGCAAATATAATTGTAGGTCAAATTTTTCACCATAAAATATTTCATATAGGATAATTAATTCAATCGTACAGAATGAGCATATGGTGCAAACAGCGAACGTTAACCTGTTATTACCTGTCTCTGTCACAACTGTCTCTGTCTCTGTAAATGAGTAGTGCGTATTCGCTCGCCCGGTTCAATGCCGCCGTCCTCGGCCTTTTACTAGGTTAGATGGAGAGGTAATTCACACTCTAGCGCCGTATTATGTAAATTGCGAGTTCTTTGAATGACTTTGTGATGCTGATTACTCAACATTTTTGTACTATGTGATACAAAACTAAAATACATGTTTCTCATAACTTTCACTAAAGATTCTTCTGTGTGAATTTGGATGGGTTTGTCAAAGTCACCCTGTATAGCTAATGGTTTCTTGTTCAAGGTCATTTATTTTCCAGCATTTTTGGCTGCTCAGGACGTTAACGTAATTATTCTGGATTGGAGTTCTGGATCATTCTATGGACCCTTGGCTATACAGGCCGGTGAGTTTTTTTTATTACTAAAGAAGAGACAGACTAACGGCCTACTTAGTAGTAGTATCTGCAACCCACGTAAGCAGTTACCTCACCTATGGATGGACTGTCTGCATAGAAGTACTGGAACCTGGATCACTAATATTGGAACACAACACAAGGTTATTATGGTGGCATATATAAGATCAAGGGTGGTTGCATATGTAAGCCACAGGGGTCAGTATTGCACTAAAATCTTATTCAAATTTACACAACAGCCCTGTGATCCCGAACTAAAATAGAGTTAACCCCCCCCCCCCCATTATTTACTAAGGGAGTTAGAAAATACTTCTCTTGCAAGCTGACAAGAGTAAAAAAGTAGATATCCTTCCTTTTGGTTTCTTTTAGAATCAAGGTCTCAATCCTAGTGTATCATCATACTACGTGGAAACTCAAAATCCAGTCAAGGGTTCAATTCTCACGATGGTGAAAATCAATATCAAGGTCATCGGTATATGTAACCAAACTATGGATATGTAATCAGAGTCCAGCAATGAGAAGCTTCATCCAGATTCAGGGTACCCTGACACTGAAAGTTACCTTTGAAAATAACCTACTGAACGTCTTTCACACATCGTATAAGTTTTCTAGTCTATGCATCTATAGTCTATCTATACAGATAAATAAAATTGAAGTGTCTATTTGTAATATTAAAATAACCGCTTTTTACTAAGTGCATTCGGACGTATACACGGTACATGTACCAAGACAACATTTTTTACAATTTTTGTCTGTCTGTTTGTTCCGACTAATCTCTGAAATGGCTGGACCGATTTTGACGGGACTATCACTAGCAGATAGCTGACGTACCAAGGAGTGACTTAGGCTACTTTTATTGTAGAAAAAAAATAGTTTTAGTCAAAAATGATCAGTTTCGGAAATTTTTAAAATCTAATTTAAGTTGACCTCAGATTTATATCATCAATCATATGAAATAGGGTTTAGTTTAAGCTGGACTTTTAGGTTCGAACTCACGTATTCCGGAAGTGCATGGCGTAACAGTGGCATTCGATAATACTGACTGTTTGCATATTGCATATTCATTTATTTATATTTTAGGGTTTATAGGGTTTGAAATCTAAAATATATAAACCAAAAGATTTATCCAAAAATGGTGCCCAAAGTCACTGTTTCACGCGGACGGAGTCGCGGGCACAGCTAGTACTTATCCATAATACAAGCGCTCTGATATTTACTTTAGGACCAAACAGTACTGTGCCAATTGTGACGTAATTTCCAGGTCAAGCTTGCGGCCGCTTCATCACATGGCTCAATAACGTCACTGGAGGCAACGCCCTCAACTTCCACATCGCTGGATACAGTGTTGGAGGACACGGAGCTGGTATCATCGCTAGGACCGTGAGCGGAAGTGTGGGATACGTAACTGGTAATATTCACTAGTATGGTCTTCTTGGTCTTTTTGCATCTGAGATAGAGACCAAAAAGACTCTTTTTTATTTCTGTGGAACAGCAGACTGGCGGCTCACTTAATAGTAAGCAGTTACCGTAGCCTTTAGATGTTTGCCACGCTAGGAGCACCATGTGCACACAGCTGTACCCTAGGGGTACAGGAACCTAGGTCACTAATCACAAAAAAACTAGGTCATTAAGGTGGCTTACTTACAGACCAAGGGTGGTTGCCTTCGAGACGGGCTTGGGGCCCTACTACATAGCTAGTGTTGTTTTATCGCATTTTATGACAGGGTGGTCCTGGCCGCAGAAGTTAGTATTCTTACTCCACCCTGCACAGATGGTTTGTTTTTAAGATTGCCAGCACTTCTTCTCCCTCTCCTAACAGAGGCTGGCTGGAGTTTTTCATGCCACGAAAGGTGTCTCTAATGCTTATTTTTTATTGATGTAGGACAGCAGACAGGCTGACGGCCCGCTTAGAATTTAGCAGTTACCGTCGCCTATGGGTGTTTGCGACGCCAGTGGCATCGCGAAAACGCTGCTGTCCCATAAGAGTACAGGAACTTAAGTCACTAATGCCGGAACACAACACAAGGTTATTATGGCGGCATACTTAAGACCAAAGGTGGTCGCCATCCAGACGGGCTTGAGGCCCTACCACGTAGCTAGGGTGGGTTGTTTTGTCGCCTTTTACGACAGGCTGACCCCGGCCGCAGAGGTTAGTATTCTTTCTTCGCCCCTGCACGGATAATGCTTCTCATCCGCAATATCACAGGCATGAAGGAAGTCACTTACATTCCGTTGAATATCTCGCTTAACTCAGCCATGGCTGTATAAAAGGTCCGGTATAATGATAGTCTTATAGACTTAAAGGTAAGTTGTCCGGCATTTTGCCATCAAAACCTGGTGGTTTCGTAGGCAAAGTTAGTCCTGAACCTTAGGATTAAATGGCTTGTAACAGAGAACCTTTTTATCTTTACAGGGGTGGAGAAAGAATACTGACCTCTGCGGCCGGGGTCGGCTTGTCGTAAAAGGCGACAAAACAACCCACCTTAGCTAGTAGTAGGGCCCCAAGCCCTGATGGGATGGCGATCATCTTTGGTCTTAAGAATGCCGCCATAATAATTTTGTGTTGTGTTCCGGCATTAGTGACCCAAGTTCCTGTACACTTAAGGGATAGCAGCGTGTTTGCAATGCCACTGGCGTTGCAAACATCCATAGGCAATGGTAATTGCTATATTCTAAGTGGGCCTTCAGCCTATATGCTGTCCTATAGCAATAAAAAGAAATTCTAACCAAAAAGAAATTGTAAAAGAATTTATTACTAAATACATTTTGTTCTTAATGCAGCTATGGACCCAGCAGACCGTTGGGATACAGAGTTTCTCTTCAGCCCTAATGATGGCATCTACACTGAGGTGATCCACACCAACGTGGGCAATATTGGACACACAGAACCCCTCGGACACGTAGACTTCTATCCCAATGGTGGAAAGAACATGCCTGGATGCATGACTGCCTTATGCGATCATTACAGGTAATGCTTCTCCGTACATCTCTTGCTTCATGGCTTCATTTGGTGGCAACGCGGAGTTAATAACTGACTTGGTCTTTTTTATAGCTGAGATAAGCAGGCAAATGGCACACCCGATAGTAGGTAGTCACGTCGCCTATAGATATTTGCAACAACAAATTGCTATTATTTCTGGCCTCGAAGAGGAGCTGGAACCTGGTTTACTAGTACCGGAACACAACGCAAGGTTATTATGGCGGCATACTTATACACCAGGGTGGTTGCCTCCAGACGGGTTTGGAGCCCTATCAGGTAGTTGTTGTGTTCTTAAGACAACGGATTCCCTTCCAATGTTCTCCAGGTGTAAATATTTTGAGCATCATACTCGCAGCATGGTGGCTCGGGCCTCCTCTAGCTAAGGACATGTGCCAATGTCCTCGATCTTGGCTAGGAAACGCATGTCACTGGTATACCCATTAAAACCACTCCGGTGCTCGCTGACGTGATCTGCCGTCTACCGCCTCATTCTCTTGTATAATCGTTTTGCTAGGCAACAACTTTCCAGATGTTTACAGGACTCACTACTTCTGACCTTCCAACCGAATGGAGACCGTCCTCCGCAGCCTGTACCTATTTATCTCCTGCGAAAAAGATGAAAGCACAAAGTTTTCTTGACAAAGACACTCATTCCAGGTCCTATCTCTTCTTAGCTGAGTCCATCCGCACTGGCGGTTTCACTGGCCAGCGTTGCAACAACCTTGCCGAGGCGTTGGCACAGAACTGCAACGGAGTCGGAACCCTTAGGATGGGTGGCATTTCTCCAAAGGCTGGGTAAGTTAATTTTATTTGCATGTGATTTGACCTTGAACTGAAAATATTGCTGGTATTATGCAGATATACAGTTTCAGGTCCGGAGAAAAACTTTCAATGACGTCCTACTACTGGGTTGGCCCCTCCTCTTAGACAACTTGGTATATAAAATGAAAAAAAAAATCCGCGCAAACTCAAAGCACAAGTTTTTGTGTACAATTCACACGCGGAAGTGAAAATTGAGTAAAGTAGACCCACACAACACGCGTAATACGAAAGACCGTACAAAGAGGAGACGAAGATTTTATGAAACACTGTTTTTTTTTATTGCTGAGGAGCAACAGACAGGCTCACTTAATAGTAAGCAGTTACCGTCGCCTATGGTTGTTTGTGACACCCAAGGCACCGTGAATACACTGCTGTCCCATACCTGGGTCACTAATGCCGGAACACAACACAAGGTTATTATGGGAGCATTAAGACCAAGGGTAGTCGCTATCCAGGCTGGCTTGGGGCCCTACCACGTAGCTAGGGTGGGTTGTTTTATCGCCGTTTACGATAGGCCGACCCTGGCCACAAATTTAGATTTAGTGTTTGTAACAAAGTTCAAATTCTTAGTAACTAATTTAAGTACATATTTTTATTAATTGTAAAAAAAATCTAGTTCTTCAGACTTTATCGATGCTAAAATATGCTATAAAACAATTGGTGATTAGCAATTACAATTTGTAAAAAGAGGTTAGTAATTTTACACCGCTTCTGCACGGAGAAAAACACGTATACTTTTATTCTATCACATTCTCAGACTAAATCCTATATATGAAAATATTACTCTTTTTGGTTTCTTTTTCGTTTCATCGTGTTTTCAAAACATAGTGCTAAAGAAGGTTTACTTTAAAAACTCTCTTCTTCTCTTTTAGGTCTACCGGTATCTTCCACCTGACAACTAATCCCCTTCCGCCTTACTCAAGAGGATAAGAAGGTCTTGATCTCGTGAAAATTTGTAAATAAATTGTTTTGACTATAAACTTTTTTTATTTTATAAATAACTAGCTGTACCCGCGACTCCGTCCGCGTGGAATAGTGACTGGGCAGCATTTTTTGGATAAATCTTATGGTTTATTTTGGATTATAAATCCTAAAATATAAATAAATTAAATATGCACACAGTCAGTGTTATCGAACGCAACTGTTACGCCGTGTGCCTCCGGAATACGTGCGTTCGAACCTACTAAGTCCAGCCTAAGCTGAACCATATTTCATATGATTGATGATATAAATCTGAGGTTAACTTATAAATAATAAATAATAATATAAAATATACAAATAAATAAAATTTGAGTGTCTGTTTGTAATATTAAAATAACCGCTTCTTACTAAGTGCATTCGGACTTTCGGACGTATACACGGTACATATACCAAAACAACATTTTTTACAATTTTGTCTGTCTGTCTGTCTGTTCCGGCTAATCTCTGAAATGGCTGCACCGATTTTGACGGAACTTTCACTGGCAGATAACTTATGTAACAGGAGTAACAGGCTATTTTTATTTTAGAAAAAAAAAATAGTTTTTGTTAAAAATGTTAAGTTTCGGAAATTTATTTTTCTAATTTAAGTTGACCTCAGATTTATATCATTAATGAAATAAGATTCAGCTTAGGCTGGACGTTGTAGGATTTATTTCTGCGCCAAGGATTTATTTCACTTGGTCTATAAGTATGTCATGATTGTGTTGTATTCGAGCATTAGTGGCGACGATAGGCGACGGTAATTGATAAATAATAAATAAAACAGCCTTTATTAGAGGAGTTAGAGTTACAGAGATTCCAGACCTATATAGTTATATTAAGTTATATTAAACTAGCTGACCCGGCAAACGTTGTTCTGCCATATAAATAATAAAATGTCAAAAAATTAAAAAAAAAATTTGGGGGTGGGTCACCCCTAACATTTAGGGGGATGAAAAATAGATGTTGGCCGATTCTCAGACCTACTCAATATGCTCACAAAATTTCATGAGAATCGGTCAAGCCGTTTCGGAGGAGTATGGCAACGAAAACTGTGACACGAAAATTTTATATATATTAGATTTACCAAATATATCTGATTTCTGTGTGACTCTTGGCAAAAACCTCTCCCACCTGTCTCCATTACGCTCTATCTGACAACTCGTGTCCACAAAGATTCTACAATGAAACGGATCTCATCTCCTTCTGCCATCCCTGGGGTACCACGCAGGGCTGCTTCTTAGTATAGGCAACGGTAACTGCTTACTTAATAGACCGTCAGCCAGTCTGCTGATCCTAGGTTTTAAAAACCAGATAAAAGTTTAAGTTCTCCGTGAAATGTGTTAAAAATCCCCAAGAAGGAAATATGGATATATCAAACATGGCGTTCCCCGCAAGTAACATATTCATTGCACGAAATTTACGACTTGCCAAGGGCGTCCACACCTGTATATACAGGGTGACCTATAATACGTTATTTTTTATTCCTGAGGAATAAGACAGAGCGATGACCCACTTAATAAATAGTACTTCTAACATACCGGTCATGTAGGGCCTTATAAACACAACACAAGGTTCTTATAGCGGCATACTTAGACTAGGTATGGAAAAAAAAAGGTATGGTTACCATCTCGGGTTTAAGCCATACCACCTAGTTAGGATTTTTCCCTTTTTTGATAGGCCAACCCCGGCTGCGAGGGTAGGTTTTCTTACTCCACCTCTGCACGGAGAAAAGAAAGAAATGTGTTTTATAACGTAAAGGGGAATGCCCACCAATAATAGACACTTTGGCCCTAGGTGCCCAAACATAAACGCATATGGAAATGATATTACGTAATTTATAGAGTAAAATAGTAAAGGAATTGATTTACAAAAAGTCCGGATTGTTAAGTTATAAAATGGATTTAATTGTCACAAATCAGTATTTTAACAACCATTTTGCTTAAATACAACATATACATTATTAAGTTTTGATAAGATCTAATGGGCATTTTATGATCCTAAACATCATTTGTATCATATATGATCAGTACATCATCCAGGAATTGAGCAGGCGGGAAAATATTTTTCTGATGCCGTGCCCAACCCAAATACCATATTACTGTCATAACATGGGCACAGCATCTTGCCGTTCGTCGGTCAACAATACAATTTCAACAATACTTTTGAATTGCACTTCTACCAGAATCATTAGCATTAATTAAAATATATATGAAACATAAAGTCCATTTAAAATGGTTATTAGAAATCCACAAGAAAACAAACAAAGTTGTAATTCAAATGCAAACAGTATCAACTTGTGACAGTCGCCAGCCGCCTAGCTGTCATTATGTCAGTTTCGATGTTGCTACTTAAAACATAAAATCGATAGATCAATATCGATTTAGTTCGTATTATACATACATACATACATATAATCACGCCTCTTTCCCGTAGGGGTAGGCAGAGACGACTTCTTTCCACTTGCTACGATCCTTACATACTTGTTTCGCTTCGTCCACTTTCATTATTCCCTTCATATTATAATTATAATTCGTATTATAATTCATCATTAATTTATGAAAGAGCGAATTAATTAAAGCGCTTCAAAGATTATCTAAAGATGATTATTTTAATTTTTCATTTCTTTTTCTATGTATTTTTAAATAGAGATAAGAATAACAGTCAAATTATGCAGTAGCTTTATTTATTATCATTTTTTATATTAGAAGTCATGGTTAATCAACCACCTAGGGATAATAAATTGCTTGTTCAATCAACATAAAATCATAATAAGTATCGAATAAACAACGAATAATATTGGAATTAATTATATTAATTACATCTTAGAAATCGAACAACATCAACAGTATCGATTATATTTTTGACGAAATTAGTACATAATTGGTAACACTGCTTAGTGCATATTTTATCCAATGAATTACGGATTTCCTTAATTTCATTTTTATCATTCAGTACTTTTTTTTGCACATAATATGTTGCAATCTTTTTTGGATAAATGAACACCGCGATTAATTATCATAAAACATGATGTTTTTTTTAACAAAACCATATTGTTGGGCGTTTCTTGGCCAAAAATGGGCATGCCCCTTTGAAAGTTGGGTAGATGGACTCTCGTTTATGTCATTATAATCTTTTGTGCGTTTGCGAATTTACGGAACGAGAGTGAGTCCTGTGTGAGACAAGAAGTCGCACTTCTCTGTAAAACCACTAAAACTACCCACATTCTTCTACTGCCTGAAGCCCGGGGGGTAGATATTTTCACCTGCGCTTCTCGCCCAAAACGGATGCCATAAAGAAAATGGAAAATTCGCTCAAGTCGAAATTCTCCATAACTCGAATTTTCCCCCTCCTCTGAAGAATTACTGAGGTTAATCTAATGTATACCTAGTCAGGTCATAAATTCTGTCACATGTTTAATGTAAAATAATTGTAACAAGTTTATTCATTATGTAACCATTTATATACCAAAATGAACTTAACAAAACATAGATTCTTATGACATTAAAGTTTATTCAAAATGACCTCCGTGATTTTGAATACAAGCCTTCAATCTGCGCGGCCAGTCCTCTATCGCAGCACGAACGAGGTCCATGTCAATATCGGCGGCTGCCTTAATCAAGGATGTCTTGAGTGACTCCAAATTGGGATGAGGCTTTGAACACGCCTTTTCCTCCAAGTGTTGCCATATCTTGTAATCTAACGGATTCAAATCTGGACTGGAGGAGGGCCAGTCTTCGTGCCGGATGAAGTCGATTTCACGCGCCGCCAGCCAGTCTTGTGTGCTCTTCGCTCTATGAGCTGGCGCCGAATCTTGTTGGAATACCCAGTGCCTGTTATTGAACATGGTATGAGAAACAGGTTCCACAAGGTTCGTCAGGACTGTATTTTGATACACAACAGCATTCGTTTTTACACCTTTCTCACAAAAATGTACCTCTGTTAAGCCCCAATAAGAAACTCCCAACCATACCATGAGCGAGGATGGAAAATGACCTCGTTGGACACGCGGAATACGGTTGCTCGCTTCTTCACTACTGTGTGCGTACACCTTATCATTTTGTTTGTTGTAGCTCTCTTCTACGGTAAACATTTTTTCATCCGAAAAAAGAATTTCCCGATATTTTTTTCCCGCGTACCGCTTCAACAAAGCGCGGCATCTCTTCAGTCTCAGGTCCATTAGACGAGCACTCAAACGATGTCCTGTTTTTCTTCGATATGCCCGAAGCCCTAAGTCTTCATTTAACACCCTTTTCACCGTGGTTCTGCTTAACCCCATCTGAAGGGCCAACAGTTTCTGCTTACGTTTGGGATTTCTTTGAATTCATGCCTTCACAGCTTTTATCACTGCTGGAGTCCTAACAGACCGAGGGCGACCACTTCTTGACCTGTCATCTACACTAGAGTCTTCATTGTATCGTTTGATGGTACGATAAATGAATCTTTTTGCTATATGCAAATTTTTTCAGTATGTTAAAAATTTGAATTGGCGCGTAACCGCAACGATGCAACGCAATAACTGCAACACGGTCTTCTTTAAGCGTCCACTCCATATTTAAAAAATGAGTAAAATTCTAAAAGTATACATTTTTATTTTCATGAACAATTCGAGATTCGAATTCAATAAACTTTTTTGTGGCCAGCATTCTAAAAGAAAAGTTTTTACTGTGTGACAATACTTATGACCTGACTAGGTATAAATAAAATTGGAGTGTCTGTTTGTAATATTAAAATAACCGCTATTTACTAAGTGCATTTGGATTTATACACGGTACATATACCAAAACAACATTTACAATTTTTATCTGTTTGTCTGTCTTTTTGTTCCGACTAATCTTTGAAATGGCTGGACCGATATTGACGGGATTTTCACTGGCAGATAGCTTTTTTTGGTCTTAGGGAAAAACCTCTCTTGACGGGTTCCCCCGGCCCGTGGGGACCGAGGGATATGTGGGACTCCGAGAAAGATGTTCGACCATCCGACTACCCACTAAAAAACCCCGCTGTTCTCCTATCGCCTACGCCCGGGCCCACGGATATATGGCCTGCTGATCTCGTGGCCCGGGCCGACTGGCAAATAGTTGATGTAACAAGAAGTAACTAAGGCTACTTTTATTTTAGAAAAAAAAATTGTAGCTAAAAATTATAACTTTCGGAATTTTTGATTTACAATTTAAGTTGACCTCAGATTTATATCATCAATCATATGAAATAAGGCTTAGGCTGGTTTTATAATTTCCAATGCACGTATTCCGGAGGCACATGGTGTAACAGTTGTATTCGATAACACTGACTGTTTGCATATTTTATTTATTTATATTTTAGGGTTTGTAATCCAAAATAAACCAAAAGATATATCCAAAAATGGTGCCCAAAGTCACTGTACCACGCAGACGGAGTCTCGGGTACAGCTAGTCTAATGTATATAAATAATCACAGTTTTGAAGCCACCTGTATATAAACTTCGCTTGAGAATAATAAAAGAATGGAAGAGCGAGTTTTATGACCTTTACGTGAGACTTACAGCTGCAGTACCATACAGCCAGGCAGTTCATGAATTACAATTGTTACATTATCTCCGTAGTAGGCCCTCTTACACCCGATTGGTGCTCTTTAATGCAAGTGATTGTCGATTTTATGGCGTTATGAAGTTCAAACTATATTGTTATTTAATCAATTTTAACATAGTTTTATTAGTTTCACCTGTATGCTTGTTGGTTTGTTTGTTGTCATTTAAACATTGTTGTTAAACATTGCTGGCTTGATAATGAGTGATGTATTTTGATCTTGTATTGGTCCCCACACTAGTTAAGGCACAAAACTCCACCAACCTTGCGACCGCCTCGGTCTGGATCCACTCAGGTGCAGCTCACAGTATATCACGCACGGCGTCTCTCTTCCAAATTGTTGTTTTGGGTACACTGTACTCGATGTGGTAAAACGTTGAAGATCAGCACGGCCAATACTAGTATAAGGAGTCTTATTAAGGGGTTCTTATTCGCACACGGTGCAAAAGCGGTTAATTTTTGTCAAACGTTGACATAAGAGAGAGAAATTTTTGTACTACCCTCGCTTCAAAACAGACATGAAGGTAGTCGGCAAAAATTTGTTGAGCAATGATTCTGTACCTAAATCTAGGCAAGGACCGAACAATTGTAGACTTATCAAGGTCCAATGACAATACAATAATTTGATAAAACTATCTCATTCTCCTTTGGGATCACCGGGATTTAAAAATGGTGATGTATTCATTAATAACGCCTGTATTTAAAGTAGATTTTAGAGATATAGTTAAAATAAAAAAAACGCTTTAGTGACAAATTAAACTAAAAAATAAATACAGTTAGAAAAAACATAAAAACACGCTTAAATAATAAATCAAACTAAAAAGTGAAAAAGAATTCTTTTTTTTAAAAGTGATAAAGAATTCTTTTAGCAGTGGTATCGCAAACACGCTGCTGCCCCATAAAGGTACAGGAATTTGGGTCACGAATGCCGGAACACAACACAAAGTTATTATGGCGGCATACCTAAGACCAATGGTGGTCACCATCCAGACGGGCTTGGGGCCCTACCACGTAGCTAGGTAGGGTTGTTTTGTCGCCTTTTTTATAGGCCAACCCCGGCCGCAGAGTTTAATATTCTTTCTCCGCCCCTGCATGAATGAAATGAAATGGATTCCTAATTATAGGAATAAAATAATGAACGAAAAATATTAGTGTTATTGTGAAAAAAGCGTGGGGTGCTTTATGCCATATTTTTCGTACTATTTTTGGACTAATCACACCGATCGAATATTTTCAAAAATTTATTTATCGAGCACCCCACACTTTTTTAACAACATTACTAATGTTTTTCATTCATTATTTTATTCCGATACTAAGAACTATGCCTATGTTTTTTTCTTTTATATGCTATGCGTTTTGGATACAACCGACATTAAGTTCTGAAAGATTTAAAATATCGCCAAGGGCTCTCGAAGGGGGGATCGGTTAGGGCGATAAATCTGTCATGAGCAGGAAGCTACAAGGTTGAGCACTTACGCGAAAACTTAGTGCCTTAACTATCTCAGCCTGCGGTTTGGATTGATTTAATTCATTGCACAGTTAAGAGTTTTGTGATTTAGATGCATATTTGAAAAGAGTATGCATAATTTTTTACTATGTATTACATATTTTCACTTAAGTGTTCAAATATTTGTTTCTATATTAATTACTAGCAGCCCGTCCCAGCTTCGCACGGGTATTTAACAAAAAATTAAAAATTAAACCCTTCTATTTTTTTCGGTCTCGGGGAAAAACCTTGACGGGTTCCCCCGGCCCGGGGGGACCGAGGGATATAAGGGACTCCGGAAAAGATGTTCGACCATCCGACTACCCACTAATAACCCCGCTGTTCTCCTATCGCCTACGCCCGGGCCCACGGATATATGGCCTGCCGATCTCGTGGCCCGGGACGGCGCCGGCCCACGCTTTGTCTTAAAGTGGGCCCCTTCTAAACTGCTGGCACCAGGGGGTCAGGGTTTCGTCCCCCCGGCACTCTCTTGTAACAACTTTAGGAGTTGAGGGGGGCTGCGGAACAGCACGCGGCCTTCTTCCTCGCGGCAATAGTGCGGGCGGCGGATCCTCCCCCGAGGGGCCGCCCGCGGCCGCTTTCTACGGCGGCCGGAGATCGTTGCCCGCCCTCCGGCGCCGACGACGCGGCCTACGTTGGCGGGAGTGCGGTGGCGGACTCCCGCTCCCGTTCCGTCGCATCCCTTGCAGACACTACTGCCTCGCAAAAGGAGGCGACGGCCGTCCATCCAGGATCGCCCCCGACCATGGACAGAACCAGGGCCGGGAGCGACAGGTCCGCGGCCAATTCCGGACGGGACTTACATCCCCGTCGCGTGCTAGTCAGGCGTGGGTACGACTACCAGACGATACTCCAGAAAAAGCAGAGTCGCCTGACGTCGTAGCCGGCCCAGCAAGACCAACCGACAGCGAGGATGCAATTCCCGCCCCGGGAACACTCTCTGTGCAGGCGCAGTCGAAATAGGCATGGTTTCGACTACCAAATCAGGTCCCAGGGTAGAACCCGGGACCCCAATCAGTATTCGCAACCATCCCACCGGGGACCACGCCACGAACAGAGAGCTAAGTTGGAAAGGATGTAAGAGGTAGACGGAAAGAAAGGTAGGACTCTGTCGCCTCGAACGGAGAGGGGAGTGAAGTGACGGATGCTCGTTCGGGCACCTCGAGTACGCACACCCGTGCACTCCTCGGACAGAGGAGCGCCCCTGAGGGCAAACCCTTCTATTTGCGTCAGGTTACTAAAAAATAAAATTATAAAGAAAGTTTGAATATTATTATTTCTATGAGCTTTTATTTTAATGATTTTTTTTTGTTATTACTTTTTATTTATTTTTCGTTATTTTTTAATAAGTATTCTAATTTTTGTAAAAACCCCAGTGACGCACGCCTACATTGCTTATGGTGCTGCCTAGCTAGCCGAACAGGGTGAGCGACTACCACGCAACATTTTTCTAATACTTACATTTTTAAACTCGTGATATCTTTCGAATGGAATATCCGAATTGAATAATTCAAAAAGTTATATAAAGGTATTGAAGCAGTTTTGAATATGAAGTAATTTATTTTGATAAGGATTAATACCAAGATCCAAATAAAGAGCCTTTTCTAGGGGCGGCACTTCAATTAAATTTTTAAAATAAAAGAACACTTATTGTGGCATAACTATAATAGTTAGACATATGCTGTCGCGACACTTTTTGTAAATAATAATGTGTTCTGCAAAGTTGTAGTACATTATTTTATTCTATCATCAATAGTTTTCGCAACGCACGCGATTTAAATAATATTTTAGGTAATTTTTTTACACTTTGGGTTACATTATTGGAGTTTTAGTAAGGATCCCTAATTTTTTGAAAATATAATATAGCCTATGTCACCCGGGGATAGTGTAGCTTCCCAACAATGAAAGAATTTTTTAAATTGGGTCAGTAGTTTCGGAGCCTATTCAAAGCAAACAAACAAACAAACAAACAATCAAATCTTTCCTCTTTATAATAGTAGTATAGAAGAAAATATTAAAATTCTGGTGAAAAAAAGTGTCAAATTGTATACTTAAAGTAATTTAATATCCTAACTAATATTATAAATGCGAAAGTGAGTTTGTTTCGCTTTCATGCCTAAACCTTATGCTACGTGGTAGGGCTTGTGGGTGGATGGCGACCACCTTTGGTCTTAATTATGCCGCCATAATAACCTTGTGTTGTGTTCCGGCATTGGTGACCTAAGTTCCAGTACCTTTATGGGACAGCAGCGTGTTCGCGATGCCACTGATGTTGCAAACATCCATAGGCGATGGTAACTGCTTAATTCTAAGCGGGCCGTCAGCTTGTCTGCTGTCCTACAGCAATAAAAAAAAAAAAAAAACCGCTGAACCAATTTTGATGAATTTCGGTATATTTTAATATAATATAATTTAATTAATTTTAATATAATTATAATTTAATATAATATAATTTCGGTACATTGGACCTTTGAGAAGGACATAGGTTACTTTTTTTAAATTCATGCGGCAGAAAAACGTTTGCCGGGTCAACTAATAGTGATTAAATGTCTGAAATCTGAATCATAATCAGAAATCAATAAATGGAAAAGTGTTTTTAATTCTTAATTTTTTTCAGCCAAAAAAACAATTCAGCCTAGATCATATTATGGTTGCATACTTACAATACATATGCATGAAAGTGATGGTGAGGAGCAACTTGCAATAATTACATCCCAAATTCTTGCTTCTTCTGCTCCTCACAGCAACCGTGACCATGACTGAACCATGCAAGAGAAACAGGTTACCACAAACCTACGGCACCAAAATGTCACTAAAAGTGGGGCGAGCGCAACTCAGAGTCTAGTATTAAGAAACAGAAAAGAACAAGAAAAAAGAAGTTCCGTCCCGAGAAGGACTGACGTTCGGTAGGTAACCGGACTCAAAATTAAGCCATATCTGTATATTAATAATTCGTGAAGCGAAAACTTTGTACCCCTTTTTACGAAAAATGCGCGGACGGACGAGTATGAAGTTTGACATAGTTGAAGTTTTTTTTTAATTGCTTTAGAATTTAGCAGTTACCGTCGCCTATGGATGTTTGCAACGCCAGTGGCATCGTGAACACGCTGCTTTCCTATAAGGGGGTACAGGAACTTGGGTCACTAATGCCGGAACACAACACAAAGTTATTATGGGGGCATACTTAAGACCAAAGGTGGTCGCTATCCAGAGGGGCTTGGACCTACCACGTAGCCAGGGTGAGTTGTTTTGTCGCCTTTTACGATAGGCCGACCCCGACCGCAGAGGTCAGTATATTCTTTCTCCGCCCCTGCACGGATAAAATGATGTCACGGTGTTAATTTTAAAAGAATATTTACTAGTTAATATTGAATGATACATACATACATATAATCACACCTCTTTCCCGTAGGAGTAGGCAGAGACCACTTCTTTCCACTTGCTACGATCCTTATATTATACATGTTTCGCTTCGTCCACTTTCATTATTCCCTTCATACATGCCCTTCGGTTTAGGATACTCTTGACCTGGCCTTTTTTCAAGACGTCCCTGATCTGATCTCGAAACGTCCGCCTAGGTCTAGCCCTTCCATCACTTCCATTCACACTCGCCTTAAACACTTTTTTCGTTAATCGTTCTTCATTCATTCTCTCGACATGGCCAAACCATCTCAGCATACCTTTCTCAATTTTTGTCACTACATCTTCTTTCAGATCACAACGATATTGAATGATACGTAGCGTAAAAAGCAACAATACAACCCTAGCTACGTGTTAACGCTACAAGCCCTCGTATGACAATCGCCTTTAATATTAAAACAAGTCACCATAATAACCTAGATGTACCGCAATTAGTAACCCAAATTATTATACTCATAAGGAGCAACGCGATTGCTCTGCCTCTGTCCCTAACATCCGTACGCGAAGGTAACTGCTTACTATTAAGCGGGACGTGAGGCTGTATACTGTTCGTCAATAAAAAAAATTGAGTTATGAGAAACTATGAATAATATTAGAGTATTTTAAATTTATGAGTCGCATAAAATCAAGCGACCGTGTACCCAATCGGAATATTTACATTTATTTGGGGGCATGGAATTTTAAATCCGTAATAAAATATATCGTATTGTGTGGAATAGGCCAGAAAAGGGAGTAATGTGAAAAGTGAGTAGGCCAGAAAAGTGGGTTGAATTTGAGTTTTGTATTTTTGCATAAGAACTTATTTTATGAATGAAGGCAGGAATATCCTATAGTGTACAACACGCGAACCGCCAAAGAGTGGAATTCTTTGCCGGCGTCTGTGTTTCCCGAACATTATAATTTAGGGGTCTTCAAGAGAAGAGTGAACAGGTTTCCTAAAGGCAAGCGTGCTACACCGTCGACCGCATCGTCGCTTAACATCAGGTGAGATTGCGGTCAAACGTACGCCTATCTTTATTAAAAAAAAACGCAACGGTATCATTAGCTTGGCTTGGAATTGATGGAATATCCTCCATATTCACCGGACCTAGATCCTAGGGATTTCTAGCTATTTCCCCGGTTAAACGAACATCTCAGAGGCTATAAATTTGAAGTCGCCGCGGTACACGATTTTTTAAGGGATCAGAAAGAAGTTTTTTTAAAAGAGTATTTTAGCTGTAGAATAAAATATATACACATCGAAAAATAAAATAACATTTAATAAAAGATAATTGCGTCATACTCATTATCACTTTTTATTGAACACCCCTAGTATATTCACAGTTTGTAAATCTATGAACAAAATAGTTGGGTTAATGGTCTCGTTACCAGGCCATAAACTCTTCTATAAACACAAAGGAGTAGGTAAGGTGGTAAGGTAAATGTTTCATACACGTCGTGTGTAATGTTTATTTTTATTAATTTAACTCGTTTTTTAGCATTTTATACTGAATAAATTACTTTCTGCACTTCTCCATATAAACTTCTTCTTTTTTATCCGTGCAGAGGTGGAGAAAGAATATACTGACCTCTGCAGCCGGGGTCGGCCTGTCGTAAAAAGCGACAAAACAAACCATCTACGTGGTTGGGCCCCCAGCCCGTCTGGATGGCGACCACCTTTGTTCTTAAGTACGCCGCCATAATAACCTTGTGTTGTATTTCGGCATTAGTGACCCAAGTTCCTGTAGCCTTATAAGACAGCAGCGTGTTCGCGATGCCACTGGCGTTGCATACACCCATAGGCGGTTGTAACTGTTAATTCTAATCGTACCGTCAGCCTGTCTGCTGTCCTGCAGCAATAAAAAAAAACATAATTTACATAAACACCCAGACGCGAGACGAGAATCGAACCCGTGACTTCCGCAAGCGTGCCGACGTGCGTTATTATGCCACAGATGTCGTCAAATATGACAAAACAACGTTTGCTCTGTTAGCTAGTTCTATATACGGAAAAGGTTCCTTTGACGCACCATCACAACAAAACTACTGAATATATTGGGATGTAACTGCCACTATTCGACGCAGAATTCGTAGATGGTTCTACGTTATTTATTTTTTAAATTTCATTGACCCTTTCTCATTTTTCGATATATTTATTTATTTATTGTTAGAACTGTACATTATAATGTTAGTACAGTATAATGCCTTTATAAGGCGTACAATATTTATAAAGGTACTTTTATGCTTTTTGAAGCATTAGAAAATAATAGTAACATATTCATTTATTTGCAATTATAATTTTATTATATCTAATTGTTTTATTAATTTGAAACATAAAAAGCATATAATTAAATTAATTTTAACAAATAAGAAAAAAGTTATCAAATATAATTATTTGTCAAAACGCTTGATAGAGGTCTCACGGCCCGGCCCGGGCCACGAGATCGGCAGGCCATATATCCGTAGGCCCGGGCGTAGGCGATAGGAGAACAGCGGGGTTTTTTAGAGGGTAGTCGGAAAAATCCCGGAGTCCCACATATCCCTCGGTCCCCCCAGGCCGGGGGAACCCGTCAAGAGTGGTTTTTCCCCGAGACAAAAAAAAGGATCAAAAAGCTGGTTTGTATTTAGGGCAAAGGATAATTGTTGCCATCCAACGCGGTAATGCAGCCAGCGTTTTGGGAACGTTTCCGGCCGAAAGCGATTTGGAATCAATTTATTATTTATAGTTTTCCAGTTTTTGGTTTCATTCATTATTTAATTTACTACGTGGTAGGGCCTCAAGCCCGTCTGGATGGCGACCACCTTTAGTCTTAAGTATGCCGCCATAATAACCTTGTGTTGTGTTCCGGCCTTTGTGACCCAAGTTCCTGTACCCTTATGGGACAGCAGCGTGTTCGCGATGCCACTGGCGTTGCATACACCTATAGGCGACGGTAACTGCTAAATCCTAAGCGGGCCGTCAGCCTGTCTGCTGTTCTAAAAAAATAATAATAATAATATTTGATTATATTATATTTATAATTTATCAAATTATAAATAAAATAATATGTATAATTTTTTTATGTTAATGCCATAATAATTTGTCCTTAATTAAGAAACTTGTCCTTCAGATATTCATCTAAGTTATAATACGACTTCTCAATTAACATTTGTTTCTATTTGTTTAATTTTTTTTTTCTTATTCTTCCAGTGGACCGAGTACTTGGCCTGTAACCCTACAGATCCAAAAGCATAGGCACACACGGTCGAGCGTACGGATCGGGTAAAATACCTGGGATCTGTATTTCACGCGTCTGGAGACATCGATTGCGACGTAAGGCACGCATTGCTGCCGCATCGGCTAAATGGCGTGAGGTGACTGATGTCATCTGTGACACCAAGATGCCGGTTAAGTTGGCGGTCAGGTCTGTAAGACTATCATTAGGCCTGTCCTTTTATACGGCTGTGAAACGTGGCCGGTGCTAGAGCGACACAAGCAGGAACTGCGTGTCATGGAGATGAATATGCGGTAAATGTGTGCTGAAGCGGAAGGACCGCGTTAGGAACACCCGCATCCGCGGCAGCATTCACGTCACCTTCGCTGGTATGGCCACGTGCTGCAGAAACCGGCTTCTTACGTGTGAAAAAAATATTTAGCCATGCCGCCTACGCCTAGCCCCGGCAGGAGTGGTAGAGTGTTAGCTTGACGTCGTAAAGGGTGATATGCGTGCCAATAGACCGACTAACAAGGATGCTGAAGACCATGCGAAGTGGAGTAGAAAAAGTCGGAAAGCGGACTCCGGACACTAAAGCGGAAATTTGAATTGTAACCGGGATTAATAACACTGGGATGATGATGATGACCCAGCGGAGCGAGTGGCATACATTTCCCGCATCTTAACTTACCCTCCAAGATAAAACAACCCCAAAAACGTCAACCCTTTACCGGTTTGATTGATTTATTACTATTCGTGGAGCAACGGCTTTGGCTAGAACTGCTGGCTTACCAGTTCTATTCCCATCTCAAATCTGATTATTGATTTATTAAATAAAAAAATAAGCCTTTAATGCTGTTTTTCTTTTTAACAATAGTATTTTTTTATTATAAACTAGCTAACGTTGTGGTCTGGAAGAAGATGTAGTGACAAAAATTGAGAAAGGTATGCTGAGATGGTTTGGCCATGTTGAGAGAATGAATGAAGAACGATTGACGAGAAAAGTGTATAAGGCGAGTGTGAATGGAAGTGTTGGAAGGGGTAGACTTAGGCGGACGTTTCGACTTCCCCTCAGGGGCGCTCCTCTGTCCGAGGAGTGCACGGGTTTGCGTACCCGAGGTGCCCGAGCATCCGTCGCCTCACTTCCCTCTCCGTCCGAGGCGACAGAGTCCTACCTTTCTTCCCGTCTACCTCTTACATCCTCTCCCAACTTCACTCTCTGTTCATGGCGTGGTCTCCGGTGGGATGGTTGCGAATAGTGGTTGGGGTCCCGGGTTTTGCCCCGGGCCTTGATTTGGTAGTCGAAACCATGCCCATTTCGACTGCGCCTGCACAGAGAGTGTTCCCGGGGCGGGAATCGCATCCTCGCTGTCGGTTGGTCTTGCTGGGCCGGCTACGACGTTAGGCGACTCCCTGGTTTTTCTGGAGTGTCGTCTGGTAGTCGTACCCACGCCTGACTAGCACGCGACGGGGATGCGAGTCCCGTCCGGAATCCCCCAGCTTTGTGGGCTGGGGCTGGGGGACCTATAACAGCCCACCCGAAGCCTAAGGTTCCGTGGCGCGCCGATGGGCTGCATGGCCAGGGGGGAAAACCTGGTCCCGAGCGCCACACCATATAACAAGATGAAAATGCAGTCGCCGAATGGAAAAGAACTACCCCAGGGAGGTACCACCCAACAAGGTGGAGAATCCTCCCCTACGCCTTCGGGTGTAGGCACGGGCCCAGCGTATTCTGGGGGGGCCCACATTCCGCGAGATAGGTCACCTCTGGTGATTCTAGAGAGGTTGCCCGTGAAGGGCGGAGTCATTGTGGTGGGAGATGGAGACTCGGACGGTTCGGTCCGCTCGGAGGTGTCCTTCCGGACGATTCCGAGCGGCACGAGCCCTCGAGTGAACACTCCCTCTTGTGCTGGTCCGGGATCCGTCCTGGGCAAGCGCAAGAGGGGGTCTAGGTCTAGGGGGAGTTCCGTGAGGGAAAATGACCCCGGAACCTCAACATCAGAAGACGATGCTTCTGTGGACGGGTCCGTTAGTAAAAGCGGACCGTCTAAACGTGGGCGAGGCCGCCCAACGTCTACAGGGCAATATGTCGGATTCGGGAGGGCTCGGAGAGAGCTGCAAGTGGCCCGGCAGGAGGAGAGAGAGCTCGCCAAGTATGAGAGTGAGCTTCGCCACCAACTCCGCAAGAAGGAGATAGAAAACCGGGTCCGCTCCGAGCTCTCCGATGAGTCTCGAATTTCCTCACGTCCACGTAGTACGGCACGAGAGGACGTTCGAAGAAAAGAGGAGCAACTAGAGGTCGCTACAAAAACAGTAGTCGACCTCCAAGATTGCGTAGAGGGGGCCCTGGCCGCTGTCACAGAGGTGGCCAGGGTATCGAAAGGGCTTAAGGGCACCTGCCAGAAGGCCCTTAAGAATTCTGTTAAGACGGTGCGGGAGGTGCTCTCCGAGCTCGCGTGCCGCACCGAAACGGAAGAGGTGGGACGGCTGGCAGCCGCCAACCGCCGGATGAAGGCCGAGGTGGCCGATCTCCGGCAAGAGGTGGCTCGTCTCACGGCGTTAGTGGATAAGCCCAGCCGGCCCGCTCCCGTCGCCACTACATCCAAGAAGAAAATATCTCAGTCTTCTCCAGCAGCGCATGTTGAGTCGGACGAATACCAGCTCTTCATGCGCGGCGTCATGGTCCAAGTGGGGACCATGATCGACGCCAAGTTGGAGGGGCTGAAGGACCGCCTGCTGCCAGCTCCTCGCTACCGGCCACCACTGGCCCATGAGGTGCGGCAGACAAGGGCGGTCACCCGGACTGACTTATCCGAAAAGGATTACCCGCCGCTCCCCACCCCGAAGAAGGGCAAGACAACGGCTGCAGCCGCGCCCTCAAAGGGAGTGCAACCAGTGGCTTCCGGAAGGACAGCAGTGCCTCCGCCACCTCCTCTGGAGGATGGGTGGACGGTCGTCACAAAGAAGAAGAGGAGAGCGAAGACCGGTCCTAAGCCTCCCGTGGCCAGGCAGGTGGCATCGGCCATACCATCTGGGTCGAAGCAGCCGCCTCCGAATATTGAGAAGAAACGGAGGAGGAGGGGACCCAAAAAATTCAGGGTCCCCAAAACCGCTGCGGTCACGCTGACCATCCGCCCCGAAGCAACGGAGAGGGGCGTCAATTACGGGGGCCTCCTGGCGGAGGCGAAAAGTAAAGTGGACATCGCTGCCCTTGGGATTAAGGGTGGCCTTAAAATGAAGACCACCCGGACGGGAGCCCGCATGATGTTAGTACCTGGCTCTGACCAGGGGGCGATGGCCGATGCCCTCGCCGCGCGGTTAAGGGATGCCCTCCCCGAGGAGGACGTAAAAATCGCAAGGCCCGAGAAGTGCGTCAAGGTGCGCATCTCGGGCCTCGACGACTGCACGACGGCGTGTGACGTGGCGGCTGCCATAGCTCGCGCCGCGGGTTGCCCCAAGGAAAAAGTCACATCTGGCGGGGTACGCGTGGGGCGCGATAGGACGGGCACAACAAATGTGCTTGTCCCAGTGGCAGCCGCCAACGAATTGAAGAAGCTTGGCCACATCCCGGTCGGCTGGGCCTCGGCTCTCGTCGAGGTCTTAGACAAGAGAGAGCCGAGGTGCTTTAGGTGCCTGGCGCCGGGCCACCTAGCGGTGAACTGCAAGTGTCCCGTGAGCCGCAGCGACGCGTGTTACCGCTGCGGCCAGCCGGGGCACTGGGCCGTCACGTGTAAGGCCACGCCACATTGCGTGGTCTGCGCGGCGGCCAGCAGACCGGCCAACCATAGGGTCGGGGGTGGTTCGCCTCTTTGTACCTGCCGCCGCACTGGCCGACCGGCGAGCGCGAAAGTGGCACAAAAGGAAGAAGAAAGGACCAGCCGCTTCGTGGCCAAAAGACAGGCCAAGAAGCGGCGGGAAAAGGAAAGAAGAAAGCGCCGTCGTGCCGAAGCTGCCGCGGGGGACATCGGCCCCCCTCAGGCGCAGGCACGGAGGACTGAGGAGATGGATATCTCAACCAAATAATGGATATCCATCTCCTCCAAGCGAATCTCAACCACTGCGCCAATGCTCAGAATCTCATGGTTCAGAGCTTGGCGCAGTGGAATATCAACATCGCCGTAGCCGCCGAGCCGTACCACGTCCCCATCCAAGGCGATTGGGTCGGGGACCTGGACGGCACGGTGGCCTTGCATTCCAGGACCGCCGCGGGTACCCCGCTCCCCACGGAAATGGTGAGGGGCAGGGGTTTCGCCGCGGCCAGATTCGGGGAGATAGTGGTCGTGGGCGGCTACTTCTCCCCGAACAGGAGTTTCGCCGACTTTGAAGGGTACATGGAAGAGTTGGGCAACGTGGTCCAGCAGTTCCTCCCGCGCCCCGTGCTCGTCCTCGGGGACCTCAACGCCAAATCTCAGGCTTGGGGTTCCCCGCGGACTGACGCGCGGGGTGAGCTGGTTGAGGACTGGGCCGTGGAAAGGGGTCTGGAGATCCTAAACCGGGGTAGCGTGCACACGTGCGTGAGGCAGTTGGGGGGGTCGATCGTCGACGTGTCGTTCGCGTCGGCCCTCCTGGCCCGCCGTGTGCGAGGCTGGAGGGTGCTCGCGGGCGTTGAGACGCTGTCGGATCATCGTTACATCCGGTTCAGCGTTTCCGCCCGTCAGCGGGAGCCTCCAGCCCAGATGACCCCATTTGGTGACTGTCCGCGCTGGACACTTGGGAAGATGAATCGGGAGGTTTTCCGCGAGGCCTTGACCGTTGCTACGTGGTCAGGGCCGGGCGACGTACCTCCCGATGACGTCGACGAGGAGGCGGAGAACCTGCGGTCGCTCATGACCGACGTCTGCGACGCGGCGATGCCGAGGCGGGGGCCACACCAGCCCCCGCGCCGGGTGTACTGGTGGAATGCGGAGCTTGAGCGGCTCCGCAGGGCGTGCAACTGCGCCCACCGCCAGTACACCAGGCTCCGAAGACGGAGTCGCCGTGACGTGGACAGAGTGGCCGCGGAGGCTCGGCTCTACGGGGAGTACCGGAGCGCTAGAAACGACCTCCACCTCGCTATCCGCGAGGCGAAGGCGGCGGCGTGGGGGGAACTCTTGGCCAGCTTAGATCAAGATCCCTGGGGGCGACCCTACAAAACGGTGCGGGGCAAGCTCCGCCCGTGGGCGCCCCCGCTGACCGAGAGTCTCCCCCCGCGCCAGGTGGATGGTTTTGTCGGCGCTCTGTTCCCCACGAGGGCTGAGCACTCGCCTCCCGCCATGGTCCCGCCTCATTGGGATGAGAGGGACCCCAGCGCGGACGACGACCCCGTGCCCGACGTGGACCGGGCAGAGCTGGGGGCAGCGATGTTGCGGCTGAAGGCCAAGAACACCGCCCCCGGCCTCGACGGCATACCGGGGCGTGCGTGGGTTCTGTCCCACGACGTCCTGGAGCCCCGACTACTGAGGCTCTTCGACGAGTGTCTGCGATCGGGCCGGTTTCCCCGCAGATGGAAGACGGGGAGGCTCGTCCTGATCGCGAAGGAGGGGCGCCCGGCGGACTCACCGTCCGCCTATCGGCCCATCGTGCTGCTGGACGAGGTGGGGAAGATCTTCGAAAGGATCCTCGCAGACCGCCTCGTCCGGCATCTAGAGACGGAGGGGCCGAACCTGGCGGACGAACAGTTCGGGTTCCGAAAGGGGCGCTCCACCATTGACGCGATCACGCGTCTGAGGAGCCAGGCGGAGGACGCGGTGGCTCGAGGCAGGGTGCTATTGGCGGTGTCACTCGACATCGCCAACGCCTTCAACACCCTGCCGTGGAGCTGCGTGCGGGAGGCGCTCAAGTACCATCGGGTGCCTCCCTACCTGCGTCGCATAGTCGGGGCATATTTGGACGATCGTGCCGTCGTCTACCCGGTCCAGGGCGGGCAAAGTCGGCGAGACGTCGTGTGCGGTGTTCCGCAGGGGTCGGTCCTGGGCCCCCTGCTGTGGAACATCGCATACGACTGGGTCCTGAGGGGGGCGCTCCTCCCGGGCGTCGGCGTCATATGCTACGCCGACGACACGCTCGTCATAGCGCGCGGGAGGAGCCCCCGCCAGGCGTGCCTTCTGGGCACGGCTGGGGTGGCGCAAACGGTAGCTAGAATCCGGCTACTAGGCCTGGAGGTGGCCTTAAACAAGACGGAGGCCCTTATATTCTACGGGCCCCGCCAGAGGCCGCCACCGGGCCTGAGCATAACGGTGGGAGGCGTCCGCATCGCCGTCGGGCCGTCCATGAATTATCTCGGACTGGTGCTCGACGGGCGATGGGACTTTGCGGCGCACTTCGAGCGCCTGGCGCCGAGGTTAGTTCGGGCGGCGGCGGGACTCTCCCGTCTGCTGCCGAATATCGGCGGGCCGGGCGCAGTGTGCCGCAGGCTCTTTGAGGGAACCGTGCGGTCGATGGCCCTTTACGGGGCCCCGATATGGGCGGATCGCCTGACGGCCAAAACGACGGCGCTGCTTCGCAGGCCGCAGCGCGTCCTGGCCGTCAGGGCGATAAGGGGATACCGCACGGTGTCCTTCGAAGCGGCCTCCCTGCTGGCCGGATCCCCACCATGGGACCTCGAGGCTCGAGTCCTGGCGCTATTGTACCAGTGGCGCCGGGATGCGGCCGAGCGTGGCTCTCGCCCCGCGCCTCGCGAGGTGGAGGTAAAGCGGGCGGAGCTGCGCGATGAGGTACTCATGGTGGAGTGGAAGGAGCGCCTCGTGCACCCTAGCGCGGGCCTCGCCACCATCGAAGCGGTGAGGCCCGTCCTGGCCGAATGGGTGGAAAGGCGCCACGGCGCCCTGACCTTCCGCCTGACGCAGGTCCTCTCGGGGCACGGTTGCTTCGGGAGGTACCTGTGTCGCATAGGGCGGGAGATGACGTCAGGGTGCCACCACTGTGGCGCGGGCGACGAGGAGGACACGGTGAACCACACTGTCGCCGTGTGCCCTGCGTGGCGCGAGGAGCGCCGCGCCCTCGTCGCCCAAATCGGCGTGGACCTGTCGCTCCCGGCCCTGGTTCTGTCCATGGTCGGGGGCGATCCTGGATGGACGGCCGTCGCCTCCTTCTGCGAGGCAGTCATGTCCGCAAAGGAGGCGGCGGAGCGGGAGCGGGAGTCGACCACCACACTCCCCTCCCGCCAACGCAGGCCACGCCGGCGGCGCCGGAGGGCCAATAACGACCTCCGGCCGCCGTAAAAAGCGGCCGCGGGCGGCCCCTCGGGGGAGGACCCGCCGCCCGCACTATTGCCGCGAGGGTGAGGGCTGCGTGCTGTTCCGCGGCCCCCCTCAACTCCTAGAGTTGTTAGGAGAGCGCCGGGGGGACGAAACCCTGACCCCCTGGCGCCAATACTTTAGAAGGGGCCCACCTCAAGACAAAGGGCGGGCCGGCGCCGGCCCGGGCCACGAGATCGGCAGGCCATATATCCGTGGGCCCGGGCGTAGGCGATAGGAGAACAGCGGGGTTTTTTAGTGGGTAGTCGGATGGCCGAACATCTTTCCCGGAGTCCCACATATCCCTCGGTCCCCCCGGGCCGGGGGAACCCGAGAGGTTTTTCCCCGAGATCAAAAAAAAAAAAAAAAAAAAAAAAAAAAAAAAAAAAAAAAAAAAAAAAAAAGGCGGACGTTTCGAGACCAGATCAAGGACGTCTTGAAAAAAGGCCAGGTCAAGAGTACCCTAAACTGAAGGGCATGTATGAAGGGAATAATGAAAGTGGACGAAGCGAAACAAGTATGTAAGGATCGTAGCAAGTGGAAAGAAGTGGTCTCTGCCTACCCCTACGGGAAAGAGGCGTGGTTATATGTGTGTATGTATGTAAACTAGCTGTGCCCGCGGCTCCGTCCGCATGGAATAGTGACTTTGGGCAGCATTTTTTGGATATATCTTATGGTTTATTTTGGATTACAAACCCTATAAACCCAAATATATAAATAAATGAAATATACAAACCGCGTTCGAACCTACAAAGTCCAGCCTAAGCTGAACCCTATTTTATATGATTGATGATATAAATCTGAGGTCAACTTAAATTGAAAAAAAACCCCGAAACTGATCACTTGTAACTAAAACCATTTTTTTTTCTAAAATAAAAGTAGCCTAAGTTACTCCTTGTTACATCAGCTATCTGCCAGTGAAAGTCCCGTCAAAATCGGTCCAGCCGTTTCAGAGATTAGCCGGAACAGACAGACAGACATACAAAAATTGTAAAAAATGTTGTTTTGGTATATGTACCGTGTATACGTCCGAATACACTTAGTAAAAAGTGGTTATTACAAACAGACCCTTCAGTTTTATTTATTTGTATGCCCTTCATCGTCGTCGTCGTCAGCCGTTCATTGTCCACTGCTGGACGTAGGCCTCGGTCAGCGCTCCATAGGGCTGGGAGGTGTCCTACACAACACTGGTTGGCTCTTACCTATTTAAAAAACTGTTTCTTTACTCTGGCATTGGCAAAATCCGGCACTGAGTTAATATTAGGTCTTTACCTATGAAATTGCCGTTTTGTATGAAAAAATTTAAACGAATTTTTTCATGTATTTTTTATTTGTATTAATCGAAGTAATCACCCATGCAATCAATGCATCTTTGCCAACGCAGTGGCAGTTTATTGATGCCCTTCTTAAAGAAATCAGCTGGACGGGAGGCAACAAATACTTCAAAGTACTGCCTCTCAGATATTGAATTTTTTTCCCGCCAAGAAGTTACACAAATTCTGGAAAAAGTAGTAGTCTGCAGGCGCAAGGTCTGGTGAGTAGGGCGGATGACGGAGAACTTCCAACCTCAGTTCTTGCAACTTGGAGACCGTCTGATGTGCAGTATGAGGTCGCGCGTTGTCGTGCAGGAGCTGTGGAGAAGAGCGATTGACCAATGCTGGTCTGAGATGTGCCAGCTTCTCCATCATTGTGTTCAGTTCTTCACAGTACACATCTGCAGTAATGATCACCCCGTTTGGTAAGAAGCTGTGATGAATCACACCGGCGCTAGACCACCAAACAGTGACCATCACTTTTCTAGGGGTAAGTTTTCGTTTAGGGCATTGTTTAGGTGCTGAACCAGGATCCAACCAACTTGCTGAGCGCTTGCGGTTATCAAACAGAATCCATTTTTCATCGCAGGTAACAATGCGGTTCAAAATTCCTTCATTCGTGTGTCTATTGAGCAGTGCAAGGCACGTCTCGACGCGTACTTCGCGCTGGCGATCATTGAGTTCGTGGGGCAACCATTTGTCAAGCTTTTTTACCTTGCCAATTTGACGCAAATGGACCAATATTGTTTTGACGCTAACGTCGAAAGCTGCTGCTAATTCAGCCGTAGATTGTGTAGCTTCCACAATCGCGTTTAATTCGCCATTGTCGACCAAAGTCTTCGGACGACCGCGAGGTTCATTTTTCAGGTTGAAATTCCCAGAACGGAAGCGAGCAAACCAATAATAGGTGGTGCGTTGGTTTGTAGTGTTAGCTCCGTAAACGTCGTTGATGTTGCATGCCGCTTGTGTCGCGTTGCTGCCACGATGGTACTCATATTACTCGATAATTACTCGAATTTTTAACATATCCATGATGACGAAAAAGATTGAAATGCGATGAAAATGTAACACTAATCAATAAACAAATGACTACTTTGGGAAAAAGAATTCCATGCTTTTAAAATAAAATTAATTTGAAATTAGAATTCTTAGCCAAACAAAAATTATTTTGATTTGAAATGGCCAGAACGGCAATTTCATAGGTAAAGACCTATTATTTAAAATTAAGTAAAAATAAATTCGTCCTATATACCTATATCATGAAATATCAAAAACAAAATGTCAATATGACAGCTTACCTTGTCACTCATTTTGACAGGCTGCTTTAGGACATACTGCATTCCTGGCATCCCGCCAAACAGCGATGGCATCATTGTCGGAGCAAATATCACTTTGACAGGCTGACTTTGACAATTACACTTCAACACTTCACCTTTCACTTGCTCACTGTCCTTACACTTACAGCAGCAGTGGTGGCATGGCTTACATGCTTTACAGTCCATAGCATTCGACGTTACAGCAGATTCGATAGTCACTGTAGTTTTATCTGTCACTTTGGCATTTTTATCTGTCACGTTGACATTTGTGTCTGTCACGTTGACATTTGTATCTGTCACTTTGACATTTAAGCTGATCTTGTCGTTGAAGAGTTTTGGTTTTTTTGAAGTATCTGGCAATTCGAGTAGAGGTGTTTTTCTTTTGATATCTTTAGGGGTTTCTAATAAATACTTATTTGTTTTTTCCTTTTGTATGAAGGGGTGCACTAATAGGGTCTTGGGTCGTGAGGCCCCTTCCAGGGCCTCGAGTTTTCGGCTTTCTGGATCCAATTTGATTTTTTTCACTCAACTTTGTTTCTTTTATATTTTAACAGGTAAATTAACTGGTTTTTTTGTATGCTTCTTTTGGCTAGATTAAAAAAAATGAGTATAAACGTTTTACGATGCGCTAATACACCGACACCTAAAAAGAGACATGACGAAGTTAGCTGGTAACTGTCTCTCAATTTACCTTGAATATTTTTATTTATTGCTGTAGGACAGCAGACAGGCTGACGGCCCACTTAGAATTTAGCAGTTACCATCGCTTATGGGTGTTTACAACGCCAGTGGTATCACGAATACGCTGTTGTCCCATAAGGGTACAGGAACTTGGGTCACTAATTCTGGAACACAACACGAAGTTATTATAGTGGCATACTTACAACCAAAGGTGGTCGCCATCCAGACGGACTTGGGGCCCTACCACGTAGCTTATAATACATTCGTCTTGCATGTTATTTCTATTATATTACCTTATTTAAAATAAATAATATATAAAAAATAATAACAATTATTTTTATGATACCTAAATTAATATTTTTTATGAAGTCAAATTTAAGTTATTAAATAACAACGACTTGTAATTTAATTACATCAAATCAATAATAAAAAATAATTACATCAATCTTCTAATTTATATTCTCTTCTATTTTATTCGAATCAAAGTTACATTTAAGTTTTTAAGTCACTTATATTTTTAAAATTTATATTAATTATTTTTTATAAAAACTGCATTAAGTTAGATTATTTTAAGTTAGTCAAGTTTTTAGGTGTTCATGTATGTTGTTTTTGTTATTATATTGTTTTATTTACATATCAATATTTAGATCATTGTGCTCCGTCAATTAAGTTACACTTAAATTATATTCCTAATATTAAAAATAAAAAACTACCACTCACATGTTTGTTACTAAATTATCACTTATATGTAATTCATATTGCACTTAATTAAGTGATCACTAAGTTACGTTTAAATTATTAACTCATCGATTCTTAAAACAATTTAACACTATTTTTTAATTTAAGTTCACATAAGTGATTATTTACTTCGGTCACTATCACTAAGTTAAAGTTCAATGTCATTGACCTCTAGTCACGTGGCTTGTTTGTTTACAAACAAACTGTCAACAAACAAAAATAATTTCCAAAAACTATTATTGAAAAAATAATAAAGTCACATAATCCACCTAAATGTTTTAAATTAATTTTCTGAATATTTGTTTATGGGTTAAAATTGAATTATTTGATTGAATTTGTGAAAAAATTCGCAAAGAACACAGGAATACGTCTTCCCGCTTCGAATTTTGGCAACCTACTGCAGTGTAGTGATGTACAAGTAATTCTTGCATCGTGAATATATTTTGAGGTATACATCGGAATTAAATCGTCTTCATTTCGAATTTAAACTAATTTAAGTAAAATTATTATTGACCACCCTATACCCGTAATGGCTAGAATGGCAGCGGCATCACGGGTTCGATTCTGGCCTGAGTGTTTGTGTATAACATACATTTATTCACGAAAGAAAAGTATATAAGAAATACATATATCAGTTGTCTAAAACCAGTGCAATGTACAAGTGCTCTGCTACTTTATTTTGGACTAAATGACGTTGTGTGAAAGCTGTGTATATTCTCAATTCACACAAGATCATCTAGTCACAAAGTAAGCAAAGCACTTTTATTATGTACTTTTCTTTTGTAAATAAATACATATTTTCTATATACAAAACACGTACCCGTGACCCCAGCAGGCGTCTCAATGTACGAGAGTCACCACAGAAGTCGTTAAAATATCATCTTCTTTCCAGAGCTCTTTAAGGAGACCAGGGCTTCAATGAAATGCGACATTGCTGAAAATAATTAAATATAATATATATTAGAACAATAAATAAATACATATACTGGGCATAGCACTTGTGATATGTGTACTAGATAACTAAGATACTACATAATATACATTTGTTTTTTAAATAAATACATATTACTTATTACATAAACACGCAAATGCGAGACAGAAATCGAACCCGTGACCTCCGCAAGTGTATCGAAGTACGATATCCTTAGTTCAAGTGTAGGTCTGGTTTATCTAGCCTAAACAACAAACCTGCTAATGGACTGGGGATGAAGAGTACCATGCGAAGTGGAGAAGAAAAAGTTGATAAGCGGAAGTATAGGTTACAACTGGGATTTAACGCTAAGAAAAAAACCCTTTATGGTTATACTAAAAAGCCCTTCGATATAAGTTTTCCTTACCTAGTGTAGGTGAATATAAAAATAATGCCAACCTAATCATTATCTTATTAACTTATTACATTACCGGACCCCAGCCACCGAAGCGGAAGTTAGGGTTACAACCAGGATTTAAAGATGATGAATGATCACCTCATGAGGTATTGAGGATAATGTTAAAATGAAGTGTTTTATAAACAGTGTCACAACACTAGCAATAGGAGGAGCTAAGGCTTTGTAGGCGGGGCTTCGCACCACGCCCATCTAGATTTTTAATATTTAATAGTCTAGACATTTAAAGATGGCTGAAAATTCATGTGCTTCCGTAATATTTTGTGACTCCAAGCTCATCTGGACAGTCACCCCTGGTCTCTAATAATGCAGCCATAATAACCTTGTTTTGTGTTCATGAAACCCTTTCAGTAGCCATACGTAGACGGCACCGTTTTAGGTACCCTGGCGTAGCAATCCATTGCCTACGGTAGCCCTTACTATTAAGTGAGCTATATAGATCCTACTTTTTATAGCTAGAGTTCAGCAGACAGGCAGACGGCCCACCCTGGCAGGTGGTAACCGCCGCCTATGGACGTTTGCAGCACCAGAGGCAATACCAACGCGCTGCCGGCCTCGAAGATATTTTATAACGCCTTTTTTGAAGAACCCCATATCGTACAGCGCTGAGAAAACCTCAGCCGGAAGTTCATTCCAGATCTTGAGAGTACGCAGCATGAACGTTCTAGAGAACCGTTTCGTACAAGAAAGGAGAGGCTCCAAGAAATGGGGATGAACACCCAACCGATAGCGGGCAGTGCGGTGGTAGAAAGACGACGAGGTCACCATTCTAAATATTTCTTCTTCTTCATTTTATTTGTGACTCCAATGCTTTAGGCACTGATTTTGCCAATGTCAGGGTAAGGTAAGGTGGTTTTTTTTTTTCACTTGTACAAACTTATGACCGGTAAATTATTTTTCTGAACACTTAAAGAATAGTTCTTCAGAATACTCCCCGTTGTATAGACTTATGAGACATTGTCAACATAACTCATTTGCATAAAACGGGCGGTTTTGATTTTTCTACATTATTGATAATAATTTAGTTCTAAACAGGTTTTAATAGCCAAACTATGTTACTGGCACTTAACAAAGACTCAGGGTATGAAAAATTAATTCCAAATTCGAAATTCGAAATTCTTGTTTTATAAAAATAATAATCCCTTTTTCCGTTTGTGATTTACTTACAAGGGTTATCAGGCAACTAAAACTAACTTCTCGTTATTTTTAGTACACTAATTTGTGTTTGTCGTCTGATCCCGCCTTATTATGACTTAAAACAGATATCTTTGTGTGTATTGTAATGGCAGAAAAAGTATTAAGAGCTAGTAAAATTATAGCGTTGTTGTAAAACGGGTGTAGCCAATGTTACGTCTCACAGCGGTTAAACGTGAGTCATTCAATCGTCCACAGAACCTGGACTCGTTCGACTTCTAAAATGGTATTGTGCCCCGGGCACGAGTTAAGCTCGCTACGCCACGCTTACGTCACACTACGCTTCTTCTGTTTCTTGATTTTACGTATTCTTCAGATTTGAATTTGAAATGAACGCAGTACGATATGAGCTATACAATTTTTTCGATTAGCAGCGCGTAGGCAGTACTGGTGCTTGACTTGCTATCAGGTGGGTCATTTGCCTGTCTGTCCACTGCAATAAAAAAGGTGTTAAGCGATGTTGGCAAGGACATATCGCATGCTTAATCATAAACTGACCTAACTCAAAATACCTGTTTTTTGGGAAATCGCAAAAAAGTTTTGTCATTTACTACTTATCCCATATATTGACTTATAACTAAATAGTGGTAACTCAGTGTGGGAAAGAGATATCGAAATAAATCTTAGTTTGGCCGATAGAGGGCGTCGATACAGTGCTACCCGTTATATTAACTCACTTTAGACCTAAATCGTAATCGGTCAGTTTATGATTAAGCATGCGATATAATCTCTTAAATCCCTTTAATTAGGAAATGTCACAGAAGACAAACAAATAGTATTGTATGGTGCCGGTCACGAACCGAGGTTGTACGAAAAGGAGCGGTGGTTAGAGAGACGCGATACCTTGCAATGGGCAAGGAAATTCGAACTGACCTTGATTCCACCCCTTCCCGGTTCGGTTCAGGTCGATTCAGACGAGACACTGAACACACAATCTTATGGCACGGCCAGTGAGAGTTAGAAGTAACTGAAGTTGCGCACGGCGCTGAGAATGGTCTTCAGGGAGGTAGAACGTCGACCGTCCCGCGCGTTTAAGGGTACAGGAACTTGAGTCTCTAATGCCGGAACACAGCACAAGGTTATTATGGCGACATACTTAAGACCAAAGGTGGTCGCCATCCAGACGGGCTTGAGGCCCTACCACGTAGCTAGGGTGGGTTGTTTTGTCGCCTTTTACGACTGGCCGACCCCAGCCGCAGAGGTTAATATTCTTTCTCCGACCCTGCACGGATAATGTATACTACTCGTCTGTATACATATTTTTTATCTAAACTGATATAAAACACATGTTGTGATTTATAAACATTTGAGAAACTGCTGTGAATATAGTTACGAATTAGCGCGGAAACTTAAGAGACAGTTATCAGCTAACTTCATTATTCTCTTTTTGGTTGTCGGTGAGCGCGCATCGCATTAAATTAACTCCCAGAATATTTTCTACACGCGCCAAAATAAGTACATACATACATATATTCGCGCCTCTTTCCCGTATGGGTAGGCAGAGACCACTTCTTTCCATTTGCTACGATTCTTACATACTTGTTTCGCTTCGTCCACTTTAATTATTCCCTTCATACATGCTCTTCGGTTTAGGGTGCTCTTGACCTGGCCTTTTTTCAAGACGTCCCATTTGGTCTCGAAACGTCTGCCTAGGTCTACCCCTTGCAACACTTTCATTCACACTCGCCTTGTAAGTATAACCTAAAAAACACAGTGAGACTTAATTAACTATTGTTATATTACTACATTCTCTGTAATTTGAGAACTTGCAGTAATTACAAGGACTTAATGAAGGTCGGGTTAGCTGTTATGAAGATTAAGGTGAGCAATCAAAGGGTCCAATGGGAGTTTCATGGTTATAGGGTTGACCGAACGGCGAACCCAGGACATCGCAAAAGCTGACAAATTAACTTATCACTATAATATTATCTATACAAATAAATAAAATTGGAGTGTCTGTTTGTAATATTAAAATAACCGCTTTTTACTAAGTGCATTTGGATGTATACACGGTGCATATACCAAAACAACATTTTTTACAATTTTTGTCTGTCTATTTGTTCCGGCTAATCTATGAAATGGCTGAACCGATTTTGGCGGGACTTTCATTGGCAGTTAGCTGATGTAACAAGGAGTAACTTAGGCTACTTTTATTTTAGAAAAAAAAATAGTTTAAGTAAAAAATTATCAATTTCTGAATTTTTATAATCCAATTTAAGTTGACCTCAGATTTATATCATCAATCATGTGAAATAGGGTTTAGCTTAGGCTGGACTTTGTAGGTTCGAATGCATGTATTCCGGAGGCGCATGGCGTAACAGTTGCATTCGATAACACTGTTTGCATATTTCATTTATTTATATTTTAGGGTTTATAATCCAAAATAAACCATAAGATATATACAAAAACTGCTGCCCAAAGTCACTATTCCACGCGGACGGAGTCGCAGGCACAGCTAGCTATATCATAAAAATATGATGGAAGTAAAGGGACCTCAAAAGTTTCCGTTACAATACGTTAAATTAAGGTGGCGACAGAATAGCAAGTTAGTATTTATCAGTAATATATATATATATATATATATATATATATATATATACTTATATAATTGGAATCTCGGAATCGGCTCCAACAATTTTCATGAAATTTAGTAGGGCGATAAATCGATCTAGCTAGGAATCATTTTTAGAAAATGTCATTTTATTCGCTTTTTTTTATTGGAAGAAAAATAACAAAAAGGTGACTCTTCCTGACATCTATCGGCGAATAGTAATACTATTTTTTTAAATTGCTGTAACAACACAACAACACTAAAGCTATTCCAGCAGATGGCGTTGTTAAGTAACACGAATTCAATGAGTGTTTTTGCTTTGAGGTTAGACTAAGAAAATCAATTGTTAATTACCGAAAAACACAAATTATAAAAAAAAATACCGAGCAAAGCTCGGTCATCCAGCTGGTTTATTTATAAAATAAAACTATATATGAAAAAAGAAAGAATTTTATTTGTTAAAAAGGTACAACGCATAAGATCGCACACATATTAATATGTACACAAACTGACTGTTATATATTTAACAAACGAGGCTGACATCTCAGCATTACGCTGTGTCGGAGTTTCCGACACAGCGGGGGTTTTCAATGTCCGCCTACCAACACCTATTACCTCATAGACCCAGCAGCATTATTAAAAAAATTTGTGAGAGAATTAAACTAATATAACAATGTTCGCAGCTCCAATGACACCCCATCTTTAACCTGGTACATACTGCTGAATACCAGATGAAAATTCTAATCTCTAATACAATATATTTGTTTAAATTTAATAATATGTATACACTAAAATTAAATGAAAGTATGAATCCATTAAAACTAATAACTTATTGATACTTATGTAATACTAGCTGTGCCCGGGACTCCGTCCGCGTGGAATAGTGACTAGGCAGCATTTTTTTGGATATATGAGGTCAAATTAAATTGAAAATTCAACTTACTAAGTCCAGCCTAAGCTGAACCCTATTTCATATGGCTGATGATATAAATCGGAGGTCAACTTAAATTGGTTAAAAAATTTCGAAACTTATCTTTTTTAACAAAAACTATTATTTTTTCTAAAATAAAAATAGCCTAAGTTACTCCTTGGCACATCAGCTATCTGTCAGTGAAACTCCCATCAAAATCGGTGCAGCCATTTCAGAGATTAACCGGAACAAACAGACAGACAGACAAAAATTGTAAAAAATGTTTATTTGGTATATGTACCGTGTATACAGCCGAATGCACTTAGTAAAAAGCCGTTATTTTAATATTACAAACAGACCCTCCAATTTTATTTATTTGTATAGATACATTAAAGAATATTTATTTTAGTATAATATCTAATATATAAAATTCTCGTGTCACAGTTTTCGTTGCCATACTCCTCCGAAACGGCTTGACCGATTTTGATGAAATTTTTTGTGCTTATCCGGTATCTATGAGAATCGGTAGAAAAGTAGGTCTGAGAATCGGCCAACATCTATTTTTCATCCCCCTAAATGTTAGGGGTAGTCCACCCCTAAATTTTTTTTTAATTTTTTGACATTTTATTATTTATATGGCAGAACAACGTTTACCGGGTCAGCTAGTAATATAGGAAATTCCTTTATTTATACATTATGATTTGTGCATGTAAAATATCTGTAATAAAAAGGAGGTAATATATGTAATATGTGAGGTATATTGCAACCAGCTTTGGTGTATAAGTATGCCATAATAACCTTGTGTTGAGTTCCGACATTGGTGACCCTGGTTCCTGTACCCCTATGGGACAGCAGCGTGTTCGCGATACCCCTGGTGTCGTAAACATAGGCGACGGTAACTGATTACTCTTAAGTGGACCGTCAGCTTGTCTGCTGTTCCTCGCAATAAAAAAAAACCTTCCTCTCATTTTCCTTTTCACGGACATGAAGGGTGCCGCGGATGCGGGAGTTCCTAACGCGGTCCTTCTGCGTTTTTACACATCCACCGCAGTATATCATCTTCGTGAAATGCAGTTCCTGCTTGTGTCGCTTTGGCCACGTTTCACAGCCTGTCCCTTTAACTAAACCGACATCTTGGGGTCACAAGTGAGACCAGTCATCACTAGTGGGCCGTAGTAACAATACGTGCCATGATGTCGCTATCGATAGCACCAGACTCGCCTATCCGGATAGCAGCAATAAAAAAAACATGCGGGGCAGTCTTTGGGGACTGCCAATAGAAGTGAAAACTAAGTAACTTGTGAATTGTATCGTCGAGCTATTAGATTATTATTTCCGGTTTATAAAAAATTGTTTATGATCAAACAATATAACAATATCTTTGGGGGAGGCCTATGTCCAGCAGTGGGCGTCTTCCGGCTGAAATGATGATGAATGATGATGAAACAATATAGTTTAAATTGGTCATATGGTGTTTGAAAGAGATGAAACAGTGACAGACTGCAATATCGTGATTGGAAATAAACAAATTGAACAGGTGAATGAGTTTGTGTATCTGGGTTTAAAGTTTACAAGAGATGGAAAGTGTGAAAATGATATTGAAAGAAGAGTGAATGCAGGAAACATGGTGCTTTGCACTCCTTTATGAACAGTCGAAAGGTGTCTAACAAAGCTCGTATGGCTGTGCATGAGGGGGTGTTGGTTCCGACACTCATGTACGGAATTGAAAGTTGGGTATGGCAGAAGAAACATGAAAGCAGAATAAATGCAGCTGAGATGAGAGCGTTAAGAAGTATGATAGGAGTTAAACTGAGTGACAGGATAAGAAATAGTGAGATAAGGAAACGTTGTGGTCTGAAAGAAGATGTAGTGACAAAAATTGAGAAAGGTATGCTGAGATGGTTTGGCCATGTCGAGAGAATGAATGAAGAACGATTGACGAAAAAAGTGCTTAAGGCGAGTGTGAATGGAAGTGTTGGAAGAGGTAGACCTAGGCGGACAAGGGGTAGACCTAGGCGGACGTTTCGAGCTGGAAAGGCGCCACGGCGCCCTGACCTTCCGCCTGACGCAGGTCCTCTCGGGGCACGGTTGCTTCGGGAGGTACCTGTGTCGCATAGGGCGGGAGATGACGTCGGGGTGCCACCACTGTGGCGCGGGCGACGAGGAGGACACGGTTGACTACACTGTCGCCGTGTTCCCTGCGTGGCGCGAGGAGCGCCGCGCCCTCGTCGCCCAAATCGGCGTGGAGCTGTCGCTCCCGGCCTTGCTTCTGTCCATGGTCGGGGGCGATCCTGGATAGACGGCCGTCGCCTCCTTCTGCGAGGCAGTCATGTCCGCAAAGGAGGCGGCGGAGCGGGAGCGGGAGTCGACCACCACACTCCCCCCTCGCCAACGCAGGCCACGTCGGCGGCGCCGGAGGGCAAGTAACGACCTCCGGCCGCCGTAAAAAGCGGCCGCGGGCGGCCCCTCGGGTGAGGATCCGCCGCCCGTACTTTTGCCGCGAGGGTGAGGGCTGCGTGCTGTTCCGCGGCCCCCCTCAACTCCTAGAGTTGTTAGGAGAGCGCCGGGGGGACAAAACCCTGACCCCCTGGCGCCAACACTTTAGAAGGGGCCCGCCTCAAGACAAAGGGCGGGCCGGCGCCGGCCCGGGCCACGAGATCGACAGGCCATATATCCGTGGGCCCGGGCGTAGGCGATAGGAGAACAGCGGGGTTTTTAGTGGGTAGTCGGATGGCCAAACATCTTTCCCGGAGTCCCACACATCCCTCGGTCCTCCCGGGCCGGGGGAACCCGTTAAGAGAGGTTTTTCCCCGAGACCAAAAAAAAAGGCGGACGTTTCGAGACTACAAAAAGCTATGGTTCGTCGTCTTCATCCAGGTGTGCTCTTTAACCATAGTTTAACAACTAAAATCTTGAGTTCAATTAGTCGTTTTCAAATAAGCATAAGGTCGCCATGTTTGCCGTTATCACGTCACATTCACGGTTTCATGCAGGCTTTATCGGGTCTTTGATGTCCCTTTGTAAAAGGGAAAGAGATGCAAACATTGTTCAGATAGAGATAAATATATCTTTATCGCTTACTATACTTTTGCAATAAAAGTTCTAACTAGGACAACACACTAAAACTAGACAGTAATATTATTATTCTTTTATTTTTTAAATTAATTTATTTGTATCTGGTTAGGCGCCCTGTTAGGTTTGCGACCCACAAGTGCCGTTTAGACTTAAAGCCACAAAAGGGATAAAGATGAAAGATTATTGCAGCAGATATGGAAATGTTGAGACGGATGAGTGGAGTTACAAAAATGGATAAAATTAGAAATGAGTATATCAGGGGAAATTTTAAAGTAGCACCAGTGATTGAGAACACGAAAGGTAATTAGCCTGGAATACCATATAATGAGAAGAGAATCTCATGTAACAAGGAAGACGTTCGAAATGAGCGGATGGATACAAAAAGGTCAAGTAAAGAAAATATTAGATGGCATAAATTGTGATGATAGATGAGAGTGGATGTTGTGCCGACCCCACATAGTCGGGATAAAGAAAGGAAAATGGATTATGAAGGAAAAAAAAACTTTTGTTTCATGTAACGATCGGCCTGTCGTAAAAGGCGACAAAACATCTCACTCTAGATACGTGGTAAGGCCCCAAGCCCGTCTGGATGGCAAACACCCTTGGTCTTAAGTATGCCGCCATAATAACTCAGCTAGAATAAAAACAACATGGCGGGTATAATTCGACCATAATAATAAAACACTCCTTCCAATCGACAATAGTACGTTGAACAAGTACACTTTTAATTACCAGCATATAAAACCAGTAAGAGATTCGGAAACATTGTGTTTTTAGTTTCTTTATAATGTAAGTTAATTATTACAATTAATGTTGGAAATATGTAAATTTTATATGCATTATATTTATCATTCATAATTATAAAAATAAAATTATTTTATGTTTTTTTCTAAAAGTAAGGAATAGTAATATAAAAAAATAAGAATCTAAGAGATATTTCTAATAAATAATTAAAAGTTGCTATGATAATTTTTATATCACGTTGATTATTGTAAATGTAAAATTGACATCCAAAAAACCCTTTTTACGATTTGTTTACATTTTATTTTTTGTTAAAACGAATAAGGTATAGTGTTTCACAGGAAACAGGGTCACTAATGCCGGAACACAACAGTGTTCCGGCATTAGTGACCCTGTTTCCTGTACCCTATGGGACAGCAATGAGCTTAATAAATATTAATGAGTGAACAAAAGAGAAGATATGCTACATGTCGCGTTTTCTGGCCACAGCAAGCTATAGCATATAAACTCGCTTCTCTTTTCTTATACTATCACTATTTTCTTTCTCCCACACCAATGTAGTGTCCATGACCTGCATCCTTCTCCGTGCAGGGGCGGAGTAAGAATATTGAATAGTAGGGCTCCAACCACCTTTGGTCTATGAGCATGCCATAATAACATTGTGTTGTGTTCGACCATTAGTGAGCCTGGTTCTTGTATCGCTATGGGACAGCAGGTTCACGGTGTCCCTAGCGTCGCAAACATCCATAGGCAATGGTAACTGCTTACTGTTAAGCGGGGCGTCAGCCTGCAGTCCTCAGCAATAAAAAAAATTAATTATTAATATTTTATTACAAGCTCTTAAGACTATAAATATATGCTAGAATTGAATGTAAAGAGCATCTAGCTATTTGGAGTAACAACTAGTACATATCGCACCTTTGGTACATCATCATCATCATTTCAGCCGGAAGACGCCCACTGCTGGACAAAGGCCTCCCCCAAAGATCTCCACGATGATCGGTCCTGCGCTGCCCTCATCCAACCTATCCCGGCGATCTTGACCAGATCATCGGTCCATCTTGTGGGGGGCCTACCAACACTGCGTCTTCCGGTACGCGGTCGCCATTCGAGGACTTTTCTGCCCCAACGGCCATCAGTCCTTCGAGCTATGTGCCCAGCCCACTGCCACTTCAGTTTTGCAATCATCCGGGCTATGTCGGTTACTTTGGTTCTCCTGCGAATCTCCTCATTTCTAATTCGATCTCGCAGGGAAACTCCGAGCATAGCCCTCTCCATTGCTCTCTGAGCGACCATGAGCTTTCTCATAAGGCCCATAGTTAGCGACCACGTCTGCGTTCCGTATGTCATCACTATTTGGTACAACAAAGTCACAATTCAGGACACATTTTTTTTATGCATTTTATTAGTATTTCATCTATACAAATAAATAAAATTGGAGGGTCTGTTTGTAATATTAAAATAACCGCTTTTTACTAAGTACATTCGGACGTATACACGGTACGTATACCAAAACAACATTTTTTACAATTTTTCCTGTCTGTCTGTTTGTTCCGGCTAATCTCTGAAACGGCTGGACCGATTTTGACGGGACTTTCACTGGCAGATAGCTGATGTAACAAGAAGTAACTTAGGCTACTTTTATTTTAGAGAAAAAAAATGGTTTTAGTTAAAAGTGATCAATTTCAAATTTTTATTATTGCAATTTAAGTTGACCTCAGATTTATATCATCCATCATATAAAATAGGGTTCAGCTTAGGCTGGACTTTGTAGGTTCGAATGCAGTTTGTATATTTCATTTATTTATATTTTAGGGTTTATAGGATTTGTTATCCAAAATAAACCATGAGATATATCCTAAAAATGCTGTCTAAAGTCACTATTCCACGCGGACGGAATCGTGGGCACAGCTAGTTTAATAATATAAAATAAACATTTTACGTGAAACTGTAGCAAAAATTATAAACAATTAATAGTATATATATATTATTAACCTACTACACATAGTGATCCAGTACCTAATATGGAAATAAATGAAAAAAAATCCTAATAGTCCTGTAAAATTACAAAACGAGCTATTGTGACTTTGTTGCACTGAAGGTGCTATATATACTATTTATTATAAATAAATATGTATTATATATTGGGGGTCAACCAGCGGCTCGCAAGCCACATGTGGCTCTTTAAGGGATTTGTGGCTCTCATAAATGTACCTGAATTCCCTTTTCTTTTTTGTGTTATTATATTTAAAAAAATAAATATTATCCTTCTGTATATATTTTAAAATATCTTTTAAATTACTGGAAACAAATATGAAAGAATAAGTGCAAGATTGTAACAAATTTAATTTCTGTCCAAGTTAAGAATATGACTCACCGAACACCATTTCAAAATTCACGAAATCCAAACACTGATCAATATTAACTAACCAGCATCTGAAAGAATTACTGAGAAGTTCTGTCACCAATTAATCACCAAATTTTAAAAAATTATTAAAAGTAAAATGAATGAGTTTAATTACTAATATTTAAATTCAATACACATATTATTTAGTACTTTCATTTACTTGTTTTCAATATAATTTCTGTAAAAAAAACTAATACCTTTTTTGCATACCTTTTTAATCGCAACTTGTGAAAAATTTCAAATTTTGAAAAATGGCTAAGACTATCCAGGAGCTCGGCCACGCCTGTTATATATCGTCGGCTTATTGCAAGAACTCATTAACTGCAAAAATCACTAAATACATTTTTATCTATAATGGGCTCATTTTTACATATTCTACAAAATGCAAAACACTAATTTCTAGCTGGCCAATTTTAGCCGTTACATCTTTGGCTAATCAACATAACCACTAATTAATTCCAACTAAAATGCTGTTTTCCCAAAATAGTGAAATGTCACCTAATGACTTCTTGCAATAAGCGGACGATATAAACACCCAAAAGCAAGATGGAAATTGAACCTGTGACCACCACATTTCAGTTACACCACAGATATCAGTTATAATATACCAGTATAGAAAATGGCATACAATAAGTGGACCCCCAGCCTGTCTGCTGTTCCTCTGTCACCTCCAAATAGTTACATGCTCTAATCTTAAAGCTAACGTGTAAAATTAATATTATTTCTTATTTTTATTCTGCGGTCGCGTCTGGTTGCCTCCACCCCTCGCCAACGGCGCCGGTCTACCGCGATTCCCGAACGCCCCTCTATTCCCACCTCTACCACTCCTCATATTTCCTCCTCGTCCTTTCTGCACTTCGCTACGTCCTCTCGCCTTGATCTGAGTCTCTTCCTTTACCATGTCTATAACCTCGTCGGGAATTCGTAAATATTTGATGGTACTACCCCGTATGTAACATTCCGGCATCCTCCAAAACTTGTCACCATCCCTGGAGGTACAGATGACCTCTCGTAGGTTAATATTCATCCAATTGTCGCAACTGACGAGATGACCGTTGTATGTTTCGCCATTCTTCAATTCTACTAACATTGGATGATTTTGTGCCGTACGTAGCAAAGATAGCGGTAACATGGCGAAATTTTCACTTTAAAAGTCTTATTAAAGTCAAAGACCTTCTCCAAAGATTTTAGAATGATTTAACAACTAAAATAAATAGGTAAAATATTCTCCACTAACAACTTTCTAGGTTAGACTGTATACATAAATTCCATGTAAATATTGTTAGTTAAGAAATTGTTGAATCACGATATCTTCGAAATTATTAAACTATTACGAAGCTTCGTAGAATTTTAATAACATTCACAGAGGTACACCTTTTTAGTTTTTATCTTATAAATAAACTTTTTGCCTCTAATGCATACAGTGTTGCCAGATGGCCATGTGAATTTCCCCCAACTTTTTTCGAAATACCCCCGAAAATAAGCTTTTTGGAATAAAAACCCCCCAGAACAGTTTTACTTATTTTAAAAAGAGAAAGAAAAAAGCAAAAGTAGCTAGATAGATAATTCTTTATTGCTTACCTCATTTTTAGAGTTAATTCAGATATAAAATAAAATAAATAAATAAATACATGCATACATATAATCTCTGCCTACCCCTACGGGAAAGGGGCGTGATTATATGTATGTATGTAAAATAAAATGCCGCATAAGCTCAAGTGACAGATGTACAAAACAGCCACTAAACCTGCTCTGCTACTTTTTCCTGCAGGAGGCGGCAGAGCAGAAAGCCAGACAATGAAACGACTGATATGGCTCACCCAAACCCTAGTTAGTTTACTCGTCTTATTTAACCAACACCAATACTCAATTAATTAGTGCATTCCAGTGAATTAAGATTGTACCACCACCCATCGGCCAACATCAATACCCATGCACACAATAATCAAATCACAAAAGAAAATAATGCAATTCAAACGTAGTTTTTAATTTGCCTCCACCAACTTCATGTTTACTTACGTAACTTTTTGATAGGACATGGTATATCTTTATTTTATAAACATATGATGGACATCATCATGAACAGGACGATCTGTTTCATAAAAATAAAATGTTAATGTACTGAGTAAGTAGTTATATATAAATAATCGTAGTACGTCTAAATAGGGACACTATTATTTTTTTGAAATATTCTGAAGTCCAATATTTATGATATTAATGATTACTTATGTTTCATTCCGAGTAAAGTTTCTATAATAATAACCTGGTACTCAACAGAACATACCTCATCATCATTATCATCATCATCAGCCTATTGAAGTCCAATGCTGGACATCTTCGTCTCTTTCATCCACTTCCTGCCAGCTGCCTTTCGAAGAACATATGTACCTACTTATGGTAAAATACGATACTAATACCTACGATAATATGTAAAAACATTGTTTACTAACCTGAAAATACCGCTTCGTCTTCCCATTCTTTCCGGTATGTTCTGACATATGACTTGTTAGATTTCGACATTTTGCTTGCGTTTTAAACAATTCGTAAGAAGAAAACTTGGAAAATTAAATGAACACGACAACGACACGACATCAAAATCAACCAACAACAAGAAACAGTAACAAACCATTACCAACCCAACACGAACGAAATAACGAAACTCATAGGCTTTCTCGGCTCTTGCTATCGCATCGGCAATCGTCAATCGGCATCTTAAGTAAAAAGACAGAGGTGGCATATTAACGAACGAACGAATGAATTGAATTATTAATGAACGATTGAATTGAAGTTTATGTATAAATAAACATATAATTAAATAAAAGATAAAAATATATCGTATTATATAATAATTGTAGTGATAGTAGTTGTGTCTATGGATGAATTATTGGCACTTAAAAAATCTCCAAAATTTCTCCTAATTTAATATTTCCCCCCGTAGGTCCCCCCAAAGAATCTTTCCCCCCGAATTTCCGACCCAACGTCGAAAATATCCCCGAATTTGCAGGGAATCCCCCCCATCTGGCAACGCTGAATGCATATGCGTAATGATTATCGACAGTGTGAATGTCAAGTGTCAACTTCAACTTTGCAACTTAGCAGTTAGCACTTTTCGCTTTTTATACTTATGGATTGGATATTAGGTACTTTTTCAAAACATAAATTAAGTGAATACTTTATCGCTTACTCAATTTATGTACAAACATAGAAATTCTTACAACTAATACACAACAGGCGGCCTTATCGCTCTCTTCCAGGCAAAATTATTATCTGGAGATATTTTATTATTAATAGGAGACTGGCGATGTAGGTGTAGCGTTTTGAGTTCGAGTATCCATGCTTATTATTTACTTAGTCTTATACATAATTTTTATTTTAAAATAATAATACATTAATCATTAAAATCAATTTAAACAAAAGGTTACATCACAATACCTAGTTATTGAGCTTGAAATAATGACTATGAAGTATGTTCCTGAAACTTGACAGTGGTTTAGCTTGCCCAACATCGAGAGGCAGAGCATTTCAAAGTTGGACAACTTGTTAATTGTAAAACATGTAAAGTGAACACAACTTGCAGGTAGGAGGTATGTGTATAATGTAATATTATAATATATTTGATAAGAATATATATTATACAATTGTTATATCATCATCATGTTCTTAGCGTTGAATCTCGGCTGCAGCCCAAACTTTCGCTTCGGTGCCCGGGGTCCGCTTTCGAGTACTTACTCGGTTTTTGTCACGTTGAGTTTCAGACCGCCGTTCTCAAGCAATTCCTTCCACGCGTTCATACGTCCTACCAACTTACCCTTGTCCGAATCTGCTAACGCGATATCATCAGGATACATGAGCAACCATGGGGGCTGCTCATGTAGGTTTCTGATGATGTCTGACAGTATGTCTAATACCACGCTAAACAGTAACGGACTAAGGACGGATCCCTGGTATAAACCGACAGTAATTGGGAAGGATTTTGTGTCACCAACAGTGGTCCGAACCACGGAATCGGAATCTCGGTACATGTCTCGGATAATGTCAATATAGGCCTCTGGAATTCCTTTGGACCGCAATGCCCACCAGATTATTGCACGAAGAATACAGTAGAAGGCCTTCTGCAAGTCGAGAAACAGGCAATGCAGAGGTGTATACTTCGCTTTGTATTTCTTCGCGACAGTCCTTAGGGCAAAAACAGGGTCCATTGTCCCGTGACCAGGGCGAAACCCATATTGACATTCCAAGACAGTGCACTCCTGTCAAATCCGAGAGTCGATAACCCTTTCGAAGAGCTTCATGATGTGGAACATGACCTTAAAATCCCTCGGTAGTTACCACACTCCTGCACCGACTGCTTGCCTTTGAAGACTGGATTAATGATACTCAGTCTCCATTGGCTCGGGATCGTACCAGTGAGGAGTGTTCGGTTGAAAAGGTCGGTTAAGATGCCCACACCATGGGATCCCATCGCCTTCCAGGCTTCGATAGGGACTCCATCGGATCCAACAGCTTTCCAACTCTTCATACGTCGAAGACAATTTTGGACCTCTACAGGCGTTATCAGTGGGACTAGTCCTTGATTCGAAGGAAGATCTGGCGGCTGCACCTCTTTTTGGTGCGTGTTCAGCAGCTCGTGGATATACGAGCACCATCTCTCCTTCACCACGATGTCCTCGCATAGCAGGTTGCCCACAGGGCCTTTTACACAACGGCACTTAGAATTGTCCTGTGCCGCTTTGACCCTGGAGCGCGCTAACTTATAGATGAGCTTTTGCCCCTCAGACGATTCCAACTTATCGTAAAGTGGTTGTAAGTGGTCTCGTCTGGCTCTGGCAACAACTCTCTTAGTGGAATGCTTTGCCACCCGGTATGCGTCGCGATCTTCAGGAGATCTAGACGCTTACCACTTCATAAAGAGGGCTTTCTTCGCTCTAGCCTCCCTCTGGACTGTGTCGTTCCACCACCATGTCTCCTTGTCACACTTGCAACCACCCTTAGACACCCCAAGCACCTCCTTTACCGACCCTAGGATATTATAGCCGCCTGAATCTTGTCCCAGTAAGCCTGAACTAGTTCGCCCATACCACCGGCGCACTTGTCACCGACGGCTAAGGCGAACTCCTGGGACGTGACTTCATCAAGCAGCCACCACCTGATTCGGCGCTAAACGTGCTCGGCATGCGTGTCTTTAGGCTTAACGCAGAGGTCCACGACAAGAAGACGGTGTTGTGCAGTAAGACTCTCACCGGGTATGACCTTGTAGTTGGCTACTTTGCTGATGTGGTGTCTCCTAGTGAGTAGGAAATCGATTTGGGTAGCATTCCTCCCGCTCTTGTAGGTGATGAGATGCTTGGGTCTCTTTTTAAAATACGTGTTCACGATGGCAAGGTCGGCAGCCACGCACGCATTGAGGATGTCCTCCTCTTCCGCGTTGCGGTTACCGTACCCAAATCCACCGTGAACACGCTCAAATTCTCCACATTCATCACCCACATGACCGTTCAGATCACCCCCAAAACGATCCACTATGATAATGGAATTCCACGGAGCACTTTTCCTAGATTCAAACGCTATTTTATCGGCGTCGTCACAACCGGCCTGTGGCGTTATCAAGTGGGTAAATACCCCATCGATAAGCACCCTAACGACCATAAGCCGGTCACTATGACGTTTCACTTCCAAAATGTCATTCTGGAAGTCCTCCGAGAGCACTATGGCAACCCCATTCTCCCCACCAGGTGCACCTGTGTAGATCAGCTTGTAGCCATTCCCAATGAACCGGGATCTGCTGGCCTTCCACCGAGTCTCCTGCAGGAACGCTACAGCCACCCTCCGCCTGGAAAGTACATTGGCCAACTCCCTCGCGCGTCCGGTTACCGTGCTTAAGTTCCATGTTGCGAAGCGGATCTTTCGAGATGTTTGGGCTTCGTGAGTTTGGGCTAACTTCGTTAGCCGTGCCCACCCTTAACACGGTAGCCATTGTCCGCTTCTCACAAGAGCCGGGTGATGCTCTTGCGCGTCATTATGCGGCGGCGCCCTAGCCCTTACATAATCAAGCATTCTTTTCCTGTCCATGATTTGATTTGGCTGGTGTTGGCTTTTACGGGGGCGACTGTCATCTGACCCCCCAACCCTAAAAGGAAAGCCGTCATCAAGGCCTCCGTTATACAGCAGGGTGCGCCAACTTGCAGGTGAGGTTGACTTAGGCCCCGAATATGTTGGTAGGGCCCCTTACATCGCCACCTGAACCTGGTACATGTAAAGAAATTATACCCATAGTAATGGAATGATTATAATTTGGAACAAAGTATTGTGCCATTTATTATTTATTCATTTATTGCCAAGCGTTTTAAATTACATTGGTACAGTTCACACAACTTCATCTGTTCTGGTCCCAAATTAAGTTGCGTAGCACTAGACAAGGTAGACAACTGTTAAACTACATATATACTTTTATTTGGTAAATAAATACATAATAAACATAAAAATTAAGTAACTAGCTGTGCCCTGTGCGCTGTGTGACAGACAAACAGACAGACAAACAAAAATTATAAAAAATGTTGTTTTGGTATATGCACCATGTATACGTCCGAATGCACTTAGTAAAAAGCGATTATTTTAATATTACAAACAGACCCTCTAATTTTATTTATTTGTATAGATAAACATAATCCATTCCTCTTAATTCTTATTATTATTATAATATTTATGCTTTATGCCCTATGTTACTACGCCACTCATTTATATTTAACTTTGACATAATTAATTGTTAACATTTGTTTTCAGTGTTGCCGTTTTAGCGACTTTGTCGCTAGATTTAGCGGATTTTGGATGTGTCTAGCGACATTTTTTTCCATCTAGCGACAAAAATAAATTTAGCGACGTCTAGCGACTTTTCGATATTTTTTTGTTCGATCGGTTTTATGCGTCTCACTCTATCAAAAGATGTACAGATATAGCTATTTCTTTCTCATTCATACATCATCCCGTTTTTTCAAAGGAAGGAATGCCCGGTTTCTACGTTATTTGTTACTTTTTCGCAGAACAAACCGGTTTTATATAGTGTCTATGTGTGTATTGTCGTCATTATTATCAAAATCATATAATGGTTATGGAAATTCCTTTAAAAAAGAAGACTTACGCTCAAAAGTTTAAACAAGAATGGAAACAACAAGAAGAGTTTAAAATGTGGTTGAAACCTGTTATGACTGATCCAACTAAAGCTTTTTGTTCGTTTTGTCACACTGAAATATTCGCAAATTTAAATGACAGAGTTGCTTTTATTTAGACTATATTTTTAAAATTGAAGATTTTAAATATTTAGCGACTTCTAGGGATTTTTTTGAGTACTTTTTTCTTAATATCTAGGGACATTTTCATTGAGGTCTTGGGACTTTTTTTTCCTAAGCGCCACTAAGCGGCAACACTGTTTGTTTTTATTCTAATGTCATTATTGTCATTCGGTTCGGTGTGAAACACGACACGAAATATAGCGTGGTAATGAAAATTCTCGAAAAGCGTGTAAAACTAAAAGTTCAAATTGTATTTTTGTAAAAGTACATTATAGCTTCCTAAATTGTAATAGGACAGGTAAAATAAATACATTTTTAAAAACCTTTATATTGAATAGGATATAAAAAATTTGCAAATGCCGGTTTACTTTCTTCTTAGTTAACGTTATGAACAATACCTAATTATAACAGGTCATTTTATCACACGCCAATGAGGATTAAATATCGGTTTTGTGTGCAAATTTCCTAGTGGTTAAGACTGATTCACCCCCGTCTGTGAATTAAAGACTCCAAACACATATTTCTGTCTGTATGTATAACTTGATGGCAACCTTTGGCCTATAAGTAGCCGCCACAATAATCTTGTATTCCGGCATTAGTGGCCCAGGTTCCGGTATCCCTATGTGGGTAGCAGCGTGTTCTCGGGGCTCTGAGCATAAGCGATGGTAACTGCTTGCTATTAAGCTTTTTATCCGTGCAGGGGCGGAGAAAGAATACTAACCTCTGTGCCCGGGGTCGGTCTGTCGTAAAAGGCGACAAAACAACCCACCCTAGCTACATGGCTCAAGCTCATCTGGATGGTGAGCACCTTTGGTCTTAAGTATGCCGCCATAATAACCTTGTGTTGTGTTCCGGCATTAGTGACCCAAGTTCCTGTACCCTTATGGGACAGCAGCGTGTACGCGATGCCACTGGTGCTGCAAACACCCATAGGCGACGGTAACTGCTAAATCCTAAGCAGGCCGTTAGCCTGTCTGCTGTCCTACAACAATAAAAAAGGTTGGGCATCCGTCTTTCTGCTGTTCTTCAGCTGTAAAAAATTTAAGCAAAATCCACACTTACATCTTACTGCTGGGAAACTGCAGACAGGCTGACAGCCCACTTAATAGGAAGCAGTTACCATCGCCTATGGTAGGGGCTCTGAACACGCTGCTGTCCAATAGGGGTACAGGAAGCTAGGTATTATGATAGCATGCTTATAGACCAAAGGTAGTTGCCATCTCAACGGGCTTAGGACTCTACAACATACCTAGGGTTGTTATGTCGCCTTTTATGACAAGCTGATCCCGTCCGCAGTTAGTATTCTTACTTCATCCCTGTGTGGACTGCTTATTGATTCACCATATAAATTCACCATGGACTTGAGAGGAGGCTATATTACTGTTCAATCTAGAAGGCCTGAACTCAGCAGTAGGATAATATTATGGTCTGTAATTTATTATATCACCCTTCTTCCTTGTCTATTTCTTCCTGCACCAAAACCATTGTCTGCTATCTTGCATAGGTTAGAACAGTAATCTAATTAGTTAAATAAATTATAAATAATCAAAATAAAAAGAATTTTGAATTTTTTTGATTGTTCAATGTGGGTAAAAATAGTCCAAAAATTCCATTACATACAGGTCAAATTAATATAAAGCATCTAAAAAAAGAGAGCAAAAAGCCAACATCACCAGTGTTCCCAGGCAGTCAATCATCCATGTACTGACCTTGCCCAATGCTGCTTAACTTTGGTGATTGAACGAGAACCGGTCTGAAAATCCTGGTTAGGATAATAATACAAACTATACAAATTATTACATTGTCATCAGTCCTTGATAAGTATGGCAAATTTTTAATCAATCCGACGATTTGAAGGGGGGTTAAAATCATGTTCAAAGTATCCATCACATACTAACATACGTATGCTAATAAAAAGCTAATAAAAACATATGAAAAATGAAAAATAGGGTTTTGCCATATAATCACTTGAACTAGTGAATAAATTGGGATGGGACTGCGATTATTTGAAGCAGAATTTCTTATGATAGTTATAGGATGTTCCCTTCATATTTTTTCTGTTATTCGCCAGCGAAGCGGGCGGAAGCAACTGGTTATATGTTAGAGTATGTTGACAGTGTATATTTTTGCAGAAGTAGCGATGCCCCAGGCCCGACGCAAAACCCCCTTCAGTGGGAAGGCTAAAAAGCAGCAGTTGCAGTCCAAGAAGCAAAACAAAACCCTACTTTTGTCGAGTAAGTTTCTGCCCAGAGTTGATAAATTTCCCACTTTGATGATATAATTTCATATCATCTATATCTAGAGTATTCTGCTCCATGCAGATTGGCGGTGTAAGAATACTGACCCCTGGGACAGCTTGACCTGTGGTAAGGTTCCAAGCGTGACTGGGTGGTAAACATCTCAGGTCTCTAAATATATCAGCATCATAACCTTGTGTTCATAAGTAACCCAGGTACAAGTACTCCAGTGCCCTTGACGTCGTAATCCTTAACGTCGTGACTGCTTACTTAGTAATTTTTTTTTATTGCGTAGGACAGCAGACAGGCTGACAGCCCGCTTAGAATTTAGCAGTTACCGTTGCCTATAGGTGTTTGCAACGCCAGTGGCATCGCGAACACGCTGCTGTCCCATAAGGGTACAGGAACTTGGGTCACTAATGCCGGAATACAACACAAGGTTATTATGGCGGCATACTTAAGACCAAAGGTGGTCGCCATCCAGACGGGCTTGAGGCCCTACCACATAGCTAGGGTGGGTTGTTTTAATTATTGAAGTGAAAGCTTCTTTAGCTGCGTTGATCACTTTTTGATAGGGGAAATTGTGGTGCATGTGCAGCGGCCTGTGTACACGGATTGTATGCTGTGCTAAGCAGTTACAGTCGCCTATGGATGTTTGTGACGCTAGGGACATCATAGCATAGGTACTGGAACCTGGGTCATTAATTCTGGAACACAACTCAATGTTATTATGGTGGCATAATTATAGACTAGATAGGTAGACATCCAAGCCGGCTTAGATTCCTACCACCTAGAAAAAGGTAAATTGTTAAATAATTTTCAATTTTCAGCATCGTCTGGCACAAATGCATATGATATAGTGTCCGTAAACTACCAACCTAGTAAGAATAGAGGAGGACGAGGCGATACGAACAGATATGCATTGAAGTTCTATAGAGAAACTGATGCAGAACTTAAACTCAAGAAAGAAGAAGCTTTGTAAGTAATTACATTCTAGTATGTTACAAAAGTTCTGTGCTTCTTTTACTTTGAGAATTTTTTTTTACATCTGGATTTCAGCAGACATACAAACAGTCCATCCGATAGCAAGTGGTCACCGTGGCCTATGGGCATTTGCAATACCAGAGGTATTGCAAACACGCTTTTGACATCTAAGAAATTTTATAAAACCTTTTTTTGAAAGCCTCATAATGTACTGCAATGGAAAAACCTCAGTCGGAAGCACGTTCCAAATCTGGGGAGTATGCAACATGAACCGTCTCATACAAGAGAAGAGACTTCAGGAAATGCGGATGAATGTCCATCCGATTTTGAACAATGTGGTGGTAGAAAGACGATCAGAACACTTCCTGTTGTACAGACGGTAGAATACATAAAGCAGTCTCCGAGAATTGCTGGCTGCTGTTCCACAAAAAAAAACTGGAATTAACTTCTAATACTATTAGCCATAGATAGATACATTATAGTAATATTTGTGTTCATATAGGAAATCCCTTAACATGGTTTCTGAGAAGGATCAAGAAGTGGACCCGTCTGGATTCTTTCCGTCAGATTTGTCCTTCCCAAAACGACCTCCGTGGGATTTTAATATGACCCCTGCCCAGTTGGACGCACAGGAGCAGAGATATTTCAAGGTTTTTTATTTGTTCAGTTAAAATGCATTGTATGCGCCAGACGTTTGTGACATGTACCGGTCTTCCTCTTGCCGCTCTTGCACTCTGTTCTTACACCCCTGCTTACCACATTATATGTTTGTTTCCTACACACCAGCTATAAAAGAGACAGATACCATGCCGCTGACCAGGAGCACGGTGCGGTTCTTGAAGACATCAACTCGAAGCTTTTTATTGAAAGTGTACGGTTCATGTATAAAAGACCATATATCTGTTTCTGAGCAAAACTTGGAGGTTGCCACTACATCGTACGTCTCATCATGATCCGGTTGACAGACATTCCAGTCACATAAAGCAACACCAACTATAGTACTTGCTTTTGAAACAAAGAAACTGCCATTTATGTTTCAAAAACTAAATTAAGACGAATAACAAACTTAACGTGCAAGTCTTGTGGAGTTGTGTTATATCTTGGAGAATGTTTTGCTGCATACTATGAGAAACAGAAATACTAAGTAAAGAAAATATAAATAAACTATAGTATATTTGCTAAGAGAAATATCAACTTTCTAGGCCCTCTCATATACAATTTGTAGGGACAATTTCAAGTTCCTAGAATTGAAATCCTGGCTCTTAAGCTTAAATTATGAAAAGATGTGCTTCTTTTTTTTATTGCTGAAGAACAGCAGACAGGCTGACGGCTCTCTTAATAGTAAGCAACGCTGCTGTCCCATAGGGGTAAAGGAACCTAGGTCACTAATGCTGGAATCCAACACAAAGTTATTATAGCGGCATACTTAGACGGGCTTGGGGCCTTACCACGTAGGCGTAGCTAGGGTGGGTTGTTTTGTCGCCTTTTACGACAGGCTGACCCCGGGCGCCGGGGTTAGTATTCTTACTCCGCCCCTGCAGGGAGAAAACTTGTTATACCTGTAATCTATTTGTAATTATTTTGTTTAATTTTCTATCTCTAATTTTTATTTTGTTTGGTATCTGGAATGTAATTTGGAATGTAAAATAAACCTCTTCATGTTGCTGGGGCTCTTCGCTTTTGGCTGTAGAAGGCACTAGCACGAACCACTTTCTATCGAGCTAGTTCGTTTGCCTCGTTAATCAAGAATCGCGAGAGGGCAGCTCCGTCAAAAACACGTCATAACAAATTTATATAATGTTGAGTATAAGACTTTCAAATCGAGACAGTTTCTGATTTCCGTAGTGAGTGCGTTATCGCTTTTTTTTTTCAGAATTACATAGATCAACTGCAATCCTCGGAGCACTGGAAGGACATGTCGTACTTTGAGCTGAATCTGGAGACCTGGAGGCAGCTGTGGAGGGTCCTTGAGATGTGTGATATACTGTTATTGATTGTTGATGTCAGATTTGCTGTGAGTAACAATTAGTTTTTCTCTTCTCACGAGACAAGTACGAACTTGTCTTCAAAATACCACGCTTGGTCATTAAGAGGAGGCCCCCCTCGTCTTAATGACCGCCCCCGGGGGAGGGGGGGGTTGTAGTCACGCAGTCAATATCCTCTAGTCATGAAAAAATCTCACTCTGTTTCCACTTATATTTAAAATGGCGCGCAGTGTTTAACTCTGTATTATAAAGGCAAATATGAGCCAAATTACAATTACCATCCTTATAATAGCCGGTCACTAAGGGGAGGGGGATAAACTAAACATTTTTTTTATTTATGTAGGACAGCAGACAGGCTGTGGGCCCACTTAGAATGTAGCAGTTACCTTGGCCTATCGGTGTTTGCAACGCCAGTGGCATCGCGAACACACTGCTGTCTTATAAGAGTACAGGAACGTGGGTTACTAATGCCGGAACACAAGGTTATTATGGTGGCATATTTAAGACCAAAGTTGGTCGCCATCCAGACGGGCTTGAGGCCCTACCACGTAGCTAGGGTGGGTTGTTTTGTCGCCTTTTACGACAAGCCGACCCCGGCCGCATTCTTTCTCCACCCCTGCACTGATAAAAATGGACAGAAATAGGTCATGTGGCATTCTGTAATGTATGGTTTATTTTCACCAGGGTATGATGTTCCCCCCATCCCTCTACGACTATATTCAAGAGAAGGGTAAATCGATGATAGTGGTCCTGAACAAAGTGGACCTGGTGCCAGCAGTAGCCGTGGCAGCTTGGAGGGAATACCTGATCTCGAAGTATCCTGAACTGAGGATTGCCTATTTTACATCATGCCCCACTTACAACTTGAGGGGGGCTACGAGCGATAAGACTGGTAAGTTTATGTCTAGATATTCAAAAGACCTCAGGCTCAGGCTTCTTAATTGAGAGGACTGACAGTATACCTACCACACTTCTCCGCTGGCAGGTTATAATCGGTGTACACATAGGTGGAAATTGTGTTATGCACATTAGGGACTACGAGACCCATTCAGGGGAGGTTTTCAATACACCACACTTGGTCTCAAAGAGGGCTTAGGGTTTCGTCACGTCAATATCCTCTAAAGGTGATCTCGCGCGCAGCGTTTGATGGTGTATTGTTAAAGACAAGTATGAGCCAAATTTTTAAGTTTCACTTTGCTTAAATGATTAAAAACTGTATGAACTAGCTGTTCACGCCGGCTTTGCTGGTCGAATAACAGAAAAAAGTAAATATGTGAAGTTTTCGTACGTATACGTAACACCACTTGCCTCACTTTCGCTGCAGCAAGAAAACACACCGTTTCTTAAAACTTTATATTAAATGAAGATATTGCAATAATTTTTGGGACTCTTATGGGACATCCATACCATCTAACTGGGATTGTTTTGTCGCCTTTTACGACATCCGTCGCCTTTCTATCCGTGCAGTGGCGGAGAAAGAATACTAACCTCTGCAGCCGTGGTCGGCCTGTCGTAAAAAGCGACAAAACAACCCACCCTAGCTACGTGGTAGGGTCTCAAGCCCGTCTGGATGGCGACCGCCTTTGGTCTTAAGTTTGCCGCCATAATAACCTTGTGTTGTGTCCGGCATTAGTGACTCAAGTTCCTGTACCCTTATGGGACAGCAGCGCGTTCGCGATGCCACTGGCGTTGCAAACACCCATAGGCGACGGTAACTGCTAAATTCTAAGTGGGTCGTGAGCATGTCTGCTGTCCTACAGCAATCTTCAAGCTTCTAATATACTATGGATTGTCACCAAAGGGCGGGAAGGGGGTCAAAAATGGGTGATGTATGGGTATGTTCCCTTAGATGAGAATGATTGCCTAAACGGTGCATGAAATTCGAACCCGGGACCTTTGGTTTATATTGAATAATATTTATGTATAATGTTATATTTGTTTAAGAAAGAAACTTATATCGGTTATCTAGTGCCCATAACGCAAGCGCTCTGCTATTTTGAAACTAGTTGTCGCTATATTTCACACCATATTTATAGGTCTTCAAATACGACGTCGTAAAGGTCGTCAGCGCATGTGTGCCGAAGGCGCCACTCAGATATTGGAGGCTTGCAAGGATATTGTGAAGGGAGAAGTCGATTTGAGTTCGTGGGAGAAGAAAATTAAAGAAGAGAGCGATTTGGAGTTTGACGACGATGAACAAGCTGAAGTTGGTAAGAGATTTTTTTTTTCATCCCCGTGCAGGTTTGAGAATACTAACCCCTGCGGCCGGGGTCGGCCTATCGTAAAAGGCGACATAACAACCCCAGTTACGTGGTACGGACCCAAGCGCGTCTGGATGGCAACCACCCTTGGTCTTAAATATGCCACCATAATAACCTTGTATTGTTGTGTTCCGGCATTAGTGATCCAGGTTCTTGTACCCCTATGGGACAACAGCGTGTTTGCAGTGATCCTAGCGTCGCATTCATCCATAGGCCAGGGTGACTGTTTACTATTAAGGGGCTGTCAGCCTGTCTGCTGTCCTACAGCAATAAAAAAAATCATATATCTATTTACAGGTGAGACAATACTTGAAAAGTCTGACACCACTTTCTACAACCATGAGAGATACAAGAATGGAGTGGTGACAGTGGGATGCGTGGGACAGCCCAATGTTGGGAAGTCGTCTTTGATCAACGCCTTGATGGGCAAGAAGGTGGTCTCCGTGTCAAGGACACCGGGACACACGAAGCACTTCCAAACCATATACCTCACACAGCGGGTATGGCTTTTGTGTTGTTGATCATATAATCAGAGTTTCATCGCTTGTATGAACAATATCAGAGACTCTTTAATCTTATAAATTACTGCAACATCACACAGTGTCATATGTGTTGTAATTTTTTTGCAGAGGAACAGCAGACAGGCCAGCGGTCCATTTGATAGTAAGGCAGTTACCGTTGCCTGTGGAAGTTCGCATCACCAGAGACCGAAAAATTGTTGCAAACTAAGTGTCTGTCACCAGTGACCGACATGGCGTTTAATGTATTAAAGGCCCTCCCTTGGGGTCTAAAAATTACCCTTGTAGATATCACGGGTTCGATTCCCGTCCAGCGTCTGGGTGTTTATGTATATATTTACAAAAAAAGTAAGATACGGAGTATATCAGTTGTTTTGTGCCGATAACACAAGTGCTATGCAATATAGTTTGGGACTAGATGGCGTTGTGTGAAATGTACCAATATATTTATTTTATTTATAATTGTCCACGATACACGTTTAGGTCCGTCTGTGCGACTGTCCCGGGCTGGTGTTCCCGTCGAAGGTGCCCCGGCCCATACAGATACTCATGGGTTCGTATCCCATTGCGCAGCTGAGGGAACCATACACCGCCATAAGGTACCTTAACTCCTTATTTCAACTTTGTTTTTGAGTACGAGTATGGTATGTGTGAGTGACTATGAATATGAGTGCGAATGTGTTAATGAGTGCGTGTGTATATTAGTAAGTGTGAGTGTGTATTCATGAGTGCGAGTGTGTATGTGTGAGTGACTATTACTACCGAGTGCGAATGTGTTAATGAGTGCGTGTGTATATTAGTAAGTGTGAGTGTGTATTCGTGAGTGCGAGTGTGTATGTGTGAGTGACTATTACTACCGAGTGCGAATGTGTTAATGAGTGCGTGTGTATATTAGTAAGTGTGAGTGTGTATTCGTGAGTGCGAGTGTGTATGTGTGAGTGACTATTACTACCGAGTGCGAATGTGTTAATGAGTGCGTGTGTATATTAGTAAGTGTGAGTGTGTATTCGTGAGTGCGAGTGTGTATGTGTGAGTGACTATTACTACCGAGTGCGAATGTGTTAATGAGTGCGTGTGTATATTAGTAAGTGTGAGTGTGTATTCGTGAGTGCGAGTGTGTATGTGTGAGTGACTATTACTACCGAGTGCGAATGTGTTAATGAGTGCGTGTGTATATTAGTAAGTGTGAGTGTGTATTCGTGAGTGCGAGTGTGTATGTGTGAGTGACTATTACTACCGAGTGCGAATGTGTTAATGAGTGCGTGTGTATATTAGTAAGTGTGAGTGTGTATTCGTGAGTGCGAGTGTGTATGTGTGAGTGACTATTACTACCGAGTGCGAATGTGTTAATGAGTGCGTGTGTATATTAGTAAGTGTGAGTGTGTATTCGTGAGTGCGAGTGTGTATGTGTGAGTGACTATTACTACCGAGTGCGAATGTGTTAATGAGTGCGTGTGTATATTAGTAAGTGTGAGTGTGTATTCGTGAGTGCGAGTGTGTATGTGTGAGTGACTATTACTACCGAGTGCGAATGTGTTAATGAGTGCGTGTGTATATTAGTAAGTGTGAGTGTGTATTCGTGAGTGCGAGTGTGTATGTGTGAGTGACTATTACTACCGAGTGCGAATGTGTTAATGAGTGCGTGTGTATATTAGTAAGTGTGAGTGTGTATTCGTGAGTGCGAGTGTGTATGTGTGAGTGACTATTACTACCGAGTGCGAATGTGTTAATGAGTGCGTGTGTATATTAGTAAGTGTGAGTGTGTATTCGTGAGTGCGAGTGTGTATGTGTGAGTGACTATTACTACCGAGTGCGAATGTGTTAATGAGTGCGTGTGTATATTAGTAAGTGTGAGTGTGTATTCGTGAGTGCGAGTGTGTATGTGTGAGTGACTATTACTACCGAGTGCGAATGTGTTAATGAGTGCGTGTGTATATTAGTAAGTGTGAGTGTGTATTCGTGAGTGCGAGTGTGTATGTGTGAGTGACTATTACTACCGAGTGCGAATGTGTTAATGAGTGCGTGTGTATATTAGTAAGTGTGAGTGTGTATTCGTGAGTGCGAGTGTGTATGTGTGAGTGACTATTACTACCGAGTGCGAATGTGTTAATGAGTGCGTGTGTATATTAGTAAGTGTGAGTGTGTATTCGTGAGTGCGAGTGTGTATGTGTGAGTGACTATTACTACCGAGTGCGAATGTGTTAATGAGTGCGTGTGTATATCAGTGAGTGCGAGTGTGGAATATGAGGGCAAATGTGTGAATGTGAATGCAAGTGCGGGTGTGTGAGCATGTGTGGGTGGGTCGGTATGTGTGTGTATGTTACTTCTTACTTTTGTGCGAAAATGAAAACCATAAAGAAAAAGATATAGGAGCCTCATTCGTCATTTAGTAGGTTGCTTCAACTGGTGATTGAGAATGACTTCGGTCCCGAAGGTATCAGTGGCTCCCTTACCTCAATCAATCAATATTTGTGTTATTCCTACTATAATCTTTCTGGGATTCTTTCTTTTTTTCTGGGATCTTTAATATGGTAGTATGGTTAAAACAGATGGCGCTATGTGGTGGTTTTTTACAATATATTTTCGTCCAGGTATGTCGCAGAAAGGCTGAACCTCCCCCAACTCCTGAGGATAGATCACCCGGACAACGACGACACCTGGTCGCCGAGGGATATTTGCGACGGGTGGGCGAAGAAGAAGGGGTACCTCACAGCCAAGGCAGCTAGGTAAGCAAGTAGAGGTTGTAGGTTCATGTTTTTCGACGTATTTGTAAAAAAAGTATGATTACTTTTTGTAAAAAAAATCATAATAACATTCATTGTAAATTATTGTAAAAATATTGTATTATATTATAAAAATTATTGTAAAAATCTATTGTTTTATTGAAATAATGTATAATTACTTTTTTGTAAAAAAAGTGTGTAATAAACATATATTGTAAAAAATAAGGTGATACATTTATTTTTAAAAATGGAATACAATACTTTTTATGTAAAAAATGTTATATCATGTTTTATCTATACAAATAAATAAAATTGGAGGGTCTGTTTGTAATATTAAAATAACCGCTTTTTACTAAGTGCATTCGGACGTATACACGGTACATATACCAAAACAACATTTTTACAATTTTTGTCTGTTTGTCTGTTTGTTCCGGCTAATCTCTGAAATGGCTGGACCGATTTTGACGGGACTTTCACTGGCAGATAGCTAATGTAACAAGGAGTAATTTAGGCTATTTTTATTTGAGAAAAAAGAAATAGTTTATTGTTAAAAATGATAAGTTTCGGAAATTTTATAGTCCAATTTAATTTGACCTCAGATTTATATCATCAATCATATGAAATAGGGTTCAGCTTAGGCTTGAGATTGTAGGTTTTATTTCTAAAACCTACAATCAAATACAAAAAAATAAGATTTATCAAAAAAATGCTGCCCAAAGTCACTATTCCACGCGGACAGAGTCGCGGGCACAGCTAGTATGTAAATAATTTTTTTTGTAAAAATATGTATCATATCATTTACAACACATTTCTGTACATTTTTTGTCAATAAATTTATAACATTTTATTTTCAGACTCGACACATACAGAGCAGCGAACAGCCTCCTACGGATGGCTTTGGACGGGAAGATCTGCCTATGGATGCGCCCGCCCGCCTTCACGGACAATAAAGGTAAAATATTTATAAAGTATCCGTATAAAAGCTGGGCACCTGGCGAAGCGATGCCAGTCTCTCGCCTGATAGCACTCGATGGGGATTTTATGCGTGCAGGGGCGGAGAAAGAATACTATAACCTCTGTGGCCGGGGTCGGCCTGTTGTAAAAGGTGACAAAACAACCCACCCTAGCTGCGTGGTAGGGCCTTGGGCCCGTCTGGATGGCGACCACCTTTGGCCTTAAGTATGCCGCCATAATAACCTTGTGTTGTGTTCCGGCATTAGTGACCTAAGTTCCTGTACCTTTATGGGACAGCAGCGTGTTCGCGATGTCAAAGCGGGCCGTCGGCCTGTCTGATGTCCTACATGCATTAAAAAAAAATACTTGGTATACGTCAGCCATTTCGAAGTGTCCAATTCTATTGTGTTGTGAAGTATTAATTTTACAAGTGTTAAACGAGTAAAATACTTGCCGTAGTTCGTACGTCAGTGAAAGTATTAAGTGAAATTATTAGAATAAAAGTGATTAGAGAATTACGTGGTGGTGGAGGCTGACGGCCCACTTAATAGTAAGCAGTTGCCGCCGTCTGTGGAAGTTAACGACGCTAGGGGCACCGCTAACACGCTGCTGTCGCATAGGCGTACAGGAACCTGGGTCTCTAATGACGCGGAACACAACACAAGGTTATTGTGGCCCCTTACTTATAGACCAAGGGGCCCTACCACGTAGCTGGGGTTGTTTTGTCACCTATTACGACAAGCTGGCCCCGGCCGCAGGGGTTAGTATTCTTACTCCGTCCCTGCAGGGAGAAAAATAGATACATAATATAACATACACACATATGGGTGACTTTGACAACACCGTCCAAACTTTTTTTACGCACTAAACATCATTTAAGGAACCCATTTTTGCAATAAAAATTGTATGTCAAATTTTCTTTTCAAAATATTTGGCAGCGTGGTCACTAATTCAATCGTACAAAATAGTCATATGCTGCAAATTTCGTACGTTAACCTGTTATTACCTGTCTCTGTCACTCCCGCGTAAATATAATGAGTACTTGCTCGCACAGATGCAATGACCGCCGTCCTCGGGATTTTAAGCCTTTTACCTGAGACTGTTAAGTTATTATAATGTGAGTTGTTATGTAAGTTATTGTAATTCTTTTGTAATAAATGTGACAGACGAGACGTCGTCGCAATGCAGTAACTCCGGTACAGAGGAATCGGATTCTGATTTTTGAAAGTTTGAAAGTTTTGAAAAAGTTTGTAAATTTTTTCTCCTTCAAACATTTCATGTAAAGCGCACTTAATACAAAAATGTTTGTGACCACTGTCAGTAGATAAAGAGGTAATTGTACGAAATTCTTCAGTTTTTTGCGGTACCGATGGAGAGGTCATTGACACTTGCACGCCGTAGTATGTATAAATTGCGAGTTCTTTGGATGACTATGATGCTGATTACTCAACATTTTTGTACTACGTGATACTAAACTAAAATACATGTTTCTCTTAGCTTTTACTAAAGATTCTTCTGTGTGAATTTGGACGGTTTTGTCAGTCACCCTGTATATATGTATCTTATTTTACTTTTTTTTTATTCAGAGAAACTCGAGTCGTCCGAATGTATAAAATACATCAAATGGGTGCAAGCGATAACGAACGATGAACAAAACTGTCCGATATCATCCGATGATGATGACGAGAACGATGATAACGAGGGCCACGATGAGAACACGTCCGATGACGCCGATGAGAGCTCCACCGACGATGAAGCGGAGACAGCTGCGATGGCGAACAAGTTCGCCGCACTCGCTAATGACGAGTGAATGGTAATGAAAGGGGCAGGACGGGTGAGCGAGACGGCACTATATGTTGAATGAAGAGCGAAAGGGTTTCAAGATTCGAGAGAAATGCATTATTTAATTGATTATACAATGTTATTTGGTAGCTAAGTGGTATTTTCGAGTTATGAGGTCCCAGGTTCGAATCCCGCGTAGGCAGTTTTTCACGCGTAATATGCATATTATAGCATAGTTGCCATGTATCGATGGTGAACTTAGACAAGCGTGACAGCTATGCTGCCCGTTCCCTTTAGGGAGGCCCACGCCCAGTTGTGGGATACTATAGGCTGTTATTATAACGTGTAAAATCCGCTAAAGGGGTGTTCGAGTATTACGTCACGCAATTTTTGAAGATTTTTGACCTTCCATCTCCCCCACTGTGACGCTCCGTAACGTTTTTCTGAACCTCCCCCACCAAAAAGGAAAAGTGGGCGGCAACCCTTATTCAGGAGAATAAAATAAAAATGACGTACAATCGGGTTACTTCCCGTAAAATATAAACAAAAAGGCTTGTCAACTTGGGAGATGTTTATTTCCTAGTATTTTATTTAATTTAAATAAAAAAAGAATGTGGCGCGCGTTCACACCGCTCGCCATCGTGATTGGTCGGGAAACTAACACAGCAAGGCGCGGGCGCCGCCCACTGTTGGCCGGCGGAGCTCACTCGGAATCGCTCGCAGCAGCAGTCGGACGGAAGGATTTTTTTTTTTTGCGTTTTGTTTGAGCTGTCATCGTCTCAGACGACCAACGACAGCGACACCGGGCGGAAAAGGCATTCCGACCCCGTGGGAGCGGGGTCGATCAGCCGTGGCAGCGTGCTCGGTCACGCGCCTCCTGTGAGGCGCGCTCCCGGCTCGAACGCTGCATGGGGATAATTGATAGCAGCCACGAATGGCAAGAATACTATTAATTGGGGACTATCGACTTCACCGGTGAAGCCGATCCTATTCTAATCTACTACCGTTTCGGAGTGCTTATAGCTGGGGGAGAAGAAACGGCGAAAGAAACTCCCCCGCAACACATCTATTCTACGTGTATTTCTGTAATGTGTGATTGTGTACGGCTACAGGCTATGGGGGGCGGAAGGCATCCCTAAACCTGTTTCGTCGGGCTGGTTGGACGGAAGGAAGGCTGCGCTCCCGCCATATAACCGACAATCGCGAACGCGAATCGCTTCGTTCTTGTACGAAACGTTTCTCTAGAACGTTCTTGCTGCGTACTCTCAGGATCTGGAATGAGCTTCCGGCTGAGGTTTTCTCAGCGCGGTACGATATGGGGTTCTTTAAAAAAGGCGTTATAAAATTTCTTCGAGGCCAGCAGCGCGTTGGTACTGCCTCTGGTGCTGCAAACGTTCATAGGCGACGGTGACCACTTGCCATGGTGGGCCGTCTGCCTGTCTGCTGAACTCTAGCTATAAAAAAAAAACGCCATTAGTTTTATTATTATAATTCGTAGGATAAAACCGGCATAGATGCCGCATTTTTTGAAATAGCCTCCTAATTTTAAAATTATTAATTTTATAATTTATGCTGATTTATTATTTGGTGTCTTTTTTTTACCTATCAATTATGATAGATGCCTACCCTGTATGGATAGTTGCCACACCATGAAAATACTATGAAGGATAGATGCCCTTTATATTGTGCAAACGAAAAATTTCTTTTAAAACTTTTAATCGTTATAAGATAATTCTGAAACGATAATTAAATTTTAGAAGCATATTTGCTCAACATAAAAATTCATTCTTAATTGTTATTATAAAATATTGATTATTAAAGTATTGTAACACGGTGTTTTACTCACGCCACCACTAGATTGCGCTAGATCGCGGTGGCAAGTTCCTCCGGCTGCCATGTAAATCCCCGTAATTCGCAACGTCTGTCAAGCTCGCCTACTTAGGGCCTCAGAGTGGCAAAGATCCTGATCCTGCTTCCACCCCTCGTTGGGACAGATAGGGATGAAACAATACCACTCTACCTTAGCCCCGCGAAAAATGTGTCTTTTCATTACTCTAAACTACTACTGGGTTGATAACGGTATGGGTTCTCGCAGTCGCAACACCGTAACTGTTTATAGGTACTATTTACAGTGATAACGGTTTTTATAACTACTTATTTTAATAACTATGTATTTGGAATACCTAAACGACTAAACGTCAAACAAAACCTATATTCCAATAACTTTTTTCTTTAGAATTTATGGTATTCTAAAACCAAAGTTGGTACTGATATTTTTAATGATTACGGTTTAGCGATTGAATGTATGTACGGTATATCATAGATATTCTGAAATAGATATTGTAGTTACGATGATTTTTCTTTATGGTATCAGATTTATATAGCCGTTGTGATATCTTAATGAAACCACCGTAATTAATTAATACTGTAATGCTTGTGTGGAGGATGTGATTGACTGAAACGTCGTTATTCGAGCACTGAACTATTTATTACTTTAAAAGAACACAGTTTAGAAATACACAGAAAGGAAACAATCATTATCACTATATATTAGGGGTTTCGTGTGTAAACCAGTTGCGAGCGGAGCGCGGAAACTCTTCAACTAACTGCTGCGCGTGGCGTCATGTGCAACGGAGAGCACTCTGCTAGAGAGAGAAAGAGAAATGCTTTGCGTGAGCGCGGATTGGCAGAGACGCGCGAACGAACGAGTTTTTAATATATGAAAAATTATATTGATGGCGCGCAATTAATTTTGGCGCGTATTCCCTACAATACGGATTTATTTGTACGTACCGCGAGACACCGTTATATAGGTTCGAACAATAGAGAGAGACACACATATAAGCGAGAGCGAGTGAGGTAAAAGCTTGCGTTCCATATACCACGGCCGTATTTAACTATTTATACAGTTATCTTTTAATAAGTATTAACCCTTTACCGCATGGATATTTTAAATCGCCCGAAAAAAATATATGTTATTATATAGGCCTAATATTTTTTTTTTTCTCTCTTCCTTTTTTACTACAATCTGTCTCCTTTATGGGACATTCAGCAGTATGTTGGTTGGTGCTATTGCTGACACGCTCGGTATGTGGCCTGCGTCACATCCTCATTGTTAAAACAGTAACTGTGTTTACTGTGGTTGTATTAGATCTTGAGGTATTTTACGCTTTAATCGTCGCGCTTTATTGTGATTTGCCATGAGTGGCCGGGCCAAATTATTAGAGTGACGTTCGATGCGCTCCTTATATGTTCTGGCATGACGTATAATTTCCTGTTTCACAGTGGGCAGGCGTAGATCATGGTGTAATAGTTCGTTGGGTACGAACCAAGGGGCATTGGTTATCATGCGGAGTGCTTTATTTTGAAACCTCTGTATGATTTCAATGTTTGAATGGGATGCAGTACCCCACAGTTGGATTCCATACGTCCAGATGGGCTTCAGTATTGCTTTGTACAAGAGTATTTTGTTATCAAGGGACAGTTGAGACTTTCGTCCAATGAGCCAGTATAGCTTTCGCGTTTGAATACCAAGTTGCTTTCTTTTAGTGAAGGTATGTTTTAATATATATAATATATAATATAGGCCTAATATGGCCTGAATAAATAACAAAAAAATCTACCTCCATTCCTGAAAAAGTTACAGGTAAAAAACATTTTGTTCCAAATTTGGAACTCCATGCACTCCAGTTTAAAAAATCATGTGTTCCGTATTCGGAACAAGATGCAATGTGGCAGATAAAAACAACAATTTTTTTATGTATAATATTATTATATTAATCAATGATGTTCATGTGTGAAACGTTGTGAAGCAGTTTCTGTCTTTATTGAGGCACAAATGGCACTTGCATTTTTGACACAGTATTTGTATAATCAAAAATGATTGCAACTCTCCATTTTGCACCGTTGACGCTCTACTGACCACTGGGGCCAGTGATTAACACCATCTGCTACTTCAATAGGAGGCATATCTAAACGTCGTCGTTATTTGTTTTTTTTTTATTTGTTCTCAACATCCGGGTTCAATGGTCGCCCTCTTGCGTGCCGTAGGTGTGTAGACTTTTAGGTCTTCTTGCACATTTGCCAATGATAATTTAAAGTCAAGCAAAGGCATGTACATATCATCATTTTTTTTTGTTTCATTCGTCTTCTCCACAATACTACTACTACTCTCTCCTAACCGATTTCGGTTACGGCGATCGCTTCAGTTAGCAGCTGTTCGACGTTCATGCGCTCGCAGGTGACTTGCGTAGCCAACCTTATTTACGAATACGCGCTTGCATCTTGAACACGTCAAAACACCATTCACAAAATTATAGGCAATATAATAGGCTGGTCGGGAATTAAGCTCGTCGCGCTTTGAATCTAACTCTGAGAGCGCCGGCGGCATTCAAATTCTCGCACTTTAGATTTCACCTGGAGTCTCCAGTCGGAACGCTTCTCCGCTAGTTTTTCCCATTGATTCGGATCAATATTGCACTTCACCAATTGACGCTTAAGCAAATCCTTGTATCGTAGCAATTGCTCACCCTGCTTGCGTTTGCCACTTGCAAGTTCCGAGTAAAAGATTCGTTTTGCTACTCTCTCTTCCGCCATCCGAGAGACGTGACCAGACCATCGAAGCTGTCGTCTCATGAGATATGTCTCTATGCCACAGACATTAGCTCTATGTAGCACTTCGGTATTTCGCACGTAATCGGACCATCGGATATTCATTATTTTTCGCAAACATCTCAGGTGAAAGCGGTCTAATGCTCGAATATAACGACAATAAGTAGTCCATGTCTCGCTAGCGTACAATAAATTAGGCAACACGACGGCCATGTAGACTGAAATCTTGGTGCTCAACTTTAAATCGTGTGATCGAAAAACCCTCGCATCCAGTTTACCAAATGCTGCAGCTGCAGCAGAAATCCTACTGTTAATCTCAGGCTCAAGGTCACATTTAGATGTAATGTTACTTCCCAGGTAACGGAATCTATTGACCTGCTTCAACTGGTCATCGCCAAGATTTATAACCAAGTTTCCATGATTATAAGCATCCAAAGACATCACTTCAGTCTTTTTTATACTGATTTTCAGCCCAAATAAACGGCATGCCTCATAAAATCTGGACACAAGCTGTTGTAGACTATCTGGAGATTCAGCTATGAAGCATAAGTCATCCGCATACATGATTTCAGTAATCAGGCCGTACGAAACTTTAGTTTCCGATCTGAACCTGGCTAGCTTGAAAAAATTTCCATCAGTACGGAAACGAATACGAATACCTTCAGTACAGTTCCGGGTTGCCTCACCAACAACGACTGAAAAGTATAACGCAAACAGGGTCGGCGCTAATACACATCCTTGTATATACTTTGACAACATCGTGCAGGCCATCTCTTAACTCCAGTGTGTCTAGTGTTTCCAAAAGGCCCTGCGTAATTGGAATCACTTCTCCACCCGTGAAATATTTTTTTCTACTCATGCGCGTAGACACTTCATCAAATGGTTTAAACACGCACAGCAAATCTTGAATAATGTTCCAATCATTTTCTTCAAGACAATGTACCTGTGAAATTACTGAGTGGCACTGTTGCAGTTACAGCCTCTCTGAGTTCAATAAACCGATGTAGCATATGACAGTCAGAGTTCCATCAAGTTTCCACAGATTGAGTGAGATTTTTTGCTGTTTTTGCCTCTGATTGTTGTACTTGATATTTCACGAACTTTTCTGTGGCCAAAGCCACTACGTTTGTAAAAAGCTACAATGATTTTCACTTTGGTTATCGTCTGCTGCAAATTTTAAACGCTTAATTCACACTTGACAATTAAATTTAAAGAGTGCGCATAACACCCAAAATGGCGCCAATTCAGTTGACTCGTGATAGCGGAAATTATATTACTCGCATTGTCAGATACAACAATGGTTATTTTGTTTGTTATGTTCCAAGTCGGCGCACATGTTCTTGATTGAGCTGCCAAGTTTATGGCGGTATGATGTCCTTGGAGGACTTCACACTGCAGGAGAAGCGACTTCAAAATATTATTTTGGTCGATGTAATGAGCTGTTATGACCATATATGACTCATTTGCTTATGATGTCCAGCAGTCGGTGGTAAGGCATACACTTTTTGCTTCTTCAGCGATTTTAATTTTTGTTTCACATAAACCTTGCTCGTACATTGATGGCAGTAAACTGTTTGAAAGGTACTTACGACTAGGTAGTTTTATTTTCCGTGGCCAGATTCGGAGAATGACCAAGTTGAGTAAAATAGATTTAATTTTTCTGTGAACTGATTAAGCAAATAAAAGTTTTTTGGCGGCATTGGCTGCTAGGTCCGTCGGAAAAAAGTGAATAATAAAATCGAAAATGTGCAAACTCTGTAGCAAATTTTATAATTGGAATCAAATGTGCCCAAATGGCATGAGGTTCGTGGCAGTTATTATCAGAGATTGTTACGAATGACTGAGCTTTATCTTTAAAGTAAATGACTCCGGAATGTAGTAGGGTTATTGAATTTTTGGATGCCCCGAAGTGGATGGCCTGGACTTCTATTGCGAATTTACAATTAAAATTTTCGGAGAAGTCGCATAATATAACGATTTCGTCATCTTTTATGGTATTGATGCACGTGCGATATTAACGTTGCTGGTGTTTCCATATGAAAGTATGAGTTTTAAACAACAATATTACGTTTTCAAATTCAACTATCAATTGCCGCACAGTTCCGCTGATATGTTGCTTTGTAGTTTTTTAGTGATATATTTCTTGCCGAATTTTTCATACTCGCAGTTAGTTAACTGAGCCATTTAAACCGTGTTAACTCGCTTTCCTGGCATCTTCTGGTGTTGCTGCTGATTCAAACCCTGCCTTGTAGTAAGTAAGCAGGTCCTCTAAGGGTGTGAAGTCTTTTTCTTTTTTGTGGATTATGTCATCCAGTCTCACTACAACATACATCATGATAGCATGAATGTTGCTTCCCTTGCTTGTAGTCCTGGGATGAAGAGAAGGTAGGAATGGACAGCATATAGCATGTGATATGTCCATAAGCATACTCCCAGGAGTGTCACTTTTAGCTGAACCTGAAGCTACTCCATCCTGACTGTCTTTAATCACACCTGGGATCGAATAGAAAGGCACAGTCTCTTTCACCAGTCCATCATGGTACATTCTCACGGCTATTGAAGGCATCACCCCAGCTATCCTAGGGAGAGTAATATCCCTAGATCCTATAGCAGTACCAGACTTCCTGACCTCATCATTTATATCATACTTCTCTTTAAGCATTTCTAAGATGTCTGAAATTCCACTAATAGACTTCTTAATAATTTTACTGATATGATTGTTCCTTACAAGAAACATCATAATGAGGAACTCCAAGTCTTTGGCCAGTGACTCATTATTTGTAAATTTGTTTCCTGGCTCTGTTTTGTCAGTGACTTTAAATTCGTCAGTCCTATTCGCAAGGTCCCAAACAGCATCAGGCTTGATCTGGGCAATGTAAGCTGCCCTATTCCGTATTAACTGCCTCATAATGATTCTAGGGTCAAAACCCTGATATTCTAAAGCAAGTCTTAACAACTTTAGGAATCCTGTATCTGGGTTAACCAAGGAATCAAAGACCTCATTTGTCAGTGCTTCCTGAATCTCCCGATCTTCTTGGAAGTAAGCAATCACAGATGGAAGAGTCCACTTGATGGTCATATTGTAGGATTCTTGAAAGATCTGTAGTAACTTGTTTCTCACGTGAGAGAACGTTGTTGTTAGGTTGAATAAACTGTCAGATTGCAAGAGTCAACTACTAAATTGGACAAGCTACCTTGTAAGTCACCTCTAATGTTTATTATTGTGATGGTGATAGTAGATTGTTAATAATAATAATAATAATAATAATAATCATTTATTTCAGACATTTTTTTTTTTTATCCATAAGTTATTAGTGGGTTAGTTATTTAATAAAATTCTTAACAGTAAGTTAGAATTGTTAGTAGGCGATTCTAAATTAATCAACACTATATTTTCCCCGTTACAATAGCTATCCAATGCTTCTGAATAGCACAATCGTAGCGGGCTGAAATCATTTTAAGAATGCTGTTGGCGCTGCCACGCAATCGCAGTAGCATTGAGGCCGCTTTTTTCCTGATTAATGCCTTAAAACCATCAACCCGGGCATTTACAAACATGGCCGATGCACTGCAATGGCGTGGCAACCCCATAAGCACTCTAAATGCATTGTTGTACTGAACACGCAGGACATTGTAAGCACGACGCGTATAATTGACCCATAAACTACTCGAGTAAAATGTCTGACAAAAAGCTTTGAAAAGAACGATTTTAACTTCTGTAGAGCTGCGAGAAAATCTACGGGCCAGCATATTGCATCGCACCGTCAATGCCCTGCGTTCCCGTTCCATATCAAAATTGTCCTTAAGGTCGTCTGTGATCATATGTCCCAAGTACTTGAATGAGGTGACAACTTTAAGCTGTTTCCCCTCTAGATACGTAGGTGGTATTATGCGAGGCTTATAGCTTCCCGACCCAAAAACCATCACTTCACTTTTCCGCGCATTATAACTGAGACCATGTTTCTTAGCGTATTTCTCACAAATTGATATTAAAATTCTCAAACCATTAATCGAGGGAGCCAGCAGCACCATGTCATCTGCGTAGCTAAGATTGTTAACACATGTATCATCTATGTGGCATCCTACATGTGTGCTGCTGAGTTCCTCGATCAGCCCATTAATGTACAGGTTGAACAGGCCAGGCGAAGTTACCCCCCCCTGCCTCACCCCACATTCCAATCGATATTCATCAGAAAACACATTGCACCACCTCACTTGGTTTATCTGATTACTATACCAGTGTTTTAGAAGTAAAGTACACATGGCTGGCACACCTGTTTCCTCGAGCTTTTTCCATAGCATATCATAACTGACTAAATCAAAAGCTTTTGACAAGTCAAGGAAACAGGCGTAAATAGGTGTTTTTCTATCGGTATAATAACTTATAGTATGCTTAATGTTGAGCCCGACAATGTGTGAGAAAAAATTTCTTGATCATATTCAATAATAGCAATTTTGCACTTATCACACTTGTTAAACATACACTCGTTTGACTTTATATCACAAGCAACCGCCGTTATTAGTTTATCTATGTTCTTTTGAAATATAACGCCTTTTGATTTCAGAGCAAGAAACAAAAAGTTAATGTTTGCAGAGGGCGATATGACTTAAAATGGCTTATATGTAACGAAAGTCTTAAACTGTATTTCCATCCTTCATTTTTATACACTGTATATAAATTAAACAACGTGTCTACCGTATATCTAATTTGACATTTCTTATTTTCTTTTGTCTTGCATCCTCGTTTTCCAGCAGTGCACCTACTAACATCTTCTCTAATAAAGAATTTTTCTATTTCTTCTTTCGTTTCCTTTTTTCCTAGTTTCTCTTTGACAGTTACTCTTACAGGACCTTTTAAACCTAAAACTTCACCATTAGCGCCTGTCCTTCCCTTATTTGTTACAACTTGTTTTAGTAATCTCTTTTCAGAACATTTCTTGCAGTTATTGTACGTGTTACGCAGTGAAATTTCCATACATTCGTTGCGGAGTTTGACCTTATCGTATTCATTTTTTAACAACTTAATTTCTTTATCATACTTCTGCTGAACACGATCAAACCTTTTTCTTATACTATCTAATTTTAGTTTCAATATCCTTATATGATTTAAAGCTTTCTTGTAGTTCTTACAAACTTTTAAGTGTTTGATTGTTAACGAGTGTCCCTCTGACTTGAGGTTTTTTGACACTTCTTTGGGTGTAGTCTTTAGTTTGGTTTTCTTATTCTCTTGAAATGATTGATACAAATTCTGCTGGCTTTTGAAGGCATCCAGTTTGATTCGTTTCTTTGTTTACGAACAATTGCAATCCACTCTTGAAGTCGGATCTCATTAGTCGAGAACCTTAACAATGAAAAATAATTTTAATTCTAAATAAATAATTCAATTTGCTGTAGTAGTAGTGCGCTGGCTGGTCTATGATAAATATTAAAACATCACAAATAATTAAACAAAAAATATTATTAATTAATTCAAAAACAGTTAGATAAAGGAAACTGTACAACAGGGTAATTTTTACTTTAGTGCCTACGATGTTCGCATCTGTACTTATAATCTATGTTCGCAGTGCATGTGTCCTTATCGTGCTCGTGACAAAAAGTATTGACTGTCTCGTTTCTTTACCACCATTATTTAAGAATATTCATCATCATCATCATCTCTGCGTTAATTCCCGGTTGCAGCCCAAACTCTCGCTTCGGCGCCCGGGGTCCGCTTTCCGACTTTTTCTTCTCCACTTCGCACGGTCTTCAGCATCCCTGGTAGTGAGCCCATTGGCACGCATATCACCCTTTACGACGTCAAGCCAGCACTTTTTGGGTCTACCCCTCCTGCCGGGGCCCGGCGGAGGCGGCATGGCCAGACATTTGTTACCCACGTAAGCATCCGGTTGCCGTAAAACGTGGCCGTACCAACGGAGCCGACACTCTTGCAATTTATCCGCAATGTCACAGACATGAAGACTGCCGCGAATGCGGGAGTTCCTAACGCGGTCCTTCCGCGTCACCACACATCCACCGCAGCATATTCATCTCCGTGACACGCAGCTCCTGCTTGTGTCGCTCTAACACTGGCCACGCTTCACAGCCGTATAAAAGGACAGGCCTAATGATGGTTTTATAGACCTGTCCCTTCATCTTTACCGGCATCTTGGGGTCACAAATGACACCAGTCACATCACGCCATTTAGCCCACGCGGCAGCAATGCGTGCCTTGACGTCACAATCGATGTCACCGGATGCATGAAACACAGATCCCAAGTATTTCACTCGGTCCGTGCGCTCGACCGTGTTGCCGTCTATGCGTACGGGTGTGGGATCTGTGGAGTTACATTATTTAAGAATATTAGTAAACAAATTTTATTCAAATACAGTAATAAATCAAAATATATTTTATGTACTTACATGTGATAGGAAAGCCCTTGTTTTATTAATTTTAGAACAATAATTTGTACACTTTCTATACACACAGGACGGCATTTTTGTTATAATTTTATAATTCACTACACGTGAATACTCAGTGCTTGGTGTAGGCGCTGGTTCTGATAACTTTTGAACTCTGTAGTCATGCGAAAACCCCCTATTGATAGAGGACGGGAATTTAAAAGGACTCACCGAACTCGAGGGTCTTCTTTCTGTACTGCCGTTGTCCACCTTTATATTATTATTACTAACGTGGTACACAATAAAATTACCGTAATAACACGGATCCCAAATAACTTGATCATTTCAGCCGGAAGACGCCCACTGCTGGACAAAGGCCTCCCCCAAAGATCTCCACGATGATCGGTCCTGCGCTGCCCTCATCCAACCTATTCCGGCGATCTTGACCAGATCATCGGTCCATCTTGTGGGGGGCCTACCAACATTGCGTCTTCCGGTACGCGGTCGTCATTCGAGGACTTTTCTGCTCCAACGGCCATCAGTCCTTCGAGCTATGTGCCCAGCCCACTGCCACTTCAGTTTTGCAATCATCCGGGCTATGTCGGTGACTTTGGTTCTCCTGCGAATCTCCTCATTTCTGATTCGATCTCGCAGGGAAACTCCGAGCATAGCCCTCTCCATTGCCCTCTGAGCGACTATGAGCTTTCTCATAAGGCCCATAGTTAGCGACCACGTCTGCGTTTCGTATGTCATCAAGCGTGGCGATTATGGCAAAAACCCCCCTAAAATGACAAATAACTTGAACTGTTCTTTAATTATAGGAAAAGTCGCGCGCGCACAGGCACAATCGATCCTTCACGGTTTTTCACACACACTGTATAAAGACGTCACGGCAGCACGCCATCTCTTGGTGAGAAATAGGTATTAGGTTAGTGTCATAGGATGTACAGGTGTGAGGAAGATGGCACATAAGGCGTTCTCGCATGACTACTTAATATATCAAGCGAACCTATAATAGTATTAACGGCCTAAACACTTGGTTAGACGCGACTAAAGACGAAACGTCCTAATTGGCCTGTTTTCGAGTTTTCACTTGGCGTGCGCTTGAAACAAATCTGTCTCTTTTTATAATATATAAAATATCATTGTTCTAAATTATTATTTTTGCTCTTGAACGCACCGTTTACGAGATAGGTATTATTACCTATTTCGTGCAACTTACTAAAAAAGTACTTATATCATTTTTGATCAATACCAAAACGTTTTTTGCACCATCGCACCCATATGAGTTTCTTTCGAAATTGAGACAGATACATATATTATGTGAAATATCTAAATAAAAATAAATTATAGTTACTACTTACTTAATGAAGTCTTTGGGATAATTAAAAAAAAATATTTTTTTATTTTTTCGATTGTTGTTCATGCACACAGTACAATAAACCATATTCACACTCTTTCTAATTAATTCAAATTTAAACAAACACGTACGACGCGACGCACAGCGAGCGGTGAGTGAGCACTGGCCGAACCAGTATAAACAGGTTTCGTTCCGTACGTGACGAACCGCCAGTGCTCAAGCACACACGCCCATCATACTTGTAGTGATGTACTTACCGTGGCGCGGTTGTTTGAATCTTTGTCTCTATACGTTTATTTACTCATGTGCCCAGTATATTAAAATATTGAAAAATATAACGGAATTTATAACTATAATACTTTTAAAGTAAAATATCGGCAAATATTAACTTTTAAAATTTTTACGTAATCGTCAAATTCGTCACGGAGATAAATGTGTATTTATTACACGGGCTTAACACGTCCTTACCGCTCAACAACCCGTTGGCAACTGAGGTGCGGGGTTAATTTAATTCTTAATTTCTTAGTCACGACTTTGAGAAGTTAGATTTTTTGAAAATGAAGCATCTATCCCGGTTTTATCCTATTATATTTTGTGACGTACATCAAATTATGTTTCTCTTTTACTATTTTCAATAATTGACAATACAGTGCATCTTTGTTAATTTACATATCTATCTACCTTCTTTAGTTTTAATGTTTTATAATGTTGGGAAATGACTGTTAAAAACACAATCGTAATGCGTTGTTCAAACCGTTATTTATCGTAAAAAAATGCAATATTATATTTTATATGAGTGAGATGGTAATACGTAATAAGAATGTTAGAAAAAGATTGCCTATATTTTGTATAAGTAAATGATGATCAATACACGCTGTTTATTTTAATGAATTGCTTTATATTTAATGTTCATGGAATTAAAAATGTATTGAAAACAATTTTACGTTTTATTTGTTAATCTCGGTTACATCCTTATTAAAACTCGATATATTTAGAAGACACAATTATAAACCTTCCCAAAAAACATCCAGACTTGCCGTAACTGCCCACTTAATAATAGTAAGTAGTTAGTAAGTCGCCTATGGATGTTTGCGACGCTAGGGGCACCGCAAACACGCTGCTGTCTGCGTAGGAGTTATAGACCATCCGTGCAGGGGCGGAGAAAGAATGCTGACCTCTGCGGCCAGGGTCAGGTTGTCGTAAAAGGCGACAAAACAACCCACCCTAGCTACTCGGTTGGGCCCCAAGCCCGTCTGGATGGCGACCACCTTTGGTCTTAAATATGCCGCCATAATAACTGTGTCGTGTTCCGGCGTTAATGACCTAAGTTCCTGTACCCTTATGCGACAGCAGCGTGTTCGCGATGCCACTGGCGTCGCAAACACCCATAGGCGACGGTAACTGCTAAATTCTAACTGGGCCGCCAGCCTGTCTGTTGTCCTATAGCAATAAAAAAAAACCAAAGGTGGTTGGAGCCCTACGACTCAGTATTGTTACTCCGCCCTGGCACGGAGAAGAATGAAGGTCACACATTGGTGCGGGAGAAAGTGAACTGACAGTATAAGAAAAAAGAGGAGATATGTGCAATAGCTTGCATTGGTCAAAGAACGCGTCACATAGTAGCATATCTTCTGTCTCTTCTGAAAGGGGGCTATCTCTCTGTCTGAAAGGGGGCTAGACGGAAACAATTCTCACGAAAAGTTGTAACGACACTTTTTGCTATAGTAAGCTATGCGGCGTGCGCTTGTTTCTCTGTCTGTCTCTCTCTCTTATAGAAAGCAAGCCAGATATTTTCAATTCTATTTCGCATTGAACAGTGTGGTGCCGCGATGATTATTTTTGTTGAGTGTATACAGGTTTTTTGTACTTAATAATAATAATAATGAATCCTGACAGTGTTTCTGCACAAGTTCCGGATATTGCTGATGGAGTTAGGTTAGTTACTGATTAAGTTTATATTACATTATATTTGTTAATAATAAAAAAAATATTATTATAACTTAAAAAAAAAATTTATTACAATTCCTTCACTAATTAATCGAAAGGAACTTCGTTCCATCCGGGTGTCCCTTGACACCTCTCAAGTTTTATGCTAATTCGGCACTTTTAATATTTACTTAACTTCTTAAATCTTAACATACTTTTATAACAGCGTATTTCAGCTCGGCGAATTACAGCAGCCCCTCAATAATAATACCATGTCGACCACAACCGCTCTGACCAAAGCGTTACCTCCTGGCCACAGCCAAGAGCGGTGCGGATTGCGGCGCGACGTGAGGCGCGGCAAGCGGTGAGCGGCGAAAACAAATAGTAGACAACCTGTAAGTATGCCACAGCTACCGGCGACGCGCACGGCGGCGCGACTTACGGTGCGGCAAGAGGCGCGGTGCACGCGGCGGCGACGAGCTGCGCGATGTGCAAGTGAAACAAATGTATAGTCAATATCGAGGCGGCTACAGCTCAGAGCGGCGCGCGCGGCGGCATCGGTGGACGCATTCAGGCATCGCGCGACCGAATCAAATAATTTTGTTTTTATCGCGCGTTGAGCCAATAAATAATGGATATGGAACAATTCATTAGTGAAATACTGAGTAGACCAGCAATATGGATGTGAAAACATCCACATCATGAATAAAGGCATGTTATAAAAAAATTGGGACGAAATAAAACAACAATTTCAAACTGAAATTGTGAAACAATTTTCTTGAAATTAACTTTAGCTTTAGTCTTCGTGTATGTGGCCGAATAATAATCAAGTTTCTATGCTTGCCCGCGTATATTTAAAAAATTTATCGGGATAGTTCCTATATTCATAATAAAGAGTGTGAAATTCGCCAAGTTCGCTCCTTTTCTGGTTAACTGGGTGCGCTCCTATTTTTGACTGAATATCTTCAGCTAAGAATACTCTTGTTTCAAGGGAATATCGTGCCACTTTTGATAGGGGCATTTTAATGGTTTAGCCGTTCTCTAAATACGTGCACCGCTGATGCCGCCGCGGTCGCAACTAGTCTAGCTGTGGCCTGTGGCATACCACCGCAAATCACGCCGCTCGCCGCGCCTCCCGACGCACCGCCAGAAACTGTGGCCAGGCCCTTACGAAGAAGAAAATTAAACAACTTCAATACAGACCAAATAATTGAACGAATTTAAATAATTATTTCGTAGAGTATATTTCAAATTTTCAATACGAAAATTTCGTCATGTCCATTGCTGTACAATGCGATTCAAATAAGAATAGGAACGTCAATGACCTCTATCTGTCAAATGTCACTTGAAAAGTACAGTTTACTACGAAACCTCATTTGCGTATCAATAATGTTTTTTTTTTTGGAGTTTACTCCTTAAGAATCGATGTTCATATATAAGGCGCCCGGTATGAGAAAAATCTACTGATGAATGACCTCGTTACGTTTTTGGTGCGCGTGCACCGGAACACACTAAACAAAACAAAACGATGTATCTCTTAAGGCAATAACGGGAAAAAATTACTTTGTTACAACTTAAGGTTGATTTCACATTAAATGTTGTTTAACATAAATATGTCTTTTCATTTGTGACAAGAGTAATTTATTGCTTTGCTCATTTTATATGACGAATGATCGTAAGTATTAGATAATGTTTTGGAGATTTGTGACTTTATTACTAGGTGCCATAGTTGCAATTAGGTTGAACTTAAAACTGTTTTAAAACTTTTTTTATATATGTATATTAATTTGTTAATTTACCTTTTCATATGGTATTAATCTTTTTTCAGTTAAATACTCTTTTTGCATATGTTTAGACAATTGTACTTAAGTAGTAAACTCCATTCGTGCGTCGGAGCTGACACACACAGTTTTTTTGTTTTACTGAGTCAAAAAACGTCTAAATTAATTAGTCATAATTATTTTAAAAAAATACTATTTTCTTTTCTTATTTTCATTGTTGGCAATAATTCACCAGAAAGTAAAGAAGACGCCAGCCGCCATCTTGTCGTTGTTGGTGTGCATGTGCTAGTCAGGTGCTAAAACAATAGCACCGGAGTGCTACTGTTTTATTTGTTAAGCGGTTGTTTCCTGTTAAATTTGTTATTATTTGTTTTTGTCTCGCTGACTGTGCTCGAAAATGAGTAAACGAGGCGCAGTTTTGCATGGGAGGGCTCGAGAGACTGTCTTCAGTGTAGACACAAATACTTTGAGAGCGAAAAAAAGCACAAATTAGAATTGATGTAACAATTATTCGTTAATGATTCGTAAATAAATTATATTTAAAAAAATCTTGTTTTGCTAACCCTAACCAACTGATTCGAATTGACTTATTTGAAACGCGTAATACTTCGTGTTACAAAATATTCGTCATACCCAATTAACAGGTTGAGTGTAAAAATTATTAAACGTTATTTAAATAAAACAAAGATTTAGTTAAATCATTTATTGTATAAAAAAATCTTATTCTAATAATACTAAATATATGGCAATCAAAATACATTTTATTATGAAAATATTTTTATCACTAGATGAGTTTTAAAACATTTTATTGTAGAAAATTCCTAAAGCCAAAAAGAATGTAATAGGAGATTTGCCATTTTCAATCATATATCTTAATTTCATAATTTAGTGCTTTGCTCCGGTTTTGCGTTCGGCGGAGAATAACCGGAGATTGTCAAAACCGGTACCAGGACTAGTTGGACTTTACTACTTAAGACACGATTTTCATATCAGCCCGTGGTATGAAAATTTTAAGAGGAGTAAAATCGAGCCTTAACTAAAAGTGAGTCGTTACGTAAAATTAAAAATCGCAATTTCTTAAGTTTTATCAGTGTGATATATAATTCGATTCGCCAGATCGCGGCGCGTGTAACCGTGATTTTTGGATCACAGTGTGAGGATATCTACAAAGGCTCAAAAGTTGGCGTCACTAGTGTTTTAGTGGAAAAGTGTGAATATCTCCGGAAACCTATCAGTGACCCAATTTTTTTTTGTATAGGCAGAAGCATCTATCTGCCCTCTACACAGTAGGCGAACTCTGCCTCCCATTGGGTGGATATCTCCGGAAATATAAGGGAAAGACGCTCGGGAAAAAATCCCGAGGTCCTCAAATTGTCTTCGAATCCTGTCGAGAAGCACGTAATTAAACGACACCAACAACATATCTCACGGTAAGGAGGGGGTTCTTCCTAAACGACAAAAAAGTGCAGAAACCCCCCTCCCCAAACGTTGACCCCAATCTCGAAAAAGCGATCGGGGACCCCCAATTTCTAATTTGCTCCCATGTGTGTCTCGACGAGCTCTATCCATCCCTGGTCTCAGAAGATTTTTACGACCAGGTATTAAGGAGATACGAGGGATCAAGGCCCCGAGAAAATGAGGTGGTGGAAATTTTTGGAATTTTCAAAAACGAAGAACACCACCGGATATAGCGTCCCCGAAAACCCCTGGGACATATTGGGAAAATATTCAAACACGGAAGGACAAAACCAGGAAGTCCTGGAACCATTCATAACTACTTCCGGTTCCAAGACGCGTGGGTTCTGATAACTGATCCGGCTTTGGCTCGTCGAGTTCTACTTGGAATATTAAGGTTTTATTTGGAGTCGGTCACGGTGAAAGAGGTACAGGACCTAATCAAAGACCTCAAGCCCCGAAAATCTCCCGGAGCTGATGGCATTTCCTACCGGCTGCTCAAGCTCCTCCCAATACATCTTTTGTTGATTCTGGTGAACATCTTCAATGCTCCCATAGAAAACAGCTCCATTCCCTCCGTCTGGAAGGAAGCCGACGTCATGGGCATCCGAAAACCAGGCAAGCCCGCTGCGAAACAGCATCTACCGTCTGATCAGTTTGCTCAGCATGCTGAGCAAGATGTACGAACGCCTCTTCTTGAGCAGACTCAAAGACTTCGCTTATGAGGATAAGCTGATCCCTACGAGCAGTTCGGCTTTCGAGCCCGACACTGTGCCCCCAGAAAGTGCTCCGCATCACGGGACACGCACTCGCGAACTTTAGTCACGCCCCCAAGCCCTGGAAGATGGGCGTCGTCTTCTTCGATGTGGCGAAAGCCTTCGACAAGGTCTAGCACGGCTTGATTTACAAGCTGTACAAACTGGGTATGCTGGATAAACTCCTGCTCATCTTGCGAGACTTTCTACTTGATCGGAACTTCCGCTTCAGAATGGAGGGTACGCGCTCGTCTCTCCACCCCATCAGAGCCGGTGTCCCCCAGGGCTCGGCTCTGTCCCCCTTACTTTTCTCGCTGTACACCAGCGACATGCCTCACACCCCACAAGTACATCTCGCCTTATACGCGGATGATACTGCCCTCGTCGCCCGCACCCGCAGTGCCATGGACAGGCTTTCAAGGTATGGCAAGACCGGAACATAACCAAGACCACCAAGACCCGTCTCGTAAGAGCGCTTGTATTCCCGATTTTCCTGTACGGGGCCGAGACATGGACGGTGAAGGAAAGAGAGCGGCAGCGTATTGACGCCTCGGAAATGTGGTGTTGGAGGAGACTGCTTAATGTCTCCTGGACACAGCACCGCACCAATGTCTCCATCTTAAAAGAGCTTAACATCGGCGAGACTGTCAACGGTGGTGCAATCCCGAATACTCTCCAGTTCTCTGGACATGTGACGCGACGCGGGGGGGGGGGACTCCGTGGAGCGGCTCGTTGTGCAGGGCCGGGTAAATGGCAGCAGATCGCGAGGGCATCCGCCTTTGCGATGGACGGACCAAATTAAGTCGATGACACACATCCCTAAACGACTGCGCAAGACAGGCTTCAGCTAGGGACAAATGGCGCGCGGTGACCGCGACTGCTCTGTCAAGAGTATCCGACTGAGAAGACCGCCCTCGTCGATATCAATCAGTATCGGATCTACAGTCGTCTCAACGCGGCTGTTGAGACGCTGGGCAACTGGAACCCACTTCATAGGAGGCGCGCCCCCGAGCACGCTGTCACGGGGCCGGAATGCCTTTTACCTCCGTAGTCTCCGTCGCGTCGTCTGAGACAACAACAGCTTTACACATAAAAAAAGGCACTAAGGATAATTTATACTCAAATTGTCATACAGTCAGACCTCTGAGACCTCTTTAGGCTGCCTAATGAATATACGAAGCCTATCAAGTACTTGTAAAGTGTTACAATTTTATTTTCTACCCAAAATATATAAGACAATCTTATGATAATCTCCGGTTATTCAAAACCGGAAAAACAACCGGCTAATTTGTCTCCGGAGAAAAGCACTATAATACATGTTTATTTGTGATGTCGATAGTGACGTTTTAATGGTATTGGATCGTCGCAAAGCTTAAATGAAATTAGCTCAGTATATACTACACATATCCCCAGTACTGCCCTGTACCTCTTTTACACGATTTCGCTTTAACTTCTTTCGCTTCTTTCTGCCCGTCTGGATGGCGACCACCTTTAGTCTTAAGTATGCCGCCATAATAACCTTGTGTTGTGTTCCGGCATTGGTGACCTAAGTTCCAGTACCTTTATGGGACAGCAGCGTGTTCGCGATGCCACTGGTGTTGCAAACATCCATAGGCGATGGTAACTGCTAAATTCTAAGCGGGCCGTCAGCCTGTCTGCTGTCCTACAGCAATAAAAAAAAAAAAAAAAAAAAAAACACGGTTAGTAAATAGACTAATTTTGAAAATACTATATAAAAATGTATAAATAACATATTCCCGTATTTTTTTTAAATTTTGGGTCTCATTTTATTATGCTACACTGATGGCAATAACGGGGGACTCCCCGTATTATGAAATAAAATATATATCTAAGGAAATATGGTACATATTTCTCTAATATATACTTAATATTTGAATCAATTTTTCAAACTATGATTCCAAAAACATCGATAAATAAATTAAAAGATCTCTATTCTTATGTAATACTTCCTTGGAAACTAAAATTATAATCTTTACGCAATAGAGAGAAGTAGTAACGAATGCTGTTAGTTTTTTTAATGAATATTTTGAAGATTATTCTTTTATTTTCGTTTCTAACCAATAGTGAAAGCAATAGGAAGGTTTTTAATGTTTTACTTTTAAATAAATTACTTAATTGAACACATTCGTTTTACACGGTTTGTCTGTATCCTTTCTTCCGTGTAAATTGGGGGGATATGTGTCACAAATAAAATAACATCTTAAATATAATATATATATCCGGTCACATAAATGTAAAATTACATAATATGGCTACGCTCACTGACTATGAGTAAACAATTCCAACGACCTCCGGCTGCCGTAAACGGCGGCCGTGGGTGACCAGTCGGGTGGCCTCCCCCGCTGATGGGGGATTCAAATTGAGGTTTTCCTCCAAAAAGAGTAAACCAATTCCATTGTTAAGGTTAATATCCCTAAAACATACTCACACACACACACACACACATTTTATAAATGTAAATAATATAAATACAATTTAGTTGTGATGAAATGAGATGTACGTCGCTACTGCATATGACGCCGAGGGCGAAACTGGGTCTAAAACACCCTGTATATGTATATCTTTTATTATTATTAATATTCAAGACAAAAACTCCTATTTAGTAATTCCGAGCTATCCGTGCAGAGGCGGAGAGAGACTAACCTCTGCGGCCGGGGTCGGCCTGTCGTAAAAAACGACAAAACAACCTACCCTAGCTATGTGGTAGGGCCTCAAGCCCGTCTGGATGGCGACCACATTTGGTTTAAGTATGCCGCCATAATAACCTTGTGTTGTGTTCCGGCATTGGTGACCCAAGTTCCTGTACCCATATGGGACAGTAGCGTGTTGGAGATGCCACTGGCGTTGCAAACACCCATAGGGGACTGTAACTGCATTTAGTGGGCCGTCAGCCTGTCTGCTGTGCTACAGCAATAAAAAGAAATGAAGCCAAAAACAGGATTCAAGTTAATGAAACATTACGGGGTCCAATACGCCCCATACCACAACATACTTGTACAGAGCAACAATTTCATTGTGACTGTGTATTAATTAAGTAGTGCATAAATAAATCAATTTATAAATGATTTAATAGTCAAAATTGAAATATGTAAAATTTTGTAGTAAAGTTTTTTTTTTATTGCTGTAGGACAGTAGACAGGCTGACAGCCCGCTTAGAATTTAGCAGTTACCGTCGCCTATAGGTGTTTGTAATGCCAGTGGCATCGCGAACACGCTGCTGTCCCATAAGGGTACAGGAACTTGGGTCACTAATGCCGGAACACAACACGAGGTTATTATGGCGGCATACATAAGACCGAAGGTGGTCGCCATCCAGACGGGCTTGAGGCTCTACCACGTAGCTAGGGTGGGTTGTTTTGTCGCCTTTTACGACAGACCGACCCCGGCCACAGAGGTTAGTATTCTTTCTCCGCCCCTGCACGGATATACAGTTTAAAAAAAATCATCTAAACTGCCACTTTGCCTAAGGGATACGATATAAATTTTACCGCAATGTTTCACTGTAATAAATTTATACTCGGCTGTAGATTCGGGGTCAAATTTGGTTGGAAGTACTCCATGGGATTGGGCTTCATATCCGGATAGGGTTCTTGCTTTTTAAAAGCTGTCGGACCACGGTTCGTCTGAAAAATCATTTAAAGCTCAACTTACCTCTCATATTTTAAAAACTACTTCAGTGTAACCAGATCTTGGGTAAAGTAACTCCCGCCCCACTCTCACACAGAGTAAGCGAGCATGTCGGTGAATCGAGAAGCCGAACGTAGACTAGGAAAACCGAAGTTAGCCGTCAAATCTTCTCGACAAACATACACACACTCGCACGCACACACACACACATATATACAGGGTGACTTTGACAAAACCGTCCAAATTTTTTTTACGCACTAAACATCATTTAAGGAACCCATTTTTGCAATTACAATTGTATGTCAAATTTTCACCGTAAAATATTTCATCCCAAGGAAAATATTTAGCAGCGCGGTCACTAATTCAATCGTACAAAATAGTCATATGCTGCAAATTTCGTACGTTAACTGTTATTACCAGTCTCTGTCACTCCCGCTTAAATATAATGAGTACTCGCTCGTACAGATGCAATGACCGCCGTCCTCGGGATTGTCAGTAGATAAAGAGGTTATTGTACGACATTCTTCAGTTTTTTGCGGTACCGATGGAGAGGTCATTGACACTTACGCGCCGTAGTATGTATAAATTGCGAGTTCTTGGGATAACTTTGCGATGCTGATTACTCAACATTTTTGTACTATGTGATACTAAACTAAAATACATGTTTCTCTTAGCTTTTACTAAAGATTCTTCTGTGTGAATTTGGACGGTTTTTTCAGTCACACTGTATATACACACACGCATTCACACCCTCCCACTCACGCGCGCACATACACATTCGCATTCACACACACCCACATGCACTCACACTCGCTCTTACACAATCACAAACACATCGATCCCTTAGTAATATATGGGCACAAATCGAAATTTTGAGGTTTTGACTATTTGCGTTATATGGGCTCAATATCAACTAACTGTTCTACCACTTGGCTTTCACAAAAACAGAAAAAAGCTAATTTTTAATGAAGTGTCCCTTTCACACCACCCTCTCACGAGCCCGCCTCTTCCTCCTAGAGAGGTTCAACTAGTGAGGCGCCAGTATGTATTTGAATAAATTTTTTTTGTAATGTTTCAGCTGTTAATACTGTAGTACGTTTATCATAGTCTACATAAAAAAAATTCAGGGCTATAGCGCTTTAAATTACGATACCCCGAATCTTTAAACGCGTTTTCCCAAAAGTTTGTGTTTTAGAAATAGGCCTTTACATTAATTACTAAGGGAGCGACATGGTCGCTTACGTCATACGGATCATAACGCCCGCAACCCGTCCGTCCGCACCGCACCTCACGTACCTTGCTCCTCTTGGTGTCGTGCATCATCTTCATGTGCTTGTAGATGGAGGTCTGCCAGGTGAACGTGGCCGGGCACAGCTTGCACGTGTACGCGTTCTTAGCGCGCGTGCGGTTCGTGTGCATCGACCACACGTGGCTCTTCAGACGTTTCACCGTCTAAATGCGCCATCGATACAAATACTAAAATGTTTATTTGTCCTAAACATACATATAGAAAGATAGAAAGAAATATCATTTATTTAGAGCTTATACCTATAACAAAAAACATATACATTAACAAATCACAAACACATTTTGTCTTAGCCCTAAAAAGGTGCCTAACTCAGCAATGCAAGGAGCTGTTTAAAGAGCATCCTGCGCTGATCTTCCGTTAGGAAGATATAATACATACTACAGATACATATAATTCTGTGTGTGTGTGTGTGTGAATGAGTTTCTGTATGTGAGTGCCCTTGTATGTGTGTGTGAGAGAGAGAGAGAATGAGTGCGTGTGTGTAGCGAAAATTCCTTTTCTTATTTATTGATGTGGAGCAGTAGGAAGGCCTATTTAACAGTTAGTTACCGTGACCTTTGAGTCACGTCACTAATACCGGAACACAACGTAAGGTTGTTATGGCGGCATATTTAGAAAGAAAGAAAAAATGTTTATTTAGAGCACAAAATAATAACATGTTAAATAAAATCTCATTACAGATATAAGTGTCCTAAAAGGTCTTCTGCTCAGCATAGTTGGTTATAAGAAACCAACGCTGGTCTTCCGCAGAGGCCTTCTAGAATGACATGACTCATTAAGAAATGGAATATTTTATTGCTGCAGTTCACAACAAATGAACAATACATATTAAATAACTACAAAAACATACAATTTGTTATTCATAGACAACATATGCCCATTCACAGTAAATATACCGTATACCTGAACACCTCACATAACCTCATCCAGTCCCAACGTCAGCAGCAGCACGGCACCCGTACCGCGGGCACCAGACAACCGATACACTACACATACATTTCTTTTGTAAACAAACACAAACCTATTTAGGGACGAAGGGTGGTTGCCGTCCAAACGGGCTTGCCCTACCACCTAAGATAAGGTTGTTTTGTCGCCTTTTACGATAGAACCATCGGCCGCAGGGATCAGTATCTTTAATCCGCCCTCGTACGAAGAGAAATGTTTATTTGCTGATAACATACAATTGTTTCTCGTTATGTGTGTGTGTGTGTGTGCGCGTGAGCATTCGAGTGTTTCATTAAGCGAAGTATCACTCATCTCACGAGATCTCTAAAATGGTGCCCTCGTCGTCTTTCTACCACCGCACTGCCCGCCATCCGGCTGGGTGTTCATCCCCACTTCTTGGAGCCTCTTCTTTCTTATACGAAACTGTTCTCAACAACATTCATGTTGCGTACTCTTCAAATTTTGAATGAGCTTCCCGCTTAGGTCCCACCGCAGTACCTTATAGGGTTTTTTTTAAAAAAACGTTGTAACATTTCTTCGAGGTCGGCAGCGCGTTGACTATACCTCTATCGTCGCAAACGTTTATAGGCAACCACCACTTGCTATCGAATGGGCCGTTTGTCTGTCTGCTGAATAATAAAAAATTATTCATACTATAATAAAAGTTACTCATTTGGTGATGTAGGTTCTTATTAAGAACAATATTTACGAAAATCCCATATAATCATTTGGTTAAAAAAGGGGGGTTACCGGGACTTTTAAATATGGGTAATTTTATTGATTTTGATGTGCTCTTTTCGAATTTCATCTGTGCCACCTCGTATCTTTGCCGCTCGTGCCGCCATATTCGAGAATGTCTAATAGCAGTTATTTCACGGTATATCTCTTTTGTCACTCATTCTATGATAAAAACATTTAACTTTTTCGTAAAACCTATAATTTAGGCGTACGCGCGACGCAGTGTAATTTAAATCGCGTTTTCGCTGAATAACTCGTTTCCACACCACCTTGAGGTAGAATAAACGGCTCCGTGCTGGCTAGATCCCCACTATGGGACTTCGAGGCTAATGTTCTGGCGCTGCTATACCTGTGGCGCCGGGATGGGCCTTCCGTCTGACGCAGGTCCTCTCGGGGCACGATTGCTTCGGAAGGTAACCTGTATCGCATAGGTAACGTCAGGGCACCACCATTGTGGCGGGGGCAACGAGGAGGACACGGTGACCTATACTGTCACCGCGTGCCCTGCGTGGCGCGAAGAGCGCCGCGCCCTCGTCGCCCAAATCGGCGTGAACCTGTCACTCCCGGCCCTGGTTCTATCCATGGTCGGGGGGTGATCCTGGATGAACGGCCGTCGCCTCCTTCTGTGAGGCAGTTATGTCCGCAAAGGAGGCCGCGGAAAGGGAGCGGGAGCTAACTAGCACACTCCCCACCCGTCAACGCAGGCCACGTCAACGGCGCCGGAGGGCGTCCAAAAGTGACAGCGGGCGGCCCTTCACAAAATATTCTTCGTTTGGATGTTCTTTTATGGGCCAGGTGTTACCAGTTCATCGTCTTCAGTAACAGACTGTAATTTCTTCGGTATCATCTGCATCTAATACAATGGGATCATCAAATTGATCGTCAGCTTCTTCATTAACGATTCCATCATATGTTTGTTTGAAAACAGTCTCCCATTTTTGTTCTTCATCACTATTATGTGATGGATTTTGTGAATATCACAAGCTAAAACAATTAGCACATGTAACGGGGCGTTTTAATCCGGCTCTTCTACATGCACAGGCTATTGGACATCCTTTTTGCATTTGCAAGAAATAAATTTTAGGCTCTGCAGCTGGGGGTTCAAGTGTCATAACAATAATTAACCCAGTGTTGGATTAAGCAAGTGCGGGGCCCGTAGCAAATTCCATTTGCCCTTTGAGCCCTTGATATCTGCTAGGGGTTCTTAAGTAACTAAAGTGGAAAAAAAAAAACAATTCGATACTCAATACCTCAATCGTTTATTTGCCTTCTATGCGTTTTGTTTGTTTTTGTATATTAGATACTCAGGCCGAGATGAGTGGGTTCAAATATGCGGGGCCCACTTTCATTGCTACTCTTGTTACGTGTGGTTAATCCGGCACTGAATTATCCGTGCAGGGGCGGAGAAAGAATACTAACCTCTGTGGCCGGGGTCGGCCTGTCGTAAAAGGCGACAAAACAACCCACCCTAGCTGCGTGGTAGGGCCTCAAGCCCGTCTGGATGGCGACCACCTTTGGTCTTAAGTATGCCGCCATAATAATCTTGTGTTGTGTTCCGGCATTAGTGACCCAAGATCCTGTACCCTTATGGGACAGCCGCGTGTGCGCGATGCCACTGGCGTTGCAAACACCTATAGGCGACGGTAACTGCTAAATTCTAAGCGGGCTGTCAGCCTGTCTGCAGTCCTACGCAATAAAAAAAAAAAGAATTAACCCATTCTTGTTTCTGTTCCATATCTCATTGCTCGGCAATTATCTCATTCCCAAATCACTGATGAATCTGGTGATAAGTTCGTAACAAACAAAATTGTATGTCTCTCTCTCTCTCTCTCTCTCTGCGTGTGTGTATGTGAGTGTGTGCGTGTGTGTATGAGTGTCACTCACCTTGTACGACTTGCCGCATATCTCGCACAGGTGGTCTCCGTCGACCTCCTTCTTCTTGTCCTTGTGTATGTTGTTCACGTGGGCCACCATTATCTTCGCAGTCTTGAAAGCCTGTGAATTATTTAAAGGCAGTTTTCCTCTTTGACGCTGCTCTAATACAAATGACCAGGGCACCAGAGAGGAAGTTGCAACCGGGATTTAGTGCTAAGATGACGAATTTCTTCTTTAATGCTGATAGGAGTATTATTTTAGAGACATTTAACGAACGTACTCCATACCACATGATGTTTTTTGTCAATATTTCACCCCCCTTCCCCGGAGATAAGACCACTCCCCCTCTAGTTTTCATGTTATATGTCATAAACACGGTTTTCAATTATATTTGGCAAACATAAAGATTAGAATTTAGCAGCTACCGTCGCTTATAGGTGTTTGCAACGCCAGTGGTATCGCGAACACGCTGCTGTCGCATAAAGGTACAGGAACTTGATTCATTAATGCCGGAATACAACACAAGGTTATTTATAGCGGCATATACTTAAGACCAGAGGTGGTCGCCATCCAGACGGGCTCGGGGCCCTACCACGTAGCTAGGGTGGGTTGTTTTGTCGCCTTTTACGACAGGCCGACACCCGCCATGATTGCGCTATGGCACAATAAAACAATTGGCTCATATTTCTTTGTTAATACAGCGCTAGACGCTAAGCGCCATGTTTGAATATAGCTCGAAAAAACGCGATCCTCTCACTCTGCCGCTTACTTTGACGACAGTAGATGGCATTACGTTAATTCATCATCATCATCTCAGCGATGAATCCCGGTTGCAGCCCAAACTCTCGCTTCGGCGCCCGGGGTCCGCTTTCCGACTTTTTCTTCTCCACTTCGCACGGTCTTCAGCATCCCTGCTAGTGAGACCATTGGCACACATATCACCCTTTACGACGTCAAGCCAGCACTTTTTGGGTCTACCCCTCCTGCCGGGGCCCGGCGGAAGCGGCATGGCCAGATATTTGCTACCCACGTAAGCATCCGGTTGCCGTAAAACGTGGCCGTACCAACGGAGCCGACACTCTTGCAATTTATCCGCAATGTCACGGACATGAAGGCTGCCGCGAATGCGGGAGTTCCTAACGCGGTCCTTCCGCGTCACTCCACACATCCACCGCAGCATATTCATCTCCGTGACACGCAGCTCTTGCTTGTGTCGCTCTAACACCGGCCACGCTTCACAGCCGTATAAAAGGACAGGCCTAATGATGGTCTTATAAACCTGTCCCTTCAACTTTACCGGCATCTTGGGGTCACAAATGACACCAGTTACCTCACGCCATTTGGCCCACGCGGCAGCAATGCGTGCCTTGACGTCGCAATCGATGTCACCGGATGCATGAAACACAGATCCCAGGTATTTCACAAAGTCCGTGCGCTCGACCTTGTTGCCGTCTATGCGTACGGGTGTGGGATCTGTGGAGTTACAGGCCAAATACTCGGTCTTCGCCACATTGAGCTTCAGACCACCGTTCTCAAGCGACTCTTTCCACGCCTTCACACGTCGCACCAGCCTACCCCTGTCCGAATCTGCCAGCGCGATATCATCAGCATACATGAGCAACCACGGGGGCTGCTCATGTGAGTTTCTGATGCTGTCTGACAATACGTCTAATATGGCATTACGTTAATTGTCACAGCATATTTATGTGAAAATGTTATTAGTATATATTATATATTTATTTACAAAAAAGAAAGCACAAAGTATAACAGTTGTCTAGTATCCATAACATAAGCACACTGTCGCTTACTTCAACAGTAGATGGCGCTGCAACAATTGATACAGTATTTATAGACACCACCGAGAATCGAAACCACTTACCTTGAAACAAACCCTGCACCTATACTTAATACGCTTCAGGTGGTCCCAATCTATATGGTCCACCATACACCATTTCGTGGGGAACTTCTTTCCACAGAAGTTGCACTCGTGGCTGAAATACAAATCGAGAAATATCCATCGAATTGGACTCGGCTGAACTGATACCTGACAAAGCTACTGTCACCGGATGTAGGAAAATGGTATTAACAGAAATATATATATATATATATATATATATGTATGCCTGTCGTAAAAGGCGACAAAACAACCCACCCTAGCTACGTGGTAGGGCCCCAAGCCCGTCTGGATGGCGACCACCTTTGGTCTTAAGTATGCCGCCATAATAACCTTGTCTTGTGTTCCGGCATTAGTGACCCAAGTTCTTGTACCCTTGCAAACACCCATAGGCGACGGTAACTGCTAAATCCTAAGCGGGCTGTTAGCTTGTCTGTTGTCCTACAGCATTAAAAAAAATCACGTACGCAACAAGTACACACTTCTTTGGCGAAACAGAACAAAAATTGCTAAAGATTTCTATTTATTCAATAAATTGTGGCACATAGCTGATGGAACTAGGAGTAACTTAGGCTATTTTCATTTTAGAAAAAAAAAAATAGTTTTTGTTAAAAATGATAAATTTAGGAAATTTTATATTTCAATTTAAGTTGACCTCAGATTTATATCATCAGTCATATAAAATAGGGTTCAGCTTAGGCTGAACTTGTAGGTTTTATTTCTAATTTATGTTGACCTCACATATCCAAAAAATGCTGCCCAGTCACTATTCGACGTGGACAGAGTCGCGGGCACAGCTAGTATTATTATAAAGTTAATTTAAATAACTTTATCAGGCCATAAACGCTTATAAAAAAAACACAAAGAGTAAGTAAGGTATGCACGTGTGTGTGTGTATATTGTGTATAATTCGAGCATTAGTGTGCGTAATGTTTATTTTAATAAATTTAAGTATTTCTAATGGATTTCAAGCAAAAAAAAATAGCTTTATACTCCTCCGTCCGAACACTTGCTAACTTCATAATGTCGCATAATAAAAATTTTACTCTCATATTTTTTTTACAAACGTGTTTTGAGCCGTGTGACCCCGGCCAGTGAAAAGAATAGGGTCACCCCAGTTCATTCCAAGGGAGTCGTAAAAGGCGACTGATGGACTACTCCTTTGCCAGTTTGCATGCGGCAAAGGAAGTGCACCTTTCGGTTTTCTTCTAGGACTCTAGGGGTTGGGAGGTCGGACGGCAGTCGCTCCCGTAAAAACCAAAACTTGCCAAATAATATATGGTTAGGACACGTAAGCGGACCCCGGGCACCGAAGCGCAAGTTTGGGTTGCAACCGGGATGAACGCTGAGATGATGATGATGATTTTTTTTACAAACGTACTAAAAGAAGTATAACTTAAATAATTAACTACAAAATATAATTTATTTGTTGTCAATTTCCAATCGGTAAATGTTTTTACTAATTTAACGCCAATCGGCGTTTCGGCAGAAAGAAAAGAAAGCGTTAAAATCGTCCTGATAAAGACTAAATTATTAAATTTGTGTATTGGCATCAGGTCTTGACAAGTGTGGAAAATTTTGATTTTTTTTTAATATTCAATGTGGGCAAAAATCGAGTCCGAAAATTCCGTTACATAGATACATACGTACAGGTCAAGTTAATATACATACATACATACATATAATCACGCCTCTTTCCCGTAGGGGTAGGCAGAGACCACTTCTTTCCACTTGCCACGATCATTACATACTTGTTTCGCTTCGTCCACTTTCATTATTCCCTTCATGCATGCCCTTCGGTTTAGGGTACTCTTGACCTGGCCTTTTTTCAAGACATCCCCGATCTGATCTCGAAACGTCCGCCTAGGTCTACCCCTTCCAACACTTCCATTCACACTCGCCTTATATATACACCTTTTTCGTCAATCGTTCTTCATTCATTCTCTTAATATAAAGCATGTAAAAAAAAACAACACTCACATGAACGTGTTCTCGGCGGCATGCCGCTTACTCAGCTTCATGTGGTTGTTGTAACAATCGCGGCTGGCGAAGGTCTTCCCGCACTCGCGGCACTCGTGCTTCTCGCCGGCGTCCCTCTCGCGGTGGTTCCTCATGTGCCGCGCCAGGTTCCGCTTCCACTGGAACAGCTTGCCGCACACTTGGCACGGGTACGTCAGGCCGTCGTGGATCACCCTAAAATCACCCCCCCCCCCGATTCACAAACTAGGCACCCTCACGCCCTCACCTCTCCCTAACAGACCTCAGTCTAAAATGGACGTGTGGAAGACAAAGGGAAAATTAATGACGCTTTAAAATAGAATAAAAAAAAGATTAAATAAAATATTTTCAAAAGAAACCAAAAATTGGAAGATATTTCAAAATTGTATCAAAGTAAAAGATGCTTTTTGACGTTTTTTTTTGAACAAAATACTCTTAAAAGTAGAACATGAGACGCTCTTAATTTTTTTTTTAATTATTTACTGAGCTACAGCACACATGCTGACGACCCATTCAGTAGGAGCACCACGAACACGCTGCTGTCCCTATATAGGTACCTGGGACTAATGCCGGAAAACGACTCAGTTATTATGGCGGCATACTTTAGACCAAGGGTGGTTGCCATCCAGACGGACTTGTGACCTCCTACTATCTAGCTTTTACTGTTGGTTTGTGGACTTTTACGACAGGCCGACCCCAGCCGCAAAGATCAGTATCCTTTCTCCGCCCCTGCACAGAGAAATTATGACACTTAAAAGTTAAATCAAAATAAAAGACTTAAAAATTAAATCAAAGTACACTGCGCCTAAAAGTAAATAAAATGCGCTTAAACGTAAATAAAAGGTGCTTAAATGTAAATAAAAGGCGCTTAAACATAAATAAAAGGCGCTTAAACGTAAATAAAAGGCGCTTAAACGTAAATCTAAGAGACTAAAATATAAAACATCTTTATACTGAGTTACTCGAACTTTCCTTTTATCTTTTCAGCGACACTAAGGGACACAGCTTGTTTTATTATAAACTATTTCTCTATTTTTTTATTTTAATATAAGCCCCCGAAATGTACTCACACGTGTGCCCTGTAACTCTTCTTCGAGTGGAAGACTTTGTCACAACCCTTGCATTGAATGGCCACTCTCTCCTTCGCTTTCTCCTCTTTATTCTGCGGCAGAATTCTGTGGGAAGTTGTTTAAAATTTAACACCATAACTGTCCCACTGTTGGATTCAGCCCTTTTAGACTCACCCGACAGCTAGCGTCCTAAAACGGGCACTAGTGCAATGCTGGCAGAGTCTACCCACAAAAAACCCAACACCAATCTACGCCATAGAAAGGCAGGTGGCGGGTTATACACTAGCGATCTCAATAAGCAGGTGTTATAGACATTTAGGTGTGAAAAATTAATAAATAGATATATTAGGACATTTCGCAAAACGCCACCTAATCCCAAATTAAGTAGCATAACATTTGCGCTATGGGTACTATTTTTTTTTTTTTTATTGCGTAGGACAGCAGACAGGCTGACAGCCCGCTTAGAATTTAGCAGTTACCGTCGCCTATAGGTGTTTGCAACGCCAGTCGCATCGCGAACACGCTGCTGTCCCATAAGGGTACAGGAACTTGGGTCATTAATGCCGGAACACAACACAAGGTTATTATGGCGGCATACTTAAGACCAAAGGTGGTCGCCATCCAGACGGGCTTGAGGCCCTACCACGTAGCTAGGGTGGGTTGTTTTGTCGCCTTTTACGACAGGCCGACCCCGGCCACAGAGGTTAGTATTCTTTCTCCGCCCCTGCACGGATAGAACAGGACTAGACAACTAATATATAATATATACGTTTGTTCATAAATACATGTTTTATTTTATTCGGAAAATAAACAGTTGACATCTTTGTATCCATTTTTTACGAAAATCGCGCGGACGGAGGAGTATGAAAATTGGCACAGTTAAAGTTTTTAAGGAGGAGAAGTACAGAAAGCTATTTTACACACACTACTGCTCGAATGCTACATACTTACTTTTTGTTTTTGTAAGATCTTATGGCCAGGTAAAAACCATTGAGGTTCATTTTATAATAAATTATCTTATAATAATTGATTTACCTATCTTGCCTATTTGTGAGAATAGTGTTTACAAAATGCGTATATATGGTTACGAAATTGATTTACAATGCAAAACATTTTGAAGTTTTAGAGAATTCACGATGTACTCTCATAAACTCACTTTTTTTTCAATTAATTATTTTAAAATGTATATGGCAAAACAACGTTTGCCGGATCAGCTAGTGACTAAAAAAAATATGTTAGTGTTTCAACATAATCAAATAAAATATTTAAACATACGTGTAGTATAACGTTAATGTATGTTAATTATATCTAATATTTTACAAAAAGGTTTTACCAAATGCTTTTCGATATTATGAAAAAATAAATATTACTCGTCCGATTTGACGTATAGTACATTCTCATCCACAAGTCAAAATTATTTATTACTTTAATTATTTCAATAATTAGAGGAAGGAACTGTTGAACATATTTTCTTTAATTGTCCAAAAATTTCTCATCCTATTTATGATTTATTACCCTCACATATTCCTCGTCCCATTAATGTCAACTTTTTATTAACTTTAGTTCATTCCAAACATGTTTTCATTTTAAGTAAATTTTTAATTAAAAACGATATATATTTATAACAAATATTTATTAATTTCTAAATATTGTTACCAATTTTATAACTATTTATTTGTACTGTCCTCAGGATTACAGATAGCTTTCGAACCGATCACCGCGTTTGACCCCCCCCCCCCCCTTTTTTTTCGCCATTAAACCTGTCACTTCTTTAATCCACTTAGACATTGGCAAAAACTGAACTGAACTGAATTATTTCAATAAGTATATTTCTATATTAATTATAAAATATAAAATGTACGAACTAATAAAGCGTTTAATTGAACTGCCAACCTACAACATACGCTTCAAACCAAGCATTTCGCAAGAATATTTTTAATTTTATTAGGCGTGTCATTAAATAGATGAAAATCTCGACAAATAACCAGTTCATTTACTTTTAAGAGACTAATAAAAAAAAAAAAAAAATTGCCCAATAGTTGCAGAATGAGCGCGGTATTATGAATGGCAAGGGATTTAGGGGTCATCCATAAATTACGTCACACGTTAAAGAGGGGGGGAGGGTATCACCGGATTGTAACATTGTTTGACAAGGAGCGCGGGCGGGGGGGTTAAAAACTTTGTGACGTCACGATATGAATGAATACGAAATGCATATGAAGGAGTGGGATCCAAAGTCCATGGACACAAGATGATTAAATTGTTTGTATCTTTAATTAACATAATTAGTCCTAACTAGTCGTTTGCTTTTTCTGTTATCTTATTTTTAAATGCATGCATAAAATTTGAAAAATGTGTTACATCACATCAGAGGCGAGGGGGGGTTCTAAAAATGCGACAAACTGTTACAAGAATGGGGGGGGGGGGGGTTTAAAAAGTCCTAAAATTCGTGCGACGTGTTAAACACCCAGACGCGGGACGGGAATTGAGCCCGCGACCTCCGCCAACGTGCCGTGGCGTCATTGGATTTTTTATCATTTCAGAATAATTCTTGTAACTAATTTATACTCACTTCAAATGATATTTGAGAGTCATTTTGTTCGCGAACACTTTTCCGCAACAATCGCATTGCGGCCTTTCCTGAGCACACACAATCCTGTGATAGGCCAACTTTGATTTTGTACTAAAAAAACATCTATATGTTAATATAACGCCATTTTATATTTTCTCTGTGCAGGAGCAGTTAGAATATTGATCTCTGAAATAACCCTAGGTATTCATTCCTCCATCCCATATTCCTCCAACTATAGGGAGCGTGCGGGCACTAGATTTGTTTTTATTGCTGTAAAACAGCAGACAGGCTGACGGCCCGCTTAAAATTTAGCAGTTACCGTCGCCTATAGGTGTTTGCAACGCCAGTGGCATCGCAAACACGCTGCTGTACCATAAGGGCACAGGAACTTGGATCACTAATGCCGGAACACAACACAAGGTTATTATGGCGGCATACTTAAGACCAAAGGTGGTCGCCATCCAGACCTGCCGCCAGCCCTTAGGTGGCGGGGTGTACATTAAGCATTTCCACCTCATAACAAAAAATAAGGTTACAAGCCCGTCTGGATGGCAACCATTGGTCTCTGAAAATGCCACCATAATAACCATTTGTGGTTTGGCCATGTAATGGAAAGAGAAGATGGTATCGTGAAAAAGAAGGAAGGATGGCAGGAAGGCAACTTCCTTCCGGGCAAGAAAGTTGTGGTCATAAGTGACCCAGCTATATACCCATGGCGGCGTTAGTTCGTTCATAGAGGACGGTAATTGCTTACTATTGAGTGAGCCGTCAGCTAAAGTCCGGACGCGGAGCAGGAAGAATTTCATACGTTGACCTGTTATTACCTGTCTCTGTCACTCCCGCGTAAATATAATGAGTCTTCGCTCGCACAGAGCAATGACCGCCGTCCTCGGGAATTGTAAGCAATTGTAAAGCAATTTGAACGCCGACTTTAGAGTGAAATGAATGTTATAATAACTGGTTGGAGCGAATGGAAAAGTGTATTATGCTACGTGGTGAATACTTTGACAAACAATAAAAAGTACTATAAGGTTTTAGTTGTGTTTTATTCTTCAAACGACAAAACTTAAAAGGCATGCCTCGTAGTAATTGTAACTCGGTTTTTATAACTGCTATAATATAAAATCTAAATAAATAATTTATTATAATAACAATAATTTATTTAATAACTTAGTAAATTATTTTCTCCTTCAAACATTTTATGTAAACTGCACTTAATACAAAAATGTTTGTGACCACTGTCAGTAGGTGGAGAGATCATTGTACGAAATTCTTCCTGCTCCCTAGTTAAAGTATAGTACTGTAACTAGGGTTACGAACGCAACAGAAGTAGTGCTTGGAGCCCTACCACCTAGATAGGATTGTCGCCTTTTACAGAACACCTGTCGTAGGGGTCTGTATTCTGTATCCTCCCCTGTACGAAGTACTATTATACAAACGCCTTACTTGAATATATTCCCACAAGTGGAACACGCGTACTCCTCGCCCTGCACCCTCTTGATGCACTCGTGCTTCATCATGACGCGTTTGAGGGTGGTTTTTAGATCGCATCCCTTACACCTGTACGCGGCGGAATGCAGCGCGCGATGGACGGATATATTGTCCTTTACCAGAAAGTACGCTTTGCACACATCGCACTGGGTGCCGTCCGCTTTCTGTAAGGTAAGTAGTTCCTGGTCTGGGTATGCCTCCAACAAATGACTTAGCCTAAATCTAGATCTCTATCCCTGCAGGGGAGGAGAAAGAATACTGACCTCTGCGGCCGGGGTCGGGGCTGTCGTAAAAGGCGACAAAACAACCCTAGCTACGTGGTAAGGCCCCAAGTTCGTCTGGATGGGGACCACCTTTAGTCTTAGTATGCCGCCATAATAACCTTATGTTGTGTTCATGCATTAGTGACCCAAGTTCCACTAGCGTTGCAAACACGCATAGGCGACGGTAACTGCTAAATTCTAAGCGGGTCGTCAGCCTGTCTGCTGTACCTACTACAGCAATAAAAAAATAGAACGATCGTGTCTGTGGAATTCGTCTTCATAGAAGACACAATATACCTAGTCAGGTCATAAGTATTGTCACACAGTAAAAACTTTTCTTTTAGAATGCTGGCCACAAAAAAGTTTATTGAATTAGAATTTCGAATTGTTCATGAAAATAAAAATGTATAACTTTTAGAATTTTACTCATTTTTAAATATGGAGTGGACGCTTAAAGAAGACCGTGTTGCAGTTATTGCATTGCATCGTTGCGGTTACGCGCCAATTCAAATTTTTAACATACTGAAAAATTTGAATATAACCAAAAGATACGATAAACGAGTACCATCAAACGATACAATGAAGACCCTAGTGTAGATGACAGGTCAAGAAGTGGTCGCCCTCGGTCTGTTAGGACTCCAGCAGTGATAAAAGCTGTGAAGGCACGAATTCAAAGAAATCCCAAACGTAAGCAGAAACTGTTGGCCCTTCAGATGGGGTTAAGCAGAACCACGGTGAAAAGGGTGTTAAATGAAGACTTAGGGCTTCGGGCATATCGAAGAAAAACAGGACATCGTTTGAATGCTCGTCTAATGGACCTGAGACTGAAGAGATGCCGCGCTTTGTTGAAGCGGTACGCGGGAAAAAAATATCGGGAAATTCTTTTTTCGGATGAAAAAATGTTTACCGTAGAAGAGAGCTACAACAAACAAAATGATAAGGTGTACGCACACAGTAGTGATGAAGCGAGCAACCGTATTCCGCGTGTCCAACGAGGTCATTTTCCATCCTCGCTCATGGTATGGTTGGGAGTTTCTTATTGGGGCTTAACAGAGGTACATTTTTGTGAGAAAGGTGTAAAAACGAATGCTGTTGTGTATCAAAATACAGTCCTGACGAACCTTGTGGAACCTGTTTCTCATACCATGTTCAATAACAGGCACTGGGTATTCCAACAAGATTCGGCGCCAGCTCATAGAGCGAAGAGCACACAAGACTGGCTGGCGGCGCGTGAAATCGACTTCATCCGGCACGAAGACTGGCCCTCCTCCAGTCCAGATTTGAATCCGTTAGATTACAAGATATGGCAACACTTGGAGGAAAAGGCGTGCTCAAAGCCTCATCCCAATTTGGAGTCACTCAAGACATCCTTGATTAAGGCAGCCGCCGATATTGATATGGACCTCGTTCGTGCTGCGACAGACAACTGGCCGCGCAGATTGAAGGCTTGTATTCAAAATCACGGAGGTCATTTTTAATAAACTTTAATGTCATAAGAATCTATGTTTTGTTAAGTTCATTTTGGTATATGAATGGTTACATAATTAATAAACTTGTTACAATTATTTTACATTAAACATGTGACAGAATTTATGACCTGACTAGGTATAAATCAAACAGTTTTTCCCGGTCTGGGAGTTCAACCATAAATTGGCTTATAGCCTAGAATAGTCATGTGTAGCAGACGTCACGGAGGATTTTTTTTAAGTTATACATATTTTGGCGCGTTTAGAAAAAAAATATGAGAATAAAATTTCTAAGACGCGCGCGTACACCGACAGCCAAATGCGACATTGTGAAGTTAGCTGATAACCGACGTTTCCGTCGAAACTCGTATCTATATTCACAGTAGTTTCTCATATATTCATAAATCTACAACACGTGTTTTATATCAGTACATTCTAAGATCAGTATAGATAAAAAAAAATATTTTTATTCATAAATATAACATACATGTATGTGATTTTAAATTATATAGCTGTGCCCGCGACTACGTCCGCGTGGAATAGTGACTTTACGCAGCATTTTTTGGATATATGAGATCAATTTAAATTGAAAATTCAACCTACAAAGTCCAGCCTAAGCTGAACCCTATTTCATATGATCGATGATATAAATCTGAGGTCAACTTAAATTGGTATATCAAATTTCCGAAACTTATAATTTTTAACAAAAACTAATTTTTTTTTTTCTAAAATAAAAATAGCCTAAGTTACTCCTTGGTACATCAGCTATCTGCCAGTGAAAGTCCCGCCAAAATCGGTGCAGCCATTTCAGAAATTGGCCGGAACAAACAGACAGACAGACAGACAAAAATTGTAAAAAATGTTGTTTTGGTATATGTACCGTGTATACGTCCTAATGCACTTAGTAAAAAGCGGTTATTTTAATATTACAAACAGACCCTCCAATTTTATTTATTTGTATAGATATGGCTGTGAATGATAGGCTATTTTGTAAAAACTTTTGAAGTGCATTAATAATTTGAGGTTAGTCGGTAAGTATTTCTTTTCATTTAATTAATTTATCATTCCTTTCACGTTGTGGCATACGGGATAAAATATTTAGCTGATTTTGTTCTATTATGCCACAATCCTTGTTTTCCAATTACATCACTAGAGCGCATTATGCGACATAATGCTTGTAACGTTGAATGTTTCAACTACAGCAACGCTTTGCACAATCGAGCACTCTCAAAAGTGATGCGTGCAATCGAATGCCAACTCAGTGACAGAAAATTAACAAGTGTTTTTTCTTTAAGTTGGCATTGATCGAAATTTTATTTATATAAAATATTATCGTTAGTAATATTGTTGAAAAAAATTTTAAAGCCTTCGTTTCGTCATAGTTTTTTGGAAATAATCAAAGTTAATTCTGTGTTAAAAAAAAAAAAAATATAAGTATGCATGGTGCACTCTGGTGGTGCATTTGAAAACTAATTCACGTTAAAACTAACCGTAAGCATAATTCGGCATTGTGAGCCACTGAGTCGCATTATGCTCTGTAATTGGAAAACAACGAGTATAACTTGTTGCGTGCGTACATAAGTACACACACACGCGCGCACACACACATCTATACACACACACACACACACTTTTTTTTTTAATAAAAATTACGATAGTAAAACCGATACTTACACTCCTATGCTTCCCTTTCAAATGTTCGTCCCTTAATTTGCTAGTATTGAAGGCAATGACGCAATCATCACACCTGTACTTCAGTTTGGTGAACTCCTTACTCTTCAGATCCTGGTACCTGATCTCCCACATCTCCTCCTCCCCCATCGTATACAGTTCCACCAGGTCTGATGGTAGATTTTTTAATTTCCTACTTATTTTATCTTGAACTGCATCTCCTGCAAACTGTGGTCATAATATAAATATATTATGACAATTGTGACAGCGCCATTTGGGTCCAAAATAAGTAGCTTAACACTTGTGTAATGGATACTTGACAACTGATACACTTTTCTTTTGTAAATAAACTTATTAAAGAACGCACCCACTAACCTTTTTCAATTTTTTTACGCTTTTTATTTAGAAAAATCGCTAATAATTTAGAATGTTTTGTCCCTTTAATTTTTTCCACTAGTGTACTTATTGTAATTTGAGATGGGCAGAAAATAAGAGTAACAAAAATCATCAAAATCTAAAACAGCGAGTGATGGCAGCCCCTGCAGACCAGACAAGACCTTCAGTGAGTGAAATGTGTGACTAGAAAGAGGTCCGTACACAAAAATATCATACCTCCTCTTTATCCTTCTCCTTTTTCCTCTTCTTCTTACTTCTTTTCTCTCTCTTGTCTTTTTTCTTCTTCAATTGCGATAATTGAACATCATCTTCGGATGTGATGTCAGCATCTTGGTATACTTCGTCAGAGAAGTGTGAATCTTGTGATAGTTGCGATACATCTGGCTCTTCTTTTACTTCTATTAAATCTAGAAAGAATGAAACACCTTATTAGCATTTAATGCAGGTTGCAAGTCAAACTGCTTCTTGCTTCGGGGTCTTTCTTATAACTTTATTTTCTCCACTTTCCATGGTGTTCAGTACACCTACTAGTACATCTATTGTGACTTTAGGATATCGAGCTCGACCTCATGGGTCTACCTTCCTTTAGGAGCTCGGAGGTGGTATGGTCTCCAAAAAATAACAGCCTGTAACATCCCACTAAGGCAACAGGAAGAAATGGACAGTGTACCACCACGCTTCTCCGTGGCAGATGGGATGATTGGGGGGCATCCAATAATTCGTGAGGTGTTCAAGGGGGTCGAGTCGAATCTCATCTAATCTTACATTTAGGGAGTTTAGTTTTCACTGTAATTTTACTCTACATTCACAGAAATCTGTCTTGATTAGTCTTAAATAAAAATACTAATCAAATTATTTCTCTTTTTAGAACAAATCCGATGCATTTACATCATGTATTCCGAAAAATATCATGTGAGGTTAGGGGGGTATCTAAAAACTCTAAAATCACCTCACGTAATTAACAATTAATTACACAAATGATGGTATGCACAATATAAGGTTATTTATGGCGGTATACTTATAGCCCAAATGTCGCCATCTAGACGGGCTTGGGCCCCTACCACCTGACTAGGGTTTCGTCGCCAGTTTTACCCCAGGCCGAAGGGGTCAGTATTCTCCTCTACCCCCGCACGAAGAAAAAGTAAGTATTATGGTGTATATCACAGGAACTTACCATAAACACCAGACTCCGGCTCATCTTTAACATCAAGTTTTATCTTAGACTCCTCATTATCATAACTCTCTGTGGAGTCCCATATCACAGCTTCGGACAGAAATAAATTTGTTGTTGCATTTTTAACAAATTCTTCGGGAGAATTTAAGAAGGGAGACTGCAAAAATAATATATTTATTACATATATTTTTCTATGTAAGAGGTCCTATCCTTCTTCATGACCCATTCCATTACATATACAATGAAATGCTGTAATAAGGGGATCAAAAAAGGACTACTCAAATTTAGTTGCAAAGTCCTAACAACCAGTGATGTTTTTGAGGTACTTATTCAACCTGGACCTTTTATGCTGGTCATAAGGTTATTATAGTGGCCTACCTACAACCCTAGCTACGTGGTAGCGCTCCAAGCCCGTCTGGATGCAACCACCCTTAGTGTTAAATAGTATGCCGCCATAATAAATAACCTTGTGTTGTGTTCCGGCATTAGTGACCAAGATTCCCGTACCCCTATGGGACGGAGGCGTTCGCAGTACTTTACTTAAGGTATGATTCCGAATTACGCTGCACGCAGCAGTGCTGCCGCGACACTACTGGTCCCCATACAATCTCTATAAGCTTATATGAGAGTACATTCCGAGCTAGGCACCAATGACGCGGCAGCAATGCAGCGGCAGCACTGCTGCGCGAGAGAGTTTGTATGGGGACCGCGGGGACCGAGTGCCGCGGCAGCAGTGTCGCGGCTTAATGTTTAATTTAATACTTAATCAATAAGATATAAGGGGAAATTTACTATACAATATTTTTTTATTGTAGATAGGCGTACGTTTGACCACGATCGCACCTGATGTTAAGTGACTATGCGGTCGACTGTGTAGCACGCTTGCCTATAAGAAACCTGTAATAATATACTATAAGATACCATTAACATTCACAAGGCTCAAAAAAAGAGAACATTTCAAATTTATTAGGCCTCACAGCATGAATTGCTTGTGTAAATAAAGAATTTGGATATGTTTCTGGATGTATACCAATGAAGACCTATCGTAAATACCCAAAAGTTGCTGAATGTCATATTGTGACAGCTTGCTAAATACGAGGAATAAAAAAACTATCCAGTAGTTTTGCCGTGATGCGCACACAACTGCAGATCTCTATCATTTTATTTGTACATATAGAGTACTTACATGCATTGAATAATTACTCAAGAATTCGTAGGACTTTAGTATTTGATGTTGAAATGTTTTTATTTTCCTTACAACGGCGAAGCATTCCCAACATAACTGTATATCTAAGCCATCGGGTACCTTAAAAAAAATTAAACAGTGTATTTTTAATAACAGCTAATAAAGCCTCACATCTGGGTTTGGGCCTCCTCATAACAGTTAAACAGTCTTAACCTGTTCATATGCCCTAACACCATTCGGTCCTATGACAAATATGATCGACCCATTGCCACTTCAGCTTGCCTATTTTGCTAGCTATGTCGAGTACTTTGGTCTGTCCATAAGAGGCATGCAGGGGTGGAGTAAGAATACTAACCCCTACAGCTGGGGTTGGTCTGTCATAAAAGGTGACAAAACAACCCTAGCTACATGCTAGAGCTAGCGTCTGGATGCCAACCACCCCTGGGGTATAAGTATGCCGCCATAAAAACCTTGTTTTGTGTTCCGGCATTGGTAACTCAGGTTCTTATAATCCTGAGCAGACAGCAGTGTGTTCCCGGTGCAGACAATGTTGCAAACATCCATAAGCGATGGTAACTGCTTACTATTAGGGAACCGTTGGCCTGTCTGCTCTTCCTCAGAAATAAAAAAAGAAACACCCAAGTCTTAAGGTATGATTCCGAATTACGCTGCACGCAGCAGTGCTGCCGTGTCATTGCTGCCTAGCTCGGAATGTACTCTCACATAAGCTTATAGATTGTATGGGGACCGGTAATGCCGCGGCAGCAGTGTCGCGGCAGCACTGCTGCATGCAGCGTAGTTCGGAATCATACCTTTAACCTGTTAACCGGAGAATAAATTTTTGTTTAACTCATTTCTTTTCTTTGATTTTTCTTAATAATTATAAGTAATATCATCACACTTACAGTAATAGAAGAAGATGGTCTTTATTGACTTTCACAAAATATTTAAATCAAGATTGTTATTTACCACCAGCCAGTGAGTTACTATTACAAACTGCTGTAATATATAGGTTTTTGTATATTTCAATAAATAGATATAGAATAAATAAAGTCCGTAACTTAAAAAAATAATACGCTGGCAGGGTAACCAGCCAGATTAAGACAAGTGTGGCAGGTGCCCTCATTCCCTCTAGGGGGAGGCCCAAAACCAATATTTGGACATTCTATATAATATCATAATGAAAATAAATCAAATACTGATTACACTGAATAGCGCATCTAAGGATTTCTGTTCTATTTCACGCACTAAAAACACACCAAACATGACTTAAACAATATCACTAAGTTCGATAAAAGTAATATTTATTACCAAATATAGCATGTAAAATGGTAAAAAGTGTTTTGAAAGTTACATACGTCGATATTTCCTATAATTTTGTAGCACTCTTTTATTGTATCGTGATAATACATTTTACGTTTATAATGTAAACAACCGACGCAGATGCCGTTAACATTGTATCCTTCGATGTTTATGTTAATTTCTTTCATTTTAATTCACTTTCTATATTAAAATATTTTAACGTGAAGGAAGCTTTATTCCTTTCTTTTAACCATTTTTTCTTTTGTTGAAATTTGTTGTTTGTCAGTTGCGTTTCAGTTACAACTCAAAATAGTTTAGATATTCAGCACAAATAATCTTCTATTGAAATATATTTGATAAAACAGTGCTCTTTTATATAAGTAAGATACAATGTAATACCAACGTTTAACGTCGGTTATTTACTTAACTGACTATAATTAATTAATATAAATAATATATTATGGAGTAATACGTCTAAACTATAACCTAAAATTTGTATATAATACACTGGAATGCGACATAAACCCTTTTGATGTGATGTTGCTTCATAATGCCAAAATGGTAAGCAAAGGATACAGTGGATAAAGCCCTATTAGTTGTGTATATTTTTATTTCAAGATTCCCACCAATTAATCTCTCTTTTTTTTTCTCTCTTCCACTTTCCCCTGTTAGCCGTCATTCCAACAGTAACACTCTTTTTTGCCGTATCATCTTTTACGCTATCCATCCATATTTTTTGGTCTACCTCTACTCCTGTATCCATCCACTCTCCCACCAATTAATCTCGTAGTTCATATTCCTTCCCTTCCAATAAATTTCCACATCAAAACTATCAACCGCTACAGATGTTGATATCTTTCACGCTAATAATTTTATATTGTTTAGTTTAGAGCGAAATCATTCAGTACATTTCGGGTTACCGCTAAAAACTCTCCATTCATAACAGAAAACATTTTAATTTTTGTAAAAACATCACAAATATTAAGCAATATAAGCATTAAGCAATTAAAATACTTTATTATTCCTGTTATACATATTTTTAAAATCATTAAACTGGAACACTTTAGGACTATCTTTCACATCTTTCCCGGAGTCCCACATATCCCTTGGTCCCCCCGGGTCGGAGAACCCCGTCAAGAATATGGTTTTTCCAATGATTTTATATATTCTTCCTCTATCTATCTACCTCTTTTTATATAAAAAATATCATTGGGTTTTTCCCTGAGATCAAAAATCTCTCAAGTAAACTGTTTTTGTAAAAAGGAGTTCTTAAGAGTATAAAAACTCTCTCCTCTCATCGTTTAAAAATAAAACTACATGATATAGATACAAATTGATTATTCCATCATTTTTTATTTCTATAATGAATTAAATGGTCACAACTTCTTAACTTCTCAGCGGCCTGCTCGGGCGTTAGGTCTCTTTGAGGTTGTGCCAACATTTCGTAGCCCACCATGAACTTCTTCACCGTGGCTGATCGCAGTAAGGGGGGTAGGTAGAGGGCATGAAGTAACCAATGTGGAGAATCCGTTGCGTCAGGACCTGTTGGCGCTCCTAAAAAATTACGTAATATATATCATTTAGATGCAGTATATCCTCCAAGTGCACATCCATTAGCCAATCCAGTACCTCTGCCAACACCGTAGCTAAGGATGGGCCGATAGTTGTTTTATTTTTAATGATAGGGATTACAACCGTTTTTATGAAACTGCGAGGGAGATAAGAATGGCTCACACAAAGAGTAAAATATTGCTAAAACTCTTGGCAAATGGTTCCCCACAAAGCTCAAGTGTTCAACGCTGAGCCCATACATATAATACATATACTGTGATACAGCGCCTCTTTCTCCTCTCGTTCAATCGTTTGCTCAGTGCTGAGCGGCGTGATGCTCCCGACTGATATCACGACAGCACCGCTTCCACTGCTCTCTGTTTTTGGCGTGGTTTAGGGCGTCTGTGATCCGTGTGCCCAGCTTTTTGGCCACTTGGTCGGACCATCTTGTAGGGCTGCACCCTCGGGGTCGGGGTTACAACATTGTAATTAATCAACGAAGTTGATATCAGTTTACTCCAAGATGTGAATAAAATACAACAAAAGATACAATTAAAGCATAGTAATAAACGACAAACAAAAATAACTGTTTATAGCATTGTTATGTAATTATTATTTACTTAAGTAAATGAAACGCACTTCTTCGTAAAATTATAATGTCTTTTCCAATATCCGCACGAAAGCTCTTTAAAACGCAATAAAATACCCGGTACCTTCAATTTCTCTAAATAGAGTTTATACTGTGTACTAATATATAAAATTCTCGTGTCACAGTTTTCGTTGCCATACTCCTCCGAAACGGCTTGACCGATTCTAATGAAATTTTGTGAGCATATTGAGTAGGTCTGAGAATCGGCCAACATCTATTTTTCATCCCCCTAAATGTTAGGGGTGACCCACCCCCAACATTTTTTTTTTTAATTTTTTGACATTTTATTATTTATATGGCAGAACAACGTTTGCCGGGTCAGCTAGTATATTATATAATTTATTATATAATGTATTTTTTCCGTGCAGGGGCGGAGAAAGAATACCAACCTCTGTGGCCAGAGTCGGCCTGTCGTAAAAGGCGACAAAACAACCCGCCCTAGCTACGTGATAGGGCCTTAAGCCCGTCTGGATGGCGAACACCTTTGGTGTTAAGTTGTGTTCCGGCATTAATGACCCAAGTTCCTGTACCCTTATGAGACAGCAGCATGTTCGCAATGCCACTGGCGTTGCAAACACCCATAGACGACGGTAATTGCTAAATTCCTACAGCAATAAAAAAAATACAACATAAAAAAAAAAGTATGTGACAAAGTATGTACCCATGACAAACAGTCTACTGCTTACTTTGGGATAAATTGAACCTTCTAAAGCAACTAGACACTTATAAATCTTACCATGCCAACCCATACTGTATGGGAAACTGCATTGAAACATATTGTCATATTTCGTATTTAGTTCCTTCATAATAACAGCGAGATTACGTTTCTGGCTGTCATCCAGATCTGTCATTCTCTGCGGTCGTCCACGCGTGGGCAATACCATCGTCTCGTAAGGCCACGCTGCCCAATAGGGAACGAGGGCTACCCAATCTTCATTTCTTATAACAATTCTTTCCTAAAAATAAATTAGCTTAGTTATAGGAGGCGTTTTAAGCGACAAAAATAGATTAATTTATTTTTGACGTGAAACATCTTTATAAGTACAGGGATTCCCGGCCTGCAATAATAGGTTTGTTGTTGAAGGCATAGTTCTTCCTCGGAGGTCTTCTTGGTGGTAGTGTTCCAATAAAAGTCAGATCCAGGATTTCATATTTTTATGTTTTGGTGAAGGCTGTTGTAGTCTCAGACGACTTAATAGCGACTCCGGATGGAAAACACATTCTGACCCCGTGAGAGTGGGGCCAATCAGCCGTGGCAGTGTGCTCGAAGACATGCCTCCTGTGAGGTGCGTTTTCGGCTCGACTGCTGCACGGGGAACAATTGCAAACCGCCACGAATGGCAAGAGTTTTTAATTGGGGTCCATCGATTTCACCAGTGAAACCGATCCTATTCTAATCTACCACCGTGTCGGAATGTGTATAGCTGGGGGAGAAGAAACGGTGACATAAACTCCGTCGGGCTGGTTCACGCCGGACTGGGGAGTATTGCGTCCGCGAGAACATTCGCTTTAGCTTCGTGATGGGGTCGGGTCTGTCCGTGAGCACGTTTCGCGGGCGACAACGAGCGGGGGCGGCTCGGCGGTTGGTCGTGTAAGTGAAATCAATCATCTCTGAAATTTGTCGGTTATTCTATGTTGTCGGTGTATTTTTATCGGTCAACGGCCAATCTTAGTATTTTTGCATACAAGGACCGAGTAGTCTTGATACTTGGTATGTGACATTAAAAACTAGTGTTCATCAAGAAGTTGGTACGTTTGACATCATTGACTGCCAGCTTTCTGGTCAAGCGTCTCTATCACAATGATTTGACAGATGACATTAGTGTATAGTGTAACGACGTAGCGTGGAAGGCGGCCGCCCGGGGCGGAAGACAATTTTGCCGCCTTTTTATTTAGGTATTTCAATTTAATGCATACTATATATATATATATATATATATATATATATATATATATATATATATATATATATATATATATATATATATATATATATATATATATATATATATATATATATATATATATATATATATACAGGATGACTGACAAACCCATCCAAATTCACACAGAAGAATCTTTAGTAAAAGTTATGAGAAACATGTATTTTAGTTTTGTATCACATAGTACAAAAATGTTGAGTAATCAGCATCACAAAGTCATTCAAAGAACTCGCAATTTACATAATACGGCGCTAGAGTGCATTGACACCTCTCCATCTGACCTAGTAAAAGGCCGAGGACGGCGGCATTGAACCGGGCGAGCGAATACGCACTACTTATTTACGGGGGTGTGACAGAGACAGGTAATAACAGGTTAACGTTCGCTGTTTGCACCATATGCTTATTCTGTACGATTGAATTAATTATCCTATATTTATTTATTTATTTAAATAAATATGAAATATATGAAATATTTTATGGTGAAAATTTGACATACAATTTTTTTTTGCAAAAATGGGTTCCTTATATGATGTTTAGTGCGTAAAAAAATTTGGAAGGGTTTGTCAAAGTCATCCTGTATTTAAAAAGAGGTAAAATTTGTGTTTGTGACGTTGTTTGGGGTAATCTCTGAAAAAAAAAATGGATCTACTGAACCGATTTTGAAAATTATTTTTGTGTTGGAAAGCCCATTTATTGAGGAATGTTATAAGCTACTTAACATCATGCTAGGACTAATAGGAGTGGAATGGTAATGAAAAATCTGCCCGTGTTGAGCCGGGCGAGCCTGCTAGTATTACATACATTAATTCTGTTCCAGATTTGTAGTTGAGATAAAAATATGAAATGGCTCAAATATTTATATTATTTATTGTAAAATTTTGCCGCCCCCTAAAAAGTGCCGCCCGGGGCGGGCCGCCCCTGGCGCCCCCACTACGTTACACCACTGCATTAGTAACCTGTAATAGGCTTTTGATTAGGTATAAGAACATTAAAATAACATACCTCTTTCTTTAACTCCTGCTCCAGATAATCAACAAGAAGTGGTTTGCCATGTTTCTTGAAATATTCTTTTTGGGTTCTGCAAAAATGTATAACTATTATGTTTACCATATTTTGGTTAAAAGTTATAGGCAGATACGAGAACCCAGAGTTCCAATCATCATCATCATCTCAGCGTTCATCCCGGTTGCAACCCAAACTTCCGCCTCGGTGCCCGGGGTCCGCTTTCCGACTTTTTCTACTCCACTTCGCACGGTCTTCTGCATCCCTGATAGTGAACCCATTGGCACGCATATCATCCTTTACGACGTCAAGCCAGCACTTTTTGGGTCTACCCCTCCTGCCGGGGCCCGGCGGAGGCAGCATGGCCAGACATTTGTTTCCTACGTAAGCATCCGGTTGCCGTAAAACATGGCCGTACCAACGGAGCCGACACTCCTGCAATTTATCTGCAATGTCCAGAGTTCCAATATCCCCAGGGAATACTTCACTTGGACAATATACTGTAACCCCTTTATTCGTCTTGAACAGTCATAATAGCAGTAGTACCTTGATGGCACCTTGTTAAGAATGTATAAAACTCATAGGAGTTTTCTTCTCTTGATTGGGGATGAGATGATCTATATATATAACAGCCATAGTACCCCCACTGCTGGTGTTGGGTCTCCTCTAAAAGGAACAGACCCACCACCCTTGTCCAAGGCGGATAGGCTGGTTACACATGCAACATATTTTTATTGCTTTAGGACAGGAGACAGGCTGACGGCCCACTTAGAATTTAGCAGTTACAGTTGCTACAGAATACAGCAGTTACAGAACAGTTGCGTTCACTTTCAACAGAGCTACTTATGTGGAGAAAAAGGAAAAAGCGAAAAATCCACATTAAATTAGTCACCTGTCTTTAACCCTGGGTTCGTTTGGTAGGAAACTGGAAGCCCATATCTGGCAGTGAGGGTGCGGATTGGAGCAGCCCATGACAGCACCTTTGTTCTCGAAGATTTGAACCCAGGTGTACTTACGACCAAGCTCTTTCATCTGATTTACCCACCTAGAAGGATGAAATATTTTTAAATTAGTTTATACTAGCTAACCCGTCAAACGTTGTTGTTCCGCCATATACTAAAAAAAATTGTAGTGGACCAAATCCTCATTCGTTGTTACAGCATTGCTCCTAATATTGTAACAGGCGCTTTGTTTACTTATATTTTATTGACTATGTTTGACCATTGACTCCAAGGGCAAATCTATCTCTATACCGAAATTTATCAAAATTGGTTCAGCGGCTTAGGCATGAAAACGTAACAAACGGACAGAATTACTTTCACATTTATAATATTATTATGGGCAACAAATATTACGTGAACCGTTATGATATACAGTGCAACCTCAATATAACGAAACTGAAGAGGAATTAGAAATATTCGTTATATCAAGTAACTTAGAGGTTAGGTTAGGTTACACTACGATACCAGGCTCAGGAGAAGGGCGGACAACGCCCTTTTCCGGCCCCCATGAATAGGTCCAGGGGCGAGGGACTTTTCGATTTCCGCCCCCTATTCGATGGACCCGAGGTGGAGGCGCACGCGGGTATCGGCGCGCGCCTCTAAGGCGATGCACGGGGTAGTTGAACACCTCACTACCCCGTGCAGGAGACGAGGCCCGGACAGACCGGGCCAGCACTAGTGTGGGGCTGCAGAAGAATTTGGGTTCCCGCGGCCCCGCGCGCACGTGTGAGGAGACACCAGGGTGGTGGTTACAGCCGGTAAGAGTCCGGCACGCCCCTCCGCCTTTCCCCAGGCGGAGGTAGTCCATGAGGATTTCCCCATCCCGTAAAAAAAAAAAGGTTACACAACGATTCGAAACTATTTATTAATCTCAATATTACGGAGACCTTCAGAAGAGAACGATACCCTCTAATTAAAGAAAACACGGGTAGAACGCAGTACTTTTGTTTGAGCTATGCGTGCAGAGGCGGAGAATGAATACTAATCTCTGCGGCCGCGGTTGGCCTGTCGTAAAAGGCGACAAAAACCCACCCTAGCAATGTGGTAACGTTTTAAGACCGTCTGGATGGCGATCACCTTTGGTCTTAAGTATGCCGCCATAATAAACCAATTGTGTTGTGTTCCGGCATTAGTGACCCAAGTTCCTGTACCCTTATGAGACAGCAGTGTGTTCGCGATGTCACTGGCATTGCAAACACCCATAGGCGACGGTAACTGCTAAATTCTAAGCGGGTCGTCAGCCTGCTGTCCTACAGCAATAAAAAAAGGTCAAAAATCTGCAATCATTAAGAACCATATTCTGCAATGATTAATTGTAGTTCGATCCTTGCATAAAGGGTATTTGAAATCCAGCCTCCTGATTTTTGATACCTACCCTCACTCTTGGTAAAAAGCGAACTGTCTACATTCGACCTCCCTTCAATTATTTCAAACTCTCATTGGCCGTGCCATAAGATTGTGTGTTCTGTGTGCGTGAATTTAGTAGGTGCCGTGCAACAGTTCCTCCGCGAGCTGAACCGAATCGGGAAGGGGTAGAATCAAGGTCAGTGGGAATTTCTTTGCCTATTCCTCTCCCCTGCTCTCTCATACAGTCCACTCCTTCTCATTCCTGTACGGTGCAATCTCGGTCCGTGACCGGCATCTTACAGTTTGTGTAAAGTTATATTTTGCATTAGTACTTATGAGTAATCCTAGGAGATACCGAAAAATTCATAATGTTGAGGTTATAAATAAAATTACGCTATAGTTGGTTGGCTAATTTTAAATAACTCACGCTTCCTACCATAAAATGAATAATTAACAAGACACTATCAACAGACTAATTTTGAATTACGCCATTGATATATAGTATCTATGTAATTTTATCGATGTCACTTTTTAGCGCCCATTTGATTTTTTTTTATTGGTGTATGACAGCAGACAGGCTGACGGCCCGCTTAGAATTTAGCAGTTATTTATGGCGGCATACTTAAGACCAACGGTGGTCGCCATCTAGACGGGCTTGAGGCCCTACCACGGTAGCTAGGGTGGGTTGTTTTGTCGCCTTTTACGACAGGTCGACCACAGCCGCAGAGTTCAGTATTCTTTCTCCGTCCCTGCGCGAATAAAATTGGGAATTGAATGTCTAAATATGTTTTATCTCACATCGTCAACTCAAAAAATTTTAAGCTAGTCTCCCCTTTTCACGTAAAAGCTCCGAATGACGAGTGCCTCAGAATCGAGGGTATGTGAAACTCTAGGAAAGATGGTCGGCATCCGACTGCCCACTAAAAACCCCGCTGTTCTCCTATCGCTTACCGCTTGGGGCCAAGGATAAACTGGCTCACAGATTACGTGGCCGAGGCTTAGTCTCCTTCTTTTCTCTTATAAGAAACAGTCGTTTGCCTATGGCAATTGACATATTTCATCATTTTATAAACTGATATGCAAAATGAATGTTTTTTTTTCTTTATTAAGGTCATGCGGACTTAATAAAATTACCTTCATAGTTCATAGTAAAAAATGCTTACTCTTCTATAACAGCTAGGATCTCTTCAACTGACATCAAGGGGATAGTCATCGAAGAGTCCGGGTGGAAGCACATCACTCTGAAAACAAAATCAATTTTTTTTATTGCTGTACAACAGCAGACAGGCTGACGGCCCGCTTAGAATTTAGCAGTTACCGTCGCCTATGGGTGTTTGGAAAGCCAGGGGTATCGCTAACACGCTGCTGTCCCGTAAGGTACAGGAACTTGGGTCACTAATGCCGGAACACAACACAAGGTTATTATGGCGGCATACTTAAGACCAAAGGTGGTCACCATCCAGACGGGCTTGACGCCCTACCACGTAGCTAGGGTGGTTTGTTTTGTCGCCTTTTACGACAGGCCAACCCCGGCCACAGAGGTTAGTATTCTTTCTCCGCCCCTGCACGGATAAAATAGATACGGATAATAAAACAAAAAGAAAACAGAGACAAATGGGGGCGCACCTACGCGAACAGTACTAAGCAACAGGCTTATGTAGCCTGCAGCATCTATTAATGTAGATGGACTATTAGCCTAGACGCAAACATGTTCAGGATGTCGTTGGCGTTACCTCGTGCCCAGCGCATCAAAGACCCACCACGCTTGCGTATTGTGGCGTAGAAACAGCCATCGCGGGCCTCAGCAAACATGTCTGAAGCGCTACATAAACGGGACAGCCCTAAAAGCACCCTGAATGCGTTATTATTATTGATGTGAAACATCTATAGCCGCTCGTAAAACCGATTTCTGGCGTGGCGACGCATGCCGCATACCGCTATATGATGGTATATATATACAGTCTATATGCAGTAGTGTGTACGGTGCAATCGACTGTGCGATTCTCTCCCACTCGATCCGGCGTTATTTGTGTTTAATGAAAATAAATGTTTATTCAATAAATAGTCATCGTTATCTGGAAAAAAAATCGTAATATTTTATTTTATCATTATGACATATTGACATATCATTATGACATATATCACAATCTGTTCTTTTCTGCATATTATTACAAAATAATGTTTAAAAAATAATTTACATTTCTGAATATAAATACTGCCATCTAGGATGTACAAAAACAATTACGTTCACGTATTAAAAACCATAGAAGTGCGTTTGAATATTTGTTTAATTAGTATTGCTAGTGAATCATAGATGTCGCTGTTAATTTACAAGTGTAGAGTTTTAAGGTATGGTGGTTAACCATAATTATGAATTATAGTTGATGAAATTAAAAAGTTAAAAATAAATTATAGTTAAAAAAAACTAAAAAAAAACACGCTTTTATAATGTTTCACATCTGCCAGGCGTCCCGTGACGGCTCATTTAGTTTTTGTTATTATATTGTATGCGGAGGGCGTTGCACGACTTAGTACGTAGTAGTAGAATGACGTGCAGTGTGTTCTAAATAACGTAAATTTTACTTCACGCGAGCACTCTTCAAACATGCGAGCAATAATATTCGCCCTTATCGACAACGTTCTATGTCGTCATCATCTATAAACTATACCTAATAAAAAATCCGTCTGAAACAAGATAGCTATAACGTAATGTATGTATTTGACAAATGATTCATAATTCAAAATGGCTCCTAAGATGGCGGCTGTGTTTATTATATAGGTATTTTTAGCTGGAGTTCAACAGATAGGCAAACGGTCTACCTATCACCGTACTGCAAATACATTGTCTCTATATCGTAATGCGATGGAACCCCAGGTTAAACACGGTGCTCTTGCTTCACAGTCTGAACTAGCTGTAATATGTTTGTAAAATATAGATAGAAAACATTGTTTTACCACATGTTACAAGAAATGTGCATTATAAATTAAAAAAAAAAGTGTATTGGACCGAATTGTGAATCTAAACCATTCTCGAATCCACTTGAACATACATTTTATCACAATCTGTCCAGCTGCTTAGGAGGAGCTCACATACACACAAGAAAATAAAGACAATTCAATTTACCTGCAAGTCCCTTTAGCTGGTGCTGCTTGAAAGAGGGGATGCGCAGGTGCCGGTGGTTCTGGAACTCTCTCCAGTAGAGCGGGAAAGTCGTTTGGAAATACATAGGTTGAAGTATAGTTTGGGTTTCGCTGAAATGTAATTATCATAATTTTCCAATAAGTGTCCAGAATCAGTTGACTTCCTTATCCTATTCGTATACATCAGCGGTTCTTAACCTTTTTGACTGACGACCCAAAGATTAAATATATTTGATGCTCGCGACCATAATGTTTTATTTTTCTTCCAGTGATAATAAAAAATAGGATTGACTAAAAGCCCGTGGTTTGTTAAAATTGATGTCATTATGAAATATAAAAAAAAATTGTTAATTTTTTCTTTATTCAAATCACAATGAAACAAGCATACATCGGCAATGTTAATGACTACCCTGATGTATTTTTGAGCAAAGAAGATTTATACGTGGAGTTAAGTTTATGGAAAGTGCACACCGCATATCATGCTGAGGATCCAGTCTATTTCTGTACTTGTTTTTTAAGACAGCAAGGCACGAAAATCCTGCTTCACAAAAATAAGTAGTTGGAAATGGTAGCAGAGCCTTTTCAACTTCACTACCTGCATAGTACTTAACCTATGGTGCGTTCCGAGTCATAACTCGAGATGTCACTGATTACGGCGTACAAATTAAACGCAATTTAAAAAATTTTTGCGATCCATCCCAATATCGCCCGTGACCCGAATTTGGGTCGCGATCCGGGGTTAAGAAACGCTGCTATACATATATGCGGACGACGGTAACTACTTACTATTAAGTAGACCGTCAACCTGTCTGCTGTAGCTCAGTATTCAAAAAAAAGTAGTAGTGCTGTGGCTATAAACTCGCAGATCAATCTAGCACCTCAAGGACTAGTGTCACTGAGCACTGGCTTAACAAAAGGGTGGACTATAATTTAAATACTATAAACATGAAAGCAGAATAAATGCAGTTGAGATGAGAGCGTTAAGAAGTATGATAGGAGTTAAACTGAGTGACAGGATAAGAAATAGTGAGATAAGGAAACGTTGTGGTCTGAAAGAAGATGTAGTGACAAAAATTGAGAAAGGTATGCTGAGATGGTTTGGCCATGTTGAGAGAATGAATGAAGAACGATTGACGAAAAAAGTGTATAAGGCGAGTGTGAATGGAAGTGTTGGAAGGGGTAGACCTAAGCGAACGTTTCGAGACCAGAGTACCCTAAACCGAAGGGCATGTATGAAGGGAATAATGAAAGTGGACGAAGCGAAACAAGTACGTAAGGATCGTAGCAAGTGGAAAGAAGTGGTCTCTGCCTACCCCTACGGGAAAGAGGCGTGATTATATGTATGTATGGACTATAATTTTATCTTGTATTGGTCCCCACACTAGATAAGGTACTAAAACTCCACCAACATCGCGACCTCCTCGGTCTGGATCAGTTCAGGTGCAGTTCGTAGTGAATCACGCACGGCGTCTCTCTTGCAAATTATTGGTTAAGTACAATGCACTCTATGTTGTTAAGAATTGAGGATTGGCACGACCAATAATATAAGAAATCTATGAAAAAGCTTTTTCATTGTACACGGTGCAAACAAGTGGTATATTTCTTGTCAACGTTGACTTATGAGTGAGAAATTTATTGAACTACCCTCGCTTCAAACATGAAGGTAGTCGCCGAAAAATGGCTGAGCAATAAATTTGTGCCTAAATCTAGGCAAGGACCGAACACTGAGGATGAAGGAGGCCCGAGCCTAGCAGTGGGACGCTATGGGCTGTAAATATCGATTTCATCCATGGCTTATACTCTGGTACAGACAGAGTTGCAGCGTGCTTTTTGTTTTGATGTATGTATGTTTCTCCTTAAGCGTTAAAAACCCTAGCTAGGGCCCATCTGGATTGACCACCCTAAGTCTATACGTATGCCGCCATACCTTGTGTTGTGTTCTGGTATTAGTGAGCCAGGTTCCAGTTATATGCCTACAGCAGCATAAGTACTTACTATAAAGTGTGCCATCAGCCTGTTTGCTGTTCCTCATTTACTTACTTGTCCACTAGACCGGACGGCTCCAGCTCGTAATGGATTATTAGGGTCCGGCGTTTGGTCTTCAGGTGGCTGTTCCGTCTGCCCACTCCAGGGTCGAAGGCATCTATGAGGGGAGACCAGTATCCATTCGTCTTTCAATGGGTTATACCTTACATGTTGGTTCTCTGATAAAATTACGAAGAATGATAAGGAATTATGGAGTAACGAACTTGAAACAATGGAGGGTAGAGATAAATGTAGGTATTAATTTAAGATGGCGACACTATAACAGTGTAAATTTTAGAGGAAATTGCCAAAAGTTATTAGAGTGGGGTTAATAATTTTTAACTCTGCATACTTCGTCTACAACAGATACATTCATAACATACTGTATCTGCGTTCCACCATTCTGGCGGGTTTTGATGTATAATTTACAGCGTACAGCTGGCAGCTTGGCGGCCATTTTGAATTCGTAAACAATAGTCAAACAATTTTGAACTAATCCTCTGCGCTTGGTGCGTGCAGCCCAACCCAAGGCTGGTAGCATGTTGACAATGCTTCTAGTGTTGCAAATGTCCATAGACAACAGTGACCATCTCATATCAGGTGGACGGTTTTCCTGTTGAACGGAATAGAAAAAAGATGGTCTAGATCAGAGGTTTTCAGACTTTGCTGGTTCCGGTGGACCCCCTGCAGCTACATTTCTAGCATATTCCCGAAAACTCGACAACAAAAATGTGAAGATTAGATCTTACTATGAAAATTTGCGTTGCGGATGAGGTCTTACCACGAATTAATAGTTTAAAAAAAAGTGAGAATGATTGGGTAATTAATTATTTGTGCTGTGAGTGGATGGCAAAAAAGTAAAGTTGGCCTTCGTAACTAGTTGGTCCTTGGCATTCTTATTTATATTAGGTGAAGAATCAAACAAGTTCATGCAAGATTGCAAGCACACACACACCACAAGTCGTATTTCGCCCCTTTGCACGTCTCAACAAGTGTTGCGAACGGCGCCGGCAGCAGCGGTGGCGCTTTGCAAGTCTCGACACGATATACCGAATATGGAAAATGCAAGTTTTTACAAGTAACAGTCGCTGAGGTTCTTATAATATTATCTGCCTACATTGGTAGGCAAAGTTAAGCCAACATTTTAGTTCTTCACTATCGAAAAGAAATAAATTTTCGTGTACCCTTGTTTACGAATTGTGAACCTCCATTTTTTGTCACGCCAACGTAGACTCCCGACGAGTCTCCCGTGGACACCTGGGGGTCCACCTGGACCACTTTGAGAACCAAGGGTCTAGATGGTAAATAGCAGAGCGCTTGTGTTATGGATACTAGAAAACTATTCATTTTCTCATATCTTTTACTATATTCAATACTTTCGTAAATAAATATATGTTATACACAAACATACAGATTCTGTACGGGAATGGAATATGTGACCTCCGCTGGCGTTCCGTGCTGCACGAAAGTCGTCGTAAGATAACGGAGCGCCCCTAATCTTATTTATTAAAAAGAATATTGCTGAAATAAATATTTACGAGTATAACATTAGTAATTAACATTATTAAAGGAAACGAAGGACTTATTTTTAATATTATTAATTACTTATGGTTGAAATATATTTACGTAAATTACATACCAGTAGGTTTAAAATCCATATTGGTTTCAAAAACACGTGAAAACAAGCGCGCGGTATCAATGAACGCGCACAACTGCTTAGTGTTGCAAGTGTAAAAAAATTAAATTTATAGAAATGAAAGATTAAATCACATTACACATAACAGTACTACTTCGTGCAGCGGCGGAGTAAGAATGCTGACCCCTGTGGCTGGGGGTGGCCTGTCGTAAAACGTGAGAAAACCCTAGTTAGGAGGCAGCGTCTGGATGGCACCCACCTGATCTTTAAGCATGCCGCCATAATAACCCTGAGTTGTGTTCCGGAATAAGTAACTCAGGTTCCAGTATATGCGGACAGCTGCGTGTTTGCACCAGTGGCGTCGCAAAATTCCATTGGCGACAGTAACTGCTTACTAATGGGCCGTCAGGATATCAGCTGTCAAACAGCAAAAAAATGTGTTTATTATTTTTGTTTTTAAGTTAGTAAATTATGTTGAAATTACACACTTAAAGACTAACTTAGGGTTAAGATCCATTATTGCAAACCATTGCTTAATCAGCTTTTCTCGCTTAAAGTGTATTTTATGATTGCCACGTACCAACAGTTAAGGAGAATATCGCGAGGAAATTTGCATACTAAACGGAATTACCGGTGATCAGCCAATCAGCTTGGGGCAAACTGCGGAGGCATCCACCAGTCGGACATTATTTTTATATTGCTGCAAGACAGCAGACAGGCCCACTAAACAATAGTTAGCTGTTATCGTCGCCTATGGATGTTTACGACGCTAGGGGCGTGAACACGCTACTTTTCACATAGGGAGACTGAAACCTGAGCCACTAATGCCGGAACACAACATAAGATTATTATGGCGGACTACTTATATGGCATGTTACAATCCAGACTGGTTTGGAGCCCTACCACGTAATTGTTTTGTCGCCTTTTACGGCAGGCCGCCCGCGGCCTGGTGCTCAGTATTCTTACTCCGCCCCTGCATGGAGAAAACTGTGTTATGGGCTATCGAACTCTTATTCGAAATTAAGTATAAATATCTGGGAATTATTTTAACCTGGCAACATTATTTTTGTTAGTTATTTGATAATGTTACGTGGGTTAAATGATAAGTTTTATTAATATCGGGCAAAGAATAAATAAATGTATGGATGATTTAATCTATACGTATAAACTTAGTTGGACTAAACTTAGAATAGTTCAAAGATGGCGGGTTTCCATAAATAAACATTCGGACTGTCACTTCATAATACATATTTTATTGAAAAATGTACTCGTAAATGAAATATTACTTATTTCCCCAAATTATATTGATGTGAAACTTCTGTAGCATATATTATATAATATTTTAAATTCTATTTTAAAATTTAATTATTGTAATGACTGTAATATTGATATAATTGTAAATAATTAATGTACGTATTTTCAATTGTAAAATTATATGATGGCGGAATATGTAGCTTCTTGTTTAATTTATTTATAATATTTATTTCGCTAGCATGTTTCATGCAATATACCTATTATATTAATACATATTATAGCGGTAGGTCTGATCTGAGGTCAACTTAAATTGGTATAATAAAAATCCGAAACTGATCACTTTTAACTAAAATCATTTTTTTTCTCTAAAATAAAAGTAACCTAAGTTATTCCTTGTTACATTAGCTATCTGCCAGTGAAAGTCCCGTCAAAATCGGTCCAGCCGTTTCAGAGATTAGCCGGAACAAACAGACAGACGGACAGACAAAGATTGTAAAAAATTTTGTTTTGGTCTAAGTACCGTGTATACATTCAAATGCACTTAGTAAAAAGCGGTTATTTTAATATTACAAACAGACCCTCCAATTTTATTTATTTGTATAGATTATGCCATATTTATTTCCTGTTGTAAACTACTATTTTATGCATGTTACTTGTACAAAATAATTCACCTTCCTCAATCTGGGACTGAAGGCTGGACTGGGGCAGCGTGGAAAGACAGAGCTCCTTTTTTACTGCTGTGGAACAGCAGGCAGGTGCGTTAGTAAGCAGTTACTGTCGACACTGTTTGCAACGGCATGGACACCGCTAACACGCCAACTGCGTAGTCCCCTACGCAGGTGACGTAGGGGACTAAGCAGTTAGCTGGAACTTGACTTTGGTTGACTGGAACCTGGGTCACTTATGAACATAGCACGAGGTTATTACAACATGTTTAGAGACAAGACGTGGATGCCATCAAGACAGGCTTAAAGTCTTGCTTTTTATCATTGTAGGACGGCAGATAGACTAACTGCCAACTTAGAATCTAGCAGTTATCGTCGCCTATGTGTGTTTCCAACGCCAGTGGCATCGCGAACACGCTGCTGTCCCTCCCATAAGGGTACAGGAACTTAGGTCACTAATACCGGAACACAAAAGTTATTATTGCGGCATACTTATGACAAAAGGTGGTCGCCATCCAGACGGGCTTGGGGCCCTACCACGTAGCTAGGGTGGGTTGTTTTGTCGCCTTTTACGACAGGCCGACCTCGGTCGCAGAGGTGCGTATTCTTTCCCCGCCCCTGCACGGATAAAATTGCTTAGCTAGGGTTGTCGCTTACGCCTCTGCATGGGGAAAAATTACTCTTTCTGTTCTTATTAAATCTATAATAATAAATATGTTATTTATATCTTTATGATGTAATAAAATCATATTTATCATTGTATGTATAATACAAGTCCAGTAGATATCTATAATTTGTTAGATATAAATAAAAAAAAAAACTTCATATCACACCACGGCCCGGGGGGACCGAGGGATATGTGGGACTCCGGGAAAGATGTTCGAACATCCGACTACCCACTAAACAACCCCGCTGTTCTCCTATCGCCTACGCCCGGGCCTACAGATATATTGCCTGCCGATCTCGTGGACCGGGCCGACGCCGGCCCGCCCTTTGTCTTAAGGCGGGCCCCTTTTTAAGGGTTGGCGCCAGGGGGTCAGGCTTTCGTCCCCCCGGCGCTCTCCTGTAATATGCATGTTATCCCTGATTCTCTAAGAAAAAGACCTAATGTTTGTCTTAGGATACCAACAATTTTTTGAAGTTATTCTTCTTTTGGCGCTTTTGGAATAAATTATGAGAGTAAAATAATCACGATACAATAATGAAGTTCGCTGATAATCGTTTATCAATTTTCCGTGAAAACTTGTAACTATATTCACGTGTTTTGTGGAGATAAAATAAATATATTATTTATTCATAAATATAACATGTGTGTATGTAATTCTAAATATTTATGATGGTGAATGGTAGGCCATTGTAAAAATTCGTGATAAAAGTGGCTTTTATCTGTAAAAAGACTTTAAATGCATTTATAGATTTAATATTAAGGCCGACTTGCACAACCAATCGCTAAACCGATTTAGCGCTAAACTTATTTAAATCGTCATTCTGTCCTTGTCACATTGACAACATTTGACAGGGACAGAATGACGATTTAAATAAATTTAGCGCTAAATCGGTTTAGTGATTGGTTGTGCAAGTCAGTCTAATTGTCGGTATGTATTCTTTTTACTTTTATTTTACCAGTTAGGCAGGTCCAATTTCGCGAAAGAGGTCACTCGTCGAATCCTACTCGGATGGGCAGCGTTCGGGAAGCTCCGTAAAATCTTTTCGTCCCAAATACTGCAATGTCTCAAGACGAAGGTTTTTAACTAATGTGTGTTGCCAATGATGACACACGGAACGCAGACGTGGTCGCTAACTATGGGCCTTATGAGAAAGCTCATGGTCGCTCAGAGGGCAATGGAGAGGGCTATGCTCGGAGTTTCCCTGCGAGATCGAATCAGAAATGAGGAGATTCGCAGGAGAACCAAAGTAACCGACATAGCCCGGATGATTGCAAAACTGAAGTGGCAGTGGGCTGGGCACATAGCTCGAAGGACTGATGGCCGTTGGGGCAGAAAAGTCCTCGAATGGCGACCGCGTACCCTAAGACGCAATGTTGGTAGGCCGAGATGACAAGATGGACCGATGATCTGGTCAAGATCGCCGGAATAGGTTGGATGAGGGCAGCGCAGGACCGATCATCGTGGATATCTTTGGGGGAGGCCTTTGTCCAGCAGTGGGCGTCTTCCGGCTGAAATGATGATGATGATGATTCTTTTTATTTTATTATCATTACTTTTACGCGCTAATAATTGCGGCACACTCGATGGAATCTTTAGCTATTTTTGTACATAAGTACACACACACACCACACTTTTTTATTGCTGGAGTTCAGCAGACATGTAAACAGCCCATCCAGCAGGTAGTAACGTTGCTTACGGGCGTTTAGAACACCGGCGTTGCCAACACTGCCACAATCGATAGAATATTAATAAACCTTTTTTGAAAAACTACACATCGTACTGCAATGGAAAACCTCAGCTCATTCCAAAGGAACGTTTCATGCATGAAAGAGGAGACACCAGGAGACAGGGATGAACTCCCAGCTGGCGCGCAGTGTGACGGTATTAAGACGAAGGCACCTTTTTTTAAATCAGAACGTTCCCAGTTGTATATACGATGGAATACGAGGAGATAAATGATATCCTGCTTTTCCGTAACTTATTGTTTGTTTAATCTATACAAATAAGTAAATAAAATTGGAGGGTCTGTTTGTAATATTAAAATAACCGCTTATTACTAAGTGCGTTCGGACGTATACACAGTACATATACCAAAACAACATTTTTTACAATTTTTGTGTCTATCCGTCTGTCTGATATCCCAAAAATTCTGCCCAGCCACTATTCTACGCAGACGGAGTCGCGGGCACAGCTAGTTTTATATATAACTAGCCGTTCCCGCCCTTATTCGCTGGTCTAAGATCAGAAAAAAGTAAATTGAAAAAATATGATAAGTTTTCCTACGCATGCGCGCTACACGGCTTGCCCCACTTCGCGGCAAGAAAACACATCACTGAACACGTAGTGCTTATAAAAATCGTTGTTTCTTATAACTCTAATTACTTCTTATTAATGAAGATATCGCAATAGTTATTTTTTAGATAAGGGCCAGGTGTCTAAGAAATAAAACTTAGAAAATCTAATTGAAATCTATTCAGTAGTTTTGCCGTGTGCGCGCGCAACTGCAGACCTCTATCATTTTATTTATAGATTTTACTCAATTGTTTAATCTATTTATATATAAAAATGTTATGTTGGTTTGTGTACGCTTCAAAAACTCAAAAAGTTCTGCAACGATCGAGCTGAAATTTTAGTATGATATATAATCCGCATCAAGGATTGTTTTTATCTATTTTTTTATCTATTTTTTTGTTTCTCATTTGTCAACCATTCAATCACAATGTGCCACAGCGAAGCGTGGCAGGGTACAGCTAGTTTCATATAATTTACCTCGGCCAGGATGGGCCTGCCGTAAAAGGTTGACCCGGGTTCCTGTACTTTTATGGGATAGCAGCGTGTTCGCTGTGCTCCTAGGGTCGCAAACATCTGTAGGCGACGGTAACTGCTTACTAAGAAGTGGGCTTGTCTGCTGTCCCCATCAATAAAAATAAATAAAATAAAAACAAACAATTTTAAAAACTGTATTTTATATTATGTCTACATACCATTGTAATATATAACAAAACAGCGTTATATAGGTATATTTAAAATAATTCATTATTATTTGTATTTTTATTATTTTTAAAATAACAATATAAATATTTATGTCATAATTATTATTATTAAAATTAATGAAGAAACAATTTGTAATAATAAATTAAAATATTAGACAATGGAAAATCAATACAGATTGACATTTCGTTTCGTTAAAATTCATAAGACACCGGACTAGTATATGGGTCCTGGACTTGTCAATTGATTTCGAATTCAAAATGGCGGTTGTTAAAAATTTGACTTTATTTGATTCTTGTATAAAAAAGATTGATTTTTTTTTATAAATACATAAATTGAAATTCCGTGGATTGAGCTTCAAGACGTTTTCAATGTAGATCTTTTAAAAAGTTTGTCACTAAATTCCTACGAATGTCACGTTGTAAACATCTTTACAAACCTTAGATAAATGGGGCTCACTGTAAGGCGAATCTGCCTGTCTGTTCTAGATTAATCTAGAACAGACAGGCATTAAAAAAATTATCATGATGAAATGTTTTGTTACCGCCAATTGTCAATTTTTTTATGTTACCGGTGTCAATTAGTTGCTCCCAGTGGAAGATCATCGCTGGTGAATACCACCAGCAAATGTTGAGCTGGGACCAATTTGGGACAAATATTATATATAATTATAAATTATAAAAAAAAGTAGTAAATAAATACATTTTCGTTCTTCTTTTAATTAGATATAATAAAATAAATACGAATAACTACACTGTCATCTAAAACTAAAATACTTTAATTTGTCAGAAATATTAAAAAATATATAAAAAATACACACAATTCACCAATGTGCTAAAAAATGTGAAAAATACTTAAAATACAGTGTAAAAATATTTAAAAACACGAAAAAAAAACTCTAAAAACAATACTGAATAACGCCTAATCTAAAAATTTAATTTAAATACAAAAAATAATATAAAATAAAAACAAAGTATAAAATGAATAGAAATAAACTTTTAAAATACATCAAAACAAGCTAGTGATATTAAAAAAATACATTTTTACGTTTTGTGGTGACGGTCCAGATGTAGACATCAACCCAAAAGATAGTATATAGATAAGATAGCATTGGTATACATTTTAAAATTAAAAAGTTAATTCAGCGCCATCTATCTTACCAATGATGCTAACTGTATTTAATACAAAATTCAGTAGATGGCGTTTTGATATATTTTTCTCAAATACAAGTATATTATTAAAATAACTAGAATATTGCAGTTTGATATCAACGCCATCTATATCAAAGAGGGCGAAATACGCATTGAATCCATTCAATGCGTATTTATATGCGTTAAATTTGATGATACAGCTCGACCGCCATTTTAATAGAAACTAAGTAAAAAAATATAGGAATACAGGGGGCAGCAATGGCGACCCCTAGTGTCTTTTGGTGCCGTCTTTGGACCAATCTTTGGTCAACCCGTGGGGCAAAAAAAAAACACCCGTCTGTAATATGATTTATAAAAAAATACCACAAATTCAGCAGTGTCGTATTTTTTATCTTTTTACATTACAAAAAATATTACAGACAGGTCCAAATAGTAAAAAAAACAATCTACAATACAAACACAGGGGTAAAGTTTCAATTCGTTTTAATATTTCGAGTCTAAAACAAACAAGAGCGAAACCAACGCACTATATGTAATATTAATATATTAGAAAAAAGCACAGCACTCTGGGCGATCGCATAAACATATACCAAATTATTCAATTCATTTTTAAACCTTTCACAAACATATACATAACAGCTTCCAGGACTCAATATTGAAATAATTACAAATAATAATCGTGTAATGAACTTTCTATTATTATAAAATTTTAAATATGGAATACAAAAGATATTTGACATTTGTTAAATATCTATTTGTTATGCCAAAAACACAAAATGACGTCTAAATACTTCACAAATTTTCATCTAAATTTAAACGTCATCTTGAAATCAAAATAAACTGTCATAACATTTTGAATTACATTCATACTATGTACATTGTAACATTTTAGACTATCTTAAAAATAGTTTTAGATCTCAAAAAACATATTTCAATATTAAATCCTGTAAACACGTGCCTGACGTCTTTTGGTTCAACGGTACAACAATACAATTTTAAAAGCAACGATCTCCGCTCTCTCACAATGCGGAAAACGTTGCCTTCAACATTATCATATAATAAAAGAAGAATGCTTACGTCTAAAGAAGAAAAAACATTTAAAAATTATTTCTAACTCTCACTAAACTGTCACTAGTTAAACTTGTCAAAATATTGCTGGAATTTGTCTACGTATTTGTAATAAATAAAATACCAAGCGAGATTGATCAGCATTTAAAATTGACAGTTGGTATCGCTTTCGAAAATTACCTTCAATGCAAATTTTTTAAACATTAGCGTTAACGCAAAAGCTAAAGATGGCTTTAAAATTTACACATATATTTGTACGCCATTTTCAATGTCAAATCATCTGTCAAAGTCATACGTTCTTATATCGTGAACCCTTCTCGCCTTATCAAATTATTCTTTAGCTATTATAGCGACATTTTGCGAAGCAATCAATTTAGTGTCGAATAAAACTCGCATTAAAATAATTCCAAAATTGTTGCATATGAAAAATAAAGAATCAACAATAATACGTAGACAAATACCAGACATAACGTAGAACCAAAAGACGATGTAAATATTAGCAAAAAAAATTAAGAACCCACCAAACGATCAATAACAAAATTGATATCTATCAACAATATTCGACTGAAACAACTATCTATAAAAATATATATTATAATTCTTAGTTTAAAAACAAATCAATTCTCAAATTTATTAGAGCAGAGCCGATTCCAGTCGGGTAATTTGTCCAATATTTTCATTGCAGGATGTTATAGTAATATTTAAAAAAAACATTAACTAAGTTGAATGATCGACTTTCACTATTCGCTCGGATCATAGACTAAAAAAGTTTGAATAAAGAAAAATTTCTATTCAGACAAGATCAATATTTTCAATCAATATCAGTAAATACATTCCCTAAGTATTGGTTTTAATTTGCTCCTTCAAATGTAATTACTAATTAATACGAAACTTCATGAGTGGACAAATGTCAAAACGGCCATCATAGCGTGCAGGTATAGTAGTGTAATTATTGAGTAGTTTAGCTACAGTAATCTTGTATTGAAATCGGCAGCACGAATGTATTTTGACACTCGCCACCGTGCAGCAGTTCACACGGTACGATTACGTGACGAAAACGTTAGTGATTCATGCTAGGAGTACCAAACACATTTTCGCCTCCCTTTTTAGTACAATTAGTGCTTAGTTATTACAATATATATATATATATATATATATATATATATATATATATATATATATATATATATATATATATATATATATATATATATATATATATATTGTAATAACTAAGCACTAATTGTACTAAAAAGGGAGGCGAAAATGTGTTTGGTACTCCTAGCATGCCTACCTAGCATATATATATATATATTATTTATACATTAAGTTTCAAACAAATGTTGTAAACGAAGTGTTTGTATTTACTGATATATAGAAATGGCAGACAATATAAAAACTTGACAACGATGAAAATGTAAAAACAAATTACATAAAAAGCAACGGAGTGCTTATTACCCAAGTCTTTGCCACAAAAGGAATCGATCGGCTCATCAAATTGCTAGTAGATTAAAAAAATAATTTTCAATTGTGCCACCACCGTTCGCTGCGTACAATTCAGTCGTAGGTGGTGCATATCATAAAAAAATAGTAATGTATGTATTAAAAATTATTTGGACGTGTGTACACTTTTCGAACTAGGTCGAAAATGTATGAAATTAGTTAAAAAAAATCGGTTTTAAATACCATTTTAAACTTTTTCAGTAACCTGTAATTCAGTATAATTTGAATCCATTCGCGTAAACTAATCTATTATACAGGGTGACTTTGACAAACCCGTCCAAATTCACACAGAAGAATCTTTAGTAAAAGTTATGAGAAACATGTATTTTAATTTTGTATCACATAGTACAAAAATGTTGAGTAATCAGCATCACAGTCATTCAAAGAATTCGCAATTTACGTAATACGGCGCGAGAGTGCAATGACCTCTCCATCTGACCTAGTAAAAGGCCTAGGACGGCGGCATTGAACCGGGCGAGCGAATACGCACTACTCATTTACGCGGGTGTGACAGAGACAGGTAATAACAGGTTATTATTTATCTTATATTATATTACAACATATGATTATTCTGTACGATTGAATTAATGATCCTATATAAAATATTTTATGGTGTAAATTCAACATACAATTTTTTTGCAAAAATGGGTTCCATAAATGATGTTTAGCGCGTAAAAAAATTTGGACGGGTTTGTCAAAGTCACCCTGTATATGGCTAAATTACTCATCAGTAGTAAATGAATACGGTAACATGCCAGTTAGCCATAAGTTTCAGACTAACGTAATCGCTTACCGGTACATTTATGAATTTGACAATGAGTGTAGCTTATTATATAGCCGACAATGCTGTAAATTTATTATCTATTAGTGAGGCGATAGCGTTAGTCAAATAGCAAAAGTATGTAAGTGTGGCTATAGAGATAATTGTATTGCTTGATTACAGTTCAAAAGGCTACACACGTCATTAAGTGCAACGAATCAAATTCCATAGGTACAAAAGGACATCAGTGAGAAAAACCAACACACCTAGCATACATTTTTTTTTTAAGTTTGTCGATTTATTTATTCAGATAATTAAAAATCTTTCAACTATTTCTTTACATTTGTAGAATCGAACTAGTCATATTGAATTGCTCTACATCATCGCTATGTTTTTGTTATATTTAAAATATTATTTATTTTATTAATTATTTAAATTTTCGCTAGTTTATCTAGGAGCACGAGAGGACAGACGGTGTGGCGCGGAATCATCCGCACTCGCCGTGGCATCGAGAGTAGCGTCCGAAACTGTAGTTATGCATATATAAAAATTACATCAATAAATATAAATAAATATAGTTGGACAAATTAAGTAGATTAGCACTTGTGTTATGGGTACTAGACATTTGTCTAGTACCCAAAACACAAGTGCTAATCCATATAATATATATATATATATATATATATATATATATATATATATATATATATATATATATATATATATATATATATATATATATATATATATATATATATATATATATATATATATATATATATATATATTACATATATAATATGTAATATATTATTACTTTATTATTACTTTGGACTTGTCAATGATTTTAACATTGACAAGTCCAAAGTCAATCAAAAAATCACAACATTCCAAATCAATTTCTAATCATTGTCTTCACCTGGACTTAAACAAAGTATCAATAGCCAAAATAATGACGTCATATCGAAGTCACACGTCATAACTATGTGGCCAATTATCTGATCAACGTAGTATTTATAATATGAACTCCGTCGCATACTCCCCATGTCACGGCCCCCCCAAAACGACAAAAATACTAATTTAAAAATTCACTAAACCCGCCCGTCGTCTATCCCGCATCTCGCTTCGCATACAAAATCCACTTACACCCAACCGCGGTAAGTATATATAATACAGTACTTTTTTTTCAAAATATTTTTTTTAAATTTACTATTAACCATAGAGTTACAAACTTTTCTATTTACACATGCAAAGTGATAAGTGCTATACTCACTCGTAGAATATATATTATATATCGTGTATATATATATATATATATATATATATATATATATATATATATATATATATATATATATATATATATATATATATATATATATATATATATATATATATATATATTATTACATTAAAAAAAATATATACATATATATAAACGACAAAGGGGTGTATTGTGGCGGACGAATCACAATAATAACAACAACAATTTATATATCAATAAGTGTATAAAATGGTTAAATATTTTACGTCAAAAATTATTTAATTGAACTACTTATAATGGGGCCCGTTTTTCTTTAACACGCCATAATGTGTAAACGATGATATTTTTTTTCCCTGAGATACGGCAGTCAGGTGGATGTTTGCGATCTGGGTCACTAATACCGGAACACAAAACAAGCAACAATAAATACAATGACGGCATACATAAAGACCAAGAGTGGTTGCCATCCAGACGGGCTTGGTGCACGTAGCTAGGATCGTTTTGTCGCCTTTTACGAAAGGCCGACCCCGGCCGCCTGGGTCAGTATTCTTACTGCACCCCAGCGTAGAGAAGATAGAAGTATAAGCATTTGTTTCTACACACGTCTGTTTGACAGAGTATCCCTGCGCAAAGACGATGCCATGTAATTAACAGCCTATATTACAGGAGCAATGTGCATTTCATCAGATTACAGTATTCCCAGAACGAGACTGTATTAATGCACCAGAGGAAAATAGCAAATTGAACAATAGATAGAAATGTATTTCATAAATTCATTACATTTTTAAGGGCGACTTCTCTCAAGAATTAAAAAACAACCTTATTTTATTGAATGTTTTAAATATTAATCAGAAAACCTTCTTCTTTCTTTGTACTTATGGCTCTCCAATACATTTGGCATTGATTTTGCCAATGTCCATGTTATTTATAAGTGACAGATTAAATGTAGCAATAGTATTAGAGAAATATGGTCGGTAAATTGAATTCTGAGATCCCGAGAACAACACAAGAAGCAAGTAGTATTAAATATATATATATATATATATATATATATATATATATATATATATATATATATATATATATATATATATATATATATATATATATATATATATATATATATATGTAGCCTTTTAAGTAAATACTGTAATTAAAAAGTTAGAGAGTGTGTATACTAGCTTAGAGTTCACAAGTGTTAAGAGGAAGTTTACATTAATTGGGCGCGAAATTTGCTGTGGCAATAGGTCGTTTAAAGGGGTCTCAGAAAACCTTGTTTCCTGTATTTAATGATAGACATTTATAACGTCAGGGGCATTGTCAACACGTTGCCGATCTCAAGCAAACTTTGTAAATCCGATTAACTATATAAATAATTATATATAATAATAAAAAATTATTTACATTTGCAGTAACATTCAGAAATAGTAAACGTTATGCATGTGAAAAGAAAAACGGGCCCGAAACTTACCCCCATATGTTTGCAAGTTGCAACCAACCACACAAGTGATATGCGCGCCAACAGACCAAAAACGTACAATAATAGGTATTCATATGAAGGTAGCTGCAATCAATTGCGTTAAATAAAAGTTTTGACATTGACATTATTGCTGTCACTGCAAACAGTATAGCTCAGTTCAGTTTTTATGGTCATGGCTCCAATGCCTCTGGCATCTACTTTGCCAGCATCGAATTGACATTAAAAAGTGACAGATTTATTAAAAACACAGTATTTTAAAAGGCTGCAGTTTCGAAAGCTAACGTCATTTGAAACTCTGAGGACAATACAATAAAACTAATATGTTAAGTGTAAAAAAAGACTGAATTCGATGACAACCACCTTCACGCGTTTATATAAATAAAAAAATATCGCACTCAACCCTATACATTAACACAAATAGGAACAATCAACAAACAGACTACCCGCAACGAGTGACCAGGCGCGCCAAACTTAACACTAACCTAAAATTACTAGAAAATAAACACGTCATCTGCAGTATAAAAACATAGTCAAGCTATCGGCAACATTTTTAGGTCTTTTTTGACACAAATTCTATTGATTTTAAATGAAAATCTATTGGTCTGAATATATAACATACTTCTAGAAGTTTCTAAACATTTTCAATAGAGAGGCTCCAGCTTGTCAGCTGTCGAGGAATCCAATATGGTGTCTGACACCTCCATAAAGATTAATACATCGAGCTAATAAAATTCGCGTGGACAACGGCAAATACACGACAGTGAAATCGAACGTCGGCGATCTTAACCCTCAGAATCCCACCAAAGCGCGAGTCAACGGTCTGGTAAGGACTGACAATGTCAACAGCAAGCTCTGTGAACCTATACAACATTCCGACCAACTAGAATTGTACAAGTAATCATGTCAATTTGACAAGTGAGAGAAATACAACAACTACAAAAAATACAAAAATATTACCGATAACTCCTTTAAAAGTAGCCCAAAACTAAAACTTATTGCGAAAACAACTCAAAAAACAAAAAGATATTCTCAAACTTCAACATTAAAAAACGTACGGTGGAAAAAACACTGCAAGACGACGCCATAAAGAACGAAAAGACATGAAAAACGAGGTACACGAAAACACAAAGAAATACAAAATAGAGAAAGAGATTAAAAGAGAAAGAATTGTGTAGAGAAGAAACAAAACGATCTCTCTATGTCATATTCAAAATATTCATGAATGAATAAGTAGCAAAATTACAAGTCATGCTATTGTAGCAATAATAATAATAGCTTCATGGATGATAAGATGGCGGAACCGATTGGCACCAAGAAAGAGCATTTGCAATTTTTTTAATTTATAGTGTGCCATTTTTAACATCGTACAAATCGCTTGATAGAACTACCAATCTTAAATGTAATTACACCAAATAGCGACTTCACGACCATACTCTTCTGGTAGGAAAAAGACCATAAATATCACTTCTAGTTTGCTCTGACTTTAGTGGTTGCAACCACGCGAGTTACTAATGTTATCAGTAGAATTGTTTACACCCTGTTAGTAACAGCGACTGGTTCCCACGCCATATTATTAAATAAAATAAAACTAAATGTCAAATCAATCTACGTCACGTTGAAATTAGTTATATCAATGTTGCCACACTTCAAAATCAGTAATAAACATACAGATTCCGTACGTTGTTGAACTTAATGAAATATACATGAGTCATGTGCAATTCTCGTTCCTTTCAACTGGCAAAAGCTTATTATTCTTCATAAATTAACAATTGTTTTACCAAAGTTAACTTTCAGAGACAAAGACCGGAATATTTGACTTTATTTATAAAAAGATGAAGTCAAGGTATAACGAATCTTTCAAGTTCATCTCGATTAAGACAAACCGCTTGGCTTTTTGCAGTCAATAATAAACCACGCTCATTTTAAGGTTGGACTATACAAGCTGTATATACAATAGTCCTTTTCAACAGTATATATCCGACGTATAACAGTAATATACGCCAATATCTTGAATTTAACCGGTCATATTGTAACGTCAGTGTAAGCAGAATTGGACATTAATGTCAGAAACTTGTGCTGACGTGCGGAGGTAAAATTGACATCGGCAGACGGTAATATTGGCGCAAAAACTGACGTCATATACACACGCATAGCCTAAAGCCATCACGCTTTATAACTTACATTCACGTCTCAAATCACGCATCAGGTTATTTCAAACAAATCTAAAGTCAACTCGATCGGCTCTGACAGACAGTGTATACTAATTAACATATGTTTAAAGTGTAAACTCTTTATAACGTCACTCGATTTAACGACATACTCCTTAAAACGTCAAAATTGCTTAGTTTATTTACTATGTTTTACACTTTACTTTACTTTTATTCCTCTCGTTTTAACGACGACGCTCTATAATGCCGAAAAATGCTCAATTCGTTAAGTTTCGTTATATACAATTTACACTGTGTAAACATTTTAAACTAATAAATAACCAATTTTAAAAAATATTCATTCTATCAAATTTAACCAAGCAAAAAAATGAAAGTATAATATATATATATATATATATATATATATATATATATATATATATATATATATATATATATATATATATATATATATATATATATATATATAAATTATTCATTCATTCATTTATATTTTATTTATTTATAAATAACGGTAAATAAAATGTCAAAAATCTGCCATCGCCTTCACGAGTGAAATAAAAAACGTCACAAGTCGCGCCGAGCTACATCCAAGAGGACACGTATCAGTCAATCTAGAAAAAAAATCCGCACACCACTCTACTAACATCGCGCCACATCACAATAATAATTTACATGTTTTACCAATCGTCTTTATAAAAATATAAAAATACAAAAAGGACAGTGCCCATCTACACGCCACTCTCGTAACTACATTCACGCGTCCCGCCGTCGATTTCATGCTAATGTATGAAACAAAACCATCATGGAGTTTATACCAAATATACTAAAATTCATTGAGCAATACTGTATTTCAAATTAAAAATACATACACATCTGCAAGGACTTTTTAATCGATGAGGAACAGCGGACAGGCCGACGGCCCACTTAATAAACAGTTACCGTCAGGTTAGTAGATATTTAGATTGCGCAACCAAAACAGTTAAAATCTTCACCCTTATAAAAACCGAAGAAACTAGAATCGAATTTTACTCGACGTATCAAAAGGAAGGAAATTTTGTTCGATAAGATTTCAAAACCAAAGCACTTTTTCATGTTAGTCAACGATATTTATGTAGAAAAGTTTACAAAATTTTGTACACTGTCTGCCGCAAGTAAAAATATGAAAATTTCCTACATTCTATAAACTGTTTTAATAAATTATTTATGTGAAAAAAAAAATTGTACAAATTACAAACTTTGCATTTACGAAGTAAAATTAAATCCATGCCATCTTTTTCATCATAAAAACTTTGCAGATGTGTATAACGAATCATTTAAATCAATCAGTGTTGCCATACAAATAAACTAAAAAAGGTACCAAAATTATAGTTGCACGAACAATAACACAAATGGCGCTAGTAGTAATCGACATGTAATTTAATAAAGCAATTTAGACTAATAATTTTTTTATCACAGTTTTTATAGAAAACTGCGTTTTATGTTTCCTAATTTAAAATTTATCGACGCGTATTAAAAAGACACTTTTAACTTGGTACTCGAGTTTCACCACTCATTGGTCAGAGTCCGTGTCTATGCAATAGTCTACACAGGCTTTGTAGTTCTACATATTTGTAGACTTTAAAACAGATCAAGTACAAAGTGGCGTAGCTAGGGGGTGAATGAATTGGGCTCTCACCCACGGCTTCGTACCTAAAGGGGCCTCGCGAGGCCTTTTTAAATGCGATACCACCAGACTTGAAATGTTCGTTTATTTTTAAATTAAAAACCTAAAAAATATTGGCCACACTCTTCACAGACTGGCAACACAGCGAGATAACAAAAGAGGCATCGTTGACGTCCTCTTCTTTATTAGTTAACGCTATGCCACTGGTACATACAAGGAAAACTAGAGCCATTAAAATCATTTCATATACTTGACAGAGCAAATAATTGGAAATATCGATTGTTGTGACTCGAAACATGTCGTTAGAAAGAAATTCTGTTGATTTATAATCAATTTTATAGTACTTTTGATATGTTTTGCTGTCTGGAGACAAAATTTTAATAAAGGCATTGTAATGTCATAAAAGGAGGGGCGATGAAAATTATTGGACTAATTTAATGAACTTGTAATAAGGCCGTATAAACTATGCATAGAGCACACAATGTATAATCGTCACTTCTAAATCGATGCTAAGTCAATGCAGATTCGATTAGTACATCAGCGGCGCGTGCGCATCACACCGGGTGATTAAATCATATTTTAACGTCACAAAAGGCACTATATAAACACACAATAATACACAAAGACGACGTTAGATAGTAGAAATATCAAAAAACACGACACCGAAAAAATTGCGATTCCAAACGATCCAAAAACGATGTTCATATCAAAAACTTTTTTTAATTTTCAAAACTACAAAGTCTTTTATACTACAGTCTATGTATTTTAAAAATACGACGACTACGGACATCAAGTTCCAACACGCGTGGATCGTAACAGATGGACTGTCTTTCTCCATCTTACAAGAGACGAGGAACATGTAAGACACGTTCTCCCCCACATCTCTTAAAAAAATTTGCGTGTTTGAAGTCCCTATATATACACACAAACGTATTACGTCAAGTATTGCTTAGTTTGCGATGCGATATTAAAAACTACAGTACATTCACATGCTTCATCCCATGCAGACTGAAGCAGCGACAAATTCACCCTCATACTGGCCAAGTGTACTTGAAAAAGTCGAAACAACTACGGTAGCCGCTTAAGCGATCCTTTAGCAGCTTCTTTAGTGCCGAAATTAAAAAATAAGTGCCTAAAAATGTCACAATTAATGACAATCAAATTGTTTTTTTGTTACTACTGAGGAACATCAGACTGGCTGACGACGGCTCACCAAATAGTAGTTACAGTCACCTATAGATGTTTGCGACGCTACGGGCACCGCGAACACGTTGCTGTCCCATAACGCTTTTCAGGCTCTGTTCTGAGAACAGTCTTTTCATCACCAAAGATGAGTGTCACTCAAAATACCATTTCATAGATTTTTGAGATATGAAAGGTGTAATTTAGTAGCCAAACTTGTCATGGCAAAAGCGTGTGACCAATCAACAACTAGCAAACGGCACTCATATCAACAACAGTACACAATGGCATACGAGGTCTGTGAATAAAGCAATAGATTTTTAAACTATGCTAAAAAAACATGAAAGATCACAAATTTAACTCAGATTACGTTTGCCTCAACGCGACGGTGCTTATACGGTCAATTTAAGTACAAACTCAAACGAGCGATATAAATTTGGTCCTTGTCAATAATAACGGGTTAACTAATATAATTTTTTACTAATAATAAAAAAACTTAATGCGAGCTATCAAGTCATCATTATACTATATAATTAATTCAATATTATTACATGGGGTATTGAAATTGAATTATTAAAAATGTTTAAATCAAATTTCTCCTTAAAATTTAGGGAAATTTTCGATAGTGGTAACAATTGTTTGACCGATATTTAATGTTGCTAGACTTAAAAAAGGATTTCATAATGGTAATTTAATAGTGATAATTTACGATACAATTTGTCAGAAAAACCTACAAAAATTTCAATATAACCGAAAACAGTAACCTCCAATACCCCAACAATTAAAATACCTATATCTACAATCTATTGCACGACCCCGGCGTATCCCAAACACAAAAAAAATATATTATACTCTTTAAATATTTATACTAATGTATATTATACTATATATATTTAATTATATTAAAAAAAAACTGTCTACAGCCAAATAGGTAACTATAAAGCAACCATTTTCATTTGGTTTTTTGTACTAAACAAGTCCCCCACGTTTCCCCCCCTTATAAATGAAACAAAATCTAAAGGTAAAAGCCATCACAAAAGATGTAAATTAAAAAGTTAACCTCCAGTGCGACTAGCACTGACTTGCAAGAAGCCCTAAGCTATTGCATAGATAAAATCCGTGCAATCGATTAATCAAGTCAAAACAATAGCCTCTAGGGCGACGACATTAAAAAAAAAGCAAACAAATCGCAACAATATCCAATTCGAGAAACCCTGAGTGAGACTAATCAAATTTATTTAAAAAAACGTGTGATATTAGTAGATTAGGAAATTCATTCTAGCTACACAGGTACAATTATATTCTTTTAATTATTTTATTAATATTATTTTGTTTATCAAGAATTCAGACATATATCCACTTATGTCTTATAATAATATCTTACTAAGTGAGCGTACGGACGCCGGCTCGAAATCGCCCTCAACCATTCCACACAGAGCCCAACGAGAGCCTGCCCGTCACAAAGGACAAGACATCCAGTTATGTGTATGGATACAATATTCACTTAAATCGAATCTATTTCGTTACACTGGCAACAAAGAACCTATCAACTCGTATAAACAGCCCGGAAAACATTTCAAACCCATTTTTATAAATGGCAACTATAGTAACGAATACGTTGTCAAATAGATATTCAAGCAGACGTTAAAAACGACCCCCCTGCTAGTGTTGCCAGTAAAACGACATTACACTCTCCCAAGCTTCGCAAAACTACCAATTCAGTAGTTTTTTCACTATACTTGCTATCCTAAAACGCTCATACGAGAGAATGTAACGAAGTATTGTACTTGAACTATACTTTTTCGCTTATCATATTTCTACATATCAATTGGATAGTGTTACATTCATTGAGCATACGTTTACACGCAATGCTCGCTGTAAATCAGGTGTTACATTTACGCGCGTCAAATCCGTGGTGTTGTCATATACATAGAAAAATACTTTACAAATATTATAGAAAACTACCAAAAGATATGCCTCCCGAGTGATCGCATCGACCACAACAAAACACGATATCATATATAAAACATTCTTTTAGAATATATTTCAACTAGTAGAGGCATATTATAATTTTTCTATTTGGAAACGCAATACTCGCCAAGTCAAACGAAAATGGTACAAGACTTAATGAACTGTACAAATAAAAATATTCTTTTAGGGGGCGTTCAAGTGTTATATAACACAATTTTTGAAGATTTTTAATCCCATGTAACGCGCCGTAACGTTTTTCCGGAAACTCCCCTTCCGGCCTCCTAAAGTTAGATAACACCCCAGTATTTTTATGTAGAAAGTCAAATTTATGTTGTGCAAACTTAAAATGAGGTACAATACAAACGCGGAAATTCCCGTATACCCGTAACGGCATAAACAAAAACGAAACTTGGGAGGTTTTTATTTAAATAAAAAAAATAATAATGATAACACGCTGTTCGAAAACCCCCTACCGCCTTTGTGACGCATCGTATTGGTTTACAAGAATCCCCCCCCCCCGAATTGCGTTACGCATTACTAGAACGCCCCTTAGGTAATTCAAAAGATGGCCAAGATTACACTAGCCTTTGAATTCCCCTTGAAGCCTGAACACTAGGACTTTGGTCCTATATGCATAGGGCAAATAGAATTTATTAAAAAGAGAGTGGAGGGAGATGGAGATCGTATTCGTCTCAATGATAATGAAGGCTGAGACCCGAGTGATTAAAATGAGAAAGATCTTTATCACTCTTGTGACTCAATGAGTCAACCAGACGTTGACTTAATATTGAAATTGCGCTACAAGCGCATAAATAAAGAGCAAGATAATTTATCACTCTCGAGCTATTCAAATTTAATTTGAACACGGTTGTAAAACCAATGTTATTTTCATGAAATATAAAAATGTAATATTCAATATTACATTTAAAACAAAATTAGAGTATTGCATTTCCTAAAAATTTTGTACAAAAATCTACAAAATACAAACAAGTAGAAAGTCCGCATTCGCGAGGGTAGAATTAATTTATAATAATCAACGGGTACGTATAAAAAGCAATTTGTAGACTCTTTAATAATTTGAATTTCCTACTGAATTGATACGAATCGAAGAGTTAATTCTTTGGTACTAAACTGGCAACACTGCATTTGCATGACAAAACTACCCTCATTTCCTAATCAAGCCCACAAATCGCCTTTTATACCGATAATGCTGCGAATAGATTTTTATAATCTACCCTCAATGTACTTTGCAATAAAAAACGTGTAATTTCATTGAGAATAAATATAAAAAAAAATTTATTATAGGTAGTCGAGAAATTCATACATGTGCATTTGAATCCATTATAACTGTAGAGTAGTATATCAAACCTTAAGTTTCAAATCATTAGTATATTAGAAATGAAATAACACGCTTTTGCTTGCCAGCTATCACTTATCCTACCCCCAGTAAGTCACATCCGAGTCGCGTCCGCGTTGCGTACGGGCCGCGTCCGCGTTGCGTGCGCGTCTGCGACTAGCACCAGCGAAAGGGCACCGCGCGCGGCCTGTCAGCGCCCTCCTTAACCAGCGGCTTGTGGAACTCGCGGCCTGGGCGCGAGTGGATCGTCGCCCAGCAGTGCTCGCAGTAGTACTGCAGACAACAGCTTAGATGTGAATCCATGTTTAATTGACAGATAGAGTCCACCGGCACAATATCGTATGAACGCCTGTGAGGGTCACGTGTTCGATTGCCGTCCATGACACAAGCGTTCATTTGCTTTTCATTGCTGAGGTACAGCAGATAAGCCGACAGCCCACTTAATAGTGGGCTTTGGCAGTGGCACCTAATAGGGTACTGGAACCTGGGTCACTAAGTCACTCCAGCGTTATTACTTTGGAACTACGAGATGGCGCCGTGTTAATTGTCACAAAATATTAGGACACCCTGAACGCGCCACCACACGTAGTCCAGAGACTATCACTGGGATGCTAATTGAGAATGAGAACCAATCTGTTGTCGAAGGCACGTCTTCCGACCATCAATAAATACCTACTGACTAACTCTTAAACACAGAAAACACACGTAAGTAAATACAGGTACCGGGAAATTTCTTCACCATTAAAACACGTTGCGAAACTCTAGTACGATTAACTAGGGAGTTACTTCTTCTAGCCTCAACCACCCCCATTGTTCCCCCCTAAGCAGCGATCGAGTCGAGGAGCCTTCTAGATAACGCTGCCAGGTCATGGAGACACGACATCCTCTTGTCATGGACTAAATAGCTGGCACTACGTGAAGGGGTCGGCCTCTCGTAAAAGATAATAAAAAACCCTAGCTACGTGGTAGGGCCCCAAGCCGTTCTGGATGGCAACCACCCTTGATCTATACCAGGTGAACCAGATTCCAGTACCCCTATGTGGACAGAGGCATGTTTGTGGATATTTTCGACACCTAGGGTCGCAAATATCCATAGGCGACATCCTGGGCCCTCATTATGTATGCTGTTCCTGAGCAAATAAAAGAAAATGTGAACCTCTAGGTATGTAAACACACTCTTGAAAAAGAATGATAAATGAATAAGGGTATGTAAATCTCACCTGAAGGCAGGTGACGTTCGCGCAGAAGAAGGGCGCAAACTTCGAGCCGCACCGTGCGCCCGCGCACTCGTCGCACATCTGGTCGTCCAGCACATACGGCTTCACCTGCAAACAGAGGGTACAGAAACTTGGGTCACTAATGCCGGAACACAACACAAAGTTATTTATGGCGGCATACTTATGACCAAAGGTGGTCGCCATCCAGACGGGCTTGGTGCCCTATCACGTAGCTAAAGGTGGGTTGTTTTGTCGCCTTTTACGACAGGCCGATCCCGGTCGCAGAGGTTAGTATTCTTTCTCCGCCCCTGCACGGATTAAAATAGAAAATCACGGAAAGAAATTTGTGAGAATACCTCACAAATACTTTTTTCTATTTTTTACCAAGAAGATATCAATGCAAGATAAATTAAATTCATAATGTAAGTGTTGATTTTTTCGCAACCGTGCCATCATCCTAGTAGTTGGCTCCCGTCAAGCCAGATGGGACGGCGTCGAAAACTTCTGCGGGATAGTCATGTCCGCGAAGGAGGCGGCGAATACTGTTAGGGAGCGCGTCAGAGTCCCTCGTCGCCGGAGGTTGGGGACCAACCTTAAGCCGTTGTAGACTTAATCGAAAGAAGGGCGCTTGCGGGTTACTACCTATAATACACTCGTCCCACCCTCGCTTTCACCATCTACTTTACCGAGAATGAGGGTAGGCAACAAAAATCAGGAGGCGATATTTCAAATACCCTATAAACAAGTAGGAAACGACGATCTTCATTTCAAACCGATTATACATCGAAGCTCTATACAGGGTGACTGACTAACCCGTCCAAATTCACACAGACGAATATTTAGTAAAAGTTATGAGAAACATGTATTTTAGTTTTGTAGCACATAGTACAAAAATGTTGAGTAATCAGCATCACAAAGTCATTCAAAGAACTCGCAATTTACGTAATACGGCGCGAGAGTGCAATGACCTCTCCATCTGACCTAGTAAAAGGCCGAGGACGGCGGCATTGAACCGGGCGAGCGAATACGCACTACTCATTTACGCGGGAGAGACAGAGACAGGTAATAACAGGTTAACGTACGAAGGTTGCACCATAGCACTATTCTGTATGATTAAATTAATGATCATATATGAAATATTTTATGGTGAAAATTTGACATACAATTTTTTTTGCAAAAATGAGTTCCTTAAATGATGTTTAATGCGTAAAAAAATTTGGACGGGTTTGTCAAAGTCACCCTGTATGTGAAAAAGAAACATCCATTTTCAAAATGAAACAGAACATTAAAAAGAGATAGAGACACCCACCTCGACCCTCTTGTCGATGTCGCCGTGCTGGAGCTGAACGAAGCGCGCCGAAATGGCCGCGATGTACGACTGCTGGTTCGAGAAGGCCACGCGGCCCGCGCCCTGCAACACGACACAGCAAATCATTCCCAGACTAGGGCCCCCCCAACAGCTCCACCACACCGACCGGAAACCTGGCATAAGCCATTAGCCTTCCTCGGGTGGCTGTCACATTGGCCCATCGTCCCACGTTGGGCGCCATTTGTCACATTGGAGATGTGAACAAAACAAAAAAATATACTATATTAAATTATTATAAATTTATTCCTAAGAGTAGAAAGTAGTTTTTTTTTATTGCGTAGGACAGCAGACAGGCTGACAGCCCGCTTAGAATTTAGCAGTTACCTTCGCCTATAGGTGTTTGCAACGCCAGAGGCATCGCGAACACGCTGCTGTCCCATAAGGGTACAGGAACTTGGGTCACTAATGCCGGAACACAACGCTAGATTATTATGGCGGCATACTTAAGACCAAAGGTGGTCGCCATCCAGACGGGCTTGAGGCCCTACCACGTAGCTAGGGTGGGTTGTTTTGTCGCCTTTTACGACAGGCCGACCCCGGCCACAGAGGTTAGTATTCTTTCTCCGCCCCTGCACGAAAATTAAGTAAAATTAATAGTAGTAAGAAAGTAGTAAAAAAAAAAGAAACGTTCGCTTAGGCTAGGCTCCGCTCTCAGAAGTCTGATTCACCACACTTCCCTCAGTCAATTTCCGCTAGGCAGGGTAGGCAGTGCTTAGTGCATGTGGGTAGTCCTCTTCAGGTATTCACTACCCTCTTGTTAAGCGGGTCTTAGTTCCCGAATCGGGAAAATCAAAACACTATAATTGTTACATTTAATTCATTCATTCATTCATTCATTCAAAAATGGTTGCACCAAGAGTGACGCAGCCGACTTCGTTTATCGTAAGATGGCGGTCGATCGCTTATTCGATATCGGCGCGTAGGGTAGAAACAAATCAATCTACTAAACGATAAATTCAACAACCACCTACAAAAAGTGGAATATCCGAAACGTTCCGCTACAACCTCTGCGGCCTGTCGTAAAAGGCGACAAAACCACCCACCCTAGCTACATCTGGATGGCGACCGCCTTTGGTCTTAAGTATGCCGCCATAATTACTTAGTGTTGTGTTCCGGCATTAGTGACGCAAGTTCCTGTACCCTTATGGATACAGCAGCGTGTTCGCGGTGCCTATAACATCGCAAACATCCATAATAAATACGCTCTGTGTGTGGATCGCAAGTGTAAAATATGCAAATATTTTCTAAATAAATATGTATTTTGTAATAATTACCTTGGGGTACTTGAGCTCGGGGTCCGTGTCGATGCCCGCGTAGCAAACCCCTCCGTACAGCCTGTCCATTATCATCGCCAGCTCAACTGGAAATGGTGCAGTCCAATTAGGGGGCTTAGAGTGCGTTCAAGAATTATGACACGATCATAGATGCCATTAAAAAAATCCCTTATAATAAATTTGTTAGGTCACTAGTTAGAGGTTAATTTCGTTTGTGCAGTTTCACACAAAAACCTGTGTCGCACGGCTCTTTTTAATAAACATAAATCTAGATAAAAACTTTTTGCATTATATATATGTATAAGATCTAGTTCTTGAAGACGTAAATTTACGAACTGCTCAAGAAATGAGGAAATCTGTAGGAGAAACAAGGGAGAAAGTTACCGACATAGTTCGCAAAATGCAAGCTGAAGTAGCAAGGGTGGAAGTGCACGATATAAGATATATCGCATCTATCCGATATCTAATCATCTAATATCGATATATTTCATCCGATATATCAAATATCGTGAAAAGTTAAAAGCACATTCCATTCCTATTTTTATACTGATTTCTTTATTTGTGGTTAGCAACTTGAGTAAAAATAAAACATGTAACCCCAAATTATTTAAAAACTAGCCTTCGTAACAACCTTCCTTAACATATTACGCCCACCGAAAGCAGCGACTTTTGGTGCATTGCATGCTTGATAACAAAACTAAAAACCTAGTAATTGAAGAAATTGTAATCAAAGAGGTACATTAACGCACTCTTGCAGAGATTATTTTTTTTATTGCGTAGGACAGCAGACAGGCTGACAGCCCGCTTAGAATTTAGCAGTTACGGTCGCCTATAGGTGTTTGCAACGCCAGTAGCATCGCGAACACGCTGCTGTCCCATAAGGGTACAGGAACTTGGGTCACTAATGCCGGAACACAACACAAGGTTATTATGGCGGCATACTTAAGACCAAAGGTGGTCGCCATCCAGACGGGCTTAATGCCCTACCACGTAGCTAGGGTGGGTTGTTTTGTCGCCTTTTACGACAGGCCGACCCCGGCCACAGAGGTTAGTATTCTTTCTCCGCCCCTGCACGGATTAAATAACGAATGGGCACAATTGAACAGGTATCATTAGCTATTGCTACAATATTGGACCCGGATATATTGAAAGTATCAATATATTTGTACGATATATCGCAAAGTATCGATAGAACACTACGATTTATTATATCGAAAAATATATCGATATATTTTTTACATGAACATCTTTAAGCAATGAGCCAATTGGCTGTGTAGCTAAACCTAGTGCAGGAATCCATCCAGCCTGATGGAGCTATGATCCGCGCAAGGTCTGGGCTGAATGGAAGAAGAGACCAGGAGTTGTGGCGCCAACTTGGGGAGGCCTACTTGCAGCAGTGGATATTGGATGTAGCCCCTAGATAGAACAGCAAACGAACGTACGTGGGTCGTATACCAGCGATGAGCGTCCCCCAACCTAGAGACGGGTTTCACACTACCCCATCGAAAGCTACCTCTCAGACTCTTGCGAAGCCACCGAGCAGACCCTGTCAACTTCTAGAAGGTGCTAGCACTCACCAGCCTTGAGCGGCCTCGGCACGCCACCCACGAAGACTGTCTTGCGCGGATCCAGCGGCATGCTGGCGTCAAGGACGAAGTCAGCGTCCGCGAGCCGCCACGGCCTGATCTGCACGGGCTTGTCGCGGATGGTGGGCGAAGACACGCACAGGTACAGCTTGTCATCGTCCGTGATGCACGCCTCCATCAGCGCGGCCACCGAGCTCTCATCCTGGGTAGAGAAGCATCATCAAATTAAACCCATCCAAAGAAATTACTACGATTCCCATCCCAAGTCCTAGACTTGTTTATGTATTTATTTGGAAAATATAAATGTTTAACCAGTATATCAGTTCTCTAGTATCCATAACACAAGCGGATCTTGCGTGTTAATTGCACAGTACATATACAGTAATTTTCTACGTGGTAGGGCCTCAAGCTTGTCTGAATGGCCACCACCCACGGTCTTGGTCGTCATAATAACCTTGTGTTATGATGCGGCATTAGTAACACAGGTGCCTATACTCCTGTGCAACAGCGTGTTCGCGGTGCCTGCGGTTACTAGCGGTAACTGCTTACTGTTAAGTGCGTCGTATACCCGTCTACTGCTCCTCATCTATAAAAAAAGCAGCATCAGCAGATGTCGATGAATTGTCACGATGATATTCTTCAGTAACACGCTTTCCTGTCCAAAAAAAAAAAACCAACTCACCTGGAATAGGAGGAAGGCATAACCTTTGGGCGGAAAATAACTCTTGCTCTCGGCCTTGTGTGGCCAGTCCACCACCAGGGGTCCGAAGCGGCGGAATGATGACGTGATCTCGTCTGAAAACACCAAGTTAGGAAAATTTACGTAGAATATTCGCTAACGTATTCTTCATGAAGGGGCGGAGTATGAATACTGGCCCCTACGGCTGGGTTAGTCATAAAAGGCGACAATACAATCCCAGCTAGGTGGTAGGGCTCCAAGCCCGTCTGGATGGCAATCACCCTTCGTCTCCAAATATGCCGCTACAATAACCTTGAGTCATGTTCCGGCATTAGAAGACCAGGTTCTCACCAATCCGTCTCAGACAAGCGTGGCGGGTACACTGCCCGTTCAACAATGAGACTTTACGGACAAATTTTTTTTATACTTGGCAATTGTAATATGCAATTAGATGAGAAAATCTGCCGAAACAGGTCCAAACCCATGTCATTTCGGAGACCAATCGCCAAGTAATAAGTAATGTAATAAGTGTAATACCACAAGCTCCGCAGACCCAAGGAGTAATTTCAGGACAGACTTTTAGTAATTACTACTACTGTACGACGCCAGTAACGGATCGAGATTGGACCGTACAGGAATGAGAAGGATAGCTCGAGAGCAGTGGACTCTATGAGAGGAGGGGAGAGGACCGGTGGTCAGAGAGACGCGATACCTTGCAGTGGGCAAAGAAATTCGCACTGACCTTGATTCCATCCCTTCCAGTTTAGAAGTTTGCGCGTTACTACCTCATTATATTCGTCCCACCCTCGCTTTTACCAAAAGGTAAATACCGATAGTGAGGTTAGACAACAAAAATCAGCAGGCGAGATTTCAAATACCCTTTATGCAAGGATCGAACAACTATCCTCGATTACCACAAACCTACATATCAAATTAGTTCATACTTGACAATAATCATAGTAATTTTTGCACCCAGAGCCTACCATTTAACCTACATATGCACAGCGCGAGGACAAAGGCCGCCTTCGTGTTTGTCGCCGGTTGCCAAGTGACCAAACGTATCGACACACACGTCATTAGTTTATAATAGCGTACTAATGAAGTGACAGTAAAGAAAACAGTGGCCCCGCCCACAAGCAAGTATATTCCTTTGAATGGCTTTCATTCATCATATAGCATATTTATTGATTTATCTCAATTATATTTTATAAGAATAAAAAAATCTTTTATTAATTTACACTTCTATAAATAATGACATACATACCCAAATTGAGAGGAAATAAATTAAATAATTTTTGTAAGGAATGCGCCCATTTTGCGCATGACAAGTAAAGTATTTTTGCTACTTTTAAATGCAGCTTAAAATGAATATTTTTGCTTACCCTCTGAGTGCTTACCAACATTTAATTAAACAGGAGCAGCTCATTGCAGCTTATATAACTAATATGCTGTACAAAAATAATTACAGCCATCCAGAATGACATAAATTGCTGACTGATTTTGGAATGGAACTATCAAGATCTCGTTTTTTTGCAGAGGAACAGCAGTCGCCGTCGCCTATCGATACTTGCGACTCCAGGGGCACTGCAAACACGCTGCTTTCTCATAGTGGAATCTGCGTCACTAATGCCTGTGTTGCCATCCAGACGGGTTTGGGGCCCTATCACCTAGCTAGGGTTGTTTTGTCGCTTTTTACGACAGGCCAACCCTGGCCGCAGGTGTCTGTATTCTTACACTGTTTTACACAGAATAACACGGTCTTATAAAGACACAAAGGTTTTGCTCAATCTCCCCTCCTCTAATAAAAGCCTACACCGTCCCACTGCAGGACTCACGCGTCCCTTTGGAAGGAACTGTGACGTCAGTATGCAGGTTCACAATGTTATCCATTAAGGTATGATTCCGAACTACGCTGCACGCACCAGTGCTGCCGTGACACTACCGGTCCCCATACAATCTCTATAAGTTTTTATGAGTGTAGATTCCGAACTAGGCAACAATGACGCGGCAGCAATGTAGCGGTAGCACTGCTGCGCGATAGTGTTTGTATGGGGACCGGTAGTGCCGCGGCAGAATTGCTGCCGCTGCAGTGCCTGTCTGCGTCTGAAATCCAGGTCTTCTATGCCGGAACACAACACAAGGTTTTATGGCGGCATGTTTAGATACCACGCGTGGCTGCCATCTAGACAGACCTGAAGCCCTACCCCCAAGATGCTTTGCCGCCTTTTATATTTAGTATTCTCACCCCGCCCCTGCACAGAGAAAATATGCAAGTTAGATGGAAAACTTGGCTAACAATGGAACCTGTGATCCGTTGCTCTGTATCCAGGAGTGGTACCACCTCGCTACCACGATAAATTCGTAATTAAGAACTAAATTAGGCTCACCCTCGTCGATGTCCGGCGGCAATCCACCGACGAACACCTTCCGGCTGAAGCGCTCGCCGTGCTCAGAGCCGGCGGAGACTGGCGAAGAGCGCGCCGGCGAACCGAGCGCGCTCACGCACATTGACAGCCCTGAATAAAATTAATACAGCGTCAATAAAAAAAAATAAGGTGAGTGTGAATGGAAGTGTTGGAAGGGGTAGACCTAGACGGACGATTCGAGACCAAATCAGGGACATCTTTAAAAAAGGCCAGGTCAAGAGTACCCTAAACCGAAGGGCATGTATGAAGGGAATAATGAAAGTGGACGAAGCGAAACAAGTATGTAAGGATCGTAGCAAGTGGAAAGAAGTGGCCTCTGCCTACCCCTACGGGAAAGAGGCGTCATTATATGTATGTATAAAAAAACATATATAATCCACATTAATATTATAAACATGAAAGTAACTCTGGGAGTCTATTATTTTTTCACACCTAAACCGCTAAACCAATTTTTTGACTGTGGAGGACATAGGCCACTTTTTACCGCGAAAATTAAACTTGAAGGGGGTAAAATAGGAATGAATAAAGTATAATAAATAAACAAAGCGCTTATTACGATATCAGGAGAAATGCGTTCAAACGGTATCATTACGATTAAATAATTCGGTCCACTACTACAAAATGTTGTATTTTTAATATTTGACAGAACAACGTTTGCCTGGTCAGTTACTAAAAATGAAAAAAAAGTGTGTGTGTGTACATTTCACATACGGCAGAAGCGAGACTTCAGAAGTGTAGATATTTCTTATATTAGTGTATACATTATTTTATAAAAGCTAAGAAAGCCCGAACAAAGAGACGATCTTATTCTCTCGCAGGCTAAATCCTACTTATGAATACGTTTGTCTCTTCTTGATGTCCCTTTTTCGTTTCATCGAATTATCAAATCACTGCTGCGCTGAAGAAGTTACACTTCAAGAATAATTAACACAACGGCATCCTAAAGTAAGCACCAGAGCGTTTGTGTTCTGGATACTATACTTTTTTTTAATGCTGTATGACAGCAGACAAGCTGACGGCCCGCTTAGAATTCAGCAGTTAGTTATAGATGTTTGCAACGCCAGTGGTATCACAAACACGCTGCTGTCCCATAAGGGTACAGGAACTAGGGTCACTAATGCCGGAACACAACACATGGTTATTATGGCGGCATACATAAGACCGAAGGTGGTCGCCATCCAGACGGGCTTGAGGCCCTACCACGTAGCTAGGGTGGGTTGTTTTGTCGCCTTTTACGACAGGCGGACCCCGGCCGCAGAGGTTAGTATTCTTTCTTTTATTTTGTTTAATTTTTAAAAGAAAATATGTATCACAACTGATACATTTTACTTTTAAAAATAAACACATATAACACTCAGACTTGGGACGAAAATCGAATCATAATTCCCACGTGCATTCCGACGTGTGCAAGCCACCCCCCACGGACATCGTCAAATTTGATTGACAAACAGGCATTTCCACGTGGTTCCCAAGCTCGTCTGGTTGGCAATCACCCTCGGTCTATAAGTATGCCGCCATAATAACCATGACTCGTGTCGGTGTTCGCGGTGCCCATTAGCGTCGTAAACATCCATAAGCGACGGTAACTAACTATTAAGTGGACGGCGGCCTGCTGGTCCTCGGCAAGAAAAAAAACCGAGTGGAGATTGAATCGATATACGATCGTATAACTAACTCCCTACGCAACCACTGCACCAGTCGGGTTAAATTCTAGCATTTATTGCATGAATGAGAGCCAAAAAAACGGATAGCGCAAATAAACGGATCGTGACAATGGTGGGAAACATGTTTGATAAGAAAAAAAAAAACAAGAACAATGGACTCAGGTTATAATAAAATTTCAAAATTAAAATTAATAAATTACTTCAAAATTATTATAATATATATTTATTTTTACGGTCGCAGGAGCGTAGTAAGAATACCCCTGTCATAAAAGGCGACAAAACCTCAGCTAGTTGGTAGGCTCCACCGTATGCCGCCATAATAGCCTGGTTGTTTTTTTTTTTGCCTATGGGTGTTTGCAATACCAGTGGCATCGCAAACACGCTGCTATCCCACAAGGAACTTGGGTCATTAATGCCGGAACACAACACAAAGTTATTATGGCGGCATACTTAAGACCAAAGGTGGTCGCCATCCAGACGGGCTTGGGGTCCTACCACGTAGCTAGGGTGGGTTATTTTGTCGCCTTTTACGACAGGCCGACCTCGGCCTCAGAGGTCAGTATTCTTTCCCCACTCCTGCAAGAATAAAAAATTGAATAAATTTAATTTTTACAGGCACGCATGGGGAAAAAGATACACTGAAAAAAGAACAACGCCATTACGTATTTCACACAGCGTCACCTAGTCACAAAGTAAACAGAAGTCCTAGTGTTATGCGTACTAGGCAACTGACTGATATACTAGTTATACGCTTATTTTGCAAATATGCACATACCGGCAGCGCTGAGCCTGGACACCACATCCTGGGCCTGCTCGGCAGGCATCGCCGGGGACCCGGCTCCAGCCGCCCCCGCAGCTATCGCCGCCTCCTCCACCCCTGGGAAAAATGGCGACTTGCCTGGAAAGAAAAACATATAAAATAACACTATATTATACATACATACATACATACATATAATCACGCCTCTTTCCCGTAGGGGTAGGCAGAGACCACTTCTTTCCACTTGCCACGATCCTTACATACTTGTTTCGCTTCGTCCACTTTTATTATTCCCTTCATACATGCCCTTCGGTTTAGGGTACTCTTGACCTGGCCTTTTTTCAAGACGTCCCTGATCTGGTCTCGAAACGTCCGCCTAGGTCTACCACTTCCAACACTTCCATTCACACTCGCCTTATACACTTTTTTCCTCAATCGTTCTTCATTCATTCTCTCAACATGGCCAAACCATCCCATAGGCGACGGTAACTGCTATACTCTAAACGGACCCGCCAGCCTACAGCCTGTCCAGTCCTACAGCAATAAAACAAGTCTATCTTATCTATTTTATCTTAGTGGATCTGATCCGCCGGGATCAGATCGACATTAATCTATAATAAACATCTTTAGTATACATAAAATATAAAAAAATACACTGACAATTCAACAGCGCCATCTAGTACTAAAGTAAACAGAATAACGTTTGTGTTATGGGTACTAGACAACTAACTGAAATACTAATTAAACACTTTTCTATTGTAATTAAATACATATTATTCATTATTCGTCTACAACTACTTACTATCCGTGCAGGGGCGGAGAAAGAATACTAACCCCTGCGGTCGGGGTCGGCCTGGCGTAAAAGCCGACAAAACAACCCACCCTAGCTACGTGGTAGGGCCTCAAGCCCGTCTGGATGGCCGCTACCTTTGGTCTTAAGTATGCCGCCATAGTAACCTTATGCTGTGTTCCGGCATTAGTGACCCAAGTTCCTGTACCCTTACGGGACAGCAGCGTGTTCGCGATGCCACTGGCGTTGCAAACACCCATAGGCGACGGTAACTGCTAAATTCTAAGCGGACCGTCAGTCTGCCTGCTGTCCTACAGCAATAACTGCTGTAGCTGCACCAACGCCATTCTGGTGGGTCTATGAACTTAATTTACAATGTAGATACTAACTCCTCCCCCATATGAGATGGATTCTCTTTGCTATAAATATGAATTCTACCCTCCAAACACGTAGACTCGGAACGGGTATCGAACTCGTAACCCTGGCAAGCGTCAGACGACGATAATATATACGACGATGGCTTTCGTATGTCAACAAGCTTGCTCACGGGTTTAACTCCCGTACCGCGTCTCGGTGTTTTTGTGTTACATATACCTATTTATTTTAAAAAGTAAATCAGTTGTATCCAATATACAAGCGCTCTGCCGCTCATTTTGAAACTAGATGTCGCCGTGTCATCGTCACAGAGTAGCCTATTTCCTTCTCCCAAGGTCCAATCTATCTCTACACGGAAATTCATCAAAATTGGTTCAGCGGTTTTAATGTGAAAACGTAACAGACATACAGAGTTACTTTCACATTTATAAAATTAGTATGGATTTTTATCAACAAATAGTACGTACAATATCAAAATCTAAAAAATATATCATTTCCATTATATTACTAGCTTAAGAGACAGAAAGGGGCTCACTTTGCCTGCAGCTCTGAAACAGGCCGAGGACAGAGTGGTGTAGAAGCAGTTAGTCGACGTCTCCGTAATGGCTTATCAAGACGGGCACGACCTTCAGGAATGAAGAACACGACGAAGAAGAAGAAGAGACAGAAGCGAACCCCATTGCCCTTCAGTACGCGGGCTTTGGCGACACCTAGTGCGGGGAATAGGCTTTTACCTATTCCCGGCGGATCAGATCGACTAAGATAAAATAGATAAGATAGACTTGTTTTATTGCTGTAGGACTGGACAGGCTGTAGGCTGACGGGCCCGTTTAGAATTTAGCAGTTACCGTCGCCTATGGGTGTTTGCAACGCCAGTGGCGTCGCGAACACGCTGCTGTCCCATACGGGTACAGGGACTTGGGTCACTAATGCCGGAACACAACACAAGGTTATTATGGCGGCATACTTAAGACCAAAGATGGTCGCCATCCAGACGGGCTTGGGGCTCTACCAAGTACTTAGGGTTGTTTTGTCGCCTTTTACTACAGGCCGACCCCGGCCGCAGAGGTCAGTATTCCTTCTCCGCCCCTGCACGAATAACTACTAGAGAGACTATGGCAAAGAAAACAAAATTACCCCGCGATTCAAGTCAACAGTAAGGCCTCATTCACGGAGACGCGTCGCGTGTGGCGTGGCGTCTCGCGGCGCGTTCAACGTACGTAACGAACGAACGCTTCTCCGTAAACGCACTATGTTAAGGTATGATTCCGAACTACGCTGCACGCAGCAGTGCTGCCGCGGCAGCAATGCAGCGGCAGCACTGCTGCGTTCAGCGTAGTACGGAATCATACCTTTACGAGTACATATCGTCGTGATCGTAGAATAACGTCGGATTTGAAAAAAATCCAAAATTCACTTTTTACCATATTTGGATACTACATTGTCTAAATATTATTATTGCTACATTAAAAAAAAATTACATGTATTTTAGATTTCAAATTAAGCAGTCGGTATCGGGTATAATAGAATCTCATAGTTAAATGACGCTTGTGTATTTTTAAAATGGATGTCCTGTAAAGTTTAATATATGTCAGATCCGTCACTATTCTACGACTACGACGATATAACACCATAATATGTTAGAAATAGCAGTGCCCGCGACTCCGTCCGCGTGGAATAGTGACTTTGGGCAGCATTTTTCGATATATCTTATGGTTTATTTTGGATTACAAACCCTATAAACCCTAAAATATAAATAAATGAAATATACAAACTGCGTTCGAACCTACGAATTCCAACCTAAGCTGAACCCTATTTTGATGATATAAATCTGAGTACAACTTAAATTGGACTAAAAAAAACTCGAAACTGATCACTTGACGGAAACCATTTTTTTTTCTAAAATAAAAGTAGCCTAAGTTACTCCTTGTTACATCAGCTATCTTCCAGTGAAACTCCCGTCAAAATCGATCCAGCCGTTTCAAAGATTAGCCGGAACAAACGGACAGACAGACACACAGACAGACAGGCAGACAAAAATTGTAAAAAATGTTGTTTTGGTATATATACCGTGTATACATCCAAATGCACTTAGTAAAAAGCGGTTATTTTAATATTACAAACAGACCCTCCAATTTTATTTATTTGTATCAATGATATTTTATATATAAAAAGAGGTATATAAAATCATCGATTTGTATAGATTATTCAGCGCGAGCCGCGCCGCCCCGCCGTTCCGTAAATGAGGCCTTAGCTCTATTTCTACAATTTAAGTGTGGATTTTAATTCTTGTATTTAATAAATACAAATGACTAATAAACAAACAGTCATCTTGTCAGTCATCCTTCTCCGAGGTTGGCCCGTCTGGATTGCAACCACGCTTGGTCTAAGTATGCCGCCATATTAACCTTGTGTTGTCTTCCAGCATTAGTGACCCAGGTTCTTGAAAAAACCCAAACAATATTTTCTTTATGTCATACTCGTACCTTGTATTGTACGTTTTATTTTTTATACATAACGATATCTGTATCTGTTTTGTACAATAAAGAATATTTCATTTTATTTCTTGTCGTAAACTAACCTTTTCTTATAGATAAAAAAAAATTACATTGTACAATGTATGCCGAAAAGTAGAATTGTTCATAGTGTTTGTCAAACGCGTTGTTTTCGTTTCTGGATGTATATTAGCAAGCGGTATATCATAATGGCAGAGTCATTGACATTTGAGCGCGGGACAGCTTGGCCTGGAGCCAGCGGGTGCCCGAAATACACATCAGCGCACCACCGTGCCTCGGTTACCTCATCTCCGTCGCTCTGATTACATACATACATGTTGGGGCCGCGAAGTCTAGATGTATCCAAAACGAATTCCAAACATCGTAAAAAAAGACACGGAGAGAACATGTATTTGAATTGCTTAAAGAATATTTTTTACCAGCTGATACTTCGTCCGCGTTACTTGACATATTAAAGTTTTCATTCACTTCGCCGAGATAATACATGTTTGTTAAAACTTTAATAACTTTATAATAAATGAAGATATCGCAATATTTTTTTAGATAAGGGTCAAGTGTCTAAGAAATAAAACTTATACAATTTAATTGAATTCAAGAGAAGGATATAAGTAGGTAACGCGTGAAACCGTAATAATAGCAGTAGTAATATAAGCAGGAAATAAACTTGTTATATTTAATTTTGTGGAAGAACTATCCCGATGGGAGGGGTGACCCTGGGCTTTGTTCAGTAGTGGAACACTGAGGTGGTTTAAGTAGGTATACCAGTGACTAGCGTCCCCTTGTCAACTGTGCCACGAGCCCCCAAACTGTGAGGTGTGCATAAGTATTTCTCCTTCAAAAACATGAGGAAGAACTATTTACAATAACCATTCCAGAAGAAAAAGGAAGAAGAAGAAGGAAGGCCGGAAGGAGACCGAATGCTACCTATCAAAAGGACTTGAGTGATATGGTACCGTCATTCTTATTTATCCATCCATCCATTCCAGTTTTCTCCGTGCAGGGGCAGAGTAAAAATATTGACCGGCGGCCAAAGGTGGCCTGTTGTAAAAGGCGACAAAACAACCCCAACTATATGTTAGGGCTTCAAGCCCAACTGGATGGCAGTCAGGGGAGGGGAGGCTTGAAGCTTTTAAAAGATGCGGACATAATGATCTTGTGATGTGTTCCGGCATTAGTAAACCAGATTTCAGCTCCTCGCCTAGACGGCAGCGTGTTAGCATTCCCTTTGGTGTTACAAACGTGTATAGGCAGATAATTGCATACTATGAAATGTACCATTAGCCTGTCCGCTGGTCACAATAATAAAAAGTCGAAAAATTAAAAGCTTGCCTATGTATAGTTATCATACTGCAAATTTGCATGATCTTTGACTTGATACTTCTGTTTTATCGACAAATATTATTGTCTTAATTATTACGTCGGTAAAGCTGTATGCTGTTTTATCGACGAAATTTCGGAGGTCTAGGTAGCAAGTGAACCCGCGAAAACTACTAGTGTTATCAAGCAATATAGACAATTTCACACGGGCACCGGCACCGCGTCTATAAAATGAAATTGTTCCGGACAGGACATATATACGAAACATTGAACCCTTCGACCTTTGGGGTCAAAAGAGTTCGAAAGTTCATGTTGGGATATTTTTAAACCATCCGTTGCCGTGATAAGTACTAACCCTGGTTTCCTCGACTCCTTTTTTTCCTATAGAACAGCAGAGAGGCTGACGGCCCACTTAGAAATTGGCGAAACGCGAACACGCTGCTGTCCCATAAGGGTACAGGAACTTGGGTCACTAATGCCGGAACACAATACAAAGTCATTGTGGCGGCATACTTAAGACCAAAGATGGTTGCCATCCAGACGGGCTTGGGGCCCTACCACGTAGCTAGGGTGGGTTCTGTCGCCTTTTACAACAGGCCGATCCCGGCCGCAGAGGTCAGTATTCTTTCTCCGCCCCTGCACGGATACAAAGCGTCCCTTTGGCTAGCTTAAAGGCAACATAGTGTAACCCACCAAAAGTCGGCTTTATCTTAACTACAAACTGGTGTACCTAGGATTTCGACACATTTCCTATCGGAGGATGCCACTGGCATCTTACCTATTAAAAATCAAATTGAACTGTCGAACGTCGGAACGCGTACCTTGAGTTCGATTCCCGTCCGTAGTTTGGTTGATAATATCGACGCTTGAAAGGCAATCTTTACTAAGCGACATTGAGTGAACTTTCCAGCAAAGTGATTTGGAGTTCAAATATTATAAAAATATACCTAGTCAGGTCATAAGTATTGTCACACAGTAAAAACTTTTCTTTTAGAATGCTGGCCACAAAAAAGTTTATTGAATTAGAATTTCGAATTGTTCATGAAAATAAAAATGTATAACTTTTAGAATTTTACTCATTTTTAAATATGGAGTAGACGCTTAAAGAAGACCGTGTTGCAGTTATTGCGTTACATCGTTGCGGTTACGCGCCAATTCAAATTTTTAACATACTGAAAAATTTGAATATTACCAAAAGATTCATTTATCGTACCATCAAACGATACAATGAAGACTCTAGTGTAGATGACAGGTCAAGAAGTGGTCGCCCTCGGTCTGTTAGGATTCCAGCAGTGATAAAAGTTGTGAAGGCACGAATTCAAAGAAATCCCAAACGTAAGCAGAAACTGTTGGCCCTTCAGATGGGGTTAAGCAGAACCACGGTGAAAAGGATGTTAAATGAAGACTTAGGGCTTCGGGCATATCGAAGAAAAACAGGACATCGTTTGAATGCTCGTCTAATGGACCTGAGACTGAAGAGATGCCGCGCTTTGTTGAAGCGGTACGCGGGAAAAAAATATCGGGAAATTCTTTTTTCGGATGAAAAAATGTTTACCGTAGAAGAGAGCTACAACAAACAAAATGATAAGGTGTACGCACACAGTAGTGAAGAAACGAGCAACCGTATTCCGCGTGTCCAACGAGGTCATTTTCCATCCTCGCTCATGGTATGGTTGGGAGTTTCTTATTGGGGCTTAACAGAGGTACATTTTTGTGAGAAAGGTGTAAAAACGAATGCTGTTGTGTATCAAAATACAGTCCTGACGAACCTTGTGGAACCTGTTTCTCATACCATGTTCAATAACAGGCACTGGGTATTCCAACAAGATTCGGCGCCAGCTCATAGAGCGAAGAGCACACAAGACTGGCTGGCGGCGCGTGAAATCGACTTCATCCGGCACGAAGACTGGCCCTCCTCCAGTCCAGATTTGAATCCGTTAGATTACAAGATATGGCAACACTTGGAGGAAAAGGCGTGCTCAAAGCCTCATCCCAATTTGGAGTCACTCAAGACATCCTTGATTAAGGCAGCCGCCGATATTGACATGGACCTCGTTTGTGCTGCGATAGACAACTGGCCGCGCAGATTGAAGGCTTGTATTCAAAATCACGGAGGTCATTTTGAATTAACTTTAATGTCATAAGAATCTATGTTTTGTTAAGTTCATTTTGGTATATGAATGGTTACATAATTAATAAACTTGTTACAATTATTTTACATTAAACATGTGACAGAATTTATGACCTGACTAGGTATATAACTCAACTAATTGTTGGATTGTAATTATTATTACCATATTTATTTCCTGTTGTCGAAAGTCGAATGTGTATTTTATTAATATTACTAGCTGACCCGGCAAACGTTCTGACAAAAAAAATCTATACCGAAATTCATCAAAATTGGTTCAGCGGTTTAGGAGTGAAAACTTAACAGACAACAGAAACAGTTGATTTTAATATTAATTAATAAAAAATACGCGATAAAGACTATCATATCTTAGGCACACTGGCAAGGTGTGCGTCTCGGGACGCCCGACAGAAGGGATAACTTAGACTAATCTCAGTTGAACTATTTAATATTGAAATTGTTTAACTAGAAAAAAGCTTAGGTTATTGCATAAATTTTATGTATTTTAATATGATAATGTAAGGAAAGATTATTTATTAATAAAACCAAAAATAAATCAAAAATAAATATAGTTTACATTACATACACGGATAGCAGCGTGTTAGCCTGTCTGCTGACTTACAGCAATAAAAAAAATTACAATACGAACTAAAATTACCACCACCACTTCACAACGTGTTTGTCTGTTACACTGGTCGCATATGGCCTTAGTTCACCGCAAAAAGCCTACAGGGTCTCTACATTTTTTCGTGTAAGAACCTCCGTTTCGAGGCCAAACAAAAAATCAAACGGGGTCATCGACCACGGTGATAAATCGATTCTAGTTGGTCGCGCCACAAAAAAAAACTTTTCGCCCTCGAATTATTCATGTTGCCCGCTCCAAAATTGTGAATAGGGCTACCCGGATGCTAATAGGAGGCCGTAAAAACCATCTTATAAATGAAACCAACTAATTAGTAGTATTTTTATTTTTACCCGCCCTTATCCCACATTATGTGGGGTCGGCACAACATTCTCTTCTTCCACTTTCCTTTGGTCTTTTCTTTGGTCTACATCTATAAATGAGAGTGGATGGCTATAAAAGGAGGTATATACCAAAAAAAATAATTGATTGCATAAAACATAATATGGCGAAAATAGGTGTGAATGTCGAGATAACGAATACAGGAGAGTGGAAAGAGAGAACATGTGCCAACCCCACATGGTTTGGGATAAGGTCAGGAAGAAGTCTATCTACACATACCGTTAGTGTAATGTGCCGGTTTCCTGCAAATGTGCTATTATAATATTAAAATTACTTACTTTTCCTGTACGGGAACCTCGGACCTCTTATAAAGGGCGTCACCAACGGTATTGTGTGTACAGACATAATACTTTTCATTCGTAAAAACTAGGAATTACTGCGATATTAAACACTATCAAATACTTAGAAAGTATTTTTAAATTATACCAACGCACAGCTCTTGACTTCGCGAAAGAAAAGCAATGAATTGACGATCGGCTTTTTCCTTTTCGAAATAATATTCTTTTTGAAAATCTAGTTGGCTAAGCCAGTGTTACTGAACCTCTAAAAAGGTCGACAGCATTTTTTTACATCCGAATATTGTTTAGAATATTTTCATTTATTTATTATAATTGTTTTAACGATAAATGCTGGTTGCATCCGGAAATACGTAATTTATAATCAGTCTAATGAATCAAATTATCTGACTTTCAAAAGAATTCAGTTTTAAGGTCATTTTATCGTAAAAAAATTACACCAACATACCATCGAGCTCCGTAATGTGTTACTTTTTAAAACTATATAATACTGGTCATTGTAAAGGGATGCTTCCATAATAGCCTGGCTTGCTACATTATTGATTTTCGTGACGTCACGGCGACCTACAAACGCAATACAGCAACAGGTCACGAGCTATAATCAAACGGCCTGCTAGCCAAGCCATTTAATGCGAAAAATGTATGATATTTATTTGTATATATTTTAAATTCAAAATTACTGATTTATATCTATATCTTACTTTAATATTGTAAATGTGAGAGTAAGTTTGTTTGTTACGCTTTCACGCGAAAACTACTTAACCGATCATCATGAAACTTTATACACATAATATTCTTGGAGGTATTAGAAGTAACATAGGATACTTTTTAATGAAAAAAAAAATTATGTTTTACGAAGATCCCTTTAGATAAGATACCCTTTCTCATTTTTTTTCGATTTAATTTAGCCTGTTAATCGCCCAGCGGAGCGGTCGTGATCGGCTAGTAATCTATGTCTTCTTCAGATAGATTTTTTTTACATACTGATGGAACACTTAATAATATGCAGTTACCTTCGCCTCTAAATATTGCGTAAGATGAGACGCTCCATGACAAGAGTCACGTTCTCTAATAATCTAGCTTCTCATCTTCTAGACAGTTGGTGGAACGTATAGACAATATTTATCTTCTTGCAGGGGCGGAGTAAGAATAGCCAGTCGTAAAAGGCAACAAAACAATCCTAGCTATGTTTCTTTTATTTTTTTGACGGCCCGCTTAGAATTTTGCAGCTACCGTCGCCTCGAACTTGGGTCACTAATGCGGGAACACATATTTAAGACCAAAGGTGGTCGCCATCCAGACGGGTTTTGAGGCCCTACCACGTAGCTAGGGTGGGTTGTTTTACGACAGGCCGACTCCGGCCGCAGAGGTTAGTATTCTTTCTCCGCCCCTGCACGGATAAATATTAGTATTATTGTCAAAAAAGCATGGAACGCATTGTGCCATTTCGTACCATTTTTGTACTAATCGGATATTTTCAAGAACTGATTTATCGAGCCCACACTTTTTTCACAATATTTTTTTTTTATTGCGTAGGACAGCAGACACGCTGACAGCCCGCTTAGAATTTAGCAGTTACCGTCGCCTATAGGTGTTTGCAACGCCAATGGCATCGCGAACACGCTGCTGTCCCATAAGGGTACAGGAACTTGGGTAACTAATGCCGGAACACAACACAAGGTTATTATGGCGGCATACTTAAGACCGAAGGTGGTCGCCATCCAAACGGGCTTGAGGCCCTACCACGTAGCTGGGTGGGTTGTTTTGTCGCCTTTTACGACAGGCCGACCCCGGCCGCAGAGGTTAGTATACTTTCTCCGCCCCTGCACGGATATTACTAATGTTTTTTGTTCATCATTTTATTCCTCTATTAATATATTATCTACTTTGTGCTATATTATGAATTAATTTTCACTTTTTAATCTGATTTATCATTAAAGGGTTTTTAAAAAAAAATTTAAATAATGTTATTTCACTTTTTAGTTCAATTTGTCATTAAAACGTGTTATTTAATGTGTAATTGTGTACTCATTTGCAATGTCTATATTATACAGAACCATTTTGAGATATTTCTGACATACACACACACACGCATATATATATATATATATATATATATATATATATATATATATATATATATATATATATATATATATATATATATATATATATATATATATAAATGAAATAAATGTAAAAAAAAAAGAAAAAGAAATATTAATGGAATTTAACCACTAAAAGGAAAGTTAGCAGCTTTACTTTAATCTTTATATTTCTATTTAATTGGAAATAATATTCAATTTTATCATTAACAGTGATATACCTCTATTTTGGTTTCAATTAATTAATTTTTAAATTTATTAATTTTATAAATAATTTAATATATAATTTTTTATTAAATTAAAATTTCACTTAATAATTTAAATTTTTAATTAAAATTTTTATTATTTATTAATTACTAAGAAAATTTAATTTAAATTTTGTTTTGTATATATATATAGATATAGATATATATATATATATATATATATATATATATATATATATATATATATATATATATATATATATATATATATATATATATATATATATATATATATATATATATATATATATATATATATATATAGCCCTTATCCCAACTATGTTGGGGTCGGCACAACATATTCTCTCCTTCCGCTCTCTATTATTCGTCATTTGAACACTCACATCTACCATGTCATCTTTTACACAATCCATGCAGCCCTGGTCTAAATATGAAGCTATTTTATTTATCATAATGAAGCCAGCATAGGTAATCCGTGCAGGGGTGGATAAAGAATACTAACCTCTGCGGCCGAGATCGGCCTGTCGTAAAAGGCGACAAAACAACCCACCCTAGCTACGTGGTAGGGCCTCAAGCCCGTCTGGATGGCGACCACCTTTGGTCTTAAATACGCCGCCATAATAACCTTGCGTTGTGTTACGGCATTAGTGACCCAAGTTTCTGTACCCTTATGGGACAGCAGCGTGTTTGTGATACCACTGGCGTTGCAAACATCTATAGGCGACGGTAACTGCTAAATTCTAAGCGGGCCGTCAGCCTGTCTCCTGTTCCACAGCAATAAAAAAGGAAGAAGAAATGCTTATTTGTTTTTTTTTAATATATTTTAAATACTATCACAGTCTTAATTCTGACCCTGACATGTAGTTAAGTTTACCAATACAATTGGCATGCAGGCCAGTGTCAGTTGCAGCAATCGGGCCAAGTGACGCAATGCCTGAACAGAAGGATTTAAAACTACTAATAACAACACATATCTGAAAGAACATCAAGAGTCATCTTTGTTTGAGTGTCCGTCGAAATGCTTTATATTAAGGTAAAAATCTCATCAGTGTAAATTTTAGGCTATGTTTATCAATAAAGTGTGTACAGTTCATACAGACAGAAGGGAAACTTCTTAAAAGTAATCTAAGAGAGAGCGAAATAGATTAGGTTTATTATTTTTATAATATTTTTCCCAAGCTCAATTATTTCATATTTTAATGCAAAATATTACTTCTTCCTCCTGCCCTTATCTCACATTATATGGGGTCGGCATAACATGTTACATGTTGTAATAGTTGTAATAGATAACCTCTTTTTGGGGAAAAATCTGTCATCCTTTTTATTTAAAATATTTTTCTCGTTTCACATTGAAAGTAGTACACGAAATTTCATTGTCAATCATCTGATATATCCTCAAGGGACACTTTTATTGGTTTATTCTTCAGTAAACAACATCCGAGTGGCGGTTTGGGTGTTCAGGGTGGCACTTTTGGCGGGTCGCCGAGTTTTACGGGGTCCGTCCACAATTCACATTCGACAATTACGTCACGAGGGCTTCTAAATAGGAAATTCGCAGTGCCAAGCGTCTTTGAATGCTCTTGGTCCTGCATTCCGTTGCGCTTGAATGCAGACATGTGCATGTACATGTGCGCAAGCTGCCTGGCACAATGCGTCCATCTTTATACATTTTGGTGGTGTATTACAGCAATCTTCCTCTTGGCAAGTTAGAGGCCTTGAAACTCGCAACTTGTTTTCACAACAATAAAATACATAACCTTCGGCGAAGGATATCGTGGCAAGCAGGGATAGCACATATGTGGATCTTCACAGCACGTTGTTGGACAAGGGGCCACTAACATCGGACATACTGCAAATTGCTCGCAGTCTTCACGGTAAAAGCACGCCATTTTTATTTAGATTTAACTGCTTTTTCTTTTGTAAATTTTATTAAATAATGCAAAATATTACATTTCATATAAAAAACAAAAAAATATACCTAGTCAGGTCATAAGTATTGTCACACAGTAAAAACTTTTCTTTTAGAATGCTGGCCACAAAAAAGTTTATTGAATTCGAATCTCGAATTGTTCATGAAAATAAAAATGTATACTTTTAGAATTTTACTCATTTTTTAAATATGGAGTGGACGCTTAAAGAAGACCGTGTTGCAGTTATTGCGTTGCATCGTTGCGGTTACGCGCCAATTCAAATTTTTAACATACTGAAAAATTTGAATATAACCAAAAGATTCATTTATCGTACCATCAAACGATACAATGAAGACTCTAGTGTAGATGACAGGTCAAGAAGTGGTCGCCCTCGGTCTGTTAGGACTCCAGCAGTGATAAAAGCTGTGAAGGCACGAATTCAAAGAAATCCCAAACGTAAGCAGAAACTGTTGGCCCTTCAGATGGGGTTAAGCAGAACCACGGTGAAAAGGGTGTTAAATGAAGACTTAGGGCTTCGGGCATATCGAAGAAAAACAGGACATCGTTTGAATGCTCGTCTAATGGACCTGAGACTGAAGAGATGCCGCGCTTTGTTGAAGCGGTACGCGGGAAAAAAATATCGGGAAATTCTTTTTTCGGATGACAAAATGTTTACCGTAGAAGAGAGCTACAACAAACAAAATGATAAGGTGTACGCACACAGTAGTGAAGAAGCGAGCAACCGTATTCCGCGTGTCCAACGAGGTCATTTTCCATCCTCGCTCATGGTATGGTTGGGAGTTTCTTATTGGGGCTTAACAGAGGTACATTTTTGTGAGAAAGGTGTAAAAACGAATGCTGTTGTGTATCAAAATACAGTCCTGACGAACCTTGTGGAACCTGTTTCTCATACCATGTTCAATAACAGGCACTGGGTATTCCAACAAGATTCGGCGCCAGCTCATAGAGCGAAGAGCACACAAGACTGGCTGGCGGCGCGTGAAATCGACTTCATCCGGCACGAAGACTGGCCCTCCTCCAGTCCAGATTTGAATCCGTTAGATTACAAGATATGGCAACACTTGGAGGAAAAGGCGTGCTCAAAGCCTCATCCCAATTTGGAGTCACTCAAGACATCCTTGATTAAGGCAGCCGCCGATATTGACATGGACCTCGTTCGTGCTGCGATAGACAACTGGCCGCGCAGATTGATGGCTTGTATTCAAAATCACGGAGGTCATTTTGAATAAACTTTAATGTCATAAGAATCTATGTTTTGTTAAGTTCATTTTGGTATATGAATGGTTACATAATTAATAAACTTGTTACAATTATTTTACATTAAACATGTGACAGAATTTATGACCTGACTAGGTATATCGACAATAACATTTTTAAATATCGGCAAACGGTCCAACTTGTCTTCCAACAAAGGCCTCCTCTATGGACTTCCACTGAATCTCGTTTTTTGCTATACGTGTCCACATTGGCCACGCTGTTTTCCTTATGTCATCTTCCCATCTCTTGGTTTGTCTACCTCTGTTCTTTTTGCTGTCTCTTGGGTACCACTCTGTTAGTATTCTTGACGATTTATCTTTTTTTCTCATTATATGCCCTGTCCATCTCCATTT